>LR990234.1:5035000-7535000 GCA_905147385.1 Limenitis camilla | reverse complement strand
TAGAAAGATGATTCCTTTTATTTATGGGAACTATTTATTATTCTATAGATTCAGAAGTTAAAGTTTTATATATAATTAATAATTTTGGTCATTTAATCATATATAGTAGATATGTTTCGCACCAAGCACAAAAAAATCTTTATATCAGAAAGTAAATGACGTAAGCCAGACACACTACGTAAGCGTTAATTCCTAGGGTAAAAACGCCATTTTATACATAGGTACCATATATTTTATAATAGGAAAATATAAATAAGTACGTTAATTAGATAATAGATTCGTAATAAAACTTTCTATTCAGGTAGAAGGAAAAATGCTTATCTCTGTGACGTATTATGAATGTTTATTATTTGGTATAAATTAATATTCTTACCTAAAGCATAGTCCAACAAATAACATGGTACAAATAACATAATGTTTTCTTGATAATTAAAAGGCAATGAGAACTTGAGAGGCGTAACATAATCCACATCACGCTTTAGTATATATTTCTTGACTAGTATTATTATAAGAGGCGTTGCCATATAGCCATTTATAAATACTCTTGTTAATGAACAGTAAACTGAAATTATCCACAATATTATATAAAGAGGAAATATTTGATTTTTATATGTTTGTTTGTTGCGCAGAAGTATCAAACACTACTATACCGATTTTGATAATCCTTTCGCCGATGTGGCATTGCCATTAAAATTATAAGTAACAAGATATTATGGTTATTTTATAGTCATAAAGTGGACATTTGATAAGTTGCAGATTATCTCTGAAAGTACTAAACCGATTTAGATAATTCTTTCGCCGACAGAAAGCTAACCTATGCCAAAGTGAAAAAGTTTATGTAGTGTTGCCATAAATATTCAAATGACGTGGTTATTTAAGTGCGGATAGTCGAATATTAACCAGGAGCGTAGAAACTATGAATCCGATTTTGAAAATTCTTGACAAGAAGCTGATTTCATTCAATTCTTTTTCACTGTTGTAAATTTTACGTGTAGCTTCATATATTAAGTAATTAGTTGGGCAGGGTCACTTTGTTTGTATTGTATGATGATGTGATGTATGATGTTTTCACTGTCACAAACCAACATTAATCCCGTCAGTCTTTTTCTTTCTCCTTTTCAATTCCCTGTTTCTCTATTTATCTCGCTAATTTTTCTCTCTCCCTCAATCTCCTGTTCTATTTTTGAATTCGTTTCAATTTTTTTTAACCTAGACATAATATATTTTGATTATTGCTGAAAATATCAACATGGCATCGCTCTTTTCAAATCTTATTATGGATCAAAGGCTACTAAAGAGTTATAAAATGGGTATGTTTTACCACCAAAGGGCAAATTTATGAAAAAAACAAACCCAACAAATTAAGAAACAAATCAAGTTTTATCAAAATGGGCAGATAATGTTAGTTATGAAATTGTTTATGCAGATATTTAATTATTTAAAGGTTTGACGAGGATAGCCCCGTAGATGGAGTATTGAATAGTGTGAGATTGTTATAAATCGAGTCCTTATTTCCAAATTTTGCTAAAAAATACTACTAAATCTTCCATACTACTTAGATAAGAGATTGCATGAAACATTATAAAGGTGGTCGAAAAACGAGTTCACGTGTTAAAAACACAGTTGAAATCTTCCTACAGTAATTACGTAAAACTTTTTGAGACATCGCAATACATTCTCTAGTGAAATAAAAACTTTGAACGAAAGATGTTGAAATATAAGTAGTAATGGTATTGCTACGTGCTTACTTTTAAAGACAAATAAGATGCTTTAAATTGAATAAATAAAATATGAGAATTCGTAGCATTGTTATAAATTGTAGCATCGTAGCACCGTAGCACCGTAGTATCGTAGCACTGTAGCGTAGAAGACTCGGCAAAGAGTCATACTAATATTTTATTGTCTGCACTGCATAATTACTAGTAGAAGACCGAAAATATAATTATTGTGATGTTTAACATTGTGATTGGACGAATATTGCCGTTTAGTTGTCAGTATTCATTAATGTAGTCCAAGATCCCAAGACCACCAGACGCTACTTATTTTCTGAGTTAAATATATTTTATATTAGCAATACTTTACTTTATAAAGTAGTAGTAGGGGGTAGGTCATTTTATATTATTTCAAGTATACCGACGTGAAGACAATATATAACTTTTAGTGCGATAGATTAGTCTCAGTCTCGCTAGTGTTTTCGTGCAGTGAACATGGAAGTTAGTGTTATAGTGTCGTGATTAGGGTTACCCTTCTCGAGGTCCACGTAAGTTTACTTTATTATCTATTGTCGTTAGTGAGGTCGAGTGGTGGAGGTGAGAGTTAATATACTATGATTAAGCTTTTTAAATCTGTTCCTGGGTCTCAAGTCCCAGGCGCTGCTCGCCTCAGTCTAAATTGCATGTGTATACGTATTGCTGTACAGTAATAGGTATCATATATCTTTAGTCTGGTAGTATTGACTCGCTTTTCTTAAAGTTTCAGTGCTGATATTAAAATAATATGTTTTGCAGAATGTCAATAAAGAACAACAAATAATCTATATCACAAGAGTTTTCAGTTGTCGGTTTAATTACTGATATTTCCTCAGTTACTTAAAAGTCTGCAAAAAATAATGTAAGTTTGTTTATGCTCTACGTTTTTATAACTGATTTTTACGTCTTACGTACTCTTATTAATAAAACGTCTCTCGATACGCAAATTAATGTTTTTGGCTTTATATTCTATAGCGACTATCGTTATAAAACGCTATACTTATGTTCATGATAAGACTATTTAAGAAAACGGAATTTGTCAATGCTACAGGTTTTGTTACGCAGAAAATAGGTATGGGTCTTGTCTGTCTCTATAAGTCTGACGAGAAAATCTGACAAGGTTATTAACGATATAAAGAACGTAAAAACGTTAAATATAAATGAAAGAATAAATACTGACTGAAAATATATAAATGGAGCTGTTTCAGATGATCTCGTTTCAGTAAAACAATATTCGTTGGTAAGCTGTCATCACTGCGCCATTGTTTTTCAAGCTTCATCACGTAATCCTTAATCCTCTTTTTAATTAAGCAAATGTGCAAATATATTAAACATCCTGTAATAAAAATTACTTAGTATTAATATGTATTTTAAGTATATTTTACCAAATTCAATCTCTTTGTTGAGCATTAATTAATAATATCAATAGCTCGTTGGTGTATTAAATAACAACAGATAGCACTTACGATACTCAAATATTAATATAATTTCCACTTAAACAACTTTACATAGAATTAGGCCACATCCACTTTACTGTTTAGATGCTTGACGAGTTCCGCCAAGTTTAGATCTTATGTGAATTATTTGGAATTTGTAATTCTAATAATTTTACATCATTGAAAATGATCTACAATTACATGCAAACAGTAATAAACTTGTTTTACAAATACTTTATCGGATAACAACATCTTACAAAATAAATTGAAAAATGTATTACAGTGATGGAAACGTTTTACTTGTACAATTTTACTTATGCTGTAAACTAAGCTTTTTAGCTTAAACATGATAATCCTCCATAGTGTATAATATTGTACTGCAGATTTACTTAAAGAACATTAAACAGTTTTTAATCCAAATCGTAGTTAGAAATTCATGAAGCTCTCTGAAAGTTAATTAGTGAACTTGCACTAATGGCAAACCTCTAAAGTTTTACGTGTAAAATAGTCACAGTATAATATTTGGAACCAAATTATAAAATGATTAGATGTCGATGAAAATACGAAATTCCTTTGATATATATAAAGTTGTTTAATATTGATGCGGTTTAAGTTGTTAAAAAGGAGCTTCCATAGGATACTAACTAAAATAACTGACTTAGTTTTACAGCACATCTAACAACTTTTTACGTTCTTGAGAAAGCGAGAGTTAACTGCTTATTTATTTATTTGCAACTTTTTAAAATATTATTTACCTTCTATGACATTGAAGCAGTAGGACAAATCTACCGCTAGATCCAGGAGATCTATCCCGCGAATGACTTCTTGGATCACATAGAGGCCATGGTTTATCGAATTAATTATATATAGCAAAAAAATGACATACTTAGCATACTGAAATTTATAAATAAATACGTTGCTTTCATCAAAAATATTAATGCCAGTGCATCTGAAATATTTTAATATTGACAGATACGGTTTGAAAAACTCGGCATTCAACTTGTATAAGTCCGTCATTATTTTACTCTTCTGAATGTAATTTTGAAATACGTACTACCGTGTATATTTTGCCTTTATATATGAAAACGTCGAGCTATGAAATTTTTCTTATGTATAATATTGTTTATTCTAATTAAGTTAAGTCTTATTATATAGTAAATTGTATGTAAGTACGAGAAGAGCCGTTAGATTTACTAAGAAGCAGAGCAAATATTTTATTTGGTTTCGAAAATTCTTGAAATCGGCTTTTAGCTTTAGCTATTACGTAAAATGGTGGGTTAGGTTAGATTATTTAGTGCAACCTAGAAAAAACAAGTTTTTGAAAATTACTATTTAATATGAAAAACTAATGTGGTGAATGATTATTTGCACGAGAAACTAGTTCTATTGTTGCCGTTGTCATCCAGAAAGTATAACAGAAAAGTAAATTATATAACTATAAACATATCCAAGAAATTGTATACAGTGAAGTATTTCATACTTTATATAAGTTAACATAAAATTTCTTTTAACGTTTACAAAATAATGAGTTGGGTAATGACTTTCTCAGTCAGCTGTTACACGTGCGTACAAGACACCATTGTTTAAAAATCGTGCCTGTAAATGTGCGAGCGAGCGAATTTATTTCCTTGGAAAGTTTAAATGTAAATAGCACAATAGCCACGCTTTCAAAACCTCGTCCATTTTTCTTCGTTACCATTGTTTTCGAAGCCGTACATTGATTTGATAGCTTAATTATTTGCAACTATAAACAAACCATACATTTGTCATCATTTCATATGCATGGCATATGTTCATGCCCACAAGAGCATCAATCATTGTAAATACAATGTACGATTTTAAAATTATTGAACTAAGTTAGGAATACCATAGTTTCTTATAAGTGTGTATAGGTGTATTATGCTAAATATTTCAATAACATTATTTATCGAGAGATTATCTTTAAATTAATTACACAGTGAACGGGCAATTAATGACCATTTAAAAAACTACTTATCCGATTTAGATAATGATTTTAAAAAATTGCAAATGTTATCTATCTATCTTCTATATATATAAAAGGAGAAGCTGACTGACTGACTGACAAAATTATTATGAAAATTCTCTGATTTTCAAAGTTATTTCAACAAAATGTATTTTTATAGAGTAGGGAAGTACTAAGAAAGAGAATTTTAAAACATTCACTCCCTAAGGGTGTAAAACGGGGGTGCAAAGTTAGTGTGAACTTTGACGTTTTTGAAGTTATTTGAATGAAAATTCCGTATAAAGGTTTTTCATTGAAAGTCATGAAACACATATAAAATATTTTTTCGAAAATCATCCCTAAGGGGGGTCAAAGTTATTATGACTACCTCATAAAATTATTAAATATGTCTACAGAGGTCCATATACTGAATTCTAATACCTCAATATCGCAAACGAAGTTGCGGGTAAAATCTAGTATTCAATAAAGATGAAGAAGATGGAGCTTTCCATGAGGTGAAAAAATTTTACGACCATTTATTAAAAGTTTTATTTTTCATTTAAATTAATACAGAAGTTCGAGAATTTTTTTAAAGCTAACAATCGTATAACTTGTTGAAAAGTTAACTTGAAATAAAAGTTTTATTAGTAATAATTTTTTTGAAGTGTTCAAAATACACCATAATTTTTTCATATTAAAAAAAATATTCAATGGATTAAAAAAATTAAACTATGTGTCTAACTCGCTCTTAACGTGGGGACCCGCGTGTGAAACCTAAAAATATTGCACAGAGACCCAGTTTCAGCGTTAAATTAACATTATAAAACATAATAGAGATCGAATTCCAGGAGTAGGGAGTTTTTTTATTGTAAATTTCCTCCTTAGAATTTTTTTTTGATATTTCTTAAATATTAATAGTCTATGAAATATTGGTGAAAAATAAATTGTCTTTTATTCTTCATTTTTAACAATTAAAAACTTTAGCAATTTTTACGTGCGTGTATATAAGCGTATTTTAACGCTTTTAGCACATTTTTCCAGGTGTCATTCCGGATCCAATGAGCTATCACACATAATTTTAAGAGCAGTATTTCTATTTTAGACCATTTAGAACTTATAGACTAGACTATACTTACAGTTGCTTTTTGTAACGTAGACTCTTAATGAGTGGAATGAAAGAGATTTATCGAAATTTTGGACAAAAGGGATCGTTAAGATAATTATAACGAAAAAATTCTTTACCTATGGACATACATGGTTTGAAAAGTCAGTAGCGACTTCAGAGGTGGGAGACACGGACAACCACCAAGGCACCATCGTCTAAGGGACCACCGGAAGTGCAGCAATATCCTTAGATGACAATTTTTTTGTTGGTAATATTTCCAGTAAGGGGCACGAGAATTTTAACTTGCCCAGGTCGCATAAATGGTTAAGGCCGGCCCTGGTTATAGGATTATTAAATAAATGTAATAAAACACAGAAGTCAGCAAGATAAATGTAATAATATTAAATATAAATAACAGTTTTATAAAAAAAATTATTTAGTTTAATAATATTGGATTAATTTAATAAATTTAAAATTTATTTAGATCCATCTACTTTTTTTACTTTTTGATATAAGTTTAAACAATATATCAACTAAAAATAAACTATAACTAAAATCCTAACCTCATCGCAATCAGATGGGAAGGTGCCGAAGATGCTTCCCTCTTTGGATAGCAATGCTAATTTTTTGGCCAAAATGCAGGCCGGCTCTCCGATCCCGGGTCACATCGTACAGACGCGCCGAAACCTCTTTATGAAAGCGGCGCGCCTCCGACGCCCATGGACCCATCGTCTCTACGCCAAACGGCACAAATATGTAGCCTTCGCCAAGGCCAGCATATTTGCGCCGCTTTGCATTTTCAGCGTTCGCAGCTGCCGTACCAGCGCATGATGAAGGTGCTAAAATATGGGAAGGTGCCATGGTATCTACGCACGTGGCGTCCCATACCAGCGACCTTCCATGCCGCCATGGAATGAGCGTCACAAATGTTGTATTCTAATAAATTAAAGTATATTAAACATTGACTGAAACATCTGTATAGCCAGTTCTCTGAATTTGGTTCTATCACATCCCCTGAGACTGAAAACCACAACACATCGATAAGTAATGACTTTATCGCGATGAGCAACAATACCGACCTTAATTCAGATGAATTTCATTTGTATATTTGGTTTTCTCTTCATAAAAGATAACAATTATTGTTCTAAGACAAGGATTTACGTGGACGTCTATAGTTTTAATCACAAAAATTCTCTAAAATTTTAAATTTTTAGCCGACACGCGCAACTTGGCGAGTGAGAGAGAATAGGTTAGAATTGTATTTATGAATGCATATGACGTATAATATAAATCTAAAGGAGATGATAGGACTTTCTTTGTATTGTTACCGTTTACGCAGCGCACGCAAATAAAGCTCTCAAAAGGAATATGTTTTCCCCGGTTTTGCAATATGACTCATTAATGCACCGCTCATATGGGTTGTAGCGTGTTGTTATATAGTCTTCCTCGATAAATGAGCTATTCAACGCTTAAAGGATTTTTCAATTGGAACCAGTAGTTCCCGACATTAGCTCATCCAACCTATCAAGCAAACGCTTCTGCTTTACAATTTCAGTATAGATATTCTGACACATAAGAAATAAATTCACTAGAGGGAGAGAAAATTGACGATATATTAAGGTATACTGCACAGTTGCTCCTTCACTGCCTAAACCTGAGGCTTATGAACCAGATGTACCCTTTTTTCAAGTATAAACACCCCTTCTGCTTGATTTCGGTTAACATCTAACTTAACTAGGTATGGGAGGTGGCGTAGATACTCATACCTCTTGCCTCCTGATGGCACTGGGTCTACGAGAATGATCCCGTTACCCCGGACACCTCTTGGGTGGCGTGCAGGCCCACATTAGAGTAGGTCAACCGTCGAGGCGAATGCAGTTGAGTGCGCTTAGCGATCCTGCATCGTCACTATGACGGGGAGGGTAACCGCGGAGGTTTCGTGGGTATTGCGACGGTTTGGCCTTCTCACCGAAGGCCTTCTCACCGAGGGCCAAACCGACCCACATAACCTGGCCGGCACCACCAAAGCTGGTAGGGTATGCGTAAATGCATTCCTCCACGATAACAAAAAAAAAGAAAGGTAATAAAGTAAACGGGTAGTGATCATCAATAAGGATTACACTGTACTACGTTTACACTTCATTAACATATCATACGTGTAACCTCAAATATACTAAGTTACTCGTCAAACGGCCGCTGATAAATCAAGACCAGAATAGTTTTAAAATAACCTATAGGAACTCGGTAATCAAAAGTTACCAAGAGTATAGCTAACACAGTTTTACTTGTTAGACTTCCTATGTATTAATATTTATTGTGAAATTAAAAGACCTTTTATAATTTAGCTTTAATAATAATGTTCTTTTCCTTTAAAATTCAAATCTATACAATTATACATACTATTAGAAAATCAAAATGTAACTCTTCTACCCATTTGAACAATAAATATAATGAAAACTGATGAAAGAAACTGAGTGAAACTCTTTTTATTTAATGCTGGAGTTCGATGACAAGATTGAATTAATTCATAAAAAGCCCTGGAGCAATCGCCTCATTCCCACGACTTGACATCTTCCATAAAATCTGTAAATCTTTATAGACTTTATTACTCAAACGTCTTTTTTAATACTAAAAAGCGACCTTATCGTGTTGTTCGAAGAGTAAGTACAAAATAATTGCTACTATTAATATTAAATGAATATTCACTTTATTCGGGAAGTCGAACAGCGCCTAGAACTTGAAACCCAGGAGCAGGTCTTTCCAGTATTCATAAACTCTCGCTTCCACTGCTTTACATAGCTACTCAATATCTAACAAAACTAGATATTCACTCTACCACTCTATTTACCATAGACCTTAATAATTGTCGAGTCGGTGGCAGTATTCAAAAAATATTCTAATAGGATCTCTTTCTTCTACATCTTCTTAGAGTATTTTTCTATATATTGAGAAAACATTGAATAATTATAAATTTTTCAAATATTATCAGCAGCATAAATATTAGCAACATAATTTAACTTCTCTATAAACATATTCTTACTTAAAGATAAAGAATATTTATTTCCTACAAGTTATGTTTAAATGTAACTCTGAAGTATTGTTTTTATTCAGAACGCTTTCTAATTTTAAGATAATCTCAACCCGATAACAAATTGTATTGTTATCTTTATTGACGGCGCGGCGGGGAGTTGGCGGCTAAATTGCTGTTTTAAAACAACTCTTCAACGGATGAGTTTAGAATACAGTTATTCCGCAACTTGTGAGTGATTTGATAAATACTTCTTTTCACTGACAGAATATTCACATTTTACCTCGAAAATCTTAGCACTGACAAGCATAGAAAATTCTTCGATCTCCTGTAATGGTAGAAGCTAGCTAGCCTAGCTAGCTATTTGACTGTAAATCTATATAAATATAATTCGGCCAAGTACGAGTGTAGAACTCGCTCTCTGAGTGTACCAACAATTTCAATAAAGGGACTAACACTATCAAATTTTGATTTTCGTGTGCGGGTTAAAATTTTATCAAAAGTAGTACGTATTGGGGGGCGACGTAATGCGTGTATCAATTGACATGTGAGATAAAGTGTCTTGACAGACAGACGGACGACGAAGTGATCCTATAGAGGTTCCTTTGAAAAAATGAATGTTGTTAATAACATAACTCGAGAATGGCTCGACCAATTCGGCTAATTTTTTTTATGTTTCTTAAGGCCTACGGAAGATTTTGATAATAATAAAAAAATATAACTTTTGACTGAACGAAATTCAAAGTCGCAGTCTGTCCAGGCAGCTAGTCGTAACTAGGATTAATAAGAATTCTGGTTCTAGATCGATATCAAGATGGATGTCAATCAGGCTGACGACGAAGCCGGAAGATGGGCGTGGAAACTCGGTAACGATGTCGAGTTAGGGCACGTTTGATTCAGGTTGTAAGTACTCTCTGATAAATCCTAGAGGATTCATTTGTGTTCAGTCTTTTTAATAATTAAATAACGAAAGCTTAAATAATTAAATAAAGCTTTGCTTTATCAAGGAAATGCTTACTAATAAATTGAGAAATAAAAATTTTATAATCTTCTTATCTCTTCAAAATCTGGATACTGTATCGGGTAAGACGATAACTTTATTACTTAGTTTAGTTAGACGTTAGATAGCGAGATCTAGCAGTGGAGGCGAATAGTTATGCATAGCCTTGTAAACCTACTACACCTGGGGTTGCGACCTCGGTTTCCTGTCTAAACATCAACTTAATATGATTATACATATATTATGTTTATTATATAGAATAAACATATATCTTATATATGTACATACTTTTTTTTATTTTAACAAGGTTAGCCTCATGGTGGCAGTTAAACACTTGACAGTTTTGTTTGCCAAGGTTATGAAGATTAGATATTTCAGTTTTGACATAAGTCAAAGCGATCAGTTTTCATGTGAAAGTACACCTGAATTACAAGCCCCAGGCACAGCTCGGGCTTCTATGTAAGTACTAGTTAACGCTAAAACTCGGAAGTGGAATAGCTTAACCTATTAAATGATATTATAACGATCAAATACACTCGGCATTTATCTGAAACTGTAGATAATACACGAACAACAATACTGGTCGAGGTACACGACACAATATCCAACGCTACTACTGTGTACACTAAGTGAAATGGTAGCCTGATTTTTAGATGCATTGTGCAACGCTCCACTGGCTTTACGAGTTTTACGACTACCTGCATGTTCAATAACGAATGAAAGTTCACTATAACACGTTTTAAACTTTGTATCCCAATACTCTAGAAACTCTACAAATATGTTACTGTTAGCAACACCGTTTATAAAGTTGTATTAGCGGGTAGATCATTTTATGTAATGACAAGTATAGCGACGTGTAGACAATATATAACCGTTAGTGCGATAGATTAGAGTCAGTCTCTCTAGTGTTTTTGCGCAGTGTACATGGAAGTTAGTTATTATAATGTCGTGTTAGGTCTCCGTTATCGAGGAGCATGTGAGTAATGTACTTTATTTTAAACCTGCTCCTGGGTCTCAAGCCCCAGGCACTGCTCGACTTCCATCTATATTATATGTTAATATTGTCGTTTGAGTGTTATTGCATAGTATAGCTCCCATATTCTTAGCATTACTGGATTTTAAAATTAACACTAGATAGAAAACAGAGTTGTACTTGGGTCTTGTGACACCTATCTAAGCTAAGTAATAAGTTAACCATTGACATGATCCCTCAGTAAGTATTCTTTGACTACTTTTATACTTCACGATGTTCAATGTGTTAGCTCTAGAACTATTAACACAGATATTTCGTAAGAAAAACACCAGCACTTTCACACATAACCACTTTAATAGAACTTATTACATCAAAAATCAAAGAAATACTGCACTCTGTCACCTTGCATCATCTTTTTATATCCTACCTTAGCCTAAAAAAATAACGGAAACAGTATCAATGCTGACAATTCATCACTAATATGATCTACCTCATAGACAATTAATTTCCTGTAAGGTAAACAATTTATCATATACCATAGATAATATTCAAGCATTGTACGGACATATAACAACCATTTATATAAAATTAAAACGGATGCCAACACAGATTATTAATAAAGAGGTATTTCTTTACTTTATATGTTAAGCGCAGAACATACTGAGTACGTGTGCATTTAAATTATAACATATAACAACAATTTAGATAAAATTAAAATGGATGCTAACAAATGTGTACTCTATGAAATCCCTCTCAAACCGCCATGTTACGTAGGGTGATAAAATAAACCAAAACAAACCATCGGCCAATCAAATAATATCAAGTGTTGTTAACATTACTACTAGTGCACCACTTCAGCCTTCTTTTAGCCATTTGGTACAAAATATCAACAAATACAAATATTCATTGCTCGTTTCTTTACTGAAAAACGGATCAATATGGTTTAAAAGGAGATAATCAGATAGACTATTTATCTATAGATATTAATATTAGTTTTATAAAACATGGTTAACATGTGTTTTTGTTTACTCATTAATTTTTAGCATGAGGATGTATATAAACATTTTAAACAAAACACTGTTTAAATAATTAATTGATTAAATACCATTATAAGTAATCCCCTGGGTGATTGATTAATTGAAATAATGTACTATATAAATGCAATATAATAAATTATTAATTGAGAGCAACAAATTGTCACCTATTATGATATAAATTATATCAATTTTAGTAATAATTAGTTTCAACGCAGCGTCACCAACAGCCGCGCGAAATTCTAAAAATATCTAATTATAAACGTTGAACATAATTTAAGCTGACTAAACTGTCCACTTATTATATATGTAAAATAATTTTATCATATTCTGACACGCTTAAGCTTTTATGGTTACTGATTTCTATTTTACTTTATTTTACTGGAATTATTTCAATTATCTACCTGCCCTCGCGCTATCAACCTAAAAAACATTAAAATCAATACAGCTATACAGAACGTATATATAATGTAGACTAAAATAAATATAGATAATTAAAATTTCTTAGCAATAAGGAAACTGGTCTTAACATTTAGAAGAATTCAGCAGGAATTTAATATAGTATTACGTACCTACTAAATTCCTATGTTCTGCGGAAGCCAAGTTTAAGCCTTAATTATGATGTTAGCATGACTTTCTTTTAGTCTGAGATTTAATTATTATAAAAAATTATTCATATATTTATTATAGGATTAATATTAACGCTTTACTTATTCAATTGCCTTTGTATAGGGATAAAAATGTTGTACGTTATTAGCAACACTCTTGATACCATTAGATAGACTAGTAGTTTATATTGGTTTATTTAAAAAATACTGACTCGACAAATTGTAAGCTTTTTCTTGTCATAATGTTTGTGTGAGTTTAAATATAAATGTAATCGTATGTAAGTAGTGTTATCATGTGAGTCTGTGATATTAGCTTAGTTAAAAGTTAGGTAACGAGGTCAAGCACAAAAACATTTTGCTGTTATCAATTTCTTTTTGTATAATGCGTTTAAATACAACTTTCTTTGTGACATAGCGGGCAATCATCAAAATAGCTTTTACTGCAGTGATGGCCCAGTGGTTGAGACTTCAAGTCTTACTCGGGAGGTCCGAGGTTCGATCCTGGGCACACACCTCTGACTCTTAGTTATGTGTGTTTTAAGCAATTAAATATCACTTGCTTTAACGGTGAAGGAAAACATCGTGAGGAAACCTGCACTCCTAAGAGTTCTCAAAAAGTTCTCAAAGGTGTGTTTTACCCGTGAGGGGACGGGTTAGAATACTATTTCCCTCTGCCGCTGGGAGAGCATCTCGTAAGAGCCGAGTAACCCAGCACACCCTTGGTGGTAGGGGATCTGTTCCCCGACTGGCTTACGACCACCAGCATGCGAATCGGACCGCCAAGTGTCGTAGACGCGTTCCGGTCGAGCCGTATGTGGGCCAGACTTACCCCCTCCCTCGCCCATCTCATTAATGGTGCGGATCTAGTGGAGTCTGGGCTCTTGCTCAGGGTCCACCGAAACCGCAGCATTTTTTTTTCTTCACTCCCCCTTCACCTCACTCTATCTTCGAGGATGCAACGCATCGACTAAACAAGAGAGTCTCTCTTGTTTAGTCTCTCTTGTTTTGTCTAGAGAGTCTCTCTTGTTTTGTCGATGTTCATGGGCGATGGTTGCACCTTATTCACAATAAAAAAAAGAAAGTCTGCCAACCCGCACTAGGCCAGCGTGGTGGACTATGGCCTAATACCCTCCTCATTCTGAGGGGGGGACCCTGCTCAGCAGTGGGCCATTGAAGGTTCGTGATGATGAGAATTTGTTGTACATGGGTGGTATTGTACATGATACTTTGATCGAAGATTAGAAATCAAAGCAAAATTGCAGTAGGAGAGCAAGCTGTGAAACGATTTACCTACTTTCACCTTACTTAATAACTATATACTATAACTCTGTAATTGTAAAGTTTTATCAATCGCTTGATGATTCCCCCTAATGGACACACACTCAATTAGCTTTTATTGCCGCGGCATCGTTCAATTTAACTCCTAACTGCTATACCGCTCGACTACCTCCTAACCTACTTATTTATTTTTATTATAAATTATTTACTTTTTTTTCAAGTCATTTGACAAGTTATGCTTTAATTCGAATTTCTGGCTCGCAATGTAGCTATGAGAGCCAATTCAGACGTCACTGTTAACGTTATTAAAAATTGAGTTTTAAAAGATTTTCAGACGAGGTATTAAATTTTACTTTTTAATAACGATTGTAGAGCAGCTGTAGGTACACTTAGTAAATAATAATTTTTCACTTGAAAAGAGTTTCATTTAAAAATATTTATATAAAAATCTGAATTGACTGTAAGCAAACTATAAGCAGTAAGACCGTGGCACGTGACAATACCTGTCGATAACTAAATAATTAAATACTTACTTTTAAAATATTTTTAACTAAAACAGGGATTTTTTGAATCGCCGACTAAGCTGTAAAGTCAAATTACTAATTTTTTTTTTTAAATATTACATAAGCTAAATTTTCAACGTTGGATGTACCTTCACTTTAGAATCACTCATCAAAAGTAGGTAATATAATAAATGTTGAGTATATCTAGTACATACGAGTCACTGTGCAGTATACTGCACAGTGACTCGTAATGTTTTCAGAGTTATAACTCTGAAAACATTAACAATATACATATTTGACCGATAGCCGAGCAGTATCTGGGGCTTCAGAATCAAAAGCAATTTTAAAGAGCTCTTCGAATCTGTCGCTTATTACTTACTGTCTCACTAAATGCTTGCCAGTAATAATTCAAAGACATACTTGCCATTTCAAAATTTACTCCACGAAATTATACGTCAAATTGCTGCTGAAAAGTCGATATGGGCATACTACTAGGTACCTAATCAAACCGTATTAACATTGTTGACAGCAAGTATTTGACTGAAGTACGATTATTACCATACGTCAACAATTATTTACACGTATAAACATGTAAAATAACAATAAAAGCCATTCCGTGCAGATGCTTCAATTGCTTTAGTTTGTTTGAATAGCCCGAGATAGCTACACCAGAGTATATCAGCGAATATTGCTCCTGCATCAATGAGCACGACTCAAATAGCAGCTATATTAATCTCTGTCAGCCATTTCACTCAACTTTGTTCCTCCGTTTTACAAAACGATATTAAAAATGAATGCTCCTTCAAAAGTAGCAGATTTTATATTAGTTATTATTGACACCTATTTACCAGAGACTCGCTATACCACACTTACCTACTATAGTAATTGGTGAAAACCACATTAAAATCCGTTACGTAGATTAAAACGTCTAAGATTACAGACAGCGGGAAGAGACTTTGTTTATACTTTAAAAAGCAACAATTACGCTAACAAACATGTTTTTATATTTTAGATGAGTAGTTATGTACTGTATTATATAAAGATATAAGTACCTTTATTTATATATACAAATATAGCAGTATAGCTGTCAATGTTTGTTAATTTTCGACCAAAACAATTAAGGTGTCTTTATCTTTACACAACACCTCAAGAAGATATATTTGAAAGCTTTAACCAACAATAATGACATAGATCATTGTCATAAATAGTCCTTGAAAATTTAACCAAATAGCCAAGGTTTTCGGAGTAAACAATATACAGCTTAAAAACTCAAGTCAACGTACAACCTTTAAATATACCAAATATTTTAGGATCGTAAATATTATAGTTGCTTTTGCTACTAGACGAAAGATGTATGATAACCATTATTGTACAGCAATGCGTATACACATGCAATATAGACTGAGGCGAGCAGTGCCTGGGGCTTGAGACCCAGGAGAAGGTTTAATGAGCTCTTTCATAATATATTAACTCTCACCTCCACAACTCGACCTCGCTAACGACAATAGATAATAAAGTAAACTTACGTGGACCTCGAGAAGGGTAACCTTAATCGCGACACTATAACACTAACTTCCATGTTCACTGGACGAAAACACCAGAGAGACTGAGACTAATCTATCGCATTTAACGTTATATATTGTCTTCACGTCGGTATACTTGAAATAGTATAAAATGATCTACCCGCTACTACTACTTTATAAACAGTATTGCTAACACTTTCAAGGCTAATGATGATGTTAAATATTAAAAACTAGCAATATAACTTCCTAAGTTATGCAACTTCAAATCTACCAAGAGAAAATATTGTTTAATTAATTAAGTTATTCTTATATTATGTTTTCGCAAAATGGTGAATGCTGCATGTTTCATTATTAAAAATATCCCTCAAACAGATAACATAGAGCTCATATGTTTTATATTATATATCAAAATTCGTGCTGGAACTCGTATGCAATTCAAACGAATTGCTTGAATATATTTAGTGTTTGAATTAGCAGTGGAAACATTTTTAGTACGTCGTGCTTTTAAAATTACTTCACTCACCATAATGTTTAATATTCCTCTTCTTTTAATTAAAATATACTAAAAATGTTTAGCTGTGTATGTGCTAACTCGAACTCTAAAAAATAGAAAATATTGTCTTACTAGTTGACCCGTCCTCACTTCGCTGGGGCATATTAGACTATAGTTAAAAGTTTTATCAAAATAATTTTAGCGTTTCTTACCTATTAAACCTTCTTTGGAATACTTCAAAACTAAAATTAGCTAAGTTGGTCCAGCCGTTCTCGAATTTTAGCGAGACTAACAAACGGTTATTCATTTTTATATATAAATATTAATCCTTTTTTCATTCATTTTCATAGATTTACTTGTTTTGTTTTAAAATCTAGTTTGTTTGAAATTATTTTATACCATGAAAACATATTCAAAATTTGACATAATATACCTAGTATTGCTCTCAGCTTTTTAATAATATCGTCTGTACCATTTAAAAATATTTCTTTAGACTTCTTATATCAGATACTTGGAGGGATACAAGAAAATGAAACTAAAGATTTAAAGTGGATATAAAAAGATTAAAGTAACTTTGTTTAGTATAAATATAATATCATAGCGAGCAAGTGCAAGAATCTTTCAGATAGATCACGTCCCATTTTTAAGTCCTCGAAAACAAGTCGGAGGTTAATATTTCTTAACGCTACTCAAGGTAAGTATATACTTAAAACAGATATTGTTAATTCTTATATTGTAAATAAATGATAACCACTTCAAAGATTTAATTATTAAATTTCACAAACACTTATATGGCAAATTATTAAAACCAGATTTTCTATGTTACTTAATCTTATTATAAATGTGAATATTTGTATGTTTGTTACTCAATCACGCAAAATTGATTTCAATGAAATTTAGCACATAGATCCTTTATGGATTAACACAGGCTACTTTATCCGGAAGCAATTCGCAAAAAATATGTTTACGGTCGTAAGTGCCTGAATATTTTTATCTAGCAATTATAATAACAATAACACTACAATAATTGAGAATTAAATGATTTTACGAATATAATTATTTTACTTTTTTAGGCACAAAATCTGTGCATTAGTTATTCTTCCTTGATTTTTCATTACAACTAAATGATATTGATAAAAATATTTAGTAACTTAATATATGTTATGTTCGCAACAAAATTGTAAAGAAAAATAAGTTCCATAAAAGTCCTATTCATAAAATTAGTTATTTTTTTGTAATTTTTTTTGATACATACTGTAAAGGTTACTTTAGAACTAAATAAAAAACGCATGAACGATATTATACTGTGCAATCAAATGGAGTGAAAATTTTAATCCTTTCGGAGATTTGCTCGCTAGCGACGACGGCGACGTTATAATGGAAATCCTATGAATCTATCTACTTTTCTGATTGACGGAAGATGAAGATCGTTAGAAAAAGGTTAAAAAAATAGACTACATTGATACATTTTATAATTATACCAAGATCTCAATAGCTATAATATTCCTATGATCCCATGCTAGAGTTTCTATCTGAGATATCGTTGAAGTGCGTGGCATAATTAAACTGAAATTTCAAGTCACTCACAAACACCATATTTAGCAATAAAGAACTATATGTTGGAGCAAAATAGAGGAATCACTGTTTAAGCCCAAGGTTAGGCTAAAACAAACTTAACCTTACACAAAGCTCACCTAACTTAACGTTGTAGCAATTACTTACTACGTGAGTAGTGAGTGAAGTAGAAAGAGACTACTTCACTCCTTGAGAGATCGCGCAAGACTAAGACTACAGTCAGAATATCGAGGGCATATAAAGAATCGAGACTGTCAAAATGACAGAAGTGACTACTACCCTACTCCAGCTTCATAGATGGCGGCGACGATTATTCGAAAAACGTTGACTATTGTCCTACATATCTACACTATTATACATATAAAGAGGAAAGATTTGATTGTTTGTATGTTTGTTTGTTGCTCATAGGCTCGAAAACTACTAAACCGATTTGGAAAATTCTTTCACCGATAGAAAGCTACATCCTTTCCGGGTAACATAGGCTATGTGGTGTTGCCATAAATATTCTAATTAAAAAGATATGGCCATTTAAGTGCCATAACGTGGCCATTTTGTAAATTGAAGAGTTTCTCAGGAACTACTAATCCAATTTTAAAATGTTTTTCACCGATAGAAAATTACGCTATTCCTGAGTAACAAAAGTGATTTAGTGTTGCCATATACAATTTTAATTAATAGAATATGGCCATTTTGTTGTTACTAATCCGATTTTAAAAATTCTTCTACTGAGAGAAGTCTATAGTATTTCCGCCTCTTTTCTTCTTATATACTATCATTCTCTCTTATCCTCTCTCTTTTTTCTCTCTTTAATTTTTATCTTTATCTGTTCAGGATGATCAGTCTCTTTTCACTTTCTTTCTTTTGATTATCTCTCTGTCTCTTCCTCTCTCTCCTTTACCTATTCAATTTTATTTTTGCTCTGTCCTCCCTTTTTATTATCTGTAGCTTTTCTTTCTCTCTATTATTTATCTATTTATAAATTTTTCTCACTTTTTCTCTTTTTTCAAATAATGAAAAACTACACAATTACAGAATGACAATTTAAGAACATCAATTATAATATTACCTGTTAGTATAAGATATAATAACTCAATTCAAACTAATTTTCGATCAATATTATATTTCAAAATGTTCAGTCAGTCTCTAAAAAAAATCAAGAGCAGTTTTTATAAAAATGTAGATGTTTTACCAAGTGTCTGATAGTCACATACAAGAATCTAGGCAAGTTTATTAAGTTTAAGTATTTCACTGTTACTTAATTTCGCAATTTTATAGAACTCTTGTGAACGGTGCTGTTTATGTAAATAGGATTCTATAACAATAGAATATCACTATTATTGTAATAAAACGCCCCCTTCTTAAATTTGATATATGTAGATGTCGTGGTTATAAATTTCAATATGTAGATATAATTTATAATATTAATATAATCTGTAGGTATATATATTTTACTTAGCTTGGCTTAGTTTCATAAAGATCGGTTGTTAGTAACTACGTTATAATGACTTAAAAATGTTTTAGTCCAGCGAATCTAGGGCGGACATCATAATATATAAATTATAGAAGATACTACTTCGCAACTGAAAATAAAAATAAAATAAAAATTATTAAGCTTTTTAAACTAATGCCTAATAATAATTGGTTTAATCCCGAAAAATAAGCCGAGTTTGATCCGATGCCGTAATATTATTTTAGTTTATAAAAATAATTATTTTTAAGTTACTAGTCGACCCGCTCCGATTTCGCTCTTATTATTCCGCAGGAACTCTTTACTTAAAATTTTTATAAGAAAAATGTTGAATGATTCTTTGGAAATTTGTTTTTAAATATTAAGACTTTGAATGAAGAATTAATTGCCTTTCTTCGTATGCTAAACCTTAAATGTAAACATCGCTCCAAAATAATTTTTAAAGACTCTGAAAAGAGGTCAGTTCATGTATTATTTACGTTGTAAATATTTTCAGGCGATGAAAACGTTATATACTAGCGACCTGCCATAACTTCGCACGGTTTCAATTTACCGATCATAATGTAAAAACACAAGAATGTTAATAACGTTTGAAATCTTAATACGGCGCCATCTATCGCGGAGGCGGTGGAATGGTTTTCTAACATAGATAACAAAAGATCTTCTCTCTTCATCTTTTAGAAATTAATGGCACTACCAAATAACTACTAAACACACAATATGACAAATTACATCAAAGTTACAGTTAAGTAGACTCCATCACAACTGATGTTGACACATTTTTTTATATAGCAACTACAAAACCAACTATCAATAACAAAATTCCTATTTAGCATAATATGGCGATCAGAATAAAAGACTATAGATAAGTTAAATCCTGATCAATTTAGGGAACGAAAAGAAAATATTGTAATCAAGACTGCATTAGGCCTTGTCCTCGTTTAGGCCGGATCGCTTTGTGATGCAAACCACGTGTATGGATGTATGGCGTATTTTCCGTTTTGTTTAAACGAATACGTTATACGATCGCTTTTGTTAGATTCTATAGCAAAATGAAAGATTCATGAGGACAGCTCTATCAAAATTTAAATACTCGTACAAAAAAAGTATGTATTTAGGAAATCTTTAGATAAAATTCTGTATTTATTCACCATGTTTTTATTTTCGGGTCCGTACTTGTGATATTTTTCCTGATGTTCATTTATATATCTTGCAAAAAAGGTATAGCTGGTTGGTTAGAATTGTGACGAAATAAAATAACGTATGCTTTTTCTTTTTTAGATTTTTTGGTTAAAACAATCATCATTAATTAAAAAAATCTTCATATATAAGAGGCTCGAATTTAAGTTTATAATAATGATGTGAATATGTCATTGCGCACTATCAGTCGGTATCAGTGTTGATGATATGATGATTGATAAAAAATACTCGTAATATATATATATATATATATCAATTGTATAGTCACTGGTGTATTTTTATTTTACCGAAGTCATAAAAAAATGTATTTAATTAAAAAGGTTTTTTCTTTAAAGGACTACGAACCCATTACTAAAAAAAATAAAAGGATTATGACAGCAATTTAAACAATATTGTTCTTATACAGTATCCCTCTACCCTTCTGTATTGTTATGTACAACATACGTATAACAAATAAATCTATTCATTACTATTATTCCAAACAATTCAGGTTTGTAAGCTTTGATTCTGAAGAAATAAGTGGACATTATAGATAGAGCATACATAATATGATTCTCATTACAAATATGGGGCACAGAAATACATACCAATAGGAATAGCATAACGAAGGCGAACTTATGTTTGTGTTGCTAGCTGGCGTAGACGAGCGACGATAGCAAAAAACAAACCTGTATAAAGAAGGTATTCGTTTACCATAAGTATTACGTAATGGTATCTAAACATTTCATACTTTTGTAAGAATAAACATAAATAATATTAATTAAAATATATAAAAATTCTGCTCGTTCTGCCGATGATGATAATGTAATACCCGTGGATGGTCCAGTGAACCATCCGGATTAATGACTCTGGCCGAGTCTCCTAGTCAGAGTGAGGTGGTTATCAGTGCGTCAGGCAAAAATAAAACTCCACGTAATATAACTTAACTCAAGACGCTACTTACTTTTGGAAGTCATTATAAATCAGTTTTTGAAAAAACAAATATTTTGTGTCAATGATGGATTAATAAAAAAATAAAATATATTCTTGCGTAAAGTAGAGTTACAGTAGGTATTAATAATTTTATCAAATTTACTAACTAGCTTATTCTAGATAAACTTCTAAACACTTCTTTTTAATGAATACCTAGTAAGTTAGTGCAATGTTAAAGAATACCTACTGCATAAAACTTGCAAAAGCATAAATAAACCCGAAATAATTACTGTATTGAAGTTGTTCTAGAATAAAAACGGATATTTATTTGTTTCACGCATTATGTGCCAGTTTTATTACAAACACAGTTAGTTTTAACTTTATACTACTTTAAACTATATACTTAGTTATATTAGGCTGCGAGATCGAACGAACGACTAGCAAATAAGACAATTCTACAATGAAAACAACAGGATTGTAAAAGACGAACCACTTAATGAATAAATTCATTTATCAGAATCATTTGTATGGGAGTCGGTCTAAAACAATTTATGCATTCATTTCAGTAATTAATTTATATTACGGCAGACTTTCCCGCGAGGATCTTTTAATGTCTCACTCATGGCATCGGAAAGCATTCATTAACAAGGCTATTTATTATGCCAAGTCACACACGCTTCATTATTGAAACAACCTCGGCTTTATTTTAAAATAGTATAATATATATAGACCAGGGTCGAAGCCTTCAAAAATGGTAAAAAATGAAAAAAATTACAGTAGGATGAAACCCATTAGAAAATGAGGGGAATGTGATCAAAATGAAAGGAAAATTAAATTACGGTCGATCCGAGTTCTGGAAGTGGGAGGGGGTGAGTTTTTAAGGGTAAAAAATGGTTTATCTTGATTTCCGGTAAACTACAAGTCCTATGGAAAAAACTTAAATCGCAAAGTTGTAGGTAATAAAAAGATCTACAACTTTTGTATTTGCAATTTTTTCACATAACCTCAAAATTTAAGTGAAAAATTCAAAAAACCAAGTTTTTGGTTTTTTATTTATATCTTTTTCAAAAATTTTTTTTTTCTACGAAATTTGGTGATAACTTACCTTATTATGTCCCAAATACACTGTAATTTATTTGATTTAAAATATGTATTTTTTCGCCTTATTTTAACTTAATATCAAAAAGTACCCTAATTTTCAATCGAAAATTCTGACGTCAAAATATCAGCTTTTTTAAAAAAGTTTGGGAGCTTTTTGTTCGTTGAAATATCTATTGCATTTTCTGAGAACATTTCCTAAAGTAATCTATATTTTTTTTTACACCATCAGAAAGTAGATATTTCTAATGGGTTTCATCCTACTGTAATTTTTTTTGGTTTCAAAAATTATCGACCCTGGTCTAATAAGCAAATAATAAAAAATTTTGTTAACGAGTACCTATACATAGAAAACTTAAGGCAACTAACACCAATAACAGCAAAAAAAAATCATTTAAAAAAAACTACTAAATGTAACTGGAAATGGTTTTCGAGTTGTATAACTACAGGTCCAAATTAAAATATAGGCTTTGTTTTATTTAAATCGGTTGTCAGGAAAAAGTTACTGACACTTACAAGTGTTTTAAATATCGACTCGTTTAATATAAATATCATAGCTCTTTTATTCAGACTGTCAAAGCTGGAATGTTTAACGGAATTGGAAAACGTGAAAGACATTTTATGTCCATTTAAATGCTGACTGGCACTGATTTCTAAACGTAGTTATAGAAAACTTTGCAATTACTTTTAAAGGTAATCCGCTAAAACGAATGTTCCGCTAAAACGAACGAATCATGTTTTTTTATTTATTTATTTATGTACCAATAAATGTTACACACTGACATAAGAAATATGTGCACAAAGGATGACTTATCTCTAATAGAGATCTCTTCCAGCAACCCTTGATGGTGAAATAGTTTTGTATAGTTAAACACGCGGAAATAGGTACAATATGGTAGAAATTAAAATAACAATAATAATAATAAAAGTAATATACATATATATTATATATATACAAACATTTACATAATAAAATACATAAACTCCAACTATTACTAATATATACCAATATAATACACAAATTATAGATAAAAAATCCACATTAACATAAAATTAACGAGTGTAGAAAACACAATGTCATATCAAATTTCATATTATACAAATTCCTCTCAATAATATATATACTCTTAATTATACTCACTATAAAAATTTTTAAACAAATCGATTATATAGTTTTTTCATAAATCGATTATTTTTAACAATAATAGTGTGTTCTGGTATTTATCTTTCCTGCAGAAAAAAATAAAAACACGTCGGGGAATTTAATGATGAGAAGGAGAGGGAATATTGGAAAACACTAATAGGGGGTGATGATATTGAATGGACTATTGGGTAAACGCAACGTAGATACTTCTACTGAACCGATAAAGAATCAAATATGATCTCTAACAATTACAAGAGAAACCTAAGCAGTGCCTTGGACTTGTGACCAAGGTGAAGGCTTGAGGACGTCCTTTATGTGATGACAACACTCGCCTCCATTGTAAGGTACTCACGTAATTTTAGATGGACAGCACTCCCAAGCAATAACACTGCACTGCACAATACTAACACTATGCAGGGACTACTTCACTCCTTGAGAGATCGCGCACGACTAAGACTTCAGTCAGACTTTCGATGGCATATAAAGGGTCAAAACTATCAAAACGACGGAAGTGACTACTACCCTACTCCAACGCCTTAGATAGCGATGACGATTCGATTACTCGATAATCTTTTACTATTGTCCGACAAACACTTTTATTAAAAATCATAAGAATATATGGAATCGAGAAAAGAAATCAATTTATAAAACGTATTATATTTGAAATACCGTTATTAATTTTCATTCATGTGAAAACTCATATATAACAAAACTTATAGGTGCCAAAAAATTACTTTTGTTTGGTTGCCATTTTATTTAATTGTACGATGAATGTGTGATGTGCTAAATAAAATGTAATGTAAGTTATGATCTTAGAGTATAAATGGTTGAAATTCATATCCTTTTTATTCGGTTGCCATTGATATCAATCTGGTAAATTTTTCAAATAACTTCTCATTTTATCAAAAGACATGTTATCAAAAACGTGGCATATCTTGGACAGAATATAAAACAAAACATTCCAAGAAATAACACCCAACGTACCACACTGAAACACCGTAAAAGAACTCATTAACTCTATTAATCAGATAAAAATATCCTAAACAAAATATATCTAATACCGTAACAAGTTTTAATCTAGTAACATTAGAAAAGCTGAGCTTTGTAAAATATAAAAGCGAAGTAGAAGTTACATTAAAGCTATTCTTTATGCTTCGCTAAGTAATGTATCACGCTGATTTTTTCTTTTTCGCAAATGAAATAAAACTCCTAAGTGTTCCCTCGCTTACAACTGAGCTTTTCACTTAATTGTTTATAGCACCATTATTTAATACGTTTGCTAGTACATTTATCATTTCATAAACATAAATTACATTTATTTATAGTCACTTAACAGTGTTAGATTATTATAGATAAATAAATAAAAATAATTATTATTTCTGCAAATCATTGCATGCAAAGTCATTAAAATTTCTGCCACTACTGGTTGTGTATGAAATAGTTTGAGTAACATGTGAATATAAGTTTTCGTAAAAATAAATATTTGGTCCTAAATAGAGAATAACTCCTTCCTTTACATAAAATCACAGGACACAAAAATTATTTCAGTCTGTTCATTATAATATCTTTTATAACTTCTTCAGTTAAGATATACTGTAGATATTATGTGATGTGGGATGGACAACCAATTTTTGTGTCGTGTAAATGAAATGGCATGAAGTTCACGTTACCAGCTATAGTGTGCAAAGCGAACAGCTGTATACCGCACAAAGAGAAAACCTTTGGTAATGTTCGGGGAACCATACGGTAAGTTCGTATTTGTCAAAAGAGTCGATTTCCGAACTAAATTCTGGCATAATATTATGCAATATGGGCAAAACTGATCTGAGAACATGGAGAATGCAAATATTGATTTATTTTTCATGCTGTTTTATTATGTACCATCCTATGAACTATTTAACATTACGTTTAAAACTTCATGGAAACACGTTATTAGACCTTCTCTAGCTTCGCTGGGCCAAAATATTCTGAAATACAATAACTTTACTTACCTTACCTAAAATCAGATTTAAATGAAACAAAGCTTATGTTTTAAATTACACCTCCAATACTGTAGTATTTCGTAAACAGACAAACAAATATTTCTAAAATTATTATTCCGGTTTTTTTTGGTGTTATAAAAATCGATCACGTTGTTTTCTTAATAGCGATTAATCTTATCACTTTATTGAACTTGTATAGTCTTAATTATATTGCCCCCAAAATCCCTTATTTATCCTTGGCTAATACAGACACAACAAATGTCAATTTAAGATTCACAAGGGAATACGAATAATGTGAGTCTCAGATACAAAGAAAAATAAAATGTCTTAGAAGCTTTTCCTTCCCCAATTCTAAGTAAGCCCATTGTGGACTATACGTACTTTAATGTTTGTATTTTTGCGGCCAATTTTGAACTGCTCAGTGGGTAAATCAAATCAATTGTTCTTAACGTCTGAGCCCGAAATAACTGATAAAAGAATAAATATGCATATGGAATGAACAAATATATTATTTGTAGTGGTACTTAGTAGTAATAGATCGATTCATTCATGTTACGTAAGTCAATGTTGCAATTAAATTAATCAGGTAATGTATTACAATTAATAGTTCAATGGTCGCGAGTTATCAGAGAAAGACAAGGGAATCAAATCGATTTTGTCTTTTACAAACAGAGGCGATGTAGTGTAAATCATTTATATTCCTTAGTAGTAATATATAGTAGAATAAATAACAGTATTTAATTTAATAAGGAAGAAAGGAAAAAAGAAAAGTATGTATATAATATAATAATTATAATTAAAAAAAAAGTGCAAAAATAAAATTGATTAATTATTAAGTTATGTAACGTTATGTATATAAGTTTTATTTAATTTAAGTCACTTGTGAATATTTCTTTCACCTATTGACTCATTTCTAACTACAGAATCTAATCTAAACTAATTGAAAGTTTCTTCTCAACAAATTGGCTTTTGGCTACTTGTATCCTATAGCGAGGGCCAAAATATAGCCCATGTACTACAGTGCATTATAAAAAAAATATGAATAATGTTTATTAATTATTGCCAAATAAATACACTTGACTAAACACCAAAATGGTTATATAAAATCTCACCATACAAATGTTCAAAACAACAAAATCAAAAAGAACACAAAAGTGTTGTTAACAATAATTCCAAATCTATAACTAATAATACAAACAAAATTTTGAGTATAGTTCATTCCTCTATCCTCTAAGGACTGCACCGTGTGAAAATATAAATATCTATTGTAACCTTTCAATATACTGAATATTTTACAGCTTTCAGATAGATAAAATACCTAAATCTTAGTAAAATCCTTAGGAGCAAGCTGTACAAGGAATAAAAGTAGCTTTTACATTCAGCGGTTCCTTTCAAGAAGAAAGTCTAAATTGCTGTAAATTTTTATTATCTTATCGACTGTTCAGTCTGGAGCTACAAGTGGTAACGTGCAATAGTGAGGAATTCGAACCGGAAATTCTACTTCCCGCAAATTTTACCACAAATTGAAATGTTATAAGCACCATTAGGATACCACAACTTTAAGGATTATTACTTTAAGTTGGACGAACAATAGTCTGCTTGGTTACCAGTAGTGAAAATACATTTTATCGAGACTACGTTGTATCGGGATATAGATCAAAGTAATTGCTTTTAGTAACAATGTCCGTTACCTTAATAAATTATTATTTTTTTTCACCTGTATATATTTCACGGAGGTTTTAATGATGAGAAAGAGGAGGACAGGGGGATATTGAAAGACAAGACACTGCCACTGAACCGATAAATAATCAACACTCGCCTCCACTACTCAGGCTCTATGTGCAAACCCAAGGTTAAACTAACATAAACCTAACCTAATACAAGACGTGACAGTTATATTGTAAGGTACTCACGTGACCTTAATCGGCTTTTTTTGTGAAGACTATTTAACTCCTTGAGAGACCGCGCAAGACTAAGACTACAGTCAGACTGTCAATGGCATATAAAGAGTCGAGACTGTCAAAATGACGGAAGTGACTACTTCCCTATTCCAGCGCCATAGATGACGATGACGATACGATTATTAGACAATCGTGTACTATTTTCCGGCATATTTATTAAATTTTAAATTTTTTATAGGTTTTTTGTATCTTTATATTAATATTTGATCTAAACGAGACTAAACTAGTATAGAAAAAGTCTAAAAGAAGTCATCATATTTTATACAATTAAATAAGGAAAGTTTGTATGTTTAAACGAAAAATAAACAATTTATCTATACTATTATATAAAGAGGAAAGATTTGATTGTTTGTATGTTTGTTGTGAATAGGCTCGAAAAGTACTGAACCGATTTTAAAAATTCTTTCAGCGATAGGAAGCTACATCTTTTCCGGGTAACATAGGCTATGTGGTGTTGCCATAAATACTCTAATTAAAAAGATATGGCCATTTAAGTGCCATAAAGTGGTCATTTAGTAAATTGAAGAGCTTCTCAGGAACAACAAATCCGATTTAAAAAATGTTTTTCACTGTTAGAAAAATACACTATTCGTGAGTGACAAAGGTGATTTAGTGTTGCCATATACATTTTTTAATTAATAGAATATGGCCCCTTTGTTGTTTCTAATCTGATTTTAAAAATTCTTTCACTGTTAGAAAACTACACTATTTGTGAGGGACAAAGGTGATTTAGTGTTGCCATATACTTTTTTTAATTAATAGAATATGACCATTTTATTGCTACTGATCCGATTTTAAAAATTCTTTCCCTGATAGAAGTCTATAGTATTTCCGTCTCTCTTTCTCTTATAATACTATCTTTGTCTCTCATCCTCTCTCTTTTTTCTCACTTTAATTTTTATTTTTATCTGTTCAGAATGATTACCTCTTTTCACTTTCTTTCTTTCGATAATTTCTCTCTTTCTCTCTCCTTTACCCATTCGATTTTAGTTCTGCTCTGTCCTTCCTCTTTTATCATCTGCTTTTCTTTAATTTTGTTTCTATTATTTTTTTTCTTATAACTTTTTCTTACTCTCTTTAATTTTTGAAATAATTAAAAACTACACAATTGAACAGTGACAATTTAAGGACATCTATTAAAATATTGCTTTAAATACCCGGAGCGAAGCGAGGGCAGCCCTCTAATCTTATATAAAATCTTTGTTCCTAAAAAACGGCTCCACCGATTTTTAGGAAATTTTGTGTACATATAGAGTA
Source organism: Limenitis camilla (assembly GCA_905147385.1). Lineage (NCBI taxonomy): Eukaryota > Metazoa > Arthropoda > Insecta > Lepidoptera > Nymphalidae > Limenitis > Limenitis camilla. Next base: position 7,505,711 of record LR990234.1, on the reverse strand, counting down.
GGTCTAAGTATCGGTCAACATCTATTTTTTATACCCTAACGTTACTATACTAACGTTTGCTGAGTCAGCTAGTTATTATATAATAAATGAAAGCCTTTATTGATAACTATTATATTTAAAAATTTAATAGTCACCAAGTATCGTATACGAAGCTTGATACTAGATTCTATTGTATACTTAATATCAAAAGAAAGGTATTGAGAAATACCGTTAATATATTAATATTGTCACGCAGCTCTCAAATTAGAAATGAGCTGATAGTATTCAAAAGGCAGACCTTCACAAATTATAACTAAGAACCATCTCGATTAAATTTCTGTTAGCAACACCGTTTATAAAGTAATTTTACCGGCTAGATCATTTTATATTATGTGAAGTTTACCGACGTATAGACAATGTACAACCCTTAGTGTGATAGATTAGAGACACACAGACACAAGAACATGTTCTAGTATGGACATAATAATTATAATCTAAATAATTCGGCCAAGTGCGAGTGTAAAACACGCGCTGAAATTCGATTTCAATAAAGGAATAAACACTATCAAATTTTGATTTTCGTGTGCGGGTTAAAATATTATCAAACATTAGTTATGCGACAATTAACATATTTATAATTGCTTACAAAAAGAATATAAGAAAATATGATAAAACATTTGTAACAAAAAAATGCAATAAAAAATAATTTCACTAAAATAATAAAAGGTCGGTGAAAATATATCAATAAAATATAATTGCCAAATATAGAACCCCCTTCTTTTGTTGGAGTCGATTAAAATATTTCACAAGTTATCATTTAACAACATATCATATCGTCAACAGCCGTTGCTTAGGATTCGCGTTGATATAGCTTTAGATTCATTTCACACGATACGACGACAAAAACGTCTATGTTTGCGATTTTGCTAACAATCGAATATATATAGTTTTTAAATTTCAATTTCATAAAATTAGACTCTTTAACTAGAGGTAAAACGGTAAAAATATTTTATATCTGTATCGAGGGGAAGTATATTGTATAACATATTCGAATATTACTAAAACCGCAAGCAATCAAAAACACAACACGACTTTATTCATGTCCATGCATGCATATCATGTGGAATGCCCTATAGAAAAACTACTTGTTATCAATTCAGTATAAATGGCTGTAGTTATTGATTGCTTATATTTAGAAGTTTGATTTTTTCACTGCTTCAAGATATTATAGACATACATGTAGTATGTATGAAGTAGTAGTATTGATTTAAACTTGATAACTTCACGTATTCTTCAAATAATGCGTCAAAACCTAAATATATAAAAGATCATTTTTTCGTGATGTAACTAAAAATTTATATTTTTAGAATTTTTCAACATACTAGTGCTATAAGACCTTGCTTTTTGCCAAACATCATGTTCCTAGGTCAAAAGCCTGATAATTTTGATTTATCTCGAATCAAGATAAAAGCGGCTGCGGGTTTTCATTAAATTGACTTAGCAGTTTGATATTTTTACATATTTGAGGAACGAGAGATTAAAAAATTTTGTATAAATTTCAACTTAATATCTTCACGTTTTTCTGAGGAAAAGGCGTGAAAGGTTTCTTGCGTGACAAAAAAAACGTCAAAAAAAGTTAATTTTCCAGTGCTGTAGAAAAAATTTAATTTGCATTTAATTTCACGGCGCTTGGTTATTGCGAAGTACCTTATAATTATATGAGTGACCACATTAACGTTCATATCTTTTCAATTAGTGGACTTAGAAGTTTGATCTTTTGTCGGCCGTAAGGGACCACAGGTTTGAGTATTTGATATTAATTTCAACTTGATACCTTCATGTGATCCTGAGAAAAAGGGTCTTGACAGACGGACAAATAGACAGAACGAAGTGATCCTATACGAGTTCCTTTTTTCTTTTAAGGTACAGGACTCTAATAAATATAAGAAAAACAAATAACTACTTACCAATAAACTATTTTTTTAACTGAACAGTGCCTGTGCAGTGGCTTGCAATTCAGGTGCAGGCATTAGAAACTCCTTTACAACGTGTATTAACGCATGCCTCCACTGCTTGACTACTTTGCATAACATCTAACAAAATTAAGTATAAATATTGAGTATTATTAAAAGTTTTTTTAATTTTCTCTATTTTATGCTTATTTTCTTTACTTTGGCAACAATATAATCTCGAAAAGGGTATTAAAATCATTCTATACTTGTTGTTTATATGTTGCTTTATATCTCAGCTGATTTTAATTTTCAATTAAATCATCTTTTATATCATAAACAACAGAAAATAAATCTGTCCTCAGAGGCTGCATGTATTCAAATAGGGGAAGGAAAGAAATCTTTATCAGTAGTTGCAGTATTATTTCAAATTCGTATTTCAACTGTCTTTCCTTGAAATGGGTCGGCTCTCGAGGAAATAAGACGCAAGTCAGAGAGATTGTATCTTCTTTCACTTGCTCTCTTTGAATTTGTTAAAGGCTTTCCGTTATATCATATTATATTACTTTACGTATTCAACTGTAATAGAGTTCTGTGAAGATATTACATAATTCCTTTGGTCACTATTTCGTATTAAATTCATAGAAATAGATTCTTAACTATGACCTTTATAAAGTTATGCATCACCTGTGCAGTAACTTAAAAGTGAGGTAATTGCCATATATTTTGCCATTACATAGTAAATAGTGATGCGACTATGTATCAGATTACATAATGTTTTAGGATTAACTCATAAAAATTTGTGGATAAAAGAAAAAAATATTTCAAACGTAAGTACTATCATTTCATTGTGTGTAAAAACAAAAACTTTTTTTATACGAGCGAATTAGAAGTGACATAATAGGTTTACCTTTCATTTTCTCTCGTCTTCTTCGTCTTTCTGTAGCAAGATAATAGATAAATTGATAAGTATCATTTCGTATACTGTTTTATATTGCTAAATGGTATGTTATACTTTGACTCGTTTAAGATTCCAGCGTTATAATTTTTTAGTACGAATAGTGCTTGAATAATTACATCCAACTCAATTGATTAGTCCTTTCAAATTTCTTTCTCTCTTTTCGTTCTGGCTCATTCAATGTAATTGAATTTAAGCTGAATTGTGGCAGAAAAGAAATTTTTAACTACGAAATTATTCTCTAAGAATCGTGTGAATATTCTCGACCATATTAAAATATGTAAAATCTTAGCTTTTTCAAAAAACTATGTTATGTTTTTGAAAAAGCTGAGATTTTCTAAGTTTTATCTTTTTTACATGTAAAAAATGGGATTTGTAACGATAAATTCTTTTAGTATTTGAGTTTTACATAATAAATCTTGAAAAATTTATTTTAAATTAGAGAACTATACTTATAATTTGTTTATAAAAAAATTAATAAGTTAAAAACTAATATCTCTTATAGTTTGCTTTTGATTTAGAGCTGTCTGAAGAACAATGATTGACGAATCCGGGGTCCATAGTTTGGAAATACGACAAGACACAAGCAAGAAAGCCTTCACAAAACTGATAAGAGTTCTCTGTGACCGAAATTTAAAGATTTTCCTCCGAATGTAGATAGCGCGGTGCTGCGTATTCTCAGTACTTTTATATGGAATAGAAGCTTGGACACAGACAAAAACGATAAATACTCAATGCACCAAACTCATAATCCAAGGAAAGATAAAAGGATGCCTTAGACGCGGCCGTAGACGAACTTCTTCGCCTAGGAATCTTCCAAATGGTTTGGAATGAGTACCAGATCACTTTTAAGGGCAAAGGTGGAAAAAGTTCGAATTATTGCCAACCTCCGTTAAGAGGATTAAATGAAACATTGACGTTAAGAACTATTGAGATAAATTATTCAACCTTTTACTTCTACAAAATTCAGTCCCAAAAAGCTTCAAGATAAGTATTATCTAATATATATTTTATAACAGATAAGGAACAAACGAGCAGACGGTCCACCTGATGGAAAGTGGCCACCGTCGCCCAAGGACATTGGTAAAACCTTGTTTTGCCGAACGGTTGCCGCCTCGAAAAGAAGAAAAGAATGCTGTGGTTTCAGTGGACCCTGAGCAAGAACCCAGTGTTAACTGGAACCGCAGCATTAATGTGATGGAAGAGGGAGGGGGTACATCTGGCCCACATACGATGCGACCGGAACACGTCAGAGACATTTGGCAGTCGGATTCGCATGCTGGTGGTCGCAAGCCAGTCGGAGAACAGACCCCCTACCACCACTGAAGGTGCTGGGTTACTCGGCTCTTATGAGATGCTCTCCCAGCGGCAGAGGGGAATCGTATTCTAACCCGTCCCCTCTAGGGACATTATTTATGATAAATATAACACTCTTACAAAAAGGTACAAAATTAATAAAAATGTCAAAATCTGGTAAAGCATGTAAAAAATAAAGTTCAATTTGTCAAGTGAGTCCTCGTTTAATTAACGTGCTCCAAGTTATCATAATTTTAGTCATTTTAAAATTTATGTAGTCACAATAATGAAGTCGTAAGAATACGTTTTTTATTCTTGGCCTTTATGAATATTATAAATGTCACCATAAGAATCACGGGGGAATACGAATGCCTATTTTGTTCGAGGCTAAATAAAATGTCTAAGTCATTTATTCTGGAGTAATATTATTAAAAATATCTAAATATATTAATAATAGCGTATCATGCAATTTACTTATACAATACTCGACGTATACCTAAGCAAGGTAAACAAAAAACATAGAAAAATTGATTGTTTTAAAAAAATTAGTACATATCATCTGTATATTTTATCAGGTAACATTCACGTCGTGGTGCAACGTGCTATCTCAGTCAGACGAAATATTACGATACGAGATAATTATCTATTTATTTATGTTATTATGTAAGCTATTGCTGCCTTGTATAATAGTCTGTAATAAAGAGCCATAAGAAATGATTGTAATATATAATAACAATATAAAGTAACAGTCATAGCATGGCATATTCTGTTTTTACTTTGTATAGTTCGTAAACGTGTAACCTATGCGGGAAACATCATCAAGCGAGCTCGTTGTATGCTCTCTATGGATTTAGCTTGTGACAGCAGCACTTGACAAAGCACTTACAGCTGAGACTTGACATCAGTCCAGTAACTTTTAATCAGTAACAGTTTTAATCATCGTTGGACCTAGTCATTAACTTACATTTAATAGGGATGATAACTAATTTTGAAAAACTACTAAAATAAAATAGACTATGCCTGACTGTCACGTTTATTTTCATTTTAAGTCACAAAATATATTTACCAGGCGTTTCTTTCCACAGGCGATTAAATTTAGAAGTTTCATAACTTTTATTAAAATGATTTATTTTTTATTTTTAAAAAGCAACCAATGGATGATACTGGTTTACTATATCGTAACGTCAATCGCGCGGTTTGGCGTTCAGGCTATCATGGCGGCGGGTCGTAGTTAATTTTATTTTATACAAATTTACATTAGTATTACTTGTTATAAAAAAAATGTATTTCATAATAAGCAATAGATAGTATTTTAATACATAAATATACTTTGTTTGTGTCTCGTTTTATTGAAATCTACTCAGCCGTTTTTGTGTCATTGAATAACAAACATCTAAATATCTAAACCTCTAAATACAAACTTTCACGTTTATAATATTAGTAAGACTTACGAAGTCATACGAGAATATTGTAATAGTTCACGTAAATAAAATTGAAAATAATTTAAAATATTAAAAAAAGCTATTAATAATATATACCTCAAAGGCAGGATTATACTTAAAGCCGTTGTTTGTTTTATGTTCATCTGTTTACGAAATAAACTGAATAATTATTTTACACAAATATTGTTCACTGGGGACGTTGGCTAAATTGCGGACGAGGTCGTGAGCAGTTTCTAGTTAATTTATATTACGAATACCCATGAGAATCTTTTAATGTCCCACTCATAAGATCAGAAAGCATAAATTAACAAAGCTATTTATTATGCAGAGCCACGCTCGTTTAATAATTAAGGCAACGTCATTCTTACTTCAAGAACACATATAGTGCTTAGTTGTAACCTAACTTGTATAATTCAATTTACTAAATAAATTAAAAATATTTTTTTTAAGTTATAATGCCAAAAGAAGTAGTTGCTTTATAAGTTTCGTAATGAAACTTGTAATATACTTGTAACTACCTGCCGCGCAAATTTCAGACTTGTATAGACAGTTCATTTCAAAACTAACCACTCACTCAGTGAGCCACCCACTCACGCAACAACCTAACCACTGACTCGCCAACTCTCTTAGGCTCACACATTGAGAAATGGAAGACATTTTATACTCTTAACACGTTTCTTTACCACAGGGAATTAAAATATAACTTGTAAAGAATCTTTATGCAATATTTTGTTTAAATCTATTGAGACATTTCTGTTTGAATAACTCCTATTAATCCCTCAGAACCTCTGGGTTTTTGGGATAAAAGTATCAAATGTAATACTTTTAGTTTTAGACTATCTGTTGTTACGTGGTTAGGTAATAAACATGTAAGCTTACAGTCGTTCATACGAATAGTATAAATTTCCATAGAAATTTCACTGAGAGAAATTTGGCCGTATTCAGAAATTTCTTATATAACTAAACCTTACAACGCGTTACAGATTGGAGTGACAAAAATCTGGTTAATTTTAACTCTGGCATGTTTGTTTAACGCGAAAAAGAGTCCTTCCAACTTTACTCCGACGTTCCGAAATTAATCTGTACCAGTCACGGATCGCATTGAGCTTCTGAGCTTGGACATAGCTTCCAAAAAAAATCTTGACATCTTAAACAGGCTAAAGCAATAATTTACACCCGAACAGCTTTTAACATTACACCACGCACAAATTTATTCGGGTATGGAGTATTGCTGTCACCTATGGAATGGCACAGCCAAATACCAACTCGAAGCTTTAGACTCGATCGATTGTCGTGCTAGGAGACTCATTAGAGACCTTAGTACGGCGAAAATTACAGAATCTGGAGCATCAACGCAAAGTTGCGTGCCTGTCAGTACATTACAGAATTTATTTCGGAGAGTGTGCACAGGAATTGCATGATTTAAAACAAGCTTCACCATTTGACCATCTTTCCACTAGACGCCCTGAGGGTCTCCACCCCTTAGTAGTCGACACACCGCCCGTTCGCACGAAGCGTTTTGCTTCCTCTTTTCAAATGCGGACGCCGGACAGGAGTGGAAAGCCTTACCGGCGTCAGTCTTTCCGTACGTACTAATATAATACTGATACGTAATAATTTAGGTATCTTCAAAAGAAAGGTGAATAGGCATCTGCTAGACAAGGGCTCTACATCTTAGGCTGTATCTTCATACTAAATGTATGGGAAATATTCAAGAGACTACAAGTTGGAAACTTTGCAAGACTTTGATACGGCTCATAGAAGAACTATTATTCTGACAAGTGTTGATTAAGGATTTCGAAGACAGTGAAGGAGCACGGCCAGGGTATTCAAGATAGGTGGGGGGTTCTCACAGAAAAATCCTTCGAAACCTCTTCCAATTTCCATACAAATTTCGTCGGTGTCTATCTCAGAAAGTATACAAGATGGAAGAGTGATTTTCTGGAAAAAGATGATCAGTGTATGAAGGTCTACTTGATGAACAGAAAAAAAGGCAAGATGGCGGAGTTTATTTTTCCATATAAAATATATATAGGGAATATTAAAAGACTACAATATTGAAACAATGCAAGACTTTGATATGGTTCATAGAAGAATATTCATTCTGACAAATTCATCAAGGATTTCAGAGATCGGTATGGAGCAAGGTTGTTAAAATGCTAGAAATCTCATCCAATTGGCAGGGAGCTGAATAAAAATTTCCAAATTATCAGATTCCGTATGGCGGTTTTGTAGAAAATAGTAGTCAGTGATTGGCAGTAGTCTACTATTTTACATTCATTAACTTCTACTGTGCGCTGAAGTGGTTTTCATGTCCTGTATGTTTTTTTTATATCTTATGGCCCTGGTAGATATTAAAGAAGGTCTCTCTTTTACAATCCACTGTACTGTGCTCGATAGCATATCAATCTGATATTCGCTTTAGAACATTTAGGCAGTAAACAGTGGACAGTTAACAGAGCTATAGATAGTAGAAAAGTAAGTTAGAGACAGCGCACACTGTCTAACACTGACTACTATTTTCTACAAAACCGCCATACGGTATCTGACAATTTGGAAATTTTAAAACTTCCTAAAAAATTAACTACCATTTTCTACCGCCGCGCCGTCTACAACTCACTACCTTTTTCTACTACTTTCTACCCCTGTCTACCATTTTCTACATAACCGCTATCCGGTCCGACTATTTGCATGTTTACTTTTTTATCGCTGACGAAATCACCATATATAATACCCCTATCCCCATGTAATCAAAAATAAGCAAAGTCAAGATCTCCCATTTAATGACTACGTAATATTTGAATAGCCTATAAAACAAAATATAAGTGTAATATATAAAAATGATTTACTAAAACAAAACATTATACTTATTCATGTTACTTATTAAAATAAATATACCGAACACATGTCAACAACCGAATCTCGAAAGGAAATTACATTTTATCTCATATAACATGTCGTGTTATAATATTGCTTGCCAGAATCTTAGTTATTTCGGTAAAGAAAAACATTATTTTATTTTCGTTATAGGTAATATTGCTCATTTCGAATACTATAACTCTTTTGGTTTTAGTTTTCAACAAAACCTTATCTTGTCAATTTGACCATCAAATCACCTTTTCTAAGAACCGGTAGAGGTATAAAGTGGAAATTTATATCAAATAGTTAACGCGATTAATAGATACAGCCATGTATTCGCAAACGTAAAGAAACTTATAATGTACCTACTTCCAGTTAATCTAAAATCATGAATCAAATATTCTTGATTGCACAATACAGCGAAAAATCTCTTGGCGTGTTTGTTTATTGAAAATTACAACACTGGAATAGACAACTTATTATTTTAGTTTCATGATTATATTTTCTGTGATAAATGTATAAAACGAAATGATTCTCTGTATTTTGATTCGACTTTACTAAATACTTAACTTATATTTCAAAAAAAAAATTAAATTTAGATTATTTTTTCTACAATAAAAAAAATAATAAAAATTGTTCTGTTATTAAATAGTTTTTAATCAAAGCAATAATCTTAGATAAAGAAATACATCAATACGAATCACAACAAGAACTAACAAAATATGGTAATTCCTGAAACCGTCAAGAAGGGATAGAATTATTTCCAATAACTCAAGAGTTAAATTGATTATCCCTTGCGGACCTATTTTGCTCCTCTATTGACGGATCAGACAGATCTCCCGAGTAATAGTGGAAATAGTAGCACAAACTTACTTTATGGGCTTTGAATCCAAACTAATCCAAATAAATAATAAATTGTTCTAATATGTTCTTTATTTATTTATTTACCACAAACTCTAAAATAATTGTTACAAACATAAAATATGTACAATAGGATAACTTATCTCCAGTAACCCTTTTTGTAAGAGAAATAGATGTTACTTAACTAGTACTAAGTACAATAAAATAAAAAAGGTAGTAGTATTCTAAAGTCTTTAATTTTACAAGATAACAAATTTCAGTTATATTTTATTCGTTTCATTTAGTACTATATCCCACGGGATTACTAGTCTTTATATACCCTGAATACTAATTTTGTTAAGGTCTGAATATTTTTCTTTTTTTTATAATACGGAATAGTAAACATTTTTTTTTTGTAAAATTTTACTTTTCCTTGTTTATTCGTTTAAATAATGTAACTAGATACTTTTAACATTGTTTTATATTAGTCTATAATCAATAAAATATAAAGGTTTATGTAATTTTATCTATTCCCATGCTTTATATAATCTATAAAAGATTCTGAAACAGTTAGCTTACTGCCAACATTAAAACACCCAATGTCCTAATAACGATTATATCATCCAAACGGATGATATAATGTTGTATTGAATTTTATAATAACACTCCTTTCTTTTGCTTCTGCGCAAGGGTTAATTCAACGACAGACACATTCTTACTGCTCGTTGCGTAGTATCTGTATGAATTTCAAAAAAACAGTCATGTGATGTGATGATAGTCATCACACTCGGCTTCGCCTCATGTGATAACCCACATTCGTGTTTTAATACCCTTTATTATACAACAGTTGCATAAATAACTATTAATACTAATATTTTAATACTAAAATTCGAATAGGTTACGGAAGGAAATTAAAGAATAACAAAGTCACGTTGGCATCCCTCTTAATTCGTTTATTCCATTACTTTTAAAAGTTTACATATCAAATCGACTCGAAAATTGCTAATAATCATATTTTAAAACCAATAACTATATTCGAAAATGCGGACATGAATAAATTTAATATTGTACTTGTCAACCCGCCCTAGCTTGGGTGGGGCAAGACGTTCTTCAAATAACAATAGATTATAAGTTACATCTGAAGTAATACAACTGTGAAGACCACATACAATTTTTCTTTTGACTTCTGTTGGTTTTACAAAGAACCTCTGTATTGTGTTTTCTAAAACACTTACAATGTAAAAACATCAGTCAGTTACAATTATGAGTAAATGTATAGATATCTCTCAGAAACTGATTCTTCCGTTAACTTATTGATTTACTCACTCACCAAGAGTTTATTGCTCATGATAGCAAAACATTTAAGCCAAAATAGGTTTTGCTACCACATCCTACCTTTTGCCAATAGGTCATCATAACCTGGTTTCATCATCAGGTCAGCACACTGGTACCACAACGTTACATTTACATTCGAACATATCAAGTTATTACTATTATTTTTATTTAACTACAATTTACATTTTTAAACATACCTAAAACAAAATACACTTAAAAATATAAAAATAGAGGCCACCCGGCAGCAGGAACACGGTCCAAGCTACTAGAGGAACTTCCGAACGATACGTGTCGTGACCAGTAGTACCACTTTCTGCATCAGGCCCTTGACTGTGACAGTGAATCCAGGGTGCACACCAGCGCTCTGCATAGGCAAACATGATATGCGTTTTTTTTATTTCTTATTATTTCTTATGCATAGGCAAACATGATATGCGTTTTTTTATTTCGTCTGAGGTGTAGCTATTCCAGAATCGCATCCTCGTCATACTTCTGACCAGCAATAATAGTCTTGTCATCCTCCTCTTCATCACGTTTGTTGGGTCTAGGTTGTGATGACCCTAGCGTAGCTTGTCAGTTAGCGTAGAAGGAATGACAACGGTTATCATGCACTTCTGAGCGAATCCGTCCAACTATAGTATAACTTAACCTGTGATTGCGTAATAATGACCTGCACCTGATCGGACAGTCTTTGGACCGAGACGTTGATAGCTGGTTCAAGTTCCTGAAACAGAAAGAGCGGTCACGATACGCGGTTAGTTATATATACGCGCAGGACGTTCTCATTTATACATTGAGTCCACTTCATGCGCTGCACATAAACATCGATAGTGGGAACCTGTCTCTGTGCCGGCCTCTCCCCGGCCGACGTACAAGTGTCGGCGACAACTGCTACCACTTCTTTTGTGTGTTCCGGCACTTGCAAGGTGGAGTTTTCTGATGAACCCGGGGATGTTGGGCTGCTCACATTTTTCGCTCTGGCTCTGGTCAACATAGTATTGGATATTGTTGGAGATGTAACATATCTATATCTTGTATTATTTTGTTATTTTATTTTGTATTTTTAACACTGTCACTCGTCTTGAATTTTGTTGTTGGTTTTCAATTTCAGTTATATGCATTATTATATTCTATTAAAGTACTCATACATAATATTTAAATTACGAATGTTGTATAGAAGTAGTGTGTGGAATGTTTATTTTAATCAATATTATATATTTATAATGCATAATATATATGAAAATCTTTGCTTTCTGCACTCCTTTTTCATATTAGCTTTTAATGTACAAAACTTCACAATATATGGTTCGCATAACTTTCTTTAATTGTAAGCCTATAGACACCAAGATGCCCTGAAAAGTTCGTCCTACTGACCATTGACAGTCTCTGTCGTCGATTATTGAGCTGACTAACGAAGGCGAGTACACATACGAGTTTTATTAAACTAATCTTCTTGTATCTATATATCTATCTTCTTCTTCTATGTATATTAATAAAAATGAATGTTGCTAAACGCATGGGACGAGAGTGGCTCGACCAATTCAGCTATTTTTTTTAATGTTCTTTAAGGCCCACGGAACGTTTTAATAATAATTAATAATAAAAAAATGACAAAACGAAGTCTGTCCGGGCAGCTAGTATAAATATAAACTCGTCGAATATCTGTCCATAGAAGATATTTTAGAAAAAAAAATGGAATACCAGTAGAAGCCAAGAGTCATTTTTAATTTTTTTTGTCTAGCCTATGCTATACATAGCATAGCTGTATGTTTGTACGTAGTACGTACATCAGATAAAACTACTGCGGAATTGTATTCGGTCGTAGTTATATTGGTGCAGTTTATCTAAAACATTTAAAAATGTTTTAGCTCAGCGAAGCTAAGGCGGACTAGGCCTCATTTCTCAATTAGGCAAGATAATATACGATTTTCCCATTCTAATCAGATGATGGTTGATGTTAGAAAAGAGATTTTATCCTGTACTCCTTCTCACGGATTCTCGAACAAGTATGTACTAGATTAATATATTTTGTAACTTCTAGACAATGGTTTAGATATTTATTCCGTTGTATGTGCGCCCATAATTTCAGAACGGCTGCACCAATTCGGTGATAATTCTTTTTTTGTTGTATTCGTTATTGCTAAATGCTAAAGATATTTTTGCTGTAATATTTTTTGGTTGTTATCACTGCAAGTTAGAGCATAGAAATTCAACGAAACTTAGCGAATAAGTGCGTGAGTGTGTATTTGAGGAAAGGAGAAGAACCTTAGGGAAGTGAGCTCAGGCTAGCTAGTATTTTATATGGTTTTATACGGTACGAGAAAAATAAATGTATTTTGCAAAAAAGTAGTATAGTATTTTTTCATATAAATTTTCATGTATCATGAACACGCTGTACTATCAAGCCTAGCTTCAGCTTACATGAATTCGGGAATACAGAAAGAGTGCGCGATGAAAGGGCTTTTTATTCCAAGCTTAGGTTAGCGTAGCATCTGTATAGAGTAACGATATCTATATAACTACATATACCTAAATATTTTACAAATTTTTGCCTCTCTTATGAATGTAAGCTGAACAACATATTGTTTTCTATAATAATTTAGAACCTAGCAAATGCCAACTTATAAATATTAATGACTCGTTGATCCATAGTTGCTTCGCTGAGAGAAAGTTAAGTAATACTCGTAGTATGAAAATGTTTTCACGTCATTGTCAAATACAAAAATATTGTTTATTAATGTAATCTACTAACAAATGTACGGTTTTATTTCCTCTAGTATTTTTGGTTCTATGATAGAGATCAATGGGAATTATTTATCTCTTCCAAGTAATTTTACTTTCAACTTGTTTGTTCCAACATGATACCACTTCGCATTCACGTAAAAGAAAATAAAAATATATTTAGATGGAAACTGATTAAATACTATCAAATACACACAAAATCCTTTACAATGGAGTCCCAACATCATGACAGCACATCATTTGTACAGCCATAATGGCCATCAGGCGAGCTGTGTTTGACAACTGGCAAAAGTTCAAATGTACAGGGAACAGAGGTTATGTACAGTTTTTGGAATAAATTAAAAGACCCGCGAATATAAAGTTATCATCGGTATCAACTCAGATGGACAAAACATGATCCTCAAAGTGTTTTTTACCTTTATTACGGACTCCTAAAAAAAATCACAAATAAATGTGATATAAATAGAATATATTTATTTTCTTTTTCTTTTATTCTAATGAGGTCGTGTCAGTGGGCGGAATTTTGCTCACTGACACAGCTTATTGGTTAATCCTAAATAAGAATAAAATATTGTAGATATCTACTATAGTATTTTTGCAATATGTTTAAATGCATTGAGAAAATCTTAGTTAAGAGTTATTTAGTTTTTGTGAAAAATAGTTGAAAGTCAACAAAACTTTATTGTTATTTTAAAAATAACAATTTAAAATATAAGTTAGAAACACCAGAATGCGAGTCCCAGTGTTATTCAATATAAAATATAAGAGCATGACGCTCAAATGATTTTATAAACGGTACTAGTTTGTATAAAAATATATTTTCCAGGAATATTGCAGTGCATTAATATTAGTTTTATACAAATTCTTTACAAATGCTATGAGATTAGGATACTCCCGGGTTCCATTTACCACTTAAACATTTTATTTTCATTGTTGCGTAAAAAAGGTTCAGGTGTTTTCTAATTATTAAACATATTTTATTAACCAGCGGCATCCGTTTGTACGTCACGTGGAAAACAAACCAAACCACATATTCTTTATTAAAATGCTATACGATCTAGCATCGAGAACGATGCGACTATTTTACATAATCTAGTGGATGTAGAACAAAGTAATATGAAGTAAATCGTATTTATAGGTAGAATATATCGATGCGGAGACTGTGTCTCGGTTATTTGCGCCTGGAACCAGTACGAGTACTCAGACCGGGAGTCGTTTAACAAAATGACGGGTCCTTTTTATCTTAGTCGCTCTGTTATTTGTTGGCCGCTCTATTTTCCCCGCACCACAAACCGACGCTATTTTAAATATTCTTTTTCAACAAAATTAAATGAAACCCGCTATATTTTCTACTTTCTTATTCTGCACTTGTACTCAACTGTACTTCAAAGAAGTTTCGTAGCGTTCATTTTGGCTACACAATATAATAAGCTTTTGGATCTTTCACTATTCTTCAAGAGATTCTAAAAACTTGCTCTCAATTTAGGTTTTCATTTAAACTACCGAGTCTAAGTACTTTTAATCTTTACGTTACGAACTAACTTTCCTTTTTTTTAGGTTTTTTAAAGACTGTAATTTGTACCTATGTATAAATGCTACACTTAGAAGTTGATTTATCTAATAAAATATAGGTATAAAGATATTAGTTAATTAATTCATTCCAAGTAAAAAATAACACTTTTTTGCCCCTGGGAAGAAGTTAATTCTAAGAGTAACTAAACGCACTGAATGCGAACGATATTTTTTGTATTGCACGAGATTCCGATACGTAGTTCCATTAGAATTACCTTCAGAAAAACTTGCCATGTTCTTAATGTTTTCTTCCCAAACTTTACAATGTCGTGACGAGGGGCGAAGTGGTCAGGCTGTCTATCTATGATAAAAATATATTAACTCTTGCAATTGCTTATTTTTGCATACAAAAGTCCGAAAAAATTGTCTTACAATATTTCGCACTGACATGAGATTACTTTCGTAACTAGAATGTTTTTTGAAACTGTCAAGTATGTAATTCAATTCTAGTAATTAGAGGTAGTCTATAAGTTATAAGAAGTCCTCATAAAATAGAATTAAAAATTAATCTTAAAAATCGAAAATAAATTAAAAACTACACTACAGTACATAAATAAAGAAATATTTATCGTTTTAAAGTAAATTGAACAAAGCTCTGTTAACTGTGGTAGTTTCAGTTATTTATGAGCATTTCAAAGCATGAAGAAAATTTTGTTTGACTAAAAGTTAGAGTGTTGATTATTCATCTGGAAGAGAACGGCGCGTGGAACAGCATAGTCTTGACTCGGAAAATTAATGAACTTCCTTTACTTCACCCAAAATGTAGCTGGGGAAACGTACAATATTTCATAAACAGTGTACACGTATAGTTAAAAGTTTGCGTGGAGTTTATAAAAGCCGTTTTTGTCGGTTGCGTTGCGAAGTAAGTTCAATCTTTGGGTTGGGGTACTTCGTTTGTCGTGATATCGTTCATAAGCGCACGCTATCTACGCCTCACCGCCCTCCTATTCAGCCAAAATAGGACCTCAAGGAGTTCGGTAATGAGTTCCGTCGTAGGCTCTTCTTACTACCTACTATTAGTAGTTTTAACGATGCTATTAAAAACGTCTTTACAATCTTGAGCAATTTCTAACTTTAATGGCGAAGTTTTGAACAAATTTAGGTTACAACAACTTAGCTTAGTAAATAAATATCATTTTCCTTATATATAATGCATACTTGAGCTCTGTTCTACGGTATGGAATTATCTCATGGGGTAACTGTGTAAAAGGAAATCACGTATTAAGAGCCAAAAAACGATGCATCAGATCAATGTATGGTTTGAAGAAAACGTTTACTTGCAAACCATATTTTAAAGGATTAGGACTTTTATCTGTAAATAGTTTGTATATTTTTAAGTCTCTAATATTCAAACACAGTAAAATTTAATAATAGTGCTTTTTCCATTATACCAAAACTGTATAAATAACTACCAGTAAAACACAAATTTAAAGACTTTCTTGTAAGTTAAAATTACAATAGAACTAGTGAATGCAAGCAACTGGTCGTTTATAAATCTAATATTAATTGATACAAAATGACTTACTTAACTTTTGTAATAACATACGACTATTTACATTTTTTTTCTGACATTTTATAGTCAGCATATTGACATTTTTCAATTTCTAATTTATAATAAAATTATTTCCTTGCATGGAGTTAATTTAGTATTTATGAATGTTAATAATATATTCTATACTAGCCAAACCCGTTCTCGCTTCGCTAAGGTTTATTCAAACTGTTCACTCACTTACACATTCACTCATTTATTCATTCATTCTACTCACAACTATGAATATACCATTGAAGACTTTTTTATCGACTTTTTTACCCGACTACGGCGAAGCCAAAAGGAAGGTTTATGATTTTGGCAGTCTATGTATGTATGTATCTATGTACGTTTGAATTGTTAAAATTAAACTGAGCTGATTATCACGTGTTTGGTATGAAAAGAAAGGTCTTGGCGAGTACATTACAAATATATGTTATTGTTTATGTCAACCTATATGTTTAAAATGCGGTCGTATAGTTCCCGTGGTCTGTCGTTGCTGTTAAACACTCGTTTAAGCAAATAAAAACAGACATTACTTTGCATTATAAGATTATAAAGGTTAAGGAGAAACGGAAAACTATTAAATAAAAAAATAAAGTTTAAAAAACTATATCCTATATCCATGAAACAGACATATACGTAGGTATACATGGGTGCGACCACGGTTCTACCTTGACCATTTTTATACCGATGCATTTCTCGGTTTCTGTCTGAATTATTTTCTTGTTTGTTGTTTTAGACCACTTTTTTACATAGTCGAGTTATAGTTTTTTAAACTTTATTTTTTTTCATGACAGACGAGCAGCCTACCCTCGCTTCGCACCGCGTATTTAAAGCAATATTATAATTGATGACCTTAAATTGTCACTCTATAATTGTGTAGTTTATCCTTATTTGAAAAAAGAGAGAGTGAGAAAAGGTTATAAAAAATAATAGAATGAAAAAGAAAACAAAAGCGACAGATAATAAAAGAGGGAGACAGAGCAATAATAAAATTGAATAGGTAAAGGAGAGAGAGAAATAATCGAAAGAAAGAAACTGATCATTCTGACAAAGAGAGAGGATGAGAGAGAATATAATAGTATATATGGAAGAGGGAGGGGGTAGATCTGGCCCACATGCGGCGCAACCGGAACGCGTGAAAGACACTTGGCGGTCGGATTCGCATGCTGGTGGTCGCAAGCCAGTCGGGGAACAGATCCCCTACCGTCAATGAGGGTGCTAGGTTACTCGACTTTTACGAGATGCTCTCCCAGCGGCAGTGGGGAATTGTATTCTAACCCATCCCGGGTAAACATTATTATTTGACAAAATCAAAAAAAGAACATGACAAATCTTTAAGAAAATTATTCTGATATTGTATCAGAATTTCGGATAGCAGAAAAAGTGTGAAGCTTTTGTCGTTCATCTTCAGCTCACTTTGAAACTAGCCTCTTCCCTCGGGTAAGAAAACGCATTATTTTATGCTCGGCACGTTAAAGTTATTACCGTAACTTAAACTTAAAAAATATTCTGTTGTCAAATTTTTTGTTTCTTTTCCTAGAAAGTTGAGGTTTATAAAAATGTTGAAGTTTTATCAAAAGATACCTTTGTTGTATATTTCCCAACTAAAAACTAAGCTATCAAGTTATCTGAGCTTTGGCCACCGTTAATCGGATCTTAACTTCAAGCGAAAAATTCTGAACAACAAAAAGGAAATAAAAAACCTTTCCGTGCAAACTTTGTAGTAAAATGACTACAACAATAAGAGCGATACTTTATTGTATTGAAACTATTTATAAAAAAAAATTAGTTCACAATTATAATTTTGTAGTCAAAACATATGGGTAATTTAAGAAAGTACTTGTGAAAGTTTTATTAAATTATCCTTTCACCTTTTTTAAATTAGTAGACAGTATTTATGGCTGACTGGTTATTCTACCGGTTTTATATTTTATACCCGTTAGGATATTACAAAGCTTTGAATCAAAATGACGTTGATACTCAGCTGAATCACTATACCTCTGTAAAACAGAGTGATGTAAACAATGGCAATTTGATAAGAGCGACTGTTGACTTTCTTGCAGTTCTTCTCGTTAGGAAACCGTATTCCGAACTGGTGGTAGCTTCAAACAAACGAAAGAAATGTTTCTTTTTACTTATAATACACGAGTTGGTGTTGATAATTAATAAGTAGATTCCTCTTCTATAATTTAGGTGTATAATATTAAGCGAAAATGTTATTTTCCGAATTTTTAAATGATTTCTAAACCGATGCGTGGCATACAAACTGGCTTATTGGACTAATCCCTCTCTAACGAATAGGAACACGACCATTAGCTTATTTTTTAATTTCTAAATAGAGTGATATAAATAACGAAGACGTGTACAACTAATCAGTATAAAATCTGTTCATTCGCGAAAATATTGTCAAAATAGAAACTGGCACCTTATTCTCGGAAAATTATACACTTGCTGTAGAAGATTCCAGATTTCAAACGTTCTCGGCGTTGCCAATCATTTCTATGTCGAAAATGTCGCTCCATCCCCCATCCATTACCTACACTAAAATCTTCCACTTTCTGTTTCGGCCTTGCATGACATCTATTGATAAGTCTATGTATCCCACTATAATTGTATTCCTTGTAATTTTATTTTATTATTATATTTTTTTTAGTAATAAGTCTATTTTTAAGTGTCTTTCAAAATTTCTCTATTAAAACAGTTCTGTATACGATAATTACTCTAAATTATTTGCTTTCATAGTTGTTATTGTAGTTATAAGTACCAGTCAAACCCAATAATAATGTTGACCCTAAATAAACAAAATACTTGTATTCCTATAATGTAAGCAATAACTGTCTATACAAAACAAGCAAAGATAAATATCAAGCTTGAAGTAATGTGAAAACAACATTTCAAGGTAGATAATGTTTTCAGAAATCTACAGCTAATGGAATCACAACATTTTACAATTTTTGAAAAAGGCTACTTTTAAAACGTTTATGTGATATTTTGAAATTTGTAAAACTGTAGAAAAAGATCAAAAAATCCTGCCGTAACTTTTATTTTATCTTTGTGTTCAAGTGCGCTATCTTGAAAACTAAGTTTAAGCCGTTCAGCAATTTCTTTCTCAACTGAAAAGATCGGCTTTCCTCGGTACAAAAATATAATACAAAACATGATACGAATTGAAAAAGTTCATGCTGAATCTTCAAAGGATACCGACGAAACTTGTTGATAAAACATAAGGAATATCTTTTTGCTCGTCTGATGCATAATGATTTTTAACATTATTTGTAGTATTGAAAATATTACTTACTGATATTTCATTTAAAAATGAATTAAATATATGATTTAAATCCTGCTCTAAACAAAACTCTATTTACTCATTAAAAGTCATATAAATCTGTTTAGTTATTTCAGGGATATCCATGACCAAATAAACAAACACAGTAAATAACAAATTACACATTGTTGGTCCGCATTCTGTTACTATCCTATTCTATACATTCACTCCCTCACTTATTCATTAATTTACTGAGTCAGCCGCCTACTTATTTACTTATTCACTCATCCAACCAACCAACCAATCCCCCACTTACTCAACCACTCAATCACACACAGACTACCTCTCTCATTCACTCATCCACGCACTCGTCCACCCGCTCTCTAATTAAATAATTATGAGATTTTACTCTTATCTCTTCAGCAGTTTTTGCATGAATAATTCTCAACTATCCCACAGGCCCTCTGTTTCATTTCTGAATAAGAATATTCTATGAGTTAATTCAAATTTAATCGTATATATAATGTCACTTGTTTCTTATCAGATGTTTTTGCAAGAATATATTCTAACCTTCTCTCAGGTACAATTATTTCAGTATAAACGTAATCTGACTTAGTTTAGGTTCCAAACAATATTTGTATAAAATTTAATTAAAATATAATAAGCTCGTCTAGTATAAATAACAACCTTCTATCCCAAACCAGCTGTGCCTTATTCCAGGATAATAAGTATCTTATGCTATCATTCAGATTATAAACTATACATATGTAAACATAATCTCGTGTGTACATAACACCGCCAAACCCACTATGCTTTATACCAGGATAATGTGATCATTCAGACTACAAACTATTTACTCGCGTATACAAAATTTCATTCTAATTTTAATAAATTCCATACTGTACTAACCGCAAGTGTCAATAGCTCAGTGGTTCAGGCGTTTGATTCACGATCGATAAGTCGTGGGTTAAAATCACAGTCATTGAACTACTGGCTCATTCCTAACACAAACAATTTACCTAAGTTGAAGAGATTAAAAATACTAGTAGTATTTGTGTGCGAAATTTTGTTAAAATCCGTTTAGCCGTTCTTCCGCAACCAACATCTAAAAATCCAAATATATAAATTTTCATATTTATAATATTTGTAGGAGTATCCTAAGAAATCAAAGTAGACAGTTCACAGTTTATCAAATGTATTAATGTTTCTTTTCCCTTAATACTATTGCGACAAGTGTTAACTCTGTACTCGAGGGAACGTGATTTCGCTATTGTTGATATCATAAACTCGCAACTCGCTAACTTACTTGTAAGATATCGTCTTATATCAGATTTCTTCAAACTTCCCTCTTAGTTCTTGCAAAACTCAATTTCTGATCAAAGTGTATATTGAACTTCATAAAATACACGTATAAACTTAAATCTAATTAATATTAATGGATCAGAAACATCAAAGGCACTGGGTACATGTATCGTAGTCGAGATCGTCGGCAGCAAATTGCGGTAGGAGATAAAAAAAGGTCGGTCCGTCATTTTCCTAAACGAGTGGTAGGTAGTTGGTACGGGTTGCGGTAAAATCCCCGCGGTGCGAATCTCCCGGAATGTCTAGAAAAACTGATACCCCTGTCAATTCCATTCACGATAGTTTTAACTAGAACCTTTTTCACAAAGATTTGAACGTTCTTATTTCTCCCTTTATTATATACGGACTTACATAGGTTGGTACATATTTCTATGCAATGTTGTTTCTAAAAATTATTATTAAAAAAATAAATCTAAATCAACATAATCATATAATTCTATTATCGAATTTTCAGTGTAACCGAAATGCATGATTTTATAGTTACGATCGATTCAAGGTGTCGAAAAAGTCCGCAATATCACCGCGTATGTCTATTTGCGATAAACTCAGAAACCACTAAACGGATATCATTTCGCACAATCTTTGAAACTATTAAGTCTAAACCATTGATATTTTAAAATTAGACTTTAAAAAAAACTGTAGTTGCTAGAGACATTATTATTGGATTGCTAGTACAACATAGGTACTCTAGTTTAAAATAAAAGAGCAACAGAAATTTTGTCTTCAAAGATAAAATTTTGTATGTGAAATAATACAGTTGTTATTTATTTACATTTATCTTATAAATATGGTGCAACTCGTGCAATGATATAAGATTCATATTACTAAACATTTGATACTTACGTAGGTACTCTGATTTCATAACTTTAGTTCATACAACTCGCTCGGAGTAAGCCACGTTTAGCCACCTGCAGGGGAAGCAGTTTTCAACTCAATTTTAATATTTCATTCTGTCACATTTAATACATGAACTGTGTACTATTTTAAAATGAAATAAATTTGAAAAAATTAAGTTTTAAGAATAACTTGAGCTCTTTTAAATGCTATTATCATATTTTAGTAACGCTATTCATGTTATATTTCCGTAATATTTATTTTAAAGATTTAATTTCTTTCTTCTTTTTCGCTTCAACCGCTGATAAGACCCTTCTAAGGACTTTTAATTGGCAGCTTTGACCTATAATACTATTGACACACAATCAGTGCCTAAGACTTCTACTGCGCGTAGTAGATTCTTTGTTTTGCTTTAGTCACTTCACAATAGTTTTCCTGTGAGCAATCCTTAATGCCTTGCTAAATTCTAAATAAAAATATAGTGTATCATATTTTTAGAAAGCAGATTAATGCTCGTAATTTATTATTTTAAAATATATTTGCGCTTAGAAGTCAACAATTCGCTTGTATTAAGGGTCGATATTAGTTTAAAACATACATTTAATTTAATACATACAGATTAATGAGTCTTGGACACATTTTCCATGACATTTGTTTGAGACAATATTATTATCGGTAAAGTAAATGTCCCGTAGAAACTGTACGAAATATAATGAAAAAGTAAAAAATATATAAGTAGAAAAAAATTATATGTAATTTTCTACTTTAAATCACTTGCTGTATAACCCATTTCTTCCCACCGGTCTTTTGTTAGGACACCATGTTTAAAATATCTTTAGAGTTTCTGATTTTCTTTTTATATTTTAACTTATCAAATCTATATTTATTCCAATTTACTAGATAGGCTGATTCGGCAAGAAGGAATGACCTATATTTTTTTTGTTATGTTTTTTTGTATTACATATTTAAGCCTTACTTGCGAAATGATGGGTTATGATAAGTGATTTATCTTAATCCATCACCTCTAGGGTGATGCGTTTCAGAAGTGATAATGAAGGTCTTTGAGCGGCACCTGCTGCACCTAAACTATTAATCAAGACCAAAGAGAAATCTATAACCCCTGCAATTCCGAGCAGCTGAAGCGTTTACTAGCAATTTCTTTATAAGTAATCCCTAGATTAATTCCTTCGTTTAATTTAAACTTTTGATAAGCACTTTCTGATGAGTTATCGCTAAGTTAAGCTTAAAAGCTAAACTGACCCTATAACTTTGTTAATGAATTACTTGTTAATTAATGGTCGTATAGAGAAAGCTGAAATATAGTAGAACAACAAATTTAAAAATAATTTTTACACTCGTTTTCATATTAAAGCTGCAACTTACTATTGAAGATTTGAATGATAAAACATTTTTAACAAAAAATGGAACCGACTTCAAACTCTAAAAAATGCACTAAAAAGTAAAAAATAATTAGCTTATTTATTAACCTCCCTTTATTAGGACAATAATATACAAGTTAGCGTAATATACGAGGTAGCTTTAATTTTTTCAAGTAATTTCATACCGGCGTATATTCGTAACAATAATAGTTCTTCATAAATGAGGAATTTGGTCGTCGGTCGGTCTGGTAGTGGGGGAATCGATGAAGAATTAAGAAGAAGGTGAAAAAATTATGCTACGAGTAATGTTATACCCTATCTAAAAATATAAGATGATTCCTGAGGATATTTTTAAGTAAAAAATAACCATCAGAGCAATTTTATTGTTGATCATAATCATAATAAAAATTGCCGTATGCTGAACGCTTGTTGGGTGTAAAGACCGTCAGTTCATATGTCAAAGTGACATATGAACTGGCGGTCCACCGCTCAGATGTAGGTACTGTGTGTTTATGCCGCTGAATGACCGTTTTATCACTGTTATAATAACAGCTGACTATTTTTTAACTATTTGTTATGTATGAAAATTCAGCTTTATAAATCCAGCGGGTTAAGCATATAAAAACTGCACTGTCGTCTGATGATGGGTTCTTACGTTGTTTTTATTGTTTTTCATCTAAACTAGCCATACACTTAATCTCACACCCATAACCCCTATAGTAAGAGAATAATAGGGTTAACAACCTTGTACGTAAAAAATATTTTTCTCGGTACCTATTGAAGATACCTTCATAAAATTGAAATTGTATATGACTATCGATAAACTTATTATAATGTATTTTATTTAGAATTTTTGCAATATTAGAAACTGTATAAAACGAGAAGTATATTTTTGGGGGTGGTTTTTTATACCAACCCCCAAAGTGACACCTAACAAAAAAATATATCTTATTTTTTAATTATTCAGTGGAACATAGCTTCATAAAATAAAAATGTGTTTGGCTATTTTAGATTAAAAACAATAAAAACAAGTTAAAAACCCTTCTAAAACGCGAGTGCAGTTTTCATACTCTAAACCCACTAGATAATTTCATAAGGTATAAAATGACTTTATACTTCAACATTTTTAATATGGTTCATATACATTACTGACGTATAATCCCTTCTCTTCACACAGCTGATGGTTATTTTTTGTTAAAAATAACGTCCGGAATCACCTCACAAATTTGGCTATGGTATAAAATACTCGTAGCATAATGTTGTATAACAACTTATACATACTGTGACCTTAGGCTCCACCGTTTTACTGATTTTTATATCTCAAGCAACTATAGCTACCGGCACGTAAGTTTACGTTTGACCTTGAATGCGCTTTGAAGAAGTCACTATTAGGGCAATTTTAGCGGGGAGCGCGGGGAGATAGCACGCGTCACGCGCGTCACATGCGATCGGTTCTTATGCGACGTTTCAGTTAATGCGTCTACGTCTGCTATTTTGACAAATAGCAGACGTCACGGCACGGATGAAACCCCCAATACAATACATTCCCCCACTACTTTTTCTCAAAAGTACACTTATGTGCCGTCTGCTATACTTAAAATAAAATTCATTCGGCATAAAATTACTAGGAAAAATTAACATTACCTCTCCAGCTACGAGCAAAGCAAACAAGCAAAACACAGGCCGTAATATCCTTTAATCGCACCTTGCGGCATTATTGACCCCCTGTAACTGTGTTGTGGATAAAGTTAAAAGCTTAAATTTTGGTGATTATTATTCTTATTATAGAAAGAAAGGTAATGAAAGATAGGAATAAGAGCCATGCCTGGGACTTGTGATCAAGATGCAAGTGTGTAAGACCCTTTCATACAATCACACCATCCTGACACTTAAGAATTAAACCAAACTAAGTAATAAAACACGTAATGAACAATATACATATATACACAGAATAATAATCAAATGCCTATCAAAAGTTTTGCCAACATAAAGGCTAAGCTAATCATTATTTGAAAAAAGAGAGAGAGTGAGAAAAAGTTATAAAAAGAAAAATGGTAGAGAGGAAAGGAAAGCCACAGATAATAAAGGAGGGAGGAAAGAGCAAAAAGAGAGATAATCGAAAGAAAGTGAAAAGAGACTGATTATTCTGAACAGAAATAAAGATAAAAATTAAAGAGAGAAAAAAGAGGGAGGAAAAGAGAGAATGATAATATATAAGAGGAAGAGCGATGGAAATACTATAGACTTCTTTCTGTGAAAGAATTTTAAAAATCGGATTAGTCACAACAAAATGACCATATTCAATGAATTAAAAAATGTAAATGGCAACACTAAATGACTGTTGTCACTCATGAATAGTGTAGATTTCTATCAGTGAGGGAATTTTTAAAATCGGATCAGTAGTTTTTGAGAAACCCTTCAATTTACAAAATGGCCACGTTATGGCACTTAAATAGCCATATCTTTTTAATTATAATATTTATGGCAACACCATGGCCTATGTAACCCGGAAAGGATGTAGCTTTCTATCGGTGAAAGAGTTTTCAAAATCGGTTCAGTACCTACTTTTCGAGCCTATTCGCAACAAACAAACATACAAATATACAAACAATCAAATCTTTCCTCTTTATATAATAGTGTAGATGAAACCCCACAACTTACCCGGTAAAGAAACTTCATTACGAAAATGTGTTTCATGAATACATTTTATGTTTGTATTGGAATTGATTTCAATCGGTCACAAATAACTGTATGTGATGGTGTTTACCTTTCTGGCATTCAACTGTAAATAAAAGTATGTATACCTAGATAATTTAAAAGGTTCAGCAAAGCCAGTTAAAAGTGGGCTTTGAGACGCTTTTACTTGATTAGAAGTAAAGTAAGAGTCTTATAGGTTAAAAGCCTTGTCTTATGGACGTCAGACTCTTTAGGAGCACCTTTATATAAATTTCTTATCCTATTTAGGTTGGCTTAATATACTTTACTTTAGATAAAAAAGTATAAATTACATATTTAGTCAAATACGAATCTTTTAAAGGCAAAAATTAATATTAATATTAATAACATGTTCAAATTTTTAGTAGTTACAATTTTGAAAGAATTTGAATTGCTGGTAGTTATTAACTCTGTCCCGATAGATCTGAGGCAGTCTTTCAAGTGACTCCGTGCAGTGAATACTGTCTAAAGTAGTTCAAGTAGTGTATTTTAGCGTAGTTAGGCTAGCTTTCCTTATCGAGTATCTCGTGACTCTTTAACTTTATTACTTGCCTTAAATAAATAAATGTTAGGTGGCGGGGTCGAACAATGGATATTGCTACAGTGTTTTAACTATGTGAAAAGGCGTTTTAAACCTGCACCTTGGCCACAAGCTCCTGGCAATGGCCGTTTTCCAGCCTGAAGTTCACGATATTATTATCTAACAAGTGGATAGTATGCATAGCATTTTTACTTTCTTGAATTGTAACAGTAGATATTGCCATCCAGTAATAGGTATCATTTTCTGATTTCTTTCACTGAGAGAACTCAGTGGTATTTTCGTTCAAAATATAATTTTTATATTTTTGCTAAAAATACTAATTGGTTTGTTGTTACTGGCCATGCTAGTATTATTGCACCGTGAACTCGTTATAAACGACAAGAAAACTTCTCTAAAGGCTTGATGATTGAGTTTATACGATAGATACCATCACTAAGCCGAAATTCCATTTTCATGCAAAATGTATAAGCTTTCTGAAACACATTAGAAATTTTTACCAAACACTTTTTTTGTTTGATTGTGGAGATCCTTTCGATTAAAAATATATAAGTAATTTGAAATGAAAAGAAAAAAAATTAAAAACAAATTTAAGTAATATGATTTCTTTGATAACATTCAACCTTTCCACTGAAGCTGTATTTAAAATTAAAAGTTGTTTATAACCATTTGAAAATGTATTTGTAAGTATTATGGACCTTAACTTAATCAGTTCGAGATCAACCTTTTATAGGAAGCTTCAATTGCAATCCTCTCGACACATGAAGGCCTTTAAATTAACTGATAAACTATATTATAACTAAAGACAATAAAATACTACTAAGTTATTTTTGTTCAAATTGTGTTTAATTTTTAATTTAACATCACATCTTGTCTGCTTGCATACAAAAACTGGACGAAATAAATCCTATAGGTACCTACATTAATTTGAGTAAGTATTGTTATACTATATTATTATCATGAACTAATAATAAAAATTATAGTATTACAAGTCGATCCTTCCTTTTATTATCTTACTCCAAAAAAAACATCGTAATAACAACTTAAGACATTTGAAGGATACACAAACTTACATTTTACCTAGGTATAACAACAACTGCGGAATGAGAATTGTTGATTATATATTACCTAAAATTATTAATGAACTGCCATTGGACATACAGGATATATACTTATCCAGTATTCAAAATACTTATCAAGTAAAAAAATTCTACTTAACACAACCAATACACTCCAACTATATATTATAATCTATAATTAATTACTGTTATTAGATATAACTTATTGTAAACTAATAAAGCACGAACTCACTAGTCGCACATAAACCGAATGGGTTTTTGCGACTTTTATTTAAATTGTAAAATATGTTTGTTGTAATTGAAACTTTAAAAATAAATAAATAAAATAAAATACTAATATTATAAATCTGAACGTATATATATTTAGATATTTGAATGTTTAGATGTACTGAACTATAAATTTATCTGGGATAAAAAATTGCCTATGCATTAATCCAAGTCACAAAGTATTTTTGGTTTAGTAACATACATCCAAACATACAAAGTTTAACATTTATAATAGATTCATTATATTAGAAGATTTCTGTCTGCATATTATAAAAGATATAAAATCAGCTGCCAATTACATTAAGATATAGAATAATGGATTCATGTTTCATTGAACAAGACAACAAAGACAAGGTTCAAAATAAGTTTTGAATACTATATGAGTCATCTTTTAAAATATACTACTTGAGATAAGATATCATGAAGCTCTAGCTAGTGTGGTTATTATTTTCAATTCATCGTAATACTTTACGTGAAACGGAACGTTCTAGTGTCCAGCACAGCGTTACAATACAGTTCATTAATTGAACGAATTGGATGCGGTATCAAATGAAATAGATCGGATGTTTCAATTCACATTTATTTTCACATGAATCACAAGTTGCCACCACTGACAGAATATGCGTTAATCGTATTGCAGTTAGCCTGTGTCGCTGTCGCATCCAGTACGAACTGACATCAAATAAATCCTGTTAAAAGCGACCAGCTTTCATGCGATACGTATTATGGATCCTGCACTGTGTTTTGAATGCAGAATCCGTAATAGTAGGTATGTAGAATTATTGCGTGTGCTATAAACACAATATGTACCTACAGTATATTTTTATTACAGCACAGAATATTTTTCATTTTTTTTTTCAGTATCGTTATATTGTTACATAATATCACAGTACGCTTTCTGATTTGTCCCAGTCTAGGTTCAAATAGAAAAGAATTGCTTTATAACTGTTGATTTATCTGTTGATGTCCTGAGACCCAAGTTAAGAATCAGTTTCTCTATTCGCGTAACTGGTGTAATATGACGTTTAATACAGTAATCGTAAAATAAAACTCCTGAAAAGAAAAAAAATAAAGTTTTAGATCCTTTAAACCAGCAATCCAGTAATCCTGCATGAAAATAACCCGGAAAAGGACGTAACATTGTGGGAGCTTAAAAGAGAACAGATATAAAATGAAATAAAAATAGAGACTGATATAATGACATACTAAATTAAATGATTTGTTGAAACAAATCTTAACTCTTGTCAAATTTGAAAAGCTACAAAGCATGTATTTGTAATCAACATCAAAGCTCTTGTCTGCTCTGTCTATCACATACATTATCTCTTTGATGATAATGTATGTGATAAACAGATAACATTGTACATAACAAATTTATTTACATTTCGATATTCATTGTAAATCCTAATCTGATATACTAACAATTCAAATTTACCATCTATACACTCTGATGAGTAAAATTTAAATCAATAATAATTATAACAATCCTGAGCTATTTAAATGAGAAAGTTGAGACATATATATAAGATAGTAAAGATATAATCGATCTAAATTGAGAGAACTACTTATATTTGAAAGACTAACAACGGTAATCGAGCGTTTTTTTGTTGTTTGTTGTGTAGTTGTTAATAAAAGATCTAAAAAGTATATCAAACGAGATCAAACTCTATGGGGTCGCTTCGTTTTAGTATAGAGTTTTCATGATTACCTTTGGGTTCCGTCATCAGATCAACTTCATGTCATACAAATATTGGGTTGTCATCCGATTTAATTAATAATGCTAAATTTCAGCTCAATCAGTTAGTAAAAATTAAATTACATGATTTGATTATATACAAACTCTATGTAGTTTAAGTTATATGTAAAACTAAATAAAAGCTTTTAATCATAGATGAAATACTAGAGCTCAAAAAAATCATCTATAATATATAAATATTTGTTTTATAATAATTGTTTTATAAATATATAAATCAATGTCGGGCTAGTTACACTTTTTACTCAACAGAGGCTGGACAGAATTAGGAGAGGTACAGTTTTACGCCAAAGATTAGCAATGACACTTTTTATTATATAAAAAAGGCTTAAAGGGATTAAAATAAGTGATGAAATTTTAACAGCAATATATGTTGAAAATTAATACTAAATACACGGGGTAGAGCCGGAGCGGGTCGACTAGTTTCCTCATAAAGACAGTACAGCAACTAATATTCCCGAATAAAACGAGCTCACTAGAACGCATAGCACACATTTCGTAACATACATTAAAAAGTAATTAGAATGGAAGCTGGTGGTTAGCCACAAAGTGCACGACTGCAATATATTAAATCGGCTCTTTTTAGGAAAAGGAACGGAAACGACACGACATCGACACTGTCCTGACAACGGCTTTGAAATTTACAGCCACAATAAAAGTATCGTTTTTATTGTCGAGCACACAATTCGTTCGGACAGCTGTAATTGCGAACTCTCGCTCTGTCTATTGGATCGCCAATTTAACTCGCACTATTTTAACATTGTGTTTTACAAAATAACTATGAGGTTTCAAATATCGTTAGCAAATAATTCAATTGATCATTTATTAAATAAAGTAGTAGATTTTAGTAGAAAAAATATCGTTTAAATCCTTGAAAGCTTCCCTTTACTATAATGTTGTAACTAACCGGTCATCAGTTTTATATTCAAAATTTAAGTGAAAGAAAATTCCGCTACAACTATATAGAGATATCTATATAGTTAGGAGACTACCCTACGACAACATCAATATAAGCATTACTGAATTGATAGCATCGATTATTAGTCAGGACAGAATCGATTATAAGTCAGAACTAGTGATTGACGGTTTCGATCCCCACCACTGCCTATAATAAACAGCCACTCAGTCGCATACAGGTAAAGGTGGACGTTTAAACGAAAAGCTCTCAGAACAGTCTGCTTTTCAAATAAAATACACAAGCACGCTTGCAAGAGTAAGTCAATTTCGTTTAAACGAAATCCTTTCGTTGGACTGAACCGGCTAAATTAAGTTTGACATATTTACGTAATATTTCTTTTGATTAACCGTATCTCATTGTTTTGTTGTCTATACTTTCGTTTAAACGATTTTTCCGTTTAGTAAATACAACGTTAGTGTGCTTTGCACTGTCAACGAGTGTGTACTGTGTCGATGTTCATAACAACTTTCGCGCTATTCGCTATATACATTCGATGTTTTGATGTAGTGTTTCGTTGCATTTTTGGTGAATTGTGTTAATATTAATTATTAGGTATAGGCTAGAAAAAATATAGTAGTATAATAAACAATGACTGTATATAATTTAGGTTCAATATATTTTAAGTTAGAAGTCGATTAGTTTATAATAAATTAAATACCTATTATAAATGTGTAAATAAATAAACTAAGAAAAAATCTACATAAAATCGATGAACTTCTACGCCTGACACAATACCACATTGTACGCTTTTTCGACATAAATAACGTACGCGTTTGAAAGACGTATAAATATTTTGCTCAACGACTATAGGCTTTCATAAAAAAAGCGTTATAAGTGAAAAGCTCTTTTAACAGCAAGCTTATTAAATAAAGAAAACGTTTAAACGCGTTATCAATTTTAAGCCGTTTATACCATCTCTACATACAGGCTGATTAGCTGCTGAGTCGTCGACCGGAGCGGTGGTTGTTTCGATACTGTGAGTCCGTTCCATGTACTTATTTTACCTTATAATTGTTTTGTTATTTGGAAAATCGAAGGTTGTTTGCAATTCTTTATGTTGTTGAATTTTTGTCGATTTATTATTTAAGATAAAATTGGTTTATAATTAAAATCAGTTTTAAGGTCTTGAAAGATTGTTTTTATATTTGATTAGCACTTCTGGTACCTAAATATATATTAATTTTGTTCTTTAATGCCGATTGCTGTGACAACTCCTAGTAAAAACCATCACATAAGTAAAAATCGTTATGACGTCTATCAAGATCTTCGATTCCGTCCGCTATATTTTGGATATTATCGTCAAGCGCTGGCTTACAACAAGTTTTAGTTAAATGTGATTGTGGATTGTAATTTTAATTCAGAAAGACACTAAAAGCCAATAATGTTATATTGACCACAAAATTTTTACCCCTTAAAATTACGGGAACAAATACAAAAATGTTACGTAAACCAAACGATGTGCGAAGTCTAAGATTTAACATTACTAAAAGAATCGAAGTGTTTTTATCAATATTTCATATAAAACAGAAGTCGGTTCAACAGAGACGATCCCTTGACTAACAAGTTTCTGTTTTATTTGAATAAAAATGTGAAGAGCGGATCGTTATTTTCAATAAAAATCCCCAGCTTTACGACGTTCCGACTGCGAAATACTAATTGGGTACAATTTTATCGTTTCACTTCGACTGTTTTGTTTTCTCAAATATTACTAGAACAATAACTTTAAAGTACTCACTTTTAGATAGACACACGTTAACTTCAAAAAGTTAAAAATTCGTCATTGCTTTATAACTTACCCTAACAGAGGTTAAATATTGAAATACGCGTCCTTTTGAGTTTTTGTGCCACAAAAGGAAACCACTGTTCTAGTTTAATGTTTTTCCGGACCTTCGGCGTGTATTTTTGGTTTATATTGATATTTTTAATTTCTTAATATCTTTTGAATTGAATGTCCGATTTTAATAATTCAAAGAGTGGTCTACAGGTATTGAAACAGTCTTGAATAAAAAATAATTTATGTCTGTCTGTAATTTATGTAGGATAAGTCTGATTTTGATAGGCATTTCTATCAACTTTTAAAATGTATAGATGTAGTTATAGTGACATAACTACAATAGTTGGACATATAGTCTCGTGAAGTTTTTTGTAGATATTGATACGTTCTATAATATTGTAGAACTTTTTTTTTGTTCTATCATCAATAGTTTCCGCAGCGCATGCGATGAAAGACATTTTATGACTAATTGTTTTACACCTTGGATTCGTTATAGTAAAAGTTTCAGAGGATCTCTAAATTTTTTCTAGTAATTAATATAGCCTATGTTACTCAGGGATAATGTAGCTTTCTAACGGTAAAAGAGTTTTTGAAATCAGTCCAGTAGTTTTTAAGTTTATTCGTTACATACAAAATTACAAATCTTTCCTCATTGGTATAGATGTTACAGATAATTTATTTTAACCATTATAATAATGTATTTTTTCGAAAAGTACTATTGTGTTTACCAGATTTTGCAAATGTTTATCTTATGTTTCATACAATATTTTATTTTAGCCGTTGCTGTTTCAGAATTTTGAACGATTAATCTTAATCTGAAAATAATTGAAAGGAAAAATCTTAACCAACTGTGGCTGCCCACCACACTAGAACTAAGTTTAATGATTACTTAACCTAAAAGTTAGACGATTTTGGTAGCGTAAAATAGGCTTTTGTAACTACAATGAGCTTTTGTAACTTTTGGCCCGAAAAGGAATAGCATGAATTGTTTACATTGCTTAAATCATGTATAAAATATATTATACTAGTTAACGTGACGTAGTCTTGCTTTGCTTTCGTAAGAGAGTTTATTTATTGATGTGATTTAACATGAAATCTTCCATTTATACCCAATACCTAAAATATTTATACATACTTATCACAAATTGGAATAGAATTATTCAAAATCTATTATAAGATAAAAATTTTGACGTAAAAATCAAAATTAATATGTAGTAATTTTATGCATTGATATAGGCACGAGAATCATTCTCTCTGTACTTCTTTATAATATACAATCGGCGGCTGCTGTTGAGCATCTGTTAGTCTTTTGCCATAGTTACCGCTTTGAAATCAATGGGCAGAGTTACAGAATGCTCGTGTGTTTAAAGTAGAATGGAATCACATCTGGCACTGAAGCTTCAAAAAACCACAGCGAATCATTAGGCCTTTCTTATAAAACTTGAAATTATGAAATTGTTAGCAGAAAAAAAGTCTTATTATTTTTGACTGAAAATTTATTTCAACTTGAAAAGAATAGTACTATCACTTTTCTTACAAACAATTTAATTGCTTATCAATAACATCAGTTCAAATACAAATATTTACAAATGGAGTTTTAGTTACGGTATAGAAGTGTAGTGAGCCACTCTGGCCTCGACCCTTGGGGCTTATATTCCGGTGGACTTAAAGCCAACGGGGATGCCGCATCTGCCAAAGTCACAGATGATGAGGTTTCTGTGACGGCTATACTTGGTTTCCCTTTAAGAACTGCTCTCATTTCCTCACTTTCTACAGCTCTGGTTCTTTGAAGATTTTCTCTTGTTTCTTTCATTCTTGAAAGTTGTTCCCTTAATGTTCTATATTCTTCCAAAAATTTTTCTAACTGTGAAGCTCTAAAATCGAAATCTTCAAAAGGTTGACCCATACGCGAGTAGTCTCTGAGACCCGATAAATCCAGCAATGGTGTAGCGGACGGAACTGACGATTGCTCTCTAGACGGCGAGGCCGGTAAACTGGGATTACGACGGAGGCGGTTCCCGCCTCCAGACAGGTCTAAGAAACTATTGGATCGGCGTCCACTTGACCTGTGTCTGCTTCTCTCATAGTTTCTATCGAGAAATGTAATGGAATCGCCCCCAGAGCTATTTCTACGGCTACTTAAAAGTGGACTACGACTATCGCCATCTTTCCTTCGAGGTATTGTATAAAAATAATAAGGATCATGTTTCGAATCATTCCGAAAATATGATGTGGTGCCTAAGGCACTCATTTCTATTAGGTCAGGATAGTTCTTTTCACTGTCGCTACCAGAGAGATCATTATCGAGACGATCGCGCATACGAGGCCGGGGACAAGACCGACCGTTATTATTATACCGATTATTTTCTGACAAAATTTCTACGTGCCCGTTTATAATCCCAGCTGATTTAGAGCTGTGCATTGATTCCGGTGTAGCATCAGTTCTGGAACAAAATTATATATTATTATTTAGAATTTTGTGTGACGACGACAATTATAGAAGATATATAATTATATGCAAAAATATTGCGGATGTGTTAAAAAATATCACATAATAATTAAGTTTCAAAAAAATGCAGCATTCATTAATTTTCAGTTATTACACACACATCCATCATTTAATGTATTAAATAGAATTAAGAAAACAGGATTTATAGCTATAAACTGGGTTTTAGGGTGTTTTTACATGAAAAACAGTCGCGGCTAAATATTAAAACACTACAATTGTTTTTGGTCTTTGCTTAAGTTCTATCTAAATCTTTTAGTAACTCACATCACACAAAAATCACACAAAAATCACAAATATTATATTATACAATAAAAATATATATATATATATTAAATACCTCATATTATATTCGCTGAGTCGCGGTATGTGCAAGTCTTGTATAATCTCCCCTGGTCTCGCAGAAGATGTGTCAAAATCAGCACATCGCCACCTGGTTTCAGTTGGAGGCGTAGATGCCTGCCTTCGGTCTTCTCGGCCGTATCCGTCATATTCCTCTTCAGGATCATGTGAAGGAACGTTTCTGTAATCGCCTCTTTTACGGTTATTATCAACGGAAATAACACGAGAAACATCCGAATTCGTTTTTAAATTTGCATCAATTTTTTCGTAGCTATTATCATGATGATTTGTTGTAACTATCTGTTCATTCCACCTATCTAATTGTCTTTTTTTATGAGTTTCATACGCACATAGTCCTATTAAACACGAACTTAGCACTATTACTGCGGACACAGCCATCCCTGCCATTAGAGCCTTACTACCGAAACCTCCGCTTTGAGGTTTTTTGTCTATAGTTAAACTTAAAATGACTTCTGCTTTTCCAGCTCTATTTTCTGCATTACAAGTATATAATCCTGAGTCTTGTAAATCTGCGGATTTTATTGTTAAATTACTCATTTGTCCCTCACTGCGTAACATAAAAGATCTTCCTGAATTAAAATTAGATGTTGTAGTAGTATTAGCTAAAAGTCGTCCGGCACGTACCCAACGTACTCTAGGCGCCGGTACGCCATTTACCCTGCACACCAATGTAACTTCGTCTCCTTCTAAACCTTTAAAATTATTTGACGATCCCGATACCTCTGGCAGACAAGCGAAATCTTCCAAATCTAATCGATCCCAAGATTGTAACATCAATCGTGTAGGAGATGCACAGTCAGGCACAACCGTTGCCGGAACATTTTTTCTTATCATCCAGTCTCTTAAAGGTCTAAGTTCACAGTTACAATCCCACGGATTACTTGCTAGCTCCAATCCTTTTAAAGAACGCAAAGGGGCCAATACTGCAACATGCAATACGTGAAGTTTATTTTTACTAAGATCCAAATATTCTAACGTTCCTTCTAAACCTTTGAATCCTCTTGATTCTATTTCAAAAATCCGACAAGCACTGAGTGTAAGCCTTACAAGGTGTGGTAACGCTGCGAACGCTTCATCTTTGATTTTTGATATAGGATTACCTCCGAGTCGTAGCTCCCGCAGCTCAGGTATCGAATCAAATGCATGTGATGGCACCGATTCAATACGGTTGCGAGAAAGATCAAGTTCGACGAGATTGACGAGAGCTCGAAAAGCATATTGTCGTATGGTTTTTAAATTACATGAAGGGAGGTAAAGGCGTTGAAGATTAAGAAGTCCTGCTGCAGCAAAGGCGTCATCGCGAAGAGTTGATATACGATTTTCAGCTAAATCCAACAACTGAGTGGTTGGATCTAGACGAGGTGGAACAGCATTTAAGCCAGCTCGTTCACATAGGGCGGACTCCTTTCCGCTTCGCCACTTGCACTCACAGTGACGAGGACACTCGGCGGAGACGGCTACCGCCAGCGCAAGCATCAGCAGAACCCTCATGCCACGCGCCTGATCAGCCCGCGCCACACCTGCTGTCTTCACCGCCGAACGTCATTCCCTATGTAGCCACGTTCCTGAAAAAATATATTACATTTAGCTTGCATTTATTATTTCGGTCAACTTAAAAAGGATCGTGAGCACCTTTTTTAAGGATAAGTACTTGTTTATTATATCCATTTTTTGTTTTACTCTCAAATTATGATGAAGCAGTCTGGGCGTGAATTATTATATTATACCTAGTCTATTTTTTAAGTCTCTTCAAGTAATATTAATATTAATACAAAGCTACACATTCCCCAAGTGTTTTGTGAACCTATTAAAAAGATATTAATAATGTAGTCGTTCTATATTTACATAATCCATAACAAAGCAAAGTAAAACAGGATTGCTAGTTGAAAATAATGAAAAGCTTTAAAATGTTCGGTCGAAAGGAATAAAATTTTCTCCTAACACACTTTACAAATTAATGTTGCGCATATATTATGTATCTGTTATATTACTTAATAAACAGGGTGAAGATAACTGTATTAAGGATTAGTGTCAACAAGAAGTAACGATTAAGTTTCTACCTACTTCATAATTGGAGTAAACAAGAAATACAATTTCTTTACGAAGTCATATAAATTTGTAAGTAATATAGGTGTAAAACTAGGTTAAACAATATACAGAGTATATTCAAAACCCTGCCGGATCTGTAATGGCGACATTATATATCGTGAGGCGAATAAATGTATATAAGCCTTATCTGATAATAAATAAAAGATTTACCCCAAAAAAAATAGATTTAAATATTTACCACTTATATATGACACATATTTTCGCTTGGCACCGAGTAATAAATAACATCATAAAGTAATAAGTAATCTAAATTCTAAAGGAATTGTAAATACGTTTGGCCTCGCGTGGTACTCAAGGTTGTCAATATCGTCAACGCTTGCTCTAATGAAAAATTTGCTAGATTTTGAGGATATTTTGTCACATAAATAATTCGTTTCAAACACATGAACATGGTTATTCTTCCTATTTAATTTGACTTAGGCCATCTATAATTCACTCATTTTCAACCGGGCAGGATTTTATAAGCAAATAGTAGGTACCTGTAATTATTATAAGAATGTGTAATCCAGTGTAGCAACATTACCTTATTAATGATCGGTTATAATAAAAATATTTATTTACTCACCTCAAATT
This sequence comes from Limenitis camilla, assembly GCA_905147385.1. Lineage (NCBI taxonomy): Eukaryota > Metazoa > Arthropoda > Insecta > Lepidoptera > Nymphalidae > Limenitis > Limenitis camilla. The sequence continues at coordinate 7,467,730 of LR990234.1, read as the reverse complement.
TTCATTGTACTCGATTTAAAGGAAAACCTCAGGATCTGGAACAAAAGTAAAGGAATTTATTATTAAATTAATTTTTAATGTTGTGACAATTTTTAATATCGTAATAAAAACCTTTTGGAAAAGATTAAACATCTAAAATAAATACAGGCATTATCATATAAGCGGTTATAGTATCAAAGATTAGCGGTCATGTTGGGAAACTCGTTTCGTCCTAGAGTTTAGGACATAGGCGTGTGTGTTTGTTGTTTTGACCTTTTTTCACACTGGATCGGAACGACGCGACGGATCAATGTTATTTTTTGCATAAAGATAGCTTAAGGCCCTGAAAGTCCTGGAGGTAGTGTTAGTTGCGCCACGGGCAGAAGTCGTGAGTCAGTCGTAATGTAGGCATTGAACCAGGCGCACGCGCGAGGTGTATCGCCTAACTGACAATAGATAGCCCTTAATTCTAAAGAAGCTGAAAGGGCCCAGCCAGCTTCCATGTGTGTAGGATTTGTACACCCCAAGTAATGTGTAATGTGTGAGATGACATGTCGATATAGGCGGTTGCCTATATCGACATGTCATCTCACATTCATATACTACATATGATACCGATATAATAAGAGGTCATAAAAAATATTTATCATAGATGGTTTGAATATAATATGTCGGTCGGTCTCTTCAGAATTCTTTAGGCAGTGTTAGGTTAAAATCACGAGAGGACTGCCAAAACTATTTTTTTTATCAGAAGCCCCAAAATTTCTATTGCAATGGGATCATGGCCCTACCTACAAGATGGCAAAAAGTTATCGAACAAAATGGTACCTACATACTTTAGTTAAATGTAAATAAACTATATTAAAAAATGTTTTGAATTTTCTTAAAAAATGCGAAAAGACTTTTTCCCCAACCTAAAATGTATCTATTTTTGTAGAGAGTTCGATATAGTTACGGTATGTCATGTTGAGGTATATTATATTACTGCATTTGTGTACAAAAATCCATTCTTTAAACTATGCGAAAATTAATTTGTAATTAATTAACTTTAAAAATAAAAGTTCGTCGAATTTTTAGACTGATCTCTTCAAAAAACTCTTAGCTAGACATATGTAATTTTACTCGTGGAAAGGTGAAACATACTATATAGTCTTTGGTGGTGAGTATATTTTTAGAATCCAAAAATTAATTTGGAAACTATGTCATTAATAAAGTAACATAATCGTAAGATGTAATATCTTACGATTATAATACGTAGCTGACCCGGTGAACTTCGGACCGCCTAACAGTCAATGAATGTTAGCGTGTTACAGATTACCTGAACTGTTAACAATCAATATATATGTAATCCTTTTACGTTACTTACATTATTCTACATTTTAAAAATCTAAAACATTATCCGAATATTGTGAATATATCTTGTCGATTCGAAACCTTTTATTAAATACCTTATTTAATTTGAAGTATCGACGGCATGAACATTAAATGTTTGACAATTACGAAACCCATCAACAATTTGTATGGGAAATTTTTTTTCGTCAATTTTCCAATGTTTTTTAATTATTTTTAATAGTTATTTTGCTACTCGGGGCGGAGACAAATACAACAAATCTAAAACCAAGAAAATCGTTCCTGTCGTTCTCGAGTTAAAACTATTCGAACAAACCCGACTTTGTTTTATAGATATAAGATGTAGATGTGATATAGATACAGACACGGAAACGGACACGGACACGGAAACGTACTGAAATCGCGTCCACATAGTGTATTTTTTGTTGTAATCTCTTTCTTATCCTCTGGAAAAATAGTTATTTATTGGGATACAAAATGTTAATGGGTTAACATTTTCAATATAAATCCCTATCAACAATACAGTTGATATCAGTATCCATTAAATTGTTCGTAGAGGTGGATACTGCTCTAAGATTGCTGTTCAATTTATAAGGAAATGTTTTCGTTTTAGAGGGATTTCGAGATTTTACCTACACGTTTCGCTAACAGTCCCAAATATTTATTTTATAGCCGGATGAGCCCCGACTTGTGTCTTATTATTTATTTTACCATTTCTTTGTTTTTTTACTTTTCAATTTCTTGGTCGTTTATTTTCTTTATTTAAGCGCAGACCTTTTATTTGTTACATGAAGCCATAAAATGATATCATTTTTCCTATGCTTCCGATTTCTTCAGATGAGTTCAAATATGTTTTAAATAATAATACAATAAGCATAAAGTGAAGTAAAAGTCAGAATAAACTGGTACAGAATTCTCTAGTCTCTACATCATTATCATTTTATAAATATATTCTTTATTGTACAGAAAAAAATAGAAAAAAAAAACAATCCTAATAAAGGCGGTTGTCAAAAGTGGGCTTTACTCTAAAAGTAATCTCTTCCAGCAAACCTGCGAAAATGAATAAGTATTGTACAGCGGGAAACGATAGTGCAAAAAAACCGTATTAATTAAAGACTATGATATAAATATATACTTTTAAATAAATACATACTAATAGGTATGTATGTATTTCGCTTGAGTCTAAATATAATCTCAAAGATTCTGTACTTTTTAAATGATTTATGTTACATGCTTTTATTTATAAATAATTGGGTATGTGATAAAAACGCAAAGATTTAAAGGTTAAAGGTGTAAAGTTTTTAAATTATTATTTTTAAATTTTTAGTAAAAACAAGTTTTTATTATGTTCTCGTTAATATAAAGCTTTTAATTTTATTTATAACTTATTAGTATTATTTTATATTTTAATAACTTTACATATCAATTAGTTATGTAACTACTGTTTTCCATCTAGCACCAAATTACTCGTCAGGACGAATCAAACGAACCGAAACTCGATGGGGAAGCGTCGTTTTATTACAGAGTTCCTATGACCACCTTCCAACTCAATCAAAAGACCCTGTTTACCATTGAAAGACAAACTACTCTTTAAGACAATTAAAATGAGCCCAAACTCAATGACCTTGTGTCGTTTTATTGCGAAGTTCTTTTGGCCATCTACCAGCTTCATCGTCAGATCAGCACCATGTCATCATAATATTGCATTGTCACGCGATTTAAACATGTATGCAAAATTTCTGCTCAGCCGGGAAGGGGATCAAATTTAATTTGCAAAATTTGATGACAAACATCGGTACAGATGAAACTGAATAAAAACTTGTAATAAGAATTCATTTATTTCAATTCATGGATACTGTTTCAATGTTTCACTTCGTTTGGTCAAGTTTCAGTAATTCACACATCAACAAACATCAGATATGTAGATCCAGCTTTGTGGGGTAGATTTACCTCAAGCCACAGAATAAACAAATAATAGTCCATTAGGGTTAATCACATGATGCACTCAAATAAATCTTTAAATTTGTCTTGCATATTTACCGGTTTCTGTACATAAGTTTCTAACATATTTAAGCCCGTTTATTTATGCAATGTGCGTACAAATAGATTTTTTTTCTTCAAAAGTGTTATGAAGAAACAAACTAAGAAATAAATAAAATAATACAGTGTAAGTACAAATATTATTTATAGTCTTCCTGCTTCCTTATTACCTATACAACGGCTCTATGACTAGCCAACCTCGCGTTCATTCTGTTAATTACTCTTTCTTTTATTCTGAGGTCCTCTTTTGCAGAATTGATTTTCTTTACATTTTTGTTTTATTTTTATTAGTAAATATGGTAAATCATAAGAATACGAAAAGACTAAAATAACAACAAACAAGCTTTTTATTTTTTATCGAAAATCAGAAAGTGGGTTATATATAACTTGTAATTTGATTTCAAACAGAGAGATAAAACTAAATTAAAACTTGTAGAAAAGTTTATTTGCTTTTACCTAGTGAACGGTAGGTTTCTAAATAAACAATGATCACACACATGTACTACTCGTAAAATATAGAAGTATATTGAATGCAGAACAATTATTTTGTATATAAGTAGTTAGTTTTGTATCATTTAATAGTTACAATCGCGTGTAACTGCGGAATGAGTAAGGGTCATTCCGCATGTATTCGTAGTTTGTTACTGCACGCAATCGCGTGTTCAGTGCGGCGCGCGGCACGCGGTCGCATGCTCGAGCAGTCGAGCTGTACCGTGAAAACTCGACGAGAGTACCTGTTAATCCAATATTAGCCAAAAGGATAAGGTCGGAGTGCCTTTCAGATTTAAGAGACGGTAAAAATACTTTCAAGTAAGCATTTATAATGTTGTTTATTTATGCTTCACGTAGCAACAGCTTTTTAGCTTTTAACTATAAAACTAAGAAAAATAATGTTTAAATCTTTCTTAACCACTTTATGTTTACTACTCTAAATTTATGTTACTAAATAAACATGTAAATTAATATTAATCTATACATTGCTACCCTTAATTAGGTTTTATTATATTCATTTCTATGAGAAACGGATCCGTGAGGACCCACAATAGTATTTAATATTTAAAGGTTCGAATCCCATGACTGGGATTCGAACCCAACGCCTAAACCACTGAGCTATGACTCTTAAAGCTATACGATATTCGATTATATATTAAAAGGTATAACGTATAGTTTCCAAAAAAGAATTTTCCGTACTTCATTCCAAATGACTCTCAGGTCGGTGCGAAATATTCCATGAAATTTCAAATTTTAAATAATTTATCTTGATACTTCATAAGATAAACCTTTAACCTTAATAGACTATTATATATTTATCTTGTTGCTTTAGGTAAGCCTTTCCCACAAAGCTGGATCAACATATCTGATGGTAGTTGATGTATGAATTATTGAGTTTTGACCAAACGAACTTGAACACGATTTTCATAACTTAACTTATAAAACTTAAATAACTATTTTTCCTTGTATGAAAACTTCCATTATATACTTAATATTAGTTTCACCAAACGAACTTTTTAGTCCCGTTTTCCTGTCTTGCACTCGGTTAGATTCCTTTCAAAATCTATTTATATAAATTGTCATTAGATGGAAAAATATTTTACTGTAAGTAATATTTTAGTCATCTTAAGTTCCATCCTTTCTTTATGAGCAACTTCGCAAGTTTTATGTCGGTTATCCCAAATACAAAATAGTGTTTTTATGTGCTTACTTTATGTGCCTCTACATTAAGGTGACTTGATGGGTAGCTTTTCATAAGTAAGTGATATTTATTATGCTTTCTGCACCTGCAATGAACATTTCGTACTATTTTAAGTAAAACTTAAGATAGAAAAGTGGCTAAAATTTCCATAGTGGACGAACTTTTTCCATGTCTATATTTTCATCAATTAATTATATGGCATCGAATTCATTATAGTTACAAGAAGGAACAAAATGAAAAATCTGTAATTTGTAATAATTAAATTGGATAACATTAGATAGAAAGTGTAAGAGTTGGGCGGCTGGGAGAGCATCTCGTAAAAGGCGAGTAATCCACCATCCTCTTGGTGATAGGGGATCTATTCCCCGACTGGCTTACGACTGCCATAAAAAAAAGAGGTTTTTATTACTTTCGCTTTCTACTACAGGGTTAAATATCGATTATCTTATTTGTAATGGCTCTAACCTTCACTCTAACTTAAAAATCTAACAACAAAAATAATTTAACAGAAAAGACTTCAAAATATTTTGTGATATTTTTTATCCAAACCACTTTAACGCCACTGACACCAAAACCATTAAGTTTCTTCATCTAGCATGTGAACGATCCGGCCGCTCAATTAATCGTAGCGTTCGTGCCTTTACATAACACATTCTGTATATATTAGACGAGGAGATGGATTTATTCCCCACTATTAAAATGCAAGAGCCGTTCAAACGAAGGCCAGTTATATTAGTGTCAGGAAGAGCTCGAACAAATAGGTTCTATCGACCCTCATCACAAGAACCGGACAGACGGACAACATTAGCGTTGTCACAATTTAGTAGATGAACGTTAATGTATCGCTCTTTCATAACTTCGTATAATTGCTTCGTGATGAAATGGTCTCGGTAGTCGAGGAAATGGGAACAGCGATGATCTGATTTAATGTCTGTACTATTTCTCGTCCTCATTTAAATGAATACACTGCTTGACTATGTGACATATACAGCACATCATATTATTCCTAAGGCTAGGACCGTGAAAATTTGAAAGTGAGTCCTCTGGACACTATAGTTAACCTAAAGAAGGACTTGGTAAACATGGTATTACTACGGCTTCAGCAAAGCCGAAGTTAATGCCCTAGCAACTTACATTGCCTTTGATATTTATCCTAATGATAACATATAAACTCAAAACATATCACTTCTTACTATATTTTTGAAGTAAAAGTATTTTAAGCATATTTATACATAAACTTAATTTAATTTCAAATTTAATTATTTTTTATCGCCAATGATTCTAAGCTAATAGCAATAAAAAATAAAAGATAATAGTCTTATATCTAAATAGAATTGTCTTAAAACCAACTTAAAACTCCTGTCAAAGAGTTCCGCTATCTACATTCTGGCTTTATCATCATATCGGCTCCTAAATACCAAATTATACTACGGTCATCAATAATTTAATCTAGTCAAGACATCTAAATCATAATTTTTGGAGAATTAGAAAAAGTTTACTTACTTTTCTTGAAGTATAGTAAGTATGCTGTACCTAAATTTGGGGGCAAGGAAGTGCTCCCACCAAGATGAGCAAAAATGGTTAAACAAGGGACTGCCTATCATCCTCTTATTCTCTAACTCACTAATCATCAAGATAGTTCTTCAATTCACATGCGTTCAAGCGTATGTGGGTGGCACTTTCGAGAATGACAAGTCTAGGCGTTTTACATCTAATCAATGTCAACTTTAGCGCAGAAGTTTGCAATTTCAGAATTATATTGTGTTGCGAGACTTGACATTTTTGTAAATGTTATGTTTTTAATGAGTTAAGTTTTAAAAAGAAGAATGAACTAAAAATGCGGGCCAGACACTAGTTATTTAAAAGTGAGCAGCTAGAATGACAAACGATTCTTAGAAACATTTGAAGTCGAAACTATGACATGTTAAAGACACAGAGATAAACTGAACTTGACTGCAATTGTATTTATAATATCTTTGAAGCACTTTCAAATGTATCACGCGCATTTTTTCTACTTTTATTTTACGACACAGCGATGTCAAGTTTTATACATCACGAAGAAAAAGAAAAGGAAGATTCATTCTATTATGTCTGAGAGAAACTTACAATGGATCTATCTTTTATCTAAAAAGACAAAACAAGTGTTGAATGCAATGCTATGAGGCGTAACAAAGGATTCACTACTAACTTTATTGAAAGGACTAAAGTAATAAATAATTTAATTAATTTTCTAAAATGGCTTTGTAATATTTGATGTAAGTATGTACAAACATTCAAGTGTTGAAAGACTAGACTATTTGGAGAAGTTTTCTTAAAATGAAAAATTTTAGTTAAGACAAAATCTAATCAGATACCAAAATGTTTTATAAAGGTGATATATTCGTAAATTTAGCCCAAAATTCAATCAGTTGCAACCTTTGTGACTCTATCTTAAAAAGAAAAAGAATCCCTTCCACAAAGGGATGGAAGTTTGTATGACTATTGCAAACTATGCTAGAAAGATCTCAAAAATTATATAGGGACTCTATATTATAAATAAGAATGAAATAAATCTTTCAGGAATTTATTAAGTAAATCACCTCCCACCTTCAAATTAGGGAATAGACTTAAGCACGCGGAAAAAACCAAATGTGTACCTACTGTCATTGATTGACTAAGGTGTTGAGTTTATGAAGTGTAATGGTGTTAGTACATAATTGCATCTTTTTATAAAATAAGAAGACCATATCATTATTATTGCTTACGCTAGATCAATTTACGTTAATTGGGATACACGGAGTCGAGTAAAGTGTAAACAATAATTTAAATAAACACAAGTATTGTGTGAAACACCATAATATGCTGGTCGAAATTTTAACATCTTGCGGTAACACAAAAACACTATTTTTTTATCATCTTATTTATAAACATATACAAGTCATTCTTTCCAGTTTCAGCTTGTGCTACGACTCCAGATGGACTTTTATCTTATACCATCCAAAGCCATCACCACTGAATATGTCAATGCTCTTAATACGTAAGAACTATTAATGATTTTATACTATAATTATAACTTGCCCTGAGTTATCGATAGCCACAAATAAGCGAAGTATATTCCGATACAAACAAGACAAATAAGCATAGTACCTTAAAGTTATGGGTTAGTCCAATACAAAGTTATTAGAGACAGCCGTCAATAATGACGAAATTATTAGAATTCAGACTAAAGCCCCACCTGTTCGTTTCTAATCAAAGTTATTACGAATTTTGGTAAATGTAGCTCTTTTCAGATATCAATTTACAGAAACTGAGTAAAAGGTGAGTATACCTACTCAATTATTTATCCAGTGCTAGCAATACTTTTAATTACCTTTTTTTGACGAGATTAAGATTCATTTTAAGAACTCTTCACCGAATCAATAAAATGTAACCATGTAGAGGAAGCGAGCTTTGTTAACAATTAAAGATTTTGTCACCCTTTTCTTGGATCGTAAGCCCCAGGTGCTAATCGGCATGTCATTATTATACAAGTATTGCTGTAAAGTAAGAGGTAAATACCGTAGCAGTAAAAACAAAGAAGCATCCGAATTTAACAGCGGATTTATTTTTTTATATTTATTTGTTACTCTACCTACTTACTACTTTGTAACAATAGTTTTAAACATTGTAAATCTATAGCAGTGATTCTCATAGTGGGTCCATGGGAGCGAAAAAATAGAAATATAATTTCGTCAGATGCAAACAGGGGTCTGTCGTTGGTCAGCCGATAGCGACGAGACTCTAAAATTTACTTTCCATTTATTATAATGCTATTGTTCAAATTAAATATCATATAAGCTCACAAAAAGCGAAAATATGGCAAGTACTCTAGGTGGCAAACGTTCGAACAGTACATCAAAAGTCGTACATCATCATCGTTGTATTCAAATGTCCAACAACTATCTTGAACGCTGATGTAAAACAACCAAATATAAAAAAAGTGATATCACACCTGGCACTATTTTTCTACTGCTTTAAATAAAATTTAAATAAAAATCATAATCATCAAAAGCAAAATTGAAATTACACTTATCTATACATGGTCTTTTGAGTGTTATTGTTTTATATTGTAAGCTACCTTGTAGCTTACAAAAGTAAAATGTAATATTTTGTGTTATACTTCCATTATTTAATAGAATTTTTAACAAGCAATAAATTATTGTAATTAGTTAAAAATGGGTTTATCATAATTTCGAAGTAATGAAAGTTACGAATAATATTTTTTTAATTCATTATTATTTTTGAACTTTTGATTTATATCAGTGCATCTGATGTTTATTTCGATAAAATATATTCACGCACACGCGCACTCACTGGCATAGGTAATAATGATGACAATTAGACATTTCATGTAGGTTTTAGGAATATTTTTCATTTAATTTATAATATAAAAACTAAAAACGGTACAAAACGGAACATTCAGGTCAACAGAATCAATAGTTCCGCTATATTTCATTTGCTTTATAAGAAAAAATATTGAAAACGTTACATTTCCATTCGGTACACGTAGAACTAAAAACGTGCCTCGTTTCCCGATATTTGAAACAAAGCCAGCCTTGACATAAAGACACAAATCAAACTGTTATTCATACAATCATTTAAATCCATAAAAATATTAAACAACAAAAATATATTTCACTTTTAAACTACACTAAAATACTAAAAAGGAAACTCGCCAAAATAGGGGAAAACGAATGATTTGTATCTCATATAAGTCATCTTAGAAAATATATTATAATATTTGAAGAATTTCTCTTAATTACTTACGTAAAACGCAATTTTCTTGCAATTATTATTCAACTTTATAAATCGATTATGTTTGATTACTATAAAAAGTTTACTTATTTATTTTTTTAAAGAAAAGACAAACGCGATCATAATTATACGAGTAAAATCAAAATATCAACGTAATAAAGACTGTAGGTCTCATTCCTCTCAGTTTATATTAACATTAATATAAAATATAGATAAAAATCATAAACATACGTATGGTCGCTTGCTTAGTAATTCTAAACATCTCAAGTTTTCATTGGGATATGTTTTCATCAGCTACGACGATATCAATCATTTATTACTAAATTTATATTAAATTAATATCAATGTATTTCCGTCTTTCTTTATTCTAATTTAAATGATAACAAAACATAACTTACTAATCCTGCTAAATTAAGTACACTGTTCTAAAATTTGACCTTTTAACATTTAATAACAAAGTAGCGTCGATACGATTCTTCGAAAACTCTTGTTTGTTTCAAAGTTTTCGAAAGGATACAGGGAAGGAATAAAACGTTCACATTTTAATAATAAAAATTTAAATATCTCTAAGCAAAATTAAAGTCTGCGAATACAGCCAAAACATATGAGTTTCAGATCTGACTGATATAAAAGTTGAGTGGAACGTCATCCCTTGTGGTTGTACAAAGGGTTCGTTTGTAGTTTTATTTTCTTCGGTTAAAGAAACATAATACGGCTTTATATCTTGGAGCTAAGATTACTGTCTAGACATTTTGAATAGTATTTATTGCAAAACTGAAATTAGACCTTGTGAATGAATCAGTGAATCTTTGATAATTTGATTTTTGATTAGGCTTGCTATTATACGACACTGTAGGTATTAAGGTCTTTTCATTTCTTTAATGTAACTTTTATTTAACCTTATATTAACAAAATAAACTACCAGTTGTACTGGATATTTTTTTCCTATTTTCCTTCTACACGATATTATTGTAGGATGATATTGGCCACTTCAATCTGCTTCACAAAATTTTAAAAGATAAATCTAATAGGTAAACATAAAAAATATTAATACTTCAGATAGTAGAAATTTTTTTATCGTTCGTACCGAATTAAAAATGGATTTTCTTACCCTAAACATTCGACGTTGAACTATTTCGTGCAATCTATTTGAGTAAAATTAAGATACATTTTAATATGACACTATGTGGATAAAAAATGTTAGTTACTGCTGACGCTTAAATGCTGGCGTAAATATCGAGTCATTTTGTTCTTAGTATATTATCATTACATGTACCTATGTTAATTTTATAGTAAATTGAAATAAAAATCAGTGGCTCTGAAAGAAATAGCTCAATTGAGGGATCCCGCGCGCCTGCATGTCGTCGTTGCCAGAAAATACAATCGTATTTGTTGGCAACATGTGGCCGTTCTACAAAAATTGGAATACAGTAAAATTTATACACTGGGTTTTTTATTTTCTGTGTGGAGTATAATCTACTAGATAGCTGAGTTAGTATAAGCGAACAATGTTCTGTTTGGAAAAAAACACAAAAAGTTGCGTTCATAAGAATTGTTTCTAGACATCTTAAAAAATAAAATTTACTTTTATCCGAATAGTGCTAAGTGTGACATAAAAGACTATCTTATTTTAACACCAGTATGATATTTATTGTGTCTAACCATGCCTTAAGTTTATTTTTAAACGTTTACAGAATTTTAGCACATTTCACTTTTAATGAAATTCTGTTAAATACTTCTGGGCGTCTGGACCCATCATTTTTATTGTTTTATCAAGTATTATTAGATTGACAGTAACCTATTTGTACGATACAAGTTACAATTTCTACATTCATACATACTTTTACGTTCCCATACGTAGCATTCTACTGTATAATATATATCAAAAATGGCAATGTTAAAATGCGAAATTTTTAAAGTGAACTGCAGAAGTATCTTGAGATATTCTTGCCATTATTCAAATTGCGCGTTTTATGTAGGAGTATAATGACGAGGCGTTCCCAGTAGGCACCTCGTCCACATAAGTCTGTTCCGTATTGCAACCGACAACCGTGCTTGCACCGACGCAAATTCAATGCCACATGACTAAGTGCAAAACATGCCGATAATATCAGTAGCTCAGTGCGTTAGTAGCTCAGTGGTGTGGTCGTTGGATTCATGATCGATAAGTCGTGGGTTCAAATCCCGGACACTGCACTACTGGCGTGGCCCACTCCTTTAGCTTACTAGGCGGGGTAAAGGGAATACTAGTACTATGTAATTCATACTGCTAGTAATCCTTTAAAAAAATTATATATAACTAATCTATGTTTTTTTATCCTATTTTAGCTACTATAGGAAGTTTTGTAAGAAAATATATTTCCAACCTTATATTATTAATTTTAGCACCGTTAGTAAAAAGCTTGAGCAAGTTTTAACTAACGAATTTATCAAGAAAATCAATACAATAAATATAATGCGAAACTTTTATTGCATTCTAGCAATATTAGACTGCCCAAAAATACTGAAATAAATCTCCACATTAACCGCAAACGGCGCTGTGGTGAAGACACTCGTAAAGTTTTTCGTAATAGCGAAAGTAATAAACAGAAATACACACGAGGGAAGAAGCCATCCGAGATAGCGTCCCGGTCCAGTTTCCGCTTTTGTCCTATCAAAACAACTCTACGACACATGTTTGCTCTGTCAGTGTGAGCAACACAACAAAGAAAGCCTCCGTAATGACATCTCAACACACTCTCAGACAACTAATAATAGTCAACTCCCGTAAGGAACATCTCTTAGTTTTTTGTCTCCTGTCATGCTATTCATTTTCGGAACATCTACTTACTTTTTTGCACATTAATTAATAATAAGGTATGCTTTTTCAAACAATGTCATTTAATTAATAGGTCCCTTTAACGTTAGCGTGATATATACGTATAATTTTTGTGATGAACTAAATTACAATTAGGTATACCTTCTCTTTTGCTTGTAAAAATATGACATCGTCTACGTTGCCGTGCCTTTGAAACGCACAAGCAATTACCTACCGTCTTTGTAAGTATTAGTAGCGTAGGTAACCGAAGTAGTTGATTGCATTTTTTCCAATCTTCTACGCTTTAGTATATTATTGTTAATGTAATTTTATAGTTTTATTTATTGTTTGTGTTATAAGTTATTTAAAAGAAAACAGTTTGTCTGTCAATAAACTGCTAAGCAGTTTGGCAGAATGTATGTAACTATGAAATAGAAAGTTTTTCTCTTTTAAAAAATAAAACACTTCATACGAGTGCGATAGATGGGAAAGGGATGATACCTATTACTGTACAGCAATACGTATACATATGCAATTTATACGGAGTCGAGCAGTGCCTTGCGCTTGAGACCCAGGAGCAGGTTTGAAGAGCTTTTTCATAATATATTAACTCTCACTTCCACCACTCGACCTCGCTAACGGCAATAGATAATAAAGTAAACTTACGTAGACCAGAGAGAAGGGTAACCTTGATCACACTATAACACTAACTTCCATGTTCACTTCACAAAAACACCAGAGTGACAAAGACTATTCTATCGCAATAAAGTCTATATAATGTCTAAACATCGGTGTACTTGATCTATACTATTATATAAAGAGGAAAGATTTGATTGTTTGTTTGTTTGTTGCGAATAGGCTCGAAAAAAGAAAAAAGGGAAGCAACATCCTTTCCGGGTAACATAGGCTATATGGTGTTGCCATAAATATTATAATTAAAAAGATATGGCCATTTAAGTGCCATAAGGTGGCCATTTTGTAAATTGAAGAGTTTCTCAGAAACTACAAATCCGATACTATCATTCACTCTCATCCTCTCTATTTTTTCTCTCTTTAATTTTTATTTTTATCTGTTAAGAATGATTAGTCACTTTTCACTTTCTTTCTTTCGATTATCTCTCTCTTTCTCTCACACTCTTACTTTCTCTCTCTCTCTTTCTCTTTCTCTCGCACTCTTACTTTCTCTCTCTCTCTCTTTCCTTTACCTATTCAATTTTATTTTTGCTCTGTCCTTCCTCTTCTACTATCTGTCGCTTTTCTTTTATTTTTGTTTCTATCATTTGTAGTAGCTAGTATTATATAAAATGACCTATCCGCTAATACTACTTTAAAAACAGTGTTCAAACACAAAGCAGGAGTTAAACTGTTCAGAACGGGAAAAAAAGGATGAATTCTCGCCTAGTAAGCAAAACTAGCCCCATGACTATTTTAGTTATTCGGTAGCAATGTCATTTCTCCGTATATTTATCTAATTAATAATTAACAAAAGAAAGCAATTTATGTACAATCTATTAAGAACGGAAGCTTTAGAAAATAATGTATAGACAACTAATCTCTTCTCTGGTGAGTGACTAAATGAATGTCGGACAAGTACCTCACTGTTCCGTTGCCATATTAGAAAGCATCTATAGGTAGTACACACTTTTTTAAATTGATTTCGTCAAACATAATATACACTGTTGTAATAAGGAAAATAGAAAAATGTTACTTCAACTAATGAATCATGGGTTAAAATTAGTACAGAAACTTTTATCATAAATATAGAAAGTCTGAATAGAACTCTCTCAAAGCTTCCTTTTCAAAACTTTAAAATAAAGGCAGATGCACTGCAAATGATCACTTTGTATTCTTTATATAAAGTAAAAGTAACTTAACGGTCTTCCTTAGTGCACTGAAACTTTGAAAAACAAAAACGGCGAATAAATATCTCGTCAAAAGAAATATTATTAAATTGTGTCTGCATGAAACGCAAATCAACTTCTTGATTATAAGAATGAAAGAACACTTTGAGTTTCAAAATGTTATTATTATGTTCCGTAACGATTCTGTTTTGGAATGAAAATGATGCCAGTGTGTAAAATTTTTTATGCCCAGGGAAAAATTCAAACTTTTATTTTGTGGAATTTAAAGTACACACAGCCTGTGAAAAATCGGTTTGTTATGTGAATTGAAAACGGGACAACTGACAAAAACATATACAAGCTATTCTCTCATACGTAAATGTAGGTATTTATCTAAAACCAATATATAAAAAATATTGTACATTTGCGAAAACAACATAATCCTATATCTAAAATAAGACACGTTATTAATATTATTTTAAGTTTTATTAAGAAAGCTACGGGACAAACGAGCAGACGGTTCACCAGATGGTAAGTGATCACCATCGCCCCTAGGACTGATGACGGACGGACATCAGAATTATATGAGAGTACCTCTTGTACTGTTGATGCGATGACGTCCTGAAATTATGAGGGATGGCGAATGGCGAGAGGAATGCTGCGAATCAGTGGATCCCAATAAAGAACCTAGTCTACTGGAACCACACGTGTTGGTGATCGTAAGCCAGTCGGGGAACAGCTCCGGGGTACCACCAAGGGGTATATGATTTTACAATTATATTTGTGTATGTATGTGTTTTTGTATGTATGTTTGTATGTTTCACCCTAGTGCCTAAACTTCTTTATACCTACTATGATTATATGTATATTATTAGTGGAACACCTCCATGAAATAGACGTGGTAGGTGTACAGTGGGTGCGACCAGGGTTTTACTTTTACCATTTTTGAATCTATGCATTTCATTAAATTTGTTTAACCTATACTTGTGAACCCTGTATAGCGTTCAACGTTAAAGTATAAAAGTAATATGCGGCCAAAACCCAGTCACACTCGTCTCAGTCTAGCTCAAATCCGGCCCTCACAACTTAGACCCTGAAGTCACTCCTTACATTAGACAACGTGGTCATAGTGGCCGGTGACCTAAATAGTAAATATCCCCGCTGGAATTTACATTTACCCAACCAAAACGTAGAACACTCAACTGCCCTACCAACTCACTTCAAACGGTCCTTTGCAACTTTGAAATGATAGTTCCCTTAGGGTTTGCCCGTTACCCTTACAAAGACCAATGTAACAATATAGCGCTTCTGAAGAATATAGAAGCTCTGCCAAAATTTTGTCTGGATCACAGAATAATTGACTTGTCTCGCTTCTACATTATAATTAAAAAGAAAGAAGGGGAACAAATCCTACAGTTATTCCAAGTTGGAAATTTTCGAACTTAAAATGTGAAACCAGCAATTAGATGCTCACATTAACAAGATAAATCAACATAAATAATAAAAATTGAAGAAGCTTAGTATATAAACGAAAATATAAACTAAAAATTAAATACCTAATGCGAATGAAAATTAAAATGTTAAATTTTCGATGTCATTATAATTATCATGTTCTTCAGTAAGTAACTGGCTCCCTTCATCACATTTTATTTCGTTACGCTCGTTATAAATTAATTTTCATCTTATTCGACGAACCTAAAGGAAATTAGCCCTTATTGTTAACGTCCACTTCGAATTTAATTTGCTTTTATATTATGCTGTCGAAGCGTTAATGATATCGTTAAATGTATCTCTTGCTTTTTAATTACTTATTTAATGGTTATTTTTTCCATATCTCCAAGCAATATTTGAAATGGAAAACGTTGGGTGATCTTATCCATTCCAATAAAATGATGTATTGCAAAAAGTTTTCATCAAATAAATGAGATATATTCCGATAGTAAATGTTTTCATAATTAATTTATTTATCAAAATATTTTAAAAGTAAACACTCCCAAGAAAGTTTTAGATCCCTTTTTGTAAAAAAAGAGCTGAGAATATACGTAAACTTATATTTAATTATATGAAAATTTACACGTAGTTCAAAGTGTTTGTATTATATATAAGATATTAAACAAAATGACGTAGATACATCTGATATTTAAGTATATTCAGTATATTTAATTTAATAATTATTAATTTTAAGGATATTTATTAGGCTAGTGTAAATATTTATGACATCTATCCTTTATTTGTAGTTATGCTTATGCATTAGAATGTAGATATTTGGATGTAGTTTATGGTTGCATCTCCCTACACCCTACTTTAGTATAACTTTCCTAATGTAATGGTTGTTTATAATTAATGGCTATTAAGCTACAAGAACGCCCTTTATTTAACAACTAATTTAAAATTTTAGATATATGAAATTTGCATCTTGTGGTAAAATAATAATAAAATTTCATTTAGATACGGCATTTACAAAGACAACCACATATCTTTAATTTGTTGTGATAAAGTTTAGTATAGGTAGTCGAATAAACTAAAGCTTATAATTTATATCCACTTTCATTGAGGAGAATGATTTAACCTACTGTTATGAATAAATGAAAGATGACCTTTCTTTGATAGACGCACTGTAGCTATTAATTTGTTTAGATGAAAATAATATTATAGTTTTTACATTGGATATGTACTGAGTAGCCATAACGTTTTACAAAATCTCGCAAATAACTACATGAAAACAAAATATTTTTCTTATTAGGTCCTCGCTCAGAAGTGGCAAAAACATAAAAATGATCAAAATATGAAGTTGGATATCAATTTTGCGGTTCCCTGCTGGTTTATAATCTACATTGTACAAAATACCAATAGTCACACTACACCACAATCAGGTCATGTCTTAAGCAGATTCTGTAAGATAATGCACAATATAAGTACATAATCTACGATCTGAATTATTGATAAGGAATTTTCTCAATATGAGCATGTTTTAGTTATGAAATAAATCGGGCTTATACCTTGTTGCCAGACACTGAGTAATAAGAACCTTGCATAAATAGGGAGTTGATTGATTCGTCCAGATTTGGATTTTGCATTGTAAAATAGATAACCTAGTAGTTAAGACGTTAGTGTTTTAATCGGGTGGTCCAAGTTCGAACCTAACCACACACCTCTGACTTTCCGAAGTTATGTGTATTTTAAGTAAATTAATTCAACTTGCAACAGTGAAAGAAAAGATCTTTTAACACAGCAATATATTAAAAATTATGTTTTTGTTAAATCTAAGCAAGCGTTAAATAGAAATTTCCCTATAAAGCTGGGGCAGATCCCTAGTATCGAAATATCATATCCTAACCATAACACATGAACAAGATTTTTTAAATAACAATAACTGGTTAAATGCCAATAACCCTACAAAGAACTACTCCTGTCACGAAGTGTATGCGTACTCGTAGATAACGTAGGCCACAGACAACTGGGACGTGTTCTCAAGCAAACTAACAAGTTAAAAACTAACTTGTTACCAACTTCTGCCAGCCTTGGATATGAATATAACTTACATGAATAGCGAGACGTTCAGTGCAATACATTATGTTCTAAATACAATCTTTTCATTACAGAAAATCTGAGTTTAACAATAATAAACCAGAGACATAATAAGTGCAAATACAGAAATTTTCACCTCTGTGTCTTGGCTCAGAATATCCTAAGTTATCATTATTAATTATAATTTAATTGAGTGTGACCCTTATGAAGGGTGATACGTCTTTAATATTATCTTTTATTTAATTTAAAACACTTTATTGCATTTTTTACATTAAAAAAGTACATGATATCGACTTATCTAGATGTGCAAAGGATGTTATTCGAGATGAGGAAGGAGGAGCCTTTTAGGCTGATCGGTTTTCGTCTAAAGTTCAAGTCAATATTGTCTTTCTCATTATAGCTAAATATTAAAAAGAATTTTCATCTAAATATTTTCACGAAACCTTTTTCTTCATCTCTATATTTTTTAAAAGGCATTTAAAAAGGCATTCAAGTAAAGCATGAAATACAATATTATATAATACAGGTATTGTACAAGTTATGGAAATGCAAACGTTATACATAAACATAAGTCACATGTCCAGATAGAGAGTGGACGGTGGACGAGGCTAATCCATTTACTGGGTAACGAACTGACCTGGTACGTTCAGATAACCAACCATTGCACTTTACTTACCGACTCAAATTTAAAACCACTCCGTTCCTGCTTTAATTGGAGTATAAATGAGCTTTTACTTAATAAATACAATTTTATATTATTAAAATAGTTATTTAATCCTGAATTACAACAAATTAATCCCTGTCAATGATCCCCGATTAAACAGGGCAATACTCTGCGGCATGAGATTTATTTTACAACAGCAAAACAAAACTCAATTGAAAAGTTTAATTATGATTATAACTTATATAAGTGTTGTTCGAATAAATGTAAAGACAGAATAAAATAAGACCAAGCGGTAATTGTAAGCGTTATTAAGGTATTTAAAGGGAGGTTTTAAATATTACCATGGCAACACAGGCCTACGACCCCGACCTGTCATTGTAGTGTGAGTAGATGAGTGAGAGTATGTATGATAAAAAGGATCACTTTTAAGCAATAAGGTTTAGTTATTCTCGGAGTTAGTGTGACTTCAAAGTGTTGTGTATTTAAAGATAGTTTGCTGAATATATAAATAATTAATGTAATTGCTATTTTCTGAAGAAGTCTTAAATATTGGAGTCAGGAGGTCGAACGGTGAAGGAGAGAAGTGTTGCATTTTAGAAAGGCCCTTTAATCCTGCACCTGGGTTGCAAGCCCTAGGCACTGCATGGCTTCCGTCTAGATCGTATAGATAGATAAATAAATTCTATATTGAATATTATTGTAATCTTTTAAGTGTTATTGTGCAGTTAAACTACCGTGTAGCTAACGTGATTTAGTAGTTTTATCTTACGTTAGTAAGTTTAAATTTTAGTATAAATTGATAAACATTGCTATGGTACATTGGTATTAGTCACAGGTTCAGGTCAGTATTCAGTTGAGTGAGCTTCGAGGTGGCTATTTGGGAGTATGCGTTGCGAGCTACTAACAAAGTGGAACAGTGATGTAAAAGTCATCATAACACAGTAGATATAATGTATCAGTGTCATAATGTAAACGTTTTATTATTATCATTCATGTAAGGTGCTTCGCTATAGATAAACAATTAATTAACAAGTAAAGCAAGTTATTAAAAACATTATAACATTTTAATTTAATTAAAACTATTCATAAAAATATTTTGTCACAATCACTTCATATCATTTGTATTTATTTCA
The DNA here is from genome assembly GCA_905147385.1 of Limenitis camilla. Classification (NCBI taxonomy): domain Eukaryota; kingdom Metazoa; phylum Arthropoda; class Insecta; order Lepidoptera; family Nymphalidae; genus Limenitis; species Limenitis camilla. Next base: position 7,447,932 of record LR990234.1, on the reverse strand, counting down.
CGGTCGTGATTTCTTTAAGATTTAGGTGAAAAAATTAAATAAAACATTTCTTTACTTAAGGGCATAAAGTTAAGCATGATTATAATAAAGTTGATTACAAAAATTAGTAGCAATCAAGTCTACTTTGTATTTAAATCACTTCATGAAATATCCATAACATGAAAATAAAAATAACGTCTTCCAATTAGGTTTCAAATATAATTTTAATTTCAAAATTCAGACGTCTGATATGTAAATTTTACATTGTGCACAGTAATTTAGAATGCTTGCCGTAAGTTATTTGATGCCAAACTACGAAAGTACGAACATCTCGTTAGCTTAGTTAAAGGTGAATAACTGAATAGGCATTCCTCTGTAGAAGGGTTTTGCAAAGCCAATGAATATAACAGCTGCACTACCTCCTTTCACCGAGATACTCAAAAACACTTAATATAGGGATATCATTTGTCATTCATATTTACTTCTTTTGTATGTTGAATATATTTAATACTAGTCACTCCGTACCGGCTTCACCCAGGTTCAATTTATCACGTGCATTTAGATTTAATTTTACACTTAATTTTCAACATAATATATATGTCGGTTATATTATTATATTATACTTCGACTAATTCCTTTAATTTATATATGACTAATTCCCAAATACATAGTTCTACATGCACTTCATCCCCTATTTAAACTTCTTCACGCCTTTTTTTGTGTTCTTGCCCAAGCTCTAACTCTGTACCGAATTTCATCAAAATCGGTTTAGTGCTTTAAGCGTGAAAGTATCAGGCAGATTTGGTATTTTGATAATATATTAGTTGGGATTAAATCATATGACATCAAATACTTTGTTACACAAAAAAAAAATAAACGATTTAGATTAGTACTTGATATTTATATTTAAAAAAATGTCTGGACTTAATTTTTTTTAAATATCTAATATCGAAAGCTCTTTTAAACACTGATGCCTAAGTACATCACAACGGTTACATACAAATTTCAAGCGCGTATCTTACAGAACAGTTAATAAACTAAAAAATTCCTCACTATATAGAACAAGTTAGTCCTATTTTGACTGTTTTACCGTACCGTTATCATCAAGAAGGTGTCACATCATCGGATCATGTGTCATCAAAAGTAATGTATTGTTACAGTTTTTATATACCTAAGTATGCCTTTAGTCGTTGATAGCCTAGTAGTTAAAACGTTGATGGCTTACACGGTATGTCCGGGTTCAATCCTGAGCACACACCTCGAACTATTCTGATTTATGTGTATTTTAAACAATTAAACTAATTCACTTTCTCTAACAGAGAATCAAAGTATTCCTCACAATATAACTTGCACTCATTAAAGTTCTCCATGTTCTCAAATATGTGTGAAGTCTGGCCTAACACCCTCTTCATTCTGAGGAGACCGGCTTAGCAGTGGGCTGACGGGTTACGATGATGATGATGCCAAATTTAAGTTGAATCGGTTACCAAAAGTGCCTAAAAAAGGTCTTCAAAATTTTGAACGACTACTGAAGTACATACGGACATTACACGTTAAATAAAAACTTGATTTATAAATAGTAACCGATAAATTATTCAAATATGTTATCATAAGTATGATTTTATAACTTTAAGATAAATCTTTACTTCAACCTCCTCTCCTCCCAAGACAGGGTTGTCTGGAAGAGATGGCTAACTAGTCATAAGACCGCCCGTTATACTTCACATTATATTTGGTTTTATTTTATTGTATTATTTTTTATGTGGTATACAATAAAGTTATAAATAAATAAATAAAACAGGTTAACATTCCAAACCTTTCATTTCATTTTCAAAGTTAAACATTAATATAAATACAAACTTTAATTACAGCAGAATATATTTATCGTTCATTATAAACTTTGGAAGCAAAATTAACTGAATTTGGATGAACTCCAATTTATTATAAAAATATTGTAAAATGTTATTGGTAATTACTTTGTATTATGCGTGAGCGGCTAAATGAAGCTTTTTCGCGCCTTAATTAAATACTACTCGAAATCCGATGAACAAAGCGCCCCGTTAAATATACGCGGCCAGAACGATTGAACAAGCTGAACACATACGTGACAATTGTATTGAATTTCTGATAATTTGAATTCGCTGCAACGTATTGTGACCAGCTAATAATTTTATGGTGGCAATTTAGCAATTAAATCGGGCTGCGGTGTGTTATACATGGAATAGAATACACCGTTTGCAGATGCGCCACTGCAATATAGTTAAACAGTTTGTATTTTATTCAAATATTTTATTTGATTTGTGTGGTGAATCCGTGACCAAAATTTATTTAACTGAATAGTTTTAGCAGATTTTGTAAATAATAACGTTTGATATGTTATAATAATTTAAATAGTTTAATAATGTCCGTAGAAAATGTAATGTAAATAGGGCGTACATTGGTCACATTACGAAAATCATATCAAATATCATGGAGTAATTTTTGCATGATATGCATACTAAAATACCGATAGATAGACATGACCTCTTTTTGCTTCTGTTGGTTTTAATATAAAGAACCCTCAGATTAAGTTGTCTTAAATATCTTCTTTCTTGACTTTCGCTAAGTTGTATTTTTATTATATCTATCCATTTTGCGCTTTAATATGGAACAAACACTAAATTTAATTCCCTATTTTACGCTAATAGGTTCAATTAATTATAAAATGTCTTTTATATGTAATTTATTCTTTGCTTTTACAGCTTCAAGTAAAATGCGACTCCTGTTCAAGTACACAAGAAACTTTGAATACCGTCTTAGCTTCTGCATGCGCCTTCATTGCATACAAATTTGCATGAGAAAACTTACAAACATTGTATCTTTGAATTCGAATAGCTTTCGTGATGGAAATAACAATAGTGTGCTCATGTGTTGCCTAATACGCTTTATCTTTGCTAATCCTTGCTAAACTTAGGTGTTGTGCTTACGAGTAGATACGCTCAGCTGCCGGTTTCATATGAACCAAGTAACAGCTGCGTATGTCTAGGATATGTATTTTGTTCTAAAATATTTAAATTATGACTGTGTTTGCTTTTAATTAAAATAAGCAATGTATCTTTTAATTAAACAAATAGTATTCATTCGAAAAAAAAGCAGTGATAGCTTAGTGGGTCAGGAGGACTCAGGAGGTCCGGATTTGAGACTGGAAACACTTCTAACTTTTCTGAGTTAGGTGTGTTTTACGAAATTTACATATCACTCACTATAACGGTGAAGAAAAATATCGTGAGGAAACATGCACTTCTGTTAGTTCCTTAAAAGTTCTCAAATGTGTATAAAGTCTGCCAACCCACATACAACTCCTCTATCTGAAGAGACCCGACTCACCATCCCAGGATTATGATGATGATAATGCTTCATTTGCATTAATTACAATAAAAATACATTCTGTAGATCCGCCATTTTGTATTACTTTAAAGGGTTTTTGATTCGAATAGGATAAAGTGCCGAAAAGCCCATACCATTTTATTTTTTCTTGAAATTTCGTATACTTATGTATGACTCGCTGATCACGAATATGATAGTTAACATTTTATTTTGAAAATATAATATTTGGTCAAAACAGGGAAAAATTGCCAAAAAACTGTTTTTTTACAGGTTTTTCTACGCTATCTCAATAAATATTAGTCTTCTAGAAAAATGCTTCTTAGAAAAGTTGTAATTTATAAAGAAATACGCGTTGAAGAAATATGTCCCATACATTTTTTGTCTAAAACAATTTTTTTCAAGAAAAATGAGAACATTTCAAAAATTCAATAAAAACTTTTTTTTTATTAATTTTTAAAATTATATTCTTAGTAAAAAAATCTTCATACAAATCGCGGAAAAGGTGACGTAACGAAAAGGGGTGAGTAGTAGAGGACGAGAGGAGAGAGAAGGTCTATGTGCTGCATGCCTACATAACCTAATCGGTAATACGTAATTACGTGAAATTTAGACGGAGCAGATAAGTGCCTGGGGCTTGAGACGCAGGAGTAGGATTTAATAGTTTTTTCATAATGTATTAAATCTCACCTTCATCACTCGCCCTCGCTAATCACCTACAATAAATAATTAAGTAAACTTACTTGGACCTCAAGTGGGGCGACCTTAACCACGACGCTATAATACTGACTTTCAAGTACACTGCACGAAAACACCATAGAGACTGGCTCTAATCTATTGCACTTAAGGTTGTATATTGTCTGCACGTCGGTATACTACGGAAATAAAATAAAAGGAACTACCCGCGAATAATCTTATACTAATATATAAAGCTGAAGAGTTTGTTTGTTTGAACGCGCTAATCTCAGGAACTACTGGCCTGATTTGAAAAATTCTTAAAGAATTTTGAAAAATTCTGAAAGCCTATTTATCGAGGAAGGCTATAGGCTATATATCATCACGCTAAGACCCATAGGAGCGAAGCATCACGGGCACAAAGTCGCGCGGGTCGACTAGTCTGTACTAATATATAAAGCTAGAGAGTTAGTTTGTGTGCTTGAACGCGCAAATCTCAGGAACTACTGGTCTGATTTGAAAAATTCTTTCAGTTTTAAATATCCTATTTATCGAGGAAGGCTATAGGCTATATGTCATCACGCGAAGACCCATAGGAGCGAAGCATCACGGGCAGGAAGTCTCTCGGGTCGACTAGTCTGTACTAATATATAAAGCTAGAAAGTTTGTTTGTGTGCTTGAACGCGCTAATCTCCGTAACTACTGGTCTGATTTGAAAAATTCTTTCAGTATTAGATAGCCCATTTATCGAGGAAGGCTATAGGCTATAGATCATCACGCTAAGACCAATAGGAGCGGAGCATCACGGGCACGAAGTTACAAGGGTCGGCTAGTAATTTATAAACGGTGTTACTAACACACACACACTACTATGATACCATGTATTTATATGCGTGCATGCGTGTGTGTGTGTGTGCGCGTGGGTGTGTGTGGATTAACATGTGAATTATTTATTGGTTTGTAAATAAATAATGTTGGTTAAATGAAATAATTCGCTAAGTCATTTGTTACCACATTTCCAACGTCCATGTTGTTACATCCTAGCAAAATCACCACGCCCTTCTGCGACCATCCATCAGTAATATCCTCCGGGTCTAACTATACATAACCCGATCCATCGATCTATATATCCATCGGATCTTCCTCCACAACTATATCGACATCTATAGACGCGCGTATTTTTTTCACTTTTAATTATTTTATACTCTCTTTATATTATATACCTACATAAATAATTATAACATGTATTAATAATGCTCAATACAAATAACACATTTAGAAAAACATTATTTGTCTATGGTGTTAATTATTGGCAAATCATGTTTTAAAGAGTCAATCATAATTGAAATTAAATGTGTATTTGTAATAAATCAGGAGTTTCAATTTAAAGACCTGTGACACGTTATGGCAGACGGAAATGTATAATAATTTCTTTTTTACATTTCTTCTTCGGTGAAATGAACGACAGAAGAAATCCAACAGAAAGCTTAGTCTGTATAAACAAGGGATTTCTTTTCTCTGTTTGTTTAGTCGCTATAATTGCCTCCACAGGCCGTGGTTCGAACAAATTCTGTTGAACAATCGAACACAATTCATTAAAGTTTTTGCCCTGTTAATCAACTGCAACCAATTACTGATAAGAGTTCCTTTACGCTCAATTAAGTACAATGTTAATAATTCGATTGGATTTCCAATTGAATGATATAAAAACGTAAATGTTAAATCATTTCGATATGATAGATATAAGCCCTTAACATTGATGAAGAATAATAATATTTACAAGTATTTGTGTACAGTAAAAAGTTGAATTTTGGCAATTTATTTTAATATTAATACAAATTGTTTAATTTATTTCAGAGTTTTGCTGTTCAAGCTCGCTCCCGTACATTTTGGATTGAGAGACAAACATAACTTTGCCGTTACCAAAATGATGATCCCATACATACATACATACATACCTACATACATACATACATACATACATACATACATACATACATACTAGGTTTAATTTAGCAGTTGCCAAATCGATAAAATCCTTGCTCTAAATTACACCCTAAAGCTACTTAGCAAGTGTTGCCCTCCTGTAGCACATAATCAAGAACTTTCCGAAAAGCTCATTAAGTGTATTTGGTGAGTCTCCAACTACCCATTTTCCCAAGTAAAATTGAGGCAATTGGTTCGGAAATTTTGGGCCTACTTAATAAATATTAAAAAATACATTTCTCAGGCGATTTAGGAGATGATAGACCAGAATTTTATAGAGTTTTCTGCACCCATTAACCCCATTGGTTTTAATATGCTGATTAATATGCTGATTAATATACTGACTGATATTGAATGGACTATTGGGTAAACGCAACTTAGATACAGCTACTAAACCGATAAGTAATAAAATTATGATCTCTTATAATTACGAGAGGAGCCTATTAGACCTAGGCAACACGCCTCACTACTTAGTTTCACTGTTTAAATCTATAGTAAGGTTAACCTAAGCCTAACTTACGCGCCGACTGTACTTATCGAAATTCTATTTGGTTTAAATATGGTATATTTTACCACGACGCAGGTGGCGTTTAAAATATTAATCACTATACTATCAATATTTATTAATTTATAACAGATCCTGAAATATGCTTATGTAGAAAAACACTATTCATATAGAACAGTATCAGTAGTAACCGATACCTACCTAAAAACTTTGAAATCCTAAAGATATACCTACATAGTAATTTTTTTTTATTTATTTGTAAATTTTCAGATTACATTGATCCATCGTGTTAGTATATACGATTAAATTTATGTTAGTATTTTTTTTATGACTTACTATTCACACCAAAACTATACTATTCACATTCAAAAATACAATTTATATTTATAGGTAAATTAAACAAAACACTAAGTACACAATATGTACACTAAGTACACAGTATGATACTAATTAATAAAATTACATTAATGCAAAGCCTCTTAAAAAAAACAACATCACATTAAATATAATTAAGCTAAAAACAATTCGAAAAACTAAATAAAAACTTATCATCAAACATAAATTAAAAGTAAAACAAAATAGAAGTTTTAATCTGAATCAAAGTATTACCCAATATTAGGCCTCGTAAGAGCAACCAAGCAATGTCGCATGATAGACGAATTGTATCTACACTCTATGGTCTTCAGGATGGGATTGGGGCTGGAGCGCACTCTGCTTAGCATTGAGGCAGTGCGTTTGCGAAGAACAGCATAAAAGTCATCGGTACGCGCCTCAGCGAACATACTAGCCGCACTACAAAAGCGCGGCAGCCCCAGTAACATCCTGAATCCATTATTAAACTGAACTCGAAAGGTATTAACTGCTCCCTGTGATACATTTGTCCAAAGACTGCACGTGTAGAACACTTGGCAGAAAGCTTTAAAAAGTGTTATTTTGACGTCCCTACTACATCTACCAAACCTAGCCTAACCTACCAGCATATTACACCTGACCGCCATCGCTCTGCGTTCACGTTCCATGTCGGCGTCATCTTTAAGTTCGTCAGTGTCATAGTGACCCAGATATTTAAATTTGAACACACGTTTAAGTTCAATACCATTTAATTTAACACACGGTATAGTCACTGGACTTTTCCTGTTAACGGCCCTAAATATTAAATATTCGCTCTTTTTGACATTGTAAGACAAGCCATGGGACCTAACATAGTCCTCACAAGTTCGAAGTAATATTCTCAATGATCTTATTGATGGAGTCAGCAACACCATATATAGCTAATGTTGTTCACACTTATGTCATCTATACGACATCCGACTTTTTTGTTGCTTAACTCCACAACAAGATCATTGATAACCAAATTAAATAACTTAGGAGAAGTTATTCCTCCCTGCCTCACACCGCAGTTCAGTCTAAATGGCTCTGATAATGCGCCGGCCCATCTCACGCTGTTTTCCTGATTGAGGTACCAAAATTGGAAAATGCGTAGAAGTTCGGCTCATAAGAGTAGATCATAGAATACGGTGTCGAACGCTTTTGACATGTCCAAAAAACACGCATACACGTCAGTGCTACGTTCAGTATAATATTGGACGGTGTGTTTAAGAGCTAAGATGGCACTTTCTGTTGACAGATTTGGCCGAAAACCAAATTGAGCCTCATGTATATGAATAAACTTTTCAAGCTGCACATCAAGCAGGCTATCAAGTACTTTGGCAATGATTGTAGCCAAGGAAATGGGCCTATAGTTGTTCACATCAGCTACATCGCCCGTACTGTTTTTAACTATCGGCACGACTATAGTACGCATAAGGTTATGTGGTAAATACGAATGTCCCATACACAACGAGAAAAACATAGAAAGAATACGAGGCAAATGCATACCTGCATGCTGCAGGTCCTCTATACTGAAACTGTAATAACCCGGAGATCTACCTCTAGTCATTTTTTTGATAGCTAAAATAATTTTCTTTTCAGAAAAACGAACAAGGTCAAATTCTCCGCAAGTATCCACATCTACCATTTGCTGCTGTGGAGAGCCTAAGGGTGATTGTGTCTTAAAATGGTCGAGAAATAAGTTGACGATGTTTTTTTGGTTTACTCTCGCCTCCGATACTCACTGGAAATCCAGGCTTAGTATTAAGTTTTTTGGTGGCTTTCCAAAATTTACCAAAATCTTTAGCTACTCTATGTGTGGCGATGATGTCAAGTCGTATCTGCTCTTGACACCAGGCAAGCTTGCCTTTAAATATTTTTCGGCTTTGACACATAGCTACGTAAATATTACCAGACATTGGCCTATTATGACGGATCCAGTTATCAAAATCTAGTCTGGCCTGCTGGTACGCGGTTTGTACATGCTTGTTCCAGCCCACTACACATTTTTTTTTACTAGAGAAAGATGGAATGGCACTTTTAATAGCGGCTTCGGACAAAGCATCAATCAGATTTTCATACACGACATCAATTAATTTATGATGGTCAAATTTATTACAGTGTTCGCCAATACAATTACAAAGCTCGGGAGGACAATCAATCGAGGCTAGTAAGTTATTACATAATCCGTGATAATTATTTGCTTGGTCTAAGTTCCGCTTACCCCATACTATTTTATTGCAGTTAAATACAGATTCATTTAACTTGGGTAACTATATCAATTTGACATTTAACAAAAATAGGAAAATGATCTGAGCAGAAAATATCATGAATTATACCTATATCAGTGACTAGTGGGCGCCCGCGACTTCGTCCGCGTAGAAGTTCTGATTTTCTATGAGATTATAAAAAGATAATTTTTCCCGCTGCTGTAATAATCTAAATGCCAATTTTCATATTCCCGCTTTTCTAACCTCAAACTTCAAAAGCATAGGACTTTCATATAACCTTCAAACCCCCATTCCACCCCTTAGGAAGGGCACCCCCGTAAAAAAAATCTTAGCTGACACCTACCCTCTAGAGAGAACCTACTTTCCAAATTTCAAGTTAAGAGTGACAATAAATTAAACTTTCCCATACAAACTTTCATCCCCTATTTTACCACCGTTAAGGGGGTATTTTGCAAAATAAATTATACAGATTTTTATTATTGTAAGTTATTAATGTAAATACCGATTTTCATAAGTCTAACTTCAAAAACATAGGACTTTCATATAACCTTCCAAACCCCATTTTACCCCCTTAGGGGAGGATTTTCTCAAATCCGTTTCTTAGTGGACACCTACGTCCTAGAAGGAACCTACATTCCAAATTTCAAGTTTGTAGGTTTTATAGTTCCTGAGATTTCGTGATGATCAGTCAGTCAGTCAGTCAGTGACTTTTCGCTTTTATATATATAGATTGTCTGCCATGCACATTGAGTAACAATACTATGATCAAGCCAACTTCTGCAACCGTGTGCTTCACTAATATATGTATAATTACCTGATGCAATGTTCATCTTTTCTACATCTGCACATATCCACTTTTGATCTATACAAAAAGCTCTCCCGGATGCGCATTAATGTCTCCCAAAATATACACTGATTCAACGCTATCACTGGAGATTATTGCACCAATTTCACTGAGGCAATTAGTAAACTCTGACAGATTTTCACTTAAGTTGACCGGCATGTATACATTAAATAATAAAAAGCATCGATCTCCAACCGTCACCCTAATAGCAGCCAACCGTTCACTATTACAATTTACTATTGACACTGCTGTGTAAACCCGTTTGCGCCACAAAATCGCTACTCCGCCATAAGGTCGCCCACGCACTATTTTCACCGAAGTATCTATTGCTGATTTATGTACTTCACCAAGAAGTGATATGTCACGTAGAAACAACCATGTCTCTTTAAGTGCAACTATATTCGCAGAATTGCACAATTGCTTTACGTCTTCAATGGAGCGTTTGAGGGATTTGCAGTTATAGCTCACAAATTTACATAGTAATGTATTCTCGTAACTGGATTTCAAAATTTAATACAAATGTGACTTAATTAGGATATTAAATTATTTTTCTATTTTACAAATGAACAGACGGTCCACCTGATAGTAAGTGGCCACCGTCGCCCATTGACATCGACAATACAAGAGATATCGCAGATAGAAGAGAGGGTGGTATTAGGGAGTGTAGAAAAAAATGATGCGGTTACAGTGAACCCTGAGAAAGAGCCCAGAATCCACTAGATCCGCAGTTGGTCACAAGCCAGTCGGGGAACAGATCCCCTACCAATTTTACTAAGAGAGAGAAATAGACAGAGGATAATAGTATGCTAACCCTTGCCTTCACAGGTATAATGCGTACTGAACAATATATGAAATTATCTAAAAATGAAGTCGTACTACTCTCGTGTCTAAATAATATTATTATAAAGGCACTCTATTTCCCATACTTGACCTGATTGCCTCAAATAAAGAAGGATATTTCGAATAAAATGTCGGAGATGATCAAGCTACTTCGGAGCCTAAATGGAAAAACCCTCAATAGATAAATCTACGGCATTTTGTTATAGGACACCAAAATACTGTGTTGTCTGTTTCGCTGCTGACATAGGAAATAAGCTTACTAAAACCAAAAAGCCGATTAACAGATTAAGCCCGAAACCTTATTGGTTGCTAAAGAATTTCAATACAGAAATATAGACAATAAACCAAAAGTTTCAGTAATCTTTAAATGTGATTAGTGATGCTGAGTAAACAGTTAAATCAGAAGTACATGAACTTATTAAACTGTATTCTTTTCATGTTAATCGCTTGTAAAACCTCCTGTTTAACACACTACATCATTTGTTGTACAACTATTAAGACCAAATAAAAGGAATAGGAACTCCACTTGAACTGAAACGGAAATGGAAAACTACCTGGACGCTTATAATGAAACCATTATGGAAAGTTATTATTACAAAAGTGAAAACATTATTGTGGACCTGGCTCCTGGACGTCTTTTTTACATCTAACGGGCCCTCCATTGTCGCAGTGGGTTATTTGTTGTATAGAACTGTAGTTGATTTACATTTAAGAAAAGTAATATTAAAATAAATTTTTAGTACTGTGTTGCATTATGTATATCTGTATTTTTTAATTATTATGAAGGTCGTTTTTAAAGAAAGCAGGAGAGAATCAAATCAATCAATCAAGAGAATTAATGATAGAGTATTTAAATACATTACATACAAAAACCAGTTAGATTTTTTAGGAATCTCTTTATGTGTTGTTAGCGATGCTGAGTTATGTGGTACTGTGAATAACTAGTAAAAAGTCATACTATCTTGTAAAATTGTATTTATAAATATTCAGAATCTATTTAATGTTTAGTATTAGTTTTATAATAGAAACAGAAGGTGGGTAGACCTAAGAATTCCTTAACCATGTCTCAGGCTCGTTTTAAATACCTATTTAAAGATTTAGCTTCAGTATAGCGCCAGAAAAAGTGGTTTTACTAAAAACTGCTTATCATTAGAATCATCTTAAATCTAATGTTAAGATATCTACATTCCAAATAAAAAATAAAGTTTAAATATATCTTTATTCATATTTTAAAGGTTAATAAGAAAATGGTATTTTATCTTTAATATAAAGGATTCAACTTCTATCTTAACAGATAAAATATAACGTTCATAATTGTTTTTTGCTACGCCCAGCTACGAATATTTTATGAACAAGCCTTAATTCTATCGTAGTTACGAACTTAGAACCGTAGTACAAAATGCAAAGCCACATGCAAATTTTATCACTTACATGCACGCACGAGGGAAGTCTTTAAATTGCGGATATTCATGTTTAAAGCTCTATAACATTGCTAATGCTGTTTTCAACTACCGAAAATATTTTAAAAATTGATACTAATATATCATTTTTTACGACAAGCTTACCTTATTAAATGTTATACTCGTTAAACACCCCAACATCATTTCCTCAGAACTCAAGTCTGTAATTTGGAGTCACAAATCTTTGGATTTCACTTTAAAATCACTTAAATGCACTATAATTTATATATATGTATGTAAATTAATTTAGTTAAATAGTTGTTGAACACTGGCAATAATTAATTAAAAACAAATTAGTATTTAGGACGATGTTACACAGTTTCAAGCCGCGCATACAGTACGTGTATCGGTGGTAGCCGCCTTCGTAGACTGAATTCCGCCCGCCAGAAAGCTACGACGAACCCCGAAGTGAGGCGAAGAGAACCGAGCGAAGGCGATCCTGTGTAGCCCACTCGATGAAGTGGTAAGTTTTTACGAGTAGCTATTTGTGACATACCGATATGCATATGTTATAACTTTTTCACATTTCGTACACAGAAATCATAATACTCGTTTTAATTTTTTTATTTCTTTTTTTTATTCGTATAAATAAGAAATATGCTTTGGACCTTGAATTCATCAAAACCAAAGAGTAAATGCAAAGTGATTGAGATATCCAGATTATGCCAATCCCATTAAAGATGATTTCTATGTTGTTAAAAATTGTCATGTATTTAATACTTACATTTGGCAAGTGCAGGAGTTCTTTAATAGGAAATATGTAAATACAACCTATACTTACCTTAATTTTAAGTTTATCTAGTTAATCTAAGCCGTATATAGCTAAATTTCTGTTCATTAATTGGAAGTGTTTCTTCTTAAATAATAATCACAATTAATTTACAATAACTTTAAACGGATCCAATTTATAAAATCACATAGTGAAACAACAAAATTTCCATACGAAGGAAGTTAAACGGTTAAATAATCAGTTAAAGGAACGTGGGAGGTAACGTTAATGCCAGTATGACAAAGCATCCACCTGTGAGCTAGTTATCTCGAACATATAGGATTACAATAATTATATGAAGATTAAATAAGGACTAAATACTACCTTTATTAAAACTATAAAATTGGGCTCTTAAATTTACATACGTAAGTAGTAACTCTCGTCCATAGTATATACATATCTAGTACATAATTAGTGCATAATTAAAGAAAAATTTAGTTGATTTCGATGTGATTATGTAATATTTTATTTTTCCATCGATAGCTTGTGTAGGTATAAAATATGTTAATGAAAGAGAACGATGGAAAGAGAGGAGAAGATAATTGAATCTTTTAATGTCCAAGTTACAAGTATACGATAAACAAGATATCGAGTTTAAATTAATACCAAATAATTATATATGTGATATAAACTTATATTAAATATAATATTTATCGCAATAGTATTACTAGTTGATTGTTATCTACTAAATCTCTACATTTCATCAAAGTGGAAGCTCAGATATTGTAAATCATCTAGATTATTAGGATCACAAACAGTCAGCGCAGATATCTAAGACGTGCTCCGAAATATGAAGGAAATCAGCCGTGAATATTAAATCATCTCATCAGCCGGTAACGTTGCTTAGTTGCGAAATTTCATTCAATTATATAATGTAATGGAAAATCTTTTCCCAACTTAAAGATATGTCTTCGTATTTTTTTGTGGAACGGCAAAAATTAATAATTCGATACTTTAAAAAACCTTCACCTTTTAGGTTTTATACATTATTCCGTGCAGGAATATAGCCAATACAGCCCAGGTGTATCCTCCTTCTGGTCGACCAGGCCCTACACAAGAAGGGAGATAATATACAAATCAGAAACAAGAACATAATTTCCCTCGTTCTTCTAACATAACTTTTATAGATGTAAGTTTAGTATTGTTATATGCCTTTTCATCATATTATTTTCTGTGGCAAGAAAATATCAATAAAATTAAATAGCAAATGTTGTGTCCCAACATTTGATGTTATTCAAATACAAGAAATCATATTTTTATTTAGTAAAAACGAACGTCTTCAGTGTACGATTGCATACTGCGCGAAACGGCAATGCAATAAAATCGGGATCCTCTGTTACGAGTTCTCTTGAAAACTGTAACAATGGCATTATATGGTCCGTCGTTATATATGAACTACCATTGAAAAGCATTGGCATTATATTACTTTTATTATACATTCCGACACAAGTAGCATAAAACTGTGTTAACAATAAATATTTCTATGATTTTAAGACGTACGAATGCTAGTTACCTTATGTTAAATATCACTTTTAAATTTCAGTTTATTGATAAACTGAACTGAATATACATATATAGGATATGATAGGATACTAAATCTATATAATAATAATATAATGATACTGACCATTTATATATGTTGTACATCATTTAGAACAGATAACTTGAATGATCAAGCAGTCAGGGTAGGATAATTGTTACTACCAATGGCAACGACCTCACATTGTTTTTCTATTCAGAATGTATATTTTAACATAAGACTGGCTGATCAACAGGACGCAAAATATTCTTCTAATTTTTATTCTGTGTAATTATGCGTGAGGTACTAAGTGAAAGTTACATAAGCTACTAACTATATGGCTGTGTCCGACATTTGAATTCGAAAACGAGAAAGGGCTCTTTGTTACGAGGGACTTCAAATCTGTGGCAAGAAACTTTGCGCCCAAGCTTATATCTTTGAGGAAAACCGAACTCAGATAAGTTCGTTACTGAGCCTTCCCAATAGTCGCGTGATCGCATTTAAATCAGATTTCATGAAAATAAATGTTAATGGCATTGGTTGACCCTATTAAATTCATTTAAGGTTTTCTAACATAATTTTGTTTTTCCTAAAAAAAAATATCGTACCGAGTACACTATAGCCTCGGAAGGATAACTTTAGACGACGTAGACACTACCATTCTTACTCGCTCATTTAGGTATAGTATCATTATGTTTATTATAAAGAACATGCATTTTATCAACAACAACACTATAATATAAAAGCAAGATAGCAAAAATATCTTCCAATAATATTAAATTTATTGTATGAGAGCAAAAATCAGTTTGTGCCGGACTCACGTCTCAACACATCGAGATAAATGGAATTCACGAACACGTACTGCGTATTTGGGATTATTATATAACATAGTTTTTTGTCGTTCGCATTTTTACTCATTTGTTCATTTATTTAAAATGATGCATGTTGTAACAGAGTACAAAAAACCTGCACCTGGATAAAAAGCTCCAAGTATTATTCGGCTTTCTGTGATGATATTTAGTTAATTTATTATAAGTAAAAGTTATATTTCCGACACTCATAAAAGTCTCCGTAATCACAAACGTAGTTAGTTTACATTTATTCAAAAGGGAATCAACTTTAAATTCAAGGAATCTTAGTGTCATTAAAATTCCCTTTGGGTGAGTGAGAATATTGAAAGGTCTCTTTAAAGCCAGGATCCCTACGGGAAATTATACCTTAAGTCTACCAGAATCCGTCCACATGAGAGATGCCGTTTTAATTGTGTTTGCTGAGACTTTAGTCGACAAACATTGAGCTTCATAATTCGTGGATTTGTACATAATTCCGGTCCTTTTATTAAACTTTTGCATACAGATTAAAATGATTGTACAAATATGTGGTCAATTCTCCAGATACAATTTGTTACAAAGATAGAATTATAAACAAATAATATTCCATTATTTAATACTTACTTATTCCCCCGATTGTTACAGACACTTTTTTATCCGGTTTTTTACACAACATGTTCCTTCGTCTTCGTGTTTTTTGCTAACTTTTTTGTTTTTTTATAATTAGTATTTCTAAAGTGATTGTTGTTTGATTAGTATTCAAAATCAAAAGATATTTTGTTGCAACAGTTAGTAAATCTAAATACACATAAATCTTTAGGCTAAAAACGAAATTATTTCATATAATCTAGGATGTTAAATATGTACCTACATATGTTAATAGTAAAATTTATGTCACGGCCATCTATCCAATTACAAATCTGGGTTACGATGCTTCACTTGCGAAGTCATAACACTTTCAAATAAATATGACTAAGCTGTAATTCCCTTACAATGATTATGACTGCTTCGTACGTACAGATTCTTATTTTTTCGGGTATATACAGTTTCATAAACTAAATTTATTTTATCTATATTATAAATGAACTGCTGCTCAAGGGTTAGCTCATTCTTCACGTTTACCAGGTGTTGGTAACACATGAAGCAGCATATTTCTTTACAAATGTAAAAAATGATATCCATTACGAGACAGAAATACATAGTCACCAACCTTTTTGACTTATTTTTTAAAGCAGAATCTAAACTATGTGTTATGACTAAAATTCTAGTTTCTCAACAAGATACTTTGTTGAAACTCCGTAACATGTAACTACACCGATTTATTAATATATAATAACACTTAAGAAATTGTAGCAAACTTACTCATGTACTTGTTACTTAAAACTTCATACACTATGACGAAGACTGGGAAACTTTCCTTTTGTTTCATTTCTACTTATACGTTACTAGAAAATGTACTAACGTCATGAATTTTTAAATTACTAGTTATTCTGATTCTATATACATTGAGTAATAAATTATTTCAATCAAAATTACATTATTGTTATGCTTCTTTATTGTTCTACATAAGAAATAGGTAAATATAACGAAATTGAAAGAATGAAAAGTTAAAACACCTACAATATAAATATAAGTTTGTTTACTATCTTTCCTCTGCTCGTACCTACTTCATTTTCTTGCCCACTTGACTCTGAATATTCATGTCCTGTAACTTAATCTACATTGTGAAGCCTTGTTTGTACTCCAACTGTACATGCTATGTGTTGTATGTACGTATACATAATACACGTGTATAATTTCATATTCAAATGATCATCATCGTAGCAAACAGCCAGTTATAATTGTCAAGCCTTAAGGCGGCTTTATGTACAGTTGTAAACATTGGTTTATAGGGTGAGAGATTGTAATAAAGTTTAATGTACTTGTTTCTAGATTAGCAACATATAATATAATAAATATCAATTACTATCCACAGTGAAAACTGTTTATTTTACAATATATACCTATATTTTTATAATTTAATTTCGTCACGGTGTCTAAAAATTATGTTTTGCGTACGTCTTGGCTTAAGACTAGAAAATTTAATAAAAGTATTTTTACTTTTGAGTTCTTTTTGTTTTATGATAGGGACTAATGAGCAAAAGGTCCTTCAGATGGAAAGTGGACATCAGCAAAATAGAGGTTATCTCTTGTTTTGCCGATGCGTTGCCGTGTCGAAGTGTGTAAAGTGAGAAGTGAATGAGGGGGAGCGAAGAGAAGAATGCTGCGGTTTCAGTGGACCCTGAGCAAGAACCCAGTGTTAATTGGAACCGTTGCAATAAAGGGATGGTACAGGGAGGGGATAGATCTGACCCATATGCGGCTCGGCCGGAACGCGTCATACGTAGTGGTCACAAGCCAGTCGGGAAACAAATCTCCTACCACCAAGGGCTACTGGGTAACTCGGTTGCTACGAGATGCTCTCCCAACGGCTGAGTGGAATTGTATTTTAACCCGTCCCCTCACGGGTAGGTAGTTATGAGAAAATATTTAATAAGCCATGTTACATAATTTGTTTATTACATAGATTCCATAATATGCAGGTATATATAATTTATCTGTGTTGAGATTACAGCATACCCTCACTAAAGCGCTGCAGATCTATAACAGAGAGATAATTTATGTCTGTAAATAGGTACATCGGCCGGAAAATGATTCAGGAACATTACTTATCCAACCATAACACAAAACTTGTCAGTTACCTAAATAAGTAAATCAATTCTGGCAGAAACGTATTTCCAAGTACAAGTAGAGATGAAAAGATTTTTTATTTCCGGTCCACACAATCTAATAAATAACTGTAGGCATTTCCGTAGTAAGACAATATAAACGCACTCAGACGTTGAGATTCACTCGAGGCTCTTATACAATTTGCCAACATACCCTTTTTCCTCTCCACCTTTTTACCTTGTAGCACCTCTCACCTTTTTATGTATAATATGTTTAGTTTATGTTTAATCCAAATCAAACTGAATTGTAGGAAAAAAGGACTAAATCATCAATTTGTTACATATATTTTAAATTGTAAAATTATAAACGTTTACATTAGTTCATAGATAAGCAAATCGTATTTACAGATAAATATACCTTCAATAAACCCTAAAACGTAAATCTTGGTTACGATCAAATAATTAACTAATCTCGTATTATTATTATTAATTAATTAATATAACTGTTTGTGCTAATTCACTGACTGACTGATTGATCACCTCTCCTGTAAAATTTTGTATGAAAAAAATTTTTTCCACTCATGGTTTCGTATAGAGGACAAAAATTCATTCAGAGGAAAAATATGTAGAAAGCTGATGATTGAGGGTTTCAGGGGGGAAGAGCGCAGCCAGGTTATTTAAGATAGGTTGGAGGTGCTGGAACAAATATCATTCGAAACCTCATCCAATTGGCAATGAGCTGAAAAAAAAATCCAAAATGGCGGATTTAAGATGGCGGCCATACAAATTTCGCCTATCACTGACTACCATTTTCTACCGCCGCGCCGTCTACATCTCACTACCTTTTTCTTCTACTTTCTACCCCTGTCTACCATTTTCTACATAACCGTCATCCGGAATCCGACGATTTGTTATTAACTCCTTCACGCAGTCCGCTTTAGCGGGCCGCGCAGCCTCACGCCATACTAGTAATATATATAGCTAATAGATATAAATGTAAAATATGATATTTATTATAATATGTGTGTCACTTTAGAGCAGCTTTAGGTATTTGGCTAATTATACTTTATCATTGTTTGTTATCATACTGGGTTACCTATTTTTCTTACTAGTTTTTATAGGTTTACTCTGAAAGAAAATGAAAAATCTGGTAATTGGAATACGGCGTAAATTATTATGGTATTTTCGAATAAAAATTTCAATAAAATAATGTTTGTTCAGTTGACTTTGACATTTACTGTACACACAGCGAACACCACTGGTAGTAAAAATATGCTTGTTACTGCACTATACCGAGGTCTAGACAATACGATATAATTTACGATGAGCCCAATTTTTCACCACTTTTTCCAATAATTGGCTTATTTTATAAATGGCTCGCTTAATATTGCCCTCCATTGCAGCATAAACATTTTGTCAGCATAAATCATAGATTATATTAACATACTCCAAAGAAAATAGTCAGAGAGGCGCTAAATCACACGAAATTGAAGGTCGATTGCTCAAGATTCAATCAGTCACACAGCAGTCAGTGGTTACATGAGTGAAATCTAACGCGTTAGTATGCTTAAAACTCTTATACAGCGTAAGAAAGGTTGCAACATTTTGTAATATATATGAATTAGATAATACTTAAAACTTTGTCTATAAAATACGTTAGTATAGACGATGTATGAATTATATGGTAACTGCTGTGAGAAGACGGAAAAACTTTCTATTTTACACGTACGATACTATAAAGTTAGAGACGAATGAGTATATTATTTTGTGTAATTAGTTAAAGCTATCTTGCTATGTTATAACTATAGAGAAGCGTCGGCGTCAGTAGTTTTCGCATTTTTTTAGTACAGTTATGTCAAAGTCTATTAATGTCATTAATTACGGACATCTAAAAAATAGCTTTTGGACTAAATAGCAGACGGATGGACGCTCAAACTACTTGTGTAAGTAATCCTAATAAAACAGAATATTAAAACACGTTCTGAACATTTACAATGCTAAAGCGTTGTTTCGTAATGTAATCTAAAGTTTCTAGGAAACCTAGACTGGGATATTATTTTCCTAAATAACTTCTTATGGACGTGTTTATTTGTAAGTATACTTTATATTCAGGACTATTCTAAATGTTGATTTGTTCAAAAACTGTTATCGTGATTTGCGCTGTATGTGATAACAGAATTATCATCAGATTGTGGACGACAATTAAAACTGTAGGTACTCATAATAATTAAAATATCATCAACTGTTAAAAAAATAACTCAAAAATAAAAACTATAGAACTATATCTGAATTGATATTGAATGATAAGATAAAACAAATATTTAATTTGAAATAACAAATTAGGGAAGTTAACTACCTAGTTATAATACGTTGTCAATGTCCACTTGATAAATGATGATATTCCGACATTTAAATAAATTAATAACTGTAATTAAACATCAGAATACCTGCACATAATTTACATTTTAATAGCTTAAATACAAATGATAGGCCAAATCAGACTTCCCATTTAGGCATCAATTTGTCAACAGTTTATTAATGAGCATGTAGACAATATTTACAGGTAGGTATATAAATTAATTGTAGAAGTAAACGATCATAATCCTAAGATCCCTCCGCGTCCCTGGTTGTGGGGTTAATAAAGTTGTAGCTGAAAACTTACATCATTTCTATTTCCAAAACGTGCAAAAAAAATTCCAAACGCTATTCAGACTCAAACTTAAACTCGAATGTATTACTTCTCTTGTTCTTGTTCTTTTGACAAATCTTTATTGTTTATACCTTTACACACTGAGCAATTTTCAAGAGACATCCGGTGTTTTTGAATCATTACATTTACCAATTCATGATTCTTAACTAAGTGATAGTAGAATCTTAAGATTTTTATGCTAAACCATATATCTACCAATACCAACATATTATAATAACGATTACAATAAATAAATATAGGTAGGTACATAAATGTTTTTTAGGTGGTGCAGGTATACATATTTATAAAACATTTATAGAGATTTAAAAGAGTATTTGGCCCGAATGCTAAACATTAATACATCATATACAAAGAAACCCTGTTAACGATGAGAAATACTAATTAACACCTAAAATCAATGTGTTTTCATATTCGAATATGTACGTAAACCTATCCTTAATTAACTTCCACGCATTAATTAGTAAGTATCAATTTTATATTATTATCTCTAGCTGTAGCACATGTATCTACCTTGTTATTTGCCTATCAAAGCTTGTTCTACATATTGTAGAGAACGATACCTATTACTATACCAAGGTGTGGTTTAACAAGGTCATTTCTCAAACCCCGCCACTTAACTATTACATAAAAGTAGTTAATAAACTCACGTGATCTTCAATAACCTAACTTAAACAACACTAGTCGGACTGTTTTATAAACTATAGGAAATATCTATGAATCTATAGCCAACAAAAGTGCTGCAATAAACTAAAATAGAGAAGAAAAGAGAATAATTAGAAATCCATATTAACCTCCAATATGTTGGAGCTAATAATTATGATGGAACTGACATGTATACACACATACACACACTGACACATAGAGCTTTTCAGTCACTACTAATAAACCCTTTGAGTTTGAGATCAAAGGGTTCGTTTCGATGAGCCCAATATATCGCACTAAAGCCAGGTGGAACTCCTCAGTTCCTAGAGTTTAGATTTGTCTTTAATATATGTTAAAAATGAATAAAACGAACACATTCACATTCCAATTATTAGTAGTGTTTAAGCGATTAACCACATTTGTCTACCTAGATAGATAAAATTCTGGTTATGAAACCAAGTTCATTTAATTAAATATAATTGGCGCTCATTTGTGCAGCACTGGTTATAATTCAGAGATAAAAGACAATAGCAAAATTTATACAACCTTTAGTTGTTACGACTCCACTATACCTTTGAATATAATTAATTATTTAATGTTTTAAGCAATTATGTTTTCACTACAGACGGAAGTTTTTAAAAGATTTAAACTTCAAAATACTTTTCTCAAACCAATGAAATACTTTATTAGTTAGCATGATGCAGACTTGAATCTTATCAACTAATAATTTACCCCGTTTATTTAGTTTAATTTTCAACATAATTTCTATATATTTAACGAACTCCCATACAAAATATCATTCCCTATTTCCTTTTAAGCTTTTTTTCGTGATAAAAGGTTATGTCTTTCCCCAACTCTAGTGTATCTTCGTACCAAATTTTAATAAAATCTGTCCAGCCGTTGTTGAGTTATGGTGTTACTAATCCAACTTTGTTTTATACAATTACATATAGATTAACTAGCTGACCCGATAATCGTTGTCCTGTCTTAATTATGAATATTGTTCAAACGAGTGACAGTTATGTCAAAAGCCGTAAAGCTGCATTAGAAAAGTTAATATGGTCGCTAATTTTTCGCGCAACTCTCTTAATTTTTTCTTACCTAAAAACCTCCCCTTAGAATAATAAACACAACAAAAAAAGATATTATCGAAATCGGTCCAGCCATTCACGCGTGAGGCCGTGACCAAAGGAAATAGGGATTCATTTTTATATGTATAATAATCATAGATGAAAGATTATTGATGATAAAGACTAAATACGTAGATATTTTTTGTTTTTATGTCAGACCTAAAATAATATACATATAAGACCTTAATAAAATTTGTAATCAGAAAGTACCAGTAAAAGTACCCTGTCTTTATCAGATCACCTTAAAGGTATGTTGTACCTTATTTATATAAGTATCAGAAATTTCAGTTCAATCTGAAGTGGCTTCCAGGCATTGCCAGTGAAATAAAAGCTTATTAAATTAAAATCAGCACACACATCACAATCAAACCTATTACTAAGAGAGTTCTTTCGGTTACAAAAGTTGTTAAATATAATAGATGAATAAAAAAAATTAATTAATTAAACATGACAAAAATATAGTAGCATTGTATCTGCATGATATTCAAATTCAGTAACTATAGGAACTAGTAGGATTTGTAGATTTAACATTGATCCCCGACACGTCTCAGTGAGCACGTTAATCCATCAGTCTCGATTGTCTTCGCTTACATCATCTGTAAAACGGTAAATATACACACATAGTACACACATATTATCAGATGCAATGAGATAAACTAGGGGCCTTATCAGTACAGGAAAAAGAGAGATAATTGCCCCAGATTGAATCTGGCATACACTATTATTTTATAATGCCGGTTTTAAAGGATCTAGGAGTAATTTAACACT
The DNA here is from genome assembly GCA_905147385.1 of Limenitis camilla. NCBI lineage: Eukaryota > Metazoa > Arthropoda > Insecta > Lepidoptera > Nymphalidae > Limenitis > Limenitis camilla. The sequence continues at coordinate 7,424,604 of LR990234.1, read as the reverse complement.
CACATCCAACGATATGTAATGTAAGTAGGCACACGTGTAATAAATAGTGTTAGTTAAAACCCAATTTTTAAATAAAAATTTGACAAGACAGTTGTTTACTTAAAATTTTATTTCTTATAATTATCTTGAAAAGGGTGAACAAGTGGTAGAAGAGAATGTTATAATTACTTTAAGATGTATTAAAACCTACACCTTGACCATTGAAGTCCACGGCTCCACTTCATAATTCGTATAGTTGTAACATGACGTCATAATGTGATAGATAATTTATAATATTGTAGTCACGCACTTGTAAGACTGCTTTAGCGGAAACTTCCTATCAGGAGCACCACGCCCTTTCTTCGTGTATCACCTGGGCCATCCATGGATGCATATATATCTATCCTTATCCAATATATACATGTTCGCGAGTCAAATCCACGTTGTTCAAATCCGTGTTTTATTCAAGTATTACTTCAACAAGTATTCTTACTTAAGAATGAAAGAGAAGCAGAGTGAGCAAAAGCGGCATTATCCTAGCTTGTATTTTATTTTTAACCCTGTCTAAAAACTATGGCTGAGATGATGATGCGATGATAATAATTTTTTCTTTCCTTTGTTCGATGAAGAAAATCTTATGTCCCATTTGTACAGACAATACAATTTGATATGAAACCGCAAATGATGGTGTAGTGATAATGGTTACCTAATAGGTCTTATCATTAGTAGTTGATATAACGCAAACACAATATAGAGTACATTAAAATTGTGACGAATCAGTATCAGACATGTAATAAAATTTAATACCCTGGTGTGCACTCAAATGTCGTAGCATCCCGTAGGACTGTACGTGTACAGTGATACCGCAACTGAAAATACGATTATATTCAATTTTTATATTTACGAATGTCATTCACTTTCAAAACTTGACCTATATACACTTTAATAGTTCTGTTATTCCAATGATCAGGCCTTTTTGATACTTCTTTCTTGGGCCACGCTAACTCTTGAAAGTTGTAAATCCATCATTTTTATCAAATTCTTTCATATCTTTCAGTTTATATGAAAATTTAAAAAAAAACTAAAAACTGGGAAAGAAAAGAGCAGAACGAACAAACCATTCTGTTGTCATAAAAAATATTACATAATGTTATTTTCACATGTAGAATTCGGTTCCTTTAACATGAAAGTCCCGAACGAACTGTTTCATGACACAACTCATGCTGCGGAGTTGGAAAAACAATTACGAGAAGTTGGTTAGTTAGATGGACCGACACAAAAAGACGAATGTTCGTTTGGATAGAAAGTTTTAAATTACATTAAGCCTTTATTTCATAACCACCTTTTAAAAACGATGAGTTTATATAAAATAACTTATGTAAGTTTATAATGTGTATGATCAATAAATCGTCAGTTAAGTAAATAAACAAATAAGACAGTGTTCGATTGTTGCATGAAGTGGATATTTTCGTATGAAACTAGTATAAAAAAATTTAAGCAACATTAACTTTTTTTGAAATCAAATTTGAATTAACGCCTATATTTAGCAGCAATACCACTGTGAGAATCGTATTTAATTTGAAGTAGTTTCTGCATGATGCTCGTACATACAAACACATATGATTTAACCTCTTACTTTTTTTGGTTGTTAAGTAATTTCGTTCGTTGCAGACCGATGTCGCGGCACAGGATTTTATACAATAAGTACTGCTAATTATGACATTGGAAACATAGATTTGTTAGTTAGACTGTTAGTGTTAGTTATGACGTTCATAGCATTGTTTTGGGTAGCACTAGTCGATCCGTCCCGGCTCCGTCCGGGTGCAATTTAACACGTGTATTTAGTAACCGTAACCGACATGTCCCTGCATTTTAAATCTGAAAAATATTCGATAAAATATTAATTTATATTTCATGCTGTTAAAGGGTCATATTGATTTATATGAAATGCACAATGTATTTAAGGTACCTAATTGGATAAGTATTAAAGGTGTAATTGCTTAAAATCGTTTCATAAGTAAGCTATTATTTCTCGTAAAAAGTAAAGGATAGAAAATGGTGATTGTGGGTTATCCCTAAAAGATAGACACATACCTACCATCGCCGAATTTTTTGTAGACCTTTTTAATGTGTACAATGCTATAGTACATTATTTTGATCTATCTCGTAGGGTTCAACCAGCGTTTGCATTGTAATCGCAAAAAAATTGTTTATTTACGACATCTCTCTACGACGATACGACTCTAAAATTATCTGTATTTCTCTACTGTATTATGTATGTATTATACATTGAATCACTCTGTCTATTAAAAAAACCGGATCAAAATCCGTTGCTTCGTTTGAAAGATCTAAGCGTACATAGGGACAGATAGACAGACAGCGGGAAGCGACTTTGTTTTATACTATGCAGTGATTGTATGTAGAACAATCTGTTTAATAGAAATATAATTGCAATTTTGTTCCTAAAATACTTTTCTTATGTAGTCCGCGCACGTCATGTTTGTTTTAATGTAAGAAACCTTTGATATTTTTGCACTTTATTACCACATATGTGACCCAAACGTGATTTAACAATAGGCCTCATGAAAGGTCTATTTCACCCAGCGGACAAAGGGGAGAGGAGTTACGTTGTACGGATAGCATCCGGCTCAAAAACGTTTCGGCTTCAGTTCTGCAATAATCCCGCACAGGATACGAAATTTTGATAAACTGTCCAAGTATCGGAAAGTCTATCCATAACAGAAAAGTCGTACCGAGTTATTTAGTTAGGTATACGATAACAAGGGCGTTGTCAACCGATTGATGAGGTGAGGAGGGGGCAAGTTGATATAAATTGAAGATGGGGTCGTATGACTTGTATAATATACATACTTGTATGGAACCGCTGATTTTTTTTTCATAATCTTAGAATCGGTCCTACAATAAAAGTAAGAATTGGTTAATTTGTTCGGATTCCGTCGATTTAGATACATTATTTGGTTTTTTGTGGAGCAGCTCGCCTTGCTCGGCGTAGCCCTTGATTTTAACGTAATATTACGCATTTAAGTATCATATAATTATGTAACGAACATAATATGTGCGCAATCTTACTTGAACTCCATATATTGTATTGCAAATTAAAGGAAACATTTAATTTAATGAATACAAGTTACACGGAAAGTAATAAAAATTTATTATGTCTAATGTATTAAAACATGTATTGTAGTGTCAAATTGTTGAATTATTTAACATTAGCTGGTGTAGACTTCGGGTGTCTGGTTAACAGCGGTGACAGCAGTGCAGGCGCCATCATGAGCAATAGATACATCTAAAACACACATAAAATTCCATAAGTAAAGTTTACCTTATGTATAAAAAAAATCTTATATCATAATGTTTCTTTACAGAACTCCTCCAAAACGACTTTTAAGATTTTTTTTATTATTAAACTTGGTAGGGCTCTATGTGATAAGGGTAGCCCACTTCATAAATTAATTTATATGGCAAAACAACGTTTGCAGGATCAACTAGAAGAAGTTAAAATGTTTTCAGCAAATTATTTTATTCTTTTTCCTCTTAATACTTCCTTTATTTTTTTCCTTTTGTTTAAGATTATTCAGAGGAAAAACGATTTTTGTTAGAATAAAAAAAATAAAGCAAATAATTTTCAATATATCAAATAGATATTTTCAATATAGCAAATCCGAAAATCTGTTGCGCACACTCGTTACTGAGATAATATATATAAATGCAAGAAGAGAGAGATCTGCAGCAATACAACTATGATTAGTGTATCTAATTAGGTGCAGTAATTATTGCGTGATGCGCGTACAAACGTATAGACAGTTTGGTAGTCAAACAAACATTTTAAGAAAAAAAAATTTAACTTCTCTTGGTGTTGTAAAGACCCTTCATATGAAGTTTTATTAAACATATTTAATAATTAGTAAATATATTCCGCTAAAATATCGCCATGCATATCGCTTATATAACAAACTTGGCTCCCCTGTTCACATTTATATTTTTGGTATTCAATCTATTTTACGGATTATGAATGATTTACATAAGTAGTGAGTACATGAGATATACTCGTAGATATTAATAAACATGAGGCAAACGTTATTATATTGGTAGATTGTACAAATACAGCTAGCGCGATCATTTGTGGATTAAACATTGATCCTTTGCGCGCCTCACTGAGCACGTTAATCCATCAGTCTCGGATGTCATCGTGAACCTAACATGATCATTACAAAATAGCTCCGATTATGTAAATATAATCAACAAAATTATTATTTAATTATGATTTTAGCGCAATACCTATTCTATATTTCTATAACATTAGGTTCCGATTGAACCTAATTTAGCATGTTTATTACGTGTGTAATTTATCATGTACAATACTAAGATTTATATTTAAAAAATTATGTAGTATTTGCTAAATAAAAATATTTAGACAATTACGACAGTAAACATATTTCTTTACTATCCCACAGGAACTCGTGACTTTTTTCTGAGATAAAAAGTAGCCTAGTGTGTTAATGCATAAAAAACGTTAAAGTATGTTAAAGTTCCAAGCATATCTAAACATCAAAATATCCAAACACACAAAATTTTACATTAATAATTATTTGTAAGACTTTTTATATTCAAACAATCTAACATGTTTCTAGGCCCAAAAGTTTTGGTTGAGCTTTTAATATTTATGCTTAGATGAGTTGAGGGAGATGAGCAGTGGCGTAACTACACCGTTCGAGGCCCCTGGCAAATTCATCAGATGGGGCCCCCTCCTCCAATATTAAGAAACTTAACCCAGGCATGCGCCAAGCATCTTCTGCGGCGGTATGCGAAATACTTATGAGCGCCTATACTTGAAGAGCAAAAAAAAAGAAGGTCGTTCGCCAACAAATATCCTGTGTGGCAAATACCTGCACCTTACTAAATATTGTAATAGTAAATATTAAGATCCACCTGTGCTCACGGCCTCCTCTGACCGGGGGCCTCCTTCGGCTCGGAGCCCCTGGCATTTTGCCGAAATGCTACCCTATAGTTACGCCACTGGAGATGAGTTACTTGATATAACATTACTCAAAATTTACTTACGTAATACGTATGAGAGCAATGGCGATAATTAAAGAAGTGAAAACATTCACATTGATGATAAGCATCTTGGCCAATTTTGACCCACTGGCTAAAATATACCAGTTACCTTTTTGGAATCAATTACGTACGTAAACCTGTAAACACATACGTAAACCTGTTTGCCATGTTCACTTATACATGTTATATATTAAAATTTATACACTTATATATTAAAAATTAAATACGAAGTCTAGTTGCGAAATACTCTCTACATGTAAAATAAGGACACGATGAACTTATTGATAAGCCTTTTACTGAAAAATGTTAAATCTGATGTTTCTCGCTTCTCGCTCTCTTGCTCTCTTCATCTATCGTTTCCACAATTTCTAAATAAATTTCAACAATATCGTCCGCAGGTTTGCTCGTTGTTCAGTGCCAGTTAAAATCATTATTTTTAGAGCTTACTGCACTTCATTCTACACGTGCAGTCTGTGGGGTAACTACACGCAAAAACAGTACAGCGCTCTTTGAGTTCAATACGTCCGTTCAGGATGCTATTGGGGTTGCCCAGATTTTAAAGCGCGTCAGGGATGTTTACCGAGGCGCGTGAAGATTGCTTTAATACAATGCGAAAGCGGTGCATATCCCTGTTGCGCAGAGTCCGGGCCAGCTCTAACGCTATCCTAAGTACTTTGGCAGAGAGGCTCGATTGTTTGTACCTGTTTGAACCTGTATTGTATGATTCATGTGCAGACAAATCGATCTACTCTTAGGTTAGCTAGGTTTTAATTTTACTAACAAATATTTTTTAAGATTATGTATTACTTACACTTACGATTCAAGATGGTCAAAATAAACTATTATTAACAATGTTTTGACTTGAAGTCACGAAAATTTGAAAAAAATTTATAATTTCAAAAGTTATAGCTGTATGTGTTTTTTTCGTGATTTTCGTGACTTCAACATTGTGTAATGTTGACATATTATTAATTTTATAAAATAAAATGGTTTAATGATTTAATTTAAATCTAGTAGTCTTCTAGTGAGTAAAATATAATATAATAAAGTAGAATGTAATTTATTATTTTCAAGCTCAGCTATCTTACTAAGATCAGTTCTTTGTTCGTTTATTGTTTATTTTATTGCTCATCAAAGAGTTTATGTATATAGACGATCTTGTTGCTTTAAGGGACTTTATACCCCGCAGGGGGTGCCCTCAACCCCCAAGGTGACGCTATCAAGGCCAGTAGTACCAACAGCATAAACAATCCGTAATAAAAATTTTATATCACTTGTTACTGGGCTGTCAGTCACTAGTCTTGGTCACCAAAAAGAGCGCTCCTTTTAGTTCGTTTCCCAAAGGCGAATTAGTTCGCTCTTTTAGTTCGTTAGTTCTTTTAGTTCGATAGTTCGAACGAACGAATGAAATCGTCTTTTTTAGTCTTGGGCCTAGTCAGTCACTAATGAGAGCGTTCTTTTTAGTTTCGCAATCCAATGGCGAATTAGTTCGCTACTTTAGTTCGTTTGTTCTTTTTTTAAATAATTTAGTGAAAATAATAAATAAAGGAAAAAAACATCGAAATTCTCAAAAGTGAAACATCGATCTTAGAAATATCGATGTTCATGAACAATATTTTGATATTTCTATCACCATTTAAATATATAAGTATATATAGATTTTTTATTACAAATAATCCACTATTTTTATTTATTACAAATTTATTTTTATAGAAAACAAGTAGTCAAGTATGGATGAAACATTAGCATCCCTAAAAGTAATTAATTCAATTAAAAAAAAATATAAGAACTAAAAAGAACTAAGTGCAAGATAATCGACGAACTAGTTCCTATAGTTCACCTAAAGGCGCGCTCTTTTGAACTAGGTCGTTCGCGAACTACTCAAGACTATCAGTCACTATGCGTCTCTGAGTGAATGTTAATGTTTGTAGCAATAGTATTTATAAATAAATCAATAGTGCAGTTGTTACTGAACGATATATTGTTAATATCATAGTTAGTAGAGCCAGTATTAAGAGTGGATTAGACATAACCGACAGAAGTTATTTAGGTCCAAGCGAGTTACTTATTTTACTATTTTTTAATTCAGTATCAGTGAGTGAACGTGGCATCTGAAAGCAATATCATATAATGAGTACGCCGTCGTAATTGAGTGCCAATTATAATCAGATCAGTTATAGTAGAATGAGTAATATGAGTAGACCAGTATTATCAGTAAATCAGAACAGTACTCAGATTAACCTATCAGATTACATTAGTTGTGCGTGGTTCGGGGTGGCTACAGAGGAGGTTGCAGGCCACTAGCATGTTACCCGCGTTACTAGTTATAATAAATCAGTTAGCGATAGATCAGTGTCGTAATGTAAAAGTTTAGCTAGCAATTTCATTTAGTTACATCGCTCGAGCATCTGGCCGATTAAATCAGAAGGTACTCGAAGACTGTAGCTGAAATATTGTTTAGTTGGATTTAGATACAAAATCGGAGGACTTAAGTCACATGTGCGCCGGTAGCTGTCGTAGAAGAGTGACGTCGCCAGGTCGCAACTACATCAGTCAATTATAAATACTTATTTACGAATTAAAATTTATTATAATAAATAATAATAATAAATTTTAATCCTTTAGTTTATAAAAAAGTTTGTATATTATTAAAGATTACAGTAATAAGAGTCTGATTAAATACTAGAATAATAGTTTCAATACAGAAATTAAATCTTATTACTTTTTAAACCAAAATATAGAGAATAAAATTCAAGCATAAATACGGATAAAATAAACCGACATCGAGTAATGATAATTCGTTATAGCGTACGTAATAAAATTAAAGTCTCGGATGTGCGAATACGTTAAATTAATGCAGAGTATTCCAGAGAGGACTTACCGATACCACATTTGCGAGCACATTCGAATTTGCCTTCGTTGAAATATGTTACGTTATTATTACCGCATACAGGATTGTATTCTGATGTCGACGGACAGTCTTGTACACATTGTTTCATGGCTGCGCTTGTGCTGTGGATTAGGATATGAAAATATTATGCCTTAGGCTCCCAACACACCCACAATAATATTGCATAATACTAAATACCTTCTTATATACAAATGTTAAAAACAAAACAGAAATTGATACTATGCGAACAACATATCTGATGATGTAATATTAGCCGCGGCATACTAAAAAATTTGGGTAAATATTTTTAAAATATATTTTCTTAGTCTCGCATTCTTTCAATATTATCCTCACACCAATATTGATAAGACATCTCAATTGATAAAAAATAAATAGTGAATTTAAACATGATTTATTCGTTGCGGTGTAGGCTAATATGGGGCAAAATTTACAGAAATTAAATATCATTATAAACTGTTAAAATGGTGAAATAACTTTCCTGAATCATTTTAAAAAAAAAACTACAGTTGTGTGAATTGCACGGATATATCGATACAAATGTTATAAATGCTTTATAATTCAAAGATTTACAATATTATTACAGGTTTATATATTACTTTTTATTAAAATTGGTCTTGAGTGTATTTATTTTTATTTTCTATATATTTTGTAAATTCTTAACTAATTCTTCATAGAAATTATTAAACATATTTAATAAGACAATATTGTAGGTTGTATCTGCTTACCTCGTAGAAATACGTGAGGTTGTTGTTGGTATAATACCAGGATTTCCTAAAATGTCACCTTTTACTGTCGTCATCATTCTAGCGTCTTCAGGAAAATGTAAGTTTGAATTATCTTGCAAAACATTTGGTAATTCTTTATTTATTCCGTTCGAAACTTGTGATGGATTAAACGAGCCATCATTTTGTAACCCAGGATTGTAATTTTGGAAGGCACCCTGAGGATATTGAATCGGTTGTCCTTGAATTAAGGGGTTTTGGTTAAGCCCTTGCTCCTGATGAACTCCTTGTGTTTGTTGGTTTCCGGGTACGCGAATTTGATTTGGATTCTGATTGTTTTGTAATCCATTAGCGTTGTTCCAATTGGTATCCATTCCAGGGTAAAGTCCCTTTAAGAAAGTGAACAGTAAATAGAAGTTAACATCCATCCTTTGTTTGTACGTGAGCAAAGTTACGCTCAAAATCCTTAATCAACACAATATGTTTAATAACTTATAAATACCTGTGTATTAGGATATTCAGGATTCCGACCGTTTTGATAGCTTCCAGGATATCTGTTGTTATTGTTATTCCAATTGCCATTGCTTATCCCCTGAAATTGAGGGTAATTACCCTAAAGAAAACACGGACATACAATTCATAAATCATCAAATATCGCCGAGTCAAACACTCACGAAAATGACATGTTTGAGCATGAATCATTATTTTCTAATGGAAAATTAATGACGTAAAATTAGGATATACTTATTTTCAAACTGAAATCCAAATTTGAAAATGTAACCAGAACAAAATTAAGCTACCAAATAAATAAATAATACTATCTAAATCAAATTAAAGTCAGTACAATGCTTAACAGAACTTCAACCATTTTCAAGAAATAGCTATTAGAAGAAATTTAGAATTTATAAGAAATTTAGAAAAAATATAGAAGGTACACCTACACATTTCTTGATTGATACTTTCTTCGATTTATTTTGTTATGTTTAAAATAATAATTGAAAAATTTTAATCAATATCAAAGTAAGTTAAATATTTTTTTTTAATTAAATGTTTAGATGATAAGATAATTTATAATTATAAGAAAAAAGGAAATTACATGAAAAATTTTTTTCGTAACCTCAATATACAGTTAAATATAGGACGTAAGTATTACTAAAATATTGTTTGACTAAAATATAGTACGATACGCGACCCGCCTTAACATAACAATTGTAAACGACAATAATAAAATAAAATACCTAGATTTTAAGTTACCTGTGCAAATTTCAGGCTGTAGTTTTTGCGTGATAAGTTGTACACTTATATAGATTAGAATACAAACATTATTCTTCGGAAGTATGATTAAATATCTTTTAAGTACACACATTCGATACATTTTTAATACATTTATGGATACCATAAGTAGGAAATTAGTGGTTATTGCTCACAGACTGAGGTCTGGACACATGCTGTTGAACAAATTCAAATTCATGATGAAAGTGTCAGATACTCCCAATTGCGACGTGTGTGGGATTGTTGAAGTTGTGCATCATGTTCTAGCCGAATGTACTAGATTTCAGTCTGTCAGAAATAAACTTATAAGAAACTTTAGGTTAAATACAATTGATTTATGACTGTTTTTTTTATTTTGTGTTGTCCAGTGTCTGAACCAGCTTTATTTTTATTTAAATATTTAGTATACTTAGTTTTCATTTTTATTGTAAAATAAATCGAGAAATAAAAAAAAATGTATGGATACGATTTGGATAAGACTGACTTAAAATCGTTTTGTAACAAGCGTTTCATTTTATTTAAATGACGCTACGCTTGGAGATTAATGAATTAATTAACTTACCTGATTTGGATTGGATGGATTTGCTGGATAATTGATTTCTGGTCTTGTATTTATGTTTCCTAAACCATTACCTTGCCCAGGATATTGTGGATTAATACCCTGAAAATATTATTGAATTGTTATGCATGTATGGGATTAAAATAGAAACATTCTCCTCTATAGCATTAGCCAAAAATCCGACTGAAAGCTATCACTCTAAGCTATCACATGTGTATCTTCTATCTGTAAAACATATAAATAAAGACTAAGCAATTTTTTTTCCTTTCTTCCTTTTTTCCTTTTAAGTGTATAAAAAAACAAACTATTATGTTATCTCAGTGAAGCGAGAAACAGGTCGGCTAGTATAACAAAACAGGAAACAAACAAAGACACAAAATTCGACATAAGCAATGTACACTATTCACAATTTTAACTCCAAAGCTTTTTAACTCGAAAGGTTTTAATAGACGTAACTGCGAAATACCTGCGGTATGTTAGGATTTCCGGGATAGTTGTTATTCGGTCTGCCATTGTTAAATCCGTTCCCAGGATACTGTGGATTATGGCCCTTTAAAATTAAAGGAATAATTAATGCTATTTCAGACTTGAAATAGTTGATGTTAAATTAAACTTTTATAAAGACGCCCAGAAAGTAAATACTATTACAAAGTATCCTACTTGCTTGCTTTTACTGCTTTCTTTGTTGTGTAGGTACTAATTATATAGTGTCGTATTAAAGTTAATGATAATCCTATAGATTGTGTCTATCTGTCTCTTACACAATCAGGCTACTAGTGTCTAGCTAGGCGACTAGTATCATTAATAAAGCAATTTACTAAAAATGTAAGACAATTTATGTTCAGTAGATATCACTGGTAGTAAATGTCACTGGCCATGGGATATAATGTGGAAATAGCAATAAGTTACATTTACTAAAAACCGTTATTCTATTCGTTAGAATTATAGTTCCTAGATTTGCAATATACAAGTAATTGTGCAACGCACACTATACAGTATTTTGACCTAAAGTTATTAAAGCCTACTAAGAATTTTTTCTATGTCCATTGTCATTTTATATTTTCACCCATAGGCCTGGCAAAGTTTTTTCTTATGAATACTTAAAAACTGTTTATAAAAGGAAATTTGACGACTTATATAATATGTAGAATATTGCAGATATATCATTTTATTTGTTCGAGCACAATCAATATTCAAAAGTGAAAGAAAATGGTGGGCTCCCTTATTCGTTACGCCATTGCTTTTCCCAACTTTTTTATTATGAGCTTTTCAATAATTGTAAATTATCAATGCTTCCTTACCGTTATACAAACCGCTTTTATTCCTAAAACCATTAGTAATAAGTTATCAAAACTAGCGTAAGTATATGTAGTTATAGTATTTACGGTATAATTTTATTCATGAAAACCTAGAAAGAAAGAATTTGAATATAATTTAACCATCAACTTCAGGGTCCCAATAAAAATTATTATAATATAAAAAAGATTAAGTAATAACCACTTTACAGCTTAGGGCCAGAGATATATTAATATTGTGTACATTTCTTTGAATAAATACTCGTTAATTTTCAAAAACATTACTTTTAATTTCAGATAAACCCCGTAACGGCGTCAGATACACTTCTCATGTGGCACTTCGTTTTAATGAAATTGCATTGGCAATATAAAAAGTACTAATTGGATTTTATTGGGGCTTCAGTGTTGTTATTTGCTTAGTTCCTTTTATTACACAACACGCTAGCACTCTTATTAAAAATAATCCTTGCTTTTCTAACACAATATTCCTCTTAAAGTTTATATCAATTATTTCACTTTAACGTTACGCAAAAGATAAAGTTACCATGGACTTTAAATAGGAAGCCGAGCAGTTCCTGTGGCTTGCGACCAAGATACTGTTTTACCAAATTCCTATACATTGAACATTCTATTACACTTCTACTAAGGTCTAACATATTACACACCTTACAATCATATAAATTTTATGATATATTAGTTGTCAAACTGCCTCCATACTATCGGGGCAGAAGCAATAAGTTGTCCAACCATAGGGGGTATCCTTAAATTAAGTCAATAGGATAGGATAGATAATCAAAAGATACAAACAGACTTATAAGTAGATAGTTGCAATACCTGCATTGCATTGGGATTTGCTGGATAGCCGCCGTTGAAACCATTTCCTACACCTGGATATTGAGGATTACCCTAAAACAGGAAAACAAATTATTAAGTACCTCTTGATCGTAAACCTTAAATTTAATTGTTAAAAATATAATCAAAACTAACAAATACCTGCATATTAGGTCTTCCTGGATAGTTAGCATTATTGAAACCATTACCCGGATATTGTGGATTATTTCCCTAAAACATATATGATGATATTATTATTTATTCAATTACAATATTGGTATTATAATATTGAAAAGATAAATCATTTTCATCATGAACAAAACGATACAATTAGATTTGTACTTAAAAAGACAACAAAGTGAGAAGAATACCTGAGGCAGATTAGCCGGATAATTGCCATTGTTTATCCCGTTTCCAGGATATTGAGGATTATTAGCCTAAAATTATAATAAGTTAGTTAAATTGTAATGCCCACAAAAAAAACTATTTCCAGCTGTCGTAAATTCTGTTTCATAATCTCGTGAAAGTTTAATTCGTATATAAATTTCGCACAATAAATATTATTATTACCTGGACATTTTGACCGGGGTAAAATTGCGAATTACCAGGATAATTTATTCCCGGATTCCCATTTCCATTATTCCATACATTTCCTTGGGGATTATTCATCTGTAACATTTTAATGAAAATGCAAAGTAATTTTTTATACTGTTTTTACGGCCGCTCTATTACAAAGACGCCTCAAGACGACTTCAGGTATTGATTAAGATTCTTATTACTCCTGTACAGCAATAAATTAATTAACCATCTTTTAAGCTGTAAAAATATATTCTTATTAATCTATTTTTCAACTGGTTCGCGACCATTACCATGCAAATCACCAGTCACGCCGCATAGAAGCTAGAAATCATCTCTATGTTCCCATAACACAGATATAGATCAAAAAGTAAATCAATATAAGAGTATTAAAAAAACAAAGAAAATCAATATAAATGAATTTATTGTGAACATTGTATCTATCAAAGTTCTCCGAAACGGCTTGACCGAATTTTATGATTTTTTTTGTTTATATTCGGAAGGTCGTAGGCTTTTTTATACCCCTAGGTGATAAGGATGATCTTCTCCAGAAAATAATTTATATAGCAAAACATCGTTTCCAAGATCCGCTAGCATTATATAATTATCATACTATATGGAACCTAGTGGAGAAACTTGCTCGTGACTGCATACAGTATATTTAAAAGTCAAATAGACTTACCTGATTCCCATTATTCTGTGGAGGGTAGTTACCTCCTTGATTTCCATTACCTCCTTGATTTAAGTTTGGAAACATATTATTTATTAAACCATCTAAGTCCAACATATTATTTTCCTTAGTTAATTTGTCTGACGACTCCGCTTGGTTTGGATTGATAAGTGAAAAAACTATGTGTATAAGAAAAAAAATTCGTATCGTTACAAATAACTACATTTCAAAAAATTATAATACAGTGGACCCCCGGTAGTCCGACAAACATTTTGCAGGGCAGTGTCGAACTATCGAATTCGTCGGATTATAGAGTACTGCCTAAGACCCCCTATAGTCCGGATTTTTTTACAAAAGAGTACCTTGTAATCCGACAAATTACAGATCCAATGATAAGATTCTTTATACATACATATTATATATACATATGTACATATATGTACTCTGAAATACTAATTATACTTCATTATGTATGTCAAATTTAGTAAATTAAACAACAATAGAGAGCTTACGTTTTATTATAAAATTAACGTCATTAATGCTATAGAACTTACAAAAAATATGCAATAACTTTTCGTTAGGAAATAATTGTGTACAAACAAATGTACATATGTACCAAATAATCAAAAACTATGAATCAATTATGTAGTTTAAGAAGCATGCAAATATTCATCAATTTTTTTTTGTTTAACATTGTTGAAACGCGAGATTAAAGCTTTGTCCCTCAGTCTTCTCAAAAGTAGAAGTTCGTTGTAGGATGCACCATTTTCTTCAGCCCATTGCAAACCCAGCTCAAAGGCATTAATTGCATCTTGTGCTTTCACTTGCGGAGTAGTTGCAATCACTTCGTCGTCATCTTCCTGATTTATTGTTGTATGACTAGAAATCTCTTTTATAATCTCTTCGTCAGACATTTCATGAAAAATATTTTCCTCTTTATCCATTCCACGGCACCAGGTTTCCAAATCTTCCGGACTTATTTGTGTTTCAGCAGCAATTTGCTCTATTACTTCCGAAGGTACACTGATTTGTGGATCGGTGGTAGGAGTGGCGACTATATCTGGCCATAACTTTTTCCAAGACGATGTAATAGTTGATGAAGGTAATGCATTCCACGATTGACAAAGAGCAAAAACCAAGTCTTTCATGTTAAGTTCTTTTAACGTTTTTTCTATTGGCTGGTCTTTTGACACGGCTTTCAGAAGTAGGTTTTTCTTATAATCTTGCTTTACAAACTGAATGATATGCTGATCCATCGGTTGAATCAGTGCAGTGCAGTTTGGCGGAAGAAACATCGCAGTGATGCATTTATCCTCAGTTGTCAGTTCTTCTTCAAGCGGATGACCGGGAGCGTTATCAAGAAGCAATAACGCTTTTTGAGAAAAATTATGATCTTTCAACCATTTTCTAACTTCTGGTACGAAGCATTCATCAAACCACTTTTTGAAAAGATCTTTTGTCATCCACGCACTTTTTTGTCCATAATAGTGTACAGGTAAATCAATGTTTTTGAATGCACGTGGTTTATTAGATTTTCCAATGACCACCATTTTTAGCGTGTGTGTACCCGCAGCGTTAGCACATGGTAGTATGGTTACACGTTCTTTACTTACTTTTCGTCCAGGTACGGATTTTTCATTATAGGAAACAAAAGTTTTATTAGGTATCACACGCCAAAAAAGCCCTGATTCGTCTGCATTGTACACCTGTGACGGGTTAAGATTTAAATCTTTCACCTTTTGCAAAAATCTTAATTTAAATGGCTCTATGCAGGTGGCATCATTAGAAAGTTTCTCTCCTGTAATGGTCATTAAACGTATGCCATGACGACTTTTGAAACGTTCTAGCCATCCCTTGCTAGCCACAAAATCATCTTTTTTTATTATTTCTTTATAAAAATATTTAGCTTTCATTGCCAACATGGGTCCCGAAATGGGCGCATGCCTATTTCTTTCCTGAAGAAACCACATGTATAAAGCTTCTTCCACTTCTGGATGTTCAGCTTTCTTGAGTGTCTGTCTCTTGCCTGGCCCGCAGTCAGTAGTTGACACGAACTGTTTAATCTTCTCGTGGTTTTTTTTAATGTCATAAATTGTAGATCGGCCTACGCCGTATTCACTTGCTAAACTACTGAAAGATTCATTACGATTT
This sequence comes from Limenitis camilla, assembly GCA_905147385.1. Classification (NCBI taxonomy): domain Eukaryota; kingdom Metazoa; phylum Arthropoda; class Insecta; order Lepidoptera; family Nymphalidae; genus Limenitis; species Limenitis camilla. Next base: position 7,408,559 of record LR990234.1, on the reverse strand, counting down.
AGGCGGTCTAAAATATCACATTTTTCTTTAATTGTCAGTGTTTTGTGCTTTCGCTTCTGAGCTTGTGACGACATTACTAGGTACGTATACGTAATACACAATGAATAAACAGTAAACAATGAACACGCACTAGGCCGCACGTAGTCAAATTCCAACTAAGCAATCAGAATCAAAACAATACCCTATGCGTCGAGCACAATAGTGATGGTGCGTACAAGTTGTAACTTGTTCAATAATGCTTAGCGAATACGTATTCAATAATAAATAATAGACCATGTCGGATTACAGGGGGCGCCGGATTAGACAGGGGCCGGACTACCGGGGGTCCACTGTAAGACAAAAAATCAAAACAACATTCTCGCACTATGACTTTATTGGTAATGTCTATGTTCAATCATAAAATTTTCAATATAAAAGCATAAGATGCCTATTACTTATATTTTAATTTATTAGTATACTACAAGCAATTTTTTTTAACATTACAGTAATTCGAAAAAATTTAAATATGAGGACTCATCAAAAGTAGATGATTTTTTAAAATAAAAAATAACACGTGTTTACGACTGCAATATTGTAGGAAACTTTGTATGTAAATGTGTGTATATAAATATTTAAAACTTACCTAAAATTAGGCACAAAATTGTCGTCCATTTTGTAAAAATCATTTTCATCACGGTCTCTCAACTTTAAAAAAAATTAAATGGCAAACCTTATCGATGAACAGAGAAACACTGTAACCACATCAAATGTTTCAAAGATAATATAAATTTTACTTGCCAAACCACTTCAAAGTATCTAAATAGACCATTATATTAATTAATGTCATTAATAAGTAGTTTCAGAGAAGACTACTATTACAATCATTAGGTATGAAAATTCCCCCTCAACTATAATTACAGTTTAGTTTGAAAACCCAACGCAATTTAATTAATCCATTGACGTGGGTAGATTATAAAATACATAATTTGTGTCGATTCATTAGCATTTATTCTAACTTTCGTTATGTTTGACATGACGACCAATTAAAAGTTCAACAAATATTAATTGTTCAATGTCGTATTATCTATTTATATAAAATTTTATATAAAGTTAAATATAACATTTTATATAAATTTGTTATTTTATTTACTGTATGTTGCAGAGGGAATTTATCCGTCACTTTTATTTTATCTCCATTAATTATAAATGTAAATCTTTAAGAAATATATAACTAAGTAAAATATATATGTAGTAGTAATTTTAGTTTGCGCAAAAAAACTACATTTATTATTTATTTATGCAACTGTTGTATGATAAGGAATAGGGGTTTTAATACCTAATTGTCAATAGTTGCATACAAGACTTTATCTACACCCATAATTAAATCCTCTATAAAATATTCTGAAACAGATAATTTACTGCTAACATTAACACAGCCACTCCTAGTAACCTAACATCATCCATTACTGACTATATACAAATTACAAATAAACTAAGTATTAATGAAACAATCATTTATTGTAGTTGTAATGAACATTTCGTACAGTGCAATTATTAAAATTCACTTTAATATGTTCTTTAATGTTGGAAGGTAATCGCTCATTTTTTTTGTAACCAAAACAATAAATATATCAAAGAAAAATGGCGGGGATTCGAATACCATATTTTCTTTACGGCGCGCGGCGTTCTAGTCGTGAAACGCGCGTGAATGACTTTTCTTTTTTGAAATTCTACAGATCGACGTAGGAAAGCATATTTGCTGTAAGTAGACAAAATACCTAAAGTGACTTTTTACTACCATTAGAATCAGAAAAAAAAGCCGCATCGAATGACCCGGATCCTGTGTCTCTACGATGAAAAAAAAATTACATACGCCGTTGAAAACGCCTGTCTTTATTTTTTTTTTAGCAAGATTAAATGCTGTATGTAGACCAAAATCTAGTCATTTTAGACATTTTGTACTTACAGCAAAAGAAAGACTGCATTTTTTACATTACAAATACTTACTTCTTCCCATTTAAAAACTTAACGCTACTTACAGCATTTCTGCGGCGTGTGATTTTTACATTCGTTTACTTACAGCAAGTTTAGGGAACCTACAGTTTTAGTTTTTGTTATTTACAACAAATCATTACGTATTTGCTTTAATAGCTCACACCACATAATGCATTTTAAAAACCTGTGATTTTTTAGAAATTTGAGATAATGCATTTTGATAAATCATTTATCATTTCATTTTTACCGTTACGCCATTAAAAAAATGATAGTACTTTGAAGTTGTGTCAGTGTTACTGCTTCGCTACCGGCTCCGCCCGCACCCTTCATTCCTTGTACGACATTCTGTTATTGTCTCATTATAAGCGTGGCATTTGATTTGGAACGTCGTGTGTGCTGAGTGTCCGTAATAAGTGGTGTGATTTAGATTGAACCTAAGTATTTTATCACGAAAACGTAAGTAAATTTTCCGTATGAATATTATTAAGTGTCGATAAGTATTTACGTATTGTATCTTAATCGAAAATATCTAACACAAGTAAAGATATTTGTAATCTGCCATAATTAAGTTTAAGCATTTTTTCTAGGTACCTCATGACCTATAATCAGAAATCACAATGACTAGGCCAACGAGGGTAACAAGATATTTTTTTATTTTTTATAAACTGCCTTGCTTATTTTATATGGCGAAACGCAGGGAATGGATGGACGAATTGAAACCTATTCAAGAAGACATTGTTGAAGAGCATTCAAGAAAGAAGCCTAAAATACAAATATTAAGCAACTAATTATACCTACAAGACAATTTAATTCCTTCGAAATTGAACAACAAAAACATAAAATCACAGATCGATGTATCTAATAATTTTTCGCATAATAATTGCAAAACGACACCACATACAAGGAATTTGGAAGAGGACATGACTAAGAAGAGAGAATAGTAGCAAAGAATTGACTCCAACTTTTCGAAACCCAGAAAAATACATGACTGGAACCGACCACATACTAAGACAAATTTTACCGCCACCGCTTCAAGCTTCGGGCTTGACGGAAATCCCAACAGACTTGCATAAAGATTGCGAAAACACCCTCGAAACATGTTTTACAAAACATGCTAAATTAGATTTTACTGTAACCATTGAGAATGGAGATGTTTTGGGTGAAAGTATTCCACATTTAACAGCTTGTAAAGCCTACTTTCCAGTTGAGAATGATGGTAAGCAAAACAAAACCCAATGTCTCTATTTTATCTCAGAATTAGGCGGTGGTGTTGAGAGCAATATGGAACACCCTCAAAGGAAATCACCAACTACTGAGAAGAGAGCTATGATCGAAAGCAACGTAAAATTGATGGACCCTGAAAGTCTACCCTCCGGTCTTAGAGCATGTGCAGCAATAGAGAGCCACGTGCAAACGCATCTTCAATGTCCATCTCCAGTTCTTGATACAAGTGTTGCTACTCAAAGTAACGTGCTACATTTTCAGTGTCCATCTCTAGAACCTTCAACGAGTTTTGCGATTGAGGGCGACGTAGTGCAAGTATCATCTTCCTGCTATTCTCTGGTTCCTGGCATAAGTACTGCTACAAATGGCACTGTGCAGATGCAATTTATTTCTGAAAACAGTTCTGCAAATGAGAGCAATATAGTGCCAATAGGTAAACTATTTCGAAACTGTATCTGCAGCACGTTGCTGTCACTCGTTCTAGGGGACATTGATAGACTTGGAGATCCTATTGGCACTATATTGCTCTCATTTGCAGAACTGTTTTCAGAAATAAATTGCATCTGCACAGTGCCATTTGTAGCAGTACTTATGCCAGGAACCAGAGAATAGCAGGAAGATGATACTTGCACTACGTCGCCCTCAATCACAAAACTCGTTGAAGGTTCTAGAGATGGACACTGAAAATGTAGCACGTTACTTTGAGTAGCAACACTTGTATCAAGAACTGGAGATAGGCATTGAAGTTGCGTTTGCACGTGGCTCTCTATTGCTGCACATGCTCTAAGACCGGAGGGTAGACTTTCAGGGTCCATCAATCTTAAAAGACACAATGTCTTCATGTTAAGTTTCAATTATAATTGTATTTTGTTACATCTTTCGTTCTTAAATAAGGCAAATTGCCACTAAGTTTCTGTTTTTTACTTTTAAATAAATATTTTTTGATTGCATACAATGTTTTTATTTACATCATAGTTTTAGGGCCTTAGTTTTTATTTTGTATATTTTATTTTTTATCTCTTAGATATAAGAGAAAAATACTTTTTTAATTCATTGTATTGTTGAAACGAAGTTCTGGCAGTATAGTTAGAGTTTCAAATTTTGTTTCAACAATTTAAAAGACCATAATTTTTTTTTACCATTTACGACATTTTATTTCAACCAAACATTACATTACCAACTGACCCACTGCATTTCTAGATCTAATCATAATTATAAATTTAATCTTACGTCTTGAATTGCAGTACCAAAATAAATAAATTTACTGCATACAGCATATTTACCGCCAGTAAATTGATAATATTTTCATCTACGCGTACATTTTTCTTCCTTAGTTACAGCGTTTTAAAGGTATGTGATTTAAAAAACTGTTTGCTGTAACTAGCCAAACACGTACTTACAGTAACTTTGGATAAAAAGTCTACATTGCAAATGGTGACTGGCAGTTAAATAACCCTATATTCCAAAAATGGTAGCAATATCATGGATAGGTCAGATACTATTAATTTTTTTCCGAAAATAATAAAGTTTTTTGGCTCTGGTGAACAATTGCAATATGTCTACTTACAGCAAATATGCTTTCCTACGTCGAGATGTTCTTTTTTGAAATTCATACATATACCACGTATCGAGCAGTAAGAATATGGCTGTCTGTTAAGTAAACCCTTTGCACAGAAGGATTAACAAAAAAACAAACGAGTGTTATTATGAAATTCAGTATATATCATCCGTTTGGATGATATAATGTAACGGATGATATAATGTCATTGGTTATTAGAACATTGGGTGTTTTAATGTTGGCAATAAGCTAACTGATTCTAACTGATACTTTTATAGAGGATTTAAATCATGGGAGTAGATAAAAAATAATAATGACTTTATTTAGAGATCTCATTAGTTTTATTTCTAAATAGAAAGGAAAAATTACCATTTGTGGGCACATCTTATAGGGGAAGAAAGCATTAGAATTTTTTTCAAAACAATTAGAATATAATTTTTAAAAAATATATATAATTTTTGAAAATGTTTGTGTTTTTTTCTATTGTTTGCTGGAATGCATGAAATTCCGTGAAATAGATCGACTTAAGCTTTCAATAGCGATGAACGATACCGATGAACAATCGGAAATAGATCAATATTGAAAATTCATTGGAATTATTAATCGTATATACCTAATTATGTCGCTAGATGTCGTTGGATTCAGATACATTGATTTACAGTTAGACGCTATTTTTATAGTTGTGCTTGCGTTGCAACTTGACATAAAAGATTTGATCAATAAAATATTTATTAAATTCGGATGCAATTTCGAGTGGATCAGTTATTATTTTCCCATGAACATTAATCTGATGAATATTGCTTTTAGGAAGTTGTTTAGTAGATTTTTTAATAATTTTCCAAGTAGCCATGGATTTATTAGATGCAGTTTTAATGTAATAATTGTTTTGCTCTTTTTGGGTAAGAGTAATAATTTTTTATGTATTTTTTCGTACGCAACATTTTTTTATACCCTTGAAGATCCGTGTAAGTTTCTTAGTAGTATTTTTTTTAATTCTTATTAGTGTAAAACATAGGTCGTATAATAATTTAAATAGATTGAAAAATATGTCAAAAGCATTGTTAGGGTCAGTTGCTTCATGGCAGTCAGAAAATGTCAAAGAATTTAAATGGTTTTGGAATTTTATCATATTGTCTTGACTCAAGTCTATAAATATACTGCATTTATTAGAAATAAACCACTATTTTTATTTATTACACATTTATTTTTATAGAAAACTAGTAGGTAGTCAAGAATGGATGAAACATAGGCATCACTTGAAGTAAATAATTCGATATAAATTCGATTCGACTGCGCCCATTCTTCTCAGGTCTGGGTAGGTCGTTTCCCTTTCAGAAAGTGGTAGGTTCCGACGTTCAATAAAAGAATGTAAATTCTAATATTGAATAAAAAAATTTGACTTGACAAATATAAAAACTGAAAAGAACTAAGAACGAGATCGTCGACGAACTAGTTCATATGGTTCACCTAAAGGGACGCTCTTTTGTACTTGGTCGTTCGCGATATTTCGCGATTGGGTCTTGGGTCTTGGGTATTCCCAAAACTAATTCTTCACGATGTCGTGGGGCTGGAGTTAACGGCTAGCATCATTTTCAACAATGGCACCTGATTTTTTCTTTTGCTCCCTTCTTGCAAATATTTAAATATGTCAGTAATTTTCATATATATGTATTTTAGTTTACAAAATATGAATGATCGATAAAACCGATGTTTGAAACATTACGATCAACTCGCATTATATTGTACATCACTAAGGTGGCGGGCCTCCGCCATTTTATTTTATATTTTGACACTCGAAAAGATATTTTGATACTTGTCACTTGAGCAATGACAGTCACAAAATTGTCAATTGTGTCATAAAAATATTACCGCTTTCACGATTTCAATCGTTTTATAATTGATATTAATTGTAAGTATAATATTATTTAAATTCTTGATAGTATTTCCTTACTACTATATTTCTTATATAATTATATTAGGACATTAGATATGTATTAAATCAAATAATTCGACCGGCAGTTTTCCAGAACAGGAACAGTAACAATGAGTTGTCCGTTCAATGAAGAGCAGTTACTGCAGCTCAAAGCATTCGTGGAATTATGCAGGACTCAACCTCAGATTCTACAACTCCCTCAGTTATCTTTTTTCAAAGAATATTTATCATCACTTGGAGTCACGATTCCTTCTGCGACGTTTGAACCAAAGAATTTCTCGGCCTCTGGAGATAGGTATGTTTCAAGCACCTTAGTTGTCTCCTGTCTTTAGATGTTACTAATTATACAGATACATGATACATCTATGAATTTTAGAGATGCTTAAGTCTTGAATACAAGAAATGTAGAAGGGGATGATATTTTGTATCAGTTTCTTATTGTTACCCAAGCAAAGCGGGAATGGGTCAACAACTAAAATATAAAAGGACTAATAGGTTATGTTTCTTTATATTTAACTGGTACTGGCCATTGGGTCATTTAGAATGTGCAATTTCAGTTAACTCAATGTATGCAGAATGTAGCTCACGGCATTGGGTTAACAATGTTACAGACCTATGACTTCTGTCTTTCACTCATTTTAGCTTCCCCTTTTCCTATTAAAATAGCCGATTACTTTGAAATCACATGTCAGTGAAATGAGAAATGTAATATGCATAATCTGAGTTAGTAAGCTCAGTTATCATCTTTGAAACTCATTAGTTTGAAAAGTATATTTTTAGTGTCATTGACCTGTTATCCACATATTATATTTTAATGGTGACAATTTGTTTTTCTTTATAATACAGTAACACCAATGCTGCTCCTGGGGAAAAAGCGACAGCTTCATCCGAAGATGAGTCGGAATCTGAATCTGATGTGGAACTTGATATGGAAGGTATTTATCTCATGTTTTAGTAGTTTTATATTGTAATTAAATGTATCCATGAAATTAACATGAACCCAATTGTCGATAACTACTTACATAAAGTATTTACTAGGAAAATAATACAATGTACCATTATTGACAAAAGTTTTAAATATTTTTGTTTCAAATTACTGCTACTATGAAGTTTATTATACATTTTATTACAACTGGCTATTTAACCCTGTTATAATAGGTCGGGGAAAAAGTCTTTTTGCATTATAGTATGTATGAACTTGTAATAAAATCTCTTTGGCTATACTATTTGTATCTGGCTGGTTTTGGTATCATTGAAAGTTTACATTTTAAAGAAGATAATTCTTATAAGAAGTTTTTCGTACTGTAAAGATAATAAAGAAATTTGATACATTTTAAAATTTTACTACAAAAAAGGTAACGCAAGCCGCAAAAAAAATTGCTATGTTTATGGACCTAGTGCAGTGTCTGTGAGAGTAGCACTAATTTGGTTTAATCATTTTCAATCTGGAAATTTTGATGTCAAAGATGCACCTCGCCTATTACGGATATCAGTAGTTACGACGTAGCTGAAGAACTGGGAATTGACCACAAAACAGTTTTGGCGCATTTGAAAAAAACTGGGTACACAAAAAAACTCGATATTTGGGTACTTCACAAGCTCACTGAAAGAAACCTTATGAACCATGAACTCATTTGTGTTTCTTTATTACGACGTAATGAAACCGAACCATTTTTGAAGAAGCTGGTGAACTGGTGATGAAAAGTGGATCACGTACGACAAAAACGTGCGAAAAAGGTCGTGGTCATAGGCCGGTCAGGCTTCACAGACTGTGGCAAAACCCGGGTTAACTCGCAACAAGGTGATGCTGTGTGTGTGGTGGGATTGGAAGGGCATTATTCATTATGAGCTGTTACCACCAGGCAGGACCATCGATTCTGAACTCTACTGCGAACAACTGATGAGATTAAAGCAAGAAGTTGAGAGAAAGCGGACGGAATTAATCAACAGAAGGTGTGTGGTTTTTCATCATGATAACGCTAGACCTCACACATCTTTAGCCACTCAGCAAAAATTAAGAGAGTTTGGCTGGGAGGTGTTAATGCATCCGCCGTATAGTCCTGACCTCGCACCTTGCATCCTGTATCGGTCTCTTCAGAATTCTTTAGGCAGTGTCAGGTTAACATCACGAGAAGACTGCCAAAATTACTTGTCGCGGTTTTTTGATCAGAAGCCCCAAAATTTCTATAGCAATGGGATCATGTCTCTACCTACAAGATGGGAAGAAGTTATCGAACAAAATAGTACCTACATATTTTAGTTAAATGTAAATAAACTATATTAAAAAAATGTTTTGAATTTTCTTAAAAAATGCGAAGAAACTTTTTCCTATATACTTGCCGTTAATCTCTATTTCAAATTTGCTAATTTTGTCAATCATTAATTTTTTAACTTTTGAAGTTCTTCTTATCATTATGGGTCAAACCGACCCCTGACTTTAAAAATAACAGCAATTGAATTTGTCCTAATTAATTGAGGTTAATAAAAATAACTTTAATTTTTTAGTGTATTTTTCAGTTTAAATTCTTGTTGAAAATGTTTTCTACTTTATCATACTCAGTTTTTTTAAATAAAATGTGTCCTTATTTCTAATATTATTCTTAAAAATGATTTTCAGGTGTAATCACTGATACTTCTGAAGCTAATCAAGAAATGGGTGATAGTTCTAAGGAAGTGTCAGATGAAGATCGTGACAAGTCCGATGAGAAGAGAAGTGAAGCTATGAAGGCGTTCTCAGAACAACAGTTTGATGAAGCTATTGCATTGTACACAGAAGCAATAACTCTTAATCCCCAAAGTGCTTTGCTCTTTGCCAAAAGAGGACAGGTAAGCTAAACATAATATGATGAAATTGCTCCATGACGATATTGCATCAACAAAACAAAATACATATAATAAGGTATTTGACATGTTATAGGAAAATATCTTAGAGTTTTAATTATGGCATTAAAACATATAAAATATTATTATTTTTCGTGAATTTTTGAGTTCTCTTAAAAAATTACTATTATCTGTCAAATTGTAATATGCTGATGTTTGTGGTAGGGGAGAATCAGGAGAAATAAAATCAAAACACTAAATCAACTAAATGATTCCAATAATATAGAACATATTATTTCCTCCCATTTGTGGATTAATTAATAAAATTTCATCCATCTCTTAAAGTTATGAACTAGGTAGTAAATAAAATGGATTTGTTTTTTTATTATTTTAAACACAACAAAGATATAGTATTATCTTTATTGAAAATTTTAAGTAACATTTGAATTGTTTCAGGTTTTCCTTAAACAGAATAAACTTCATGCTTGTATTAAGGACTGCACCCGTGCCTTGGAGCTCAATTGTGATAGTGCTGCTGGATACAAATTCAGAGGTCGTGCATACAGGTATGAATAATATATAATCAATCTCCAAAATTCATATATAATATTATGCTACCCACTCTTTTATTCCATACATAAATCTGCCTGTACTACTTCGCCAGTTCGAGTTACGATTATGCAGCAATGGTCACTTTTCTAGAACATTCAATTCTAAAGAAATCTTATAATTGACTAATATTATAAAATGCTTCTACTGTAGAAATTTAAAGAAAAAAAAACAAATTTTACGTGTATTTTGAATTTAATTTGTGTGGTATATGAAGGTTACAATAGTTAAAATGATAATTTAAAAATTGTGTAAGACTTTTTGTTAGTTACAATTATAATTTATATTAACAGGCTTTTGGGTAAGTTTGAGGAAGCTTCCCATGATCTTTGCGAATCTCTGAAGATCGATTACGACGATCAAACTAACGAGTGGCTCAGTGAAGTGAAACCAAATGCCGAAAAGCTCCGCCAACACAAACTAAGTGAGCAACGCAAGAAGGAAGAAAAGGAAGTAAGTATTGATTTGTAGAACAAGACTTGCTGTATTGAACTATAATTGCCCTATCAACATTGGATTTATGATCAAGTGGTGGTGGGTGTAGGGGATTTCCTACATACATACACAAACGTACGTACATACATACACACACTTTTATATCCATATCTATACACTTAACTTACATACCAGTAGACACACAATCAAAGAAAATAAATATTTAATAAAAATTAATTCTCAAGCATAGTCAAGCTAAACGCGTAGTATGTAAGTTAGCTCTTAATATTTTGTTTCTACCGCACGATTCGTTTCTCCGTCTACCGTCACAATTTTACCGCCGCCAGTTAAAATAGTTTGAGTGAATTGTTTTTAGTGGATTTCTATATTATAAATTAGATAATACTTATTGACTATTGTACATGTGTGATGGTGAACTGTAAATAAAGCCGTGCTTGTGACTCGTGTGTTCTTCTTCCTAACGAACTACAGTGGGTTCAACCCCAATCCATTGAATGACTGAAATAGACCAAATTTTACAACTAAGTTAGTTGCAAGCAGTTTCTGATTTTGTTCTGTACGTCATAACAATTGCTATTGGTAACAAGCATTCTACCATGAGACATTAAATAGACTTGTGGTTAAATTGTACCAAATAAGGATGATAGTGTTTCCTTATTTTACCTGATACCACGATAACGAGGTTGTTTTTACATTTTCAGCATCGTGAAAAACTCCGTAGAGCTCGCAAAGCGCAAGAAGCTCGTGCCAAGGCAGCCAAAGAACAGACCCAATCTCAACCCAGCTTCCGACCTGGAGCAACTCCTGGTGGTTTTGGTGCTGGTTTTGACTCCCAAGACTTTGTGAAACTGCTGAATGATCCAGAAATATTTGCTGCATTTGAGGTATAGTTTTATTAATAGACTAGCTTATTAACCGCAGCTTCGTTCACCTCGTAATAATGCTTTGGCGACCATGACGAGATAACGGATGTTGGGTGGTTCTCCAAATTAGGTATATTGCTTTGAATCTGTTTCAAAGTAAGACAGAGTTGAGAATAACATGTATAAAAGTGAATTAAGCTGAGACCATAGATTACAAAAGTATAACACTATGATAGATTAAACTATAGAAATATATCATTTAGTGTTTCCAAACTAAATATAATATTCTCCGTGATTCAAAAATGACAGATTTTTACGCAAAGTTTCTAGTAATTTTTTCACCACATTTAGAATTTATATCAAAAGTTTCTTCCTATTCGTTCATTTACATATCAAAGGAATAAAATTGTGTGTTAAACTTTTAAATTGTGTGTTTTATGCTTAGTCTTAGCCTCTTTGTTTGGACTAGAGAACTGACAGACACTTCTTTTACTAATAGTAGTTACTTATTCACACTCATTGGAAAATGTAGTTTAAACTAGAGGATATGAGTTTATCACAAATGATGTTATAAAACTAAATATTGTGTATCCCAGGATCCAGAGATTTCGTCCGCATTTTTTGACGTGTCGCAAAATCCTGCCAACTTCGTCAAATATCAGAACAACCCAAAAGTAACTGCCGCTTTGGAACTGCTCAAGAAGAAGTTTACATCTGGCGAAAGAGTTGCGCCGGATGGGTTCCAAGGTAATGTATATTTGTCACTGACCTCTGTCCTACGGCAACATCTGATTTTTATATGTATTATGAAATTTCTTTTTATAATTTCGAAGTCTTACTTATACTGAAGTGTACAAACATTGACCTAAAATACTATGAACTCGCAATCAGAGTTTTAAATCGCAATTCCTTTTTCATTAGCAACCATCTCCATAACAGCACCTCTATAATATAGCAGTCTCGTAACATGTGAAAAAAATATAACGGTGTGTCATATTTGTAGAAAGTAGATAGCGTTTTATAATTGAAAAATAAAAAAAAACATACAAATGAAATAGCAATTTTTGGAATCCAGGGTATACCAGGGGTATTTCTGGCTTTCAGGGGTTTGTATACCATCAAATAAGTTAGGGCATTTCTGCTTTAGATTATTCAATTACGAAAGATTGAGATTTCAATAATGTTTTTATGACCCTGCACTTTAGATATTTTTTCGTAATACATATTATATGTGTACCTAACGGCTGGCGTCCATATTGTTAGTCAATGTGTACAAAAATGTATTTTCATTTGGCATATACGACGATTTATTATATCATTGTTATTTACTGACTATGTTAATTAACAGGTTTCGCAAATGCCCCTCAACCTGGTGCTGGAGGGAAGAACTCTGATGACGATGTTGGATTAGATTAAGTAATTCACTATCCATCCATCTACTGTCCATGTCACTGCTATACTATTGAGGTTACTTTTGTTTATTATCACTAGGTGTTGGGTGTAGAACAGACATTTATTTTGAAAACATGAACTAAATAAGAAGCATATATTTATGAGTAAAAAAATTAGGTGCAGTAGAGACTATTATCAGGATCCCAGTTATGCGGATTCACGATTATCCGGATTTTCAAACTGCAATCATGTCAGTCCTTTTAAAACAGGTTTAAAATTTTATTATTTGTAAGTAATGTAATATCCTGAGTTTATTTATAATTAAAACTTCTCTAATAAAACATTTTTTTCGACAGATAACTCATAAAAGTATCCATAAAATATCTTCATATGAGCGATATAGGTATTTTTTAGAGTTAACATTGTGCACAAAAACCGCTTTCCTCCATGAGTTCATTTATCCGAATAGATATCTACAATTAGTCCGGATATTCTAATCTCTACTGTCTTATAAATTATGATATATTTTTCAAATATCCAGGCAGAACAATAATACAAAAGTTATCTCGATAGTTTTATAAAATTTTATTTGTTTGTATTGTAAAAAGAACTTCTATTGTACAAGGAAGGGCAATATTTTATATTGGTGAAAGGAATATATAAGTTCATGTTTTAATGGTAGCTTTATATGTCCCAACGACGCGTTGTATAATGATAACAAAATGGTTTGTAGAAGCAGTTCAGGGTTTACTTATTTAACGGTTCCCATTTTCTGCTAATTATAACTATCAAAATACTTACTACCAATGATATATAATATGAAACCAAAGCAAACGCCCCATACTTCTTATGTACTATTTGAAAGCACACTTATTGTGCATTGCATTGTAGCATGGTGAGGGCGTCAATTTTATTTAAAAGATTCCCATATTATCAATGAAAAAATATTTCAAATTACGTTACTTTGTAAGTTTGTATATTACAGTAAATGAGAAACATTCAACAGTAAAAAAGAATGATTGTCTTATGTCACCCGCACCATACAATTGTTTACGTAATATGAAATATTGTGCCCTAATAATATAGGATATATTACATATTATATGAATTCATTACAAAATGTGTTCATTGCTTCTATGATTTATATGGCATTTATGTACGCACCATAATGGTTGGTCTACTTTTAATTTGCTAGTAAATAAAGTATAAATATTATTGTGTTGTTCTTTTTTTTCTTTTTAGCAATACTAAAATAAAACGAGGCTGCAAGAAATAACTAAATGATTGATGTATGTTTGCTTTAACATTCAAAATAATAAAAAAACACATTGGTTTTGCTTTACTATCGAATTGTAAATACGAAAGGTAAAAACAATTTGATCTATACTATGTCTGTTTGCTTGAACGCGGTAATCTCAGGAACAACTGGTCCATCTTTCAGTGTTAGATAGGCTATATAACATCACGCTACGACCAATAGAAGCGGAGTATTCGCGGACGATATCGCGTGGGTCGTCTAGTATTTAATAATGATATGATGAAGTTTTCATATTCGATAGAAGCAGGTCTTACTTTGCAGAAATGAAAGTAAATAGAAAGACAGCTTTACATTCTTAATGTCGTTCTTCGGAGTCATAAAGCTGTTCCTACTGAACAGGTACGTAAACGCACTGTTAGGGATGTATTTGAAATCAACCGTTACAGACTGGTAAAAACTGGCCGCATAAGTGATGTCATGGGTCCTTGGCTTTACAATAAAATAAATAAAAATTTACAAATCAGGAACATAACTAAGCATGATTGTAAACAGAAACTCGTCTCTTGGTTGCTAAACCTAAATTATCAGGATACTGAAGCTCTATTAAAAATAACTGCATAGGACTCACTTAACACGCAAGTACACTTACAACATACACGCACATGCACAACACATACACACGCACGCACCCGGGCACGCAACTCACTCGCACAAACACACATTCTTCATTATCTTTTTCATATAAAAATTAATATTTCATTGCGTCTCATTCATTTGTATGTTATGACATATTTCTTACAAATTTAAATAAAGGTCCGAAGGAATGCAGCGACATCCGCAACACAAGGTATCTTAGTGCGGGTCTCAAAGCACATCTATTATTCTATATTGGGGTCCTAATAATAAACAGATGTAAAAGTTATATGTAAAACAGTATGTATATTTTTTGTGAAATAAATAATTATTATTATTAAAAAAATAAAATTTAAGACTATTATGCTAATATCCATTAATATTTTCAGAAGTTGACTTTTAAATTCTTTTATTAAGTCTCTTTTTGGAAAAGTAATTGTAATGGGATATTAAGTTAGGGGTAGTACTTAATAGAATCTGACATCTTCATTTTCTCTGACTGTAAAATCTTGATGACTTTGTACATAGTATTAAGGTTAAATAAGAAACATATGAAAGCAATCTAATCCTATGTATTGTACAACATAATTTAAACATCATTAACTCTTCCCCAACGAAGCCTTATCTTCCTCTCTTCCAACTTCAACCAAGAAGGCATATCTCTCGGTAAAGGTTGAGCATTTGGGAACTTCAGAGGTGGTGGAGGTGATTTAAATGGATCTTCATTTTTAAGTTTACGTAACAAAAATTCTTTGTTTATTTGCTTAGGATCCCTATATTTATCCATGTATAAATTAAATGGTTTTCTTCGTGGAGCCCATTCTTGTGGTCTTATGTAGGGTTCAGGGAAGTCATATTCATAGACTGAAAATAAAAATAATAAATTAATTTTAAGTCTTTTGGCTAATATAGCACTGTCTATTTCACATCATCAAATATTAAAAAAACATAAATAAAGTAATATTTTTTTGATGTGTCATAACTAAAAACTAAATCTTCTTTTGTTTGAGTTTGAGTTAGAATAATAAGACAATATTTACTTGGTTCTTTTTGATTTAATGTAGAATGAAAGAACTCCTTTACAGACACATCCCAGTCACTCTGGTAGAAGGCAAGTCCAATAGGTGTGATATTGTCTTGATACTTCTTGTACCATTCTCTGGTATTGAATGTTCTGTCATCCAGTGATGATGATGTTGCAACTGAAATTAGATTTTACACTCTTTATTTTACTGTACAAAGTGTGTGTTGTTAGTTTGTCCTACTTTTGTAGTGAAATTAATCAATGGATTGACATAATTTCTTAATCAGAAATACGGGAAACTTCATCTCTATTGTACATTTTCAGTTAGAACATAACAATATGGCACCTGATATTTAAATTAAGTAATTACTAAACATCATTGAATTATTCCTTTTCTTTTTTAATATTTAGCCTTTATTATTATAATTTTAGAGGTGAGATGGTGGTGTCCACTGTGAATCACTAACATACTATGCTTTAGAGAATAGAAATTCAATGGAAAATAGTGATGGCAGGTGGGACAATATGAATGAATATTAAAATGTGTGCGAGCAAGTAGGCAAGCTCATCAGTGAATGATTTGAAATACACCACAGGGAATCAAGGGCAGGTTGGATAGTTAATAAAAAAAAATCATGCAATATAGTTTTAAACTTTCATATTTACATGAAGAATAACAAATAGCTTGAAATGACAATGAATGGTTGATGGTATAATTTATTTTACATAGAAGATGATTGACTTACTCTGAGGTAGTTCATATGAAATTTTTCCATCTTGTTTATATAATACAAATACATATCTATGATAACCTGTGCCTTTCAGTGGGAAAGGTTGCAAGTATTCTGCTAGAACATCTCCTTTTTCAATTGAATTTCCAGGTATATTTGCTATTAGCCAGTGCACATATTCCTTATTGTTATCAGTTAAATGACCGTCGAGGTTAGTCAGTGCAAGGGTCCATAGAGAGTTCCCATCAGAGTCATAACCAACAATGGGACTTTTTAAAGCTTCAGCAGGTTTTATAACATTTCCATAACAAACAGGTAAACAGTTGCCATCATTAGTATCATAAAATATATCCAAATTTAAGTGAGGTACAAAAAAACCTTCACCATATAGATGTTCAAATATCCCATAATGATCTGCTATTTGTTTTTTATGTATTGGGCCTAATGATTGTAACCAGTCCTTTCTAGATTGTTCCAAATCAATTTCTAATTTGCCAGTGCGTGCTAACTGTTCAAGGTTTTTATCATTTTTAATTTTCTTGATATGTTCCATACTCTCCGCACGGGTTGCTGATTTTCTAAAAATGGTTCCACAGATAAATATCTAAGCAGTAAAGGATAATAATAGAGAATATAAACTAAATTGCTAATCCATAACCTTTTATATAAAAATGTATTGTCGTTTGTAAATCATGAGCAATGATGCCTACTGCTAGGCCAGGTCTCCTTTTCAAAATCTTAAGAAGGTTAGGTCACACTTATGAAGGGCCTTTGAGAAAATTATGTAGAACTCAGGAGTGCAGGTTTACTTATAATATTTTACTTCATTGTTAAGGTTATTTAATTACTTAAAACACCTATAACTCAGAAAAGTCAGAGGTGTGTCTGTTGCGTGAGTAAAACATTAAACTCTTAACCACTGGACCTGTACCTTTCGAATGTTAAGTAATATTGAATAATTATTAATGTAAGCTTACTTCTGTGCAGGAAATCCTATGTCAATTTTCGTAGTATATAAATCGTCTTGATAATTCAGCTCATCCAATCTTTCTTTGATTGTTCTGCAGTATACAGGAGGTTTTCCTCTCATTCTATGACCTAACCGTATCTGTTGAAACTGAACATTTATTCGCAATAAATATCGTAAGGCATTCATTTCTTATTTTTCTATTATTATCCAAAAATTTAATAAAACTTCAAGCAATGAGGAATATGATTTTGATTTTTAAAATGTTAACAATTTGACATTTTACAAATTGATGTTAAGTGTTAACATTCGGCTCGGCTAAAAATATCGATATATACTGTCATTATTATTAATCTCGATTTTAGATATTCTTTGTTATTAGGAACTTAGTACATATGGCATGTTATATTTGACCACTACTATGACAGATACGAAATTTCAAAATAAAATAAAACAAAGAAACACTATAAAAATATTGTAATAAGATGTCAATACTTTTTATGAATATCGATATTTTTATAATTTGTCCACCCCTAAAAAAATATTGATAATGGTAGGGACGAGATATAATTAATCAATAAATCAAGACTAGGTACTCAACAACAGCCCCTTTTATATATAAAATTTTTTTTCTCAAAATGAGGTTTCAACATAATTCTTATTTTAAATTTGTATACCTATATTTTGAATTATTATTAACTAAGTACCTACAAGTACATTATAAACATTAAATAGACCTTAAACAGTGATACCAATATAAGTTACAAATACAAAGTTGCTGTAATCGGGCAACTGTGACGATTTGTGGCTGAAACATGAATCCGTATGACAAATAGCAACTGGCAAACAACAAAGAGTTGAAACTTTGAACTTTGTGTGTATGTTAAGTCTTTTGTGAAGAGTTGAAGGCAGCCACAGATTACTGAGAGCTAGATTAGTGAGTACAGCTGATGTGCTGACAGCATTTAGCATCAGACTCCTGGCTGTAAAATGCAGTGAAAACGCAAAACAAAACGATTTGTTGAATAGAATGTGTTGCAGGTGTAGTGTGCGATAGTCGCTAATCGCCATCGCCGATCAGTTGTTTCGCTATTTGATGTCTCCACTCCTGTGTTGTGATGGACAGACGTTTAGTGCACTGTGAAATTTTCTCTATTATCATCTTTAAGCAAGACTAATTGCGTATATGTAATAAATATTATGCGGAATTAAAACTAGTGTGAAAATGCTAAATCTATTTCAAATAACACATAAATTTGACAATCAAGTGTGTTATTCACGATTATATTATTGAATATTAGGAGCCATTTACACATGGCGAGAAGTCACGTAGGCACGAGTGAGTTTTGATTTTTAATCGTGAATTAAAAAATAGTCATTATTTAATTTTCGATATCGTTATTTATGTAGTGCTTGTAAACATGGATAGCAAAAATATCCAAAAAAATGCCATGCAGAAAAGTGCGGAGTTTACATTCACTCCGCCCCCGGAGGCGCCCGTGTTTGAGCCTACGCTCGAAGAGTTCGCGGACCCTCTGGGCTACATCGCCAA
This sequence comes from Limenitis camilla, assembly GCA_905147385.1. Classification (NCBI taxonomy): domain Eukaryota; kingdom Metazoa; phylum Arthropoda; class Insecta; order Lepidoptera; family Nymphalidae; genus Limenitis; species Limenitis camilla. The sequence continues at coordinate 7,389,565 of LR990234.1, read as the reverse complement.
GATACGTCCCGTCGCGGAGAAAACGGGAATTTGTAAAATAAAGCCTCCTTCGCGATGGCAGCCACCTTTTTCTTTAGATGTCGATAAATTAAAGTTTGTTCCACGGATACAAAAAATAAATGAATTGGAAGCCATTACTCGTTTGAAACTCTTGTTCCTTGAAAAAATTTTAAAGTTTTGGGATTTACAAGGATCGCCACTTAAAATACCGATGATAGAAAACAAAACTTTGGACTTGTACTGCTTAAAGTTTTGGGTTGATGAAGAAGGTGGATTTGGAAATTGTAATACTCTTAAAAACTGGCGTAAGATCGCAAATTCGATGGGATACAGTCAGAGCGCAATTACTATTAATTTTCTTAAAAGTAACTACGAAAAAATACTTCTTCCTTATGATATTTTTGAAAAAAGCAAAGCAGATATTTTAAAAACTGTAAAAAAGACTGAGCCCAAACTTGAGATTAAAGATGAAGAAGAAAAGAGTCAACAGATTTTTAAAGAGATATGTATAGAATCAATAACTAAAATAAAACATGAAAACATTACGGAAGAGAAACCTCATACAAGTATTAAAAAAACCAAAACAGGCTCTGATATCAAAATAAATGATGATTGTTTAAAAGGTAAAACAAAAGATGGTATCAAGTGCAATAGAGAATTAAGAAAGCTTACTTGTTATGGAGCTGGTCCTAAAATGCCTGGACTAAATGATGAAGAATTTGATATTACTAAATCAAGAAAACGTCCCAGATATGATCTAGACCCTTTGGCTGTATACATTTGTGCTATTTGTCAAAAAGATCATAAAGATGACTTACTACTCATCTGTAATGGATGTTCAGATACCTATCATACATTTTGCCTTAAGCCTCCCTTAAATGTGGTTCCTGATGGTGATTGGCGATGTCCCTGTTGCATTGCAGAAGAAGTCCATAAGCCACCTGAAGCATATGGTTTTGCTCAAGCTGAAAGAGAATATACTTTGCAACAATTTGGTGAAATGGCTGATAAATTTAAATCTGATTATTTTGGGATGTCTGGCCATTTAGTCCCAATTAATGTAGCAGAAAAAGAATTTTGGAGGATAATATCATCTGTAGAAGAAGATGTTACAGTAGAATATGGTGCTGACTTACATTCTATGGACCATGGGTCTGGATTTCCAACTAAATCATCACTTAATTTATATCCTGGTGATCAAGAATATGTTGATTCAGGCTGGAATTTAAACAATTTACCAGTCCTGGAAGGTTCTGTTCTCAGATTTATAAATGCTGATATATCTGGTATGACAGTACCATGGATGTATGTTGGCATGTGTTTCTCAGCATTTTGTTGGCATAATGAAGATCACTGGAGTTACTCAATTAACTATCTGCATTGGGGAGAATCAAAAACTTGGTATGGAGTTCCTGGAAGTGGAGCTGAACTTTTAGAAAATGCCATGAAAGCAGCAGCACCAGACTTATTCAAATCCCAACCTGATTTATTGCATCAACTTGTGACGATAATGAATCCTAATATATTAATAGCAGCAGGAGTGCCAATTTACAGAACTGATCAGAATGCAGGAGAATTTGTTGTAACATTTCCAAGGGCATATCATGCTGGTTTTAATCAAGGATACAATTTTGCAGAAGCTGTTAACTTTGCACCACCTGATTGGCTTAAAGTGGGTCGTGATTGTATTATGCACTACAAAAATTTGAAAAGATTTTGTGTTTTTTCTCATGATGAACTTATCTGTAAAATGGCATTGGAAGGTGACAGATTGGATTTGGAAACAGCTTTAGAAACACAAAAAGAATTAGTGCATGCTACAGAGGAGGAAGGGAGATTGAGAGCTCTTATAGCAAAAAATGGTTTAAAGAATGTTCGTAGGACAGCCTTTGAGTTGCTTGGAGATGATGAACGACTATGTGAGATATGTAAAACTACTTGCTTTTTGTCCTCAGTGTCTTGTGCGGAATGTAAGCATATGGCATGCTTACAACATGCAATTTCAGAAGCATTTTGTTCATGCACATTGGATAAAAAGACCCTGTTTTACCGTTATGATATGGATGAATTGCATATCATGTTACAAACTATTGATTTTAGAGTTAATAGTTTTGATAAGTGGATGACCGAAACTAAAAATATTCTTCTACCAACAGCACCAGATATTGGTAGACTTCAGAAGTTAAAAGTACTGATCGATGAAGCAGAAGAGCTTAAAATACCAAAGTGTACATTATTAACAAAACTAAAAGAAGAATACACTAAAGCAACAGATAATGTTGAACCGATAGTTATTGAACTAGATGATGACTAAACAAACTTATTTAAAAATGACTGGGTATTAGTACAAAGCATAGTATTTGTTTAATGATAATTAAATTTGTAGGAATGTGAATGTGTAAAATGCTTTTGGCAGTTACATCAATTTTAGTTAAGATTCAATACAAATTTATTATATTTTGAGTTCAGTCTGTGGAAGTAAACCTTTATTACAATAGTTACAAATATATTCAGTGAAAGACAAGTGTTATTTTTATTAATACTAATATTAACTTGATAAAGACTGTAGGGCTGCTAATTGCATAGTAAGATTTAGACTATAAAGAAGATTAAAAAAATAGTTTAAGGTAGGTAATAACAGTGTGATATCATCACAATTATTGTAGAAGCTTTGATTACATACATCACTTATTAATATAATAACTCTTTCAATTAGTAACTATATGTATCTATAAACTCAAAGTTTTCAAGATATCTGAATAATTATGATGTGTATTAGTGTATGTGCACTTGTATGAATGTTGAAAATCCCACCGCTTTAAATAAGAGTTTATTGTATTAATAATTATCTTTTAAATTTGATCTCAATATGTATGTAATAGTTGTCTTGCAGGAAACTTACTGAAAATAAATAAATTTTTGTAAGTAAAAATTGTAATTATAATTAGCAACTAGACATAATCCCAAGTAGTCACAAAGCCTTTTAAAATGTTGTTAAAAACAATTTGTATTAGCATTAACTTCCTTTGCTGTTTCATTGCCAATAGAAAAAATATATAAAAAGCTCATATTTTTGTTATCCACATGAGCTAAAACACTATAAATATATTTAACCCAACAATTGTTTATCAGTATTTTGACTTTTTCTTGCAAATTCATGCAGAGGAAAAACAATTATGATTATCAATTGTTTAGCTAAATATGTACTAACTTAACATAATCCTATTTACTTAAGTTAGTTGTTTCTGTGCCTAGGATTAATTAAATAATAACTTGTAGTTTAAATGGAGGCTATATGTATATACAATGGGAATATATTTTTAGTGACTTAGCCAGTATTCCTATTTATTGTAAATTTAATTGTAAACTTTATGTTGGAGTGTTAGGTTTTGGTTCATGATTATGCCATTATGTGACTGATTATATACTTCAATTGTAAGTATAGTTTTATATTTTGACATTGACCAGTGAATTTTAATTTTCGTTCATATTATATAGGTATTATGTTTCTGTGATTTTGTATTGCAGTCATTTTAATTTAATCTGAGTTGAAGAGAAATCTGACTGAATTATTGCTGCAGTGCACACTTTTCGCAAATTATAATTTTTAATAAGCAATGGTTTGTAAGTAATACAAATTCGTTTTAGTGGTTAAAAGAATGTGTGGGATGAGAAAATTTTCAAGAGTTAAGCCTCTTAATAAATAATTTAAGATTGTGAGTTCTGTATTTTATTTTCCATTCTCTGATCCTTGAAAGATAGTGTGATAGTGTTCTAGTTTCAATATAAAAAAATAAAACATCTTGAAAAGCTGTGAAATTTTATTATAAAATTGTGTAAATCTTAAAATTAATAATAGTTACAAATTATATTTGGTTTAACCGTATCACCTTAAATGAAAAATTATTTGCAGTTACATAATAATATAGCTTATGAAAAGTTGTATTGTCATGGCTTTGTCCGTTTAAATTTATGACATAAAAAATGCATTGAAAACTTTCACCACAGTTTATTGTAAAGTAGTGCTGACTAAAATTAAAAATACACTTTAATTGGAAATAAACGAGATCATCATATACCTACCTAGGTTTTTGGACGGCTTTTTATAATTACAACAGAATACAAACTGAATTGTGGGACAAACTTAGCTGTACCTTTGGAATTGGTTTTGATTTATTAGTGATAGAAACTACAAGGGGCTACCGACTTATGTCATAACTAGTCCACGCGTAAATAATGTTGAACTTTGTATTGTCATAAACCTGCTAAGATTTCAATCACTGTACATTTCCTATTTGATCTTGACGGAGCCCTGGCGAACTCCAGATACAACGAAATTTAAAATAGGACCCACCCCTTTCCAACAAAAAGAAATGATCCAAATTGGTTCATAGATAAAGAAGTTTTATTCCAAACAAACGGTAATCATGAAAAATCAAATTAAAAGCCTATTTAAGTCGGTTAAATATAATAGTAAACACGTGACAATAAATATAATTAACTATCTGACCCAGCGAACTTCGTACTGCCTAACAGTCAATAATTGTAATATATTATCTAATAATACGTCTAATGATGATTAGCTAAACTTTTGACAACCAAAATAAATATGTCAATACTTTTTCATTAGGTGCCGACATTATTCTACATTTTTAATATATAAAATATGCCGTTATCCAAATTATTGTGGATATGTCGCAGACAATTACATTAATTAGCCGTTCAATTGACAGCCCAGGCTCTCAACCAAACAGTGCCGTCTAACTAGCGGCCTGAATGATATTCAGCCATTTGATCAATCGGTTAGGGAAATGACTTTGATCGATGACTATTCATTAAAATTTTGTTCATTTCAAAGCGGTTAAACTCTCCAAACTGAAAATATGGCTTCGGAAAACAACAACTTGATAGTGTTTTCCAAAGTTTAATGAAAAATAGTACAATGGAAGAGTGTAGTGACAATAATAATGTGAATTTAGCTGTGACTGACTCGAGCAATATAGGTTTGGTTAATTTAGGCTTTCTTTAACCCACCCAGAAATAGTAGCTTTCGACCTATGAGGGGACGGATTGAATACTATTCTCCTCTGCCGCTGGGAGAGCATCTTGTAAGAGCCGGGTAACCCAGCGCTCCCTTGGTGGTAAGGGATTTGTTCCGCGATTGGCTTCCGACCACCAGCATGCGAATCCGACCGCCATGTGTCATAGACACGTTCCGGTCGAGCCGCATGTGCGTCAGACTTACCACCTCCCTCTACCATCCCATTAATGCTGCGTATCTAGTGGACTCTGGGTTCTTGCTCAGGGTCCACTGAAACATCCTTTTCTTCACTCTCAGTCTAACTTCGAGGATGCAACGCATCGACAAAGCAAGGAAGTATCTCTTGTTTTTCCAATGTCCATGGGCGATGGTGGCCACTTACCATCAGGTGGACCATCTGTTCGTTTGCATCTTATCAACCATACCATAAAAAACAGCAGCAGGTTGGTTAGGTTAAGCCACCTAGAAGTAAGGGCCCAGGGCCAGGGCGAAGCGTAGCCCCTATTATAAATATATTAAATAAAGAATTTTTTATGTCAACTGTTTCATCTTTTTTATTTCTGTCACATGGTCACCCTATCGTACGAATGGCATAAGCATTAGCCAGTCAATTAAGATAGTTGGCTGCGACAAATACATCTTGTCGATTCGAAACCTTTAAAGTTATTTGTTTGTTGATAGGACATAAACCCTCATAAGTGGTGATCAGCAAAACGTAAAGCAAATATCTAGCAGACTTTGCTAAGATTTATCATCATCTCCCCGGTAGTACAACTACTGTGTGAAAGTAGTGAGCGGCTATTTTCGTAGGCAGGTATGATTTATAAGGAAAAGTTCAATCGTTAGCTATCAACGAATGTTAAAAAAATATTTTCATTCTTCATAACTTACCACTGGTAGATTTTAAGTATTAATATGTTAAGTTATAGATAAAATAAAAATATTTGTGAGTAATATTATGCACTTTTTTTATCGTGGTTAACTATTCGGTATTCGGCCGAATAGTCCTTAATAATCGGTCGAATATTTATATGAAAAAAAATATCAAGTGATTAATTACATTCACAAAATTCTTATTTTAACAAAACATTTGAATTTTGAACATATTAAATGTGCGTTAATCAAGATATATAATAAATAACCTATAATAAATAAATATTATAATTAATTTTAGAACCAACACCTTATATACTATACGTTTTATTATATAAAAAATTACAATTACAATATTAAATTACGTTTTATGAGATTAAAAATAGATCCTTCAATATGATTCGATTACGTTAAAAAAATGTCTATGACGTCATTAAGTACCGTAAACTACCGCAACATTGCCTTCCATGCTTAAATTTGCCTAAAACATAGATATCTCAATATTTTTATTATTTTTCACATCTGGCAATTAAATAAATAGTAGTTAAAAAATCTATAACTCTGGCAACACATAATTGAAACCGATATTATGGTAGACGTCATATTTTTTCTGTTATTAGCTATGAAACTGTGTCGCGCGTGGTCGTATTTTTTTTGGTGTTGAAAACTTTTGATGTAAGTTGAATAATTATACTCTCATTGAATTATTTTTAGTATGTTTTAAAAGCTATTAAGTTTCTTTATTATATTTTATTACTGCTATTTATTTTATTCAAGTAGGATATGATAAAATAACATTTAGGCAAAGTTCGGCCAGTTAATCAAGATTCCAGTTCATATCTTTGCCTAGTGTAGGGTTGTCACGTTAATTTTGAGAACTTTTAAAACTAATTATATGCTTACACAAATGTTTTTATTTGTTTTCTTTTTGAACGGGATATAATTTGCACGGGTTAAGAATTTATTTATTTTATGTGAAGCCTAGATATAATAATTTTGAGTCGCGAAAATTACTTTGTTTGTTGTGAAAATATAAATATATTTTTTAATTTTTGCTATAGGTAAGAATAATTATGGAAAGGCGAAGGAAGTTAGGCGCCCGTCGTTATAAAGATTATGACCCAAGCTTGCTAGAAGTAGCTGTTGATTTAGTAGCCAACAAAAACCTTACATCATATGAAGCTGAAAAGCAGTTTGGTATACCCCGCCGAACTATTGTCAATAAAGTTAAAAAGAAACACACAAGGAATGTAGGTTCACCAACGCGGCTAACGGAGGAAGAGGAAAACAAAATTGTTTCAACTTTGGTTCTTTGTGGCGAATACGGCAGCCCTCTAACTTTGCAAGAATTGCGCATAATAGTTTACGATTATTTAAAGAAAACTAATAGAGCTCAATTGTTCGATCACAAAATGCCTGGTGAAAAATGGGCTCGAATGTTTATAAAGCGCCACAAGGATCATCTTACCATGCGCTCAACGCAAAACATAAAAAAAGCACGAGCTACAAAAACTTCACAAGAATATCAGGAATACTTTGACAATTTAGCTGTGTCGTTACAAGGCGTAAAGCCAGAATGTATTTTGAATTATGATGAGACCAACTTGACGGATAATCCAGGTTCACAGAGGTGCATATTCAAAAAAGGGACAAAATATCCGAACAAAGTACTTAATAACTCAAAAACTGCAATTTCCGTCATGTTTGCTGCAACTGCCGATGGAACACTATTACCGCCTTACGTAGTTTACAAGGCAGATAACTTATGGAAAAACTGGTGTTCTAATGGGCCTTCTGGTACTAGATTTAATAAAACGAAATCTGGATGGTTCGATAGAGATACATTTGAGGATTGGTTTTATACCATTGTTTTACCGTGGGCTGATAGATTTTCAGGATCGAAAGTAATAATAGGCGACAATTTGTCGTCTCATCTTAATATTAATATTATCTCTGAATGTCAAGACAAACACATTCGTTTTGTTTTTCTGCCCCCAAACTCTACTCATGACACGCAACCACTTGACGTGTCATTTTTTAGACCCTTAAAAAGAGCCTGGAAAAATATACTACTTGATTACAAAATGAGACATCCTAGCTCAAACAATCTTAATAAAAACATTTTTCCAGAACTGCTAACAAGGTTAATTGAAGACATAAAAATCAATCAGGCTAAAACTATAACTAGTGGATTTTGCGCCACTGGAATTTACCCACTTAATGCACATAAAGTACTACGAAAAGTGCCAGGTAACAACTCAGATATAGTTATATCATTCGATGCATCTTTAGTGCAATATCTAAAAGACTCTAGAAAACCTAATTCAGATCGACAAAAATCAAAGAATTTGAAACTGCAGACCAAACCTGGTGAATCTGTAGCAACCGATGATATTCGAGTTACACATGGATCAGAAAAAAAAAGTAAAGCAAGCACCTCCAGAAGTTTAAGTGCAAGAGGTGTACCTACACTCGACCAGAATAATACTTCTAAAGCCATAATCGATGTCGCTAAAAATATCCTAATTTCTAACAATGGCTATATAAAACAGGATTCTTCAGTACATGATGATCCCTCGACAAGTGGTAAAAGTGTAATAATTTCAAATATATTACTGAAACCAGCTGATTTACATCCAGAAACCAGAGTAGAATGTCTAAGTGATATCACCAATGTTATTGTAGAAAATAAGAAAAGGAAACTTATTGATGATGACACAGATACTTCATGTTCAATTACATTGCATGATTCTGGTGACTCCATTGATGAACCATTTTTACAATCAAATAGTGACACGGAAACTTTGAGAGATTCTGATATTCATAGTGATAATGAAGATATCGAAGAAGAATTAGAGGAACCAGATGTAGGTAAATATGTTGTGGTAAAATTTGTTAGTGACAAGAGCGTAAAATATTATATTGGATTGATAATTGAAAAAGGGCCAGAAGAAAACTGCTACAGTGTCAAATATTTGAGAAAAGCCAGGAACGGGGCATTTTCGTGGCCTGTAGCTGATGACATATCAGAAATTACGCGATTTGATGTTGAAAATATTTTGCCCAAGCCACAGGTCGGCCGTAGAGGTCAATTAAAATTTAACCTCAATAATTTAAATGTACTTTTTAACGACATATATTAATTACCTAAAATAAAGTTAATCTTTTTTATATCACAAGAGTTACCTATTCTAAAAAAATGTTAAGAATTATAGAGAATATACATCAAAATTATAATGACTATGATAATAAATAATAATATAATTTCAATATTAATCAAGTAAATATACTTTTATATAATAATAATTAATGTAAATGTAAGTCTGTCTGCCTATAACGTTGCGCCAAAACAGCTCAACCGATTTTCTTGTTATGGAGATAGATCCAATCTTGGAGTTGAACATGTGCTACTTCCTGTCGCGAATTACTTAAAAGTGATATTTCGGTGTGAAATTGTTTTATTTACTCTATTTTTTAATGTATCTACGTAATATTCTCTATTTTTCTTACATTTGAGATAATTGTAACCTATTAATTTAGATGTTTTATTGATTTAGATACTTACTAAGACATATTATTTTCACATATATTCTCATCGCAATGATTAATATGCAAGTTGATACCAAAGTTGTTAATTATTTGCGATTTTCATTTGAATATTTTAGAAAAATATTTACTAATGAGACCATACATGAGTATGGTCTCATTAGTAAATATCTATGAAGATAGAGATTGATAAAAATTTTAATTGTATATTTATATATTTTTTGCTATTAGCACCAATTATCATACCAATATTATATTAAGCACTAATGATCGATATAAAACAAGGGATACTTATTCAATAAGCCTTAATTTTTGATCCACTACATGGTTTTACATTATCTCATCATTCATATATGTCATTTTTATAGTTTGATTAAATTTGCTAGTACTTTATTTTCAGTCTATTGTCTTTAATAATATATAGGTCTACTTCACAATAAAATATCAGACCCCAAACCTGTATTTCTAGTAGGATTCGACATACAAAGCTCATACAAAAACATCGAAATCGCAGTATATTATAAATAATAAAATATCATGTAATGTCATAATTTATCCCGAGCAGGAATCGAACCCATGGATCATCGACACAGATACGTAGCGTTAGACCGGCTGTGAATTAGTAGTAAGGAAGGTTGATTATAATATAATAAAAAAATTAAAATAATTTTGTCTTTCTGTGACAACCCTTTGTATTAACGGTCGAATGTATGAAAACTCAGAAAAATTCTGTCCTAACTTTGCCTCATCCTATATATATGTTAATAAACACTTAATAATCATAGACGAATAACGACCAAGTAGACTAAAGCTTAAGGTTTATTTTATCTCTTATTTTATTTGAACATAGTAATACAAAAACTGTAATATAACTGTAGGTAAAGTTGTGGCAAATGGTCCTATCTTTACCTGCTTACTAAATTGGCAATAATATTAAATATTACAAAGATAATTTTAGAATCATATCACGATTGGTAACATCCAAATTCAGACTTTACTTCTCAATCAATAGAATGTACCTTTAAGATGTATATTTTAAAATATACGTCAAAATGTTATAAAATCAGGCAAAGTTGCGGTAGTTTACGGTATGCAGATAAAGAGATAGCAGTAATTAAGTACAGTTTATCACAAGTTAGCAATTTTAAGCTATTAATACTGATAAAGTTTATCTTTCTTTGAGATTTATTTTATTTATATTTAAATATAGTGACTTTTATGGAATCTTGATAAATAATACATTGTATAATACAATGCAACTGTAGAATTAACAAAAAATATAATAAAGAGTATTCCGATTAAATAAACTATAAATTATAATATATAAAAGTATCTATAATATACACAGGAAAGCGTCAGTGTGTGAGTAACTACATTAATTGTTTTTATTTTGATTTGACGAGTAATACGTTATCTACAGAATATGCTTATTAATTAAAAATATAATTTTATTTACTAATGTAATATATATTGAGTTAAATGAAATAAATCCATACTACGTGAACCATTTTTACAATTGTTATATCCCTTCCCCCCTAGCTACATGTAGCATATGCCAAGTCTCCCCCTCTCTAGTTTTCACGTAGTAACTTATAAATATGATTTTAAATCCTTTTTAGCCGACAGAAAGTTAAAAAACCTGCACTGCACTAAAAACTGTTAATTCTCAATCAACTACCGTCTAGAGTATGTACGTCAGTGTTGCCATATTTAAATTTAACACAAGATTTGCCTAGAAGATATTGACTACGTGACGAAAACCTAAGACCCCTTCCTCCACCCTTACTGTGATCAAGGTATTTTGAAGACTCCTTCCCCATAGAACGGGTCACGTAGTATGGATACGTTCTGTATAAATTTATTGAGAATAAATGTTACATTATTTTGTATATTTCCATAAAAAATACCGTTGTATCTTTGGAATGTAAATATCTAATATAAAATTATTTTTACTAATCAGCATTTATTGCAATTAAAATATCAATTGAGTATTAAAATACGTTAAAAATATTTTTGGGGTAAAGAACATTTTAATAATAAGGTAACAGCACAAAGACCCCATAAGTAAACAAAAACTCTAGAAAAGGCCCCTAAACTAAACAAATGTACTCAGTCATTGTGGTTTTACTGTCACCACATGTAGCTATTTAATTCTTTCCTTTTCCTGTCTTTTCGTTACAAAGTAAACGATGAAAAAATAAGTAAACTGGAATTGATAGTAAGGTCTGTACCAAGTTTACAATGTCCTTTAGACTAAGACCTTCTTTTTATAGCATGAACAGCACGAGAAACTTACCTGCTGATACAGATTTTGTTTTTAAATTTTAAAGATTACATTTCCAAATGGAGTTGAGATTCAGGACCTCATTTTAAAAAAGTGTAAACAAACTATTTCTATAATATGGTGATCATGTCGTCTGATCCATGGAATTATCCAGTAGCTGTGATAGTGTCCTTCATTTCCCTGCCTTTGGTCTCTATGGGTAAGGCGAGGCAGGCCGCGGCGGCGATGAGAGCTGCTATCGAATACACCCCAGTTGCTATCATTATCGAGTTCTTTAATAATACCTAGAAAAAATGGACAGAGATAGTTCTTTATTGCCTTATTAGAAAACTGTAGGAGGAGGAAAACTGTAAGGAACAAGGAAAACCAATCAAATTCTTTGTTTTGTAGAGTTTGTCGTTGAATTATATCGCTTTAAAATTAGTTTACACTTTATTTCTATTCATGGATACTACTACTATTCTATATTTATCATTTATGTAATAGTAATTGGAGTGGGGAATTCAGATTCTGAGTTATCGACTCACATTCATAGCACTTATGTGTAAACTCAGTTTTTAAGAATGAAGATAAGGTCAGGAAATTAACTTTAGAGGAGTCGATTAAGAAATCTTTCATAGAAATCTAAATTTTTTTAAGACTCCTTTTTAAGACAGATTACTATTGATATTTAAGACAGATACTAGTGATATTTCTACTAACTGATGAGTTACTAGCATATTATTGTACTTGTCAAGTTATATATCATTAATTCCTTTCTCTTTGTAATGCAATAAGTTTATATTTCCTATATTAAATTTACAAATTTATTAAAAAATTACAAATATATGGATACCTGGGCAACATAAGGGGTAATCATAGCGCCAAGTCTAGCAACTCCACTGCATGCTCCAACTGCTGTAGATCTTAATGCTGTCGGATAAACCTAAAAAAAAATCAGAGTTTATACATCACTAAAATTATAATTTAAGATAATGATCTTACAAAAGATAACAATGAGCCATTCAGTATTTACATAAGGATGATTTTATCTAATCTATATAGGAATTCCTATTATTTATATAAAAATATATAGTATAATTTTTATTTATATAATTTATTTTAATAAGAATCGATACATAGAATAAAACAAAATAAATGTCTTACTGTCTGTTTATTAATTAACTCTCATTAAATTATAACTCTATTGGATCTTTATACGGTTTTTATTCATGGACATAACAATAAGGAATGGCTTGTGTATACAAAATGTAGATGTCATGTACATAATTACTATTTGCCAAGCTCAAGTTTGTCTATAGTATATAAATAAACCTGTACGTACATAAGAAAATTCAAACACACAAGTGAGGTTCTTGTGGTTTGGTATAGAAGAACAGAAAAATCCAGTGCTAAAGTGTCGTTTCTTAAAACAGTAATAAGAGTGAAAATATAATAATATACCTCTGGTGTATATACGTAAGCAGCCTGGAATAATCCAGCGATGATACCACGAGCCAAAAAGAGGACGCATGTCAAAAATGTGCGGCTGTAATTAATACTTACAATTTTAAAGTATTCTTCACGTTTAAATTAATAATTAAATTATTATTCAAAATAACACTTACTTTGAATTGTATACTAAAACGCATACGCAAATAGCGAATATCACAAATTGAGATGCCATCGTTTTCTTACGGCCAAATTTTTCAATTATAAATATTGTAGCAAAGATACCTGAAAATACATGTGAAAAATAAACCAGGACCGTGATTGAGAACCTTTTCCTTGACTTTGTCAAAACAACAGCTTTATTTAGAGTGAGTCATCAATTTACTAATATTTTTCAGAAAAATACTAAGATTGAAAAAAACTTTAAACGTTAGATCTAATATAATAAGTTTAAATGAAAATAGTAAATTTACCGGGAAATTCAGCTAAAGTAGTCCACAAGAGGTCCATATAGTCCGTCGTTTGCAAGGGACGGCAATCAGCCGCGCACGCTTCTTCTCCATCAGCGTCTGTTTCGAATAACTCTGTCGTCATAAGTACTAGTCCGTAGTAGCAAAATGCGCAGGACATCCTGTATGTATATATTTTTATTAGGTTTTAATAAACCTTAAAAATTACAGATAGGTTGTAAAAGTTTGCAGGACAGATGATTTTTTTAATACTGAGCCAATTATAAATTGTTAAAAAGGCTCCTAGAATCCCCGGAAGTGGGATATTATTATATAGATACTAGCTGACCCAGCAAACGTTGTTTTGCCATATAAATTTTAAAAAATTGGGGTGGGCCACCCTTATCACTTAGGGGTTTAAAAAATAGATGTTGACCTATTCTCAGACCTACTTGATATGCAAACACAGTTTCATAAAAATCGGTCGAACCGTTTCGGAGAAGTATGGTATATATTCAAAAGTCGTCTTAAAATCTACTATTTATCTTGTCAACAATAATACAATATTCATCCATTTTATTCATGTGATATATGTGTTATATGGACTATATTTATGTAACATATATTATGTATTAGTATAAGTATGTAAATACACACATATGCATGTATAGTTTTTCTGTACATGGTATTTTATATGTTAAATTATATTTATATATGTCTTATATTTTTTTTTCTTTTGGTTGCACTATCCCATATTTACTTGACAGCTCCTTTCATCGAAGGTTGTCTGCTTAGAGATTGCTATTATAGCAATAAGACCGCCTTTGCACGCTCTTTGTATATTTTATTGTATTAATGTTTTGTATTTTTTTTCTCTATTTTTTTTGTGCGTAATAAAGTGCTTATCTATCTATCTATGATAACTAACATTGTGACACGAGAATTTTATATATAAGATTATAAATAACACAATGATGTGTTTCTACTCACCATATAACCCAAAGCAAAAGGCTAGTGTTCCTCAACTGTGGTATCAATAGATGTTTTAAACGACCACGTTGTCCAATGCCTACAGAATCGTCGCACACTAAACGGCCTAGCAGCATGGGCCGACCGTTGTCTTGCGCTATCTAAATATAAAATAAATATAGTTTTTGTGTCTTTGGTACAATAAAATTAAATATAAAACTCTGGTATTACAGGCTTTTTACATAGTACTTAAAAATTATCATTACGCAGTTATAAATAATAAAAGTCAAGTATAAAGACAGTAACATCTCATATTCTATTTGGGTAAATATAATATACCTTTTCAAGTGTTGTTAAAGCTTTATCTGGTTCTCCACTTGCTACATGAAATCTTGCAGATTCTGGGAGCCACTAAAATGATAAATATTGTTATTTATTTTTATTGAGGATAGAACATGACCGATAGGTCGTGAATCGTGGTGAACAATATACATAAACATAGACCAAAATAAAAAAAGTAATCTAACAAAAATTTTACATATAATAAATAGGAATGCTCACCATGTGAATATAATCCAAGGAAATACTGTAAATATTTATAGTAATTAAAAAGAGTAAAGTATAAAGAGAATATGAAAAGGTATGCATAAAACAAACTTACAGGACAGATAAGAGCGAATATGAGAAGAGGTATTGTTGAGAGCGCCAATAGCCAGTGAACGCCAAGCGTGGGCATCACCACCAATGCTAACGCCACTTCTAAACATGCGCCGAGGGCCCAAAAACACTGAATAATAAAATAACACATTTTAGTGCTTACACAAGTCAACAAAAGAAGATAATTTAGTAT
Source organism: Limenitis camilla (assembly GCA_905147385.1). Taxonomy (NCBI): domain Eukaryota; kingdom Metazoa; phylum Arthropoda; class Insecta; order Lepidoptera; family Nymphalidae; genus Limenitis; species Limenitis camilla. The sequence goes on along the minus strand of LR990234.1, from coordinate 7,374,122 downwards.
CAATATTCTTAGTAGATGGCATAAACAATTTGTAATAGTACTTTGAAATAAAATGACAGCAAGTCGCAGTCGTATTTCTGTCTATTACAATGCTTAGCAAAGTAAGAAAAATATACTATGGAGGAATGTTCTAGAAAACAAACCTGAACAAAAAGTAAATCAATTTTTCCTTTTATTTGTAAGGTAAATGAAATTCAAACCTAACTTTTAGATGTCAGAATCAAAATCCGTGTATACTGGTGTTATTTAAAATAAATTCTTAATAGAAGATACACAGTTTAATTACAAATTATATACTTACATCAAGCAGGACTACACATTTAGCCCTCTGTTTTGTAGGTAAAAATTCTGCATACAATGTCACACTGAAAAGTACAATATGTAAATATGTAGTTGCAACAATGATTAGGGCTAGGGATTGAAGATCTCCTAGCACAATAATTTAGAATATTTGAGTTCGAACATAAGAATTAAAATCCTGACTTGTTTTCTCTATTTAATACTGAGATTAGATTTAATATTATTATAACCAAAAGCTTATATTACTTACGATTGTGGTACACATCCTATTGCAAATCCAACAAGTCCCCTTAGGAATAGTAACCAGAGAAAATTGGGAGCTATTGCACTCAAAAGTCCATAGTAAAATAGTAAAACTCCACACATACTTAAAGCCTGTAAAGTTTGTATCAATATTTATTTTATTGTCTTTTATTATGTAAATAATATGATGAACTTTGAATATTTTATTATACTTACAGTTTTTCTACCATATCGGTCACTTATATTGCCCCAAAATGTTGAACTTAACATCATTCCCATAAAAACTACAGTTGTTGTCAAAGCTTGTTGGTATCTGCACGAAAAAATTAAATAGATAATAATCAAAGCATGTATTTAAACAAACATAAACATACAGAATATCATGTTGTATTCAAACATTCAATAATTTTAAAAAATTTTCAGTCATTTGTTAATATTTCAAATCACCTCGGGAGACATCTCTAACCTAACCTAACCATTTTTTGTCCTTTAATTTTTATGAGAACTAATGGCTTAGTTAAAAAGCGATTTTAAACAATACAGCATTAATCCTTGTGCAATTAGGTACCTTAAATACATTGTGCATTTAATATAGATCAATATGGCCTTTGACTGGGTCAACTGGAACTCATTGTGGAGAGTATTGAGAGAACTTGGGGTGCCAAAGCATTTTGCAGCAATTGTCTAAACTCTGTACTGCAATAGTCAAGGTGTGGTCAGAATCGAGGAAATGATGTCTCATCCATTCTAACTTAGAAAAGGAGTGTGTCAGAGCTGCATTTTCTGACCTATTAGTATAGCATATGGACTATATATACATCATAAGGGCAAACTAGTGGAAGGGAGGTGTAAGCATAGGCGGTATGAAATTAAACAACCTTTGCTACGCTGATGATATAACTCTGTCTGCAAATGAAGCTGAAATGTGCGCACTACTGGACAGAATTTCGGACAAACGCACTTGCAAAGCTCAAAATCCATATAAGGCTCTCCACCATCTACCTCAAGCGAATCCTTAAGTAGGTACTTCGGTCTATGGGCACATTTTTAGGAAAGACTAAGACAACCTTGAAATACTAGTAGTCACCGGCAAAATGGAAGGAAAAAGATAGCGGAGCCTCAGCCCGTTGTGTTGATCTGATCAAATTCGCAGCACTCTGGATTCTTCCGTTACAATGCTCTCCGAGTAGCTGGAGGCAGGACAAGATGGCTTACCCTCAAAAAGTTTGTTGTCAAAAGTTGGCAAAAGTCAAAGATGGAGGTGGTCACGACTGAAGGAGGAGGCTTTAACAGTGAAGGTAAACATTGTGAGGAAACTTGCACTCATAAGAGTTTTCCACTTTCTCAAAGGTGTATGAAGTCTGCCGTCCCTCACTTGGCCAGCATGATAAAACCAGATATAAAATAGCATTCAATAGTATCATGGAATCATTAATGTTGAGCAATATTATAGTATGTGTATGGAGCACATTAAAATGAAAGTGATAAATATATCTCAACTCGTAGTAATAATGATAGTTAACATACTTGCTTATATTCCATTCACAATGTAATGCAGGGGATAAGATACTTAATATAGTCATTTCCATGGAGTCAGCCATCCAGCAAAGACCTGTATAAAGTGATAGTTTCACTTGGAACCATCCAAATCCTAAAGCATTTACTGCTTGTGTTACAGTAAATGTATCTGAAATAATGAAACAATGTTTTATTATTTATTAACCCCTGATACTACGATAACAGGGTATTATAAGTTTAACGTGTGTCTAAGTAATAAGTAAGTAGTAAAATAAGTTTAATCTGTATGTCTGTCTGAGTCATTGTAGCCTCCGAGATCGTGAACTGATTCTAATGAATTTATAAATATTAGAAATGTGATTTAATTGAGATGGTTCTTAGCTCTAATTTGTAAAGATCTAGTCAGTTGTTCAAAGATTATCAGCGTATTTCTAACTTGAGAGCTGCATGACAATATTAATATTACACATAGACAATTATAACAATCTTGTAATCATGATAACACACTGACATTGCTTACTCTAATTAGATGTGAAATGGTATTTCTTAATACCTTTCTGTCTATATTAAGTTTAGAATAGAATCGAAAACTAATGGGTTAAATACTTTGAACTCAACAACAAATATTTTATGTATTAGATTATATCTATATATATTTCCAAATAACTTATTATAAAATATGTAAAGCATCTGTAGAAAAACTCACTGATTACACAGAATGACTTGAATAAAAAAAGAATGTTCCTGGCCGTAGTCTACCTAGTTGGCCAAGCGATTTCACACTATGAAAGTTCACTGGTTTAAAGTATTTGATTGAAAGTTATTGTAAAGTGATATTATTACAAACCGTCAGGAACTACTGAAACAGAAGCCATTTCTATCTCTTGTGGCGGTGGCATAGACGGCACTGGTTGGCGCACATCCCCCACATTATCGTCTAGATCCTGATATCCTTTGGCTCTACGCATCTTCCACAGCTTCGAATATAAGCTTAGTTTATTCTGACGTGTAAAACTATAACGGGAAAGTGATCTTACTGTTACTTTAAATCACAAATGACCTTAATACCTATTTTGAAAACAAATATTACAATACTCATACATCGTAAAAATAAATATGTTTAAATTTAAAGTAATTCAAGTAGAAAAGGTTGTTCGAATTTTGAAAAATTGGTGACATAGGTACCTTATTTGTTTATTTGATTTGACAAAAACATTTGAATTTCATATCGCTTATTTGACACTTGACAACTAAATTATTATTGCCAGTACATGTCACTCGCATTGCCTAGAGACCGCACGTTTAACTTTATTCCATACGGTAATCAAGAGACTCCCTTTTTAAGGCAATTAAAATTATTGTTGTATTGAAAATCATTTTTAATAGTTTAAAATTCACAGAGCACATAAGTTTAGTATATAGTACACATTTAAATAGGTACAGTAGTAGAACCAGTGTTGGACAGGGCATTAGTAATAGAAAAAAAAAAAATTAAAACTCGTATAATAAGGACTAGTATATTATGTTATAAATATAGGTTGTCGTTTCTTTGTCATAAATATTAGTTATCAGGTCCTCTATATTTATTTCCATCGCCTTAATACAAAATTTCCGCCACTAATCATGTGCCCATGTCACTGAAAAAATATTTTAGTAGTTTTTCTTAAAAAATGTTGGTAAGATCAATTATAGTTTTCCCTAAATGTAATTTAGACATCCGTTTATGCATATTTTGAGACTGGCATAGGAATCGTAACGTATGTTTCTTTAACCTAGAATCATGAATATTTGGAGTGAAGCAATGTATCTTAGCACATGTTAAGGAAATAATCCAAAAACCGTAAAATTACATAAATCATATATTATTGCAGTTGGGAATCTGACTGCGACCTATTTTGTTGCATGGGGACACAGTTTTTCAACGGCAAAGTTAAGTTTGTTCATAAATTCAAAATGTAGGGACACGAGTTCCACACTCGCACTTGACCAGATTTTTATATCTACTCTATCTTATCTACGTACAGCTCCATCAAAAACCTTTTAATTGATAGGTTTCTACAACTAGGCTCAAGTTTATTGCTTAACTATATTCTTCTCCGCTACTGGATAGGTAGGTATACTAAAACAACATATTTTTTTTTTTTTTACAACTTTTGTCAGTCTATCTTTTTGTTCCGGCTAATCTCTGATATTGATGGACCGATTTTGACAGGACTATCACTGGCAGATAGCTGATGTAACAAGGAGTAACTTAGGCTATTTAACATCTCGCTACGACCCATAGGAGCGGAGCACCACGCGAACAAAGTCGCGTGGATCGGCTAGTTCATTATAAATCTTTCAACTTTTAACACATAAAATAAGTACCTGCAGCAAAACTGTTCTTAAATTGTTCAATTATTGGGTTGGTCACAAATTACAATATATGTAAATAATGTATATGTGTAAATAATTAAATAAACTATTTAATTATATTAGTAGTTATTATAAAGGAATGCAGTGATAGCCTAGTGGTTGAGACATTGATGTCTAACTTGGGAGGTCCGAATTGGATCGTGAGCACAAACCGCTGACTTTTCTGGAGTAGTGTGTTTTAAGAAATTAAATATCTTGCCGTAACGGTAACATCTTCAGGAACCCAGCATTCCTTAGAGATCTTCATGTTGTCTAATGTGTGTGAAGTCTGCCAACCCGCTTTGGATCAGCGTGGTGGACTACGGCCTAAGTCCCTCCTCATTCTGAGGAGGAGACCCGGCTTAGCAGTGGCCTAATAATAGGTTTTGATGATGAAGATAAAGGAATATGAATAATCATTCGTAGGTACTAGGTACACTTGTTAAGACAAAAAATGTTAATGCTATACCTACTTACTTTACCGAGAACTGAAATTTCCGCGAAAAACCATTTATTAGGTAACGTTTAATAATATTTTCCGAGTTCTTTTCGCATATAATTTGTTTTTTCTTTTTATGGTTGATAAGTTGCAAACGAGCAGATGGTCCACCTGATGCTAAGTGGCCACCATCGCTTATGGACATCGGCAAAACAAGAGATACCCTCTTGTTTTGTCGATGCTTTGCATCCTCGAAGATAGAGTGAAGAATATGCTGCGGTTTCAGCGGTCCTGAGCAAGAGTTCATTAGATCCGCAGCATTAATAGGATGGGAGAGAGAGGGGGTAAGTCTGGGCCGCATGCGGCTCGATCGGAATTTGCATGCTGGTGGTTGCAAACTAGTCGGGGAATAGATCCCCTAGACCAAGGGGGTGCTGCGTTACTCGGCTCTTACGAGATGCTCTCTCAGCGGCAGAGGGGAATAGTATTTTAACCCGTCCCCTCACGGATGATTTAACAACCCTTTATCATAATAAATTTTCCTTTAATAATTTTGCCAATTATTGAAAACATTAAGAAAACAGGTAAGTTATTTCTTTCCTTTTTGTGTACCTTACTTAGCAATTTTAACCGAAGTTAGAACCCAAAACAAAATTAGTGTATATTATTTACTAATATTAGTAAAAGTTTGTAAAAAAGAAATGAAAGTATTTAAAATGTATTAAATTTTTTCGCTAATTAAGAATTACATATAGTGAAAAGAATGTATTTTTTAATTGATCTTATAGTGAAAAGCATCAACATAGTTATACTCTTTAACAAGTTCGTACAATCGATACAGTATCAGAGATATTGATAAATTTAAAGATATGAAATTAAATTTCCTGCTTTAGATGACGTATGTACAGTGTACACTTGGAACATCTTAGTGTTCTAAGCATTTTCTTGTATAGATATACATTTATTGATTATTGTATTCAGAGTAAAAGACCTTTAACCTTTCAAAGCAATTTTATAAGACAGGACGCCCACGCGTAGTCCTTTTTATCATGCTTCAGGAAAAGCAAATAACCGTAATAAACGTTAAGTAAAAATTTCCTCGATAAGTGGAGCTGTTATTTAGTAAGTAAGTAAATTAAGTTTTTAGTTTAGGTACATCTTAGCTTAGATTTATCATAATGCAATTTTACGTTTAGTGTTAGGTAAACGCATACATAAATCCGATGCATAGTTTGTATCCACGACTGTTAACCTAGTAGTTGAAATGAAAACATGGAAGGACAGAATTTTCTTTTCAGAACGTACATACTTACTCACCAAGGAGCGATTTTTCAATATTTATCTCCTAAGGGAGTAAGCTGGACTGTAACTGTAACTGGCCTTCTATTATTTTTTATGAAAACGAATAAATAACTATTTTACCATTTGTGATATTTAAGTGTAAAAAAAGTATGAAATAATTTACTTTTCATCCCATCTATTCTCTATCTGTTATTTAACTATTAAAAGGTCTTTAAGTGCACGCAAAGGTTTTGTTTTCTATAAGAAACTTTTGTTTCGAGTTTTTATTCTTCTTTACAAGTGCCCCGCAATTATCTTTGCAGCGCACTTTTTGAATTTGGAACATCTTAGTGTTCAGCGCCGAATAAATCGAACGCAAAATGCAAATATTGTTTGAATAAAAAGACTGGCTGGTACGACGGCCCATAGTCGCGGCGCGGCCGTGGCGGCTGAATAAATAAAAAAGAAATCAAATTAAAAACGCGCGAACTACAGCCCGCTTTTTCGTCAGGTTCTATAACAATTCATAATTGCGAAAATGTCTCAAATGTTAATATAAGTTTTTAGTTGTTTTATTTTAAGATACTATTTAATTTGAATTTAGTTACTCGTATGTTTTAATTAATAATAATATTATAATTAAATATGATGCGCCTTTTATTTCCTCATAGTTGGTGATGAAAAGTAGAGTGTATCACTCGGGCGCAAAATATATTTTTGGCTCGGGCGTCGTACTTTGGATTCTACTAAAGAATCCCTCACTTTGCTCTGGATTCAAAAAAGCGTCCTTACCGTAAAAATATTATTTTGCTCCCTTATGATACAATCTACTATTAACTTAGCGATATGAAATACGGGTCGGGTAGTTTTTAAATAAATATTATAAAATTCCGGTGCGCGAAATTCGAATTTATTGATTTCGATTAAAAGCTACACGATAGCTTAGCCGCACAATTACACTTAAAAGACTATAATAATCCAGATCGAAGCCAAGCAGTGCCTGGGGCTTGCGACTCAGGTGCAGGATTAAAAGGCCTTCCTACTGCCAGTAAACACTCTCTTTCACTGCTCGACCTCCTGACTCTAATATTTAATACTTCTTCAGATAGACAGCAATTTATTTAAATATATACAAATTATTTAAATATACACCATTTAAATATTTAGCAAAATATCTAGGTTCGGAGAGCATCTAAACTCTATTGCATAATAGTCATCCTTTTTAAAATACAAAATACCCCAGCTATTCCCACTATATTTACAGGAGGAGTCGTAGGCCTGTGTTGCCAAGACCTCTAAGCGTCTAACCTAAACAATTGGTTTCAGATGTAAGCACAGAATTTTTAATATTATATTGTACAAGTGTAATTAACAATCAAAACAAAAAGTTAAAATATCTACATTATAGTATACAAATTAAGAAACCCTTAAAAATGCAAACAACCTTTGTTTAAAAAATTGTTTACAGATTTTTTGTTAGCGTAACTTCTCAAAAGTACATTGCCTGGCTTCTAAACGTGACTGTGAAAAACGTTTATAAGTACCCTGTTAGGTAATTAGTCAACCAATAGGTTGTGTAAATTATAAATTACTTTTATTATGCATACCTAACTTAAAATAAACATAGAAAGGTCAATTGTCATTTAACTTATAAATATAAACATAAGTTCGCTTCTCTTTATTAAACATTAGACCTTTATTAAACATTAGAAACCTCGCTTCGCTCCGGGTATTTAAAACAATATTATAATTGATGTCCTTAATTTGTAAAGAAACAAACAAACAAACATACAAACAATTAAATCTTTCCTCTTTAACTATACTATTATATAAAGAGGAAAGATTTGATTGTTTGTATGTTTGTAAATTTGTTTGTTTGTTGCGAATAGGCTCTAAAAGTACTGAACCGATTTTGAAAATTCTTTCACCGATAGGAAGCTACATCCTTTCCGGGTAACATAGGCTATGTGGTGTTGCCATAAATACTCTAATTAAAAAGATATGGCCATTTAAGTGCCATAAGGTGGCCATTTTGTAAATTGAAGAGTTTCTCAGGAACTACAAATCCGATTTAAAAAATTCTTTCACTGATAGAAAACTACACTATTCGTGAGTGACAAAAGTGATTTAGTGTTGCCATATACATTTTTTAATAAATAGAATATGGTCATTTTGTTGTTACTAATCCGATTTTTAAAATTCTTTCACTGATAGAAAACTACACTATTCGTGAGTGACAAATAGTGTAGTTTTCTATCAGTGAAAGAATCTCTTAGCATCTGTCGCTTTTCTTTTATTTTTGTTTCTATTATTTTTACTTTTTATAACTTTTTCTCACTGTCTCCCTTTTGTCAAATAATGAATAACTACACAATTACAGAGTGACAATTTAAGGACATCAATTATAATATTGTTTTAAATACCCGGAGCGAAGCCAGGGCAGCCCTCTAGTATAATAGTATAGATATAGATATAGATGAATTTTTTCTTCGACTTCAACTTTTGAACGACGAGATCCTTGTCGCTAGAGACGGTGAGACCTCTCAAGCTTGTTTACATGTGTGTAATGAGACGAGGCTGACATCATGAATTTTGGTTAAATCCTTTTTAAAAAATCTAAAATATTTCATATATTATACTTTGTTTGATAATATTATATACTGGTGTCCGATTTTTAATAAATTAAAGACCCCTCCAGGGTAAACAGCGTAAGTGTGCCATTGGCTGATTTTTAGAATTTCGGCTCGACTACGAGTTATTATGTAGGTATGAGTTGATATTAATTACCTCTCCTACGACGACGTACTCGACTTTAGAAAAGACAAAGTCGCATAAAATCATACCACGTGTCGTAACTTAAAATAGTAATATTAGGTATAAACATTATCCATGTCTATTACTCAAATATTGTAATTGAAAAATAAATATTAATATAAGGTAAGCTTATTTTAATTTGTCATCCATCCGGCAGTAGAAGAGAAGGGAATTTGCGCCACTCAAGATAAAATATCAAATTACTTTTTATATCATGTATTTTTGCCATGAGTTTTTAGAGGTTTTGTAAGAGCGATCTCTTTTTTCCTTCATTCTGTGGACATACAGAATATATAGCCATTTGACACATATAATCCCAAACATACATTTTACTTATCGTATTATTGACTAAACTACACAACTACAATTAGTTGTTAGTACTATTAGTAATTGTAATGTAAATTAATCTAATTTTTTAAGTCTAAAACAGAGTGGTTTCTATTAATTCATAGCTATGGTTTCTTCGTGGTCCCCTATAATACTAAAGTAGTTTTTCCTTTAAAATATATGCGAAAGATGTACCTACAATGTAATAGAGACTAAATACCAATTATATATCGATAAAATAAAATGAATTTCTCGTAAGTAAAATATAAAGACAATACGCAAACCCTCTATTCTGCTTTGATTAAAAAGTAATCTTTAAAAAGAATATATATTTTGTAACACGAGGGTCGTCTTATGTAAAGATTCGTGAGTGATGGTGACTTTCTTCACACGTCAGCTTTTTTTTTTAATGAAAATGTATATACAGGTGGATTTTTGAGACGGGTTATATTTAAGTTTGTATGACATGTGTCGTACCGTAGTTTTTGTATTTAAATTTCAGTTGGCCTTAAAGAATCTTTTAATCACAGTAAGAAATAGGATTGTTTGGCAATAACAATATTACGAGTTAATTTTTCAGTATAAAATGTATGGTAAATGTTTTTGGCGATTTCTGACATATCTAGTACTCATACCTTAAATGGTCCATAGAGTCTTTTGATCCCCATACGAAGTAGGATCGAAAGACATAAAAATATATTTTTTTTGGATTTTAGCACTTTTTTCACTGACGTACATTTTCTCAAAAATCTATGAATGCAGTTCAGAATATTTTAAAAAGTTAGGGATAGTTAAACGTTACTAGGAGAGTAACGTTTTTCTTTAACTATAACGGTTAAAGTACTTGCCCTTGCTGACGCGTCTCAAAAATCCATCCTGTAGGTATATTATAATTATACCGGGGTATAGTTAGGGAGGGATAGTAATAAAGAAAGCGAATAACTAAGAAAGCGAATAAACAATTATTCGAATAATCGTTTATTTTAGTTTACGTTAGAATAAAGAATGTTTTGTGATTTGTAAGGATATTGATCATTCGAAAGGTAATCATCATCTTTTACCCATTAACCTAAACGAGAAGGGTTTAGGCTAAGAGTTATCAGACTTCACACACCGATAGAGAATTTTAGGAGATGTTTCACAAAGTTATATTTAATTGCTTAAAATACACATAACTCAATAAAAGTCAGAGTGCCTAGGTTAAAACTCTGACCTCTAAGGAAGACAGATTCTTATCATTTGGCCATCATCGCTTCGGTCTTCTATTTATTTCTATCCAGTATTTAATAATAGATACCTATTATTTTTCATATGATTTTAAGGTGTTGTTCATCATCGGAGTCTTTATATTACAGTCGAAGCAATATAAGTTCGAGGAATAGATATTTTTCGTTTTAGAGTTTTTCTTTAAAAAAGTATTTTCTTTACAGTGATAGGTTTAAAAAACACAGCTGATGATGTAGCCTTTTTGCCTCCATCCAAATCCAAATGGGTTATCAAACACTAAAATATTTTTTCAATTCAAACAAGTACTTCGTGAGATTAGCGCGTTCAACAAAACAAACTCTTTTTAATATTAGTATACATGTCAGTAGTTTTAAAAGTTTTTCATGGGTTTTAAGGTTGTGTACCTACAATTGTATAACACTAAACTCCTAGCTTCTGATAAATCCAGTAATCCATTAAACCTTGAGGTGTTTAGATAAATATTTTTTTAGAAATAATGGTCTAAACTTCTTCCTTCTTGGCAACATAGCGAAGAAGAAGAAGTCGGAAAGGATCTTTCTCCACTGACTTATCGATAAAATAACATTAGAAGTATTCTGTCAGTGTTTTTGGTGTAAAATTTCACAAGATTGAGCCATTCATTACTCTTGTGACACAGAGTTTTAACTTGTAGACAGAACCGCTGCTACGCACTACCCTCGGGAAGTGACAACCGTAAAATAAAATTGCATTGATGCAATTGCAGATTAAGGGCGAAGCTAATTTCCTCCTCATTTCTAAATTATAAAATCTCACTTGCGACCCTCTAGCATCGAGGTCAAAATGGATTACCATTTTAATAATATTAATTATGATGATGACGTAACTACGTAGCCTATACGTACATACTGTAAATATGACACTATATTATTTTAAATTAAAATATAAAAAAAACAAGTAGTTATAGATGCAAACGATGGAAATAAAACACTAGTTATATTGAATATATTTTTTATTTTTCATAGGATACAATATTATAGTTGTTCTCTATTAGTTCATTTCGTATCCATCGTTGGTTACACAGAGATCATTCAAGAAAACTAGACTAATACATTTTCTATAAAATATATACGGATAGACGTGTATGTAAAGTGATATTTTGAGCCAAAAACATGCAAAAGTCATCTAAATATTAGGCTTTTATAGATTCCATTCATTTGCAGTTTCATATTTACTATCTATCTTAAGACATAATATTCCGTTGTTATTATAATCAAATATAACTTAAACACATCGAAGTCGACACTGGAAACGAGAAGGGCCATTATGTATGTACTACAAATAACCTATTTATAAAACATAAGCTAGTAATACTTTACAGGTTACACTAACATTTTATTATAAATTACGAGTAATTTATATATATTGAAGGTATGGGTTTTTATTTAATCATGGAAAAGTCATTTGACAATATTACAATATAAACAGATATGTACTTTACAAATGTTTAATTTACTTTAGGATGATGTTTATATAGATTATAAAAAAGCATACTAAGATGATATTGGGGTGAAAAGGAAGTAGATAACAAATACATTTTGGAAATTGCGATTAAGGAAAATAGAGTAGAACCTACATTTTATAACCCATCATTTGGTAGTTTTTAGTTCATAACAAAGGTCTTATAGACCACCTGTCATAACAATCTTTAGTTAAGAAGCTGTAAAGCTAAAATATCACCCAATCCTCTGCTCCCCGAGAGAATCATATCATTCTTACAGTTATAAAAGTATACTATATTTTCATTTTTGCTATGCAAATAGATTATCTGTATTGTCTGTTTAGACCGTAAAAAAGAAACTAAGAAAACAAATAGCACCTGATAAAGATATACGTACATTACGTATATTGTAATCAAAATGACCGAAAAAAACTACTTTACAAATTTTCGTAAAATATACCTACGTTTGAAGTAATTAGAAAAGCGTTATTCAATACAAAATATCTTACAATTCACATACAGGGTTGTAACAGTATCCACGCGACGGTTTCCCCTTTTCTACTCATAGTATAAGATCTTAGCGAAGAAAAAGATCAAGTTTTTAAGTACACGTCGATTTTGAAAAAAAAACAATTTGTGTAATATTTTCTATCTAAGTCTTAAGAAGAACGATACCTAATATTTACAATTGCACGATTATTTGTGCACCAAAGTAGCTGCCTAACGAAGGGAACTTCGATGACAAAGTTTTGAAAAACGACTATTCTATAATGTTCTGTCATAGCTTCCACATCAAACGCGCTTACAATCACATTTTGTACGATCATTTACACTCAACTACGAAATTTATAAAACTAGTAAAGAATCGAAAAGGATTTAAGATACACATTTTATCGATAATTATTTTATGAAATTAATTCTGCATTCAATCATTTAGATAATAATGATTTATTTACAGATATATTTTTTTGGGTTTTACTTTGATTTAACGACTACTAAATTTTCATTGCAAATGGCGCCGCGTTGTCGTACCTAATACAATATATTAAGTGACCATTGTCCAAAGTTCAATATTATTTTTTTAACATTTTGGTTGCTAGTTTTTCATTCATATTATCAAGTCGGAGTAGTCGTAAATTTACTATACTAAAATAATACTCAGTCTCATGTTAGTTGGCGGAATTCTCGGATGAATCAGTTTAAGTCGCAATATGATGTTTGAGTCCACGGAGTTCAACCACTAGATCTGAATCGGGGGCCACAAAACGTTTGTCAATTCTTTGTTTTTTTGATCCTTCCTGAAAATAAAAAAATATATTAGTTTTATTCAAAATTCCATTCAACTAGTAAAATTTTAAGTAGGTTAGTTACGACGTCGATTTAATCTGATATTGGTCCCCCGCATCCCGCCCTACCGCGATTGACCCGGCCTCAGAGCGCGTGTCACCCACCACCTCCCAACCCGGCCAAGTTATTTTTAGACTTCGGGGTCTCACAATCTATACACGTATATAATAAGTAGCGGCTCTATTCAATAGATAAAAGTTTTAGAAGTGAACAATAAAATAAGTCACCTACTTGCTTTTGTTTTTCCAAAAATTGTGTGATCGTTTTGTAGAACGGTGATCGATTTTCCTGTTGGCCTTGGTGATTATGTTGATTGTGCGAAATCTGAGCAGGACGTGGGATCATGACTTCCTTTTGACCGAGCCTTGTTTCCACTGTGCTGACTTCAGGAGCCACCGTGGTCAAGCTTCGTTTGTTTCCATTCCAATTTATAAAGGAGTCGTCATCGTTTTCAAAGGAAGGATCATCATCTACGTAGTCATCGTCTTCGATCCTGGGTACGGTTTGTGGTACATGATAAAATGATTTTCCAGCGAGAGCCTTCAATTCTCGGACGTCTTCATCTTCTGTTCTGCCTTCATCTTCTTTATATTCGTACTCTACGTTTGAGAAGGCTGCTCTAGCATTTTCACGTCGCCTTTGTGCGTCCTGTGCCATTTGGGTAAGAATTAAATTATCAAGGAAAGCTGCGTTGACGTCATCGATATTGTGCGACCTCCATCGGGGAGATGATTCGTTTTCGTACCAAGTCTCTTGACCGATAGGTAAGGCGGCTAACCTTTCTTCTTGTCTTTTTGGCGCTTCGTTTGCAAAATGACCATAGGGGTCATAGAAATATGTGTAAGGAACTTGACCGTATACTTCAGGTACATTTATGGCTGGAGCATCATAATAGTATTGAACTTTTGGAGCGTAATAGTAATCATCTTCTGGATATTCTCGCGCTGCCTGTTGATACACAGGCCATCCTTGCAGGGGGTATGTCTTCGCTTGTGCTAATAGATAGCAGAACAAGACGACCAACATCCTATAAAATTATTATTGTATTATATTTTTATTCCATTAAATCTATTTTTATTTATAAATATACAAAATTGATTTTAAAAAAAATGTAATATTTAAAAAATACCTATTTAAAATTAAATATGATCAAATTATTGCAATAATATTATTAATACAAAATGATAATTTTATTATATTTTTATTTCATCTATTTTTATTTATTAATATACAAAACTAGTTTAAATTATTGCAAAATATTATTTAATTTTCCAAAGATTTTTTTACCCTTAATCTTATATTTATTTATAAATGATTTAATAGAGACTTACCTGAATCTGGAAAATCCGATGCACATTGTTACACAGTATTCTGTCGCATAGGCGGCTTAGGGCACGACTACGATGGTTAGGCGGCCCGCTCGCCTTTATAAGCTTGTCGCCCACGCGCCGCCCACACGGACTGAATGAACCACCCTGCGTACACCCTGGCCCCAGCCCCGGAGGAGGTCTACCCCGTCTCCATTCCACGCCACTCAGCTATCGATCGCGCCCACAGATTATTCATCTTGCTAAATACTACTGTTATTTAAACATGTTAATATTCATAAAAGATAAAGTTTTACTAAATATCCAATATTCAATTATTACAAAGTTCTTTATTGCTTGTGACGGTTAGAAAAATGTATTGACTCTACAATATATAAATTAGAATTGATTATGTGTCATTTAATGTAATAGATATAACAAAAAAATCGGCAATTTGTAGAGTCATACTTGCGCACGAGGGTTCAGTACATTTTGTACTGATGAGCAAACTTAATTTTTTTCATCGGAACACTGTTATTCTTCAACATATATAAGTCTCAGTCAGTTAACCAACTGAAAAGTTGTAATGTATATGTTTAAGAAGGAATAAAGATTATTAAGAATTTTTTTTCCTCCCTCATGCTGTCATTTTATAGAGTTGAAAAATCGCTTCTAAGTGTGTCTACATCACAAATAGAAACCTCGGTCCATATTTTGTGTTTCTAATTTTTAAAACAGTTTGTATAGATATAATTATGAAATAAGTGTGCAAACTGTAATGGCCAAAGATCACGAGTGCACGCACATACGACGTCTTTCAATACATTTGCGAGGAAAAATAACATCAGAGTATACAATTTTCTTATACAGTAGACGCGCCGGTGCCGTCATGGTTTGAATAATCTATGCATAAAAATAAATTAGCATATAAACAAACATACGTGTAGATAGTTCAATCCACCACGACGACGACGACCGACACGATACGACCTGCTTATTATATTTACATAGAGTAGACGTGACGTGTGCCGTCATGGTTGAACTATCTGTACATGCATATAAATAAATGTATAAACAAAGATACGTGTAGATAGTTCAATCCACGACGACGCACAGTCCACTTATTATTTTCTCACATAGTAGACGCGTCAGCGCCGTCAAGGATTGAAACTGTCTATACAAAAACATAGATAGTTTCAATCCTTGACCTTTTGTATAAACAAACATAATTGTAGATAGTTCAATCTGTACTTATATTTATTTATATAGCTATTTCTATGTAGGTATAGATAGTTCAATCCGCCACGACGCACAGCTTTCTTAATATATTTACATTTAGTACACGCGCCAAACGCCGTCATGGATTGAACTATATACACCTACAAAGAAACCATCATATGAACATATATATATGTATATAGAATACAAAAAATCTGCCAAAAATGCATTCTATTACCGCACTAGTGCTGTAATGTAAAGTAAGAAGCATGCGTATCTTATGGGGCTGTTTACGTTTACAAGAACAGTGAAATAAATTTTACGAGAAAGTGGGTTGAAAATTATTTTTTACTTATTTGTCAGTTCTATTGTATGTTATAACTAAAAATAGCTGCTTACATAATGTGCATCCATTTTCGCCGTGTGGGCGTACTGCGCGTTTTATTCATTCTGAGACAGATATAATATATAAGTATCATATATGTATCTTTCTTCTTAGTAATGTGAAAATGTATATGTTTGAAGTTTGGATGTTAGTTAGAATGAAATATAGCACACATATACTTCATAACCTGGATTAATTGATTTGAGTAGGTGTAGTTGTATTTACACCCTATTATCCCCTAATCAATCTTAATTAGGGGATAATATAAAATATATTTAATATTGTAGTCGCTTATAATATATTTATTTCACAACAATGTACTTTAAGGTCAACTATATTCGAAACAAATCTACGTTGCGTGATACTTTCTTTTTTATTTCTAGTTCTCTTATTTATTTATCTTTATTTGCTATGGTTATTAAACATGTAAATAATTAATGGACTGAATCTGTTTATACTACAACTGAGAGAATTAGATTATATTATTTTTCTGGCTATATATATACTTGACCATTACCTACTTACTGTCTTCTGGATTTCTGTGACGTCTTCGACGCCGCGAGAAGGATAGCTTCTTTTTATCAAGTACTGCTTGAAAATGTGTACAGCTTGAAACGACCAGTTTGTCTAGATATCATATGAAATAACCAGAAAATTTGATAAATTCTGTGCTAATTTGTCCAGTTGGGCTGATATTATAAAAAAGCCAGATAGTATCTATCAATATATATGTGATTATTCTTTTTTGTTTCAAATTACAAAGGAACCTTTGTAATGTCCCTCTTTTTGAATGATTTTTCGATGAAATATAAAATG
This sequence comes from Limenitis camilla, assembly GCA_905147385.1. NCBI lineage: Eukaryota > Metazoa > Arthropoda > Insecta > Lepidoptera > Nymphalidae > Limenitis > Limenitis camilla. The sequence goes on along the minus strand of LR990234.1, from coordinate 7,357,026 downwards.
AATATTTCTTTACACAGGCCTTATTCAGATTTATACATAAAAACATACAATCTAGCGATATACATAGTCCTAATACTTAGATATTGCTCACTAAGGTATATACCTAATAGATAACTACCATATTATTATTTTGTCATATCACAATAACGGCCTCGAGCATCATGTTAACAGATAAACTGCCACAAGCCATATTTAATCAACGCAACGTTTTCATGCGTAGGTATAATATATGGTTGGTTATTACATTAAAGTGTATTTGTTTCTATATACTTAAAAATATATGCATTTGTCGATATAAAACTTGATCGTTTAATATCACCCATTGTGACAAGACAATATTCAATGGTAGTTGTCTAGTCTGTTCTTTACAGTTCTTAGCTCTATATTAAATTTGTTTCACAACAGTTCAGAAGCACTCTGACATGACGATACTGGAGACACTCTTGTATTGTCTATGTCCATGGGCGATGGTGGCTACGTACCAAAAAATTATTAATGCGTACTCGCTTTTGATGCCGCGCGCGAAACCTAAAAATATCAATATCAATTATAAATAATGGAGATGGAGTTCGGAATAAAGAGAGTGCTTTATTGGAAATTTTCTCCTCTTTAACAATCTTTTTTGAAATGTCTTAAATATTAATAATCTATGATATATGCGCGAAAAAGGAAATATCTTTTTTTCTTCATCTTTAATTCTTTATAAGTTTTGCAATTTCTTATGTGCCGATATTGACTTCATTCTGGATCCAATGAGCTATATCACAAAATTTTAAGAGCAGTATCTCTATTTTAGACCATTTTGAACTAGTCGACTAATAATCTGACTAATTTACTATCTAACGATTCTTATTATTTTACTGTGTGATGATATATACGAGCGACCCACCCTCGTTTCGTTTCGATGTTATATACATTCACTTCCAAACGATTCTTTACAATTAGTTATTAAGCCAAATTTGAACATAATTTACTACATCCACAGTGTGTCATTTATTTATTTGTGCTTGGATAAAACGAGAAGTTGTAAACATTTAGAATAATATGACAATGAGTAGCGGAGTCTGTCGCAGCGTTTTTGTTTAGGAGTCACCTTGTTCAGTAACATGGGGTAGGTCGGGACACGAGAGGGTGCAACAGAAGTGCATCGACAAATTCGGTAGCGGAAGTCACAAATACGAGGTGAACGATCGCTAGGCGCCTTCATGTCGTCGCCTGTAAGTCAATATTTAGTACTAGGTATAGGTATTCCTGAAACCGGTTATGCGAATTATGCATAGGTGAAAAAACTCTCTCATCCCTACAACAAATAAACCAAGAAATAATTAATGAATTAGATATATAAATCGAAAAAGTAAAATCATAAATTATCAATTTAACATGGGAGAATATTATAATTTCGTTATAGGTAATGCTATGAAAGCCTTATAAAGTACATTTTTATATTGGTTTCAAAGGATAAGTTCTATTAATACAACCAGCTACCACCCACACCATTCTGAATTCAGCAAAGAATATTTAAATGTACAGCTATAACATTTTATAGGAGTGAAAAAACAAAGTGCTCCTTTAAATAACGAGCAGACGTGCATTGAATACCATAATTGGAAAAGGCTTCTCTTGGAAAAGCAATTATTTTGCCTGTGCAAGCTTCAATCTTTGTCATAATGAAGTATCTATTTTAAACTTAATGCCTATCGTTTTAGATATGACAAAGACAATTCATTGTTATAAAAGTTCACACTTTGAAGAATACTTTGAATATTAACAAATGTCTATTGGTATATGAATTATGAATATTAAGTTTAATTTTTGCAAGAGGACTGGTTAGAATAACACCCAATTTATTTTTGCTGCTGCGAAATCATCTCGTATGAGGCGAGCTTCCGTTCGTGGTAGAAGATCTTAACCCCCACTGGCTTGCGAACACGGCCGTTGAAATTCAAAAGCTAAGTTTCTTCTCTTCTTCTCCCTTATCCCATTAATGCAGTGGCTCCAGTGGACTGTCAAAATAGCTACTTGTAAATTTTAACAGTCTTAACTGCCACACTCGTAGACACTCATTAATTTAGGACTAATGGTTACATAACAAATTCTCATTAAATTTGTTAATTGTAGAAACATCCTAGAGACAAAATTTAATCGCTTTATAATTAATAACAAGTTTAAGTATCCGTAGGCCTGACATTACATATCGATAACGCCGAGGTGTGGGCAAACCAAAAAAAAGGATTTTTAATTTTAAAAAAGTTATTTTAAATTAATTTTAAAACCATAATTGAATGTATTATAATACATTACTACTACTACACAAATAAGTTGTCTTACTGCTAGTTTTTAGTAAAAAGTGAAGAAAAATTGATATTATCTCTAAAAAGTTATATATATTTTTTGTTTTCATTCCTATGACAATACTCCCATATTATGTCATCTATAAATAAGTTTAGAATGTCAAATTGTCAATTTAAATTTCGTTTTGGGTTTAAAACAAACTTAAGACATATTGAAATTTAAAAGATTTTCTACTATATAATTAAATAACAATAATATAAATAAAGCGGTACTACTGGACACGGCACGTATCGTGCGGAAGTTCCTCTCTCTGGAGCCCTGACTGTCGGTAGCTTGGACCGTGTTCCCGCTGCCGGTTGGCCTCTATTTTTTATATTTTTAAATGTATTTTGGTTTTTTTAAGATATATTTAAAAATGTAAATTGTAGGAATAGTAGAGATATAAATAAAATAAAATTAAGGTAAATTGGGAACAGAATATGAACTAAAGTTAATTAACTGAATAGTCATTCAGACTTTCCTTCATATTCCTTTTTCATTGAGGAACCGCAAGCTTTGACTTTGCTTTTAAGGGTGACTATGACTAATTTCACAGCGGGCGAGAAATATTTATTTACGCAACTCGTCAAAAAGCGATGGATTTTAGAGTGTAAGCAAACGGACAGGACTGCACAAAAAAATATCCATAAAATCTGAAAAATCCGACATTTTCAAATTTCTATACAGTGAAATCACTCATTAACGAGGTTAAGTAAAGATTTTTCTAGACTTAAGTTTAATGGTCATTAAGGGAAGCTAATTGATCATTAACTGACTCTAGGAGTGATTAATTATAAATTAATAATAATGAGCGACTTAAGTAACCATTTAACGATTCTGAGAGTGGCTGTTAATCCCAGGAGTTTGCACTATCGATGTCTATATATATATCTATCAGTCAGTCAGTTAATCTCTTTGCTTACTTGCCTGCTTGTAAAGTTTTATTATCTCTCATCCACCTTCACACATTTTTGTATATATAACATTTATATAAGGTATTAAAAACCTAAAGTAAATTTGCTTGAATCTAACATACTACAATTTAGTTAAAATTAATACATATAGGGTAACTAACTATGTTTAAAACAAAATTTATTTGAGTTTGAAAAAAACCAACGCCACAATTTAGACATCTGTATAACATCTGAATATAATACAATATATATATTATTAAGGGAAAAAAAATATCTATAATCTTGTTTACGCTAACAACGTAACAAAAAATACAGCTCTGAAGGTTGCTGGAAAATTCCAGCAACATCTGAAAACATTAAACGTAGGCGTATCCTTGCGTGGGTTGATATCTCAAATTAATTAATTCACTTGTAACTCTTCTCAAACTAGTAAGAAAATGTTTGTATGTATAATATTCTCGCAAAATACCTTCAACCTTTACTACCCCAGAGCTAATACCTCAAGTAAAAAATGTGGTTCAAATACATGTGTAGAAGTAATTAAGTTAATGGAATTACTATAGTTATTGTGACAACGAAATGTCTGTATAAATGACGTAATACGTAGAATTGTGCTATTCGGGTATGAAAAGCAAGTCAGCCAAGTTTAGGACTCTTCCATTCATGAGTGTTGGTCCTTACGTCAGCACGACCCACGAGGGGGTAACCCCCTGCGCAAAGCTGTAGTGGAAAGGGTAGTGACGTCAAACCTTTTAAGCAACAAGTGTTTCAATAGAAAATATTATAGTAAGTATGAATACTGGGTTATTTTTAACTTAAAGGGGCTCGTTCTTTAAATGTTAATCGAGAACTGATCGATTGGACAAAGATTTCAGTATTGTGGTGAAACTATTCTAAACTAAACATGTTAGCATTTTATTTATATCTACATTGTAAAATAAAAATTATTTTTTTTATTTTTGGTCAAAATAAATAAATATCATATTTATAGTAAAATCATATTTAACTAATAAATTGTGCCTCAGTTATGGTGTTACATCCATACAAATAAATAAAATTGAAGTGTCTGTTTGTAATATTAAAATAACCGTTTTATACTAAGTGCATATGGATGTATACACGGTACATATACCAGAACAACATTTTTTACAATTTTTGTCTGTCTCTCGGTCTGTCTGTCTGTCTGTCTGTTTGTTCCGACTAATCTCGAAATGGCTGTACCGATTTGGACGGGACTTTCATTGGCAGATAGCTGATGTAACAAGGAATAATTTAGGCTATTAACATCTCGATACGACCCATACGAGCGGAGTAATACGCGAACTAAGTCGCATGACATCGTTGAAATTTAGTAAATAGGCGCCATCTTTAGTCTGTTTTAAAAATTTATTAGTGAATATTTTGTGGTTGAAAAATATGAAGAAAATGGCATAACGTAATAATTTTGGGAACTTCTGGAACAACTGAAAGTTACAATTTGAGAAAATAAGTTTATTGATTTCTGTATTTGCCTGTAATTTTTATGGTAAAGCCAGGAAAGTAGGGCTTTATAGTCTTTTAATTAAAATACATTGTTTATAACGTTTAATGTTGTAACGTGAACAGATTTTGCATATCTCGCAGTTAATTCTACATTTCGAAATTTTTTTGCTTATAATTTACGAGACACATGACTAATATATAATAAAATAATATTAGAATAAAATTCTTTAACATATGGAAAAATATTAAAATTTTTAGGTTATTATAAGCTTATGGTTTTAGGGATAACACAGTTACATGTTTGAGAATAATTAGTTTATTTTAATTTTTTTATTAATTATTTATTACTAATAAAATAAAATAATATTGTTAACTAGCTGACCCAGAAAACGTTGTTTTGCCATATAAATTTTCCCTTCTCACTTAGGGGGATGAAAAATAGATAGTAGCCGATTCTCAGACCTACTGAATATGCATATAAAATTTCATAAAAATCGGTATGGTAACTAACATTGTTACACAAGAATTTTATATATAAGAATATAGATATTGAATCATGTTTTTTTGTTAATATAGAAAGAAAATCTTGTAAATTTATATATTTTGTAAATTACAATTAAGTAATATGGTCACATTACTTAATTGTAATTTACAAAATATTGTAATATCTTTTAGTTATTTAATATATAGTATTTCAAACATTCAAATGCTGTATTTTTAAGTAACTGTTGTAACAAACTCGTCAATAACAATAAAAATTTTAATAATATTAAAAGCGCCATCTCTCGAGAAGTTTCGGTATTTGTTCAAAAGCTCAAGTGCTGAGCATAACGAAACCCAAAAGTTTCCATGAAATAAGCAACCACTATCTTTATTGTAAGTGGCTCCATCTTGTGTAAAATTGTAATGTCTGTAAAAGCTTACAGAAAAGCAAAATTACATATGACGGAAGCTTACGTGGATTTTAAATCTAAGTTTAGATGGTACACTTGTTTATTCATATTATGAGTATAGTATGAATATTATTTGTCTAACATAATATTTTGATTAAATTTATTCTTCATTTTTTGGAATTGTTAGAAAAAATAACTTTTTTTGTAAAATATTAATAAAAATGATAATTTTTAAATTTCTAGTTTATTTTTGTTTAGTTTTACCGACAATTAATATTTTAATCTAAATTCAATAATATAAAATTAACAACATTTCATAATTATTTATTACATATTTATAATTTATTAAATTTTTCATGGTTACGTTCCATAACCATAACGACATTATTAAACTAAACCAAATTCACACTTAAAATTAATTTAGTTTTATACAATATATAATATAGGTATTTTGTAAAAGCATATTGAAGATGCTCTAGATTTTCTTTATAAAAGACTTCAACGCGTTCCTCTAACTCTACTGTTGGATATATTTTTTAATAAATATACAAATGCAGTCCTAAAAAATAAAAATTTTATGAATAATAAATACCATTTATTTATAATAAAAAAAGTTTTTATTAAAATTATTGATAAATGATTAAACTGACTTAAATCATAAAATATTTAAGTTTTATTATTAGTTGTGAATAATAATTAGTGCTAAAGTGTCTAAAATTTTATTATTTTTAGCATATTTATTTTTAGCAATAATATATAATCGTTCATAACTTTCTCCTCCAAAATATTTAACCGTGAAATGAATGGTGTCTTTTGAACAGTAAATAGAAGAATCCTTGGGCGGCCATTATCTTGGCATCATCGTGCCTCAGCCACGGCTGGAGCTTTAAGGCAGCGGGGAATATTCAAGAGGAGGTCGCGGGGCGGCGTGAAGCCTGATCCCGCCAGTAACGTGTTGAGTGCGACGCGACACGCATGGTATTACCGTCGCGATCTACGTACAATATTGGGACAAAAACTTATAACCATAGTGAAATTATACTGTGATATTTTTGCTTCACGTATTGATTAAAACGTATAATAAATAAATAGTGCAATTAAATTATATATATAAAACGTATAATCTGTATTCCATCTAGTGTATATAGTGAGTGTCACGTGTGTTTACCTATAAATGTGACGGTGTAGCCTCAACGGCGGGTCTCACTCTCTGTGAGATATTTGTGCTTGCGCAGGTCGCAGGCGGCCATGTTGCATACCTGAGACGAGTGAGTGCGCGTCACAGCGCGAACGGGACACAGTTGCTTTTGTCGCGAGTTATTCTCGCTAGAAGAGAATTAAATTTGCAATGTTAACGCTAGTGTCATGACCAGGATGGGGCGGTGGCACGTGGTGCTGGTCGCGCTGGCGCTGCTTACCGGCGCGGGCGCTGGCGCCGCCGCCGAACAGATGCAATCTCGTGCCGTAGACACTGGTGTCGACCTTCGCGTGGCTGAGGCTCAGCCTATTGGAACCATTGTGGGAAGAATACCAATTAAATCTGGTTTTACGTACCGCTTTAATGAACCACCAAAAGAGTTTATTCTTGATTCAGTATCTGGGGAGATAAAAACTAATATAATTCTTGACCGTGAAAGTGTAGATCGATATGCTTTTGTTATTTTATCAAGTCAACCTACGTATCCTATAGAGGTGAGACTTCGGGTTATGGACGTAAATGATAACTACCCGGAGTTCCCCGAGCCTGTTATTGCTGTTGCATTTTCTGAAAGTGCGGCACCAGGTACAAAGTTATTACTGGACGCCGCGACTGATAAAGACTTAGGTGAAAATGGAATTGCCAATGATTATCGAATAGTAGATGGAGACAATGAAGGAAAGTTTCGATTAAATGTTACGGTTAACCCGAGTGGCCAAACTTCCTATTTACATTTAGAAACTACAGGAAAGTTAGACAGAGAAACAACTGATTTCTATATTTTAAATATATCAGCACGTGATGGTGGAAGTCCACCTAAATACGGGTATCTTCAAGTTAACGTGTCTATTTTAGATGTAAATGACAATCCTCCTATTTTCGATCAGAGTGATTTTTCTGTATCTTTGAATGAAAGTGTACCTCCTGGAACAACAGTTCTTAAAGTTACTGCTACGGATAGTGATTTAGGCGATAACAGTAAAATAACTTATGAAGTAACAGATACAGAAAAACAATTTGCAGTAGATCCAGAATCCGGTGTAATAACCACAATAAAAAAATTAAACTGCCCTAAATATTGTAGTAATACAACTTGTAATATGACTTGCGTACTAACAGTTATTGCAAAAGATCATGGAGTACCTCGTCAAGATGCCCGAACATATGTAACTGTTAATCTTATTGATGCCAATGATCATGACCCGGTTATTACATTTACTTATGTACCGTCAACTGCTAATTTTGCAACAGTTGATGAAAATGCTAAAAACGGCTCACTTGTAGCTGCAATTACTGTAACTGATTTAGATGCAGGTCTTAATGGAATCACAAGTGTACGTATTTTAGCAGGAAATGAATTAAATCACTTTCGATTAGAAAATTCTAGCAGTGTTTACATCGTTCACGTGAATGGTGTTTTAGATAGAGAAGAAATTAGCAAATATAATTTAACTGTCGTTGCTACTGATGAAGGTATTCCTACTCGTTCAGCTACTTCATTCCTTGTTATTCATGTGAATGATGTAAATGATCATGAACCAGTATTTGAGAAATCAGAATATTCTGCAGTTTTAAGCGAACTTGCTCCATCTGGAACTTACATTGCAGGAATAACTGCAACTGATGAAGATTCGGGTGTTAATGCTGAAATATATTATGATTTTTATGATGGAAATCAACAACAATGGTTTTTAATTGACCATTTAACAGGTTTAGTTACAACAAGGTCTATGCTGGATAGAGAAATTCAAGGTACAGTGGAATTAAATGTGTCAGCAAGAGACGGTGGTCCAAATCCAAAATGGGCCTATACCAGATTAAAAATAACAATACTAGATGAAAATGATGAAGCGCCATCTTTCCCTCAAACTATAATTAATGCTTCTGTATCAGAAAATATTAAACCTGTTAAAGAAATATTAATATTGACAGCTTCTGATTACGATCAGGGAACAAATGGTTCTGTGTCTTATTATCTATCATCTAGTGTAGAAAAAAAATATCCAAATACATTTATTTTAGATCCTATAACAGGACAACTCAGTACCATAATAGAACTAGATAGAGAAAAAATTCCTCTTTATGAGATACATGTTATTGCTAAAGACCAAGGATATCCACCACAGTCGTCAACTGCATCAATATTTCTAAAAGTATTTGATGTAAATGACAATGATCCAGTATTTTATCCCCAAAGATATTTTGAAAGTGTTAAAGAAGATATAGCACCTGGATCAACAGTATTACAAGTAAATGCATTTGATTTGGATGAAGGTGAAAATGCAAGAATTATATATCGGTTGGAAAGTGGTGGTGACGGCTATTTTGAAATAGAGCCCGCAACTGGTAATATTATTCTGCAAAAAGATTTTCGTAAGGCACCTAAACCAATGTATTCGCTACGAATATCATGTAAAGATAAAGCTAATAGACGAGCCGTGGATGACGCAGTTGTAGAAATTATTAAAGTAGCATATCGTAAAAATTTAGATTTTGATGAATATAATGGATACAATTTCGAAATAGTTGAAGATGAAGGGCTATCAAAATTTCAAATTGGACGGTTTGTTGGCAAAGTTAATGCAAGATCTTCGAGTGATTCATTATCGTATTATATTTTGGAAGGTGATCCAAAGAGTGTTTATAAGATGGATGAAAAAAGTGGTACAATAACAACCGACGATATCATAGATCGTGAAGATAAAATGACGTACCACCTTAAAATAATGGTCAAAAGTGGACAAGCTTTTGGATTTACAACTGTAAATATATCAGTATTAGATATGAATGACAATTACCCATACTTTATAGACGGAAAGGATGAAATTCACATACCTGAGAATATGGCAGTGGGACAAGAAGTTTATTTTGCTAGAGCAAACGATCGCGACTCAGGATCAAATCGAACTGTTACTTATGCTATCAGTGATAATACTGATAATAATTTTAGAATATCTGAAACAACAGGAGTTATATATTTAAATAAAGCGATAACAAGCGAACCAGGCTCTGTTTTATCTATTGAAGTTACTGCTTCTGATAATGGAAGGCCAGTCTTAGCTACTAAGTACACCATATCTGCTATCATAGACGATGTTAATGATCATACTCCAGTGTTTGATCATACTTCATACGAAACTTCTTTATTAGAATCAACGCTTCTAAATACAAGATTTTTTGCTATATCGGCTTCTGATGCTGACTTAGGACCAAATGGCAGGATATCCTACTCTATAATTGAAGGAAATACAGACGGCAAATTTGGAGTCTTTCCGGACGGTTATCTCTATGTAAAGAGTTATCTTGATAGAGAGGAGCGAGATTATTATTCTTTAACACTATTAGCATCAGATTATGGTAAACCACCTAGATCTTCGCAAGTCCCAGTTGTAATTCATGTTCTGGATGAAAATGATAACAGTCCACAATTTACAAATACTACTTTTATATTTAAAATTAAAGAAAACGAGCCACCTGACACTTTCGTTGGAAAGTTAACTGCAACAGATAAAGACATAGGTCGAAATGCTGAATTAACTTTTAGTTTACCTATCGCGCAAAGTGATTTCAGAATAGACTCTAGAAATGGATTTATAAAAACTTTGAAGTCATTTGACCGAGAAAGCTTGGCACTTAGTTCCGGTCAAAATTATATTACTTTAACTGTCACTGTGAGCGATAACGGTAGGATAAAATTATCAGATTCAGTCAGAGTCACTATCTATATTACAGATGTAAATGATAATGCACCAATTTTCGTACGCACACCATATACAGTTGAAGTATCTGAAGGTGCTGTTGTAGGTGCGTCAATTATGAGGTTATTTTCTACAGATGCCGATGAGGGTCTTAATGGAGATATATATTATAAACTAATAGGTGGTGATGATATGGGAAAATTTATGTTGGACGAAGCTACAGGACAGCTTTTTATTAATAAGCCCTTAGATCGAGAAACCATGGATCATTACTTATTAACAGTTATGGCCCACGATTCAGGCCAGGCTGTAAGACTTTCTTCTTCTACGACAATTAGAGTAAGTGTGCTTGATGAAAACGATAATGCACCTGTCTTTACACAAAGTCAAATGAAAGTTGAAGTATTAGAAACAGAACCAGTTAACAAAAAAATTATTCAGTTTCATGCAAATGATGCTGATTTAGGTATCAACAATGAATTACAATATTCCATTTCCTCCGGTAATAGAAAAGAAACCTTTTTCATTGATAGCTATTCCGGTGAGTTATTTTTACATAAGCATTTAGATTATGAAGATTTGACTTCATATATTTTAAATATTACTGCAACCGATAATGGTAACCCTAGTCTTTCATCAAGTATCTCATTCATTGTTAATGTGATCGATGCAAATGACAACGCCCCAATTTTTACTAACACTGCAATTGTGAGACAAATAAGAGAAGGTATTCCGACACATACACCTATAGTTACTGTAACAGCTGAGGATCCAGATTCTGGGTTAAATGGTAAAGTTTACTATTCAATAACGCATCAAGATCCCAACGATAGTAGACGACACTTTGCAATAAATAATGTTACAGGTGTGATACATACTCTATTACCTATAGATAGAGAAAGCATTGATACATTCAGAATAACTGTTATTGCATATGATAGAGCTGAACCACCAACTCTGAGTCTATCTGCAGAAAAACTAGTTACTGTTATTGTTGAAGATATAAATGATAATGCACCTGTTTTTGTTTCTATGAATGCTGCCGTTATTAACTCTGCTAGATTGGGCAGGAGTATAGGTCATGGAATTTTTATAATGAACGTCTTAGCACGAGATCTTGATTCTGGAACCAATGGGCTTGTAACTTATAAATTAATTCATGGTGGCAATGACTTGTTTGATTTACATAGAAGTAACGGAGCATTAACATTGCGATATCCTCCCGCAATGTCTGAAGCAAGGTGGAATCTCGTTATTAAAGCGACAGATGAAGCTGTGTTAAGTGAACAAAGAAGCACTGAAACTTATTTGACTGTTATTATGGGAGGGACCGAATTAGAGGGCATTACGTGGATAAATGTAAGATCTGTTTCCGTTGCTGAGAATGAACCCGCTGGAACAGCAGTTTTAAATTTGACCAATAACTTTAAAGTGGGTTTAGAATATTACATAGTGAATGTTACGGCTAATAATAAACAAGTGGACAGATTGTTCGACATAGATTCTTCGTTAGGGATTTTGTCTACAGCAGCTTCGTTGGATAGAGAGACTGGCGCGGATCGTTATGAAGTTGAAATCTGTGCCGTTTCTACGGGTTCTCCTCTCCAGTCTACAACAACTAAGGTAAATTCTTTCAATATGTTCTTATATGTTATCAATTAGTAATTTAAATAACGAAGAACTCTGTATCGGCTATCAGAACTTATTCGTATAAATATGTGTTGAGTAGGTAAGCTTTATGTACTTATTTCCAAGCGATTCATCCAATTAAATTCGTACAATCGTCGGTAGAAGACAAAACATCGGCACCATACTGTTGTAAAAATAAAAATAACTTTGAAACGAATGCTCGTTAGCGTACGTCGGCTGGTGGACTCTAATCGAAGGCTCTAAATTAACGATAAGCTACGTCTCACACCGATATCTCAACATTCGTTCTGAAACCTTCCGCAGATTAAATGAAACATGAATTTTACATGTAATTATTTATGCATCATTAAAATTTGTCCACATACTTAAACATTTCCTTAAACCCTCTAAACTTTTGAATAGAAGTCTCTTCAAAAGCTATAAGTTACTATTTCACTCATATTGATGAGCAAGTGTTTTTGCGATTATTTTGAACAAATTAGACTATATTGATAACAACTCATTTGTAAATTATTCCAACGATTCATATAAAATTATAATACGACAATTGCAGAAATTACTGTGAGAAAATTAGATTATACTTATAGTACTTTATTTACTGCTAGGGTTAATATGTAATTGTTAGAAAGATTAAATTTTGTGAAATAAATATTTTGTTTCAAGGCAATTCCTTTACTTTTCCGTAAAATTACTAAAGATGCTGCTTTTGGACACATAAAAGTTTACCAAACTGTACCCAAGCATATGGCTTTGAAAATAAAATTTTAATAGTTTGGCCTTATCTTATAAATGAATTAAGTAATTTGTTTTTCAATAGTGATTTAAGTAATTATTCGCATAATTTAATGTAAAAAAATGCAGATAATTCTGTTTTCGCTAAAATGTTTACATTCTATGTTGAAGTATGTAATATATAAATTGATAGAAAATGTTGACTTCAACTTGACTTCGGTACTTATTATAATTAGAATTAACAATTTGGAAAATGTAATAAGGTCAATTACAAACCTTTAGTACCTACATCAATTCTTGCCATTTGCTATTAAGTATAATCTCAAGGGTAATTATCAATTTCAGCTTAATCTGATACCAGAAAGTAGCTGAAAAATCGTTTGCAAGTTTTGATAAACAAATTTCTAACATTGCAAGTGAAATATTTATTTTTATAAACTTACTTTTTATCTAATTTAATTTTAAAATTATTTCACATTAAAAATATTACATTTTTTCTCATGTATTTAACATTCCATTATACTAGATTAATATTCAAATTTTTAATCTACTTGTGTGTGTTTTTTAATTAAAAAACTAATACACAATGTCAATTATTTTTAAAATTTCCATATTAATCACATTTCATGTGAACACTTGAACAGTGGACTAAAGAAGTGACATGTTTAATATCGCCTTATAGGTAGAAGAAATAACAAGGTTTGAATAATACTTCAAGATCCAGTTTTTTCGCTTATACAATTCGAATTCCAAATATCTTATTTAATCGAGAGGCTGTTGACCGTTAAGTGCTAAGTGTCATTCTTAATACTCTGTATATTTTGATATAGTGGACTTTTTCGCACATTTTGACTGTTAAGAAAGATATTTTTATGGTTATCGATTTTGGTTTTATGTTAAGGAGATTGGATTTTTCAGTTTTGAAATTTAATTAGGTTGTTATCAGGTTTGAAGAAAAATATTGCACGGCTTATATCGAATAATAAAAATGTTGACCTCTATAAAAATAAAATGTTTTTAAAGTACAAAAGGCTTTATTTAAATGTATATTATACGACGTTTATTGAGATATTTACGAAGATGATATTATGTATAAAAATTGTACAGTCCCATATAAAAATTTTACAAAATTCCACCTCATAATATATTTTAATTGTATATGTTATTGTAATCAACCTTGACAAAATTTGACATTTCATAGGGTAGTAAATTTTTTAATGAACGAATTAATTAATAATTCGAATATATTGGAATTTTACACGGTTAAGTATTAAATGCAATGCAAACTATTACTCACGTGCAAAAAATTATCCTCATGATCAGCTATGATTCGTTTTTAAGTACATATATTTTTCTGTGTATTGAGCCTTCATTCATTCATCAATGTACTCAGTCACTCACCCTCCAGCCAACTCTTAGACTTATCTCTTCATTTAATTTTTTACTGATTCTCGTTATTTGATAATTAAAAAAAAAACATTTTATATATTTTAATAGTTTCAGATCTCGACGTATTACCGTTTGTTAAAAATCGAAATAAAAAAATAATATATTTTTTAACCATGATACAATTTTAGCACAATGGACAACATTATGGAACTATTGTTTTTTGATTTCCTTATCGATATTCCTATATTGTCTTATGAACCTTTCAAATGTTATATAAGATTAGCGGCCTTTCCTGCACGGGTGGACAACTTTTTGTCCCGCGTTTCAGTGCCCTCTCTCTCGCCACGTTGTTCGCTGCGCTGCAAGTCACACCGGCCCGTCGGGGTGTATTTTTGTTTATATTGATATTTTTCATTACGTAATATCTTTTGAATGGAATGTCCAATTTTTATAATTCAAAAGAAATCTACAGGTATTGAAACAATATTGAATACGACATAATTTATTTGGATAAGAATTAATACAAAGTTATGGATAACATGGTCTGATTTTGATAGGCATTTCTATTAACTTTTAAAATGTAATATGTAGTTATAGTGACATAACTGCATTAATTGGACACATGGTCTCGCGAAGTTTTTTATAGATATTGATACGTTCTATAATATTGTACAACATTTTTTTGTTCTATCGTCAATACTTTTCGCAGCGCATGCGATGAAAGACATTTTATGGCTCATTTTT
Source organism: Limenitis camilla (assembly GCA_905147385.1). Taxonomy (NCBI): domain Eukaryota; kingdom Metazoa; phylum Arthropoda; class Insecta; order Lepidoptera; family Nymphalidae; genus Limenitis; species Limenitis camilla. Next base: position 7,341,995 of record LR990234.1, on the reverse strand, counting down.
TTATACCTTGGGTTGGTTTTATTAAGAAATTCTAAGGATCTCTATTTTTTTAGCAATAAATATACCCTATGTTACTCAAGGATAATGTAGCTTTCTATGGGTGAAAGGATTTTTGAAATCGGTCCAGTAGTTTTGAGTTTAAAAAAATACAAATCTTTCCTCTTTTTAATATAGATATAGATTTGTCAAAGATTTAAATTATACTTATAAACTAGTTGCAAGTTCATTTAAATTGTGTGAGTATTTCGTAGTGTTGAGATATTCAAAGTACTCGTGTATGTTGATACATTTTGTCAAGATTCTATTAAACGTATACAATAACATCTTTGTTATTGATTATCATATAAGATTTTCGAATTACAGGTTTCCTTATTTATATTATGTAGCAGTATGACACTGATAATAACGAGAGTAATTTAATCGCAGGGCGTATAAATGTAATAACTTCCCGTACCAATTGGCAAGTGCTAACTGAAAAAATTTTAATAAAAGATATAATCTTATTTATATTTTTAAGGGGTTAGGATAGTCAGGGACATGAAAAAATGAGAATTTTCTGCAATGTTTTTTGCCTTAAATTATTTTATTTTATAAAATTAATAACATGGCATCATTACAAAATGTTTTGACTTGAGGTCATAAAAAATTATAATTTCAAAAGTTATAGCTGTTTGTGTTGACCCAGTTCCAACCTTGTGGTGTAAACGAACCAACCAACCAACCAACCAACCATCATAAGTTCATGGAGATTCATATAAAATCAATGGGACAAAAATTAATTTTATAAATATATAATCTTGTGCCTGATCTGATGACCTTCTATTGGAACTGTTAACACAAAGCAATAACTTTTGAAATTATTTTTTTTTTCAAACTTTCGTGACCTTATCTCAAAACATTGTGTAATTATGTCATATAATTAATTAATTTTATAAAACAAAATGATATAATGGCAAAAAACACTACTGTAAATTCTCATTTATTCATGTCTCTGACTATCCCTAACCCTTTAATATAAATTATAAAGTCTTACGCTAGTCTCAACTCTGATTAAGTGATAAAATAACTTTATACAAACGCTTAAAGCACCAACATTGGTTTATTCAAACTGTCGGCTAGTCATCTTTAAATCACCTGCAGATATTTCAAGTATCCTCACGAAGGAATCTCTATCTTAGAAAATACGACATCCTACTTTTAACACGGTAATAATTATTATCCTCTTCACATATAATATAGTATAATGTAATATGTAGTATTTTTGTTTTCCCTTTTTTGCAATTATCATAAAGGGTATGAAGAATAAATACATAGCATGCGTGGTTCCGACCTTCTGCCAGACGCCTTCAAAGTTCGGAGCATCTTCTAAGTCTGGCAGGTTGCTGAAATCGTACAATGTGCAGTACACTTTGTATGGTTCCAGCAAGCTGGAAAAGCTCTTCTATAAAAATATCGTATCTTCCAATCTGCTGATAGCTTCAGATAATCTGACTGACTGGCCTATTATTGACGAATCAAAAATACATAAAAAGTGTAATTGAAATAAACAATTTTGTGATTTGGTCAACCATGTGATCCTTGAAGTTGATGACTAATATTATAGGATTAGATCAGGATGAGACTTGGGAGAAGGGTGAGTATCACTTGACATCGAAAGCGCATTAGGGCGCCAACCTGCATTCTCCCGTCTGATTTATGCACATGCTGCTGCGCCACACCGCACCACACCGCGCACCGGCTTAATGAACGTACAAGTTACGTTATGCTGTGAAATAGCTTTCATTATTTCACGCCAATACTAATAGTCTTCTGTCTATGCATTTAGCGACTTGCGCCTCAGGCATTCAAACCCTTTTATTTTCGTAAATTTATTGTTAAGTTGCCTTACAATCTTTATCGCTACAATTATCTTTTTTTGTTCTCAATAGTAATCGATATATTCTGAATCAACATGTGTTTTATACGTACTTCAAACTTTTTAGACTGCTTACTTTTGATAAACATCAAATGAACGAAATAATATCATATAAACTGCTAGTGAACTTCACATACACTACTACTACTGTAATAATTTTGAGAAGGTATCGACAGAAAAATCATTAATGCAAAAATGAGTGCTGGCGTTAGCTTTTCATATATTGTAATATAAATATTTAACATAATAATGTGAATATAATTTTTTATTACTTAATTCTTATTAAATCGTTTTTCAATAATAGCGTAGAAAACTGATTTTGTATTAAGTATTTTAAATTATTGGCGTTTTATTTTTATCAACAAATTTATTGATCGAGACGCACAAGTTCGTTGAAAGACTTTAAACGTTAAATCTGCGTTTATTTCAACCTGTTATGTCGTCTAATGCGTTTTGAGGTACAATTGATAACGAGTTTGGGTGGCGCGTCCCTTAAAAGCATTATCGACGAAAAAAGTCACTTAGGTACCTTCTTTACTCTTCGGATAGGATAAGACCGAGACCCTGTGATATTCTGTAACTTGATTTGTGGACATTAACGACACCGTACATCTCTTCGTCCATAGAAACCATTAATACTTTATACTAACGTTATCTCTATTAAGTATCGTATCGGAGTTCGTGTGAAGAAATTTGTAGTAATATAATGTAACGTGTTTAAAATGGTAAAATTGAAATTTTTATTGATATTTCATACATTATTCAAAATTACTTAAAACGTTTTTATTTTAAGATATCTTAATAAATTTATAGACGAGTACGTTTAAATTATATAAAGAGCACTTATTACATGTAGGTGCCGGTTGTTATTATTGCTGGTGAACTTGCACAGTAAAATTGACATTTGTACGAACTGTTATTCTAATAATAGAGAAAAAATATAGATAGTTCAATACGCGACGTCTCGCCGCTCGCCTACTAACCGTCGAAATAGTAAATAAAGTGTGTGTTTTAAAAATACAGAATGTTTGTATGTGTTAAAAATACAGAAACTATATTTACAATTTTATTTACGTAGCAAAAAAATATAATCGAGGTTATGTCTTTAGCTCTGTTTATTGTTAAGGTAAATAAGAGGTATTACGGAGGGAGAAAGTTTACAACAATAATTGGTGACATCTATTTGCAAATGTATAATTTTCAAATATCACGAGCAATTTCAATATAATAATAGATTGTTCTCTGACAGTGTACTGTGCCTGCTTTCTTATCACTGGTGAGCGTGGTCACCAGTCGTGGGTGATCTGCCTCGTCCCTGGACGTCCTCTAGCGATACCGAGGCGGGGTCCGATAACGCCGATTATCACAGTTCTCGTTCAAATGGACTCTTGTGCAAGTTTGTGTGCATTAATGTGAAGCTGAACCGGTTTCTGGTCGGTTTGATGTACGTCATACACTGGTGTTTATGTATCGCTAGTTATATCCAGTGCATGCAGTTCATAAGTCTGAGGTTTATTATGATTTGTGTATCACTGGAGGAGGCGTGATGGGAGTTTAGTAGAAGCGGTCTTGTAGCTGTCGTTTTTATTAGCTGGTAACCTTATATCATGGATTTGTTTAGGATATGAACCGCTCGTATAACTTAATAAGCCGCTACGAAAATATGTTCTCATCGGTTTGCTGTGCGTCGCGTCGTCTATATAGATATTAATGGTGTTGTTGGACGCTTAGCGAGTTAGATTAAGGATCTATGAATCGCGTGAGAGAGGAAAGGCGTCGCTTCACTAGAGCAGTATCGGGCCCGTTAATTTACCGTGTTCTCGATTCATAGCAACAGGCGACACTAAAAGTTTTATGTATATGTATAATGTTCTGATAAACGTACAGTTAATTATCTTTCACAGGAAATATATTATTGGGTTGTAAAAATTCCGTCGCTTGATACATTATTTACTATGAGAAACTAAGTTTAATAGGTATTCAAGTAGTATTATAATCTAAGGCAAAGGTCCCTAATTATGTATATTTACCCGCATACTACTTACCTACCATGTACTTCGCTTGTGTCAATGTTCTACATTGTGAATGAACCCAATATTTTCATAGTCCTAGCCCCAGAAATTAGGTCTGTGCGGTGATATGTCAGTCAGTTATTCTTTTATAGATAAAAAATATTATATCAGCTATGAAGTATTAAGAGTCTTTTCAATTTTTGCTTTTTATACACAAGCAGCCGTAGAAAATGCTAAATATAGGCAACTTTTTTTCAAATATAATTACTTAAATACTCCTAATTGTTATTTGTTTTATACGTTATTGAGTGGAGTATATAGTTGAATTTAAATATACCAAATTATATTAATGAAACGTACTAACACGGGTAATTAACATTCTGAATAACGAAATTGTATAACGTTTTTACGTATGTATTTAACATACATAGATAAAATGAATCATTTGAATATTATATTTTTGTAAAAAGTGAAAGCTTAATTAGAATTTTTATCAACAAAAACGTTAAATATTATACACTGTATAATGAAACGTTATATTATGATACACTTCACTATACAAATGTTACAACAGGAAGCCGAGCAATACCTGGGGCTCATAACCCTGGTGTAAGTTTACAAAACCCTTTAATATGATTCTCACTCACCATCTACAGATCTCGTTATCTAATATCTATGTAATATATTTGTTATATATGTATATGTAATAAGAACACATCTTTTATCAGTGAGACCTAACACTATATTACCACTTCCATAACATAGTCAACATGTACTTTAAGAAATTAGGTACGCGCTAAATTGCTTGCCAATCGATTAATGGATATTTAAAAAAAACATTAGAACCTACGTACTAGCCATTTAAAAGTTATAATTAAAAGTTTAATTATTTAAATTATGAAATACAAATGAAATGGAATGACTTTGACCAAAAAGTCAGACTTTCCTTGTGTGTTTTCAGTCGATTTACTGATATCATTTTAGTACCATCCATTTAGCTTTTGCCAGATCTGAAATATGTAGACACGTTAAATTCGTTATTAGTAAGTCGTAAATGTTTTCATAAATGTAAATTAATGCACTATTATAACATGAGTAGGATTTTATGAACCTTTTGGGATGGCAATAGCTATTAAATGAGCATTACTGCCACCTGTATCTTTACGCCTCCGCGACGTTTCAGCGCAAAATTGATTCCCTGATGCTATCTATCCTCCCGAGGGAATTGTGGATAAATAAATACTTTAGCATAATCTCCAGAGATCTGAGACAGGTCAGAATTACGGCACGCCGGATATATTATTGCATTTTAATTCTATACCCGCCACACCTCCGTCGCATTACGATTGCACATGATTTAATGACATATTGTATATGGGATCTTACATAAGGTTATCCTTAAAAGTTTTACGTCCATAATGAGCACTGAATGCCGATCCGATCTTGATTTCACGCGCTTAAACTTACTAAATCACAATTAAATATGAGTTTTGACGTTGCATACAATATTGAACGCCATTCCTGATTTTTGAACGATACTCATATGAGAATTTTAATTTTTGTTGGTTAATTAGTTAAACTCTGATGTGTTTTTTTTATATGTGTATACAGTTTACGAATATATTTATTAAAGTTCTGGATTATGATTTAAGAACTACTTGATAGATTTCCTGATTATCTGGGAAATTATACAAAAACAAGGATTTAAAAGTAATGAAGAAAATGGAGGATTGAATAAAGAGTTGTTAATCTTTGAATATAATTTATCCTTTAAACAATTCAGAAGAAATATGCATTTTCTCTTAAATGTTCAATAATTTTATTATGTACTAAAATAAAATAATCAATAATAGTTTACCATTAACAATGCTATTGTAAATTGATATGAAATATAATATGAGAATCATTAAAAAACTAGAGCCAACTTTCCAATATAAAAGTTTCATGAAATGCAGCGATAAAATTATTGGAAACCAAAAGAAAAACCATTGTTGACCATAACCAGAGGTGTACTTCTTGTAAGTAGTATCTTAAATACACATTCATATAGCAGTTGTGCAGTGTGCACAGTGCACCACATTTAAATTATAAACCCGTCTTAACAAATGAGCTAATACATGCATTTACAATGTTACCATTCGTGCCGATCGGAGATCTTCAATAACTATGTTGCATAGAAAATAGCATCTTGCTTTGGGCGCTCTCTACTAAATAACGAGTAGGTACTGAATTAATTATTGAACTCCTTAATATTGCAATGATTAATAAACAAGGCAAATAAATTCTAAACATAGAAAACTGGTAAATTAATCTAAATGATATACGTTTGTAATGAAGGTATAATAATGTTGTGAATTGAATAGAAGAAGAGTTATATCTGTTTCTGTTACTTGCATCATACTAACGCATTACCCGACGCTTTTATCGCATCAAAGACGCAGGTTGGTTATGAAAGTTAAGCTATAATTTCTTCAAAATTTTTCCATAGCTTTTCATATAAACTCTCATCCCATCCATCCATTTTCACCATCTTGGGTGTGAATCTTCCAAAGATCTTTCTCACAAATCGTGTCATAGAGTAGAGTTAGGTTATCCATGAATTTGAACTGTGCGTTGGTAGATCAGCCAGTTATTCAGTTATATACATATTTATAAATATAAATAAATATTTATCTCTATGTAATATAAGTATTAATTAATATATTCTATCATTGTTATGATTTACCACACCTTGAGAACTGCGAAAAATTCAAGCACTGACTCAATTGTTAAATTTAAATTTTGACCATTTTTTTAAAATTATTTTGCGCTTAAAATCAATACTAGGGCAATCTTAGAGTCCTTTCTAATAACTTTTACATGATATCAACACATCTATTCAATAGTTGCTATTATATACTACTTGCCCTCGTTCATGCAGTCATCAGAAGGTTAGTCGAATAAGTTATAGATTTTTTTACCCCAAATTCACAAATATAATACAACTAATATAATACAAATAATAATACACTAATAGTGTTATAATTTATAGAAATAAGCAATATGTTATATATAACAATATAATATTGGAAAATCCGATATGAAAGGAGTTTCAAAAAGTTTCAATATATCAAGAGATTTCATACATTTTAAAGTCCTTACATTATAAAAGCCAACGATGATAAAATATTTGTTATAATCAATTATTTACCTAATTAAGGACCAGAAATTTTATTTAAAACAATTATGCATTTCATTACAGTTTGCATGGCCGGTATATGTTATATAGTGCTTAAAGTACAACTCTCAATTAGCTATTTAACACCTTAGGTCATGCGATAAAATGTAAGCAATATGGAGGACGAGTCGATTCTCGCCTTTCGCGGCAAAATCTCGTTTAGTAACATCGATAAAAGTTGTAAAATGCAAATGGCTCTAGTGAAATGTTAAGAATCTTACGCCCACGTAAAGTATGTGCTGTTACCTTTTTTAGACAATTTAACTACATAATTTGCTATTCTAATGATCAGTCCAAAATTTCAGTATAATTTTTATGTGCATGTGCGTGCAATTTAATTCTAACTAATAAAATTTTATCTTGGATCATGTTTTAAAAAAAAAGAATAACTCACTGACTTGCCATGGAATAAGAATTAAACTCTAGATGATATATCGCTAAGTCGAACGGACAAAGAAAAGAACAGAAGCTGTGACGTCATTCGCTAGATGCATTACGAATCTTTTAACCTTTAAGCTCTGGTTGTGGACGAAACTAGAAGCCAGTCCAGCAAATTACTAAATTAATGACTCTTTTTATCACTAATGATATTTCTATGGAACCATATTCAGAATTTCTAATGAGAACCTTTTAAGTTGCGATAAACTTAAACAAGCTGAAGTTAACTTTGCAAAGCCTCTAAAGCTACTTTAAAATATCAATACGGCCAATCATTTTGAATGACATCACATATTGTGTTACAGTTTATATTATGTCAAGTATACCGACGCGTAGACAATATATAACAGTTAGTGTGATAGATTAGATTCAGTCTCCCTGGTGTTTTCGCGCAGTGTACATGTAAGTTAGTGTTATAGTGTCGTGGTTAATGTCACCCATCTTGAGGTCCACGTAAGTTTACTTTATTATCTACTATTGTAGTTGGTGAAGTCGAGTGGTGGAGGTGAGAGTTAATATATTATGAAAAAACCTGCTCCTGGGTCTCAAGCCCCAGGCACTGCTCACCTCAGTCTTAATTGCATGTGTATACGTATTGCTGTATAGTAATGGGTATCATTCCTCTCTCAGTCAGTACACACCGATGAATCTTGAGTACAAAGATGAACTATAATATTACCTAAAACAGAAATTTCGGAAGTTAAAATATGTATTTATAGAGAAAGCAACGAGGTTTATGAAAGATATTTAAGAATATCAATTGTTATTAAGAACAGTAAAGCAGTAAGTTAATTGACACATAATCCGATTACATAAATATAACAATTGTGTAGTTTCAAGAAAAGAGTAATATGAGCGATTAATTTTTTCGCGTTTATACTTTTTTTAATTTAGTTTTTTGGAATCGTTTTATCTAAGTGGGTATAATTTCATGGGTATCAAATTTGGCCGATAAATTTTGGGCCAACATTGTAATCAAAGGCTTTATACATATTTATGAGCAATTATTCATGTTGTCCCTGTCATATCAATGCGGCTTCTATATTATTATATAATTGTAACCAAACTTTATCTATATTAAATACATTTTATGAAATGTGCCAGGTCAATTTTATGAAATGTACCAGGTCAATTTTGATCCATTTTCAAATCGTTCAAAGCAATTTGATATTACTATGGTACTCGTAGTTGTAAAATATCTTAATTAAAAATAGCGTAGCTTAGGGACACAAGTTTTTTTCAAACATAAAAGTATTAAATAATCTCTTTATACTTTAAAAAGCCTTTTACCTCTACGACTTTAGAAAAGCAAATTTAGAGTACCTATATTATTGTACGTGAATGTCAGGAGTTGCGGTTTATTTAAGTATTCATTATAAAACACCATGAACAGTTGAAAGTAATATAAAAATGTTGCATGTTGAGTTTGAACTAGTTAGTAGTTCAAAAACCTCATTACTAAAAACATTATGTTTTATTCAGTGAACATACTACCCCTCCAGTGTAATACATAAATAGCTATATTTTTAGAGACTTTTAAAAAACTTTTAAAAAATGTCGTCCAAGAAATTCTTTGTCTGGAGTAGCACAGTTAGAGAAAGAGTGAAACGTGTTCCGAACAATACTGATCCATATTGAGTATCTTCAACGTAAACCGTTTTTTATTTGACTGGAAAGATTCGATTGTATTAACCTGTTACCTGGTACAGGTAGAAATGCCAATACAGGTAGGCGTCTTTATTACCGATACGTTTCGCATGACGTCATCATCTTGTACTCTCAATGCGTTGCTCTAAGTAGCTTTCTCTAGATTGACTACTTTCTTATCACCTCTAGTATATATGTGTTAAAATATTTCTTTAATCTTACTTAGCTAAATAAAAAATACAACTGAATTATATGTGGTTTCCATACCATACTGATATATGCTATTTCATTTCTATTAAGTACTTATTGTTTATTTTTTGATTTTTCTCCATTATCACGCTGAAATAGACGTTTGTATGAATTTGATATTTTCTTAGTTTAGAATATTCACCATGTGCGATCACATATTGCAATTATAATTGTAAGTTACAGATCTTTACATAGAAGATATCTCTCTGGACCAAATACTGTAAGTCAAGCAAGCGGAGTTGCTAGCTAGATAGTCATAGAATAAGTATAGGAAATCTACTTTGGATTAACTAGTTTAAATATTGAATATATTTTTAATTTAAGAACTATATAGAAGGAAACTAATAATAATATGGTAATAAAATAGAAGCCTCCTAAGGATTTCGGTTGGCTTAACAACTCCACTCGTAGCTTCGTAAATAAATCAACATGAACATTTACGACACAACTTCATTTAACCTATAAATAATTATGAGTTCAAGCACCAGGCCAGACACTAAATCAAAACAATTTATGCATGAAAATGTCTTTAAATTATATCGATGAAACAATACTCTTTTATTACGATTTGAAATTGCCGCTGTCAGTCGATTGTTAGTTGTTAGTCATTGTAGAGCATCACGTAGATGTCTGTATCCGTTCATTTAAATATTTGCTTTTATATTATATTATTCTACAACATTGATTTTTAAATAAGTTATAATACTTATCTCGATAATAAATCAGTGCCATTTGATGAGTCTATTGACACATTCCATTGCCAAAATAATAAATTTAAATTGGCTGATTTTCGCATTAGTATTAGAATCTACAAAGCAGAATAAATTACACATTAATACCAAAAGGCTAAAATATTCCTGTTGTAAAGTAATTTAAGTAATAAAATTTACAATGACATGAAAATTATAGAAGTTAAAATTTAACAGTGCTATATTCACCTACTAGTATTATAAATGCAGATATTTATATTTTAGTAATATTTAAGTAATTCAGAATGTGAGACTAAGATTGATAAGTTAAATATACACATCATAAACATCTTTAGAGGTTGCTTTACTAATGACAAATCAACCTTGAAAAATTTATTAAGCTTCTATGTATGAACAGCTTTCGTACACTGCAACGAAACAGGGTTATTTAAATCATGTTGTAGTATAAAATACTACTTCAGTTCTTCTGTTCTGCCATTAGGGCTCCATAAAAAAGTTAGTTGGAAAAGATATGCAAAATGAGTGTTATAAGTTGCAAAAGTGGAGATTTTTCGTTAGTCAAACGAGAACAGACCGGTCCTCGACTAGTGATGTACTCGTAGCAACCGTCGCGTCGGTCGCGTCGGGCGTCGCGCGTCGAGGCCAAATGAGACGTGGCACCAGCCGCGCACCGCGCGCCGCGTTCATCCTTACGCACCCCGCGGCTATAAAGGTGCGCCATAAAACGGGTCTCATTTTATGACCATTTGACGAAGTTATATACATTTTTGAAGCCATTTCTTAGACGAACCGACCATTGTGCCAGTATGACGAGTCTTCTTTGCGTATGCTGTTCTTATTATATTAAAATATAGCGGAACGCAGACATACTCCTTTCATTTTAAGATAAATAAATGATTATTCATGTAATATCGACACACGAAGTTCTACACTTTTATTATTAGCAATGATATCGTCGAATAATCGATTTAGGATAATTCATTTCCGAATCGTGTTCATAGAAAGTAGGAGCTCGGGCTATCGTCGGTGAAATCTGCAATCTCGACAATGCTGTATCAATATTCATGCTTTCGGTCGCGACCCCAACTATTTGCATAACTGCACATTGCGTTCTCTCGGTTGCAACTGTTCCATTGTTTTATGATCTAAATGACCACGCGATATAGGGATAGTCACGATAAGGATGTAAACATACATAGGTTGTCTCGGTTTTGTTCATTATTCGTTTTTATAAAGATTGTTAGAAAGCGGTGCGCGGCGCTTCGATTCAATTTATCACGATAAAGGGTCATGGTCCCTTTGAGTTACTGAAGCAGCCTTTAAATCTACCTTCTGCCGCCAATGGATACGAATGCACGATGGTGAGCCTGCGAGATAAGATCGGCTCCTATACTGAACAGTATGTCAAACTCTTCCTCGCTGGTTTAGTTGTTTTCAATATCAATCGAAGTCAATACTACTGACTACACAGAATGGAGATCACGATCTATTGTAAGTAATAAATAAAAACCGGTACAGTGAGCTTAACCCATCCCGCAATTATGTCTTAACAAGTTCCTGATGTTTCGTGGGTTTTGATTTTAAATTGGGGGGTAACTATTTCAGACTAACTATTTCAAATCAACCACTATGACACTTGAGATCCCTAAAAATAAATAAAGATTATTTTATATTTGAATAAGTAATTTATTCTTTCATATTTATTGTTATCCAGAATTATTCAGAAAAGCGTAACTTGACTTATTATTTACTTTATTTTGCTAATAACATTTGAATTTTAACTTTCGTGGATTATTAATGATTTTTCTAAATAATTTTTGATATTTAAAATTATTTATATTCTACATCTTATCTACTTATCGAGAAAAAAAAAAAAATTTTTTTGTTAAAAATTCTAACTGAGATAATCCTAACGATTCTAAGTTTGACTTTGTGTTTATTTTATAAACAATTTAAACTAATTTTTAATCTTGTAAATTATAATACAATAAATTATGCTTAGCTCTCTTCTAATAAAGAGGCGTAAGTACGCATACGACATGTTTCTTACCTTACGGTAGCTAATTCAAGCACCGCTATATCTATCTTATATTAATATCTTATCAATAATAAGCCGTAATTCATTTTTGGTCAATCACGGATCTTGTTTGCTAAATTCCATGCATGTGCATATAGTTACTTGAATTATATTTATTTGGTCGTAGACGGGAAAGGCTCACTCCACCATTTCAGACCATCGGCACTTATGAGGGCTGACAAAGATCTCCGAGGCTCTAGATAACCTTACGACCTCTCCGGTACTCGCAATAAAGTTAGCGTTGTTGTTCACGCCAAAGGCATAATTTTTGTACAAAGTAAATTTTGAAATTAGTACTATATCGTTTATTTTTTACATTCTTTACCGTATTAAGATGGGTGTTCTCAATTCTATTGTACCTATAAATTTGCTTATGGACCTATTTAATTGATTTTTATTTAGAAAGAAAGGTTAGTCCCATTTCAAATTCCTCATTATTAAACCTTTTATTTCAAGGCTAACCAAAGAACTCCTTAAAATTATGTAGGTTTATTATATTTCAACATTTTTAAATAGTTATCTGTAATAATGAGAAAAATCATAAGATAATATAAACCTAGATATAATTTTAAGACCAGTAGGACACAACTTTGTGGGATACAAGATACATACATAGGTAGGTATTGCAAAAAAAAACAAATCTTACTGATTAACAGTTGAGATTTAGGAGCACTTACATAATCTAGTTTACCTATTTAATATAAAGTTTAATCTTCAACCTTTCATAGTTTATAAAATATCAAAATAAAAGTGAATAAAAATATTAGTTTAATTAATCTACATCATAACTACTTTGATAAGACAGGGATAAGTGATGTGGGTGGCCTGAGTAATTGCCAATACTAAAAATTAAAGTTATTATAGTTGTTATGAGTTGTTTAGATACATAGAAAGTCTTCGTTTGATGTACCTGGTGTACTCATAGACATTTTAATAATATTGTCGCCGTAAATCATGGAAAGATATTGATCGTAAATATAGTTGCGATTTATGACAAAACTCATAAATCTTTCACCTCCAGCGCGATATGCACTATACAATAACGCCATTTGCTCCGACTTAAGAAAATTTTGGATGGATCATTGCTCTGAAAATAAAAACAAATGTAACTTTAACCAGTTTAAGTACAAATAATGTCTAATTTTATAACTAAATGACTATGATTTGAATAAAACAAAATTCCGTTTAGCTAAAAAAAGTCACTGAAGTTACTGCCTACAAAATATAATAGGTATTTCAAACTTGGTATCTACTCTAAACATAAATGAATGGAGCTTTAACCACTTTTTCCTGTTACCGAACAGTTTTTTATCCACTTAATAGACTATTAATGAAACTTGAATGATTTTTAAATTGACTGCTTGATTTTACTTTCTTATCACAATGAAGACTTATTAAGTTAGACTGAACTATGAAATTGATATTGCATTCTAATCATTATTACCAAATAGTTATTCTCTTTTTCTTAGAATATTCGTGAACTAGATTTATCTTTACTAGTCGACGAATTGCGTCATTATCAAAATTTTACACAAAAATATTATTTAGGTTTAAAGTAAAATATATAAGTACCCACTCGTAGTCCAAAGTATCTTAAAATTTTTGAAAGATTTAGCATAAATCAAGGAATCTTAAAAAGTTTATTATTTCAAGTATATTGTATTACATTACTATTATATATATATACTTTATATGTTCTTAAATACAAGGTAATGGATTTAAAACTTCTAGGCCTATTCGGAGACTGGAATGCTTAATACACATTTTAATTGATATGTTGCTTTGAATTATAGTATCTGATCTAGGGCCAGGCGTGTACGACGTACCCCAGGCTATCCTATTGGGCAATTTATTTATATTGATTCTCAGACCATTTACTATCTTGGCAGACAACACTCGACTACTTTATGCTCTGGCACTAAACGCGAAATGATATCATAAAGAAATAAAATTGACCCAACCGATATCATAATATCTTCTTCATTAAGCATCGGTTTATGATGGCTTTAGTTTTCTTGAGTCCTATTTTAATCAGAATATTTAAAAAATAATTACCTGTAAATACTTTAAACATACATGTCTTTCGTCCGGAGATTTTTTTCCTCATTACTGTAAGTAGTTATATTTCCTTCAAAAATTAAATTTGACATCCTCCAGAAAATATTACAACGAAGCTGCAATTTTAATATTAGTTCATTTTTAGTATCGTCGATTAATTTAAGATTATTATTTTTATTTGAATCTGTATGGACTGCTGTTTTTATGTATTGTTTTCAACAATATAAAAAGATGGACTTAAACAAGTTATTATCGATTCTGCTAAATCGATGTCGTGTGGATATCGATGCTTCATGACTGTATTAAATTAGAGATTCAATAATTATTTGTATATAAAATATAGAAATATTAAACAACTGACTGACTGAATTTTCACAGCCCAGGCTTGGCTGGCAGGCTTTTCTGAAATATAACATTTAAAAAACTGAATTTTGATAGTTATGTTTATTTTTAACATATAATACCAGAGAAAGGAAAATGATTTAAATGCCTCCTGTACATTTCAATTTTGTGTCGTTCATGTTAATATATGTTTTTGTGCCCTTGATTACATGGTTCATTTGGTTACAACGTGCATCCTAGAGTCTACTCCATTGCAACTCACACAAGTGACGCAACAAGTTTTTTCAAAGTTTTTAGCTGATTTATTCAGTGCACCGATAGAGCCGACTAACCGACCAATTTGTCACGGGTTAATTCTATATTAGTTTTAACGGATTGCGTGGCCGAGTATATAATTAACATAACTACAACATTAAATACATTAAAAATATATAATGATTATCTTTATTGTTTATTGGAATACTGACTGCCACGAAGTCACTGACCCATTTGAATTGTTAATAAAAAAAAATCAAATAAAAAACATCTTTTTTCCTTAACATATATATATATGTTATGATTACTATTCTAAGGAAAAAAGTGTTATTCGTTTTTGTTGATGGAAATTTCCACGCATGAGCAGTTTTTTTTAACTTTTCTTAATGTAGCGTTATGAGTGTAACCTCATGTTGAGTATTCTACTAGAGTTGTGCAACGGATTGATGTTTCTTTTCTTATTCTTTACATTTCTAATATCCCTGCATAAATGCATGAGCTCCAGATTTTTGCTATACTATTGCTGCACTTATAAGAAAATCACTTACATACAGCTACATTTTCTTTAAAAATATTCAAATTATGTCTCGAACTTCTGTTAAAAATCGACCAATTTCATCATCATATTATTTTCGTTTAACCTAAGTTATAACGATACGTTTACAACAGACAGATAACAGACCCAGGGTGATTCTGTTTACAGAAAAGAAAGAGTAATTGTATCCATCTGCTTTTTCCTCTCGCTTTACTTTGATAATAATATTATAATGTTCGTCCACATAAGTAGTTATATCATTTTATTTATCCTAATATCCTACATATTCTTTGCCTTTTGACCATAGTGTAGCTTTATATTAATAAAAGAATAATTGAAATCTGATAAGTTTCCTTCTCTCAGTTTGACCCTATAAATTCTATCGTGAGTTGTTATTATGAAACAGAGATCTATATAAAAATGGTAGAGAATCATATAAAAGTTGATCATACTTTATGTGCGCATACATTATCTATCACTAAGAATGCGAATAGCGTGAGAACTGCCAGTGACCACTTCAAAATTATTCTAAATACGTCCGATTCACGTCCTTGATGCGTGACTAGTTAGCAAAACAGAGGCTATTACATGGAAACACTTACTTTGCACGCATTCGTACTGAGCTTATAAAAGTGCCACGGTTACTGTAGAATAACGATATTTAATAGCCAGAACATTGAAATGTAAACGCGTTTGTATAAACATTCTGAACCCGCATAATATATTCATAATTACATACAAATATTTGTTTTTGTTATACAAGTGAGCTGTGTTAATACAAATAGTTGCTCTTCCCTTGATATCGTTCATACTTTGCTTAAAAAGTATTAAGTGCTCCTATTAAAAGTATTTTATTGTCATTCATTTAACAAAAAATAGTTAAGTATCACGCCCCCTGAATTTGATGTTGATGAACAACGCGATGCTTTTTTATATTATCAGTTTTCGTTAAGGAAATTGTTACTACGGTTAAGTTGTAAGTTTACCTATTAACTTATTATTGATATAATAATTAGAAGAAACATTACACAAAGTGTTTCAATCTAAGGAAGTTGTGTTTTTGAATAAATTATTCTTACATATTCATATGCTGATTCTAAAAATAGTAGTTTTGATTTGTTAATTATATTGAAAAGATCGGAGTATTTTACATTAAATACCTACTAATATTATAAATGTGAATGTAAGTTTGTTTGTTACGCTTTCATGCGAAAACTACTTAACCGATCATCATGAAACTTTGTACACATATTCTTGATATTTATTGGGTATTAGAAGTAACATAGGATAAAATTTTTGAAAAAGAAAATATTTTTTAAGAAAGATAAACAATTTTTTTAATTTCTATTGTAATGATCCCTGATACTTATTTAATGGCTTCATTGCCGCGAAGCCGCGGATAAAAGCTAGTATAGAATAAACATAAGCTTTCAATCTTTATCGCATTTAACATTACAGAAATTTAAAATTTTTCAATATACTATGTTTTAACGTATATTATACAACTAGACTGTCTATAATTAGGTTATTTATTGTAAATAACTTACTGATTTCATTTTTTCAAACATTTGAAATGTTAGCAATTTGCATTATTACATAAACAACTATTTCTGCTGTGCTTATTTTTATTTCTTTTCCGGAAAAGGAAAATACCGTGAGAATTACCTACATGTTCTAAAGTCAACGGACATATAAGGGAATTACAAAGTAACTTGGCTAGCTATTTAATTAATAGCTAGCCAATTAAGAAAACAACTAAAACTAGTATTAACTATATATAGGCTGTACTGCATAGTAAAAGGTATAGTAACACACACTTTAGGCAAGAATCCGAGCAGCGGCTAGGGATTGTGACCTAGGAGCAGGTTTAAGAAGTTGCTTTATATAACAACAACATATTTATATACAATCCACTGCTCGAAAATTTCGCCATGTGGAATTTGCGCACTGAGGTTTTTGTACAATTTGACTAAATTAACATAATACAAGTTTACTATAAAATTATATATCTATTATATTTAAAATATTTTATGTATTTTATGGATTTTGGATTATATTTATTAATCGCTTACAATTAGACATTCAGAAAACTTACCTATTTGTTTAATATTAATATCGAAGTGATAACTTCACGTATTCCTCAAATAATGCGTCTTAATAGGTAGGTATGTTGTGCATTTTTGTGATGTAACTACAGATTTCTAGTTTTCAAATTTTTCCCTGTACTGCTAAGATTTGCCAAAAATCACGATCCCATGTCAAAGGATCAACCTGGGGAATATTGATTGTGCGAAAATAAACTAACAATACATGGGAAATAGGGGGGCTATATGTTTCCATTTTTTTGAGGTGAGAGGTTTAATTTTTTTACATCTCCGAAAAACTACCGACTTGAATATTTGATATTATTTTTAACTTGATACCTTCACGTGTTTCTGAGAGAAAGGGTTTTGCCGGACATTTAAAATAAATAATTTTTCTAATGAACTAACTTGACAGTTTTTAATTTTTTTATTTTACTTGTGCTATGAGATCTTGCTTCCTGCTAAATTCTATATAATGATTATGATTCTTCATATTATGATTCTCATACATGATTCTATATAATCCGGAAGTACCCTATAATTTAGTGACTAACCGTAAAGTAAATAGATTCAAAAGTTTGATTTTTTAGAGCTCCAAGCTTGTCCTTGAGTATTTGATATTAATTTCAACTTAACACATTTATGAACGTTTCTACACATTTATGAAAGGTCTTAGTAGACAGACAGACTTTTAAAATAAACTAATAGGTGACGTTCAATATGGTTGCATAACGTAATTAAAAGAAAAAAAAGACTTGATTAGTTGACATTTTTGTTTCTTGTTGTTGCTTTTTCTACTCCTATTATAACGAAAACTCTCATAAAACAACAAAATCCCAGTTAACTTGGAGTAACCAAATTGAGGGATCAGAGTAAATTACGATTTTTGTTGTAGAAGTTAATCAATGAGCAGTGTCGACTCATTTCGGTACAACTTCAGCTGCACATGCAAATTACTACTTATATTAAAACCTTTTTGTGGAGTAAAATAATGTAGCTTTAAGTGTAATTTCTTATAGCACTTACGTATATAAACTTAGCCAGACATACGTTTTCTAATGAGACACGTTGAGCTAGTACCTAGTAACTGCGTGTCTAACATCAGTGCTTTGTTAAGTTAAATGCATCCCTTCGAAGCCTTACTAAAAAATATTTCAAACTAGCCCGACAGACGCTGTCCTGTATTAATTATGAATATTGGTCAAATTACTGACAGTTATGTCAGACGCCATAAACTTTACATTAGAAAAGTTAATATGTTTATTAAATTGTCTAATTTTTAGCGCAAATTTCTTAATTTTTCTCACATAAGACGTAGTATACATTCTCCTGACAATAATAAACACAACAAAAAAAGAATTAGCGAAATCGGTCCAGCCGTTTATGCGTGATGCCGTGACCAAGGGAAATAGGGTTTCATTTTTATATATAAAGAAGAAGAAGAAAATAGACTACTCGAACTACCTGCCTAACTATTGTTGGCTACACTAGCACTTTATTTAGAGGCATGATAATATTTAACAAAACTTATAAAGCACAGACAATTACAATTTAAGTAAAAAATAAGAATTCTATATTGGGTCAGGAAAGTTATTATACATGGCTATTTTACCGACTCTTTAAATTGTTATTATAAAAATAAAGTAACATAAGAAAAGTTACTAATTCATTAGGCTCACAGTGCCTACTAAATAGAAAGAATAAAATATTACCACCTTTTTAAAATTTCCGCGTGGATACACAATGTCGGCATTAAAATGCTGTGAACAAAAATAGTGGCTGATTTATGAGCTTCATAATTTATAAATTATGCTCAGTATGATTAATGCAGATCAAGATTCCTTTATGAAGATGTCATTACAACGTCAATATCGAAGATTTATTTTATTATAGTTTGAATCAAAGAGAGGATGAGCGATGCAAGTGAGGCATTTTGCAGAGAGTCGGAGAGGATGACGGTGGCGGTGTACAGGAACATAATTAGCAGGACGGAAGCTGAGTAGTTAGTGCGAGGGGCGGGATGTCGTCGCAACCATAAATCATAAGTGTGCCACACTCGCTGGGCGTACAGTGGGCGGAGCGAGTGATTTTTAAACGGTTTTTTGAGTATCCCGATGGCCAATGTCTGAATACATTCAGACATCCTTTTCTGGTGCTCCGTCAACCTGGCGACACTTTTTCGTTAATTAGGAGCACCATCATTAATGACAATTTTCTGGACACATATACCCTTTAGTTCTTGAAATTGGTTTTAATGTTCGTCTTATTTAAAGGCACGACGACCAGAGCAAATTCATACTGCATCACAATAAAACTAAATGATTAAAATTTCAAAATTACCAAAAGGAATTTTAATATATTAATAAAAAGTCTAACTTTACAGTATGTAATTTTGTTTTCCCGGAAAACCGCTCAACGTATACAGATTCAGTAACGGTGCAAAGAGCGGTCGCTTGTTGATCTTTGCATCCCAAAATGATATGGCTAATAATCATGGGCGCGGTTAACCGTGGGGTGATTTTAGTTTAATTTTTAATATGAAACGATTTATCGAAGGTTTAAAGTTTATTGTCACCCTACAATTACTAATTAATAACCCCGGCCGGGCAAGCACCGGTATGTTTCGGGTTTCGGACTGTATTTGTGCTTGCGGGCTTGTTTTTGTGTGGTACGCTTTCTATTGTTCTCTGTCGTATCACAACATGTTGCCCTTAATTCGTTCTCACTGCCTCATGAGTACTGAATACTGATTGCTATCAAACGTAGGGTTTAGTATAAATTTCTTAATTTTATAGTGGGTATAACTTTAAGACTCGTGCATCATAGAAACTACTGATCACTATAGCTTTTCATACCTTTGAGTGATTGCGACCTTTGATAGTGTAAACTGAAAGCAGAGCCGTTTTACCCGTGAGGGGACGAGTTAGAATACTATTCCCCTCTGCCGCTGGGAGAGCATCTTGTAAGAGCCGAGTAACCCAGCACCCCCTTGGTGGTAGGGGATCTGTTCCCCGACTGGCTTGCGACCACCAGCATGCGAATCCGATCGCCAAGTGTCATAGACGCGTTCCGGAAAGTCTAGTGGACTCTGGGCTCTTGCCTAGGGTCCGCTAAATCCGCATCATTTTTCTTCTTCATTCCCCCTTCCCACTCTATCTTCGGGGATGCAACGCATCGACACTCTCGTGTTTCTTGATTTTCCGCTGTCCTTGGGCGATGGTTGCCACTTACCATCAGGTGGACCATCTGCTCGTTTGCACTTTATCTATTATAAAAAAAAGAGCCTGCGGAAGAAGTAGCCAAGTTTATTAGCATATATATAAGTCTCTATATATCTCTATATAAGTTTCTATCTATATATAAGTCTCTCTGCTTGTTTATAATCTTTTTTCTTATATATAAAAAAGAAAAGCTGTTCGTTAGTCTCGATAAAACTTGAGAACGACTAGCCAAATTGGGCTAATTTTGCTTTTGAATTATTTGTGAGAGTTGATAAAACTTTTACCCGTGGTTTAATCACCTCAGCGAAGCTAGGACGGGTCAGCTAGTGTCAAATATTTAATGAAAATTTGTATTTGGTTTGGTACAACTTTTAATTATAATAGATGACTTCGCTAAGATACCCAACTACTTATAAGTGCGTGTAACTTATTTTTTACTTAATCATATTAATGAACATAATAGCTTATTTTAAAATTAAATTACTTTAATTTATACTTATGCCAGAATATTCTTTAAATTGAAATTTCGAAATAACGACTAGATATGAAGTATATCAGTTAAACAGGATCTCAGGGATATTGCCTAGTATTTATTACATATTAATGAAGCAATATTTGTTATTGCTATGAATATTAAACCAATATTTAAAAAGTAAGTGTAAAAGTGATCTTCTCGGGGGCGTAACTATCTACATATTTATATGAGATAAAAATTTAAAACCAGTTCCTTCCAACCAGTCGTTTCTAACAAGAATTTTTGACTCACACAAAAATAAATACTGTTTACGAAACATGAGAAAGGTAACGTCTATAATAAAAATTCAAAGCTCTAATTTAAACGTAAAATTTAAGCTAATAAAGATTATTTTCGATCAACCTTTGGTATGGGAGTTAATTCGGAATCAAGTTGGAAATGAAAAGCTATATAACAGTATTTATTATGACATTCAGCAGTAAAGTACAAAATTCATTTGATCCAGCTTTCAAGTTGAAAAGGGGCATAGTTTTTAATTTTATATTTGTTGTGTTCTTGTATATTTTAATTAGAAAACACATAATTAATCAAAACTGAAAAACGAAAACAACCGTATGTAAAAGTTCAGATGCTAGATATTCATCATAAAAGTTCTATGGGCGATATAAATATCTTGTTTTTAAAGTTAAATTGTGTATAGTTAAATTTTATTGCTCGTAAAAATTACGAGTATATTCTAGACGTGAGAATAAAGTGGGCACTTTGTTCTCGGCTTAAAACAACCAGCTTCGATAAGGGTGCGCTTTGCTCTTCCGATGTCCCTTGAGAAATCACTAAGATATTTGCTATCTCACTTAGTGCACTTGAAGCGATTTTTAAAAGCTGGATACTTGAAAGCGTAGATATCCACAATGTCGTACATTCTATAAATTGGTAGAATGTATAGAAACTTAATTCAGATATCAAGAATCTTCGCTGTACTTTATTGTTGCATCGTTAATAAAACTTGTTTTGTAAATTCAGATTTTTTTGATACATTCAAATATATATTTTAAACACTCATAAGGTCAAGCAAAAGTAACTAAGTTTCGACTTTCCTACAATTTACCATTAGGCTTAGGGAGTTCCAGGCTCTATCCCTCTATCAGTTCCATCATGATATCAGCTCAGTAGAATATTGTTGTACGTATAAAAAAAAGTTTACAAATGATGACGAACAGCGTATATATACACTCCAAGTTAAATAAAGCTTTTAATAATAATAAAGGACATGGCATCGATATCAATGACGTTTGTATTATTTTACAATAGTCTTACAAATAACAACATTAAATTTCATATGTAATTGTAGATACTCCTGACGAAGTAAATATAAAACTAATTAGGCTAAGCTTTTTTGCGGAGTCAATCATATAAAAGAAAATATAGTACTAATAAATCATTTACCTGCGAACGAGTGCTATAACTACGTCCGTTTATATTTCTTTGGAACTAAAATGCGGGTTATTTTAGTGCGTAGTGGACAATGCCAAGCCAAGCTTAACCACGAGGTTCGAAGGCAGAAAAAAAGAAATACTCTATGGTCCCCCACTGCCCACACGCCAACCTATGGCCACTCAATCGTTCGTATTCTGCCTGCTGTTCGTATAGCAATCAATGGAAACTATAGAGTAGACAATTTTACTTTAACACTTGTTTTGCTTTTCAACATAATCTAAATTGATGTTTAAAATGAATATTCAAGTAGTGCAAATACAATCACATCACAGGTTTGAAATAGTAAGGAGTTTCAATTTCATGATCTGTTTATGTTTTTACAAAAAAAGCTTGTGCTTATATGTTGCCATTAAGATTTCACAAGTGCTGTATGTACAATATCATTTATTCGCTTGGGAATGATTCGAGATATTTAATGCGATTATTATTATGCTTGTAATTGCCAAGAAAAAATTTAAATGAATTTTTTTTTGAAAAATCCAACGGGATGTTGAATGAATTAATTTTGCATGGTATTTTTAAATGTAACAAATGCATGATATTTCCTTATTAAGTGCAATTCTTATATAATTTTTATTGCATCAGGTTTAAGTGGATTGTATCGTTATTTTATTATAATAATATTAATATTTTTACATATACTCTATTCTTCTCGCTGTTCTTTTCGAGCAATGACATAGCGCTAACTCTGAAGAGATACTTCGATTCTTTAGAAATATAAACTTCGAGGCAAGCCTCGCTAACGAGGAACAATTGACTTAAGATTTTTTTATACCCGATGAGTGACGGTATTAATTCTATACCTTAATGTGCTTGATTTAAGATTAAAATTTGTATTTTATTAAACAAATTACGCCTATCTACGTTGACATCTAAAAAAGTCTGTACGGTTTAAAATCAATGTTAGTTTAAGTGTTTTACTGACGCTGAATAACTCCTTATAATGTTTTAGGCTAATAGTTGAATCCGTTTTAGTGATTTCCTTTTTCCCGTTTTAGTGAATATAAACGTGAACTGCACTACTTAAGTTGTGAAATAACATTGTCAAATAAACTGGGCTCCGTTTAGGAATAGTTTTGATAATTTATTCTACTTCCTCTTGTAAAATTTAAATGTGTATGAAACGAAAAATGGTAGGAAACGCCCACCGCCCCTATATTTATTTTTCTTAAAATAAAACACAAAGGGTACGTTGTGACCCTTAAAATGTGTTCAAATAAGTGTATTTAAATAATGAATCTTTCAAAGATGCAACCAACGTTATATTAGGTTTCATAATGTCATTGTGGTCGTAATAAGCGGGCCTAAAGTATAATGTGTAGATAAGGTACGTTCACCATTCCATGCTATCAGAACAATACATTGCCTACACGACGTGCAAGTCAATGCTTTCAAGTCAGATTAAGTAAGAAAAGGCTCGTTATTAATAACGGCCAATAACTTAACCACGGCTTGAAATATCGAATCTACTTTTGCTTAAGCGACAGCAATATATTATCTGACCTAAGAATGTTTTTCCGGATCGAGGGGTTTTGTCATTACCGTGTGGGATTTATTTCGAAGTTATTGGTATCTATTTACATTATAAAATATGTTCGGTCAAACAACATGAACAATGCGTTATAAATGATTGATTTATATGTGTTTGTAATGAGTTTTTTTTGTATAAGATTATACGGTTTTGTAATGGCTCCGTATTGACAATGATAAGTTAGACGTATACAAATAAGTTATATAATTATCTCTATCACTGCTTGGTAATTTTTTGTCCAATAGGATGTAGGATATTGTCGAACATATGTTAAAATGTATGTTTAAGATGGCATTATTAATTGTCGTGACATGGGTTGGGTTGAAAATATTTTGTTAAATATCAAAAACATGCATTCAAATTACGCAGCGTGGGAGTAAAGCATGGAGGAACAGCCTTTTTTGAAACCTGCCAATAATTTATGCGCAAATAAGATTTTGTATACTTGTCATGTAAAGGAAAATGTTCAAATTGGCCTACGAACGGAATAACATGTCATCATAACGAAAATTACTAATTCACACATTTTAAGAAGTACTAATTATAATTTACTCTAAATCAAATTCCATTTAAATCAAAAATGATTAGATTTTAGGTATATAAATCTAATATATCATCAATGTTGCCAAGGCTGTAATAATACCCCCCATTGTACTTATGGCATGCACCGGCTACAAGCACTCCGTGTGTTTGCGCATCAACATGATTTTACAGTTTTATTTTAGTACTAGCTAATAAAAATATTTAACTTTATTTCCAAGACTTATTAGAAGTTGAGCATCGAGGTTCAGCAACGTAGGGAAAGATAAATGCGCGTTGTAGGCCACGTAAATTCGACATGGGGTGCCAGCCCCAGACAATGTTCGTCTTCTTGTCTAATGATCATGCTATTATAATCTTCTTGTAACATTGTTAAATATAGGTTATTATTTTTTACATTATTTTCGGTATAATTTTACAAACATTATTTCATGCTACTTATTAGTGAAATATGTCAATTAATGAATAATAAAAAACATATAATTCTTATGAAGATAAAATAGTTAAAAATAAATGATATAAAAGACTAACAAAAGCAAGAAATTAAATATATTTATGGCAGTGGTGCTACGTTTTATCTCCGAGCCGGCTTAATGCCCCAGCCGAAGAAAGCTTTTAAGATTCCCCCAACAACGAAGATCATTGTAATACTAACGTGTTGTTATTTTTTACCCTTTTTATGAGTTACGAGTGTAGGGCATACACAATTATTTGTATTATACCTATTATTAAAAAAAGTTCTATAAACATATTTGGTCGTTTTTGAATCGTCATCTCTTTTGTTTTGAAATAGGTGTAAAGGCAATAAACATTTTATAAATTGAGGGTCATGAGTAAGGGGGTTTTTGTAACACATACATACTTTACTGGCTCTACAACTTATAAGTTATGTCCCGACAAATCAGCAGGAGTTTGGTAAATAGTTTGATTTGTGAATATTTCCCGGCATAATAAAAGGTAAATATAACTACTATATACATAAATACATATACAAAAACGTATATATTATTTTTCTAAACTTTTATCCGCCCCGGCTTTGCAACGTTACAATTTACAACGTATAGGTAACTTATATATGTAAAAAAAAACATTTAATTTTTAATAAATTGTTGCCAAATTAAAATATTTATGCGCTAACAACAGCAACCATATTTTATTATTATCCCGCAGGAAAAATAGGTTTTGTATTATTTAGTATAAGCTTTAACGTTAGTGGTTGTACGTCTACCTAAGTATTGTCAATGCACCTTGCAATAGGATATTTTAAGTGAAAGTAAATACTCTTATTGTATTTATTTATACGTACGTGACAGATTATTTTTTACGCCTATTATAATGTTGCATTGTTATTGTTCATGAAAACATATTTACATGTTTTCGTAATATATATTTTTTCGTAATATCCATAATATATATTTAAAAAACCATATAAGTCTTTATAATACTAATAAAAGCCAAAACAAATAACAATACAGTCTAGCCGTATGTACATATACGTATCACAAAAAGAACAGCACAAAATTGGATATGGATCTTAAAATATAAGTTCTGTTTGTTTAACAAAGGACGGATACACAATAATCATTATGAAAAATTGAATCCGCTACATTTATGAAATCTGGAACAGAAACGTTAATTATGTGAAATTCTTTGATAAATATACTTATTTTATATTTTCACACTATAGGTATCTATAAATAATCTGCAGTTCATTTACATGATAGATAAAAGAACATATAATATGAAATGCACAATTATCTACAATTCCTTACACTAATAAATTTTATTCCTAAAGGTAATAAATTAGCTTATCTCATGGATTTTGCTTCGTTTTGAATTATTAATTTAAAAACTTGTATTTATTTTAATTAATATAAGAAGTTCCATATAAATGTTTTAAAAAAAGTTCTTCAATAACTAACTAACCTGCAATAATAGGTAATATATTAAAAGTAAAAAAACTCGTAAACAATTATTGTAAGTCAATTTCAATCTATTTCTAAATGTAGAATCAAAATTTAACTTTGTATATATGTGAAAATATAGTTTGGATGACTATCATGTATCTTAGAGCTGATCTGATGAGAAAACCTGGAGGGGGATAGGGTAACTCTTCTGTGGAATTTTATTATTTGATTTCATAAGCCCAATAAAATGCGTTTGATGTCGAGATTTGATGATGAACAATAAAAAAGGTTTTTTTTAAATCTAATTGTTTATTACTTTAACATTTGGTTATGTGTAGTTATAAATTTATAACATTTACTGTAAGTTAAAAAGCTTAGTGCTCACCCCTCTGAAATCAATATTTCGATTACAATAATGGTAAATAACTTTTAATCATAAGTATGATAAAAAAGTGCTAAATTTATGCATATGAATACAATCATTTTGAGTGTTATATGAATGTAACAATAGATCTCTTAGGCTTAAGAAGTGACAAGCAAGTATGACCTGATATGATGAAGATGACATAGATCTTAGAAGGGCCTGGCGTATAATACACTAGTCCAGAAGTCATTGAATTTACCCATAATATGGATATTACAAGTGTTAATAAACAATGTATATTTACTTACGTCATATTTTATCACTTAAACAAAGTATCTAATTTTAATACGTTTAAGTATAATAGTCATAGCTGAAATGGCGCCGGTATGTAATTTGAATGGAGAGCTTTGATTGGCGGGCGCCGGGTGCGCAGGCGCTTGCGTATTTAGGTCATAGTGTAGGTAGAATTTAGTAAACCTACTACCAGTTACATTATTCTAGTAATAAGTGAAATACGTATTCAATTGTAGCTGGATTTCATTATATTATACCAGGACTTCAAAGAAAGCAAAGCATAAATAAAATAAAATAAATGAAATGATATTGATAATGTGAACGATGTATTTCTCAAATATTAATTACATTACGTAATTAAATTCAGTCAATCAAAATTAATAAAAAATCAAATTTATATTTTACTTAAAACCTACCTAGCACAAGGATGCAATTTACCACTTAATGTAAACTTAGTTTCCAAAAAATATATCTCCTTAAAATGTTGGATATATTCTCTCCATACTTATGTCAATAATATAATATTTTTTCTTTTGTATTGTTATCCCTGAGGAACTTTATATTTGTTGACATACAAATTGTTAAAAGAGCAAGTTTTTCAAAAGTTAAAAAAGTGTGCAAATAATTTTAAAAATTTAGGTTTATGTTACGAATACCAGATTTATTTCATCATTGGATCGTAAAATATAAAGCTAAAAGGGACTTTTGCTGGAAAAATGTTAGCGGTTGAAATAATCATAGGAGGTCTGAGCACAATAGAGCTGGCTCGTCTCAGCGCTGAGGGCACGTATGCTCGTAAATACAGCGTTCCTTATTATTAGTAGCTATTGTTCGGGATTGCACTTGTACGGTCAGGAGTGATGGACTAACCCACTCGATTTTTATACGAATTAATTTTATTAATAACAGATATATCACAGCAATCAACACTCCATTTTTAATTGTGCATTTTATAGTTATACTTATATCAAGTTTTTTAAAGAGTTAATGTTATGTATCTTTAAACTAATTAGTGTTATTCTTAATATATAAATATTTACCATATAGATAAGTATAATAAAGCTAAAAATTAAAATAAGCTTTCTGTTTTGTTACCTGTACACATTTCATTTAATGTCGGATATCCGACACTGCACACGGTCCACCCAAGAGTTTCACAATTCAATTCTAAGTAAACGCAATGCTGTTGTAATTAACTATGGCATTGATAAATTTACTATCCAACGTAAGTGTAAATTAAATACTCATTTCATTGTTAATTTTTTTTTTTATATTTTTAATAACAAATTTGATAAAACTTGTAAATTTCTCTTAAATCACAATTAAGTTTATTAAGCACTTTTAAAGTAACTTTTTATAGTGCTAGCAACACTATTGATTACTTTATGGAGTTTTCATAAGTAGTTTTCGTTTTTTACATAGTTTTCGGCGAGTAGCATATTTTTAAAATACTCTGAATAATCTTAAAGATTTCTTTAAATCTGCTCTCGAGTCACAAGCCCCCTGCTCGGCTTGTTATTACATGTTACTGTGTACAGTGTAGGTCATTTATAGTTAACACTACTTTTAATTAAAAACATAATGAACTGACAAGTTAAGCTATTTATAACTTATCATAAAAGTTAGTTAACTATATGAAAACGTTGAAGTTATGTGTATAAACATTTCATAGATTCTGGTGCGGCATAGCAGACAGATCGCAGAAATCGAAATCATTCATCTTTTAATCTGACAAGTTCTATTGTGGCCAGCTCGTTGTGTAGGTTTGGTTGGGGGCCTTCAGGTTTTTATACAACTGCTGCTATTTGTTACCTGTTCTCATAGATATCATCTCATACCGAACTCGAATAAAAGACCGAAGTTTTTTGCCTCAATCAGGTTTCTTAGACTGTCAACTTGGTAGCTAGTAGTACCTATCGGATTAAATATTTAAATTAGCAATTCATTAAATTAAATGAACAATTTATTTTAAATGCAAAACGTCAAGGCGTTTTTAGGGTTCCACAACTCAAAAGGAAAAAGGAACTCATCTTAGATCATTATGTTGGCCGTCTGTCTGTCTGGCAATCACGACCCGTTTTCTCAGGTACTCGTGAACATATCAAGTTGAATTTATTATTAATATATGCCTAAATATAGAATCCCTTAAAGATGCAAAAAATTATCAATCATAATTTTAAAAGATAATTATGTTTGTTTATATAGTAGTACTTGGTTACTCGCAAGAGATAAAAACCTATAGGGCTAATGTTAACCATGATTCTATCATAAAAATTAAGGCAAAAAGTAGGATCTTATAGCATCGAAAACTGGGAATTCCTGAAAATGGGTATAACAATTTTACAACGGCAAAGTTGAGCTTGTCTATACGAATTTGTAAGGAACGGACTCGACATGGTCAATTTTATTTAGTCCTAATTTTATTAAAATAGTGTAATTGTGTGTTTGATTTGTATATTTTGATGAGTATGTGGGATGAATACAAATGAGCTGTTTTAAAACATGTTGGATGACATGAAGGGTGATAGCTTTGAGTAACGGGAACGGACATGCGACGCTCAACGAGGCAAACAACGAGAGTAGCCGTTTACCATCGATCCATCAGACGCAGGAGATAAGGTGAACTTGACGTTCTGATTACGTATAAGGAGATATTACGCCAGAATATTTTTGTCAGGCTTGAGTGTATGCAAATCATTCGTCAGAGCTTTAATTTTTATAAACAACATCTTGATTATATAGTTTATATGACGTAAAATAATTGTAATCTACAATTATATAAATAAAAATGAATCGCCTCTGTTTGTACGCACATAACTTCAGATCGTCTGCATCAAAAGGCATAATTTTTGTTTTTGTGTTAGTTATTATCAGGACAAAGTTTGTATAAAAGAAAAAAACTAAGGCATTAGATATTTAGTGAGATGGTGGTGTCTACTGCAAGTCAGTGACGTATGTATAGATAAGAAATACAACGGATGTTCTCACCGAAACTAAGGAGAGTGGAATAAAATAAATACAAAGAATTCCTTTATCATAAAATGCTATATTTTATCTTTTGGTTAATATTTTTATGTAAAACCATACAACCACCCCAGCTTTGCTTGTTTAAAAAACATTAAATAGTAATCACTTTTTTCCTACCATATTTAAACAAAGCCCTTAAAAATGTTGCATATGCATGTCTTTGCATACTGGCAAACAAACAGAAAGACAGGAGTTCTATAGGTGTTATAAAGACCCCCTCTCACATTCAGTTTTTGTAAATATCTTCTGTGTACAAACATTCCATATTTCATGGCTTTATAAATGAATTCTTGTATATCTTAAGCTTTTTGATGTCTAACTAATAAAATCTTTTATAAATTATGATATAAAAATATAGTATAGCCATTTTGTTATACTCTAACACTGCACGTGTTTCATTATAACTAAAGCTTAGCGCGAAACTAAAGCGATTTTGTAACCATGTCACTCTCAAATCTTTATTATTGTACTTGTGGATAACGATGTGGGATGTACAATAAAAATATTTTAGGTTTAGAACTAATTTAAGTAATATTATATTGTATATCTGTTAGTTGTTCCAAATAAAGAAAATAAAATAAAATAAAAGCTAAATGACAACGGGTCGCTAGTTAATATTAAATATTTGAAGAATAATTTTATGCTTAAGTTGGATGTAGCCCAGCAATTAAGTGTATTATTTACGTCAACGTGTCGGGTATATAAATGAAATTTGGTAGGAAAGTAATAATCAAGGATTAACCCGACATAGAATATAAAAATGAAACAAAAGTGAAAGAAAAATGACAAAATACTTAAAAGATAATATTAATTACATTGTTTTACAACTTCCAAGAATTTAACCTTTTAAAATTAAAGTTGTTTATGACGTTATGACGAATGGATGAGCTTTACGTAGAGATTTAAGATATTT
Organism: Limenitis camilla; assembly: GCA_905147385.1. Taxonomy (NCBI): domain Eukaryota; kingdom Metazoa; phylum Arthropoda; class Insecta; order Lepidoptera; family Nymphalidae; genus Limenitis; species Limenitis camilla. The sequence continues at coordinate 7,310,687 of LR990234.1, read as the reverse complement.
CATTTTAATAAAAATAAAATGCGCATACCCAGATGTGTATCTAAAGTGAACTTGAGAAACTGCCGCTAATATGAAGAAACTCATTTGTGGTACACGTATTAATCAGATAAAAAGGTTTGGAGTGACAAGTGGGGGCACCTACCTGTCTAAAAAGAAATAATCTGTTTGACATCGTACATATGCCTCTGACAATAATAATAAATATTAATTGATATTTATCCGGATTTTGTATTAAGCTGTTCTAAGTACATGCTTTTAAATATTGTCAAATCTTAAACGACCATCACGCAAAAGTCAAATGGATCACGGATAGGAATCTATATTCGGAAACATTCTTACCGTAGTAGCCATATAAATACATTATATTATAGACAATGCTTTATATATTTACGGCCGAAATTAATAATTAATAATAGCAAAATCTTTGGTTTACGGATTTAAGATAAATTTCAAATTTAATTATTTGTGAATGGGAAATTCAAATTTGGAATTTTTTTTCAATCTTTGATCCATAGATACTGTCGATTACTTTTTATTATCCTATTTGTTTTTTTTTATAAATACCATCTTGTCCTAACTCTTATTAAGGATCAATTAAGTGGGTAAAGTTGAGTAGGCAAATCAAGCATTGTATTTGTAGTAATTAGAAAGAGCTCTCTAAACAAGTCTGTCTGTCTATCTGTGCAATTTATATAGCTCTTTTAGAATTAATATTTTTATAACTTTATTGATTAAATAATTTCGTTCCAGCTTTGTTTACTTTAATTATATTTCCACATGTCACAAGCATAAAGATACCTATGCCTTTAAAGCACAATGTATTGACCACATTATAAGTTTCATTATTGTATGTTAATTGACATAGCTGACATCCGAAGCATGCCTTGAACGGATGCCGGTTGTGGTCAGGCTGGCTTGGATCTAGGTCGTATCTCATATATAAAATGGTCACTTTATTTCTAATTCTTTTGACTAAATAAATAAGAAAGTATATTTCTTGTTTTTGAATCATTTATAATTTGGCTATTTTATACGACGTGATCTGTATTATTTACATATTTAGCATTATGTATACATTAACGTGTGATCATACATTAACGTGTTTTATTTCTAATGTATAGGTTAAAGGGATTAATAATCTTAATTCAGCTAACAAAAAAAGTTGTTTTGTGCCGGAAGCTTTCATTCACAGTGAAAGAAAAAGCGTTTTGCACTCTCTTAGAGTGTTTATAAAAACTGATATTAGAAAACATCCAACGAGTGCGTAGTGAAATTTCATACAATATTTCGCACTGTTTTGAGAGTTATTGACCAGAAATTTTTAGAAACTAATTTGAATTAAGTTTAGAAACTTTTCCGTCAAGGTACTACTAATACATAGAAAATAATTATCTGAAATAATTCTATTGAAAACATTACTTAACAAACATTTATTACTTAGGAGGTTCATGTTGATTTGTGAAACCTAAGTACAGAATCATTATCATAATAAAGACGTTACAGAATGCAAACCGTAGGTTACGTGGTACCTCAACCCTATATTTTTGAAAATTGTATCATCTATACTATAGCGTAGAGTTAAGTATATTCATTTTTCTTTTTAATAGTAATTACATACAGTGCACATTAAAGTTTGCTGGAACGCGCATATAAATCGGCTGTTTCATGAAATATTGAGTCGCAGCCGTAGGCTACGCAAGTCGGACAGCACGGACGCGTCGCCGACTCGCCGCCCTTATCTCTGCAGATGCGATTTTATACTCGATTTTTTTTTTTCCGACTTTTATGGATCGGTTGTTCACGATGTATTGATAATTCCATTTTAACCATATTCAAAACGATATTATAAGTTTTCATATGCTTAACGTTTTGTCGCTTTTGTCGCAAAGTATTGAATGAAATTTCATTTCATATTCGGTAATTTTAAAGTATATTTTATTACACACTTAATATTACAATAGTTAGCAGAATAATATAAGCCACAACTATGCTACATTATTCTGGAACTGATTCTGATGTACCATTGTGTACTGATGTCAATTTATCAAAATTTTTGGAAGTAAGCAAAATCGTATTCAATGTAAAATGGTTAAGTTTTATGAAATTTTCTAATTTTCCACGCAACTTTTTTAATTTTTTCTTCCATAACAACCTTCTCCTGACATTAACAAACACAACAAAAAAAGAATGAGCGAAATCGGTCTAGCCGTTTATGCGTGATGCCGTGACCAAGGGAAATAGGGATTCATTTTTATATATAAGAGAAGAAGATGCCAATGTTTTATGTTGCGTTTGTTATAAAGGGGTTTTGTGTTTGATTATGAAAATTTGTTTCGTTATTGATCGTTTTTAATACTACGTACTAGCTCGCATATGATTTATGTGGTGGCGGCTCTTCATCGTTTTTGGGAAAACTTTTTTGGCTTTACGAAGAATGCTTTTTCTACAAAACATTAAGCTACAAACCGGTTATGAAGGCTGGTTCTCACAACTTATTGCTGCTTCATAACTGGCTATTTTATGCTATTGTAATGGTCTAAGAACTGCTACCGAGTACAAAAACGTTGGCATTGTCTCTAGCCTTGTTATCGTATATAGCGTTGTTTTATCACTTCACGCGTTGACTTTGACATTTCACATAAAAAATTCCGTTGAAAAAAATTGAAATGTGTTTAAGAGCAAAGTTTTATTGCTGAGGAATTCTGACATGTCAAGTACTTCTATGAATCTGTTTTATTTTTTGTAACTTCATAGAACAATGTGTGTGGTATTTTAAAACTTTTTATAAATGGGTTTAATATTTTCGTGTAAGATATATTTAAATATTTTGGTATTTACGATGATAGAATTATTTGCTTCATGCTAAACTCAAATATACTAATTTTACAGCGTTAGAAAAATATTAAAAAATTTTAAGAAAAGAGAAGGAGAGGGAGTATGTTGAAAAACACTACAAGGGTATTGAAAAACACTATAAGCAAATTATTTTTAGTGTCACGTGAGCAAAGTTTGGCAAATTTTAGAACGTAAAATACAGAAGATAGAGTTCTGTTTCGGTTAAATATTGTAAATTTAAAATTTTGTATAGTCTTTAATTTTATAAAATATCGTACCTTTGCTTGAGGGGTGAAGGTAAATCGATTGTAATCATGATAGTAAGTTTTATTATTTCGTGTTAAGGCACTAAAGGTGCGGTTACTCGATATGATCGCGTATATGGTGGTATCATTTAGCTGCTTTATGAGTATCATTAGGTAAGTAAATACTATTGATTTATATTACACTTGATTTAATCTATGTTCATAAAATTATAATTATATGACAATATTATATGACAATATTAATAAAATTATAATTATATAAATAATTATACGACTAACACACTTAACAAACAGTTATGGGTTTAATTCAATTCCGCCCTCGCTTCGGTGTATTCAAATTTTTCACTAACTCACAAATCCGTTGAGTTGGTTTTATAATGCGTAATATGTCACTGATTTGCAATAGACATCACCATCTCACTGGCTGTCTTCTGTCTCGCTCGCTTTTTCTTTTATACAAACCTTGTCCTGACAATAAGGAACACACCATAAAAAGAATTATTCAATTTGGTGTAGTCGTTCTGAGAAAAGAGAAAATCAACTTAAAACCAAACATTAAACAGCGAACCATACAGTTTAACATAAAAGCGTAGTTTTAAACATATAAAAGAACCAAATAAACCTTTGAAATTATTTGCAAATAAAATGGATATTATATTTTTATATCCATAACCAATACATTTTTACAACATAAACATTATTTTGTTACACCATTTGCAGTTTTTTAGAAATGTTTTCTTTCTCAATATTGGTTATAAAATTATACACAGCATTTAACGTCAAAAATATTATTTCTTAACATTTTTGGTAATAGTAATAATAATATTGAATACTTTAAATTACGACAAGGACAGATTAAGGACAGTACCTAGTTAACTTTTGTGGGGTTACAGCGAACTATCTTTAGAGATTATACTAACTTAACTTCAAGAAAATGCTATCCTTAATTTATCTAGTATTTTCATTAGGAATCATTATTCAAAATTTTATAATTATAAATTAAATAAAGAAATTAAGACTTCAAGTCTAATTTCTACCCAAATCGATTGTGTTACGGACAATTATTAATTTGAAAGTAAATACGTAGTCTTAAAAACAAAATAACAAGCTAAGACTAGTCAGGCTATAGAAGCTATTGGACTGATGATGGATCCACTTCCTGGATCCATCATCAGACCTTTTACTTTTAGCGCAATATATTGGAAGAAACAATATCTGCAATAAAGATTTGTAGTAGAGTCAACATCTTATGTGTTGAAGTGAAGCTTAACTTGCTACTTCTAAGTTTCTTCATAGTACATAACAAAATAGTTTTTTAATCTCTTCTTTTGACTTAGGAATACAAAAACTAACATCTGCTTCAATTAAATACTTATTTAGTCTCCTTTGATCCAAAATTCCACCAGTTTATGTTTAAGTTAAATTTTAAAACACTTATAACTCGAGAATGGCTGGACCGGACCTACTTTCATTGTTTTTGATTTTTGTATTTGTCATTGTCCCGAATAGTAGAATAAGAACATTGGAAAATTGATGAAAAAAGAGAAGAAAAAGAAAAACATTTTCCCATACAAAATCTTCATGGGTTTCGTAACTGACAAACATTTCAATTTACACATTTCAAACATGTCATCTGTCAATCATAAACTAAGTTCAGCCAATCTGTAACACGACATTCATTGACTATTAGGCGGTCCGAATTTCGTCGGGTCAGCTATTTAAGTATATAATGTCCATTTATTTCTAAGTTTTCTGTAACATCTCAAGTATGATAAGAGTTAATTGACATAAACATAAGGCTTGCGTTTCATATTGACCGCTGAATGATACCGCGTTCTAAAATTCTCTTTTGTATTTCTATCAAAACTTTTTTTATTTTTGACTTGCAGCACCCATTTAAGACATATTGTAGTAAAATATCTATGGCGAACTTTAACTGCGTGGTGCAGATATAACATTAACAACTTAGTTCAACTTTTATGAGATTGATGAAGGAGGATTTATTGGAAATTTTTTTTTTGATTTAACGTGGCAAATAAGTAATTTTCCCCTGACGTTTGTGGATGGTTGAAATTTAATTACATTAATTTAATAATGTTAACTGTTGCATAATTTAATCTCATAAAGTAATAAATATAAACCCTTATAAATACCTTCTGAATCGTGATAACCTTGCGGTTGCGATATTATGCATAACCGTTCACAAAGGATTAATTTTCATTACTGAAATAACAGTAGAAATGCGATTTTTATACAGACATTGTATTTATAGGTCAGACGATGATCTCTAAAATGTTTATTTTAATCTTTTTTGGATTTAACAAAATTTTATTTCATACGAATGTCATTCGGATTTGATTTGGGAATTCTTGTTTGCAGTTCCTGTATCGTACTTGTACTGAACGTTAGTTATTTCTTTTTTTAGATAATGTGTACATATTAAGTATTACAGACACACTATTATTGCGTTAAAAGAAAATCTGAAAGCTTCAGGTATAAAATAAGATTTAAAATATAAATGCTTTTTGATTTTTAAAAAGTTTTAGAATTGTCGAAAAATGTTGCGTGGCATACGTCTTTTAAACCGGCAGGTATCATATGCTTGTAATAAAATGAACTGTACAAAATTCTTCGAATAAATTAAAATGATCTGAATCGTTTCCTAACCAACAGGAGTATATAACAAAAATAAAGAAAGTCTTTATCATATGTGTCGGCATTTGTTGTCGTGTCACAACTCGTCTTGGCGGGGCTCGTTTCACTCCAGTAACTACACGACAAGCAATCGGACACCTCGCATGTGGGGCCCACTGGTGTTTCGGACTGTAAACAATTCTTTGGAATTCTTAATACTTCGACTGATTTTATTTATGAAATAAAAGGAAAATAAAATTCATTTATTTATAGATAGTTCAATGCACGATGGCTTGCGGCTCCCCTAAAATTTTGACAGTTAGCAGACGAACTTCTAGACGGCGTTGTACAAAGTTTATTTTTTAAAATTTTGCCGTTTGATTACTTAATAATGCTAAGTTTTAAAATAAATTATTTAAAGCTATATCATGTTTATTTAAAATTAAATATGTTTTAAAAATATTAAGAAAAATAAATAGCTGATCAAAGAATTAATCAAATAAAACGTACATAACTCTGCAATGATTAATCTATCCTTTTTATTAAAGTCCCAAAGGCCTCAGGAGTTAATATGAATGTTTCATTTTCTACAATGTAGGCAACATTGTTGTATCATGTATTAAAAATAATGATCATGCTAACTTTCGTTAGTTAATGTTAGATCAGCTTATTTTATAACAGGCAAGAGCCTGTTCTTCGGCCGAACCTATAAAATCAGTTATGTTATTAAAATTTATGTATTCATTTGTTAAAAACATTTTTATGGAAGTATATATTTATATGCCATTTCTTGGTTAAGATTCTGTTGGTGGCCACACAACAACCATCATACGGAGATTAGATGCAAAGCAATATGTACTTATTAATCCTATGTAATCAAAATCTTGTTGGGTTAAGCTTTCTTGCCAGTTCTTAAGATTGTGACAATCTTACAGGGACACAGAGATTTAATATGATAAAATTCTAAAAAAGATTAAGAAAATGTTCATTGGTAAATATTTTGCACACTAATTAGAAGCGGGAAATAACTGTCAATAAAAGAAATTAAGAAATCATTAAAGTCAGTAAAATGGTCATAACATAGTAGCAGAATATCATCTTCCGCCACAAAATCACGTCGAAAGTTTAAAAATAACAAGGCATAACCGCCTAATCGTATCGCGCTGCCCCCGTTCCTAAATCCACCGGCCGACGGAATGCTGGCGAACGAGTTTTCTATCCGTCCTTCTCTTTTCTACGTTTCACCTCTGCCCGTCCTTATCACTCCCTTGTCATTTTCTATAAGTTTTTCTAACATTCTCCCGACGCAATGTCCCGTCGGTATCAACCTAACGCCTGAGACTCGAACGATAACTTTTGTTTGTTCAAGAGTAACGACCATTGTTTGCGACACTTATATCGTTACGCCTATTTACGTCTTGAACGTCTATTTATTTACCGAATTGTAATAAAATTATTGATTTAATTTGGTTAAACTAACCGCATAACCAATGTAAATATCAGATTGATTACTTAATACTTTCGTACGCTGTATCTATAAAACTAGAGGTGATAAAACGGTAATTTACCAATTAGAGTTAATGATGGTGCATAATAAAAAATCCAATAAAAATTATAGTTTGGCCTCACTGAATATCTTAATTTATAGATGTTTAAATATCAAAATATAAGCCCTTTTATATAAAGAGCAATAAAACAAGAATAATTTTGAAATTACTCATTGGCACTAAGTAAAATCTTAATCTAAAGTGTCCCAGCGCTGGCCGTTGGTACTAACGACTTACAAATTAAAGAGACCGAGACGTGTGCCATTGGAAACTTTATGGGCTTTGCATGTCTTATATCAATAAATTATTAACTACGCGCCTTGTTTGATTTTATATTGTTGCTCAGGGTTTGACGAATGAAAGTGGGCTCTATGTCACCAAGTTACAACTTAAATTTGTTTGAGATATTTGATAGATCGTTATTGAAATTTGGTCTTTAAAACATAGTACGAGTGCTTAATTTGTATTGGTGTGAGTAAACGTGAGCAGGTACAAATGGTAGCAAGCAAGTGGGTATTGCGTAAGTGGGGGGAGGCGAGAATCTTTAATTTTAATTAATACGCTAAACCTAGGGGCTTGACTGCTATTTTCAATTAGGCCTGGCGCCGGTAGCGTGTTTTGAGCCGTATGATTAAATGGAATCCTATAAGAGTTTCTGCTATGGCTAATTTTGCAGTACTAAGCTGAACTTAGGTCACAGCACGACAGCGGAATAACTTATGGCTTATAAGTTAAGGGTTTACGGTATACAGGTATCCAATTATTTGTATCGTTAAAATTGTGACATATAAGACACATTATGCATAAATATATCTTTCAAAAAAATTGCGTACGTTACATTACAACATAATTACATAATTAGTGGCAACCGAAGACCAGGTTATATTGCACCGTATTAAAATTCAATGAGTGGTCACATTATAAATAAAGCAAAGTTAGGGAGTGTCACCTAAGTTAGAATACTTGTCATTTTCGACGTACGATGTAAATATTGATTTGTGAACACATTTGGTTAAATTAAAAATTCTAATTTAAGTGAGAGGTTATTGAACTTTGGTTAAATAAAACAATATAAACGCGCTTTATAGAGCAATCCAATTACGCTTAAATACTCGAGTATAGTTTTTCGTATATATAAAATTTAATAATTTAAATACTTGTTTATTAACAATTAGCCTACTTATGTCTGTGGTTTTATTATTACAAAAAATATATATAAAATTTAAGATTACTAGCTTATTAGTAGTACTGGTGAGAAAGTGTTGAGCTTTGATTGGAGATTAATGGCTGATAACTAGACACAATGAAATCCTGTTTTTAACGTAAAATAGTCTAAATTATGATATAAATGCTGCTCTGTAATCATGATTTGTTCTACATAGTGCTAAGATGGTGAAAACTGGTAGTTAGATACACGGCTTATGCAGCAGAGGCAATGTAGGCTGCCAAGAGTAACATATATTGGCTTCCGGCTGTGCTTTCACTAGACACTAAGTTTTGTAATTAATATTATCCTATGACCAAATAATAAACTTTGTGTCACGATCACGACAAGCAATTAAAAATGTTTTTGAAGAGGATCAATTACAAGAACGACACAAGAAAGTCCCTCTTGAGTCGGGTTGCTGATTTAATCTACATTTGAAATAGTAAATTTCTGTCCAATACAATAATTATTGGTAAAAAACTTACCCTATGATATCCATTGGCATCAAATGCACTGCAGCATAATTAAATAAATATAAAGATTTATCTTTATAATAATAATATAATGTCTTCTTAATATAATTAAATTGTAGTTTCAACTCAGCTGTAATTTAAAAACCACAACCGCAAAGGCTGTCTTTTATTTCAATTGGTCGTCCTTATTACTCGTATTCGCGCTTATTACATCTAAAGTAGAATTTTCTTGGTGTTAATTTACTAAGTAAATCATTAGTTTTTCTACTTTGTTCAGTATTTATAATTGTGCCTAGATGGGCACAATTATAAATTACAATTATAATACACTAGGAAATACTAGTATTAAGTTTTGAAAATATATTAATCAGGATAAAACTATACTATCTTTTACGTTGTACTAAATTACATATCGCCAAATCTTAAGCTGTGTCAGTAACTCCGGAGTTTATCGCCAACGAATAATTCGCGAACGCCTTCACGCTTAAACCACTGAACTAATTTTGATGAAATTTGGTATAGAGATAGACTAGAGTTTTAGAAAGTCCATTTATCTCGAAAAATAAGGCTGTAAGGGGTTAAAATAAGGTATAAAGTGCATGTCAAGCTGCGTGATCGTTTATATCTTTATGAATTATTCATATATAAAATATGTATGTTGATATAAATATAGCGGTTAATTGCATACGGGTGAGTCCGGGGCGGGTCGACTAGTGAATATATAAACAAAACTCCTATTTAAAAAAAAGATTCGATTCTTTCACGAAACCTCTATTAAGATACAACTCATTTATTTTAGACGAGCGGCATGCCCTCGCTTCGCTCCGGGTATTTAAAGAAATATTATAATTTATGTCCCTAAATTGTCACTCTATAAGGTAAAGGACAGAGAGAGAGAGAAAGAGAGAGAGAGAGAGATAATCGAAAGGAAGAAAGTCTCTGAGAGACTGATCGTTCTGAACAGATAAAAATTAAAGAGAGAAAAAAGATAGAGGATGATAGTACATAAGAGGAAGAGAGACGGAAATACTAAAGACTTTTCTCAGTGAAAGAATTTTAAAAATCGGATTAGTAGCAACAAAATGGCCATATTCTAATAATTAAAAATGTATATGGCAACACTGAATCGTTTTTGTCACTAACGAATAGTGTTCTCAGAGAAACAATTTTTTAAATTAGATCAGTAACAAGAAAATGGCCATAATCTATTAATTAAAATATGTATATGGCAACACTAAATCATTTTTGTTACTCACGAATAGTATAGTTTTCTATCAGTGAAAAAATTTTTAAAATCGGATTAGTTGTTCCTGAGAAACTCTTCAATTTACAAAATTTACAAATTGCACTTAAATGGCCATATCTTTTTAATTAGAATATTTATGGCAACAACACATAATTAATATAAAATAAAAATGTATAAAATATTATTGATTATAAAAGATATTAAAGAATACATAATGTAAGTTGTCTTTATAAAAGGCTTCTGAAAATATCAAACTCACTATATGTGTCTATAAGTTTTAAGTTCTTTTAATTTCTCAAGTATCCCATCATCTGAACTGGATTTTGAAAAACATGGAACCAATCTGTTAGTATATCTGTAAGGGTATCAAATACAAAAAGAAATTTTCAATTCGATTCATAAACGACAAAGTTCAGTGATTAGAAAAATTAAAAAAAATACAAACTAATTATTTTAGATTTTTTGAAGTCAGTTGAAAAGGGATATTGACATTTAAAAATGTTAGCCCATCGAAGCTAGGGCAAATCTGCTAGTGTCAAATGCAACTTCTCATCTACGATAGAGGCTTTAGTTTAGGATTATTATTATAGTGTTATTTTTAGCTAGTTTTACTTTTAGGTAGTTTATTTTTAGTTACTATTATATCTCTATTAGTACTGAATATTATATTCCAGAAGATAGTTTCAGATAAACAGACACGCACTTGTCTATACTAATATTATAAAGAGGAAAGATTTGTATTTTTGTATTTTTGTATTTTTGTATGTAACGAATAAACATAAAAACTACTGGACCGATTTCAAAAATTCTTTCACCATTAGAAAGCTACATTATCCCTGAGTAACATAGGCTATATTTATTACAAGAAAAAATTAGAGATCCTTAGGAAATCTCACGAAAACCAACCCAAGGTGCCAAAAAATTAGCCATAAAATATCTTTCATCGCATGCGCTGCAAAAAGTATTGATAATAGAACAAAAAAATGTTCTACAATATTATAGAACATATCAATATCTACAAAAAAGACCGCGAGACCATATGTTCAACTATTATAGTTACGTCACTATAACTACTTTTTTACATTTTAAAAGTTGATAAAAATGCCAATCAAAATCAGACCATGTTTTCTATAACTTTGTATTAATCCTTATCCAAATAAATTATTTCGTATTTAAGTCTATTTCAATACCTGTAAATTACTTTTTGAATTATTAAAATCGGACTTTCCATTCAAAAGATATTACGAAATTAAAAATATCAATATAAAAAAAAATACACGACGACGCGACGGGCCAGTATAGCGACGCAGCGCAGCGAGTAACGCGGCAAGAGAGGGGGCACCGAAATGCGGGAGGGCCAATATATTTTTTAAAATAATATTCCACCCGCGCGAAGCCGGGATGGGCCGCTAGTATAAAATATATGTTTAATAAACAGATTATTTTGTTATTTATTACTACATATTATTAATATAAGTGTATGCTAATCATAAATAGGTGAAGAATTTAAAACTATGAAAAGATATAATATCATCGAACTATTAACTTTTTTGGGTATTTCTATCTATTGGAAATTGCAAATTTATAAAACACAAATAAACGTATCAAGTTATTATCTAGACATTGGACGCTCTTGACATTTAGAATATACATACACCAAACAAAGATTATGTAAAACAAATTCAATAACGTGAAATCAGATATCCAACAGCATAACGTAAGACACTTTAAGTCGGACGCCCAAATTGGTTTTTTAATCAGAATGCAGGGTCATTTTTGAAATTTATGGCATCGTCAATACTTTAGTGTTTGTTTCCTCGGCGCAGGCGCAGGTAACATATCTCTTGTGGCAGCGGGGGGTGTCTGGCACTCAAAGGATGCGCGGGAGTGGATCTAAGCACCAGTAATCAGTACTAGTTACATACTAAAATAGGTGTAATGTAACGTGTAATTTTGGAGTCATAGTCTTCTATTTACTATAAAATTATTAATTATGCTTATTTGTAAGCAACAATATTCGTTTCTAGGCTTCAGAGAAGGGTCACTTGTCTTCCTAAGGTTCACTCACGCTGCGGATCTATTCCTAAAGACGTCGCCCCAACTTTTGTCGCTTGATTACTTTTTGATGTAGCGATAAATGTGACTTATGTGGTCTTCGACTAACGGAAAATAACATTTGTGTAATGATGGGTTTTGGCAGTTAGGCGGGCACCGTTTAATGTGTGAACGTTATTATTATGTTTTTTAGCACTCTACCGATGTACCGGTTAGGCGTCAACCTGGTCGTTAGCTATATTTTATATTACATTATAGTATTATTTTCAAGTTAAGCCAGAACTAATCAATTTATTTCTTCCTTTTCAGGTATGATTTAGTTCTTCCTTAAATGCGTTTATGGTAAGTAGAGCAACGAGAACTACTTTCATTTTCTAGGTTTGAAAATTGTCTATCTCGTTTTAGAATTAACTATAGGTTAATAATTACATTTAAAGATGACTTACTTTGTTTTCGTTCAAATAAAGCTCAAACAATTAAGAAATTACATTTTTTGCTTTTATCATACCTATAAAAATTATTGCGTTTTTAAGTATCTTAGATAACAACTAAAATATAAATTATTTGTCAAATACAAGCTCAGTATGTAAATATTTATAAGAAATCGATAAATTCAGGTCGAGCCGAGATACTTATTTATACATTCCGTATAATAAAATTTACTTTTAAATGAAACGTCCATCGTATTTAAAGCCAGCAGGGGTAATCGCGAAACACTTATCAAACAAAAAGTATTTTAATTTACCGAGGGCGAAAGCTTCATTCTGCTGGACCGAGATAGATCGACTCGCCCTAGATCGCCGTTGGCGAAGCGTTCAGCTACTAGTCAATCTTGAGCAGGCATGCGGCAGCCATCTTGTGCCGCTCACGGACAGACGGACGGATGGAAGACGCTATTGCTATAATTGCGAAGCTATTCCCTTGCAGCCGTTTTTCTATAATATAATATCGCAAATCGTACATACTACACACATTATTCATACATTTTTAAGATGCCTTAGATTTCTAACGAATAAATTGTCCGTTCTATATAGACTCACCGCAAGCCTTGTTCTGATACCTTAACCACTGCAACGCAAATAATTGCCGTTTATTTTATATGAATAAACTGCGAGGACATTAGATTTTATCCAGCCGTAATGTTAGGCACGTAGGCTCTCCTTAGATGGTTTGTAATTGGAGGTGCATGTGGGGTTTTTGTAACCGTTATTACTGTCACAAAGACCTGACACCGCTTTTTACTATTTCCGACTGATATATGGGTAAGTCTTTGAAAATGATTATAATGATAGGGTTACTCTATTTTCTTTAGATTTTTCTTTATAAGATGTTTTTGTAACTTATTTGGCGCCATAAAGGAGTATTTACTTAAATGGCAAATCTTTCCCTTCCACGCTGATCATGGTCTTTATTTTGAAACTAGTTTGGAGTCAGATAGCCTTATTATCGATCTAACAAATATTTTTGTATTATATCTAAAGTTCACAGACGTTTCATCAATATTTGTTAAAACCATTGAGCATACAGGTCTTTCGTAAATGTTTACTTGTGTAAAACTATTATTTCTGAAGTACATAATACTATTATTTCTGGATACATTTAGGGAACAACACATTTATCACGTGGCTTTCAAGACAGTGAAAGTTGTTATTTATATGCTCTTATTCTAGCCCACACGTGACATGTTCTCAATGTGCACGATCATTTTACATTTGACATTATTTATTACATACTGAAAACAAGACACAAAAAAATACTATTACTATTTAGGTGTAAATCGAATTTCTAATATATAATTGTAATCAAATGAATGTAAAGTACGGGTATTAGGCACGTTGACATTTCCAGAGCCTTTTTGTACATATCTAATGTGGGCTTTTTGTACTAAGTTTACCTATGTTTTAAGGTGACATATCTTTAGCACGATGTAATTTTAATGTTATTTGTGTTTTGCAAAGTATATGTGATTCATTCTTGTAATTTGGCTTGTTTTAATGAGGTATCTTTTTCTAACTTAGCATTAGTTTTCAAACATCTTTGTATTATTTGTATATCACCTTTTTAAATGTCAATAACTTTTTTACTGACATCCGAATTAAATAAAACAAAACCTATATTTTGCAGCAATACAAACCATAAAACCGTATCCAATTTCATTAAGTAGTTTATTTGTGATGCGCGTACAACGGATACTAAGACAAACAAACTCTATGTAGTAAATGTACTCTTCTATGTAAGACATTCGATAAGTTAGATATTTTATTATAATATATACCTATAGATCTTGAGCTGTAATGAAAAAGTAAATGTCATGTAAGTACAAACTACCTTTCTAACTTAAAGCCTATTAGCGAAACTAATTTTCGCTCCTATTCTACTGAGAAACTGGCTAATGAGTCAACATGGTTTATTTTAGTTTTCTTGAAGAAATATTTGACGTGGTAACCTGAAACTGTTTTGTATATTTTACGCGGGGCTCGCGGGCGATAATTTCGATACAAGCCGACCGTCTGGCCTAACGTGGCATTTATGATTTATAATCTGGCCCCCGACGGGTCCCCTCATCTGAGAGACAGCGGGTTTAAAAATATTTTTGACTTTAAATTGGAAGCAACTTATTAACCCAGACTTTTATGTTATGGGACATAGTAAATGACTGTGAGTTTTACATTCCTGTGTTGCCTCAACTTGAATAAAACGAAGCAGTCTTTTTATTTATTACATTATGATAGATTTTGTCTAAGTGTTTCCTAAAAGATTTATGACCATAATTAAAAATGAAAAATGTTATAAGAATGCACAATAGGTAAAAAATACTTTAACAAATAACGTACAAATTTAAAGTGGCTTAAAAGAAAAAAAAAATATTTTAAACATAATAAAAATATAAATTTAATGCTATGAACTTAGAATTAAAATTTTTCGAAGAATCAAAGGTTTACTGATAAAGAATTACAAATCAAAATTATTTTACAAAAAGGTTATTTTTGAGAAGCTTTATCAGCCAATGTAGGAAGGCTCTATTTATAAACTATCCACTGCTTTGAATCATGTCTTTCATTTCCACACACTTCTTACTCTTAGCCGATCGATAGCCGTGTGAAGTCGCGAGAACTTTATGTATGCTCTAAAGTCAGTATAGATAAACTACATATTGCTATCAACGAAATATACTCAAACTTAAACAAGTCAAACTTTATGACAAGGTAATGTTAACAGTGTTGCTAGCAATACATTAGTGTTCGTGTTAATGAAAACAATATCTTTAACGGACATTGAACTTTTACTTTAATTTATGCGATTTTCATTTTTTATAGCTCTTTAATAAATTATTATTTTATAGATATTCCTGAATCTTTATAGTAGTGTTCATTGTCACATTTTTGTGGTATATTATGTTTTTAAAATACACCTTTTTCTTGCATACACATTAAATTAACCTTGCAAAGTATTGTATAGTATTAATAGGAATAGCTCATCTTGAAAGTTTATTCATAGGTCGAACCGAAGTCGTCGTCGTCACACAATCGCTTTCTCGCCACTCAATTACGACAGTCACGCTTCACTTAAGAAAAATCTTTTGGGCTCTTTTTCCGAGCGTCAAGAAATGTAAAAAAATGGGCTCAGGATTTTTTGTCGAAATGACTTTTAGTGTCACGGCTTGGAACGTTGACGGTTTAATGAGAAAGCATTGTGATCGCGAAGCCAGTCGGCTCTGTGTCGAATTGTCGCTGCGATGCTCTTTACAATTTTATTTAACAAGGATCACATGAAGGGTCAGACGAGAACATCCTGTAAATATGTATTACGTCAAACTCTGCTATAGTAAACGTTTCTTAATTAGTTTCAACTGACGGTAAATTTAGTAAGTTTTAAAATACAGCAATGTAAAATAGAGGATTTATAAAAGATAGTTGACGCCCATTAACTTAACTGAGTTTTATAAATGGTGTTATAAAGACCCCTCACGTTAAATATCTTCTATGTACAGTCATTTAAGAAGTTACATTTTTACTATATGTATATATAATATATCTTTATATTTTCTACAACATATAGTATTCATGACTGTATTAATTGTGTTAACAGAACTTATGTAATTATATATTTCACTGAGAAAAGTATTTATGAGTCACTTCAAGAACTAATTCGAACTGCAATGCGTCCATTAATTGAATGGCACTGTAAACTAAATAGACTAATAGCCTTTTCTAGTATTACAGAGCAAAAGGTCACTCGAGCGGCTGGTATAATAATTTTATTCGGTTTTGGTATAGACTTTCAAGATAGATGTTGGTTTCTTTTTTTAAAGTAACAGAATATAAGTTCAATTGCATCTATATCCCCTGATACGGTTTGCCATAAAACTATGCTAAGGGTGACTCCAGAGCTAGCAGCAGTCCAACAAAGCATTAAAAGCAGCACTGTTTTAAAATACAAATTATCTTTATAATGTACTAGTTAAACGCATCACCCGGTATAGGATCCATATTACCAACCTATATGACAGATTTATTGTTAAAGTTTAAACAGGCGTACATGGTTCTGAGCCCTAAAACAATTAAAGGTTAGGTACTAAATTAAGGGTCACGGTAGGCAAAGGTCAAGATATAGACTTGTACTTCAAGGTTACAATGACAAACAAACCTATATAACAAACATCATCATCATGCTTGTTGCAAAATCCCTCTTGTTATGTACCGTTAGTGTATCTGTCTTTTGAGTCTTTGTTGATAGTATTATTGTGAAATGAACACTAATGATAATATTCTTAATAAATATCTGCGTCAGCAATTATATAAGGATATTGTTGATTTCCATTGATCGGCATTTATACCTTTTTGGTGTATGTTCAGGAATGGGATAACTTTCAAGGGGAAAATAACAATTTTTAGAAAGATTTTACCAGTTTCAGTTCAATTATTGATAGTCATTATGAATGATTAGATAATTAATAATGATAGATATAGATAAAGTTGAACATGTCTAAGACTTTCATTATTTAAGCACTTCATCGTTATAATATGTGCGTCCATACGCGTCACTAAGTTACTCTCATGTTATATATTTATAAGGATCGAGTTTAAAACTAGTCATGATTAATGCGCAATTAAAAATATTAATAACAGTTACAAAACAGAGGGTTCATGATTAAAGAGCTCGGTTTACGGTTAAATCCATCATAAAATTGGTCATTGTATCGGGTGAATTCACAACTATCAGCTCGCTCTTTAACCTCGCTCGCTTCGTGATGTCGCCTCGACCCCGAGCGAATCTATTCTGAACATCATAACCGTTTCAATTTGAAGTGGCTATTCTAGAACTTGATGTATAGCGGTATAACGAAGTGTTCTTACGACGATGCATTAAATATAAAGGGCACAAAACAATACTTGCGTCCAACCGATAATAACCGCTCAAAATTAAAGTCTCACTTAATCCTTTCAGAAATTCAAGAAATGGCTTTAGAAGTGCTAACAACATGTATATTACAACCTCCGTCCCGATTAAGTAAACGTATGAAAGTGGGGTGAAACTACTACTGAGTTTAATATTGTGGGGTGGTCTTTCTTATCGAGGACGACGTCAGATATGTTCTATATTTATTGAAAAATAATATTGTCTTGATCATGTCACGGAACTCCTTAAACCCACACCTTGGTCACAAGTCTAAAGCTATTCTATGCTTTCTGACTAAAATGTATTTTTAAGGTATTTCTGCATAGTAATAGGTATCATTCTCTTCCATTCCCTCAAAAAAGGAAAATATACAATTTTTTTACAAATAAAAATGAATTTACATTTCATTAGTCTCAATATGATTTTATTATCATTTGCAAACAAACATTTCCATATAATTATTTTGTAGAATAATATTCAGATACCGTTTAACCCGTAAAGGTGTCACTGTTTATTCTACTTCAGTTTATTTCAAACAATATAAATTTCATAATTCTAAGGCACATTGAGTCATCCTATTTCTAGTGCTAAATGTAATATTTCGAAATATATATTCAATTCACGTAGTGTATCATTTCTTTCTGTTTTATTAATTTTAGAATGAGTCTATTACTTTTTTAGTATTAGCTAGAACGTAAAGATATAAGATATTACTTTAGTATGTTTTCACATACAATTATTATTCGCGTGAAGTAATTATACATTTTCCTTTTAGATCAAGACAAATTTAAAATACATTTACTAAATAAGCTCCAAAGCTATCCAGCGTACACATTAAGTGTATCGTATATCTCAACAAACATTGACTAGAAAAATAAACTATGATATTATGTATGTTACAATCAGTGTAAAACGCAGAGTTTTTCATATTTCTAATTTTTTACTCGGGCGATAACTTCATAATAAAGGATTCACCCTGCACCGGGTTCACAAGCTTTAGACACTGCTCGCCCTCCTGTCATAATTATAGAATAGCTTATTGTCTAAGAAGGCGACGGCTAGAGACAATATCGATTGGCAACTTCTATATTGCAATTTATTTTTGTTCAATATTTCATGTGTATATAATAAAATATACCAAATTTTACCATCGGGGTGTGTTAAACAAAGAAATTCTTATTTAAACGCTAATGTAACTTCATACTTGGCTTATACTTGATTTTATTGGATGAATTTGCAATTTATTTTTGTTCAATATTTCATGTGTATAAAACATACAAATATAAAATAAATATATCCGAGTACATATTTATGCAATAAATATTAAAGCACTTATCATATAACGTACGATTGTTATATGCGTGCGTTGTTATAAATTTCCCTTCGAGATATCGTACCTTCATATAAATTACATAAAATAAAGTCAGAAGCATTCCAGCATACACGGGAAGTATGGAAACCTTATCAATAAGCCAACGGGGCGTCTGATGGTATCGCGGACACAGAATATCTTCAGTGAAGTTACGAATACTATAGAACATGACATTGTTAGGTTATCGTGACTCAAAATGAATCAGATTTATCCGGATTGAGATTGTATCTCAAATGCTCTATCTATTTAATTTGCTTATTTATTTTTAGAAACGTTGTTTGATAATATAAGTTTATAAACAAATAAAATATTCAACAAATCTTTGTCCTTCTTTCACTATGTAACAGAGACGAACCGTTTTGTGTTTACTATTAGTAACATGGGTTTACTTTTATTAGTAACAATAGTATTAATATCCTGCGGGATAATCCTACGAATATTATAAATCCAATAATTTGTATGTTTAGACCCTTGGTTAACATTTTTAGGTGTTTGTTACACTAAAACAGCAGAACGGATATTAACAAAATGTATAAAGTATTAAATAAAAATACTTTATAAGTAAGCTTGATACACACACAGGACAATTTTTTATCTCATAAAGTTAAGACTTATTTTTGAAAACGTATTTTCTTAATTTCTTTAAGTCAGAGTCAATCTGAACCCAATTTTTAAGTATCAGCGGAAAAAGCTTCTATTTTAATTTAAGAAATTTATAACCATTTTGAAATTTATGTCCAATTTTATAAAAAATAATATTATAAATGTCATTTATTTTCATCAGTTCAGAATCAGAACATTTAGTTCTACATAAATTTACAATAAAAATAATAAAAAACAAGAGCTTGAATGTTTCGGAAGAGATCACATAAAACACTAGTATAATTGTAGGGACATTTACATTAATTTAGTGTTATCAGATTTTCAATAAAACTTTATGAAGGAAGATGTACGGTAACGTCCGGTTTAATCACAAACATTTATAAATACTTATGTCTTTTATCACAGCTTTGTGGCATTATTATTGTTATTGCAAACTTTCAAGCGAAATCTCAAAATACACAGGAGTTAGAATATTTATTTTTGGTACAGAACATATAAATTATGGTTTATCATAAACTTAAAAAGAGACTGTTCGTGGCAGCATCAATATTATTTAATATATTTATTAAAATTTAAGGGAGTGCAGGTAATGCAGTTTAAATATTATTTTATAAACTATACGAGTACTGCAGTTTAGAAACCTAAAAGACAATAATAACATGCTCTTTAGCCAAGAAGCCGCCCAAGGTTTGTGACCTAAGTGCAGGTTTAAAGTATCCATTTAGTCTTAAGATAGGTTATAAGATTATGTCTTAAGATATACACGTAATCTTCAATTTTGGTTAAATTACTCAAGTACTCTGAAAAGAGAGTAAGCTGTAGAGGCCCTAAGTGTTTTTAATATAAACCAATACGAACTACTCGTTAACAGAATATTATAAACAGTGTTGCTAACAAATAATACCTTCACAATCCGTTAAACGTCCACTGCTCAGCTGGGTCTCCTCCTCATAATGAGAAGGGTGTTAGGCCATAGTCCACCACGCTGGCCCAGTGCGGGTTGGCAGCCTTCAAATACCTTTGAAAACTTTAGGGAACTCTTAGGATTGCAAGTATTTTTCGATGTTTTTTTTTTCACCGTTAAAGCAAGTGATATTTAGTTGCTTAAAACACACATTACTCCGAAAAGTCATGGGTGTAAGCCCAAAATCGAATTCTGACTTCCCGAGAAAGACATTCAAGTCTTAACCACTGGGCCGTCACTGCTTATACAATAACAAATAACAATTTCGGAACAAATATAAAATCTGACGGCATTGGCTGTGAGTATCTTTGCCAAAAAACGGTTAATTTAAAATTTTCTCTTAACTTTACTTTAAATGTGTGATTTTTAACACTGGTTTGCGGGTTTCATACCTTTTATTTGGCTTATGTAGGTATTTGTTTAGGCACTGCAGATATTTCGTGATTTCTGTTTTTTTTATCTGTTTCTACACAAACGATACCATATGAGTAGAGGCAAATAGGTGATAAGTATTTATTTATTTAATATAAATTATTCTTTAACTGTTTTTATAATTACAACTCACAGCAGCGGGAACTACTTAGATCTAATAAGGGGTCGTACAAATACTACGAATAATTCGTTAGGTACATAATAATTTATATGCAGTTGATTAATAAAAATAATGTTGTTCTTACCCTATTAAAAACTTCATTGCTTTGATTTCCTTACGAATACATTTAATTTAATTTATTAGTTCTAGTAACAGTAGATATTACAACAATCAGATATTAGTAATTCAACACTTATTTAATTGGGCCTTGATAATACTGTTTATATATTACCTATCTAGTACTTTCTAATCTAGACTCAACAAGACTAGGCCGCCTGCAGGCTGGACGTAACAGCCTGTCCATACTATCAGACCTCCTGGTATACTTGCAAATTAATCACGCGTTATTAGCTTGGCTTCCTTTACGATAATGTAGTTATAATATTTACTCTTCCTATTACAAGTATAGCAGTATCCAATAAATTGTTTAATAAAATAAAACTTATTGGAAAACAATACTTATTTATTTTGTATGAAGTTTAGCCAATCACTGGTGTGTATAATCATATAATCTATCTACTTACCGAGGGCGTCCCCAAAGAGGAATACGTAGACGCAGCTACTCCTCTTAGAGAAAAAATTGTAACAAATTCGAATAAATTCGATCATTTTTACGACCTTTTACTATGAGACCAAACCAGAAAAAAAACTAAAAAAAATAAAAGCTTAATAAATATTGTCCAAGAACAAGTCGATAAAAATAGTATTCACATAAAAACTAGGATTTTCAGAAGTTTGTTGTTTCAACAAATATTGTCTACTGTGATCCATCGGTCACTTAATTTTAAAAACTAAAATGATTAATTTGTAATTTATTGCGTGTTCGACAAGAAAGAAAAAAACTTGTATAACGCGCTCCATGTATTAAAGGAAACCAGTCTAAATATGGGCTAAAACACCATCATTAATAGAAAAAACGAACCGACAACCAATGGGCATTTTTATGAATTTTCTTTTTTTAAATATCTAGTAAATGTGGAGAGAAGTAAAGTCAAGATAGCATAGAAAATTACTAAAATAGATATTAAACTACTAAAGCTGATTATGGATGTACTGTTGTTAAAATATGTACCTAGTTAAAATACTGGGATGTTAAAATAGCATTGCAAAGAAACTTATTTCATATTACTAAAACATTTATTGGTTACCTGCATAGTTTTAGTTCGTAAGATAACTGAATATTTGAGCTCAATTTCGACTGCCTAAGCATATCCTTACAATATGTAGTTTCAGTCTCTTTATCCTCTATCTACACCTACTTAGCAGATGTGATGGTGGTTGCTATAATTTACCACCATACCGTATACATACCGTACCATAATTTTGCATCGTCACAGTAGTTACAAAAATGTTCCGAATTTTAGTCAAATCAAATGTCAGGAAGTGGCTGAAATTGGTCAGTAAATTATAATAAAAATTTACATATGGACACTGTACGTTAATAAAAAACTTACATTGACTCTACACGACTTCTGAAGACATTTAATATGCACAAAACATTACACATTCCTCCTATCCTAAATTATCATAATATGAAATGTGTATTTATAACTGTTGTTTTCCTTCCATGAATTGAAATTTAATACATATTAAAAAAAGTTTGCTGTCCACTTGCCAACCGCAATGATTTTTTTTGTTTTAACACCGGCATTGCGTGCGGACTGCGGAGTGTACGAGGAACGAACGAAGCGATAAATCCCGTCACATCGTTAAAAACACGATTAAAATAATAATTTGAGATTCTCAGACAAGCATCGATCAGTCTTTAATTGACTTTTAAAACCGAGGACAAGTCGACCGACCAATAGAACATTTCCTTTATTTGTAAACTTAAACTGTATAATGTCACTAGAGATAAGATAAACTATACGGTAATTGAACACTTAGATACTCGTACTTTTGATCCGTGATATCATGTCTCCAATTATACATCTTATGGGCTTGTCTTGAATATATTAGGCGCAGATGAGTACGGGGCATTAAAACTTGTGTTCGTAGATGTTTTTCAACAACTCGCGCTTCCATATTATAACAACAGTTACCGATAACATTTATTTCTAAAACGATTAAATTAAAAATGTTTATTCACATACGAAATTACTTTAAACACAATTAAATTCTAATCGTAGTAATCAGAGTTTTTGTATAGCTATTGTTTGAAAATCTATCCTGGACCATAAAAAAACTTAGGCAAATATCTTTTCGAACAAGTAGTACCTATATTGTTGTATTGCTTATCACTTACTATAATTTGCCAAAAATAAAATGACGTGCGGTATTCAAACGACAGTAGATTATGTGTCAGATTTAAATTGAATCAATAGAACTACTTTTTAGTTTCTTTTAACTAGTAACGTCCGCTCTTTAACTAGTTTGTAAACTTGAACGTTAGTTGACCTGATTAGAAAGTTATGATCTATGATCGAGATTAAGATATCATTCGACTTTTTCTACATGACAGAGAAGATGGATTTATTATGCCAGTATTAATCACAATGACATAAACTACCATATTAAATGCAGCGAGCAGCAGAGCAGTAATATTGCAAATGCAAAAAAAAGGAAATTATTTGTAAAAATTATTCAATTAAGTATTGAGAAATACTTTTTCAATAAACTGTATCCTTATACTCTTTAAAGATTCTACTTTGCTTTAATGCACAGTCAATGTTAAATTTGTCGTTAATTTATTTCTTTTTTAAACCGAGAACTAAACCATATACCACTTATTTTAATGCGTGCAGTATGCACGTGTTAATAAACTATGTTTTATAAAGGATATTAAAACATACATTATTTAAAAAAAATATTGAAACAAACTTGCAATCTGAATAATATGATTGATAGGTAATTTATTATAGTTTGTGTTCCTTATAGGACGCAGGTCAAAAGCTAGTGTGATCCGTACTCAGATGATATCTAGTCAGATTCCAGGCATCCCCGTTGAATGCCTAACGGATGTGTCTAGGTTCGACTAAGTCTGTGCGTGTGCCGGTCCCTGTGTCTGTTCTGTCAGTCAATCTTTCAGATTGTAGGTTAGTAAATAACTGTACTTGTATGGAAATTTTCTATTTTATCTTAAGTTGGCAGTAATTGTGTTTTATAAACAAATATAAATTAAAGGTCGCCTAAAAACAGTTTTCGGTTTTATATAAATCTATAAATAGGTAAGAATAAAATTTTACTTATCGAATATATATGTCTGTACTTAATGTGAGGAGTGTAAATAACACTGGTAGAAGCCATTAATAACTTTTTTTTTAAATATTTCTTTATACGCGAATCATGCAAAAATAACTGCACAAAAATGGATACGGCTTTTTAACCGACTTCAAAAAGGTATATTTACTACGATTGGTATATTTTTTTTATGTATGTATACTGATTACGCTGAGATTTATACAGTATTGCTATTGTTTAATTTTTTTTATAACATTGATTTTTAAGTTTTTTTCATATGAATAGGATGTCAAAAAGAAAGTTATAGTCATTAAAAACTTGGTTTTCTTTGTCGCTTGACTAGTTGCATAAATAATAGATTATTTTAATCTATATTAATCTGACAAAATTACATTTCACTTATCTAACTGAGAGAAATGAATATGTATTTCTGTAATGGTTATTGCAGCCGTTACGTGTTCAGTTATTACAGCACTTAAAACACTTAAATCTTATTTTTATTACATGAGTTAAGTACATTTAAATTTTGAGCCTATTCTTGATATTTCTATATTCTTATTATTCGTACTAATGACACCTTAATTTTTTTGTTAAATAACTGATAAACGATTGTTGAGTTATATTTGTCCTTTAACTATTCTTATCCATTACATTTTGTTGAAGATTTTCATTTCAATATTTTAAAAAGTATAAAAAACTAGATGATCCGACAAACGTTGTTTTGACATATAAATTAAAGTCTAGAAGGGGCACCCTTATCACTTAGAGGTTTATAGAGGTTTTTGAGGAATTCGATAACATAAAATGTATTTAAATTTTTAAACTAAATTTAATAAAAGCCTTAATAAAAAAGTCAGTCGAGCAAGTCTCTTAAAAATATATTTCATAAGTTTGCTATAAATGAATATAATATTATTTTAATTAATAAGGTTCTGCCCATATGGGTCTACCGATTGCATAAAAAGATTAACCCGTTTTAAATGAGTCTAAGATAACGGCAGCTTATATGTGTTAGAGCAATTTGAATATAACGAAAATAAAGTGCCCTGTTAAAAATATACTTGAAGATGTTCTTGGTGGATTTATGTGAATCGCTTTACCCAATAAAGTAGGCGATGTCTCGTAAATCGTCGGTACATAAGGACGGATGGTGAAGCCGGGCGACACCTAGAGTGGGCGAATCCACCGTTACTCAGCACTCAGCTCGAGCACATCGAGCACACCGAGCACACGAGCCAAAGGGTTATAAACCATTAAGCCTTAGTTTAGAAATCTCGGATTCATTAGCACCCGAGTACTTTTATTACTTAACGAGATATTCTTCAGCGTTGCGTGAGTGTATTCTTATTTCTTAATTTAATTTTGTTGGAACTGCCGCTAGTGTGATAAGGTCTGTGTCTCGCTGAGTTAATTGTAATGTTTTATTGCTTAATTGTCTGAATGCTTTGGTATCTTATTATTTGGTATATTATATGTGTATAACACAAGAAATTGACTGCCTGTTATATAAAAGCGAATAAAGGTTATAAGTTAATATGAATATGTGTCCTTTCAATGTCCATTATGGTTTGACGTCGACATAGAGAGCATTGTCACGGTAACTATGGCGTTAATATGAAACAAAAAGAGCCGCAGTATATCCGCTTCCATTTTAACTTAATATTTGTTTGTTTATTTTGTTGTAAATAACATTAATGATGGTTAAAATTTATCATTTTATAATCACGTTTTGGTTACTAAATTCGTCTTATTTTTACTTCAATACTTTTATAGTACCACTCCTATTTCACATTCCTATCACAAAATATCTATCAAAGACATGAAACCTAATACAAAATGACATTCTCTACACCCACTTTGACATTGATGTCTATACTAAACAAAATGAAAGTAGATAGAATATCATATTATAAACGGCTAAGCCTATGTATTAAACGGTACAAATAGGAGGCGATGCGAAGCAAACTTGGCTGTCGACCCAGTAACGTGTGGTATCGGGTGGCAACATTAGCTCGCTGGGGTCGAGGTGGGTCATGGGGAATTGATGCCGTGTAACTAACAAGAAACGGTTAAACATATTATTAATTTTAATTAGACGACAATGAAGCCTTGTTTTGTCCTTTGACACGATCGTTGTTTTAAATGAAAAAGGTGAAGACTATTTTGTGAAGAATGGAAATAAGGAGTTTTATCATATCTATCTGTTAATGAAATTTTTTCTTGCTAAAATATTAGTTGTGTTTTAAATCAAAAGATCAGATAAGATTCTAAAATCAATATTCCAAATATAGAAAGGAATATTTTCTACTAGAATATAGTAGGCGGTAGATGTAAGCAACGCAAATCCATCCCACATAAAACCTTTCCAATAAATCCCCAAAAAGCTTGTTATTCGAGCATTCCTCGTCCATTGTGCCTTGCAGATATATCTTACGTAAAGCTCGCTATTCTTGCGGGCTTCGTCCCACGTGTAGATCATCGACTGCTATCGGCCATAATATATCCATTACTCGTTGGCTTCGACATTTATGCGAAGTCATGTACGATGGAGAGAAATGTATAAGCAGGAGCCCAGGAGCTCCGTTGCATCGATTTTCTTATCGAACACTGTGACCGGTTACCCAATGCAGTACTTGACAAATCGCTCAATTTTCCCTTGGATAGCAACCAGTTGTTTGGTTGCGCAACCAGTGGTGAGTTTAGTCCGTTTGACGAATGCCGGAAGACGTTCAACTTTATTGTACTTTATTGAGATTGGTCCAATGGAAATATTTTATGATTCAGTACTTGCAGGAATAGTTTTATCGAAGAAAATGATTGAATAGCTACTTTGTATTTTAAATTGAAAATTTCCATTTTTGTATGTGCAATACTTAAGATTTGCTCGATAATGTTTTAACTTTTCTTTTAATAATATTATTATAAAATACTTGATCTTGCTGCTCTAACAATATTGCCAAAAAGTTATTTCCGGCTAATGTTATTAGACCGCCTCTTTGGTCGCCCGAAATCATGCGCTTCAAAATGTTTTTTCAAATATGATTCATGGGCTGGCAAGGCTTAGTTTTTTAAAGAAAATATAAACAATTGCAACACATTCTTAAATTTTTTATATCCATTTTTAATTATTTATTGACTAATATAGTATTCAAACATATCAAAAAATAAAACAGTTGAAATAGTTTAAAACGCTTTTTATTAACAAAAAAGCCGGTGAAATGTTATTAAATGTTTTGAGAGACGCAAAGCAATCAAATAAATACAATGCTTAGTCATTGTTTTTTAGTCTTTAAATCACTTGGAAGTTAGGACAAAATTATGAACGTTATCTTGTCGGCGAGTGGTCACCCTGAGCAGCGTTGATACGGATCCCGAAGACATTAAGGACATTTGCATTTTGTTATCGCACACTAACTAAGCAGACTGACTGACATTTGTAAATGAGGGTACCTAATAGTAGTGAAAGATATTTTAAAATGTCAGATAACTTAATCAGTATAATCTAGACGGTGTAAAAAGATGGTTTCTATTAAAAAGTTATTCTTTTATTTCTTAGAATGCAGAGTTAATGATATGCCTATATAAAGTATTTACTTACTAGTGATATCTTACACAGTAACATTATAATATGTAATACTATAAACTTTAGACCCAGATGTAGTCTTACAGTGTTTGCACATTGTAATAAGACTCAACTAACTCGTCGAATTCACAAAATATTTTTACCAAATTAAACGACTTAATTTAACCACCTACTATTAGATATTTATTTGACTTTGAGAATTTATTTTATTGCACTTGAATTATATGCTTAATTAATACTTAATATAATACTAATTATAGTCAATTGGTAACAAATAAGTATCTGAAATAATTTCACAAGAAGCCAACTAGAACACTTATCGAATATCATTTCACATTTAAAGGTCACATTTTAACCTAGCTGTATTATAATCAGTTCGATATTTCCATACAATAATTCATTGTTACGCTCTGTGTTAATTCAAATAGGTCTTAGCATTGGGTCTAGGATCTACGTTTGTTACTTGGTACTTGTTACCTAATTAGTCTTGACTGGAATGGTATCGACCTACTCAATAAAAGACTGTCTATAACTATAAACTTAACCCACCCTGGGTTTAAAGTTTCTGCAATTGCTTTACATTATTGTGTACTAAGTCTATAGTTATGTTTACAAGAAAACATAGCGAGAACATATCCCGTTAAGATTTACCTACATTATATATTTTGTTTATTTTCGATTAATGTAACTATGCTAAACTTACAACTTGATCATCAATACTTATTTTTTCCACTTCCTTTCATATATAGACTTAAAATGCGATAAATAAAATAAAATCAACGGAAAATATCGAAAATTGAAATTTATGATATTTGGCTGGTAGATTCAATTACAGTAACTGAATCGTGTGAAGCACAAAGAAATCTAGCCATCTCGGTCCGAATGGCCGGCAGAAGGCTATACACCGCGAAATATTTCCCAAGATACATCTGCACGAGTAGCGATGTGCCGATATCTTCGGTGCGCGAGTTCGAATCGTCTATCGAGTCTATGATCGGCTCCGACGAGAGGTCACGCGCGTTAAACGTAAATCAACATATCTCGCGACGGGAGATCTAGCGAGCATGCGCCCATGTGCCCATGCGCCCGGCTTACAAAAACTGAATTTTATACCTGTAACGTTACACCTAGAAAAAAGTCCATAAATTGGACAAAGCAATGTGAGTAACCGGCTGATGCGATAATTGTTGCTCCCGCATACCTCGTAAAATGTACCTAGTATTTATTCATATTATTCTTTGTTTACCATATTTCGAAGAGACGGGGTCTTACAATCAACTCTTTCTACGATTCAATTTACTACGTTGTTCTGTGATTTTGTGTACAAAATTTGACGGGTCAAAGCTACAGTTTTCAAAATAGAGGCGTAAGTAATACTCAGGATTGAGGATGTATTAAGTTCATTAGTTCCACTAATAAGCGCGATAGAATAGTGTCGGCAATGTTGGGCAACTGTCCCGGGACGAGTCGATGGAGTCGATAGTATCTCGCAATCGATTCTTATCGTGACAGTTTTACGCGCCGCGTCGCGGTTTCATTCGCGAAGCAACGGGTGCATGCGACAGCAGCCAATGTGTTCATGTTGGTTTAAAGCCAATTTAATTATGGACCTATTTTTAATTTATATATATAATTTATTGAGTATATAGGAGATATATTGCGCAGTGACACTCAAAATACATCAGTGGCATAGATTTTAGACGGAAACAGAGCTGTGCCTCAGGAAAGCCCAAGAGCAACACCAGTAGCAAACTCCACCAACTGCTCTTTTTATCTGATATTTAACTAACCGAACCTCATATTAAAGTGACAAAATAAATGTATTAAAGAATTATTATTATGATCCTTAATAAGCGTAACACTTCACTGACTGGTACACCTTCATTAGTCAATATTTAATCCACGAATCTACCTGTCAAACTGTGTTACTACCAAATGCTATCAACAGCGTATATAAGCATATTGAACAAATTATAAGTAACCTTTCAGTAGTTTGGATACATGTTAAATTTTAGTTTCTGAAAAAAAATCTTGCTATTATAAAAGATAACAATAATAGAGTATATTTTTACAATATTCGCGTATATAAGTATGTAGTGATTTATAACTTACGACTATATATATCATTGCTTTTTACAAGCTTTTATTTGGTTTCGCCTGCGGTTTCTGTCTGTTAATCTTTTAAAATCAAATTTGTCCCACTTTTGAATTTTAGTTTGAACTGAGTTTTGGGAATTTTGACATACTTCTATAACTCGGATGTCAATGCTGTATTATTATGATATGGAGATGGATTGATAATAGAATCGGCACTTCTGCAACAAAACGACACAAAAAAAACAATGAGAACATAATATATTTTTAGATTTTATGTCTATATATACCTACTACAGTGATTAATGGTAATTATTAAAGCTCACAAAGTAAACACTACCACAAATCGTTAACTATCAGCAAGTTCGATTGTATTACATAAATCAACTAGAAACAATGGACCTTCAAGTAACTATTTTAGGACTAAATAAGTTTTGTATTGATTATTGGTGTATTATATATTTGTAAAAGCTTCAGAATGAAATTTTGATTAATTATTATAAGTTCAAAAAATTGTAAAAGTGAATTTGAAAAATTATTATTCAATAAAAGCAAAACGGATACAAACAATGTAATCATATTGAGGTATTACACGTCAAATTGATTATAATTACAAAAATAAGTTTATAGTATATTATCTAAAAATTAGTTAAATTAGTATGGCATTGTAATAAAAATATAGGTGACATATTATGAACATATTATGTTCTTCTTCAGACTTTGAATATAAATGAGTATCTTCCCGAATTGTACATAAATAAAATGAAATATGACCTCCACTCTGACAAATCATTAACTAAAACGTTTATAAACATAAATATTAAAGTTTTCCAGATCAAATACCTTTTGGGATTCGATACCAGCCGTCACAATGAAATTTACACATCTGAACACAAATCTCCAGGCTAAAAGCTTTAAGAGATAATGCTCGTATACAACATCGGCTGGGTACGTACGACTGATACTGCTAATGAATCCATGTTGCCGTCACACAAGCTGAAGCATTAAGCTACAATTTGTAGTATTCAATATTTATTAAACACGTATCTAAGCCAATAAGAAAAAAATACAAAATTTGGTAATAGCAAAGTATACAAACTCACAGTCTTACCATTTTTTATTATAGAAATTAACGTGGCACTCAGTCATTTTTAAGGTTAATTAACCCCAAACACTCACGTATTTTTCTTGTATTATATTAAAGTAGCTGAATGCGGTTTAAACTGTAGTAAAATATATCTGCTACAAAAACAATACGTGAGTGTTTACCGTTTACAACCTTAAAAAAGAAGTGGCTAAAAAATGGCTTGCAAATGGTTCTTGCAAGTGGACCGTACTTACATATGAATATTGCAAGTTAAAATAATCAGAAACTTATGGTTTAACATTTGTCCCGCAAAAGCTACCAAAGTAGTCCATGAACATTTAAATGATTTTATTCTATAGATATAAAAAGTAGGTTATACGAGAATAACTAATTAATAATGAAATTCAAGAAGAACTTATAATGAAATTAACGTGGCACTCAGTCATTTTTAAGGTTAATTAACCCCAAACACTCACGTATTTTTCTTGTATTATATTAAAGTAGCTGAATGCGGTTTAAACTGTAGTAATATATATCTGCTACAAAAACAATACGTGAGTGTTTACCGTTTACAACCTTAAAAAAGAAGTGGCTAAAAAATGGCTTGCTAATGGTTCTTGCAAGTGGACCGTACTTACATATGAATATTGCAAGTTAAAATAATCAGAAACTTATGGTTTAACATTTGTCCCGCAAAAGCTACCAAAGTAGTCCATGAACATTTAAATGATTTTATTCTATAGATATAAAAAGTAGGTTATACGAGAATAACTAATTAATAATGAAATTCAAGAAGAACTTATAATAAGACTGCAAGCGCACCGTATAGTAACTTTTTGCTTCAAGCAACGAGATTCGACGAGCTGCTAAAACCTTATTTCCATTGCAGAAAGTCTAATTTCAAATACATCATTAAAGTTTAGTATATAAAACTGTGATGTACTGCGCAGATTATTTGCAGATAGCCTTAGATTCAATGTGCACGCAAGTTATTAATTAGTCAGTGTATAATTAAAGCTTACAAATGGAGCAGTTTCTCTTTGACATCGGTTTTATGGGTAAAACTCATTTCAATCTAACACTGAAACATTTATATGTAATTAAATTATAATAGCCAACAATCCTTTTACTTCTTGCAAAACTAGTGCGCAGGTGTCTTGTTTTATGAACTTTTACACATTATAAGCTCAACAAAACATTTTCTTTTGTTGCTCTACAAGTTTCTGGGGATATATCAAGTCTTTTATAATAGATTCTGGACTGGCTCTACTTTTTAATTTTTGGAGTGAACATGAGTGAATACTTTACTCATACAAAATAGTACTGATAATCTGGAAAGTAGCACATGATAGCAGATTACAGTTGGTCTTTAAAAACAGGTTGTCCCCGAAATATTTTTTGAATAATTTTTGATCCTAAACTTCTGAATCAACGTAGGAAAGATAGAGTATGCAAATGGTATTTAAAATTTGGTACTTTATTTATAAGAAGGTTTTATAGTTTTTAGGTAATAAATTAAATAAAACGTTAAACATATATCCACAAAAAAATGCTTTGAAAAAAAATGTTTATGAATATTTAATTAAACTTTTGCAAGTGGACAGCTAGTTAAATATACGCTTAGTGTAAACACGCATAAACACACATATACACATACACAAACACTTACACACACACATCATATAAATGATTATATATATATATATATATAGAAAAATTTATAACAAGGAACTTACAAATGTAACTTTAGATATTGTAACTTACTAACTTCAGATATTATAAAAGTAACTTTAGAATTTAGATATTACATATAACATAATTGGCTTTGTATAGTGATAGGGAATGGCGCTGTATGCCGAAATACTGATAACACTAGTTCGGCAGCAGATGATCATATTGTATTTTAGTGATAATATTTTATTTGTCCAAATAAAGAATTTGAATTTGAATTATTATATATTATTGTCCTAATAAAGGGAGGTTAATAAATAACGGAATTGTTTCTTACTTTTTAGTGCATTTTTAGTTTGAATTCGGTTTATTTAAACATAGTTTTTTTTTATTTTTTACTTTTTAATGTCTGTAATAGGTTGTTCTGTAAACTACAGTAGGATTTTTTTAGATTACATCTGGTAGACTATAACATTTCGTTGCTTTTTATTGGTATATATTAGATAGTAATTTTATTTTAAGTAACTATGGGTAAGCCTACGAAAGATGCCGCGCACCTTAAACAATATAGATCCCAAGAAACGGGAACAGAACGAATGTTCATAAAATTAAAACCACTGGGCCAAACTATGTTAAATTTTTATGGGACCAAATAGTAACTATTCCGCATCAAACTTAAGAGAATCACGTAAATAGGATCATAAATCATACATAAAAAAATATATACTAATCGAATTGAGAACCTCCTCCTTTTTGAAGTCGGTTAAAAATAAAAAAATTTATTCGGTAGTAAGGTTTTCGTAAAGCAATTTGGGGATGGTATTTTAAATATAGGTTTTAAAAAATCTATATTACTCAACGAAAACTATTGAAAATGGTTATTAAATTAGCACAGCCTAATAGACGAAGAAATATTCAACTTTATTACTACACTTAATTTTATTACTTATTATAATATTTGTAATAGTCTTATTGGTTCATTTACGAATAGGAATATCCTTAACTCGAATATAACTGCAAAAACAAACGCATTAACGTACACCTTTTTATTACAAGTATCTACTTAGTATGTATTTTAATTTGTAACATGAAAAGGTCTACGAGAGTCTCAAATGTCATAAAATATCACAAATAATGTGGCATCATCGTAGCAGAATATATTTATAGTTGGAATTAAACTTTTATGCTCTGCATATGTGTCTTGCAAGAATTAATGTAAACTTATCGGAATTGTTTATTAAGATTGTACAAACACTTAATATTTCAAATTCAAAATACATTATATTATTTTTACCACCTACGAAAAAAGAAAATTCGAATTTTTTACTATAATCTATTAAGCAAAACTTTTTTATGAACCGATTGAAATGATTCTTTTTTATTTAAATTTATAAGGAATACTTTATTTTAATTTAGTTATCATTAGATGATGAAATGTAATTCCTCAAAATTAAAAAGGCGAAAAGGCGTCATTATCTAAAAACTTTATTTTTTTCTTATTAATAAGCTACCTAGCGAACAAGCCCCCTAGCGACCTAGCAAACTAGCCACATAGCGATCTAGCGATATTGTGACTTAGCACATTACGTGTTAGCAAACTTGCAACTTGGCGATCTAGCAAAATAGTTTACCTAGTGGCATAACGACCTACCCACCTAACCACTTAGCTAGCTAGCCACCTAGCGACTTAGCAACATATCGACTTAGAAAGCTACCATCCTACCGACCTAGCTACCTATCCACTTAGCTACATAGCCACTTAGCGACCTAGCAAATAGCCATAAGAGACTTAGTACATAACGACATAGCCACTTAGCAAATTAGCCACTTAGCGACCTAACGACCTAGCGATATAGTGGTATTGCCACAGGGGATAAAAGTTTGTAAAAGAGTATACATATATCCCAACTTAATATTATTAATGAGAAAGTATCTCTGTCTGTCTGTCTGTTACGCTTAAATAAAATTTGTTACAAAGATGGACTTGAGCGCGCTACATAGAGAGAGAACATAGGGTTCCTTTTACCGCGAAAAAACTGGAACCTCACAGAATAATACTGAAGAACTGGAAGAATTACACGTCACGCAGCTTGACATCCACTTATATCTGTTCTTAAAATAAAATCGTAAATATGGCGTGGGAAATAAGTAACAGACATCGAAAGGCAGACCGTTGACGTATTTGATTGAAAGTTGTGCTATCTACATAGACCGATATCGTACAGTATAACACCCATAATCGTCACCAGACGAGCTTCGTTTGACAACTGGCTCAAGTCTATCGGAACAGTGGTTATATAAAGTCTTAGCATTACATAAAAGTACTACCCCCATAACACGTAACATAGATTTATCAACGGTGTTGCTAACTGTTGGTACATGGGTACATTATGAGTGTAAGCTGAATAAGAGCAAATATAGTTTTTTGTTTCGGCTATGTAGCTCCACCATGAAAATACTAGGTTAGATGCAGCAGTTATAAAATTTTCAATTTTTAAGATGATTAAAGTACATTTAATATAAGACAATTAATATTAGAAATTATCCAACATGTTTAATTTAACGATAAAGAAAATAAGTTCAAATTCGACTCACAGTATACATGCAGACCTATAGGATAACGACTTCTTGAATAGAACATTACTCCCAAAGGTTTTACTTTAGTGTATCAGAGTTACTGCTAGATTACATGCAAAACTATCAACTCGTTACACAGTCTATATTTAATCCGTCAAACTAAACAGAGGTTACGAAAATTGTACCGATGGAGCCGATCTTTATAATAAAGTAGGTACCTACTAGCTAGTAGCCAATCAAACTTTATAACAAAAATTTACTAGAAATATAACAAAAATATATTAGTGTTATACTAATAGAAAGTTATAAATAATATAAGGAATTCAACAAGCAACGAATTACGGAGCCCTAATTTCGTATTCTGACACGCACATAACTGGTTTTATTTATAAGTAGATAGCAAGGGGACCGGTCAATGAGTAAAAATTGATTGTAGATAAGGTTAGTGGATAAAGTTGTTACTTTTAATGTTCTGAGCGATCATAAAATCTTTACGGCTGTTGGTACTCCTTAGAGCTTATTTTGTTGTTTTGTGAGGTATTGGAAATCATTAGCAATAATTTTTTCGCTTTTAAAATATTTTAATGGTACACAATAGTTTTGTATTATATTTCTAAAATAATTTATATGTGTGTACTAATATGTGTTAGTAAAAATTATGAATTATTATAGATATGGGAAACGGTAAAGCTAAAACTATAACTTAGCTTCAAGGATCAGTTTGAACTGAATAAATTCTGCAATCAGGAGCAAACATTTCACCGCCATATAAATATTATCAACATGCCGCCTAAAGATCATGATATCAACCTTTAATACAATGAACTATAATATATTAATTATAAAATACTTAATTATAACGCAGAGAACCTTAAACATCATTTATTTAAAATAAAACCCTCATTTACATAGGCATATTATATGTCTAATTGTGAGGACATTTGCGTTTTGTGTATACGCATAAAAGAATGTCAAGCAAAAATAATAAAAGGCTTTAGAAAAGTGCTTACCTTCCCTTAACGAATGATTGAACGATCCTTAATGAACTGGCTTAGCCTTTAGGTAATATAATACGCAGAATTAAGTCTTGTTCAGACTATTGGTGGGTAATAAAGTCTTTCAATTATATACTTGATTGGCCTTGTTATAAAAGATAGTGAGCATAATCTTTGAGAATTACAGCATTTTAACTGTCGTCTAGTATATTTTTTTAAATTTCTAAATACTTACCCTATTATTATTTCTAATGAAGACAATACAGATACCTATCCAATTAATAAATAGAAGTGTTATACAAGTCGTCACTGTTTCATATTCATTCGATCTCACTCTATCCTATCTTTACGTCTTTCTCAATCGTAGACAATAAAAAGACTTGAATAAAACATAATCAAAATAATATATTTTTGCTATAAGAAATAGAGATCCATGTATGAAATAAAAGTGTTTTACGTCACTGTTATTGTAACAGCGTAATCGTCTTTAAATACGGGAAGGCAATTTATCCATACATAAACTTTAAGAATTAAAACTAAAAAAGTGTAACTGTGAGACTCACAGTTGATTGAATGACTTTTTATCGTTACCATCTCAGATGATCTGAGATGATGATCCCTTGTGTGTTTCTGTTACAAATTATTCCTTTGACGCATGAAGTCGTTCATTTACTTAAAGTAAATTTATTAATTCATAAATTTTTTATTTAAACAAATAAAAGTAAATCTTTAACTTATCATAATGTGCATACACCTTTATATTCGGCGCTCGGAACAAGTGTGTGAATAATTTTCGCTGTGACGTCTCATCAATTTTTACTTTTTCGATTAAGCTTAGGGCATCGTAATGAATCTCAATAATGTGTGCACATGAAATTTATTAGGCACTTTAGGATAACATTTTTTATATATCAAAATGTTCAGCTCGTGATACTATTATATACTGTAATTAAAAACAAATTCCAACTTACATGACGACCTTAAATAAGTTGAAAATATTTAAAACGTGATTTATGTTACCTCTAATTACAATATTAAATTTATTATTTTTGTACTTATAAATCTACCTACAAATATGTATCGAAAGTTAAGAATATCATAACCGTGCACCTGATTCACAAGCCTCAGTTACTACTCGATCTCCTATCATAACTGTAGGATTATTATAACCACGCCCTTGGTTTTAAATATTTCATTTTTGGGTACATTATTAAAGTCTGCTAATTTAACAATCTTTTATTTTATTTATAAGAAAAATAAAACCTACTTGTACCTATAAAAATCCGTTCGTTAACCTGATTTTCGTCGAACGGGAATCGAACCCGGTGTAGCGTCGCGCGTCGTGGCCTGTCCAAGACAACGATCTCTCCCATTGTGTGCTTTTACTCGATAACATTCTACTTTGTTAAGAGAATTTTAACGAAACCGTAAAAACGTTAACCACTGGTAGGGTAAATAAAAACATTACAGAGAAGAAAGTTATTACAATACCATAGACGCAAAATTTACTAAATGTATCTTTAAAAAGTTTCATGTAAAACAATAACTGACTGACATATCAACGTACAATTCGAACACCCGGATCTGTGACCACTAAATTTGCATCTTTAATAATGTAAATGAGCACTAAAAACGATTTTTCGGAATAACGTTACACACAAAATTACAGTGGAACTCCCATCTCTGGCGGCAAGACATAGCTCGTTAGCCTACGTGGTTCGGAAAATAAAACAAATAACTGACATCGATACTTCTAGGCTTATTTATTTCAGTTAGTTTCACAGTATTATGTCCTATGGCATTTTATTGTAGACGGCAATTGAGTCTATTTTTCTTATTTAAAAAAAAAGCAGCTCAGGTCATGTGAAAGTGATACTTAGCTGAATGATTATAGTCGAACTTCTTTGCTAGATTTTCTTAACAAGCACTTACCTATTTTGACACCTCAAAATTGCTCATTCAGTCAGTTTATCTGAAGCTACCACCAGTTCGGAAAGTCTGGAGTTCCCGATAAGAAGAACTGGCAAGAAACTCAACAGTTGCTCTTTTCAAAACGCCATTATTTACATCAGTCTGTTTTACAAAAGTATAATCATTCAGCTGAGCATCAACGTCATTTTATTCCTAGCTTTGTCATCGTCCAAGTAATCGTGTACAGAGAAGCTTTATTTAATAAACCCTTGTTTACGGCGTTATAAGTTTATTTTTATTTCTAGTATTTATACTGTGTTTGTCACTATGTTTAGAAAATAAATTAGTGTGCTGCCTAATGTATAAAATGTTACAATAAATGTGACGTGACGGCACCGGTATTCTTACCTATTTTGTTAAAAAGTAAAACCTAAAAAATATGAAGTGAAATACTTAAGCAATCAAAGTTTATATAAAAGTCTTATCCATATATCACCATTTGTTTACGTATTATACGATTGGAACTATCACGATATAAATCTTTTAATGGATTAAGGTGCTTAAATTCTAAGTTGTTGTCAATGGCACAGTGCTGGTAATATAATTGTTTGCTATTTCTGTGATCAAATTGGATAACGATTTAGCTGGATATCACAATTTTGTAATAAAATAGACAATTCCATTATTTGGCGCCTAATACATTACGTAATGGGCGGTACATACAGCGTACTAGCGGTCTTCGGGCTTAAACAAAGCGCCATAACTAAGCCTCGAATGAGTAATAACCTGAAACTAGTTAGCATTTAGATAAAGCATTAATTTCAACGCTGTCACAATACCGGCCACTACGAAAAAGGTATTTATTATTCAATTTACGCACAGATACATATCTATGAGCTAAGATGCGGTTATACGCAATTCGTGAGAAATTGACCGGTAATTAAATATTCAGTACCATTTTATTTGTTTTTAATTCGAATGGTATTCGTAGTTAGTTAGTTGGTTTTTACCCATAAAATAAGAAAATTATTATAATATTTCCTTTTTTGGAAAAAATAATATCGTCTAAATATATATTAAATATTAGATACTTTCTTCTTATTTCTAGAAGTGATGGCTTGATGCCATTTTCTATTTCAGTAATACTTAAAAACATTTGATAATACTGTGTTAGACAGACATAACACTCATACAATAAAGTAAGCGATTCTCGGAATTTTGTTTTTACTAAATTAAATGTATGTTTTATAAGGTGGGGCAATACGGGAAAGCGAGTAAGACGGGGTAGGAACCCAAAAACATACAAAGAAGTCTTCGATTTATTACGCTTCGAACCTTAACGTCGGGAACCTCTAGCCCCACCTTCCCTTATTGTACAAAAACTGGCGTTACTTCGCTGTACTGGATAGAAAACTCTTTATCTTAATTGCTCTTGTTATAATGTAATACTCGCAAAGCATATAACACCGTGATTTACTTTCATGACTTTGTATAAAAGCAAGTCCGAAGCATGACATTGCTATTAAAGTTAAAAAATATGAAATCCCGCTTTTAAGCGGAGCTGGACACGAATAAGCAACAATAGTTTTGCCTGACAAGGAAAGAGTCGTGACCGAGTCGGTCAGGTCGGCGGGATGCTGCGGGCGTAAATAATGCCAACGTCCGATCTTAATTATTATCGCTCCATCGTTAGAGATGACCGACGGACGACGGCGACGGCGAAGACTAACCGAAATGAACGGGTTGCGACATCGCGGAGCGGGGTGTCGGCTGTCGGCCAATATCTCAACGGTTCTATCGCCCACCGATAAATCGCTAGAAACCAGAACCACCTGCGAGATAGTGCCGTTTTGGCAGCGAACATTGTAATTCTTTTGTTATTGTTGCCATTGTTTTCACCGCGATGACTCGAGGTTTAGAGGCTATAATCGATACTCCTAGATAACAATATGAGAGGCACATTTATTATAATTCCATACCCATGAGTCATCAATAGACTTTATACTATGTAAGAGTAATATCCATGTAGTATTTATAACCTATTACCCGACCTCACCTGTCTTTCGCTTCGCTGAGAAAATAGATTTCTTCCACATCACAACATGAAAGTAGATTTATTTTAAACACCTGGGTTGGAAATATTGACAATTGTTGATAGGAATATGTAGGTGAGTATTTATATATTTTCGTTATATAGTGTTTCTGGTATGTATCTATATGTATCAAATTAGTGGTTGAAAAATTTTTTCGTGTGTCCCAATATCTGTGCCCTTGAGGATTAAAAATCGAATAATCTCTTCTTCTTAATGAATTTTTACGTACAATAAGAAAAATCTAACTTTATTTCATACCTCTAGATTCAGAAGTATCAGTACTTTCAGCTCTGTGTTGGAGAACCATTCAACGAACTTTTTCTTTCAATATTGGGTTTGTCACTGATTCTTCTCGATCGGTTACAGTATTTCAAGCTAACGGTAGTAATACATTTATCAACAAAGTAAACATATTGAAGAAAGTGTGTGTAACGTACCGACTGCTGTAACATGCAATTGTTTTATTAATTTGTAATTTATTCCGTTCTGTAAACATGTAAGTTATAAGCAGCAAAAAGACAGATGTATCTGTAATGGTTTTAATTATCTACGAGAATATCAAATAACAAATAACGTAAAACAAAAATGACATGGTCTCATTTGGTTTGGGTTCGTTAATCGTTAGCCGCTTTGTGCTCGCCGCTGCCGCTGCGCCCGCTCTCCGCAGATCTCGATCCGAGGGCGACGTTGAAAAATTCTGAACTCGTGATTTTCATTCGTGTACTTCATTTATTTGCCGGAGACCGTGAATATTGTTTACGGCGAGATATTAGAAGGTTTCCTGCTATCCGTTTCACTAAGACATTATATGTACGGAGAACTGGCTATTAATATACACTAGAATAAGCTACTAACGGTTAAGTTTCGTTCACGGATTTGTAATTTGTTGCTATATTTCATAGTCAATGCAAAATTTGCATCAGTAAATTGTTGTACTTATGTTTGGTTTGTCTATCGGCAAGCTTTAGAGTGTTGGCGTAAACATTAATAAGAAACATGGAAAGAATACTTTTTAACTTGACAATTTACCGAAACCGACGGAATAATTGAAGTTATGTATAAATGAAAAAATTTAGTCTAAAGTGCATTGAGTCTGTACAAATTTCCATACCTAAACTCTTATATTTAACTTTTTGTTTTTAAACAAAATTGCAAATATTTAGAAAATTAATGTGAGATAGTGAGATACTTGTTATAATAAAATTATACTATCGATCAGGCAGTAATACAAAGATAGCGCCCTCGGGTTGCAAATTTAGGAGAAATTGAGAGTGCTTACGTGCCTGCCCCCGGGGTGCAATCCATACATGAACGTTAATAATAAACATTATAAAGAATCATATATCACTAAAAGGACAGACTTCTTGGAAGATAACATTAAAAATGCAACGTATTTAGATAAATATCATTTTTGGGTAAAGGAAATTAGCTGGTAGAGGCTGCAATGCACTAAAATGCATGTAAATATTACTTACTTCACAATCTATAACAAAATTGAGTTTGAGGTAGAGTTATTCTTTTATAGTATGTATATTATAGATAATGATAATAAATTTATCGACGAAGTAAACATTTTGAAGTATGTGCTAGGTACTGCCTGCTCTCAAAAAAACTTTCAATTTTAAATATAGTCAAAAATAAAACATTTTCTATGTTTTTCATATTTCCTAGAAACTCGGAAGCTAGGGTAAGAAGCAATTTTACCTATTAATAACCAGTCATTAAAGTACACTTTAACCAATTACTCATTTTACTACTACTAATATAATAACTAAGACACGAGTTGTTAAAGCTTTTACGTTACATAATTGTTAACTTCACTTTACGGCAGTTTTTTAAATTATTATATGAATAATTATACTTATTATTTTACTATTTTTTTTAATTTGTGTTTATTGTCGATGATCTCAAAGTATTTAAATTGCTTTACATACATTTTTTTTTAAAAAGAGGGAATTGTATTATTGGCATTATAAGTTTTATATAATTATTATACTCAAAATTTAATTTTGAAACGTCATATGATATTATGTAAGTCTGTTTGTCTGAAACTAAAAATAATCTAATATATAGAAAGGAA
The DNA here is from genome assembly GCA_905147385.1 of Limenitis camilla. Classification (NCBI taxonomy): domain Eukaryota; kingdom Metazoa; phylum Arthropoda; class Insecta; order Lepidoptera; family Nymphalidae; genus Limenitis; species Limenitis camilla. The sequence continues at coordinate 7,268,222 of LR990234.1, read as the reverse complement.
ATAAGGTTTAAAAGAGCCTGCGAGTAATTCAAAAGTTCTTTTCCGAATAGCCATTGTTAACATGATCTGTTTTACTTATCACACTAATAATTAATTTTACTAAAGATTCAAATTTATTTAAATTCAATGCATTGTTATAATTTAGGTAATTCTGTGCAAAATGCTTTGTGATCATTTAACTAGAATATTTTGCGAACATATCATTGACGTATATATTACTGGGGTAAGGATCCGGGTAACTAAATAAACAACTTAGTGCCAACTTATCTCATTTATCACTTAGAAACTTAGATGACAGTTTTTAGTCGCAAATTTTAAGATCGTCGATCGTAGATAAGTTGTAAGATGCTGCAATTTTACGATAATTTAGTATCATCACTTCGGTTCTATACTGTATTTATTAAGTTGTTTTTAGTTCGTACGAATTCTGATAGATGTCGATCATTGCTTGTATAGAAAAATTATATTGAAAATGGGCCTACCTCTATTTTAAAACCATTGGAACATACACAATTGTGGTAAGTCCTGAGGGTATAGCGGTCGTACAGCGGTCACGATGCACTAAACATAGAGGCTCAACGACGACACCATATCTGTCTGCAGCCCTTCGGCTTACTGATACTGTGACCATGAAAATTTGTAACATTATAAATAAATAGAATTATAAAAAATATCTATTCCCTTTTCAACATAGCTTCAGATAAAAGATAAATAGAGGAATCAATAACTCAACTAATTAGGTGTACTATTGTCCAATTCATCTTAGTAGTAAATAACGTCAAACCTTGAGCGTTCTATATTTAAATTTTCATTTAAAATCAAAATATCAAATAATTAAAATCATTATGTATATTAATGAAATAATTTAATCCTTACACATGAGACCTAAAAATAATAATAAAGAGCCCTTTTTGTTAGCCTTACCTCAATAGGGTAACTAGTAAGAACTTAATTCTCTTATAATAGAATAAAAAAAAAAAAAGGTCTTACAAAATAAAAGTTAATTAAATAAAAATATTCATGTCTTATTTAGTTTAAGATCTATAAAATAAGAAAAAATCTATTAGGTGAATTAGAAAACATATTAAGATCACTTTAATTAATTATTTTTTTTTAAATCACAATCAATAAAACGTGCAAAATATTCATTTTGGCTAATGACTTGTCAAATATATAGATTATAATATATTAAACCTGCATGAACACAAATTAGACGTGTATTGTATCAAAACCACAATCAATTTTGTAAAATGATAAATTACTTTGCGATCACCATAGTAACTAAATATCCTTTGAAATTGAGGTACAAGGTGAAATTATAAAAATGGGTAGAGGCAATCAAGGGGTGACGTCAAAATTTTCGAGGTAAATGACTAGAATGATTGATGTCCGTGAATTTACATTGCGTGGTACCAAAACGACAAAATTGTGAGGTCATTTTTTAGACTTCAAAGATGATCTGCAGCACAATCAGTAACAAGAAATAAACTGAAAAAAACACATTCTAGCTCATTAATTACTATGCTTTAATTGACTGCGTACCTACCTACATTAAAATTATCTACCTAAAAGCATTTGCTGGGAAGATCAACGAAATTAAATTGATACTCTGAATATACAAAGGAAAGGGCTTGGTAGGTAGATACGAACGAATAAAATGCTTTTATAAAGTTAATCTGCTATAAAAACTAGAAACAAAATGGAACAATTTAAATTGTTATTCAAATATTTTTGATATTGTTTACAAAGTAGTCTATCAATCATAAATCAATCTTTGCAATGAACATTAATGTTTGATTGAAGATCCAGTTATAAATATATGCATTACGTAAGTTTCGAATGCACGCATCATTATTTAATCGTGAGCTAAAACAAACGTTTGGTATTTCGTATTAATCTAGTAGCGTACCGCTATCAATTATCAAAACTTGATTAATCGACGTTTCAACAAAAGTGACGTCTTGTCATTTCTCTTCCCTTAATCGATTACTTCAAACATAAACTCTAGGGGGTCTAATAGCAAACGACCAACGTTTTTATTTTATTTTAAGCCTTTTATATTGTTCAGGGCGAAGCTTTCCCGCTCTACCAATACACGTTTCATTAATACAATTAGTGTAACATCATTTCCGTATACTATAACCGTTCACAAATTAATACAGGCACTGAGAATTTGTACCGTAATACCAATAAAGTGCCTAATGTTTACAATCGGTCTCAAATATTCTCAAGCTTTCTTATTTCTTGAACAATAAATTTTATTAACACGTTTCAATTTATTTCTTCAACTGACGTGGTCTTACAATCAACGTTAATTGCTGCTTCTCTTACGTAAAATATCGTAGGCGTCCTTATAGGTTTTTCTACTTGCGAGACGGCACCAATGTGAGAGCACAAAGAAAAGATTGAGTCATCATAACAAATGCGCACCATCTCAACGAAGCCAGAGAACTTTCGACAATCGGCCTCTTCTTATCTGTGACGGCTCTGATCATTGTACCCAAAATTCTTCAAGCTTCAGCGAACGGATGACGAAACTATGGTGGTTCAAGTCTCGTCCCCCTGTCCCTTTGTTGACTTGTCGAGTTTTGTTCCAACGACTTTTTGTGAACGTCCACCGGCTACGTCTGTAAAGCTTGTCTCTAACTTCATAAATCTTATCTAATGCATCTCATCTCAAACGAGAATTAAACTGTATACATTCGTTAAAGGTCAAAGAAAAAAACTGATAGAATCTTATCAATTTCTTATTACAAGGTTTATTCTATAGAAATTATATCATAACACTGACAAAAGCAACTCGTCGAAATAATTGGATAAAAAATATTAAAAAGCTTTAATTTTCATTTGGGTTTACTAGTTAATCGAAATTTACCATTCTTAGGACTTAAAGTTAAAGTTTACTTTATCAATCTGTCAGACAGTAGGTACCGACATACATTCGTCGAGTCAAACGATCGCAGGCTGCATTTTTAGAATAATTAATTTTATTTGTGTTTTTATACTGTGTTAAAGTGGCCGATTTTCTGCTAGCAGTATAAATAAAACATCAGACGTCTTGAGCCGGGATTGTTTTGTCGATGTCGATGCCTGCTTAAGTACGTTATTGTGGCCATAGTTCCCTTTGTTATGCTGTTAAAAACCGGTTTGACAAATAACTGTGAATCCTTGGAATAGTGATAATTAATACAAAACATTTATTTAAATATGTTCGTCTTTTTCAGGTTGAAGTCGTGATTTTGGATAAGAATGACAGTCCACCAGAATTCAAGAATATTCCTCCGGCGTATCTGGCTTCAGAAGATTTAGCACCTGGACAGATTATCGCGACAATCATGGCGGAGGATCCTGATACAATAGGGACTATAACGTACAGTATACAAACAGAGGAACCCACGCCTTTTGCCTTAGATCCTCAAAGCAGCCAATTAACCTTAAAAGAACCACTTGATCGAGAAGCGGTTTCAGAGTACCAGATCACAATAAGAGCTGATGATGGAATTCAATTTACGGATGTTACTGTTGTTGTCCAGGTAAACTTAATGATGTTACTTTTTTTAATGTTTTATGATTAAAGTTAGAAATGCTAAATTAAATATTATGCTCAATAATACCTTCCAACCCTTCAAAAAGGTGTTAAAATAATTAAGTGTCACCGTATTCAATCGCAGAGCAACCAACAGTAACATTGTTCATTTGTTTGTGTTGCTTATTATACTTATTGTTTAAGGTGCTTTACACATGTATTTAGTCTATTGATGCTAACATGTGACTCGTTTCACTTAAAAGCTTCAACACTATAGTATTAATATAGTTATAGGTAATAAATAGAGAGAAAGCAAGTATTTTGAATGATTCGTGGGAATCAAAAAATCACAAGTTGGTCATTACTAACCCACTATAGGTATTCATTTATTCAAATCAAATACTCTTCTTTAATTTTTAAGTTAACCGATAACTTGTATTAGTTAATAAATATGCTCATTTTGTTTTTAAGGTTATGGATACTAATGATAATCCACCAGTTTTTAAGGAAAGCGCTTACTCCTTTGACATATCCGAAAACGCAGCCCGGGGTTCAATAGTAGGAACTGTGGGAGCCATTGATCTGGACTCGGGACCGAATGCCCAACTCACTTATACCGTCATATCTGATTGGGCCAACGATGTTTTCTCCCTTAATCCTCAAACTGGGATCTTCACACTAACAGCGAGACTAGATTACGAAGAGGTAAGAATTTTAAAAAATATATTGATTCTAGGAAGAAGAATAAAGATTTTGAAAGTAATCTATTCATTAAGGTTTTTAACACTTAAAGTGACTGACCTTATTTTTTATTGACATTAAGATAGTCTAACCAATAATATGAACTAAAAGCTTAACAACTTAACAAGGTATAAAATAATAACATTTGGTAGGCACCTACATATTGTTACAGGTTTACCTGCTATGCTTATCTTTAGGTCAGTTACAAATAAAATCATGCGGAAGTAAAAATATTAAAATCACCATAAATAAAAAAAATTACTGTTATTATTTTAACCACGTTAAATCGTGTGATAAATGTTGTTTTTTGCTGATTGTCATTCTTTGATTCTACTCAATACTTTAGGCGACTATCATTTACACCATCATTTAATACGTTTCTAAATAAAAACCTTTTTTCTTCCTTTTTGAGCTTTAGTGGTCTTGGATTAATATTATTGAAAAATATTTAAAAAATATTACGTTTTTTACGTAGTAAAAGGCGGCTTTGTAACTGGTATGGTTTATACTTTATATTAATCTCATTGTTCGTATTCACTTCAATTAATTGTCTTCTACATAACAGTATAGTATCTGAGGAACTTGTTTTTATTGCCAGGCAGTTCACTGTAATTAAACACTTCACTCACCGGCTTGTTATCAGATCTAAAAATAGCAAAAATGTTAATTGAAACATAAAATTGCTTGAGGGCCATAGAACTGTGAAGTTGCTATTTTATTTATGGCTTTTCTTTTTATTTTGATAGTACAAGATGCCATATATTTTTACCTATATTTACCACATAAAGCGTAATGTCATTCCGTTTGTTAGCTCAAACCATAATCATTTTCTTTATATAAATATCTTATTTTTTCTGACTTTATGACGAAAGTATAAAACAGCATGATGTTCAATGATCGAGACCCTTATACCTTAAGCCATTGTTCGAGAATCTTCGTGCTACTTTTCATAAGAGAAACGTGCATCTAGTGTTATTACTGTGTGCCTAGAGGTTATGAATTTTCTGCACAAAATTCAAGTCAGGGCATTGACCAGTCCTAGATACAACATAAATGCCTGCATCGCTCGTATCTATTGTTAATGATTGTTGTGACCAACAACATTTGCTTTTTATTGTTTTTTTCGCTGATTTGAAAATCAATTTCAATGTTTGAGTTTTATTAGTAAACTTTAAAAAATTGAATGTCAATTCATGTCATGATTGCTAGGTAGTTGACTTGTTAAAAATGTAATTAGTATCTTGTATAAATGAATTTTCTTAAAACGCTGTTTAAGCAAAACTTCCTCTTTTAAGGCAGCTCGTTAACAAGGTAGTCAGTTTTTTTACCTTAACATATGCAAGCGTCACAAAATAACCCTTGCTATGTTTGTTCTTTTTTATTAAAATAGTCAATAGTTCTGATGGTATGTTAATATTTACCTGTAAAATATCGTATAAAATTAATCCGGAATGGATTCTTTTACGTATATAAAAATCTTACATAAAGTCCCACGTTTAGAACATTGTAGAAGATCCAGTAAATAAATAATTAATCGATTCTATCTCAATCTAAAGATAATTTAGCTAACTGTGTCAATACATTTCGATTTCCACAAAATAAAACAATACGATTTATAACAGCATTATAACAAGAATTTTATACAATAAACTATTGTCGATTATACCAATTGTTTAGTATCTTAACCACGGTCCACTTGATGATTCCTGGTGTGCTTGTACTTGTGGCAGATACAATTATCTTAACATAGATCTAATAGGGCGATGACCGCTCAAGTAGTTTCATTGCACGACGTGACGTTCCAAAAGTTGTTTGTGCTTAAATATTTACTTTGAACAGGAACTAATAACTATAACTTAACTTTCAAATTGTTATTCTATTCATTTTATTATAATAATTGTCATAAAATGAGAGGAATTATAGCCATTACTGTACAGCAATACCTACGTATAAATATGTAATTTAGACATAGAGTCGACTTAGACTTGCGACCAAAGTGTAGGACCTTTAGCCTTTTTGAATAATAACAACGCTCCCTCCGTTGCCGAAAATTTAATAAGTTACATTTTTAATATAGTTTAGTTTAGTTATAACTATAAATTAAAAAGGATAAGGAAATTACCTTTAGTGCTCTTTTAAAACATTTTAATTCATTTATGAGAAATGCTTTTGGGCCTAAAAATAAAGTAAGGATAAGTAAAATTTATTACAAGCTGTGCAAAATATTGCATATAGTAGGTAAGATGTGCAATTCAGAGACGAAGGGCGATGATGCCCTTGAGCGGGTTTTTAATACAAGTTCAGTAAAATGACTGCCTCGTCCGATGAATGGTTTTTATATAGCAATCGATATGAAGGTCGGAATATCTATTAAAGATGAAATAAATTCACAACTATTATTAAGTTGACCTTTTTCTTTTTCGTATACCTGAATGAAAACTGTCAGACTCCATAAGAGTATTAATCAAGCTTATACTGTGTAATATATAAAAACCATTTAAAAAGATTGAAACTAAAAACAGGTTTATTCAGAATTTCATATAAATAATGTAAAAATTGTTCAAAGATGTGTAAATTAAAAAATATATATTTTTGTACAAAAGTAATGATATTAAAATGAGATGTTATTAAATTGTATTTAACATTATAAAATTATTAATTTAATTTTCTGAATGCACCGAATTCCTTAATGTTTTTACCCAAAGGGTAAAAACGAGGACCCTATTACTAAGACTCCGCTGTTCGCCCGTCTATCTCATGAACCGTAATAGCTAGACGCAATAGGTAGAAGCTTGAAATATCCACAGAATATTTAGTATATAACTAAATTCACCTTGAAAATGAATAATGAAAATTAAATAAGGCTTGTTTAATGCCGTTTTTTGCTCGATAATCACAACCAAAAGAGGGTCGTGCTACTTCAAAAACAAGTTATTTTGTCAAATATACATATTGTCACATTAAATTTTCAGAGGCATTTAAATCATGTCGAGATCCCTCAACTTAAGTTTTATTAAATATCTTTTATATACGGACATTCAATAACTTACATTTTAAATATATTATGTGTAGATTATAGATGTATATAAATAGAGACCTAAATGAGTAAATTAAATATCAAACGTGTGTTCTATGATAACTTACATTAAGTTGATTATAGTGACGCATTATTTCATCCTAAACCTGTCCTTTCTGGAACTACGATCATAGCAAACATTTCTAAGTCACTGTTGAGGATTGTTTTTCTTTAAAATTCATTTTATTACTAAGAGACTCGTAAGTGTTTATTTTATTATTAAACAATATCCGGTTTTACTTTATTAATGATAATAGATTCGTTAACCCTGTTTATTTGAATGATTTTAGTCACGCTTTTTACAACACCATTAAATGTGAAGATGTTAGTGTTTCCTAAGTTCGGGAGCTCCTCACAGTTCACTCATCAAGTCAACCGGCTCTGCTAATTAGTAAAAACAATTCGCTGTACATTCGTTTTCTCGACCGCCCGCCAATTCCACGTACCCCGCTAGAGAGCTGCTAATTTCATCCAGGTACAGTTTTTTCGCGTCGCGCATCATATTCGGCATTTGCCCACTCGATCCGCCATCGAAATTAAGGCCCGAACAATGTCTGACAAAGCGACCGTCGGCAAAACATTCAAGAGCCGGATTCCGAGCCCACTGCCTGTTTTTAAATTGCCATCTCGCTTCACGATCCACGAATGAGGGAGCTTGTCATAGTTGGAAAGCTTTGGTGACCTATTTATATGGAAAATCTGAATACCGGACAGATTCTTATGATGTTCCCATTGTATTCAGGTTTTCAATGTTTGTTTTGGTAATTTTATATTATGTAGATACATATTGTATATAGAGAATATTATATTTTCTTATAAAATCTTAACTTAGTTGTCTGGTTGAAGTTGTTACGTAAAAAATCACGAGATGTTCGGTTCCGTCCAGCGTAGTTCGAATATTATCATCAAACTCTGGCCGCTGTACTTATATCATGTGTTAGTTTTTTTTAACTAACAATTTTATTAAAGCTTTTTAATAAATAATATATGTATCAAGTGAATTAAGCTTAATGGTTGTTTTAATAAATTCGTGAGTAACATTGTCTGATTAGAAAAAGAAAAAGTCGCATGGAGTGGAAATAACGATTTTTAGTTAAGTTACGAAAAATTTGTAAATACCAATATTTTCAAAATATCCATAATTATATAATTTCATTAGGAATTGGAAAAAAGGAGTGAGGATTTTCGTTCATAACGGGGGTTATAATCGCGTTCAAGTATTTTACAATAAATCACTGTTAAGTTTTAATGAAGAATTAAATTAAACTTAAAGAGATAAAGTGTTTAAGCTATAAATTCTTATGTTGAAAATCTACTTTCATTAAAACGATAGTAAATTATATTGTCACATTACAACTTTCAGAGATATTTTGTAAACATTTACACAAATGAATATAAGTTTAAAATTTTTACCGTTTTTTAGTAATCAATATTGTATGTATTACAATTATGTGTGTTAAACAAAGATTAAACGGTATTTTTAGCAAACATGACAGCTATTAAGTTAAGAAATAACTTTTTGTTGATATTGCCTTATTCTGTATTATACATATTATAGTCGAAAATCCTGAAACAGCAGCAACAGAAAAGTGGTCGTATTTTTTTTAAATAAACTTACTTTTGATTTTAAATCTCATTAAAGTATACATATATATTTTCAGACGCAGCACTACATACTCGTGGCACAGGCACAAGATAGTGGCAACCCATCTCTATCAGGAACTGTAACTGTTTACATTAATGTTATTGATCTGAACGACAATGCTCCAATTTTCGATCCTATGAGTTTCTCGAACGAAATTCTGGAAGATGTTCCAATAGGTTCATCTGTAGTTACAGTTAGTGCTACTGATGTGGACTCAGGTAACTTAACAAGATAATAGTGCAAATGGAAAAATATCAATTGTAAATATACTATTATTGAACTACTTCATATTGAATTACTTTTTTACTTTTCTACTTTTAGGATTAAATGGTAAATTGATATATAGTATCACTTCTGGGGATGATAACAAAGATTTCATAATCGCTCCCAATGGAACAATTATTACTGCAAAATTGTTAGATAGAGAAACACTTCCAATTTATACTATCATAGTTACAGCGAAAGATTCTTCTAAACCGCCTGAACCACAACTTTCAGCTACTGTGCAGGTAACTAAAATTATTTCGAACATGTAGTAATTATCCATAAAATAATTTCATTTTACTTTGTCTTGGCCTAAATAATCATAATCGCAATTGGTACTTTTAAATTCGTTGTTTTCACAAGCAGTCTCTTATTATAATTCAATAGTAAATATTATGCAATTGTTTTAATGTTACTTTATGTTTTTCAGGTTACAATTCAATTAAAGGATGTTAATGATATGGCTCCAGAATTTATATCATCAAACACAACATCAATATCTGAAAATATACCTCTAAATACTGTTGTAATGACAATTAAGGCTATAGACAAAGATGAAGGTCGTAACGGCTATGTTGAATATTTTTTGGAATCCGATCCAGAAGTTAATGGATACTTTAATTTAGGAAATGTGGATGGCATACTACGAGCCACTGGAAAACTTGATCGGGAGCTCAAATCAAACTATATAATTTCTGTTACCGCAAAAGACAGGGGGGATCCACCCAATATTACTAAAGTCAAGATAAATATAAATGTTTTAGATGAAAACGATAATAGTCCAGTATTTGATCCAAAGCAATATAGTGCTTCAGTTCCGGAAAATGCTAGCATAGGAGCAAGCGTTTTGCAGGTATAATTTTAAAAATAATTATTCTTTATTACTACTTTTATGAATTAGAAATTAACCAAAGTATTTTTGATAATAAGTAGTGATGGCCCAGTGGTTGAGACTTCAAAATCTTACTCGGGAGGTCTAAGTTCGATCCTAGGCACACACCTGTGACTTTTCTGATTTGCTTTAACGGTGAAGGAAACCTGCACTCCTGAGAGTTACCTAAAGTTTTCAAAGATGTGTGCAGTCTGCCAATCCGCACTGGGCCAGCGTGGTTGACTATGGCCTAATACCCTCCTCATTCTAAGGAGGAGACCCGGCTCAACAGTAGGTCATTGACAGGTCGTGATGATGATGATTTTTGATAATATTATTTTCAATTGTTATTTTTATTTTTAGGTTTCTGCTACAGATATTGACGATGATGCTAATGGTAGAGTAAGATATTCCATAGCTTCCGGTGACGAAAACAGGGATTTTAGTATAAGTGAAGATACTGGAATTGTGCGAGTAGCTAAAAATCTTAACTTTGAAAGAAAATCTCGATATATACTATCTATAAAAGCAGAGGATTGTTCTAAAGATGATGTAAGATTTGATACGGCGGAACTCTCCATTTCTATTCAAGATATAAATGATAACCCTCCAACATTTCTAGACTCTCCATATTTAGTGTATGTTATGGAAAATGTCATTCCACCTAATGGTGGTTATATTTTGACTGTACATGCATATGATGCAGACTCTCCACCGTTTAATAATCAAGTACGATATTTTATTAAAGAAGGCGATGCTGATCTGTTTAAAATAAATGCCTCTTCTGGTCAAATATCTTTATTGCGAACTCTTGACCGGGAAGCTCAAGATGAATATACACTTTCGCTAGTTGCTATGGATACAGGTAAATAATTCTATAATTTTTAACTAAATTAAACCTTGACCATTTCTAAAATTTTTGTTAATTATAATTTCCTACCAACAGAAAGAGAGATATTACATAATAAAACTTTATTAATTTTAAATTTTTGAACATCTCCCAGAAATAAGTTGCTTACTTCTCCATTACTCATAGTTTTTGTAAGTAACCAAGTCCCCTTTGGTGGTAGGGAATCTTTTCACAAAATGTCTTGTGACCACCAGACCCAATATCGAAATTCACCCTCCGCCTCCTATCACCCTTAATACTGCGATTCTGGTAGACTGTGGTTCTAACTTGGAGTCCACATTCTTTACCTCCAATCCACACCCTATTTTCAAGGCAACACCTCGGCGATAAAAGAGACACTTTTTTACCGTCGATGTATATGGTGGCTACTAACCATCAGGGGGAAGGTCTGCTCTTTTGAACTTTATTTGTAAAACAATAAAAAATAAAAAAAATATAACCGAATCAATACCTTCCTTTTTTTGATTTTTGAAGTGAGTTTAAACTTATCGAAAATTCATATTAACAAAAGATGGATAAGAATCCCCTCCACAAAAAAGGTATATTGTTATAAAATAATATAATATTTTTCACATTTAAAAATATGAAAAATAAAGGCCAACAGGCAGCGGAAACTTTTTATAATAATAATTATTATTATTATTAATCTTTTTTTTAATTTTTAGGGTCTCCTCCTCTTACGGGATCTGGTACAGTGAGAATAGTTGTCCAAGATGTAAATGATAATAATCCAGACTTTCATAGGCAGAGTTACAGAACTACTGTAAAGGAAAATTTGCCTCCAGAAACTGTTATACTTGAGCCAAAAGCTTTAGATAAAGATATAGGAAATAATGCAAAAATCAGATATAGCCTTCTGGGTGATAAATCAGAAAGATTTAAAATAGATCCTATAACAGGCGTTATTTCTACAAATGCGTCTTTGGATAGAGAAGAATGGGATATTTACTATTTAATTATAATGGCCCAAGATTCTTCTACTACGGATCCACGAACGGCTACTGCTAATTTAACAATTATCGTAGAAGATGAAAATGATAATACTCCTACATTTCCTCAGTCAATTTATGAAGTTTATATTTCTGAACGCACCATTTCAGGTGATTTTATTTTTGGTGTAAAAGCCAAAGATAATGATATTGGACAAAACAACAAAATTTTATATGATTTAAAAGGCGATCATCATAATCTCTTTAGTATAAACAGAAATACGGGAGTAATTAAATCAAAAGAAAATTTAATAAAGTATAAAGATAAGAACCGATCTACTTTTAACCTCATAATTTTAGCTACTGATAGTGGAGAGCTTCCGAGACAAAGTTCTGCTGAACTCATACTTATTCCAAAATCTGGGAAAAACTTTCCTAAATTTACCGTAAGTAACAAACTAACTTTCACCTTCCGTGAGGATACGCCAGAAGTCCTTGTCACAAGACTTTCTGCAACGACTCCTAAAAAAGGACCATCGGGTTTACTAAAATACTCTGTAGCAGGAGGTAATGTTGGCGACGCATTAAGAGTGGAACCAATTGGAGGAGAAATCTTTATAACTGGAAAAGGTCTTGATTATGAAACAATGCCTCTATATGAAGTATGGTTAGAAGTAAAAGATTCAGATAATCCACCATTAAAATCTTTTATCGAAATTGAAATAAAGGTTACTGATGTTAATGACAATGCTCCTGTCATTGAAAATGAACTATACAATGCAACTGTACTAGAAGAAGAATCACCTCCACAAATTATAACAAAAATTGAAGCCCATGATGATGATTCCAATGAAAATGGAAGAATATCATTTAGATTAGTGAATGATTACGAGGAAACATTTATAATTGATTCAGAAAGTGGAGAAATTTATACTAATATTGCCTTAGATAGAGAGTCAATTCCATTCTATGAAATTTTAGTAGAGGCAGTAGATCACGGAGTTCCACAATTAACTGGAACATCAACAGTTCTCATATCTGTTTTAGATAAAAATGACAATCCTCCAAGATTTACCCGACTTTTTAGTGTAAATGTTACTGAAAATGCGGAAATTGGTTCATTTGTCATTAGAGTAACCAGTTCAGACTTAGACACCGGACCAAATGCGAATGCAACATACAGTTTTGTTGATAATCCAGGTGAAAAATTTGTAATAGATGCTATTAGTGGTAATGTTACAGTAGCGCGTTCTTTAGATAGAGAAATACAAGATGAATATATCTTAAAAGTAGCAGCAATTGATGGAGCTTGGCGATCTGAAACACCCTTAACTATTACAATACAAGACCAAAATGACAATGCACCAGAATTTGAATATTCTTATTATAGTTTCAATTTTCCTGAATTACAGAAAAAAAATAGTTTTGTTGGTCAAGTTATAGCAACCGATAAGGACAAACAGGGACCTAATTCTATAATTTCATATTCTTTGCAACAAACTTCGGATCTTTTCACAATAGATCCAGCAACGGGAGAAATATTAAGTAAATTTATAATGAACTACAAAAGAACATCTATTAACTCATCGCCAGAAAATACATATTCTGTTATTGTAGTAGCAACGGATAATGGTAAGCCACCAATGTCATCAGAATGTTTGATAACCATAAATATCGTAGATGCTAATAATAATAAACCAAAGTTTAAAGATCATGAAAGATTAGTTCCTGTACCACATGATGCCACACTTGGTGAAAAAATTATAAAACTGACAGCTGAAGATAATTTTGATTTTGGAATCAATGCTGAAATAGACTATTTTGTTTCCGACGGTAATGGGACAACTTATTTTACGATTGATAAGCTAGATGGATGGATAATTGTAAGTAAACAGTTTTATTACACTGGACAATATTATCAATTAAAAGTAAAAGCAGTTGATCGTGGTGTACCCCCGCAGTCTGATGAAACCAGTGTTACATTTGTTGTCACGGGTGAAAATATTTATAGTCCAAGATTCACGGCATTAAGCTATCAAGTTATAGTACCAGAAAACGAACCAGTTGGCTCTTCTATTCTTACCTTAAATGCAAATGATGAAGATGATGGGCCAAACGGTATCGTAAGATATGCCATCACATCAGGAAATGAGGGAAAAGAATTCGATGTGGATCCAGTATCTGGTATAATCAGTATACTTACACCATTAGATTATGATGAAATTCAAGAATATCGTTTAAATATAACTGCAAAAGATCTTGGCTTTAAATCTAAAGAAACTGTAGCAGCTGTAACGATTATATTAACAGATATTAATGATAATGCTCCTAAATTCAATCAAACAAAATACATAGCTTATTTACCAGAAAATTCACCAATTCATAGTTTAATATTTAAACTTCATGCATTTGACATAGATTCTCCTAAAAATGCCATTATAAAATACAGCATAACCAATCAAATGTCATCTCTCTTTTATATAAATCAAAATAGTGGGGAAATTTTTTCTAAAGAAACATTTGATTATGAAGAGAAGGCAATTTACAACTTGGAAGTAACGGCTGAAAATCCTGAATCGATTATGCATAGTACAACTGAAGTTATTATTTATATAACAGGTGTAAATGAATATTTCCCGAAATTCATACAACCCGTTTTTCACTTTGATGTTTCGGAATCTGCAGAAGTTGGTGCTAATGTTGGTGTAATTCAAGCTACAGATCAGGATAGTGGTGATGATGGAATTATATACTATCTTTTTGTTGGATCTAGCAATGATAAAGGTTTTAGTATCAATTCACAAACAGGTGTAATACGTGTTTCTAGATACTTGGATAGAGAAACACAAAACAGAGTTGTTTTAACAGTATTAGCGAAAAATTTTGGTGGTATACATGGTAATGATACTGACGAGGCTCAAGTAATTATATCAATACAAGATGGTAATGATCCTCCTGAATTTTTACGACATTATTACGAAGCAACAATATCAGAAGGAGCTAATATTGGCCAAGAGGTTGTACAAGTAAAAGCTATTGACAAAGATGTGCGACCACAAAATAATCAATTCAGTTTTTCCATAATAGGCGGAAATCAAGATTTTAAAATTGATCCCCAAAATGGAAAGATTGAAGTAGCTCGCCATTTAGATCGAGAAACTATATCAATATATCAACTTATAATTGGTGCTATTGATACAGGAATTCCCCCACAAACTGGAACAACTACAGTCAAAATAACAGTAAATGATATAAATGATAATGGTCCTGTGTTTGACGTAGCAAATTTTGATGGCGCTGTGTATGAAAATGAACCTCCCAATACTAGCATCACAACATTGTCAGCCAATGACCCTGATTTACCACCAAACGGAGCTCCATTCTCCTATGCTATAATTGGAGGAAGACATCAAAATTATGTCAAAGTTCATAAGCATACTGGTGTTTTATTAACTACAAAGAAGATAGACAGAGAAATTACACCATATTTAGATATTACTATCCAAATAGAAGACAGTGGTACACCAGTAATGTTTTCCAATTACACTATTCAAATTAAAGTGTTGGATAGAAATGATAATCCTCCATCACCCCGATCTGTTCACGTTCTTGTTCATGCATTTAATAATAAAATACCACCCGGGAAAATTGGTGATGTTAAGCCTAACGATCTAGATATTATCGGTGATTACAGATGCAAAATTATCAAAGATTCTACATCGGACAGTACCTTATCGCTTTTTAGTATTACAAGAGGTTGTGATCTTCATACTAATGCTATTAGACCCGGCCAAGGATATTCTTTTTCAGTATCCGGAAATGATGGTGTACATAAAGAAGTAATCTCATCTATAAGTGTTGAATATTTCTCATTTAATAATGAAACCGTGGCACAATCCGTCACTGCAAGAATATTAAATATAACTTCTTCCGACTTCCTTACACATTATTATCGAATTTTTCTAGAAATTTTGAAAAACGGAATGAGAAATAAAGAAATTATTTATTTATATAGCATCAATGAAGTAAAAGAAAATATCGATTTAACTTTGACTATAAAAGAAAATAATTTGATTTGGAAAAAAGATATGACTGAGAAACATATAAAATTAAAAGAAACAGAAATCCAAAAAGTATTGAAAAAACAAGTAATTATGCCCTTCTATCCCTGTTCCACACACCAATGTCAGAATGATGGCGTATGTACAGATTCAATCAAAGTATTAGAGGATATAAAAAATATTGAAAGTGCCACGTTAATACTAACGTCGCCTATTGTCCGTCATGATTATAAATGTGATTGTACAGATAGATTCATAGGAGAAAACTGCGAGAAACGACAGGATCCTTGTTCACCAAATCCATGTAAATTTGGAGGGCAATGTCGTAAACAAGGTCATGATTTCGTATGTACTTGCCCATCAAGACGTGAAGGAAAATCATGTGAACTGGAACGAGATGACGTATGCAGTAGTAATCCATGTAAAAATGGTGGATCCTGTAAAGAAAGTTCTGATAGAAACTCATTCTTTTGTTTGTGTCGCCCCGGTTATCGTGGTAACCAATGCGAGGGTCTTGTGGACTCATGCAGACCAAACCCTTGTATGTATGGAGGAATATGCATAAGCTTAAAGCCTGGTTACCGATGTAGCTGTACAAATGGTCGCTATGGCACACATTGTGAAAGTTCGACTTTTGGTTTTAATGAGCTGTCTTATATGCAATTCCCAGCATTAGATGCTTCAACAAACGATATAACAATTATATTTGCTACGACAAAGTCTGATGCCTTGTTATTATACAATTATGGTTCACATACTGGTGGTCGTTCAGATTTCATTGCTATAGAATTACTTGGAGGAAAGCCAGTATTTTCCTTTGGAGGAGCAAGAACATCTATAACATCAGTTGCTTTAATAAATACTGATAAAAATCTGTCAGATGGAAAATGGTACAAACTAACAGCTACAAGAAATGGACGCGTTATATCTCTTAGTGTTGCTTCTTGTACTGATCATGGTGATATTTGCACTGAGTGCGAGCCTGGAGATGATTCGTGCTACGGCGATGATACAGGACAAGCAGGGTATGTAAAATATTAAGTATGTATTTATAAAAAAAAAGAAATTTCTTATTATATGGAATACATAGTTTTGTACAATATTTACATCTGGAATTACCGTAGATTTGATTTAATATTTGTTTGTGTCACTTATCTTTGTGGTAAAAATTAATTAACATTATTTTTTTATAGAAAATCAGATTTCTTCTTAAATCTATATATCATAATCTAAACAAAAAAAATATTGTAAGAGTGTTTATCAACTTTATTGTATGAGTATTTTAACATATAACATAATTTTGAAAGTATTTAAAGTTGTTTGTCTTTTCCAGAACTTTAAACTTTAACAACGAACCTCTGTTGATTGGCGGACTTCACAAGGCGGATCCAGTATTAGAACGTCCAGGACAAATTCATTCCGATGACTTCGTAGGCTGCATGCATAGTATAACGATAAACGGCCGAGGTCTAAATTTAACAAATCCTCTAAAATCCCGAGGAGTTGAATCAAATTGTGAACGCAAGGAAAAAGGAGTTTGTTATAAAGAGGACATTTGCGGTTTTGGTGATTGTTTTGATACATGGAAAACTCATTATTGCAAGTGTGATAACACTGTCATAGCACCTGACTGTCTAAATTCGCTCCAAAGTATTTCTATAGGCGAAACTGGATATGTAACTTATATAATATCAGAGAAACATAGAAGAATGCAATTACTAGATTCTTTCTATGGAGGAAGTACAATCTGGGAAAAGAAATCAAGCAAAGGAAAACTAAACATTAAAATCAATAACCCTGCTAAATATTTATCTTTTTTCTTTAGAACTCACAGGAAAGATGGGGTTTTATTTTATGCTGCAACAGATAAATATTATACTTTGATAGAATTGTTATCTGGTAGAATAAGTTACACTTCTAAGCAAAACACTATTGTTAATATGACTCAAATAGAGCCATTAGATATCGCCGATGGGAACTGGCATAATATAACATTATTGTCACAAGGACGGAGCATAAGATTGATTGTCGATGGTAAAAATGTCGGCGAAGAATTAGATGCAGCTGGAGTACATGATTTTTTAGATCCATATTTAACCACTATATCCTTAGGAGGTATAAGGTCAGAGTTAATATCAGTTTATAATAAATATGAAGGATGTCTAGCAAATTTTACAATTAACAATGAAGTTCAACCTTTCATAGGAAACGGTAGTATATTTAAAGAGATCATTAAAACGGGTAAGATTCTGATGGGTTGTCACAACGCATTTGGGGTTGGTTTAACCCAAAATCCAGATCCTTTAAGCATTGGTGTTACCCTAGTCATAGTCTTCTTTGCTGTACTCTTTATTGCTATCCTTGTGTCATTCCTTGTCTTCCGACTTCGGAAAAAAAAGAAAGAAAAGGACAGTGTCCCAGTCACCAAAAGCAATATGGTGCATGCTAAGCAAAATGGAGGTCCGGCAATGTTAAATGCGCCGAATTTAATTGCTGGCACAAACGATAGTCTTATGAATAGAAATCTTCATAGCAATGAAACTAGCCTCAATAGTTATATTTCTGAGAATGCAGATATAATGCGCAATGTTGGGCATATTGTCGGGCCTGAACTATTGTCAAAGAAATATAAAGATCGTGAAATAATGAATTTAGATGCTCCGAGACCTCAGCGACCAGATATTATAGAACGTGAAGTAGTTGGGAAAAGCCCAGCACTCAGAGAAGATCATCACCCACCACCTCCACCTTCAACAAATACATCACATCACACACATGACCATCCCAATGTAATGGATATTAATTCTGAAGTACCTGAACATTACGATCTGGAAAATGCTAGTTCAATAGCGCCATCTGATATAGATATTGTCTATCATTACAAAGGATTTCGTGAAGCTGGTGGGGTCCGAAAATATAAAGCAACTCCACCGCCAATGGCAAGTTATCACCATAAACATCAAACTCCTCAACATCGGCATTCTCCCCACCATCCTAGTGGATATCCACCAAGAGTACTCAATCAAAGTTCACAACCAAGCCAACAAACTAGGCAACATCAAACCACACCACTTGCCCGATTATCACCTAGCAGTGAGTTAAGTCAACAGCCAAGAATTCTTACTCTCCATGATATATCAGGAAAACCACTTCAGAGTGCATTATTAGCTACAACTTCGAGTTCAGGTGGTGTTGGTAAAGATGCATTACACAGCAATAGCGAACGTAGTTTGAATAGCCCTGTTATGTCACAACTAAGCGGCCAAAGTTCCTCTGCTGGTCGAAAAACTCCTAGTGCTACACCTCAAGTTCCACAAGTTGTTTCTGTGGGATCTGGAGCAGTAGGGCTCACTGCGGAAGAAATTGAAAGAATGAATGCTAGACAACGAACGTCAAGCCTAGTCTCCACACTAGATGCAGTATCAAGCTCTAGTGAAGCTCCCCGAGTCGGGGGTGTTGGTCACCACATGTCACATAGACATCATTCTCCTCCGGTTGATAACCGAAGTTCCACAGGGTCTGACGATGAAAGTGGTAACGATAGCTTTACGTGTTCTGAAATAGAATACGATAATAATAGTATCAATGCTGATAAAGCAGAAGATGTTAGGCGACCAAATGTAAATAATGGAAATAATAACAAACCTATTTTACCCCCGCCATATGAAAGTTTCGATTCTTCGTTTCGAGGTTCTCTAAGTACTTTAGTCGCATCTGATGATGATCTAGCACCACACGTGAGTTCAGCACTTTACAGACAAGCAAATGGATCACCAGCAACAGCTACTTTAGGTTGGGACTATCTTAATTGGGGTCCAAATTTTGAAAGTATGATCGGTGTCTTTAAGGATATTGCTGAGCTTCCAGATGCAGTAAATGGACGTATGTCTTCCTCTTTGAGGCTACCAAATGGAACGCCCAAACCGTCCGAAGAATATGTTTAGTTATTTTTAAATTTTGTAAATATGAAAGTTTAGATATATTAAGATATATTGTACAAAATTGTTGGGATCTTGTATCAAGGTCTGTTTAGTTTCTTTTTCTTGCCATATCTTGTTGAATAAATAAGTGATAATAATTAAGCATTTATGTATTTAGATGAGCTATTTTCACGAACCTCATTGTAAATAGTTGTAGAGTAGATTGTAGATATTTAGTTTTTCATAGAATTGATATCCTGATAGTTTTGTATAGCTGATATCCTGATATTGAGGAGACCTATTTTCAAATTAATAAAAGTCAATTAATATTGTATACAATATATTTATTGTTGTTAGACTTTGGTTTACAAAGCTGGTGGTATTTATATTTACACGCAAAATAACGCAAAAAAATTAACATACAATATTTGAATTAAATGAAATATAGAATATTTTGTATATTTGTTATTGAATAAGGTTTTTGGAAATTTTATGTAATATACAGTTTTGTAATAGCCATATTAATTAGTAAACTACGTGCCAAATGCGTCTTCTCTTCAAACGAACTGACTGATTTTATACGAATAGAAAACAATAAAGTGAAATAAAATATACTGTTCTATTATTTATATTGCTTCTCCATATCAAAATTATATACGTTTTTTCCTGAAAGCCATATCTGGGATATATAATTCATAGATTTTGCGCAACCAAAGCTAAGATCTAAAAGCACCTACAAAATATTAAATGTTTGCAATTATTTCGGCCAATTTACCTGAAAAAAACTGCAGTCAAATAGACAGACTCTAAAAATTAATTAATATTATTTATGTTCCTATAGAAAGCCATACTTTTTTCCGGAATAACATACGTTTTTTTGTACCGAATCCATTTTGATTATTCTTTCTCTCATGTAAAGCTTTATATATTATAATAAAAAATAGTTATTTAAGTTAAGACGCATTGTAATATTACAATTACTAAAGTAAACAAGCGCAGGTATCTTATAATTTGTAAAAGTAGATTTCTAAATTGCTGAGAAGAGAAATTTTTATACCTAATATGACCTCTATAACACTCCAAAATTCCTAAGAAGGGGTTTCCAGAAATATTATACCTTTAGGAAGCTCTATATATATTTCTTGTATCTTATAAACGGCTTTAACGAATATAGTGAAGCTCGTTAACCTTGGTATACTTTAAAATATTTAACATACCTAAATGTTTTATAAAGAAAACTCACTGACAAAGTAGGCAACTACGACCCGCACTTGAACTACTTTCACTATCAAATAGAGCCCTTTAATTCGTATTGTAACAAGATTATTATGTTAGTAACAGTCGTAAACTGCACTTTAAAGTGATAAGGACTGTTCATTAACCGAGTTAATACCAATCGTTTACATATCTTAAGCACCGAATACATGGAGTTCATAATATTATTAACAACATTAAGTACAAGAAATAATAACTGTCATCTACATGGGACCGATGTCGCAAAGTAACTCAACAACTGTCTCAAGTCTATCGGAACGCTGGCCCAGTGGGAGTTGGCAGTCTTCACACACCTTTGAGAACTTTTAAGGAACTCTCAAGTGTGCAGGTTTCCTCACGATGTTTTCCTTCACCGTTATATCAAGTGATATTTAATTGCTTAAAACACATAACTCATAAGTCAAAGGTATGTGCCCAGGATCGAACCCGGACCTCCCGAGTAAAGCACCAATGTCACTACTATACACATAAAAATTACTACCTCCGATAGATGTATAAACGGCGTTGCTAACTTAACGTAGTTTTTTTTATATAGGAACAAAACATATAATAATTTATTACCACCAATAAGTTTTTCACAGGAAATCTAGGTATTTATAATGGGTTGTGGCCAAAATTTTAAGACGAAAAACCTAAATCATCCATGTACAAGTGCACATGAAAAGTAAGTAGTCAGAATTGTAGTTGAAATATATTTACTAGCGATAAAGATAAGTACCCTACCTGCAATAAAAAGAATTAAAAACAATATTCAAAAGCGCTTATTATTTGTGATACATATAGGTTAGCTTTCAGTTATTGCCAAGTGGACAAAGATGCCGAACAACAACTATGAGATATTGAACATCAATTCCACAGACCAACATATCCACAAAATACTTGTAGCTTAAGATCATATTTTATATGGTATGGACATTAGACCAACCATGAAAAACATATTGAACTAAAATAATATTAAAAGTACTAAAGATGCTCAACTTTTGTGTAATGTAAACACCTCCTTTATATTTCCCTAATATCGTCATTAACCATGGAGTGATAATAATGTAACAAGTTAGGAATGTCTATACATTGTTATATTCTTCAATTACGGTTATGTCTAAAAACGTTACTATCAAGTGATGTAAAATTAAATTATAATTAAATTTTGTATTGCTGAAGTGTATAATATTTTCATATTGTAAAATATTTCACGTGTAATATTTGATGTACGAAAAATACTGTAGCAGATGAATTAATAACAATTCTGATTAAAGTCCGAATTATATCACAAAATGCGTTTTAAAACATGTTTCTTTTCTTTCTTCTTTATGGTCGTTTGTAAGTAGCGCAAAATACATTTTACTTTAGCCTAAATTAGTGCTAGATTTTTTTGTTATTTAATATGTATCCCCTGCACTATTATAAATATTGACTTATAAGTATCTTCTTGTCTCAGTAGAATTATCCATATTAAAGTGTTTAAATAGGTACATATATTAAACATAAAGCACATGTAATAATGTAGTAATCTACTATATGTTTAATATTATATTAAAATAGTAATGTACTGTGACGGATTTTCATACAAACTAGCGTTCATTTTTCACCATCTTAGTATTTAATTTCTAAAACTTCTGTCTTAATTCTCGTCTACGTTGTCAAAGAAAAGAATTCGTCTAGTCAACAAGTGCTTTTTAGGTCGAAACTTTTTCTAATTTTCAAAAAATTATAGTTTAGGTGTCATTCGATTGGGAACGGCATGTAGAAACTTTTTGAGAAAATTGAAGGTTCGCTCGCAAAAATTGCAAAAGTTATAAACAATTAAGTGAAAAAAGGGGGTTTGGTTTTTAGCAAATAATTCGAAAACTATTTGAGATTTTTGAAATTTGAAAAAAGATTCAAAGAGAGCAGGAAATTTCCCAAAGGAAAGTTCGTTGTTGTGCATTTTTAATATTGTTAATATTGTGTTACAAAAAAGTGCAATGTTAATATTGTGTTAAAAAAATTGTAAATTACCTAATGGATATTTAATTAAAAAATCGCGTTAAAAATTTTTGGACCGAGAATTACTGTTCATTAATCGATCCTGTAAGCGCTTGAATTTTTTCGCTTCTTAATTTTTATATTTAATAAGTTAAAATAATATTTATTCATTAAATGTCCAAAGTGAGCGTTGCTTTTGTTTTCGGGCGTATTTTCAACCCTCTGGGAAAATTAAACATATTGGTCCTACAGTTCCGAGAGTATGGTCTTTTCTTTGGGAAATTTATAATTTTTTGGAGAATTAGAAAAAGTTTTGACCTAAAAAGCACTTGTTGACTAGACTAAATAAAAAAATCTAAGTCCTAGGGCTGCCCAGAAGTTAGGGCGTTGATATGCCAGACAATCGATTTATAGTTATATTGATTAACCTCTACTTGTATAATTTCAGCGCGTGGTTCTACCTTTTTTGACGAAAGTTGTGTCGTACCACCTTTAGCATGTCCAAATGTGAATATTTCATTTTGGTTATATACAAGGTAAAAGAAACATTATATCTATAAATAAGTTAAATGTTTTATGTTTGTGTAATTGTTTCTACCTTCCGATACTATTTATTGACTTGTGTTCGTCACAAAAGTCGTTGTTTCATTGGTAAATGGCACTACGTATATCTGTGGAGGCATTTTTCGACTATTTTTATATATTTAATCTAATTATACATCATCGAAACGAGGTCGGGTAGCTAGTAAAATAATTGTGATTAACTTTGAACTGCAAT
Organism: Limenitis camilla; assembly: GCA_905147385.1. Lineage (NCBI taxonomy): Eukaryota > Metazoa > Arthropoda > Insecta > Lepidoptera > Nymphalidae > Limenitis > Limenitis camilla. The sequence continues at coordinate 7,244,261 of LR990234.1, read as the reverse complement.
GCTCTTGGACCATTATAATGTTCACCTGCTAAAAAGATATTGCTAAAATTATTTTTTTTAATTTATAATGTTTATTTTCTATCAGAGCAAATGAGAAAACTCCACGTGAATTAAATGTTTCGAACTCTAGTTCCATCACGTCAACGCTCTGGGTGAAAGATGCACCGATAAAAATTTTAATACATGGTTATACCGGAAGCAGAGATTATTCTCCTAATGTCGAATTGAGACCAGGTTATTCCTTATTTTATAGTTTAAGTTTCACTTTGTTTTGTGTTAAATAATAGAATTAGGTTGGTTGATAATAGAATTAGATTAGTGAAGATTCGTAATAAGAGATGTGTTGGGTGAGAACCAATAGAATCGGAAATTGATTTCGTTCGAAAATTCGAACCTAGACTCCAGAGTGTGTCAAATGAAGCTACATCTCGCACAATGGCTGGTGGAAATGCAGCCTGCCAACAGAATAAACAGGGTCATGCTGCCAACCTGCAGCATGACCCTGTTCCTACGGTTCACGAACTAAATAGTTTATCTGTTCTGTTAAAAGAGGAATGTTTTATATAAGACCATTATTACATTTAAACAGTATGAATGAATCATTAGGATTTTACACAGATCACAACTACATAAGTTGTGATCTGTGGGTTTTTATTACAAGAATTGTAAAATCATTTGATAGTGAATTTTATTTCAGCATATATAGAGTGTTGTGATTACAATATAATATCAGTAGATTACAATAAAATCGCATTAGAGCCATGTTACATGCAAGCGGCTAGCAATACCGAGCTAGTGGGAATGTGCACGGCGCAATTAATCGACGAATTGATAGAGAAGAACGGATTCCAGATGTCTCAGTTTCATATTATAGGATTCAGTCTCGGTGGACAAGTAGCTGGATATATTGCCAATTATATTAAATCAGGAAAACTTGAAAGGATTTCTGGTAAGCAATATTATTGAAAAGTAATTAAAAACAATCAATTATTCAAGTACCTATAAGTACACGTATGTGTTATCTACGAGATCAATTTGTATTATACCTGTGCTTACTTTTCATTTATTAATTCAGTATTTTATTTGGTTCAATTACAATATTGCTATAGAAAAATAGCTAGGGGCTTAAAACTGAGGCCTATATTACTTTTATCAATACCAGCTATGTATGCAAAAAATCATTTCAACACCACGGAAAATCAATACAAGATGATAAACTCACTAACATACTTTCGATTTTATATTAATATCGGTTTTGAGTAAAACATGATAATTTGATAGCCAAAATAAATTTGTAGTAATGATACAGTGAAATGCATATATGTACTATAATTAATTGTTTTGAGCGTCATTTAGGAAACCGTAAGTTTAAAGTAGGTATGAAGTACAAAATATAATAAATTTAACGGTTCTAAAATAAAAAGTAATGAAATAGACTTAATATAATTTTAATTTTTTTAGAAATATAATAAAGTAGATTACATATTTAAGGGTTAGATCCAGCTTTACCGATGTTTGCTACAAAGGATAAAATGAAAAAGCTTGATGCTGACGACGCATTTTATGTCGATGTTCTTCATAGTAATTCTTTAGAAAAAGGAAAATTAGAATTAAGTGGAAAGTCAGACTTCTATGCTAATGGAGGTGTTAAGCAACCGGGTTGTAAATCCACGAAAAACCAAAGTAAGTTCCTTCTTGTTATTAACTGGCGAAAATTTATATAGTTATTATATAGTAATATTATATAAGTATAAAGTTTATGTATAGATATATATTTATTTTTTTATGGTAGATATGGTGCAAACGAGCAGATGGTTCACTGGTAAGTGGCCACTATTACCGTTATGGACATCTGCAAAATAAGAGATAGTTATGCGTTGCATCCTCGAAGATAGAGTGGGGAGGGGAGTGTAGAAAAAATTGCTGCGGTTTCAGCGAGCAAGCAAGCAAGAGCCCAGAGTCCACAGGATCCGCAGCATTAATGGAATGGGAGAGGGAGAGGGTAAGCCAGGTCCAAATGCGACTCAACAGGAACGCGTCTATGATTTCTTGGCTTGGCTTGTCTTGGAATAGATTCCCTACCACCAAGAAAATAAAAAAATAATTTAAACTCTTTAAGAATCATAAAAAACCACAGTAATTAAGATTTTTATATTTTATAGTAGGATAAATATATAATTACTTTTGGTTATATGTTACCGGGAATCTGTATCATTTAGTTATTGTAAAATTTATAGACGTATTTGTTGTGAAATAAATTGTTTATTTTAATTATTATACCTAGGTAAAGTGTAGAATACCTGAGGCATGTATGCAATGTCTGAAATATACATATATTTATATAATGTACATAACATAATGTGGGTTTATCACACGAGGTGAAATACTCGGCGTATGATAAAAGTATCACATGAGTGTTTTAATACCTAATTATCAACAGTTGCATACAAGACTTTATCTACACCCATAATTAAATCCTCTTTTAAAGATTCTGAAATAGATTACTGCTAACTCAATGTATTCATCACATTTAAACGTTTTTCGTCATCATGGATACGTTAAAAATTCGAGTGATTATGGAGTATGAGCATGTGAGTGTTTGCGTGGCAGCAAAGCGACAACAACATCAACGATGTATACGGAGCGAACCGTTATTGGTTTGCCCGCTTCCGTTCTGGAAATTTCGACCTAAGAACCCCGTGGTCGACCGAAAACTTTAGTCGACAATGACGTATTAAAGGCGATTGTGGAAGCTGATGATTCACAATCTACAGCTGAATTAGGAGCAGCTGTCGATGTTTGCATCAACCTATTATTTTAAACATTTACCTTGTACTAACTGTTAACTTAAGTAAAACAGAATATTACTGAGATAACAATGAGTGGTAATTTTTTTCAAGGATTCATATCTTATACACACCATCTTACTTTAGGATTTAGTAAATATGTGAAATTGAGAGTCATAAAAATATTTAACAATGATGAGATTTGCGTTTTTTTTCTTTTTGTTTTGTTCACTTTTGTTTAACAACGTTCATTAATTGATTTTACTACATGATTGTTCGTGTAAATGTTTACGATTAAATGAATAAAATAATTAGTGACATATTCGTTTTACAGCAGAATCAGGTTGTGCCCACGTCCGTGCTGTTAAATACTTTGCAGAATCCATACTGACTAAGAAAGGTTTCTACGCAACTAAATGCTACTCCTGGATCACATATATGATGGGGTGGTGTGAGTTTATGTACACTGATGAAGAAGTACTGTATGGTGAATACATATCAAGGAAGTAAGAATTATATTTGCTTTGCTATTTTATAGTAGGAGGTATGGTATAAGTGTTTTAAATTCGATTGGAACTAATAGTTAGTCATCTCAACCCATTACCGGCCTACTACAGTATGCTCTCGTAATGAAAAGGATTGAGGTCATAGCCTACTCCGCTGACCAAAAGCGAGTCGGCAGACTTTTAAGGACATAATGGAGAATCCTCATTCCTTCAGGTTTCCTCACGATACTTTCCTTCACCGTTAATGCAAGTAATAACCAATTTCCTAAACACACATAAGTCGTTAAAGTCCAAGAAACTCTGGACCTTTAGAATAGTTCACCGTAGTCTTATTAACCACTAAGCCAACACTTCCATCAGTTCTATTTGTTGCTCTAGATTTATTAGAGAATTAAAGCCCATACTTTAAGATAGATTTGCTACAATACAACTAGAAAATCGTATTTAATTTCGTGCAATAGTTTCTGCGTGAACAACGTAACTGCGAAAATTACGTGACAAATATACAGACAGTGAAAAACCCCACAGGAACTGTGGGATTTTTCCGGCATGAATAGTATCTTAAATTTTAATCCAGATTATAAAGAATATCTATACTAATATTATAAAGAGGAGAAATTTGGATTTTTGGATTTTTGTATGTAACGAATAAACTTAAAAACTACTGGCCCGATTTCAAAAAATCTTTTACCCTTAGAAAGCTACAATATCCCTGAGTAACATAGGCTATATTTATTACTAGACAAAATTAGAGATCCTCAGAAACTCTTATTAAACCAAACCAAGGTGTAAAAAAAATTCCCATAAAATGTCTTTCATCGCATGCTCTACGAAAAGTATTGATGATAGAACAGAAAAATGTTCTACAATATTATAGAACGTATCAATATCTACAAAAAACTTCGCGAGACCATATGTCCAACTATTGTAGTTATGTCGCTATAACTACTTTTTTAGATTTTAAAAGTTGATAGAAATGCCTTTCAAAATCAGACCATGTTATCCATACCTTTGTATTGATTCTTATCAAAATAAATTATTTCGATTTCAAGACAGTTACCATACCTGTTGATTACTTTTTCAATTATTAAAATCCCGAAATACGGGAGAGCAAAAATGAAAAAAAATATTGTCCATCCGTGCGAACCCGGGACGGGCCGCTAGTGTATTATAAAGTATGCCAAATTTAATTCAAATCGATACAGCCGTTTGCGCATACATACAGACAGACAGACAAAAGTTCTAAAAAATATTGTTTTAGCTTGTATTGGTGTTATAGAGACCTCTTTCATACTCTTACTCTTCTTTTTTGATGAGTTATAATTTCAGTATATGTATAGATTTACTAAACTACTATTTGACTCGATACATGTTAGATATCCTGATCGATGACGGACCTAAGCCAGAAGTTTAAATGGACAGAATGATTTTGTAAGATTATATATATATTTATTATAATATTATTAAATTTTATCCAACCACTTTTTTTTATTTAGTGTTACAGGTACTTACTTCTTTACTACTAACTCCGAATCTCCTTACGCTCGCGGTTCGAGGAATTCGGGAAGATTTAAAACGACACCTTAATTTTTTTTAATTTAAAATTAATCCACTTTATAACTAAGACATAAGTGCTAAGTAATGATTAAGTATTAAATATGTGAATAATAAATACCTCTATATTTCTTTGTTTATTATTTTAATTTTAAGAAAATTAGAAAAAAGTATTAAAAAAATTATCTATTTTACAAAAGTGATTTAAATATCATTTAGTACTTATTATATCTACAATATGTATAAGAATGATTTCCTTGTTAGATTAACTGATGATATTAAGAGCTAAAATTTTATGCAAAACTGGATGGATGTTAAAATATGAGGTGTCACAAAAATGAAGTATGAGGTTTAATTTTGTTTTTATAAAAGTGTATAAAAACTTGCTTCCGCATTTCAAATTGAATCTTGTTAACCTTCAGAGTACTCATACTAACGAAAAATCAGGTACGCTAGTCATTGGTCGTCAAAAAAGTTTGAGATAAGACATATCTGACAATTACTTATGACATATTTTATAATGTAAGCTGTAGTAAATACAAAACGCAAAAAATACTTTTCATTAAAAAAAACAACAATAGGTCTAAAAGCATCGACTAATCTAGGAGTAACGCTGAAGGACTGTATCTATAGTATAACACCCAGGAGGATATTCTAGTCAAGCCGTCATAGTGTTAGTCTGCGTAGAGACTACAACTACTTCTCCTTTATTAATGAACACTATCTGGTAATGTGTCGAAGGTTGCAAAAAATTACGAAACAAAAGAAGCTCAAAGGAAATATTTGTTACATATCTATATATATAAAAGAAGAAACTGACTGACTTAATGACTGACATATCAACACAAGGCCTAAACTATAAGGGTTAGAAATTTAAAATTTTGCAAAGGAGTTCCTTTTATACCGTAGGGGAGCACTAATAAAGGATGTAAAAAGGGGTGCAAAGTTAGTATGAAACTTTTCCGTTTTTAAAATTATTCAAATGAGATTCAGTATGAAGGTCCTTCATTAAAAGTCATGAAACATGTGTAAAATATTTTTTCGAAAATCTTCCCCTAAGAGGGTAAAGGAGGATGCAAAGTTTTATGACTACCTCATAAAATTATTGAATATGTCTACAGGCGATCTACAGTAGGCTAATATGGCAAACGAAGTTGCGGGTAATAGCTAGTCTTACATACTATTATTTCTTATAAAGCAATGAAATTAATTATTTTACATTGAAGCCATAATTTTAATAGCAGCAACGCGCTATTACCGTACCACTTAATGATTTACTTACGTCGTTCTTAAGAGTTGTGACAGATGGCGCTGTGTGTGTACTTTAAAATACATATGAAATGTTCAGTTTGGTTTTTCAATATTTTGAAATCACTGTATGGGTAATTCAAGCTATCCTGGGTGTTATTCTTTAGATACAGTCCTTCAGCGTTACTCCTAGATTTGTCGATGCTTTCAGACCTATTTTTTTTTAATGTAAAGTATTTTTTGCGTTTTGTAGTAAAAGCTTATATTATAAAATATGTTATAATAGTCGGATATGTCTTATCTCAATTTTTTTTTTACGTATACGTCATTTAATTTTGTTACTGTTTTTTTAATTGCTTTACAAGCTGTCGGACGGACAAATTTTGTTTAGTATGGAAATCAAGAAAGTTTTAAAACAAGTCTGAAAAATAAGTTGTAAGCAGCAGTACTTTTTCTCTGTTTCGTACAACGCTCTATTATTAGGTAACCAGCCGGTAATTCCAATTGCACTGTTTAGTGTTCACGGATACACAACCGGACAGTCGCTTGCATTGCAGTTTTGTCAATATCCGTATAACCATCCTCATTACACTTGCAACACCTGCATATTACGACGAATTTATTATTAAAGCGTCTCTATAGCGTGGTCGTAAATTGTGTAATTTGTGCCACAAACCACAATTAGCGTTTAGCACAAGAACGATAGTTCACGATTGTCATATACATTTTTGCGCAATATTTTATGATTGCATAATTGATGATCTGAATGATATTCTTATTTGTGTCTCTACATTTTATCAAAATATATATATAATCAAAATGAAATTTATTGGATGTCTGCACATAAAAGATATTTAAGAAAGCTTAGTGGTCAAAACACCAATAAAAGTAAAAACAATCATTTATAAATGGCTGTTTGTATATTTTTCCATATTTTTGTACGCGTACCACGCAACAACTACATCACGAAATTGGTTTTATGACTAATTTAAAAATATTAATTAATTTTGTGTTTGTTTTAAGTGTGATGTCAAAAAAATGATTGTTATTTAAAAATATTTTAGCCCAGAGAAGCTGGGGCGAGCTGACCAATATGCTTATGTGAATAAATAGTGATTATAATGAAAAGAAATGCAAACACATACAGACATATTTCATCTTCGTTGCAGACCAATTTGACTAAAAGTACTAAAGTTTTATACGCTCGTCCTTTTGCAAAGATTAATTTATGTAGCTGTTTTTAGTTGTTAATAAGCTGGTGTTTTGTTTGTAGCTCTCCCCGTGAGTTGTAGGGGATCTTTTCCACGACTGTCTTTCGACAAGCATGAGAACATGAGCGGAGCATTAATAGCTAAATTGCCTTTAAAGTGTTTCAGTCGTGCCGCGTGTTTGCTAGGACTTATGTATTCCCATAAATCCTACAGGTTCAGGTTTAAAGCATAAGCATTCTTCGCTTCTCTTGTATTGCCGATATCTTTGAGTGATAGTGATCACTCAAAGCAAATTTATACTTGAGTTTAAGTAATAATATGAAATGAATGTTAATTATTTATTCGATACAACGGTTAAAATAATATGTTTGACGTTAAAATTCGTCATAATAATATGTTCGTTTTCACAAGAGGAGCCATACGACAAGGTTTGTACAGTCACTTTCGCTGGCAGTGATTAAACCGAGTACGTACGTAACAGACGTATAAGGGTTCTACAAAATCTAAGCTTCACGTGCTCCAACATTAGAATCGTAATAATATATTACTAGTTATTTATAAAATATTTACAATATTTAGGATTATTATATAACAATAACGTGATTATCTGTGATTTATTAATGAATTTAATAATTAAAAATGGTGACTAATGCGCAGTGGCTGTTAATTATTGGAATTTCAACATTGCAATTTTCTGGTAAGTAATTAAAATTAAACTATTAAATAACAACAAATTACTAAAAATTAATAGACAAATATTTAATAACAAATTCCGAATTTACTTTATTTTATTGAATTATTTAATTGTAAATCATAATTATTTATTTTTATTATTCTAACTATATTGTTTATAGTTATTTTTTTCATACTGAATTGTAATAGTAATAATTATATTGTTATTAAAGTTTTAAATTGGATTCTTAATTTGTGTTCATAATTTAACATATTATAAAACTAGCGACCCCTTACATGTATATTTTGAAAGAAAGAAAGAAAGAAACGTTTATTTGGCAATAAATACACAGAAAGGCTTCGAATAAATATAACACTAGTATCAAATGGTAAAAACGATTTAAATAACTAATTAGCTCAAGTAACTAAAAGACCTATATGTAGTTCTGCATTTTGTATAAAATTATTACAAATTACATGCAAGAATCTACTTATTGTTATTGCAATGAGTTAAAACTGTATTAAAATCTATAGCAGTATTTAGGAAGAGTTAGCGGATAAATAGACACATAAGAGTTTGTAATGATTTTTTTAATAAATATTATTATTTTTATTCATTAGTATATTGCACTTTTTTATGATATGTTTGTATATTATTGCTCATCAATTGTGTATGAATCGTCATTAAGAATGAAATGAAGCGTAATGTAGAGCGCGTAGTGGCGTGGCTCACACAATGCACCTACTTCCGAGTAGGTTACGTTACCAAAGTGAGTCGGAGTCGCCGCACAATATTGCATAATCTCTGCTCTCACACTTTAGCGAATATATTTTATTATTACATATATTTAAGTAAAGTTAGCAACACCGTTGATAACTTTATATTCGCGGGTAGTACTATTTACCCACTTATTATAATATTTATATATATTTACCCACTTTAAATTAAATGTATCGGTATAACAGAGTCATTGCTTTAACGGTGAAGGAAAACATCGTGAGGAAACCTGCACTCCTGAGAGTTACTAAAAAAAGTTCTCAAAGGTGTGTGAAGTCTGCCAACCCACACTGGGCCAGCGTGGTGGACTATGGCCTAATACCCTCCTCATTCTGAGGAGGAGACCCGGCTCAGCAGTGGGCCATTGAAGGGTCGTGATGATAACAGAGTCATAAAACTCCTCCGAAACGGCTCGACCGATTTTTATGAAATTTTGTGTGCATATCGGGTAGGTCTGAGAATAGGTCAACATTTATTTTTATACCCCAAGGTGATAAGCCCACCCCAATTTTTAAAAATGTATATGGCAAAACAACGGATCAGCTAGTGTCAGTATAATAATTGCATTGCATTTGTAGAATCTTAAAAGGAATACTAAAATATGAAATCATTTCTTTATAATGAAGTTATTTACATACTCCAATAGAAATGATAAGCATTACATGTATAAATTACAAAGCAATAACTTTAGAAGTATACAACTCAAACATATACGACTTTAAATGCTCTTTGTATATAAACCATATATCGGATATTTTGCAATGGTATTCCTCGTCATATATTGTAAAACAATACTTTTATTATATTAAAATTCTGATGCAAGTGACTTTAGCATTATACAATGGTTAAGGTCGTACCCTTTAGCATACATATTACAGAGGTCAAGCCAGCTGATTTACGTTAAAGTATAAAATCTGAAAATCTATGTAAGACGTCTGGCTGGAGTTCGAAGCCATGTCTCATAAAAAAATACGCTATATTATCATTATGACATAAGTTGACCCACATTTTAAATACCGTTACAACCTAATAACCCCCAAAGCCACCACCACTGAATCTTCATAATATCCAATTTTAATTACATGCGATAATTTTATTTCAACGACATTTTTGTACATTTTATGCTTTAATTTTACTTAGTTCTTATGGCCACCTTCCGGCCTTATTGGATCTAAGGTTCCATATCATAATAATATTGCATTGTCATCCGATTTACTTATGTATGATTTTTCGTAGATTAACCAACACACGCATTTTTAAACACAACATTAATAACCGACAGTCGCAAGGTAAAATATTTTCCTTGAAAAATTGTGCAATTAATTGAACTTGGGTCACATATAATATTTATGATTTCTTAGGCAACAGTGCTATTTAAAGGCTGACGAAATTTTATGGCGCATGCTATTAAGTTAGTATTCACGTTATTACCATGCCATTCGTAAAGTTCAAACAAAAACTGTATTGGCTATACCAGATTTTGTACTGTTAATTTTATCTGAGGGGCCCATTCATTTATTACGTAAGATGATTTAGGAGGGGAGGGGGTCAACCATGTCTTATTTTTTCTTACTAGAGGGTGGAAGGGAGTCCCGATAGTTCTTACGTAAGATCACAAAAATGCGAAAAGTTAAAATTATACTTTGAAAAAGCGCGGGCGAGGTTCGGTCGGATCGAGTGGGTTTTGAGCCCGCGGACTGAAAATATATGTAGGTAAAGATGAATGATTAAAAACAAAGTTTATTACTACCTTTGTAAGTAAAAATAAACATTTCTAAATATTATTACTTTAAAAAAACAAACGTTAATTAATAAATAAAATAAAAAAAAATCCTTTAGATTTTTAACTAATAAATATTGAACAGGGTGGGAGGGGGTCGCCCCTTTCTTTTTTTTTCCTTATAATAGGGGGAAGGGCTAAAAACCAGCGAAAATAGTCTTACGTAATAAATGAATTGCCCCTGATCTTTTCGTCACTGAAAATGTGCGATGAGTTGTACCTCTAACATGTAATTAACCACCGACGCTATATTAGCGGGTGTTATAAGTTTACCGCGTGTACCTGTAGGTCTGTCTGTAGCATCGTAACGGCTAAGATAAAGCACCGATTGTGACTTGAAGACTATCAACTCATTCCTAACTTGAGAGCTGCTTGACAATATAATACACACTGTCATTGCTTACACTAAGTAGAGATAAAATGGTATTTGTCTATACCTCTATATCGGTGTTAAGTATCGAATAGAATCGAGTATCAACCTTTTTAAAAGTACGTAACAGTTCATTATTTTATGAATATTTGTTAAGTCTGTATTGTACTGTTGTTATATTTTATTTTCAATGATACAAAAAATTATTTATGCAAATTAATATCGATTCTTCTAAATGAATGCCGTATGGGTATCGATACTTAGTGACTATTAAGTTAGTTTCAGTCGGGGGTAATTATAATTTCAATTTAATATTTATTTTACTTTTATTATAAGTAATTATATCTTTGATAAATCTAGACTTACAAATATCTTAAGAACTGTTTACCCTAACCTGTTTTTGTATTTAAAAAGACTGGTGCAACTTCCAAACTGAGAGTTTTGCTAATTTGAATATGTTCAGTTACAGTAATACTTATATTGTATTTATCATAAGTTCATGTAGTAGTCAAAAATAATGCTAAAGTTATTTACCTGTAATATAAAGTAGAGGCACGCGAGAAATGCCTAACCTACCTAATGCATACTAATTACTAGAACCATTAACTACTAATTCCAATGCATGAGGTGTTTGTGAAATTATGCAATTGTTGTCCATCAATGACAGACATTAAAATTAGCATATAGTTGACACTGTACTCGATCACAAAAGGAAGATTTTTAGAAGTTTCATTCCTAAGGTTGTTGAAAAGTGAGTAAAAAACAAAGCATGGATATTTATACAAGGTCTCTTCAATTTATCTACTTAATTTTGAACCCATTATGATTTATGAGATATAAAACCAAAAGAAATTATTATGGTGCGAACGATGTGGTAGGTAATACGCTAGTTATAATAATTCTATTTAAATGTTTGTATACCATCATGATGGTCGCGCGTTAATGTCTTTTATTTATATTATGATCAATTATAAATGTTTCTTACTGTATATTATTTAAAGATTTAAATGAATGTCTTAGAAACTAATGACTATTTGCTAATTTTATAAAGTTATGTAGATTTGAATTCTGCGAAGTGCGAGCGGGATTCGTGCACTTAGGGTTCCATACAATTTGAATAAAGTGACAAACTTATCTTTGCTGTCGGTAAACTATTGACCCCATAGGCGAACATATAATGTTGCTGTCAGTTTACCAACTGCAGAAAAAGATTATGTTTTACGGATTTTGTATACGTAAGCTGGTATACATTGCTTACGACTTATCGAATCTTTTTTTTTTTTTTTTATAAAAGATTACTAGCAGTATGGATCACATACTACTAGTATTCCCGTTACCCCTCCTTGTAAGCTAATAAATAGCTTGTGTCAGGAGTGGGCCACGCCAGTAGTCCAATGTCCGGGATTTGAACCCACGACTTGTTGATCGTGAATCCAACGCCCGAACCACTGAGCTACTGACGCTTCAAATTCCATTCGATTCGATTTTCATAAACGTATCTTGTGTTTTCATTGACTTAAAAGTTCAATTTTTTCACCTCTAAGGGGACTGCAGATCTGAATATTTGATATAAATTTCAAATATTCAGATAGATATACGGATAACAAAGCGATCCTATTAGGGTTCTTTTTTCTATTTAATGTGGAAGAAATTAAGAAAAATTAGAGGTACTCAACTCATTTACTTACTGAAATAAGACGTACGTTTTGACACGTAAGTTTAATAAAGAAAAATATAGTAAAAATATATAAAAATATTTTGTTGTTTTTAAAATTTTTAATTATCTTATTCTAATAACGCCCCGGCAGCAGAGAATGTTATGCTTTTTTAAACCGGTCCAGCAGGTAGGTTTTGAGTTTATTCGTTACAAATAAACAAAATTACAAACCTTTCCTCTATATAACATTAGTAAAGATAATTATATAGATTAGAATATAATTTTAAAAGTTAAGTTAATTATATAAACGCTTTTGAGATTCTTACAATTATATTATGTTGTAACGAATGTCAATATATTAAGGTATTTATTAAATGAAACTTTATAAGACTGACATTTCACATTATTAATTATTATTACCTTATATTCGAATTCTATATACATTTTTGCACATACTTTACTTATTACGATTAATATTATGAACTAACCTTTGAACGTCACAATAAAAGTGAATCTATAGAGGAGTGAAAGTGACGCGACCTGTAACACTTTGAATTATAATTATTTAGCTAACCAACGATACCTGACACTTCATAGTATCAGAAAGACATTTCTAGTAAGGTCATACTATGCTGGTAATTTACGTAGTCCCGCAAATGTGGGAAACCTGATTCGCGATTGCATAAACTTCTCATGTCTCTGTTCTCTTCATTGTAACTGTTTTTGTAGGACACGGATTCTTTATTTTTAAGGTAATCTGGTTTGAATGACTTACTCCGCGTAAATTACTTCATCGATTATGTATTAATGTAAAAATAAAAGCATGAAACATGCAAATGCAATTACAGTGAAGAATTTTCAATGTAAATAAATATCTACAGATAAAAATAGTTGGGATATCTAATGGTTTAATAAACCTGTTTAATAACTTTGACCACATTAATATTTTTAGTTCATACACATTTACATTTAGTACTAAGTATATAAGGTATTACCTACCCGGATTTCTGTACAATTTTTTTTTTATTTCTATATGAAGTTTCTTAATCAAATAAAAATTTTCTGTCAAAATTTGAGCTCTCTACATCAAGCCGTTATAAAGATATATAATAAAATTGATTTTATTTATTTAAATTGAAATCTAATAAGTTACTGATTATTTTCGCAATTCTTACGAGAAAATAATGTTGAGATTCCATCCAGATCGAATCGAATTATAGACAAAAAGAAGAACCTATACTTTTTTACTCTATTTTTGAATTTTTGCTCACCAAATTTGTCAAATATATATTTTTTTTACTTCTTTAGGTTCAGGGATTTTTCAATTTGTTTTGATGTGGTGGAACAACGTGAAAAATTTTTTTTGGAAATACGACACATTGATTTCAATACTGCGTGATTGTTTTCATAAAACATTACATAGCTTATATAAAAACCTCGTGAAACCTGTTAAGCAATATAGACACCGAATTAGGCGACTCCTACACATTCATTGGAATTTACTTAATACTTGCAATATCAGTTAATTTACAAATTCCTTTTTAAGACATTGGTATGCAATATTTCGTCGTCAGAAGTAAAAAAAATAAATCGCCCTAATTTTGCTATAGTATGATCTCAAAGAATCAAGTCGTTTAAACGTATCAATAAAAATATTTAGGCGTTCACGACAGTAAACACACTTCATTATTATTCCTTACGATCTTTGAATTTTTTCTGGGATAAAATGTATCTTAAATATGTTAACTGTGTACTTTACCCAGGTTATAAAATATCTGTTTGCTAAATTTCATTGAAATCCGTTTAGCCTTTTACGTGGTCGAGTAACAAACATATAACATCCAAATATAAAAACTCTCATATTCTTAATATTAGTAAGATGACGTGAGTCGTTAATATAAAGATAAATTGATTAAGTATTGAGTAGACTTGTAAACTTGTCGTAAGCCCCAGGCGTAGCTTGGTTTCGTAAGTTATTATTATAGATAAACACACTTTGAAATGTATTATGGATATCAAAACGATTTGCATTACAGTAGCTTTTTTTAATAAATATTACGATTATTAAATAATAGTTATGACGTAAAGTTTAAAATGAGTTACGCAAGAGAATATTTAAAATTCTAAACAATATGATATACATGTATATGAAATAATTTAAATGTCGTAATGCAATGCCTTTCAAATGTACTGTTTGTTGGAATGTAGGCACGAATAAAGCAATCCTCCTTACACACAAGTTTACGGTCCGACAGCTCGAGATTTGAAACAAAGCAACACATTTACGTAAATAACGTAAATACGTGTAGACCACGTTTCCGTCAAGCACACAATGCTCTAACATTTTGTAATATCCATATTGTATTGTTATAACAGTTTGTGGAGCTTTAAACGACTATAACAGTTGATATAAAATATTTTTAAAAAGAACAATCTTACTTTATACTATCAAAATCAAAATTAATTAATATATACTTTGTATTAGTTTAACTCTGAGGGAAAGATTAGCATTTGTTGCATTATAGATAGTCTAAAACAGTAGAGCAGTCAGCAACACGTAAAGAACCTAGGGAGAGTGACGCAATGGCAAGTTTAACATCCATTAGTCGGCTAGTTGAATTCGCTTTATAACATCCAAAATTTAACTAAACTATCCTTTACCACTATGATATGGTAAATCTGAACTATTATATAAAGAGGAAAGATTTGATTGTTTGTATGTTTGTTTGTTTGTTGCGAAAAGGCTCGAAAAGTACTGAACCGATTTTGAAAATTCTTTCACCGATGGGAAGCTACATCCTTTCCGGGTAACTTAGGCTATGTGGTGTCGCCATAAATTCTCTAATTAAAAAGATATGGCCATTTAAGTGCCATAAGGTGGTCATTTTGTAAATTGAATAGCTTCTCAGGAACAACAAATCCGATTTAAAAAAAATGTTCACTGTTAGAAAACTACACTATTCGTGAGTTACAAACGTGATTTAGTGTTGCCATATATATTTTTTAATTAATAGAATATGGCCGTTTTGTTGCTACTGATCCGATTTTAAAAATTCTTTCACTGAGAGAAGTCTATAGTATTTCCGTCTCTCTTTCTCTTATAATACTATCATTGTCTCTCATCCTCTCTCTTTTTTATCACTTTAATTTTTATTTTTATCTGTTCAGAATGATTAGCCTCTTTTCAATTTCTTTCTTTCGATAATTTCTCTCTCTCTCTTTCTCTCTCTCCTTTACCTATTCAATTTTAGTTCTGCTCTGTCCTCCCTCTTTTATCATCTGTCGCTTTTCTTTAATTTTGTTTCTATTATTTTTCTTTTTATAACTTTTTCTTACTCTCTCTAATTTTTCAAATAATGAATAGCTACACAATTACAGAGTGACAATATAAGGACATCAATTATAATATTGCTTTAAATACCCAAAGCGAAGCGAGGGCAGCCCTCTAGTATAAAATAAATCACTCAAATTGTCACTTATCTAAAGGGCTATTCCAAAAATAAACCAATAGGTACTAGCAAACCGACAGTGTTGCTGACAATAGAATTTTCTCTAATTTTGTTTATCGATTTCATAATATGAAAAAAAATCTCTAAAAAATACCTAAACTTAACTAGCTACATGTTACGATTAATAAAGGGAATAATGCTCCCATGGAACTCTGTGCATATATATTAATACAAAACTTTGTCACGTCACGTTATATTAAATTTAAATTAATCAGACAAAACAAAAAAGGTATCGTTATTTCACATTTTTTATTTCAATTGTAAAAAATATACACAACATATGACTATTGCCCTTTAATAACACGGAAGTCGATATTGCGGCCTAGCAGCATTAAGAGAACAACCTTGCTGTGTATGCGTTGTTGCGCGTTGCGCTATTACAGGCAGGTTATCTTTTAAACAATTAATAAAATAAAAACTTTTTTAGCGCTTCCTTAGTCCTTCCATAGTCTGCATTGGAAAAGATAAAAAATATATTTAATTTGATATTACTATTAAGCATCATGATCTTCACCTACCTGCAAAGTTTATAAAAATATTTCCTTAGTCAAGAATGAACTGAAAAGATTTTTCTTACATAGTATACATACTGTCAAAATAGATTTCAGTGAATGAAAAAATCATCATAAACTAAGACAGGGAACTTACGGAAGATACGTGCGAAGTGTTAACATAAATTGAATATTTTTGTTAACAAAAATCGTAATTAAAAACAGAAGCGTAAATTCAAAGTTTACTGAACCATTGGACAGTGATTAGATAAACTCTTTTGTTATAAATACATTTATATACTTTAGCTCAACTATAACAATAGCAACTTTCGCGGCACATTCAATTCTATTATAAAAATAAGCAGCAAAAAACTTTTCCAAGATAAGGTATACATATTTTAACTAGAATAAATAATAATACAAGTTCTGTTTAAATGAAAAACGTAGTGGTCGAAATTCATGATTATTTAATAAAAAGAAATCAAAAAAATGAAGACTGAAATAAAAAATAACTTTTTGTATATATTTATTAAAACATAAAACCAGGTGGCTAATAAAAAAGTTGACTTGTCTATATATTGTCATTATACCAACTCAAATGCATATTATTATATAAAAAATTAGCTTTAGCTTTCTGCACTCATTATTTATATTGCGTCAACTTTCATACTTGTAATTTCCTAAAAAGGGGTACAAATTCAGAATTTTAGGTTCACGTATAGATATAACTTTAAGTAGTCTAATGTTAACTAATAAATGAGTTACTCATGTAATACTAGTTTGTTTACTTTAGATAATAATTTAAGTTAATTTATTTTTTACAGTATTAAAGTCACAGGAAGAGAATTCTGTGAAAAATGATCGGGAAAAGAAGCCACAGTCTGTGAGAGATTTGTTCAAAACTGGTTCATGCATTCCGGCACCATTTAGATGTCCGCATCCAAATATGCAATATTATCTGTATACAAGGTTTGTTTGTTAAACTATATCGATAGGTTTTATTATAATATTAAAATTTTAGCATTATTATTTTTTTTATATTGAACGAAATTATACTTGTCACACTTGTACCTCAAAATAAAAAAAGGAATCTGTCAATATTTTTTTCTTCACAAAAGAGTGGAGGTATCAAGTTGAAATTAATATCAAATACTGCTTTCAGTATTCCCTTTAAGATGTTAAACAAAATAAATCTCCAAGTGAACGAAACGAAATCAAACGATACTGCTATTAGAGATTTGTGCTGCATAATTATGCCGACAAGGATATCAAATTGATGAGATTGAGTTAGTTTTAGTTCGAGAAAAAAAACTTTTGCTATTAATACTTTGTTGCAACCAATGTCAATATGAGGACAGTTTTCAAACTAAAATTAGCTTCTCTCTCAATCCAATATGTACTAAACCCTGCATGCGCGTCTGACTCGTACTTCAACCATTCATTCGGTTTTTTATGAAGCCTCGATAACATTTAAACGAAGTCTGTTTACGCCATATACTTTTTATTCGCAGGTCGACACAAGAAAAAGGAGAGTTATTAAATACTCTAGACAATGACTCGCTAACATATTCGCGGTTTAATACCAAACATCCAACCAAAATAGTTGTCCACGGATTTGGCGGAGGAAGAAATCTGTCGCCGAGCACTGATATGAGAGAAGCGTACTTTACTAGAGGAAACTACAATATTATCATAGTAGATTACGGCACTCTCGTCAAGGAACCGTGCCTCAGTCAGGTTATTATTAAATGTAACCAGTTATTTCGCAATCTCAATTACATGTTCAATTTTGTGTCAAATTGGAATTAATTTAAAGAACATTTAGGGTAAAGAATGTTAAGACAAATTATATTTTTAGCCCGAAGTCCACTGATTCGAATCAGCTGACGACACGGTATAATTTATACAAAAACCTTAACAAGGTCATGTTTATTATATAACAGTAATGATGCATTTAAGTCATTTGTGAATTTTTATCTTGTATAAATAAGTGACATTGAAATAAGAATATTTTTATTACCGTTTCGCTTATATAGTTACATCTACTAACGTATTATGTATCGAATAGGTAATGGTAATCTAATATTTAAATTAAGACATTAAGGTGTAGGATACGATACCATTGCGGTAAAGTTGTAGCGCTTACCAGAGAGGCATGCGGAGGTTATATTAAAAAATTAATTATTTTCAATTTATTTATATATTAATATATTATTATAAAATATAACGAAAGTAAAATTACACATTATATTCTCAAAAAAGGCTGATAAGTTTTCCTAAGGACTCTCAGTGTACTTAGAGTCCTCAGCAAAACGAGAGTATAAAAATTTCATTTAAATTGGTCAGTCGTTTCAGTAATATATAGGTAGATATTTTTCTTGATATTTTTTATACATTGATGTGTTAAACAATAAAGGTTGTTGTTTCAGATAGAATGGGCCCCTCGGTTCGCAAGCATGTGTATAGCCCAGCTGGTCGAATATCTTCAATATCACCCAAAGAAACCAGTTCGCCCAGAAAAAATACATACTATTGGATATAGTGTTGGCGCTCATATCCTTGGACTTGTAGCTAATCATTTATCTGAAGGGAAACTGGGTAGAATTACAGGTATAAACAGTATTAATTTATTATTAATCAGCTTCCTTCCTTGTTTTTCTTAAAGAACTTAACAAAAATATATTTAAACAAGCAAGCAAGCAACAAGCAACAATTGTTCCATATTTTATTTTTGTGACCTCTATTTAAAATAAATGTCATAGTTCCAGAGTTGACTTATCACTGATCTCTATTAAAATAATAAACAGTCCTAAGCCCTTAGCCAACACACTCGTAAGTCGTGAAGATCATTTATGTCAAGGAATTGTGATGAAACGAGAGACACTTTCACGTTTGTTATATTTAACTGAAATATATACGATATTAACATATTTCCTTCTCTGGACAAGATTACGGAATACTTCCTTGCATAACACTGGTCTTAAATACTGCTCAAATAAATGTTCTCAACATTTATTTAAATTCTATTTCTTTAGATATTATTGATAACTATAATTATAATTCAAGTGAAACTGTATTGGTTAAGGACATAATTATTATTCAAGGTTTTACCACATACTTGTGACTTAGAATTGTTTAGAAATACTAATACAACATCACCAAATAGGAGGAAATCAATGTTACTTTTTATTAAACAAAGTTAAATGAATTCTAGTTTCACTAATTTAAAAACAAAACTATAGTTAGAAGTCGTAAGGATTACTTATTTTTTTACATGAAACTGATTTTCATAATAATATTTATAAAATAGCTCAATTTTTCTGGAACTAAAAAACTGATGAAATAAAGTATTACATTGTTAAAGCAAAAGAGTTCTTTCAATCAAACGTTTGTAGGTAATATTCGTCTTTTGAAGACCATTACCCATTAACCAAAGAAAAGGGATAATATTTTTAAGTCATAATAATCATAAATATGATGTTATGGTTGTTTTCAAAAGTTATATAACTTTATGGCGTCGTGAATTCGAGGTTTATTGGATTTGTGTAGAAATGGTCAAAAACATGAAAGCAAGAATACCTACTCTTAAAAAAATTTAAAAAAAAATTACAATACTTTTAAACTTGATATTTTCTTATATCTTCAGGGCTGGATCCAACGATTTTTTTCTACATGGGTAACAATAGGTCTCGCGACTTGGACTACACTGACGCCCTCTTTGTTGATATAGTCCACACAGGAGCTGGTATTCTAGGACAATGGGGACCAAATGGACACGCAGACTTTTACGTTAATGGCGGATCTAGTCAGCCTGGTTGTGCACATGATACTATTTTTCGTGAGTATACCACTTACAAATAATATTATATATTCTTTGTTTAACTGCCATCTTTGTTTCAGTTATATGACTCTCTTTAAAGCTCTACTTACATACTTTGTGGTGTTCTCAAAGAATGTTACGAAATGTCCAGAGATGGCGTAGCTGTTTTTAAAATGAAGCAATAGATGGCGCTGCAATTAAGCTCTGAACGAATTATAATTTAAAATAAGGTTTCTTTGTAATCTTAATAAGTTTGAAATTACCAAATACCTTTAATGATTTTATTTAATAAAAGTTTTCTCAGGCGTTGTAAGACAGATCAAAAACACAAAGAAGTGTCACATTAAAATTATTTTTACAATACCTATTGATTTAGGATACCATTCATATTTCAGAGACTCTCGCATGTGATCACACTAAAGTGACTCCATACTTCATAGAGTCAATCAACAGTCGGGTTGGTTTTTGGGCGGGTCCTTGTCCAAATCTGTTCTCATATCTCATCGGCTGGTGTGAACCCCAAGACACGGATTATGTACTCATGGGCGAACACGTTACACATAAGTAAGTATATAAAAAAAACATAATTTAATGCGATGCGATTATTTAGTCTTTATTCATAGTTGTTTCTCTTGCTCTTTTTAAGTAATAATATTATAATGTCTGCATCACTACCTTTAAAATATATTAAAATGATCTGAATGTAAACTTACATTTTAAATTAATTTTTTTCAGAGCACGAGGAGTTTATTACGTAACTACTAATGCCGATCCTCCTTACGCAAGAGGTTTTCCAGGAAAATCTCGTAGATTAAGATCCGTGACACCTTATAGTTGATTAAGCTTTATATTGTTATAGCAATTACAGGTACTTGGGGTTTCTTTAGTCGATTTTAGTTTCTACCTCAATAATTTCAAAAATAAATAGACTAAACTTTGTTCAGAATATAGAAGTTATGGTTCTTTGTTTATTGGGTTTTTCAAAATTTGATAATCAAGCTAATTGTTATTCATATAAAATGTATATAATATACTATAAGAGTATTATATATAGAAATTTGAAAGGAAATGAATTTGTTATTACATATTTTATAAAAAAAAATTAAAAGGAATTGCTATGATATTAGTAGGAATTGCTATGACATTAATTTAGAAAAGTCTAAATTTTAATTTTAATAATTTACTACAAAGTTACCATTTTTATTCTATTTTTAATTCAAGTTTCACCTTGAAAAATATGAGATATTTTTTCCAGCCAAAATCTGAAACTGCCATTTTGTGTTTAAGTTTTTAAGTAACTTAATTATACTTAGTAGATTTTTGTAAATATGTCTTTATAATGTGGTAAAGTGTAATTTATTAATTTAGAAATAAAATAAAAAATATAAAAATTATTGCTTTTTTTATTTCATTTATAATATACCTACTGTATAAGGATAAGATAGATAGCTAAATTATTTATTTTAATACATACTTATATATGTACCTACATTTGCGTTGATCGGTTTGTTATGTTATTAGGTACTTGCATACATTTTGCATGGAATAAATAATACTACTTTTGCTACTACGGCTACTATTTTTGCTGCTTTATCAATTAATAATAGTAGGTAATACTAATTTATAATTGCCTAAATGTTTATATTATTATTGGAAAGAAATGAAACACATTTTTGACTTTCAAACATATATTAGGGAAGATAATGTTTTCATTTTACTAAAGCTTATTTACAATATTATAAATAATAAAACGTGAACAAACTACGTGTTATAAACAAATGTAAATATTATTTTAACAAATTTATAATAAACAAACATTATTATTAAGTAACTATAGTTTTAATCAAGTACAAAAAGATAACAATACCAACCAAATTATGCTAAAACCATTTTTATTAAAATAAAACACGTAATTAACGATTTTATGCTATTACAAGTGAAAAGTTATTGAGATCTAGATGTTAAGTTTCATTAGTTGACTTTTCCAGCGCATTTATCAAATTTCAAAGCTTAAAATTATATATAATAATAAAAATATAACCGCTTAAACTCATCTAAGCTTTAAAAAACTGCTTACCAACTAAGTATTAAACTTTTCTTATCTATTAACTATCGGGTGAAAAGAAATTATTGAATCCTCTACAATTTATTTATTATTAATAATTCAAAGTACATACGTTTTTATGACATTAGGTTTTCAGGAACCAGTGTCGTACAAAGGATAATATGTGAAGTATTTTAATGCAATAAATTGCCTTTAATGATAAATGTGTATTTTTTTAGTACGAGTTATAAAATATAGTATAAAGATGTATTTAACAACAAGCTCCATCTGTTTTATTACTTACATGGAATAATATCCATTGAACGCATTTAATAAATTAAAAATATAAGTAGTAGGTAATCGTTATTAGAGTACAATTTATATACTCTAAATACTTAAGGAGAATATTAATATTGTATTTATTACTTATCGATATTCCACCATCGTTTATCATTTATAATTTAAAATACATTACAACTCAATGCTCTATTATTTAAGAATTTAAAAAAAAGCTAAAAAAATTAAATACCATTTTTTACACTAAGTAGACAATTAATCTTAATTCATTTTTAGTAACATATTATATTATATAACTATTGTAGGCCTGTTTGAAACTGAACATCGCTTTAGCAATGCTTAAAAACTGATCAATAAAAGTATACACCTTTTATAATATGAATCTAATAATATAACAATATTAACTAGAATTTTTCTTATGTTAAATCTATTACTATTACGAAGAAAATGTATTTACATAATATATATGAGGATGAACGAAGTATTTCTACGTTGAATTGAAATCTTATATAAAATTGAAAAATATGTACAAAAGCATATATTATAAAGAAGAATGAAATTATTGATAAAATCAAGCTTATTAAATAAAATTTAAAAAAATATGTAGCCTGCTTCGTAATCTTTTTAAAATACAATTTTAAACTTAATAATGAAACGGTATATTCATAAAAGTAATAATTTTTAATAATTATTGAATTACCGTTCTAGCATTCACTTTACTTTTGACGATGAACTTATTAAAAAGATCACTTACTACTAGTATTCCTTAAAACGTCCAAGTAAGCTGAAATACTTGTGTTAGGAGTGGGCCGTCAGTATTTTTAATTATAAAGTTTGGTTTTGTTAACTTTAAGATGATATAAGTTTTAATGTTTGAAGAAGATTGAAATAAAACGGCCTCATGTCATAGAGATTTAACTCAAAATAACGGATAATAATTATTTACAGATAAGTGTATACGCAAAATATGAGCAAAAAGATGAGCATACGCAAAAAATTAAAACTTCGTGGTCTATTTTTTTACTACGTAAAAAGAATTAATACCTATAATGAAACGTCATCTGTGTACTAGCTATATAATAATGGATACATTTACACGCCAGGGTATATTTATCACACTAAATATTGTGATAAAATAAAACTAAATTAAAACTTGATAAAGGACATTCATTCCCAAATAAAATTTCACCAGTAAACGAAAATAAATGTTTGAAATATAATCATACGATGATGTGTAAGTCTAATGAATGTATTTGAACGGGGAAACAAAATGAAGCTTTAAGATATTTACAGCATCGCATACTAGGATTTTCAAAGTAAATCCCTATATGAATCTAATCAGTAATTGACCAGTCAGTGCTTGCTTGCAAGAATACTTACGTTATCAGTGTTTAATATATCACACTCCTAATTAATTATATTTAAAAATTTATTAAATATATTTATATTAAATAATAATAATTAAACATTATAATAATTTAAGTTGAAAAATTATTTTAAAAAATCCAAATGATTTAGCTTTATATGTATTACTTTTTTAAGAGAATCAAAAATGTAAGTAAATTATATTTAATTAATTATAAATTAAATTTTATTTTTATACATAATATTTACACACTACGCTTTTTTATTGTGCTTTATTAGATGTCATAAATACATTCTTATCTAATAATAATATATTATATTTTTAACTTCCCTATTATTTGTCATTACAAATATATATTACAGAAAACTATAAAAATAATTAAGTCTGTAATATAATTCAAATTAAAAAACAACATAAATAGGAAATTAATACCTGAACGTCATAAAAAACAATTCTTCTGTACAAAAAAAATGTATATAAAAGATATAAACACAATATTATGTATATATAATATATAGTTTTACATATTTACTACTTATTGTCATACTTATCTCAAGTTTTTACATTCTACGTTCGCTTCATGTAAGCTTTATTGTCGCCACAGCCTTATAGAGTGAGATCACTCCGTATATTGCCTAAATTATTATTGCCTAAATTATTATTGTCTTAATCAAAACTTATGATCTAAATACTATCTACATATTGTATACTATTCATATTTATCAAATAGCATGAATAAGCTAAGAAAATAATATAATATGATATTTTTTTCAAATTTTATCACTAACCCAAATGCTCATTGTGGTAAAGTGCTTTTTGCCTGACTATTCTAGTACCTAACTCGACTGCAAAACACCTTAAACTGTATTTAACTCCAAACCAAACCTAAACAAACTAGACCCATGATTTTTGAGCATTTTTTATTGTAGAATTTTGAGCAACAAATCTGTAATCCCTAAATGCTATATCCCAAGTGCTATATTTTTACTAAAAAAAAATATTTTAAAAGTATAAAAATTTTGAATATGAAAAAATAACTAAATAAATATTTAAATTAACTCTTAAAGGTATTTTGTGTTTAACACCTATGAGAGTTTTTTTTTTTAATTTATTTTTTTACATTTTTTTTACTAGATTTTATTTTTTTATATAGTATATTATTGATATACATTTTATATCTAGTTGTATTATATAAAAGCTGATTGTGCACATGCAACTAGTGCGTAGAGAATAATTACCCTTCCGCCATAGTTTTGGACATTGTGAAAATTATCAACTACTGAAAAATCTAATAAATTAAATAAATAATTATAATTATCTCTCCAAAACTATATACAACGGCAATACATATCAAAGATTTAATGACAACTCATATTCTTCTAACAAGCTAATATAAAATGTAATCCTTAAGATTTTAGTAACAAAATTGCAAGGAATTTAAATATTTAGATTTAAACCCCTCAGGTTTAATTTACTAAACTAACAATTACATTTTCAATATTAAACAAATAATTTACGTCTTTTAGAGACAAAATATACAAACAACATGCTATCCAACTTCCTAACGTTTTACCGTAGCTTAAATGTTAAAAAGATCTTCAGAAACAGGTCAATTCTTCTTCATAATAAGAAAAAAAATAAGATTATATTCGTTGCCTATTTGTTATCAATTCGTTGCCATCCTATCAATAAAAATCTAAACTCAAATAACTGATGCTTTTGATCTAAAAGCATTGAAAACAGATTGGTTTAAAAAAAATTGTTAATTATTTCAATGACTATGATCTTGTTCGTTAATGATAGATAACTTACATATTCAAGTAAATACTCTTTATGAATTTTATTTCGATTATTTTTACAACACAGAATTGACGGCGTAGAGATTCATTAAAACAATATTTACTCATTATATTATTATTAAATCTAATAATCTAATGACTTTAATATGTAAACAAAATTTTTATTATTTTATACATATAATAATGAATTTTCTAAAAAACATAGCGTCATGATATATGTTAAAAATACCATTAAACAATTATTTATAAAGTTCAATACCGATTGCGAAATTAGTATCTTTCCAATGTTTGATGTTTAAAAAAAAAAAAATGTGAGCGCAGAAATGATAATTCTCACTTATGTCCAAATAACTAAACTCTTATATCAAATATCACTTTCTTCTTCATAATGTTATTATTGTGTCTATACTATATTTTTTATTACATTTTGTTTAAATGCCCTCTATATAACTATTTAGCCTATCTTATTATGTTTACGTTTTATTTACACAGTTATATTAATATAGAAATCAAATTTAAAAGACTTGAAAATGTTATATGATATTAACTACGAATATAAAAATGTAGTAATCTTTGATATTTGTTAAATCTACAAATAAAGTTATTTTAATATTGAGCAGACGATTTTTAAGTACATATATTACTTACGATGCAACTAATACTTATGCTTTTTATAATAAAATCAAAAATATATCTCGTTTAGGTATATTTATATTGTGAAAGTTTAACAAGTGATTTTGGTCTTGAAAATCTTTTGGTCAAATGTTATTGTCAACCACGATAAAGTAAAGATTAACAAATAACTTTATGCGAACAATTATTGTCAAATCACTAATTTCAATACTTGCAATAAAATGCATATTACATTTTTCTAATTGATTAAAAATAAATACAACGTAAAGCTTAGCAGAAAGGAGAAACTAATCTTGACTTTTTTAATATTATATATTATGTACTTTAGTTACATTTATATAACCTTAGAGTATATTAAAAAGCTACTTTAAAAGAGATATAGAGAGATTATTAGATGTTAAATAGAATTATAAATACTTTTTTGTTATATAATTATTTATAGAGAAATGGAAATCATAACAGAGGTTCAGGTTAAACATTTATTTTTACCGGTCTCGCTTCAAAATTTCAAAAACTAGGTTTTGGATATGATTAACTTTATTTTACGTGTATTAATTATAAAAAAAATACATTTTCCCACACCCTACAATGATAAAACTTCCATCCCTTTTATTTTTATTGTTTTGTACAAACAAACAGTATTTTTTAATTTCGGTATTTATTTGAATTTTATTTATTGCGTAGTTCAGCTTTTGTAGAGGATTCAATTATTCCTTAAAAATAGTACAAAATAAACTAATTATAGTTTTAAAATAAAACATGCATATGCTTTCAACGTGTTTAAATAAATAATGTAAGTTATCAATAAGGATGAATACATTACTTCCCTTCCGTGGATAACATTTTAATTCAATTCCTACTCCTATCATAAATATAGGTACAATTACGATATTAATTTGAAGTACAATCCTAGATAGTTAAATAATATCGTAAATATTTTATAAACATTTTACAACAACAAGAGACAGTAACAAGTATAGTGAATGGTTCGAACAGTAACTATTGTAAATATAGGGAAGAGGTCACTTTACTTTATGCTTATGGATATCATTGTAGACTGCAATACGTTTAAGATTTATTCGCAGATATTATAACCGATACAGTAACACGATCAATCTAAACACATACACAACACACAAAAAATGTTTCCGAATTCGTTGTTTTCCTTTAAGTACCTGCCTGTTTAATTTTGTAATAAATAGATTAATAAGTATGTTAAATATATTGGCCATTTTAAATTATATACTTATACTATTTAATTACGTTGATATAACATCAGCATACAGATAAGCGACCCTTCATTGGTAAATGCAATATAAGTCTCGTAAATTAAAAATACCGAAAAACAACGTAATTAATTGATATGCCAATGTAAAGTATATATTATCTGTACAGTATACTGAGCAAATTAAATAACAAGTCTTCCACCTTCTAAACAAGCAGAATAAAACCTTTGATTTTGTAAGACCTAACGTGTTAATAAAATTTTTACGCGGAAACAATACAGTATAAAGAACTATTTGAAGTTACGAGCTAGACGTAGAACAATTATATATCTTCTAACTATAAAATGCAAGCTCACCAACAAGCAACCGCACAGTGGATTCGCTCTTCAAACGCACTATTTCTTATATGCTTAATAGTACGAGGGTTAAATTGAACATTCATAGAAATTGTCTAACAATAGACTTTTAGAAAGTCTTATGCGTCTATAATTTTTTTGATATATCAAGACGTATAAAACATTTTAAAACAATAACAAAAGAAATCAACGTTTGGACATAACCGATTAGTGTAGTGTAGTCTAGATGATAGATACCAACTTAAAATATCACTGATTGCGATAAAATTTACAAAAAGGTTATATTATTACAGAATACAGAAAGAGAAATACTTCACAACTTAAATGAAATTTTGATAATTAGTGAACATAACCACAATTCATATTAACTTTAACTGCTCAATGGCCTGACTATATTTTTTCTTTACTTAATAATTTCGTTTTTTCTTAACAGTAGAAGACGACTCAATGGTAAAGTTTCTGTATTCCGTATATTAAACCATCTTAAATGAAGTTTTTAATAGGTACCGTCATCTGTGAGGTCCTCATAAGGTTGGGCAGGGGGTTGTATGGGCTCAGCTTGATATAGAGCGCCGGATACGAAGGGATTGTTGGGCACGTGCTGCTGGACCGCGGGAGGACGAGGTGGAGGAGGACGCGTGATGCTGCCATACCCCGGAGGTTCCGTGCCTTTTAACGGTTCAGATGTCCTCTCCGACTATAAGGACAACAAGTCAAACTCAAAAAAATATTTCAATGAAACTTCTTTATAATTTGATTGTTTTGTTTGTATAATAATTTTCTGTTGGGAAGAGCCGATACACAAAACAAAAACACTAACAGATTATGTATTAAATATTTGCAGTAAGCTAACTTAAACATTTCAATGTATTTAAATTTTTTGATTAATATAATTAATATATATTTATTATATTAATATATGTGACTATCGTACTTGACTAATACATACAATAGGCGCAAACACCTAGGCTAGAGAAGTATTGTGAATTGTGAAATGGCTAGCTCTTTGACTATAATTGGCCCTAACTATTGTTTTCTGAAAAATAATCTGAAATATAAAAATATATATATATAGTTTTAAACTTACCTTGTTAACTGGAAACTCTTAAAGTTTAAAAAAAAAATGAAGTTTTTGCATTTTTAATTGATTACTTACAAACGTCGTCTCCTGGTCCAAAGGTTTGAGAGGAGCTTCATAAGCTGGCGCAGGATCTGCCCACGGTTGTAGCTCTCCAGACGCGAATATACCGTATATTGTGATGCCTATGAAGTGGACTGTAGCGCCCATGAGAAACACAGCGCGCCATTCAGTTATCGCCTTTTCTAAGTTATCCTTGTAATGACAAATTAGGTAAGGTAATGTGACTTAGTACTTTTTGCTACTTTGAATGAAAAATTATATTACACAATCAAAATTAGGTTCACAATACGATGTTCCTAACCTCAGTGCAAAATGTCTCTTCTCTAGACACTCGATAGTACCTAAGTACCAAGTTATGGGTTGCGCCGCGATATTAAAAATGTTTAATAGGAATCAAAATATTTAACCTAATGCCAAAAACTATATATAAGAGAATTACCACCTATGAAGTTCAAAACAGAACTCAAAAACTGGTTAAGAGTCCTATTACATTTTTTACGCAAATTCAAGATTTTTGGCGTTGCAATTTTCAGTAGCAGTGAGATATTTTAATTATTTGATTATGAATAACAATAACTCTTTCTTGTAAGTTGGAGTAACACATTTTAATTTTTCTTTTCGCGTAATTTACAATAAACATTTTACGAACTCAGTTTGCAAGCATAACCGTCGGCGATTGAACTTTGACGCTGAAATTCATATTGTTATATTCAATTTTTATGAATGCTAAAATTTATTATATATAAGTTGAATGTTTTACTTCTTTATTGGAGTTTTAGAATTTCTTTAAATTACTTTAATTTTCACGGAAAAAATCTTAAAGAAAGCCTAATTTAAGCCATAAATGTCTTGATTCAGCGTCAATTATATTCCAAATAAACACAATTTTATCAAATAAACTAATATGATATAAAACTTCATTCTACAATTAATAAATTTCATTAGTTTTCATTTGTCAATATAATCAGAAAAAATTACAATAAATAAAATTGGCAAGCGAGTCTTTACGATTCGTAATAGGACTCTTAAATATTCATTGTTTTTATAATTTAAACTAATATTTCAATACTGTGATGTGATATGATATTTTATATTCTATGGTATAATTATGATTATTGGTAACGACAAGTTAATTAAAGATATTTAAGTTTTATTATAATTTTTTTTATATTAAAAATATATTATGTCGATTCAAGAACAAAATGGCTTTTTTTCTTCTCTGGTAAAAAGAGCGATATTTTGTACTCGGAGCAAAATATACTATTTTGTCTTAATATAACAACTTGGTAATATATCGGATAGAATATTGATAGCA
Organism: Limenitis camilla; assembly: GCA_905147385.1. NCBI lineage: Eukaryota > Metazoa > Arthropoda > Insecta > Lepidoptera > Nymphalidae > Limenitis > Limenitis camilla. Next base: position 7,213,702 of record LR990234.1, on the reverse strand, counting down.
TTGTATTTCAAATCTTCCATCTCAAACATAATAACAGTGAATGTATTCACTGTTCCAAACATTGAGATACATCCGGAGCCAGTGTTCCGTACAGCAGCGATAATAAAGTGCTCAGCGCGTAATACTGCGTGACGCATCGTCGCGCACCCCGACTCCGCTCATTTCAAATTCACACCACGACTCGAGCCGAGTTCCATTTCCTTTTTAAAATTAACCACGACCGAATGTCCTTTTTGTTTCGATCAAGAATACCTAGGGCTTCGCGAGGGAGTGTCACAGAGATAGGAACGCACGAATAAGTTTCAAAGAATTCTAATGCTATTGAATATTATAATAAGCTACCCATTGTTCCACCCTTATGAATTTATATAAAGACTACTTTTATAATCTTTATTATATATATAAATGAAAAAGTGGCTAAGTTATATAATAGGATTTCATTACACAAATTTTAATTAAGCAAATTAACTTTTTGTAATGAATAAACATCTTGCAAGTCTTTTAGCTCTACCAGTATATTTTTTTTATAAAATCAGATTTAAAATGCATACCTTTTCCTGAGTTATGTAGTCGATCACAATAGGGACGATAAATCCGGCTAAAGTGCCGATGCCGTTGGACAATCCCATCAGGATGGAGGCATATCGCGGTGCGATATCCAGATGGTTCACGTTGTACCCAGATATGGCAAACCCACTGCACGCAACGCCTAACGTCAACTCTATTGTGGCTACGTACTAGACAAATAAAATATAATTTAAACATTTAAAAAAATTGATAAAAACATATAAACGTAAGTCGCAAATACTTACCTTATTGTCAGCATAAGCGATAAGAACAAAAAAGAACGCCTCCAGTCCAAAACCACCACAATTGAAGAGCTTGCGTACATTCGTTGTGGACATAATATTATTTTTGCGTAAATAATCCGCCATCATACCACCGATCGGGACTAAAGACGTCATGATAAGATGAGGTATTGCTCCCACAAATCCTGACTGTTGAATAACACGTAACATTAGAACTACACAATGAATAGGAAACTTCAGAGAAAAATGACCTAATCCCTTTATTTAAATACTTTAAATACAGTAAAACCTGGTTAAGTGAGACATCGAGGGACCTGCAAATTGGTTTGACTTATAGAGGTATTCCACTTAGCCAGTGTCTCAGATATCCAGGTATAAATAAATATCTGACTCATTTACAGAGGGTTCCATTGAGGTCAGAATACAGGTTATTTCAGTTATAGAGTTGCGATTATTAAATAAAATAACGTGTTATGTAAACATTATAAATGAGTTTTAATAAGTAAAATAATAACAAAGGTAATACACATACATATGTAATTGTGAATTATTCTACAAAGAGTAGATTTTGGCACATTAAATTCGACACAGTTCCTTCAGTTTATTAACTTCAGTTTTTCTCGTACTGATAAAGATTTTAGCCTTTGTTTTAACATTTTTCAAATAAACATTTGTATGATAGTAAAGAAAATCTAAAACTGAAAGTCATTGAAGCTCATAATTACTTACGAAGTTAATTGCGGAATTTGCGGCTAGAATAAAAATAAGTAAACAAACAAAACGAGATTATCTCAGTTACAGAGGTTTATGCATATAAAATTCACTCGCTGTCTCAGTTATAGAGGTAACTATTATGATAAATCGAAAGAACGAATCCCAGATATAGAGGTTTGCTTCGCCCCACTAACAGAGGTAATTCAGTGTCAAAGTGTTGGGACCTCAGTATGAGTTCCAGTTATGGAGGTTTCTCACTTATCCAGGTCCCACTCAACCAGGTTTCACTGTACTTTGCAGATAAATTTAAAGTAATAAGTACAATGTGTTGCTCTTTTTATGGGCATCCTTTTATTTGAGACTAGTTGTCCCTGTTTCGAAAGATTACACATAAATATAGTTTATGTATTTTTCTAGATATTTCATTATAATCCAACAATTACATAATAGACCGAAATTATTTATATCAATATTGATACGAACGTCAATCGATTTCACTTACCTCAGTGATTTGCATATTAAATCTTGATTTAAAATATGATGACTGAAAGATCACAAGTAAGCAAAAGTTCCACGTCCTACAGAAATTGGCTACAATAATTGCGTAAACCTGTAATAAACCGAACAAAATTTGTAGTCTTTACGTAATATAATTAAATTAAATTGTAAGTCAAATATAATTAAATTAGTATAAATAATCATACGGGTGGTGAAGTAGCAAAAGCTTTCCAAGGTGTAGACCAGAACCCTGGCATAGCTACTTGTGTATTAGTTCCTAGGGACTGTTCGATATATGTGAGCTCCTTTCCTGAGATATGTGGGTGCTTACTGGGCCTTTCAAATACTAACCAGAGCCACATAAAATACCTGTTTATTAAAAACAATTTGTTATTAAATACAATATTTGATTGCATGACAAAATTTTTTTGCAATTCCTAATTAGTACGTTTATTTTTATTTCTTACCACAAGATGCCTGAAACACCATAGAAGTAGAAGGGTGATTGCCATGAGATGTAATCCGTGAGTACACCAGAGAGCGGCATGCCTATAACGATACCAGCGTATGTACCGCAGAAGGCTAATGTTGCCAGCCTCGACCGTTCTAGAGGAGGCGCCCACATTCGCCAGATGCCGTGGCACGAGGGATAAGTTACTCCCTGATAAAGGAACAATGTATAACGTTCAATATTTCAATAGATTACACGAATAAAAAATAAAACTCTCTTTTACTACTCTTTTTTACCCAGAATTCGGATAGCCTAGATACTGCTCCAGTCCCCAGATACTGTCCAGAGGTAAAACAATACTTATTAGGAGACCTATTAGTGTAAAATGGTTGAATGTTTCAAAAACAATTCAAATAGAAGATTTTTTTAAAGTATTTATAACAATGTACTCGTATATCATTTCCTTCATATAGAAAATCCAATTACACTAACGTGAAACATCCATAGGACTCTTTTCTAAAAATATTATATCTTAGAGATCGTAATAGAATGTATTTTATTCAATCGTTTCTATATCTCAATGATTCTTAGAGATTTAATAGGATACCATGCTATTGACGACTCCACTAAGCCGGGTACAGGCGAATAAATACGTCACCATGGTTACCAGGGGCTCAATAATCCTAAAGAGGCTTTGTACTCAAGGAAACGATTTCGACTGTACTCAAGTACGATTAAGATTACATGCCGATAAAATATATTATCAAGCATAATATTATAATCCTATAAATAAAATCAAAATGAATCATTCCTCGAAGGTAAATAACTTATAAATTTAAATCTTCATGGATAAATATAAGCTTTTAGAATATTTTTTTTTTCACAGATGCAAACGTAAGTCTGCCTTTTTTATTAAACTTTAATATTTACAAAAAATATAACACTATTTTAGAAGATTATATAACTTTACAGCGATTATTTTAGTTATAACAATAATCTGTTCAGAAATAATAATCCCATGAGATCGATTCTTATTTAGGCAGTTTTTATTTATTTTTTCGCCGTTGTTTTAGACAATGAACTATACTAGGTTAACAAAATTGATCTGTTCAAAATTGTTTGAAAAAGGTGTTTTTGTTCTCACGATTTTTTTGATATGGACGTAGTTTACAAACAAAAAATGACTGTTTTTGTAAAGTTTAAAATTTACATTTACATTTTGATAAGAGGTTAATACAATTCTTATTTATGGCAACGCTATTTTCTATTTATACAATTTACAACATCTAAATGATAGGGGAACGAATCCAAACGTGACAGCGAAAATTCGTTACAGGGCTCAAAATTTGTGCATCGATAATAGGCTTCATCATGCCTCGTCACGAACTGAATTCCAAATGTTCAAAATTTAAGTGACGTGGCTCTCGTTACATGTTTATTTTAACCCCTCGAAACTTTGATATGAGCAATGTTATAGATATGCTATAATAAACACTAAAAACTTACTTCAACAAATCCCTGCGATATTTTCAAAATCACCACTGCTACGGGGCCTATAGACATAGCTCCGGGAATCGCCATGTTTAACAGAGCAGAAGCAAAAATTGCAGCGCCAAAGATCTTGTTTGCAGGATACATGGAAGCCAGGAAACCACCAGGTAATTGAGTGATAAGGTAACCAGCAAAATATGATGAATCTATTGAAGATTCTACTTCCACGGTCCAATTGAACGGTGAACTTTCTCCAGAACCTGTTGTATTCTGAAAATAAATTCTGATATTATCTTCTTTTCCAAGTTCGCTTCTACAACCTACATTTTTTTATTTTTACTTACATCACTTTTCTCAGTCATCTTAAGTTTGGCCATGCTCATATTGCAGCGCATGCCAAACATGATGCTGAATCCAAAACAGGCCAGCAGTGCTACCGTGTAGCGAGCGCTCAAACAAGGACATTCTGCTCGGACGTATTTATCTAAAAAGACAAAATATAAATCGTCTATGATGTCAGAATTATGCAAATAGACATATACCGTTTCATACTTCAAATACCTATTTGTCTAGGTGGTGGTCGATCAGGTGACGGTGGTGTTTCAAGATCTTCACCATCGTACATTTGATCATATCCTTTCTGTTCCACGTGGAAGTTTTCATATTGGGTATTTCTACAACAAAATATAATTTGTCAACTTTCCTAATATATCAGAAACAAAGGATGGAAAATAATGGCTTAAATATTTGAATCCAAAGTTTTTGTTTCATAACTTACTAACTAAAGTCAATAACAGAACTTCTACTAGTGTACATTAAAAGTTTTTATATCAAAATAGAGTTTATTGCGTATGTCTATTTTCCGATAATTAAAATCGGATGGGATGAACGTACTGGGTACTTGGTAGGAGCAAATGGAATTAAAATGCGCTGATAGCAAATAGGAGAGACATGCAGGTGCGCACCTGCGTCTGAACTGGAGAGCTCGTTATATCACTTTTACAGGTTCATTACAATTTTAATACGTTTTTAGAATCTAAAGAGTAACACTTTTGTAAAATATTTTATTTTTAAATTATCAATATATATTTTGAGAATATATGTTTATTTACAGAAACACATTTTTAAAATATTTGTCAACTTAAAATTTAAAAGTTTTAGTACATCACTCAACACGAAAAGCCATTAGGGATCCGTGATTAAATTAGAAAGCACCCCCGCATGTCATTGTTCATTGTTTACCGGTACCAACGAGAGACTACACTTTTGTTTAGAAAGCTATCTGTTAATTTGATTTAATTTTACATTTCATGTTATAAAAATGCAAAAAAAACTAAATTATTTATTTAATTTTAAAAAGACGTACTGTAGGTATACGTCTATAATTAGGAAAATACTTTATTATATTTCATAATTTAATAATTTTTTTTAGATTTAATATGAAACATGTCTAATATGGTAAAATCATAGCTGAGTGATGTGTAAATCCATTTTTCCGCTGACAAAAGCAATAAATGTGACTATCTGTCGTAGTCCCCTACGGTAGGCGTTAATGAATCGTCGTATAAAAGGCATAACCTAGTGGAAAGGACGCGTTCCCTCGCAGACCCTACTACCAACTCGCCACGTCTGGGGTTTTAACTCTCGTGTAGTTCTAACTGGACGAAATCACGTCAACAGTCTAATTTCATATGTTAGTTGTAGTTCAAATAGGTTTTATCGAAATTTCCATATTTATCAAAAGCTTCCTTTAAAATCGTGGTCAACTGGTGAGCATGCGTTGATTATTTATTTACATTAGCAACACTGTTGGTAACTTTATATTGGCCGTAATGTTTTATTTTAAAAGCCCCCCAAATTTCATTGGCAATTTGATGAGTAATTTATTTAAGGATCATGTGTAATCTTATATTATAGTTTGATTTTGTATAATGTTAGGTAACAATGTACGTTTTTACTGGATAGTGTAGCTTATATTAATATTTATTTATAGTAGGAATATTAAAACTATTGCTGTTGTATTTTTACAACAGTACAAGGGACTAAAGACGAAGTAATACACACATACTCGACTTACAACTTGCAAAACTATAATTATGTACCGAATTTTCTTTATAAATTATTGTTTATTATTATATTTTTTTAACAGTTAAACACCTAGATGATAAACTAAACAATATAGTATTATATTGGCGTTTATGAATAAAATCAAAAGCAATATCGTCACGTTTTAATAAAAATAAAGAGTACACGAAGGGTAACAACATAAAACAGAGATTATCTGTTATCGTGTGCGCCCCCTTTGATCGCGCAGGCATTGTGCCGCTAATGCACCCTACGCCTATCATTATGTGACGTCACTAAATGGTATAATTACTGTTTCGTCCTGGTACATTACAAACTCTACTATAATTTTGTATCTTTTGTCTGATTTCACATTAAACGTGTCATTATAGTATAAATTTATTTCTGCATACTTCTTCCAGGGTATTGGTATCGAACAAATCTTTATTTAAAATTTGATACTAGGAGGAAAAAATTATATTAATATTTCTTACTTCGATTATTAACTTCTGATTGTTTTCGTTCTTTCACATCATGTAAGTCGTATCCAATCAAAAGTTAATAATCTCCCAAACTTTTGTTTTGAAGATATATATATATATATAATAAAAACTTATAACAGGTTTAAGTTATAATATAAGTGATGTTACATTTAAACTTTTCATTCATCATTTAAAAATGTTTTAATCCAATGGAGTCTGAGATAATAATCAAAGGGCCCACACTAGACACACATAAGTGCTATTAGATGACAAGTAACAATCTTGTAGTTAATTTTGGAATTAGCGTTGACCGAGTTCCACTTAACCAACTTCTGTAACGAACTTTGTCGTCTCTAGCGGCATGACTATAAGACTTTTACACATGATACCGACTTATGTACACCAGAACGGTCATAGTATATGTCCTGTTATAGATCCTGAAAGTCAAATCTCATACAAAAATCTTTTAAATAAAATTTAGAAACTCACATTTTTGACCCGATCAAAACAATGAATCTATGTCTCTTTCAAATCTTGCAATTTTTTACAATCTTGCAAATTTCTTATTTTAGACTAGCTGCGTCCCGTGGTTTCACACGCTATATTTTGGATAATTCACACTTTTATCATTATAAATTATAGCCTATATGTTATTATGATGTGTAAGCTATATTATTGTAAAGTTTCATCAAAATCCATTTAGTAGTTTTTGTGTGAAAGAGTAACAAACATCCATACATCCAGACATTCTTACAAACTTTCGCGTTTATAATATTAGTAGGATTCACTTTCTAGTTTTCGGTTGAGCTAAAATTCTGCCTTATAATTAAGTAAATCAGATGACAAAGCAATATTATTATGACATTTTGCTAACAAAAAGTTGTTCTAAAAAAATGTATTGTGCTGAGACGAAAATCATTATGAGATGTTTTTTATTTAATTCAAAAAGTATTTTAAAGATAATACATTTCGAATTCAATCATCTGATCTTAAAAATATGGGTTATATAATACTAGCCGACCCATGTGACTCCGTGCCCGTGATCATCTTAGCATGATGATATACAGCCTATATAAAGATATATTGGGTCGTACAAATCTTAAATATATAAATCTTAACGAATATAAATAATCAATTGTTATTTCGAACACTTAATTTACGTCATGACTTGAGAAATTAATAACTATAGTGTCCCGGTATCTCCAATTTTCGAAGACAGACCTGCCTGAGACGTGAAGAGCGGGGCCACGAGTACACGAGTACGAGGGCCACGTTGCGTATCACAATATGCACTTGAGCGCTCTATGAATATCTACGCAGAGAAGGACTTTTCATTAATTTAATAAATTTACTACCAGTAAATTATTTTCTATTGTCTATAATTACAATGATTTAATAGAGTCGTCACTTGAGAACTTGGTCGGGTTGGTTTTGTAAAGTTAAACAATTTACTTTGTTTTATCTACCTTGAAAAAAATGATAGTAATGAATTAAACCAGCTCTATCTTTTACATATAGACAATGGTGCAAAAGATAAAATTAGGAAAGAGAGATGGAGTAAGCTCATAACATACATGCTCTAGCTATACTAGCAGCTTACATATATGCGTTCATATTAGCATGACAATAATTACTGTGATTTTAAACAATGATGAATTCAATAACGACGGATTTTTATAATAAAATTCATCCTATTTTACCCTTTTAGAACTTTATTATAGTTCTAGTTCCAGATGTATGGGTTGTGCGTTGGTGTAAATCTTTCCAGTGCTCGTTTGTACGAGTATATAGCCAAAACTTCGGTTAGTTAAAAAATTACTGGTCATGTTAATATCAGCAAATATTTTAAAATATTTTAAATAAACATCGATTTCAACCCTGTTGAGCACGTGGGAGGGAGGGTAGCTATTACACCCCAGGAGCCACCCTCTCTAATTGATTTACAATTGTCGGTTAAATTTGTTTCCCGACCACCCAGTGATCGGGGATCGTGATGCATAACTTGGCTTCTACGTAACAACAAAAAGTCAGACCGTTTTCCAATTTGTTAATGGTAAGCACAACTTGCCTGTTAATAGGAATCTATGAGAATTTTTTATTAAAAAAGTATACTTTAGTGTTCCTTCTATAGTCTCTTATTTTATATATGCACAATAAAATCTACAAGTATATAAATCACGGCTTTTATTCAATTGACTGAATACAAAAGAACCCAGAGCTTAATAGAAAATGGACGACTGAAGAACTATTTTCTCATCACCACTCTAAATGCTAATGAAGTAAAATTGCAGAAAAGTTTTACAGACCAAGAAGGCTTTAAAAATGCCATTTTAAATAAAAATAATATAAAGTATATGAATGTAAGATTTGGTTTCGGCATTCGTACCAAAGTATCCTGATAACAGTGTCAGTCAACGAGAATCGCCACCTTAAGTGAATAAAACATGTAATAAATGTAGAAGCGTATTAGGCAGAGCGTATAAATTTTCTATATTCTTACAAAATTATTTAGGATTACAATCACACAATTATTATTATACAAAGACATTAAGAATAATTTTAAAAACGATTTTTTTTGTTATTCTTCATATTTGTCTTTATTCAATTTTTAAAACGACGAAAGAAAAAAACCTGTCTCGAATATAAAACCATCTTTTCTCAGCTATGACCTCTGTTTGATTCGACTTTTTATTAATAATGCCAATCAATTTGAAAGAAGTATAAATTAATATCTCAAAATGTTCTCATTGGAAACTCATGTATTCATATTCATGTATTGACATAACTCAAAAAAAGTCTTGGTATTTTATAATTATTATTTTGTTATCGTACTAATTTAAAAAGATAAGTGTCAATGAATAAATCATCGTATAACTCATATTTCAGCCGCGGACATAATAGAGTTATGACAAAAATGGCGTAGCTCCCTAAGAAATATCACTCGGTGAACCCGAGACGCTTGTTAGCGTCTTTGCCTTTATTTATGGGCAGATTTATTTTATGACCGTGGCGATACCCGTTGAATCGAATGAGCTGGAAATCTGTTACAAAAACAATATTCTTATCGATTTGGGACTAACACGGATGAACGTTAACTGTTTCTTTATTTAGACCTTTCGTGGAACTTTCTATACATATACTTATATAATAATAATATATTGAAAATGATGATTTTAAATGGTAAATTGCTGGAGCGAGTCCATAGTTTATAAATAATTTTATAAAAAAATATGCTTTAAGATACTAAAATCTAGAAGAAAGGGCAGTTTAAAGTCATTATTTTGAAATATTCAGTTCATTTTTTGTGGTTATTTATTGGAACTAATTAAATTTTGTTGAATGCTCGTATTATATTAGCAAGAAGGACCAGTCGCTGGTACTGTCGTATGTATCATACTATATTTAAAGAGTTGTTCTAAGATGTTTAAGTGGGTGGCGTGAAAGGTCAATCACACCAATTTGTTCTATAAAAGTGCGAGGTTTTCTACGCTCTTATTCGTCTCATTAGCGCTGAAAGGTCGGAGATAAATACTTACGCACTATACTTTGCTAAATTAAGATTTACTTTTTTTTATTTGAAGTTAAAAACAAGAATTGCAACATTAAAAAAATGATGTATGGCACATATTCACGGCTAAATAACAAAAAAATCATACGTATAACGATGCAGACAGAAAGAGGAAGGCATTTAAAACAGAGCTTGATAGTTGCGACGGGTAGATTTATAACTATAACTATTCCGACATCGAATATCTTGGTAAAAAAATAGTTTATGCCTGTGTTTTAACCTAAGCAATAATTATGGAATTGTTACAGTAAAATGAAAAGATACTGTCTAAAAGGAAAAACTTGATGGAAAAAATAATTCTAGTTGCAATTTGTCAAACTTAAATAAAAGTCGATATGAAAATGATCAACGACAGCGAAATAATGAAAAGGCAGAAACAGGCAATTGGACTAAGTCCCGTGGGTATTTTTTCATCATACCTATAAGTCGAAATCGTAAAGATATTTTAATATTTGTGTCGCAAGGTCTCGCTTAGTATTGATTTTTTAACAATCTGGAACATTTTATTTTGTCAAGTAATTGTTTAGATGTCTCTGCGAATGAAACGAAAACTTAATATTTATAATCCTTCACGTAAAATATCGCTGTTCTCTCTTATAAACTTATTATAACTGTGCTGTGATCCTATATATGTTCCTAAGAACTATAAGAATGATTCCGAGTTTGCAAGTTTCTCGTTTTCCTAATATCTATCTCATAGTAAACTATACGAGATAAATAGTTTATATAGCTTTTTAGCCTTTAAACATATTTATACTATATATCTATATTATAATATTATAATATAATTATTGTAAAAAAGAAGAAATTTGTTCTATAAAAGTGCGAGGTTTTCTACGCTCTTATTCGTCTCATTAGCGCTGAAAGGTCGGAGATAAATACTTACGCACTATACTTTGCTAAATTAAGATTTACTTTTTTTTATTTGAAGTTAAAAACAAGAATTGCAACATTAAAAAAATGATGTAGCATTTAAATATGATATTTTATTATTAAATATCATCTATATGGAATTTATTTATTTTCTTAGTAAAACATAAGCTCAAATCACTCATTGTCTGCTAATTAATGTTTAATCTATATGGGAGCTATACTACTACAACATCATCACCACTCGTCAATGGCCCTTTGGCTCCCCTCTTCAGATTGAGGAGGGTATTAGGCCATAGTCTTGAGTGATACTTAATTTCTAAAAAAGAATTTTTAGAAATTAAATTTAGAGGGTAACGAGCAAAATATATCGAATACTTAAATTATTCCTTTATAATGGAATCATAGCACAACGACCACTCTTTGTAGTCTTAATGGTCTCCGGGAGAGATCCCTTTGAGAACTGTCTCAAATCTATCAGAATAATGATTATAATATTTTGTCTACACGCGTTTTCTTGCTTTAGTTCAGATTGGTTTGCTTGTGTATACTAAATTACCAACCGTGTTGTTTTTTTTTATGACAAGCCTCCGCAAACGAGCTAAGTTCTAATGGTGGTATTTGTTTTCTGTCACCTATACTGTAGCAACAACTTATTATTATTGCAATCATGAGAAGTGAGAAGAAAAGAGGAAAACTGATTTCCTCGTGGTGTGACCATGAAGCATACACGTCGCACAAAGTTAAAAAGGATATAAGTCTCTTAATGTTCTTAGAGACTTTTTTTATGCTTTAAATAGGGAACTTATAAGTTAGTTTGAGGTCCCTTAAAAATCATTTTTATCTTCTATACATCTAATATTAATACATAAAGCAAAAACTTTATAATCCTTTTTACGAAAAATGCGCAGAATTCTACATTCATAGTACAACGCCTGTCGGCTCAGCTAGTATTTTATGAAAATTATTTTTTAACGTTATTAAAAATTAAAACATAAAATTATAGTTTAGGGCAATAACAAACTACGTTAGCTATAACAAATAAAAGGAACATTCAACATAAACACTTCAAACAAACGGAACGTGCTTATAGGGAAACTGTTTCGAATTTTAATTTTATTTTGCCGAAGCTGGTGTATTCCGGATAGAAATATCATAAAAATGGAAAGCAAACAATACAGCGTGTATTTGCGATGATATTTGGTTCGTAGATTCTTATTCTCTTTGTCGCTACCTAATCTGACGGGAGGAGCGGCGCGCACGTTCCAGTCCGGCCCTTATTGTTTCTTGAATTTCGACGAGCAAACCGTATAAATATAATTAATAATATTCAAAATCAAGCAAATATATTAAAACATTAAGGAACCTGAGTATTGGTTGTGCGAATCCGGGTTATAATCATATTGCTATGTACTACATGTTGCTATGGCTTGTTATTTAAACGTTATTTATAATTTTCAGCATTTATATTTAGATAAATACATAACTATAATAGCATTACATATTATTTTGTATTAAGAATCTTAAAATAATTTATATTAAAAAAAAAATATTGGCATTATATCTCTCATATACTATATCTCAAATTTAATTCTATAAAACATTACAAACATAGTTAAATCAAATCTCAAATAAAAAGATAATCATCTAAGCTAACTAATGAAATAGGCTAGCCTAGGGAAAATCTCATTCCAATAAACCTCGAACGCTCGAAGTGTAAATGTTTCTAACGCATTATTGCAGGTTGTAAATAAATTGAAGAGAACTCGAAGACGGTAAACTCAACAAATATCCACTTAATCCCGGGAAGCGTTTTGAGATTCAGGTTAGTTGTAAATATCAATTACGCAAATACCCCGGCTTAGGGCGTAATGCCTTACACGCGAAACGAATTGTAAGCACTCGAGGGCTGAGAGTAATGACCGACTTTGCCTATTCGCCGTAGCTCTTTCGTAGCACTTCGTAGATCTCGTAGCATGCATCCAGTCTTATTTTAAACCTCATATTCAATTTCTTAATAACATACTTCATCATTATATGTTCACAGTGTAGGATGGCACATATTCACGGCTAAATAACAAAAAAATCATACGTATAACGATGCAGACAGAAAGAGGAAGGCATTTAAAACAGAGCTTGATAGTTGCGACGGGTAGATTTATAACTATAACTATTCCGACATCGAATATCTTGGTAAAAAAATAGTTTATGCCTGTGTTTTAACCTAAGCAATAATTATGGAATTGTTACAGTAAAATGAAAAGATACTGTCTAAAAGGAAAAACTTGATGGAAAAAATAATTCTAGTTGCAATTTGTCAAACTTAAATAAAAGTCGATATGAAAATGATCAACGACAGCGAAATAATGAAAAGGCAGAAACAGGCAATTGGACTAAGTCCCGTGGGTATTTTTTCATCATACCTATAAGTCGAAATCGTAAAGATATTTTAATATTTGTGTCGCAAGGTCTCGCTTAGTATTGATTTTTTAACAATCTGGAACATTTTATTTTGTCAAGTAATTGTTTAGATGTCTCTGCGAATGAAACGAAAACTTAATATTTATAATCCTTCACGTAAAATATCGCTGTTCTCTCTTATAAACTTATTATAACTGTGCTGTGATCCTATATATGTTCCTAAGAACTATAAGAATGATTCCGAGTTTGCAAGTTTCTCGTTTTCCTAATATCTATCTCATAGTAAACTATACGAGATAAATAGTTTATATAGCTTTTTAGCCTTTAAACATATTTATACTATATATCTATATTATAATATTATAATATAATTATTGTAAAAAAGAAGAAAGATTTGTATTTTTGTAACTCATAAATTAAAAAACTTGTGGACCGATTTCAATAATTCTTTCACCACTACTTTATAATGCTATTTTACCCCTGAGTATCATAAGCTATATTTATTACTGTAAAAAAATAGCTATAATATAACTCTGCTTACTAAAATTTCAATAATGTAACCCAAGGTGTTAAAAAACATTAGTAATAAAACCAGTCTTTCATCGCATGCTCTACAGAAACTATTGATGATTGAACTACAAATTGTTCAACAATGTGAGAAAGTGGTGTGCACATCTGTTGAAATATAATAAAACAATGCTATCCATAAAATATAATTCCCGTGCGAAGCCGGGAAGGGTTGTTAGTTCGATATATAACAAATAACTACCGCTTTAGTTATTAACTCACAGGAAAGTGTTGATTTGCTTGTTATGTGGAAACAAGTTTAGGTTTAATTAATATTATCCCTTTGTACGCACGATACTGTGTATACTAATGGTACATCCACACCACTGTTACTTTGTGTGGATATACGATAACATTAGATAATATAGTTTTTGTAAAGTTCAGTAACGTTATTTAACTCAGCAGTATATAGTAACAACAAATAATTATTTGTTAGTGAATTTGCCTGCTAAACATTCAGAAGCTTTGTTGTACAAAAAGTAACTACGATGTGGATGCACCATAACAAGACGTGTATACTGTACTCGCTATAATCAAAGCGAGGTTACCCTCTATGTGATCTGAGCTCTGTGATACTGTTAGTATTCATTTTGCCCTATAAAATCGGATATAATAAAGCAAGATTAAGTAAATTCCTTAGATTTGATATTTCAGCAATATTTTATTACTGTTACGTCATCCTAGCATAGTACTCTTTTGTATAGGGTAAAATACTACAAATATAAAAACTCGAAAATTATTATTTATAAGCTTTCTTTTATTGTATATATTTGTATAATATATTTTATACACCTATTGTGAATTTATTTTTAGCAATAAACTACCAACACTAAAACGTCATAAAAATCCTTGTAAGTACCAATAATAATATCTAAAATACGTAATATAGTACAAGATGAAAACTTTTCTCCCTGCTAGTTCAATCATAAAAACAAATTGGCATGACTGGCATCGTAATACCGTCCCTAGAGGCTAGTAAATAGAGTATATATGATTGTGAAGTAAAACTTAATATAGTTGGATATATCGTAACAAGGGTCTAACAATTACTTGACAATTGAAGACATCTGAAGAGGTAATTCTGACCCTTATTATATTTATGCCTAAATACAAATATTGAATGTATCCTCGTATGTAAAACTATTATGCTTTTCCGACATCTTAGAGATTATATTTGTGAACATCTTTGATTCTGCTAACTAGATTTATCGATCTTGCTCATGAATTATTCAAATATTATACTCGTTACAACATCAATAACAAACATTAAACGAACACGGGTTTTAATTTTGATAATATCGTAGACAACACACTCTTACATTATATTAAAACTAAATAAGCTTTTATTTAGTAAATATAATATTTAGATTATAATTTCGATGATAATTATTTATATTTAAATAAAAATTATATTTAAATTATAAAGATATTTTAAAAATTGCTTTTAAAATTTAAACTAGTCGCACAAATCTGGAAATTTTATTTAAAAAAATACTTACAATTTTCGGTACCAAAACATTTTCCCCGTAGATTTGTCCGCGTGAAATCAACAGGTTATACTAAAATCACACCCTTCACGTTTTCTTATCAATTTACCGCCTTATCCCCTTTGAGTAGAGTCTATTTCAATTACAAATCCCAGAGGGCACGTAAAACAACCTGTAGAATTACTACTGTATATGAATGAAAATATTTATGGAGAATTTCTACACGATTTTGCCGTAAACAATTTACAAACCTTAAAAAGGTTATCAGATTCAAAGATTTTTTGTCAATGATCAATATTAACGAACCTCATGTCTAAGAGCACGATGAAAAGTTGTGAATGAACACACAGACTAAGCCTGAGTAATTTATCGTATTTAAAGGAGAGCGATGAAACGGTAGTGACGTCACGGGAGCTGATATCAAACTAGCTAGAAATGCGTGCCACGCTCCCTCTGTCCTCCTTCGCAGGACCATTCTACAACGTTTTCGTTATAACATTTATTTTATTCAGTGTAGTACTAGTGTAAGCGATTTCAATAAGCTGATATACGTTCTTTTCAATAGATTATACACTGTTTTGAAACAAAAACATCAACCAAATTTTTGAAATTTAAAGTTAAATCTTAAATTCATAGTATAGTCGTTTTCAAGAGAGATATGCGTTTTTTAAGAACTAATAAAATCGATTCATTTGACACACTCTAAATAAGGCTAGGTAAATGTAACGATCATGTTCTTAACAAATCTATCCTTGCACTTCTCTGGCAGAACAGCAGTCTAATGATGAGATCGAAAACCATTTTAACAGATTAAACAAATAATTAATATACTTTATATTAAATAACGTAGAATATAAAAATGTTTGCAAATATTTGTAGAATGTCGTTAAAAGTCTTGCGAATGCTCCAGATTCACAGACAATGCCCCAATTTATATCCAACTCACTTACTGGAGTCAAGCGAGACAGAGTAGTGAGAGAAAGGGATAACTTCTCTCACTTACTGTTTATTACTTTACTCCTATATTGTTTCTTTATGTTATAAATGTTGTAGTTGTCTTTAAATATTTGATTATCATTGTTTATAGTATCATGATTTATTATAGATAGACCGTATAGATGTCCTCTTGAAAATAAAAATAATTAGGTTATTAATTAACCTGAAATAATTAGGACTGTTAGCAACACTGTTTATAAAGTAGTAGTAGCGGGTATATCATTTTATATTATTTCGAGTATACCGACGTGGAGACATTATATAACCTTTAGTGCGATAGATTAGTCTCAGTCTCTCTGGTGTCTTCGTGCAGTGAACATGGAAGTTAGTGTAAGGTTACCCTTCTCGAGGTCCACGTAAGTTTACTGTATTATCTATTGTCGTTAGCGAGGTCGAGTGGTGGAGGTGAGAGTTAATATATTATGAAAGAGCTCTTTAAACCTGCTCCTGGGTCTCAAGCCCCAGGCACCGCTAGACTCAGACTAAATTGCATGTGTATACGTGTTGCTGTACAGTAATGGGTATCATATCTCTCTCCATATCCATAGCAGGACCATAATATACAATTTCTGTTATTTTTGTAGTCGGTGCCATCTAAGGTGAACAAACTTGTAATGAAATAGAATGGTATATATTCGTATCTATTGAACGAACTTGTAAAGTATCGGTATAGAATTTTTTTTCAATTTCTACTAAACAAGTATTCGCAAAAATCACACTTAACAAACTACTGTTTAAAGCTGGTATGTTTAACTCTCACCTATTTATGTTTTTTGGTTTAATGTTTTATTTGTTTGTACATGTTTGTTGCAATAAAAGAAAAAAAAATACTATATCAGAAACTATAATTATTTATAATATTAGCAATTTTAATTAACTTCATTTTATGTATTTTGCTTTTTTCAGGAATTTGTCACTATATTTTTAATAACTTTTGCTGGTTCGTCTTTATTGCGGTCAAATGAATATCGTTTGATCATACCAATGAGTGTTTACAATTTCTCGAAGTTCCTTATTCTAAAGTCACTATGGCTGGTACAGTTATGTATACAATATGATGTCCTTTGTTTGGACCATGCTGACATACTGTGTAGGCTTATGAATTTTGTTATAAAATGTGTATAATTGAAACTACGTGATGTCTATAAAAATCTCATTGATAATTAACAGTGAAGATCATTCCATCAAAGGAAAATATTGACACTAGTGTTCGTTTCGTAGTCAAAACATCTCATTAAAGATTTTCATTAGAATACTTAACTTGCAGATTTTCCTTCACATCCTGATTGAATAAGCATCAGTGAAAGACATAAAAAATATTATTATTTATAAAAATATTATAACATACCAATTTTTTTTTTCGTATAGTGTCGTTTACTAAATTGTTTATTTATGATAGCTCATCTATCATAGCCACCATCGTCCATGAACAACTGCAAAACTAGAAGTACCTATATCTTGTTTTACCGATACGTTTCCACCTCGAAGATACTATGAAGAAGAGAAGAATGCTGCGGTTTCAGTGGAATCTGATAGTGATTAAAAACGATGATTTCTAAACAGGTATAATATGTAGCATACATATACAGTTCAGATAAGATGTCGGATGAAGATGTAACGGTTAAACTTCACCATGTTAAAAAGCTAATAGCATACTTAAGGGTTCAGGTATACTAATGTATTACCAAAAATCCAAACTATTAATCGATTGTTATTGATACACGCGTACAGTAAGTATAATGTAAAAAGTAAGAATACGTCGCAAAGCCAATTACATTAAAACATTCGAGTCGGGACAAAGGACAGAGAACAATGGAGCCTGCAAGGAACCCGCGATATGTCTTTCAATGCTTTTAACTTTCCACTGATGGCGGTGAGGGAAAAATGGTGACGTCCCGCGACAAATGCCCGTGAAATAGTGTTGTCTTGTTATTGTCGATATTATTTTAATACATACCGATGCTATTTTTACCCGACTACGGTGAAGCCAAAAGAAAGGGTTATGATTTTAGCAGTCTATGTATGTATATATGTATGTATGTTTGTATGTTCCACTCTAGCACCTAAACTACTGAAACAATTTTCATGAACGAGGTGTCAATAGATTCGTAATAATGGCGTGAGTGACATAGGCTATAAAAATGATTTTTTTATAACGAAATTTATACCTCAGATTCTAACCTCGAAAAAAATTTAACTGAGGTAATTATCACGTGTTTGGTATCAAAAGAAAGATCTTATCAAGTACTTAGTTATTGTTTATATCAACATATATGTTTAAAATGCGGTGTAAAAAAAAATCGTATAGTTCGCGCGGTCCTGTCGTTGCAGTTATTCGTTTAAGCAAATAAAAACCAACATTATGTTACAATATTAGATTATAAAGGTTGTCTCCATCGAAAACGGAAAACTATTAAATAAAAAAATTAAGTTTAAAAAACTATAACAAGACTACGTAAAAAAATGGTCTAAAAAACACGAAACAAGAAAATAATTCAGATAGAAACCGAGAAATGCATCGGTATAAAAATGTTCAATTGTCTTCGGATGTAAGTTGATATAAATGACGTGAAAGCGTTATTATGCAAGGAGCTCTCTCTGTCTCTCTCTCACACACACTCTAATTGAACAATGTAACTCGCATATGAATTTAAAATTATAATTAAAATGATAATAAAAATTATAATTATGATAATAAAATAATATGATAATAAAATAAAAATTATATGATAATAAAATAAAAATTATAATTAAAATGATATAATTAAAATGATATTTATAATTAAAATGTTTTAAATTAGTTGTTTAAGAAAATTTGCACTAAAATGTCACATTTAACTAACACATTATGTAAACAAATATAGAGCCAATGCTTTTTCTTAGACAACAATTTCTATCTGCTGCAAGCCATAGTCCTTACGAAATCTCGTTTCAAAAATTAAATTTGAAAAGTCGATAATCCAAAAATACCTGTCTCGTTGCGCGTCGCGTCACTAATAAAGTGAGACGTAACCAATGGGGTAGTACGGGTTGGTTGCACCGCAAACTCATTTTATAAATCGTCCGTTCGTTGGCCCGGAACCACGCGTTAAGTCACCCTATTTCGATAATATACTCCCTTAATGCATTTTATAAAAATACCTTTAAAACAACTGTAATACAAATATAAAACGATAACAAAAATAGGAAAACGTTTAAAATAGGTACATAAGACAGACAAAATATAAGCTAAAAATTAGTATTGCAAACTGCCCTTAAAAGATAATAAGGTAAACGAATAAAATGTTTATCTTAGATTGTAAAGACTCTAAAGAAGACCTTTCCCGGAGATACTTAGCAACGGCACAACATATCGAATCTTTCTTTTATATAAACGACGGTCGAACCACTCGCTTAATAGACAGTATCAAGCCAAAGATCTTAAGTAAATCAAATAGACCCATGAATGGGGAATGAACTCGGGGCTTTTCACGGAGTTTTCTGCAGATGGCTATCACAATGGCCGGGGATCAAGGCAACTTATCTCCGAGGCCAAAATGCTTCTTAACGCTTATTTAAGCTGCTTCTATTTTCTGATACCGAACGATGTCCGTATTAACTTTAATATTCAGCTCAAAAGTCTAGACTTGTAAAGCAGTTTAAAACTTTGTTGAAATAAAGTTTATTATATGTCGAGTATTAACTGATCATATTAATTTAAAGTTATTGTTAGCAATGCTTTTATTTTCAAACACTTGAAAAAACAATAAAAATATATTGAGTTGTACTCCCCTCAGCAGCCATAAAATTTAAACCACAACGTTACTGATCATTTCTACAAATTCATCACAATAATAAAGAGCGTTACATTCGGCAATGAATTCGTAGGATCAAATTTACATTTTTATGGTTTCTGAGCACTCAATAAAAGCCGCAAATGTAAAAGATCCTGCAACAAGCACAAATCTGTGAAAGCGAAGCGAAACCCCTTTCAGTTGGGCGAAACATTTCACCGTAACTATAGGCTTTGAAAAACAACAATGCCTCGCCATACGTATGTATGAGGATACGCAATATACTTTAAAAGTACGAACACCATAGACTACCGAAACTTGTAGAGGCGGACTATTTTTGCAAATTTTACTTTAATTCGGATTTCGTAAAAGATAAGGTTTTTAGTTCTCATACATTAGAATGAAGAAAGAGAAACATTTATTTCACTCAATAAATTTAAAAATTCGTCGACCCGTCCCGTCTTCGTTCAGCTTAAACATATTTAATTGGCTATAATCTTTCCTGATATTCGCTTTAAATTGAACAAAGCCTAAATTTAAAGTAAATGCTTTCACAGTATCACACACAAACAGATAGACAGTAAGTTTTAGCTGTATGTGCTATAAGAACACATTAAGTTAAATTTTATTAAATATCTTTTATACAGACATGTGATAAGTTACATTTTAGTGTGAATACTCCTTATTTATTACACCTATTTATACATGAGTATGACGTGTATGTAAATAGGTGTAATAAATAAGGAGTATTAGAAAAATAAAAAAATTAAAATCGAAAATAACTTTCAAACAAAAACAATAAAATAGTATATAATCCTGCAACATTTGCATAACAATCTGGTTTGTGCAAGTGTTTTCTTAAAATCTAAAGCAATTAATTTACATAAATGGCTTCCATAGCCGTTTGTTGTAGTTTATTAAGTCTTCGCAGAACCCCTCTCTGCTCTTTAGCCACGCTATTTTCATGTATCTAGACTACAAATGGAAATTCATTTAAATAGTGAGCTGACGTTTTAATTCAATGATTTAACAATACGATTTAAATATTTATGCTTGAGTATACATCTATTGAAATAGATTACTTACTAAATTTATTGTTAAGAAGACAAAGTTCAATCTGGTGGCGATACTGTTAATAACATTTATAGGCTAATGCTAATGCTAATGGACTGCCCACTACACCGTATTCCTATTACAGTCATATTATGACTGTAATAGGAAAGATAGTTCTGTTGCAGTTTGACGGCTAATTTTATAGAACAAATGTTGAATATTATAGTGAAGCGTAACCCTCATTAAAGATCCCTTGAGCCGATATCTTTATTTAAATACCAGCTGACCCAGCAAGCAAGTTGTTTTGCCATATAAATTTTAGAAACTTGAGGTTGTCCATCCTTAACTATAGGGGTATAAAAAATAGAATGTTGACCGATTCTCAGACCTACCCGCATGCACACAAAATTTCATAAAAATCGGTCGAGCCGTTTCAGAGAAGTTTGGAAACAAACACCGTGACACGAGAATAAATGAGCTTCTAAAAACAGCTTTTAAGTCACAATTCCTAGGAGTTATTCGGCTTCCTATGAAAACGATAAATATCTTTTGCTTTTTAAAACAGGCTAAAATTAAACATTTTACTAAATATTTTATTTATTCAATATCCTTTTGAGAAGTCTACCAGCACATGCAAAGGAATCTTGTTAGTTATAGCTGCTAACACGGTATATTGGGAAGCAGTCGCATTCGTCTGATCTCCAGGCTTCGCTTTGAGAGCGTCAGTTGAGGGGCTTACATGGAATAGACTCGATTGTGCCAGCGATATACTTATTTGTTTGCCATTGATCGACTACTCGTACGTTTGTAGGGTGCAATTGCGTAGCGAAATGTAATTTAGAGACTCGACATAGCATAATAAACTTTGCTACAATTCTGTATCTTATCTTGTCCTACTCCTTATGCTGCAAGTAACTATGCCTTATTATAGGTAACAATACCGCATATGATATCTGCAATTTTTTTTCGTTTAAATATTATTGGCGCATCCATAGACAATACCAAATTGGGCATATTTTAAAAAATGTTACATGGGCATTTTGTGAAAAAAATCAAACCTTTTCGTAATCAGAATTTTCTTCTGAGGTTACAACGAAGTGCTAATCATAAAATCCTTTTAGAAGAAAACTATCATTTTTATGAAAAATATATTTATGAATTTTTTGTATGTTTGTACGCGTATTAGGTAAAAAGTAAATATTATGCGGTTTTTACACTTTTGCAAGTCTAACTTAAAATATATTTTAACAAGTTTTAGCACGGCCAAGCTCAGACAGGTCGACTAGTAACACATAAAGTTATAGTTTTTCATCATATCCGCAGAAGTGGCACACGATGCGTTGACAACAAAGGGTTACGATTGCTTAATGGACAGTGAAGGCTGATATAGGAGTGATAAATCACCGTAGTGATTACCCAGCCATTATCTAAAATCCAATCTCAGGGGCGACAAGTTGCAGAAACTTGATGACGTAATTAAGCTCGACGGAACATGCTCCTTGTTTAAAAGGAATGGGTGGGTAAATATAACAGTAGTTGATATCTGTCTAGAACTTTAATTATTTTTGACTATTATTATTACTCTTTGCAAATACTACCACAAGTCTTACAAATCTGTTACTTTTGATTGATGCTGATTTTATAATAATAAGATATGATTATTCCTCCCTTAAAAATAATTCAGCAAATCTTTACTACAACTATATTTCTTGTTTTAGAATTAAAATTTACTAAAACTTACAATGTTACCTTACGCAATTCTGCTGCTGAAGCAAAAAAGATTTGAAACATGAATTCCAATCTAAAAGTAATCTAGATTAACGAAATTCATATATATTATACGTACAAACGTACGTTAAATATGTTGAAAACGATCTAGATTTTATTGATTAGATTTTTTTATGAATTACCAATCATCGCCTTTAAAATTAGCAACTCTGTAAAAATATTATCAGAATATTTTTTCTGAGTCTGTCTGTCTGTCTGTATAAAATAATTCTTGGCATTATAAAACCTCCGAATATTATGTTTAAAAATTATCTGACGGCTTTTACAGAACAGTGATTTATCATTTAACTTTCAAGCCAGTGAAGTAAAGGGAAAAGTAAAAGCATAACAATATCTAATCTGTCTATCTATCTTCCTATACCTATCTACCAATTTATTAATTATCTGCTATTGCTTAGCTTTGTTTTAAGTTGAACTGAGTAAGATAAGTAATATTACTCAGTTTTAAACTATTACGATACAAAAAGTTTCCTCGTACCTTTACTTTGAAAATAGGATCGTCTGAACATTTCACATATACTTTATGAGTACTAAAAATTAGCAGCGCCATCTGTCGACACTCAAATGGACTACGAGAGTTAAGGTTTAAAAAGCTAATTGAACTTCGCGTTCATTGACAGCGGTCAATTTTTGTCGGATCTATGAAAATAATAGCTAATTTTTTTTAATTGCTTAACGGGAAATACATAAAATGTTACAAAATCCTATATGTTTCTCTTGAACCTTTGCACAGTAATTTTTGCAATCATTTACGACGTAACAAGACAAATTTTCAATTTATGACCGCTGTGTCTTAGCGAGACGTTGGCTCTAAATGATAATTTAGGGCACATTTACTACATACAATTTCTCTACTAACCGGGCCCTTACCCCAGTACCCAATATATAAGTGTATGTAACAAACTCACTTTAACAATTAGCAAGATGTTAAATTTAAATGGACCGTAACCTGCATTTAACTCGGCGTTTAGTTAAATAGCTTTCCCTCTGAATATTTTTGTAATAAAGTTAGAAGCACAATTGACATGCATTAGTGGTGTTTCCTGCGTTTGGCTCGCGTCGCGCGGCGCGTCGCATCGTTACCGTCCGGAAATTCAATGGAGTTTTGCCCTTCGTCTCCCTATCGAATAGCGACACTTGACCTAAATAAAGACGTTAAATATAAATATAATTACAAAAATGGTTATTTCTTGAAAATAGATTTTGTGTCGATCGCCATCTAGTGGCTAAGTTAAATATTATAATACTACTATCTCGTAATTTAGAGCAAAAGATTGGAGCACAAAATAACGCATTTACAAAATTTATATTATTTATATTTATTAATAATATCGTGAGTTTTTTTTATTTTGATATTATAATACGATAATATAATATTTATTCAATTAGTTTTAGGTTACTTGATTTAAATTAGTAAAATAATGATTTTTGAATTGCACAGCAAGTTAAGCTCTAATCGAGATATGAATATATTTTTTACGATTTTTTTAGAATTGTTATGTATTCAACGTCCATACCTGAATATTTTAAAAGCCACCACATCTACGGTAAACAAAATCTCCCCCAAGAGTGGTAAAAGCAAGAAAATTGCACATACGACCGCTTACAAGCTCTCGAGACGTGACGGAAGCGGGAGCGACGCGTCATGATCGCCTGATCAATAAGTCTTTCAGTTAAATATTTGCACAGGGAGAATATTAGTGTGGATCCTTATTAAACTTTTTTCATCACACGATCACGATACGATAAGAGCTAATAACTAAGGACTACTCCTGGTTCATAATTCAAACAATCTCTAATGCTTGACCTAAATGAACTTAATTACGGTTTCTTTTGAATCTTTTATATTACTCTTACTCTCGTAAATAATAGATTAAAAAACATTCTACGCGATTTTACTTGCATTTGAATCATTGTCAAGGTTAACGTGTAAACTGTTATCTGTAAGGGATCCAAAAATGACAGATTTTCATTTATACTTTTTCTCTACCTTCAGTTAAATTTCCAAAAATCCTTTCTTCGTAGACGCCTACACTGTCAAATAAAGTCACGTGCAATTTTTCATCAACTTAGCCTCAGGATTTTAGGTTGTGTACCGACATGTCATTGTTTCCTTTAAAAATACATTTTTTTAAATATTTTATTAAGGTATATGTATATATAATAAGGTCACGGAGATTAAATCCACCGGTTTTCACCAGTGGTCCGGGCAAAAGCCGGAGCCGGACGCTGCACGAAGTGTGAAGCGTCTTGTTCGCGATTCTGATCAATAAGTCTTCCACTCAAATATTTGCACAAGAAGAACATTAGTGCCGACTGACAGTAAAAGTATTTTATGCTAGACGATAACGATAAGATTATTTTGACGATATAATATTTAATGTGTTTGATTTGGTTATTATTTTTAATGAGTACGCCTACCGTTTTTTTTTTAATAATGATTCCTCCACCGCAAGGTTGCCTGGAAGAGATCACTCTGAGCGATAAGGCCGCCTATTGTACATATATTTCTTTTGTGGTGAAATTTTTTGGCTTATTTTTGTAATATTTGGTGTACAATAAAGTATATTTATTATTATTATTATTAATATTAGATTTCATTCCAAACCCGTATTTTTTTATATGCATGTACATTGTACAGTGCTCCAACGTCAAACCGATTATTTAACCCAACAGGTAGCACATATTACTCATTATATTAATAATTTTATAAATAATATTTATAATTATATACAAATTTTCTACAGGACTAATTGTCCTATGGAAAATTTGAATTTTGTTATTTTTTTATTTTAAATAGTTGATTTATCTGATAAAGATTTTTTGATATGCCTATTATTCAAAATATATTTTAGATTGAATTTTATTAGATTTGTTAAGTTATTAACTTATATTATGAATTAATTAAGAAATTGATGGACTAAAAATAAATAGTACGAATTAAAATATTAATTAATACATGCATGTAACTAAAATTTACGGAATTATAACAAATTATTTTGAAACTAAATATTAATTTGCAAGCTATTTTGCCGTAGGTCCCCTACGGAGCTGTAACGCACAAAGATGTATATGATGGGCTAGTTCATTTTTTGGCCCAAAAAATCGGGATTGTGATAAGTGAATATTTTTGCCTTTACATAAGTAGTGCAGTACTTTTATGCGTTTTTACTCTATTACATTTTATGTTCTCGTGTACCATATTTAAAAGCATATTATGACGTGATTATATAAGATACGGGCGCCTTGAAAGGCCCATTTTTTCAATAATTAAATAAGTATAAAAAAGGATTTTTTTTGAAAACAAACTTTTTCACAATATTGCTCATTTATTTGTAAATAAAATTAACGTTCAAATCAACTAATCGAACATATTCGCGAAATTTAAACTCATTCGACTTATTAACTTGTAAAATTTCGAAAGTGGGCCATCTTAGGAACAGGGCTATCATAGGCGTACGTACCTTATAAAAAAAATTAAAAATATGTTTTACATATTATGCGAAAATACATTATCGTATCGTTTAATGTAAATCAAAAAAGTTAGTTTCTAATATACACAGAGTATAAAGAGTAGACTTTTCATTAAAGACAACTAATATTGAAATATTACCATAAAGATCTCAATGTTTAGATACATAATTAATTTGTCTTTGAAAACCTTGATGGTTTTATTACTAACTGACTTCTTAATGTTATAAAATATAATTTAAGAAGGTATTTTGTGTATCTTTCTTTTTGTTAGACAGTAGTCACACCTTGCACGACCTGTGTAAAATTGATCCCAAAATATAATATGTACGAAGAACTATTTTGCGAAAACCCCACTATCTCTCATAACTCGTATACATATGTTCATACTAGACGTATTTGACAGTTTTCATAGAATAGATAAATACATTCTTAACGTATGGTATTATTAATTATCTATTATGTAGATATATTTTTAGTTAGTATGCATATTTTTCTGACAGTTGTATTATAAATTGATGTATTTATGATGTATAAAATAGAAATTTCATGTATTAAGTATAATGTAATAAATCAGAAAGTATATTATTTTAAATGTAGAGCCTGCGAAGCTACTCTGTGCACATTTTTGGCGCAGACCTAGACGGAAATAGTGGGCGCCACTGAGTCTTCTATTGGCGCCAGACATCCATCTCGGTTATATTCAGTGGAACCATCTCCTAAATCAATTTTATTATCACACTTTGTTATTAACGAGCGGAGCCAATAAGCTTTATAAAATCAAATTTTAGTTTAAGTATAGAAAACTTTACAACACATTTTATGTGTCCTTTATTATAGTAGGAGTTTTTAAGTATATAAAAGTAAGATTAAAATTATTTATTAATAAAAAAAAGTGCAAGTTCTAGAGCGCTGCTGGGGATTGGAAGGATTGGATTTTATTTAAAGTATTTTTGGATATTAGTTCAATAGTAAATCTCTGGTCTGACAATGCGTAATTTAATTTTTTTATAGTTTATTAAAGTTGTAAAAATGTTTATGAAAATGAATTTCTCAGACAAAGACTTTCTAAAAATAAGTTCTTGGTAAAGAAGTTGTCGCTCTTGGACGCTGATTGGACAATTCTGCCAAAAAAAATTAAGTTCAATGTGTATCATATAAAAATACATAATTTCAAAACTCTAAAACAGTAATAACCAAAGCAGTCACTCAGGGGTTGATGACGAGTTAGAAGGGAAAGAAAAATTATTTTTTTTCCGGTGTCCGTGAGATGAAAAAGGGATTCACAGTACAGGTCTATGAAGATTGTAGAATTTCATAATGATTTTATTGCATAACAGTTTAGTACTTCCTTCTTTTTTTGTCGTCAAAATTTTCTTTGTTTAATTTATAAGAAATGAGAGTACTGCAATAGTGATTCTGTTGGTTCTAAACAAACACATCCCTCGCTACAAGAAATGTTCTATCAACAAGCAACATGCCAAGTGGTCTTACGACACAATTAAGTTTGTCTAAAAGATAATTTTTAATAAAAAAAATTATAACAATCAAACTGGATTTTTTAAAGTTATAATTATATTTTGCTTGTTCCTTAACAGTAGGTACATGAACCTGATTCATCTCACCAAAACGCAAAGTAATTAATACCGAAGATATTTTTGATTAAAATTTTATAAGCATGGTATAGGATATTCGTATACTGTCTGTCTGCTTTGAAGTTGGATTAAACCCGGTGGGCACCGCCCTCTGCTGCCGGTCACCGCAAATTAAATCCCGTCCTTTCATAGCTTCTCATTATACCTTACAATTAGTATGACGCTTTGAAAGCAAAAAATAATTGAAACTTTATCAACATCCTTAATGAAATAGAAGTTGCTGTTCCAACAAAAATTTGAAATCTTGGTAAAGAAAAGACCTATGAGTTTAGATCAATCCATACAAACACATATTTTAAATAGGAAGTCGAACTGCACCTGCTCGACACTCACCGTTCACTGTTCTTATACAATAAATAAAGTATAATATTATTACCTCATGTGATCTTCGATAAGTGAGACCAAACATCGCGCCATTAATCTACACTAATCACAAAACAATAGACAATATTCACGGTATGAAATCACCTGACGGACCACCTTAAAACTATCAGGGCAAAGGTTATATATTTTCAAAACGGCAGGTTTTCTTGAACCACTCGTCAATACCTAGTTATAGTATAGTATTGCTAACTCGTTTTATAAAGCACTCTACTTCGTTTTGTTTAAAGATTGAAAAATAGATACGAAAATCTATAAATATCCCCTACAAAAAAATCGGGGTTATATTAAGGAAATTTAAAGGTTCGTTAAGGAAGGACGGAGATGGTATCAGTGAAGATCCTATTGTGGATGCGACCCCAACCTAACATCAATCAGTACACTACGGAACTGCGGAGTTAGTTTACATAGTTTCAAATAAGTCGTCAATTTCTAATTAATTGTAGACTGAATTATGATTGTATGGATACTAGGTCTTCGTACAAGTACCATGAAAGATTGTCCAAAGCATAAAACATATTAATAATTATTTTTGTTTTGTATGTATACGTGTATGTAAATCATACCTATATTATTTCACTATTTGCATTATTAACATTACCGATGGATATTTATAGTTACGTTTGTTTTAACGGAGTTTTTTAAGTTTTTGTAATATATAATTTAATTGTATTAGACTAGCTGACCCGGCACACGTTGTTTTATCATGGAATAATTTATTTCGCAGTGAATCTTTATCATCTTCCTAGATGTATAAAAATAGCATAACTATTTTCATACCTCATCCAGCATACCTATTCTCAGATTCTCACACCAAATATCCAAAAAAAATCATTAAAATTGGTCAAGCCTTTCGGCAGAGTTCGATAAAATGTTACTCGAACAATAATTAGAATTTAGTACTTAAATAAAAATGATATTATAGATAATATCTATGTATTGTAGATGATGATATGAAGACTGCCGCGAAGTGACTATAAAACGGTATTGGATCTCTTTTTGCGTTTTGGAACTCTTTTAATTTAAACCCTTAAGTCCATAGTGGTATAGCTCAATGAGAAAATTCGTTAATTATAATAATAACGAACAGAAATAAGAGGGAGCTCGTAAGAATACCTCACCATAACAAAGTTGTCTCGTCATCTCCCCAAATTGTAATATTTTATTCGAATCGGTTTGTTTGCACGATTTATATCGC
Organism: Limenitis camilla; assembly: GCA_905147385.1. Taxonomy (NCBI): domain Eukaryota; kingdom Metazoa; phylum Arthropoda; class Insecta; order Lepidoptera; family Nymphalidae; genus Limenitis; species Limenitis camilla. The sequence goes on along the minus strand of LR990234.1, from coordinate 7,183,965 downwards.
GTCCCCTTGGCGCCCGGCGCCGCGCCGTCCCGTCGGACAGACACACCGGCTCCGATCTATCGATCTCCAGAGATGCTGCTAATACAATGCCGCCGCGCGACGAGCAACGCCACACTAACACACTTCCGAGTATTTGCAAGAATTAGGGCAACACCCTAAATTTCATATAGGTATTGTTTTGTAGAATTAAGTTTCTTAACGCAGCTAGCAGAAGAAGTTGCGTTGAAAAAATCGTCGCATAAGCTAATCTATACGTGTATTAATTAAATGTGACTTATCTCTGATATTCACTGTTTTGTTATTCATTAAATTGTAAATTCATAAATTACATATTTATGAAAACTGTTAATTAATAAATATTAAGTGAATTACTATAAATCTTATATATAAAATTCTCGTGTCACAATGTTAGTTATCATACTCCTCCGAAACGGCTCGACCGATTTTTATAAAATTTTGTGTGCATATCAGGTAGGTCTGAGAATAGGTCAACATCTATTTTTTATACCCCTAAGTTGCAAGGGTAGCCCACCCCAATTTTTTTTAAATTTATATAGCAAAACAACGTTTGCTGGGTCAGCTAGTATTATTTTTAAATTTTAAAAATCAAAACAGCACCGACAGCATACATTTTTTTAACGTTTTTAATATTCTTTTGCATGTTATTGCTTCTATGTGTTCTGCTTACAATTTGTATTTATTTACCTTGCACCTTTACACCAAAAAATCTAATTCAAGATATACTCCTACAATATACAAATTACATTTGTAATACTTGCTTTTACGTTTATGGTAAACATCCTTATAATAGTTATTAACAAGGCAGTAATACCCCTCAATGTGGCTAATTGGGCGTCTCGCCGCAACGGGACCACAAAAGGACTACCGCTTGCTCATTAAATTTAATCAACAGCCTCGGCTTTCATATTTCAACAGCTGCCGATCAGAAATATAACACCGTTTGTCAGTCAATAAGTCAAGAAAATTGATATAGAAACATATATTATTATTCACTAGTCGACCCGGCTTCGTTGGCCTTACCTAAACATTTTTAAATGACAATGAACAATTATTTTAAATATGGCATAAGATACGGTCAGTATACAATTTTGTCCACAGGAATTGCTCTTCTGCCTGTGTTACAAATTATTTGCGTATAAAATTAAATTCAAATTGCCTATAAAATAAGTTAAACCCTTTTATCTTGCAGCAGAACTTTCTTTCCTTTCCAGCCCATATACATAATACTTATTATAAAAAGTCCTGTTCTTTGATCCAAGTTATAACGTAAGATGCGTGTACAAACATATAGATAGACAAAAATTCTAAAAGTAGTTGTTATAGCTTCTATTGGTTTTAAAAGATTCTGTTCAAACCTGATGATTTTTTTCTTTTCTTTTTCTTTTTTTTTCTTTTTTTTTACAATTTTATTGGATGCACTCTGCAGAAATTTGATTTATTTTCTGAGAATCCCGGTAACAGATATGTGATAAACTAATATCCGGCACTTTCTGCGCCTAATGACAGGATGTGAAGTTGTTGGTGCGACAGGACACGCTAGGGTGTAAATAGAGGAAGTAACATTCATATTATTCTTTATCTAAAATATTGGATCTTTTGTACATGTTGAATTAAAATTTTAGCACATACCTAACAATCAATATTTTAGAGAGATTTGTTCCTTATAGTCCAGTCGATAAGTTGAAAATGGTCTAAAATAGAGATACTGCTCTTGAAATTATGTGTGATAGCTTATTGGATCCGGAATTACGCCTAGAAAAATGTGCTAAAAGTCGCTTTTGACGCCGCGCGCGAACACTAAAAATTTCTCGCAGAGACCTATTTAAACTTTAAATTAACATTATAAATAATGGAGAGAGAGTTCTGTTAGTAGGGAGTTTATAATTGGAAATGTCCTCCTCTTTAAGAATCTTTTTTTGAAATTTCTAATATATATTCTATGAAATATTCGCGAAAAACGAAATATTTTTATTGTTCATTTTATTTAAGGTTCAATTAGTGTACAATAAAGTTAATAAATAATAAGAAAGCCTTCGCCTGTGTCAACGAACTTTTGTACTTTTTTATTTTATTTTTATTTTTCTGTGCAATAAATGGATATCATTATAATTCACGTTTTCCTATCGCAGACACTACATACATAGTTCCAACCATTTCCTGGTTCAGAAAACTTAAGATATAAGAAGTAAAGAAGAAGAATATCCAGACTCGCTCACTCACAAGATTACTATTAAACTTATTATTATTTCTAAATTATTTTTATTTTTCCATTAGAATCATATTGAAGGAAACTTTTCAAATAAACAGAAGTGAGCTTTATTTTTGTCACCAAACTAATTGTTCTACAGATGATTCTGCACAGGGCGAAATAAAACAAAGTGGCAGAGAGCAATTAATTTAGGGGTCCGTTGTTCAGCCTCGGGCTATGGACCAATCCAGTAATTGTCGACGGCAATATTCAAATGGCGGAAACAATTAGCGTGAGTGCTGTATACATATTTAGCTGTCTACCCTAATATCTAGGACGGATGACAACGAAGGCATTTGGATTTTACTTGATTGATTATTTTGAGTTATCACACATTTTTATTATGGTTTTTTAATTATTATTCATTTATTTTTAATTATTATTAAATTCTGGTTACTTAACGAACTAGAAAATAATTCGTTGTTACTGAAAATTCAAACCTTTTTGGTAACGAAGATATTTTACCAATTAGTAGTGCGTACAGTATTATTCAAATACAGGAAATTTTATTAAAATTGTATTAATTGTTGGTTGTCATTCTTTTCTTTAACTAATTCTACTTTTTACATTTTATAATTAAGTTGTTTCAATACATAGTAAATGTTTAAAACACCATACTTTTTGAATCAGCCTTAACCAATAACGTTTTAACTTTACCTCCTTCGAGCCGAAACAATAGACGTGTCAACAGAATTGAGACTTTGTTTTTATTACTTATGAATTGAATGTTCATTAGCACGATAGCAGTAATCCTTGATAGACTGTTATACATTTTATATCTATACCATGTGATATTAAGTCTGATAATTGATGGGAAGCTCCCCCTTTTAGCTCGTTGAAAATCTCTTTTGTGTACTGCGATAACGCTACAAAGCCTACTAATGTCTTTTAAGGACTTAGTGATTTAAACGGACTAAATAATGAACCAGCTACCCTTTCCCCGTTACGCAATTTATGAGCTTAAACTGTTAGGGCTCCCAAAATATGTCATCATTTAGCATAATGTACAACAGTTTTTAATCATAAGTAAAAAGTTGTTTACTTCTTTCTAACACAAAAATAGACAAAAATTTAAGATACAATTTGTATCATTAATCAAAAGATTCAACAAAATAGTAAAAATTACATCCATTTTCTCGCAGAAGTGTATCGTGTAACATATGGGCAGAAAGAAAAAATAAAATATACATATAAAATTAACTTTTGTGCGTCTATAATACTCCAGCCATAGAACAAGAAGCGTCTCGCATGAGGACACAAATCCGGATCTATCTGTTTGTTATCAGCGTGGAGCAGTCGGGCGCCCGCGGCCAGGGCTGCGGGGCTGCCGAGCCGCGATCCAAATAATCGCATTACTTGTACGAGTACGTTCACTCCATTTGGTACTGAGCTTAAAACGATTGTCCTTTACCCTCTATTATCTGTTTTTGACTGAGTCTAAGATGTTTATAAAGATATAGATGCGTTAACTGCGAACTATATTTGCAACGAACATGTAACCTTAAAGGCCTTGTATTCAATCAGTCCACAGATAACTACCTAATGTGATCTGTGAATCAGTCATACATACAGATCACTATATCATTTACGTGACATTCATAAGTAAAGGTACGTGGTAGTAATAATTTAGCCTTAAAAATTATCATAAATTATTATCAATTAAGTGTATGTCTGAATTACCTATACTGCTAGTGATAGGATGGAAAAAATGATTTCATACATAAATACTACAATTAATTTATTATAACAGAAATGTTTTGTTTTTATTATATAATATGAAAGTATTTTAATCTTAATTCTTCTTATACTTACATACAAGTGAGAGAGAGACTAAATTTTGCTGAAGATATAATTTTTCTTTCAGAAGAGACTAAATACTACATGGGTACGTAACTATAGTTTTAGTGCAATTGCTATTATATTTACAAAATTTTAGATCTATCTTAATCATCACATGAACGATAACTTTAAGTAAAAAATAATAATCAATGTGAAGACCCTATGACAATAAGTTTCATCGAAGACATGTTCGAGATTTCGCCCTTATTTTATTTCTATTGCAACTTGTATTATCCGCTGTCAATATTATTGACGACCGACTAACAGGTTTCACCTAAATTGCTTTGATTCGCCTTTATATTTTTAGGCTTTGTATTATTTTTAGAAGTATTTCACAAAATTATTCATTTAAGTACAAATATTGCTGAGATTTATCATAATCATAGACTAACGGTTTTATCACGAAATCTCGAAAACTATTAGGGTATAATAATAAATAATCAAATACGAAAAATTATAAGGCTCAGAACGAGTCAGGTACAATCTGGATTTAGTGACAAACTTAATTTTGTGCTGGAAGAGTCTTGTCTCTATATATCGACGATCGCCAGTTAGTTTACCGACTGTAAAAAAATATTTATTTTTTACAGTAGGTATTATTTATATTTATACAATAAGACGTTTTTTAAGACTAAATTTCACGATTCTAAACATTAACCGACTTAGAAGTTTGATTTTTTCATAACTGAGGCACCGCAGTTTTAAGTATTTGATATTAATTTCCACTTAATATCTCCACACGTTACAGTATCTTACAAAATACAAATAACACATTAAATTCAGATTATAGTGGTATGATTTGAATTTCAAAGCTAGCTTTTGATTAAGTTCTTAATGAAATTTAAACCCCACTTTTGAGAGTTTTAGTTTAAATAACACCTTCGAGGTAATTTATGTTTTTACAATATTTCATTAAGTCTTGTGATGTTTTTCGTGACCGAATGAACTGAAATCTTGTATACTTATTATGTAAATCGGAAAACAGTGTTATATCGTTATGACTTCATGTCATGGCTGATCTAATGATGAAAGCGGAAGCTGTCCATATGAACTCTTGGCAAATACTCTGATCATAGATTATATACTTCTGTGTATATTTTTATTAACAACTAAAAAAAATAAATAATTTCTTGTTTAAGTTAGCAACATTCGCGGATACGGATCGGTAGCTTTTATTTTAATCCAAGACTGTATATAACCTCTGTTCCGATAAACTTAGAAGTTGTCAACGAAGCGCTCCTGGTGACCATTATGTCTGTGTAATGGTGTGTGCTGGGTCTCCATTACTAAGATTTGAAGTAAGTTTTTAATATCCGTTACTGGCTTGTTCCCGTCTTAAGTGCATATTATTACTGTCTTGTGCGTGTTTAAATGCTTTATACATAATTATGATATATTTAAGGTTGCTTCTCAATTCAGTCAGTAATTCAAAAATTAAAACACTTTATTAAACTCTCTTTAAATTTTTTTTATGGAAGATTTTACGGAAGACATCATGTCTTATCAAAAATTAAAACGAAATCATGAAAGATCTGAATGCCATAATTCTAAATATTTCAATCGTGCCTAAAGAATTTTTAGTTTTCGGAGCTCCTATTTTTTGATAACGCAATATCTGCCTTTAATAAATTTCTAATTAGACAATTTTAACCGACTTCCCTTCCCCTATAATCACGAATTCTATTGATAATAATTTAAAAATCATTGTCCGCCATGTTCTAAATGAACAATTTGATAAAACCTCTAGGACTCAAGCATCCTTTACAGTAATATAAAGAAGTTTGGTCATAGGTCTAGTTTAGCGCTACAAGTCTTGTTATCTGCTGTTTTCACTTCAGCTACTCTCATCAATCAGATATTAAATCAATCAAACTGGATTTAGGGCTGGCAAGCTGCAGAAAACATGGTTTTGTGATGCCAGAGACTGTGGGATCAGCCGGTATGCAAAAAAGTTCACATATGTCTTCGTTTGGGTGTTAAGATATGCCAGTCACACCTTTTCTACTCTAGCAATCACTACATGGGTGTTGATCAGTTTTCGGGACAAGGTTGGGACGGCTAGTTTGGACTGTCGACAGTCCGTTGCATTATTCCATCTCGCATTGTGCGTATTTAGGGTGAACTGACGCAGCCATGAGTGAAAAGTGCTAAAGGAGATAGGAAGGCGTAGTACAGGGCCTACCACAGTGGTCATGGATCCTCTTCTCGCCAGCTCATCACCTGCATCATTACCTAGAGATCCGCAATGCCCCTTTATCCATTGTAGGACGTGTTGACTGCAGCAATGCGTTGAAGTGCTAAGTGACATTCGTATATGAGGCTTGATGTGATAGAATCACTGCCAAGCGCTTGGAGAACAGCCTTACTGTTAGAGAGAATCCGGATTCCGGAATCTGTGATTTCTCTCTTAAAGACTGCATTAGCAGCATGGGTAACAGCCACCCATTCACACTGGAAAATGGTGCTGTGGTTACCCAATGCTAGTGATAGATCAATATTCAGATCCACAGAGAAGACACCTGCTCCTGCTCCTGCCTAAATCCATTTTGGAACCATCTGTGTATATATGGTACTCCAGTGTCTTTGAATGGTCTTGTTGATGTTCGCTATTCTTGTCACTAGGTGCTGTTAGGAGTGGGTGAGAGCTTACCATCTCTTCCCATAGTTTTGTGTGAGGACCCCCTTTGTTTTGCCATAGGCCTAGGTGACTATAGACTTATGTGTTAGTAACTAATTTGATGACCTATTAACATAAAAGATTATTTTTCCGTACCTTAAAAGGAAAAATGAACCCTTATAAGATCACTTCGTTGTCCATCCGTCTATCCGTCTGTCAAGACACGTTTTCGAAGGATCGCGTGGAGGTATCAAGTTAAAATTAATATCAAATACTCAAGCTTGCGGTCCCTTGCGGCTGGCAAAAAATCAAATTTCTTAATAAATCGCAAACATCGACGATTTTGTCATCGTATCGTGTGATATGAATCTAAAGCTATATCGATCTGGAATCCTAGTAACAGCTTTAAACGATATGACATGACCACAGCTTGTAAAATATTTTAATCGACTCCAAAAAAAGAAGGTTCTATATTTGACAATATATGTTTTATAATATATGATCACCGACTTTAAAATTATTTTAGTGAAATTATTTTTTATTGAAATTGTACAGAACTCTCAGAGCTCGAGTTCCATACTCGCACTTGGCTGAATTACTTCTTATTATAATTACAAATTTCCAGGTTTCAGATTTGTTCCCTATACTTTTACTAAAAGATATTGCTTCATGCTGAATTTCGTGATTTCAGGTCACCCGGAAACACTCCATTATAGTATCTTTTGGTATTCAAAAGATAATCGTAATCATCGCCATGCATGCGACTTTTAGTCAGATTTTAATTTTTAAACTTATTTTGCTATATCTACGTTTTCTAGATTAGATCTTCGGTTAATTTTCCCGATAATTGAGTCTTCACTATATTTGAATTGCCGAATTTTGTGTATCTTGCATATCAATATTTCCATATATCAATTTAAATACAATACCAGTTTTATTTAATATTTAGTGTAGCGACGGCATTACATTAATTCAATGCATATGCAACCTAAACTAAAAGTACATTTAGCCTATGGAATTAACAATTCCTCAATTTTACAAATGTAGTAAAATTACTGACTTACTTGAGCAGAAGGGGTTTGTTAGCGAATAGGCCAGAAGCCTTTTCTTTCGCTGCCTGTAGCCCCTGCATTGCGGTGGCCCGATGTTATTCATGTACCCACACTTACACTTTGTTAGCACCTGAAAGTTAAAAATTAATGTTATAATCATATAGTAAATATGATCGTAAAAGTTTTAATATTTATGATTGTGATCTACTGATATTTTGTTCACCAGAAGAATATTGTATGTATATATATTCATAAAAGAAAATTAAAAAACAATTAACATAAAAAAATCCTCTTTTCTACTTGAATTGAGCACAAATTCAATTTAATTTAGTTAAACAACTGTCAGATATAAGGAACGCTTATAAAAGGAATATTATCACCTGGATGTTACATAATAGTTATAATACACTATACATGATGTACTATATCCATATACAATGTATGTACATGTATGTATATAACGTCATCCCCAATGACATGTAAAATCAAAAAAATGACGCAATGAAACAGTATATTTTAACAATGTAGGAAATTGGATATAACATTATGTAAGTATAAAAGTAACTGGTTTTACTTACATATTTTCTGTTCCTAGGCGTAGCAGGTCCGTCGTAGCGTCTGTCGATCGTGTAGCACCCCGCGCCGCTCTACGGTACCGCTACGGCTGCGCGTAACCCCTACCGTCATTGGTCGATATTTCTACAGAACTAGAAGTACATCCTCCAATAGCAGCCTTCACTGTAAAGGGGCGGAGTTTTGTAACATTTCAGAAAATTTTCAGGAGGTCCAAAAGTACATAGAGTTGGTATCGACCCCGTCAATGTTTCCACTCAGATTATCTGCAGGGTGCGCAGACTACTGGTATATACTAACTGTATTACATTACTGAGATTTGTATTCAGATTAACAAAATATAAATTTAATTAAATGTGTCATAAATTATGATACTCTCGTTTACGTAAACTATAGTTTGATTGCAAAATCCACATTAGTCACAGTCACCAAACATACTTAAAATAAAGGTAGTCTCGCTTAAGTATTTAAATCTAACATACATTTTAATATAACGCTAAGACTATAAGAAGAACTATATATTTATAATATGGCGTAATTTACACCTAAAAATATCCATTAATTAAGTTCAAATAAAGTGGAGAAAATTATTGATAAAATCTTACAAAGAAATGCTCAAAACCGTCTTTTTTTGGTTAAAAATTCAGTTTATACAAATTTCATACAAGTGACTACCACCGTGTCACATTATATCGATTTTCGAACAAACTCAGTATTAACACAAATCAGTTTAATGTCTCAATGAAATACAATACAATGATAACTATTCAGATTTTTGTTCATAATTTAAGAAAAAATAAAATTCTTTATTTCTAGTTGGTCTATTCTTATAATTTTTAATATATTTATTTCTAAATTTAACGAAAATTTTAAAAGGTATTGTTATACATTTAAATTTTAACGGCTGTGTTTTCTGGATTACGTGACGTGTATTCTAATACAGCTTAAGGGTTTAAAATTATATTTTTTTGTGATTTTTAAACATGGAAGATATAAATTACATCGTGTTTGAAAAGTCTAAAAAAAAAAACAAAGAACTAACAAGCCAAAAATTAGGTTGAACACCATAAGTTTAAGAGTGTTTAGTACAGTGATAAATAACACTAACTTGTCCCATTGAATAAAATGCGAATCATATTGATAAGGTATACTCATTGATAAGGTTTTGAAGAAAAAATAAGAAACAGTCAAACATGTAATCTATGTACATGGTCATGCAATCATGCATATACATGCATCACCTAGAATGTCATCATAATATCAAGCAACCAAAACAAGTACAAACAGTTCATGGATTTAGGCAGTGAAATTTAAATTCGGGTTGTTAAAAAACAGGGTTTATTAAAATTTAAGGTATGTGTGTAGGTAGGATTATGTATGTAGGGTATGTACTCTGTACGAGATATGTTTATTCTCTCAAATACATATTTATTTATGACTGTAATCATGAGTGAAAAGAAGAATTCTGTGGCTTTCCGGGACCCAAGGACATAAAAGGCTAATCCATGGAAGAAGCTAAGTTTGGCTTACATGCGGCGCGACCAAATCGCACTAAAATCTCGCTCGCCTTTTATATGATGCTCTCCTAAACGATAGAGGGGAACTGTATTCTAAACACATGATTTGCCCACACGATTTAAATAAAATTAAAATTTATTTCTTTTACATAATCTTAAATAATAAAAGAAATCTATATCCATTCATGAAATTCAGTCTTTGAGTTAATCCAGACATTAACTTAAAAAATAATCATAATATAATAAATAACAACATTAATTACAAAAGTTTAAAGGATATTGTAAATCTTAAAAATAAATTCAAGTAAAAAAATATCTATAAATTAAAAAGGTCATTTTGAAGAGATCAATTTATGCTGAGCAGACAGCGTTTACCCCCGCCTCTACGTTTGCTGACTCCGCTGTAATATCGACATCGGCCCGACTTCATTTCACGGCTAGAGGATTTCGCAAATGAAGTTTCCCCGGTCCACCGAACCTGAATCTGTATAATATTTTATCTATAACCATATTAAAATTTTGTATTATGAACGCGGTACTTAGTGAGGAGAAAAATATGAAGCTACACTTCACTGGATCTAATATACCATGTGCAATAAGCGTACCGTTTTAAAATAGTTGAATAATAATTAAACAGATACAGATTTACAATGCCTTTTGATGATCACAAGTCTCGCCTTCACTAGTCGAGCTTGATACTAAACTAACAAATACACAATAAAGTTAACGACTAACATGATCCTCAATCTTTATTCCTAATATTTTTTGCACGTTTCATTGTCTTTAGTACACTGGCAAAGCCAGTTTCTAAAAGTATCAAAATTGTAACACCCCATTAATTTCTTCAAATCATTACTTCATTGTTTTATAGTTTTAATATTTTAACATATTTTAAAAGTTTGTAGAGCAACGATATTATTAATATTATTACTTATATAATATTAATAACAAATAACAGGATTTTAATTTTAAAATTCGGACAAGTGCGAGTTTGATTCGAGAATTCTGTGCAATTTTGATTTGGAGGGTATACTTATTTTTGCCGTTGGATAGTTGTTATCCCCAACAAACAGCAAAAACATTTTTTATTATGTAACTTTACTGATTTTGAACTTTTACAATTACGTGTGCTAAGACATTGTTTCACAGTCATTGTGAGGTCCTGGGAACTCAATTTTAATTACAACAATACTGAACCAATTGGAATGAAATCGAATATAAGTCTAATTATTTCTTAAAGGCAAAAATCTCACAAAGATTAAACATATCATGGCAGACCTAGTGTGTGATAACATATATCATATTTGCTTGCAACGCGCATCACAATGAATAAGTATATCTTCTAAAAACATCTCTGCTAACTCTGCCTGACAAACTGCGACAACCCTCTCTAACTCTGATTAATGCATTCTTTTATAAGTTGAAACGTCAGCGGGGGGTAAAACGGAATCTAGTTAAACGCTGAGCTTGTCATTTTGTCTTCAACAATTTGTAAGCTGCAATTTTAGATATTAATAAAATTGAGTCCTGTATAACAGGAACCTAACACACATTTCATTAACATAAATAAGAAATAAATCTACTAATACTTTAATTAATTAATTTTTTCTAAATATAATTTTTTTTAAACTTTGAACGAAAGCAAATGTCTCAAACTACATGTAAGAAACACACAAGGAAGCTAAAATGATCATTTTGTTTTTAATTTTTGTTCGTCTATCTGTCTTCACTGTACACTGTATGTCTTTTCTAGATTACACGAAAGGTGCCGCGCATTAGACAATATAGATCCAAAGAAACGGGGACAGAAAAAGTGTTTATAAAATGATAAGCCGAACTATGTTACATTTTTATGGGACCAAATAGCAACTATTCCGCATCAAACTAAAGTATCCAAATAGGATCATAAATCTCAGCGTAGGTAATCGGTATACATACATAAAAATAATTCGGCCAAGTGCGAGTGTGGAACTCGCGCTCTGAGGGTTCCGTACAATTTCAATACATTCAAACATAGTGTTCATCAAATTTTAATTTTCGTATACGGGTTAAAATATTATTACTGAGAATATATAAAAATAGAATAAGAATATATAAAAAAAGAAAAAGTAGATAAATTGAGAAAAATGGTCTTGAGTGGCATTCAAAAAAACTTAATTTTCTAGAGATGTAGAAAAAATTTACGGTTTTCTAATTTTATTCTTTACACTTTAAAGCACACTTTTGAGAACTTTTATCATGCTTTCACGATGCTTGGTAATTGGGGAGTACCTTATAATTATGGGAGTGACCACATTAACGCTCATATCTTTTCAATGCGTGGATTGAGAAGCATGATTTTTTAGCAAGCTTGAGTATATGATATTAATATTAACTTGATATCTCCACGCGATCCTGAGAAAAAGGGTCTTGACAGACAGACAGATAGACGGACAACGAAGTGATCCTATAAGGCTTCCTTTTTTCCTTTTAAGGTACGGAACCCTAAAAACAATCGAATTGAGAACCTCCTCCTTTTTTTAAAGTCAGTTAGCGATAATATAGGTTAGGTATATGATCAGTTCACATTCTATTCTTTTTTATCAATTAAAAAAAATGCGAAATATACTTGTATAAAATTGATATAGACGTAGATTGTTACTCGTAGTTTAATCCTTCCCTCGGGTTTCAGAATATGAGATTACGGCTAAAAAATTGGCCAAGTGTGAGTGTGGAACTCACACACTGAGGATTCTGTACAATTTGAATTAAGTTACAAATTTAACGTTGCCGTCAGAAAAGTATTATCTCCAGTCATAAACCTATCAGCGACCTATGTCACAGGTTATCAAATATAATAAAATATTTTTTAATGTAATTTTACGATTATTTTCTTAACGTGTGTTTAACCTGTGACAGGACGGGTTAGAATACAGTTCCCCTCTGCCGCTGGGATAGCATCTCGTAAAAGGCAAGTAACCCAGCCCCCCTCTCTGGTGGTAGGGGATCTTATCCCCGATTGGCTCGCGACCACTATCATGCGAATCCGACCGCAAAGTGTCTTTGATGTGTTCCGGTTGTTGCGCATGTGAGCCAGTATGCCCCCACCCCCCTTTCCCAATCCCTTTGATTGTGGTCATTTCGGTAGCCCCTGGTCCGGCACCGGACCTTTTCTTGAGAGGTTGAGTTTGGCGTTAGGCGTTGGCGCGGGGTCCTGGGAGACCCGATGAAACGAGTCACCACTGGCCGCTCTATGTTTCGTACGGGACCCGAACCCAGGATCATCCCGACTTTGGAGGCTGTCCCGCCGCCATTGTTAAAAGCCCGTCATTGGACCGCCTTGCCGGAGTGGGAACCCGGTGTGGAACGCAGAACGGAGGCAGCCACAATCTTTCCCATCCCATCCTTTACCATTTTCAGGTCTCATACCGGTAACACCGAAGTCGACCGTCTTTTTGGGCACGTTCAGGAGGTAACAGACTTCGTGCTTCAGCGTTGGCCCGGCGCGGAGGTTGTGGTCCTTGGCCTTGGCACACTTTAATGCCCACCACAGTTTGTGGTTAGGATCACGAACCAAAGACCACACAGGGCGAGCTGCTCACAGTTTTGCTCTTGCCTATGGTTTCTCGCTATCCCTGATACCGACAACCATACCCACTTGGAGGGCTACCTGGTATCCGTCAATGCGCCTTTGAGTACATTTGACCATTGCCGGGTATACTCCGAGGCACCTGTAGTGCTGCACGGACATTTCCGCCTATCTGGGACCCGCCGTGTATGGCACTACAAATCAGCAGATTGGGATGGATTACGAGAATTCTACGCATCTTACCCATGGAGGCAGCTTTGTTTTGCATCGGATGATCCATTGATCTGCGCTGACGCTGTTACGGACACTATTTTGCAAGGAATGGAATGTTTCATTCCAAGCATGGTTGTCCGTACCGGTGGCGGTTCACGACCTTGGTACGATGCGCCCTGCGCAAGATCTTCGATTGCCAAGTAGGAACGCTATCGTACCTGGGCTGAGGCACTTGCTGCGAAGGATCCACTTGCTACCGATTTTAAGAAGAAATTCAATGCTGCCTCCAGGTCCTACAAGAAGCACATTGCCAGAGCAAAGCTTTAGCACATTCGAGGCATTGGCGAAAAATGAATAAGCTTTCCTTCAGGAAGCCGTGCATTTTGGTCTCTCACTAAAGCCGTCGACGGGAACTTTTGTAAGTCCTCTTTACCATCTTTGCACGGTCGTGATGGTTCGCTGGCACACTCCGCGAAAGAGAAAGCTGATCTTCTGTGCACTCTTTTTGCGTCAAGTTCAAATCTTGACGATGGGGGAAAAGCACCACCTACAATCACGGAATGCGAATGCGCTATGCAAAATGTGCGTTTCACACAAAGCGCGGTGCGTCGAGCGCTTCTTTCCCTAGACGTTAAGAACCGGACGGACCTGACGGAGTCCCAGCTATCGTCCTTAAAACGACTTTAACTCTAACGCGTCTTTTTTCTCTTTCTTATACCTCAGGAATAGTCCCAGCTTCTTGGAAGGTAGCCATCGTTCACCTTATTCCCAAGAAGGGTGGCAGCACTAACACATCCAATTACCGGCCTATTGCGATGACCTCCTTGCTCTCCAAAGTGATGAAACGTATAATCAATATTCAGCTCCTTGGTTGCCTAGGGGAAAACCAGCTCATCAGCGACCGACAGTATAGTTTTCGTCATGGTCGCAGTGCTGGGGATCTTCTAGTGTACCTTACTCACCGCTGGGCATCTGCCATTGAGAGCTAAAGGGAAGCTATGGCTGTTAGTCTAGATATCGGGGATGGGGACCGAGTCACCTTCGTCCGTGGGAAAATACCCCTACTACGATACCCCACACGTGATCCCTGGGTGGTGCTAAACAGGTGACAAACTTACTGGTGGTAGGCTTCGGCCATGGCTAGTGACCATCCACCGGACAAAACCGATCTCCCAAGCAACTCTGTTGTGTTCCGGTACGTTGCCCGGTGACACCAATAAGGGAGTTCGGTCAGATCAGTTTCGTCTCTGCAGTTGACCGTAATAGATGCGTTGAAAAAAAATGCCCCATTAGAAGACTAGTCACGGAGGGTAGCGGGATCCGAGGCACGGTGCACCGCTGGCCGACCGCAGTCAGATGGGGGCCCAAGTAGTGAACTAGCCACTCACGAAAGGCTGCCCCGCCAACTGTCGAAAAATCCCGAGGATGCGCCATCGTGCCGGTCGGCGACCGGATGAGAGGGCCCGATGGACATCCTTGGGGGGGCTCGGGCGTCCCCGCAGTCTCCGTTCTAGTCTCTCCGTTAATGTGTCCGTTTTTTCATATGCATCACAGTGACCATGCAGCATGACGCCTCGATCTACTTCTGACTCTCTACCTAATTACTCAACCATAGTACATGAGAAACGCGAAACAGAGGAAAGTTTCACAGCGGTTGCACTCCCTCTCGCTGCTGCTGCTCTGCACCTCAGTAACATTAGAGGATTGCACTCTAATCTCCTACCAGTCCATTACCATCTAGAGACTGAGAAACCACACCTCTTGTTTCTCACGAAGACGCAGATTGGTTGTCCGTCCGACGTGTCGTACCTTTTCTACCCAGGCTACACCCTGGAGAACAACTTTCAACCACGTGCGGGCGTTTGTGTTTACGCCCGGGACGACATCTGCTTTCGGCGTCTCCGGCAATTTGAGGACACCCCATACTCTGTACTCTGGGGCCTGGTGGACACAGGACTAGAGAAAATCCTCTATGCCTGTGTCTACCGACCGCATAGCGGAGATCAAGAGACAACAAGGTTGACAGAATACCTCAGTGAGGCGGCCGAGGCGGCTCAACATATGTATCCCACAGCCCAATTAGTGTTTCTGGGGGACTTTAATAGCCACCACAAGGAGTGGCTTTACCTATACCGAGACACTGACCACGCTGGATTAGAGACGCGTAAGCTTGCACTAGCGTTAGATCTAACCCAGCTGGTCCAAGGTGCAACTCGGGTACCAGATGTTGATTCGCATACGGCCTATTGCCTAGACCTTCTGCTGACAACCGATCCAGACCGATATTCAGTAACGATCTCTTCACCGTTAGGTAAGTCTGATCACTGTCTGGTGAAATCAGTATCCGTCTACTCTCCGCCCAATGTCAGTCATAAAGGCACGCGGCGGGTGTGGCGATACTAGTCAGCAGATTGGGATGGAATGCGGTCTTTCTATGCATCCTTTCCATGGTTGCCAGTATGATTCTCTTCTGGTGATCCCTCAATTTGCGCGGAAGTTGTGACAGGTGTGCTCCGTCAGGCTATGGAGTATTTTATCCCGTTTGCGGATCTGCCACTGTCCAGCAAAGCTCGCCCGTGGTTTGGGCCTGAATGTGTTCGCGCTGAAGCGAAAAAATATCAGGCTTACCTAGCTTGGGTTATGCTCGTAACCGCAAAGCGAGTCACGTACGCCAAAAGAAGAGAGCCTTCAACAAGGCTGCCAAGTACTGCAAAAAGGCTATGCAGAATCCTAACACGTCTTTTTCGCCTCTCTTTGAAAACCAAACAAGTGCCTAAGTCCTGGAAGCTTGCTAATGTGCAGCCAGTGCCTAAAAAAGGTAGTCGCGCTGATCCTAGTAACTACAGACCCATCTCGGTTACGTCCATACTCTGCAAGACCATGGAATGTATCCTAAACGAGAGGCTGTTGACGTACCTGGAAAACAACGACCTCCTCAGTGACCGTCAATACGGATTTCGCCGAAACCGGTCTACTGGAGATCTTCTAGCGTATGTCACACATATCTGGAGTGAGGCAATAGAGAAACACGGGGAAGCGCTTGCCGTTTCTCTGGACATCTCGAAGGCCTTCGACAGGGTCTGGCACGACGGCCTTATAAGTAAGCTTCCCTCATACGGCCTGCCTGCTGGCTTGTGTGCTTGGATATCGGACTTTCTGAACGACAGGTCTTTACGAGTGGTAGTTGATGGCTGCTCGTCCGATCAAATGGCTATTAATGCCGGTGTTCCTCAGGGGTCGGTACTCTCTGCGACACTATTTCTGCTGAACATCAATGACCTGCTGAAGCTACACGTCCAACGCTAGAGCTAGTGAGGCACAAATTCAGGCTCAAAGAGAGACCATGGTGGAGCGTTTAAACATGACTTTAAAGGCAGTCTCCAATTGGGGCGATGCCAACCTTTTCAAGTTTAACGCAACCAAAACACAGGCGTGTTTATTCTCCGCAAAGAAGAGACAATTCCAACTGTCTCCCACTTTCCGAAATGTGTCCGTACCGATAACAGATCACCTGGAGCTTCAGGGCGTAAGTCTCACGTCGACTCTAAATTTCGGCTCTTATATTGAATCAAGGGCTCAACTAGCCGCTCGAAAACTTGGTATCCTATCGAAGGTGAGGCATTATTTTACTCCAGAACAACTGCTCAGCTTATATAAAGCGCAAATCAGGTCATGTTTGGAGTACTGTTCTCACCTTTGGGACGGATCTGCCGATAACCAACTCGAGGCTCTGGAGTCGATTGAGAAACGTGCCAGGAGACTAATCGGAGACGATAATTTGGTCAAAATCAAGCTGCAAAGCCTTGAACATCGTCGCAAGGTCGCCTCTTTATCGGTATTTTATAGGATACATTTCGGAGTGTGCCCAGGAATTGCACAATTTAATTCCGCCCGCCCCCTTCTTCTATCGGACAGCCAGACAAACGCGACCCAAGCGCCATAGGTACATGGTGGATATCCCGCGACTACGTACCAAGCGCTTCGAATCCACTTTCTTTATTCGCACAGCGAAACTGTGGAACGGTCTGCCGGAGTCTGTGTTTCCTGATAAGTACAGTGTGGGTGTCTTCAAAGCGAGAGTGAACAGGTATCTCCTAGGAAGGCGTGTTCCATCCTAGACCGTGTGATTGCTTACCATCAGGCAAGGCACGGTATAGTATGTAAAAAAAAAAATATTGCTAAAGCATTCGATCGGGTTTGGCATAAAGCTATATTAGTGAAGCTACCTTCCTACCCGAGGAATTATGCAGTTGGGTATATATAATAAAAGGGCGAGCTAGTACTTCACATCGGGACATCGGCTGTTGTACAGACAGATAGACAACATACAAAGCCCAGGTTCGTCTTCATATGGAGTACTGTTCTCATCTTTAGGCTGGCGCCCCTAAGTACCAGTTGCTCCCTCGTGACTCTATTCAACGACGATCTGTTCGTATTGTCGATGATCCCATACTCACAGACGGTTTAGATGAACTAAGTTTCCGGAGAGACGTTGGATCTCTATTTGTTCTCTACCGTCTCTACAATGGGGAATGTACACAGGAATTGTTCGAGTTAGTGCCCCCGACATTTTTCCGCCATCGTACTCTACGCCGCTGGGACAGATTCCATCCACACCACTTGAATGCTTGGCATACCAGCAATGTACGTGCGTCTAGATCATTCCTCCCACGCACGTGCAGGCTGTGGAACAGACCAGAGGTTTTCCCAGAGCACTTTAATATGAAGGTCTTTAAACGCCGAGTATACAGGTTCCTAAGAAAGTAGGGTTGGCAACGCATTTGCAATTCTCCGCGTATTGCAGATGTCTATGGGCGACGGTGACCACATACCATCAGGGGGGCCGTCTGCTCGTTTGCCTCCTTATTAAAAAAAAAGAAAAAAAACCACATTGCTTCTCAACAAATTTTATGATTGGTATGAAAAGTACGATTTCTCTGCGAGTATTAAAATAAGCATCCTTTGATTACGTCCACTTATTACTTTTATATCTTTAATGAACGGCAGACCTGAGTATTTAATAAGCTATTGTCTATGCGCCATTGAAAAATGATCTAATGAAAAATATAACACAATACACACTAATTTGTAGGCAGTGATAACATAGTGGTTAAGACATTGATGTCTTACTCGGGACGTCCGAGTTCGATCCTCCTCACAGGCGCACATCTCTGACTTTTGTGAGTTATGTGTGTTTTAACCACCTCGCAAATTTTGATTACAGTGCGATAATCTAAATAACAATACAATAGGTAAAGACGGGTGTATCTTTTCATTACGTCGATTTAGAAGTATTATTTATTTACAGCTCCAAGATATCACGTATTTCTGAGAAATATCGCGATAAAATATAAATAATAGGGTCTTGAGGGACAGTTACATGAACGGAAAACGAAATGATCCTATGAGGTTTCCTTTATTCCTTTTAAGTTTAGGAATGCTAAAAACAAAATTGCAAGGTCTCTAATATTTAATTTAATCAAAGTAATTATTGCACTCTTTGTCTAGGAAACTGAAAATCTAGTGTTATATTTAAGGAAGTTTTCCCTTCAGAAATAACAATTTTATAATAGCATAAGTTTTGCTCAAAATCGATTCCTGGGAAGTTATAGCGGTTGTGAACAAAGAGCATAATCAGATTTTAAAAAAATTAAAACTAAGTTTGGGATTTTAAAAGATAATAAAATAACATAAACATTTTTATAACGTGATGAATTTTATAATAGTATATTTTATGCTGTACATTTTAACATTATATTTAAGTATCCTTTCACTACAAGAGAGCACCAACGAGCACTTAGCAGCGATCGACTACTTTCAAAAAGCGTTCTCAGCGCTTATCGGCTTTCAACGTTACCACTTTACAAGCTGAGGGGCGATACGGCTTTATTTTAAACAAGGTTTAAATCCCAATACGTTCATAATATTTTTATCTTTAACCTTAATAGAATATTTTTATCGCCGCTTATTTGTTGAATTGTTAATTTCATCCAGTAAAGAGGAAATCAACTGCACCTCATTTGTAAAATTATTCATAGCGTTTTCCGTCGGATGGACATTTGTTACTGTTTCACGCAAATATTACGATCACAATATCGTTAATAAAATTTTATTGTTGCTTTGCAGACGGAAATGACACATGCTATAATTAATTAAAATTTTGGGTAGGTACCTACATTATTGGCTAAACAGAACAATTTATATTTAATAAAGAAAATGAAAAATCATCCTGCCTTTTGAGAGCAGATGTTCATTTGTTTCGTATTTACTTTAATACGATATTAAAGTTATATTTAATTAACAAAATTACATTTAAGTTCACTCAGATTAGCCTCATTTCTAATCTTATTTAAAATAAAAAACTTTTTACTTTTAATATAATAATTTTTGGATTAAAATAGTAAACGGCACATTAGTATCAACTCTCAACATCAACACCTCAAAAGTTATAGAAAAGCACCTTTTTCCAGTCGATTGCGTTCCACCACCTCTACCTGGGGAGAATTCCCTCTCCGTCACCTAAAGGAATACCTATCGTACCTGTCTCGCTCTCCCTCCTATTTATGACTTATTAACTTCTCTAAGGTATCATAGCAACCCACCCACTCAAACGCTCTGCAGATTTAATATAGAAAATTGTGAACTCAAGCGAAAGTCACGAGCAGTTTATTGAATTTAAGGTAATATTAAACAGATAATATTGTTAGATATACATTTCTCAGTTCAAAAAGAATTAAATGAAATATATTACGGTACCGTTTGATTACGGATATAAGTATATTATTTGATACTTAATTTGTTTCATAATTTGAAACATAAGATGCCTACCCTAACCTATATTCCCTAAGTTTATTATTGTCAAAAAGCGAAAGCAAGTTTATAGTCTGTACCTATAGTACACATTACTTCTAAGGTAATATGAATACGGAAGTTTTATGTTAGTTAATATGGACAATGTAGGAATAAAAAGATACAAAAGGGCATTCGCAGAAAGCAATAACCAAAGTTTATTTTGGTAAGAGCTGGAATAGGAAACAAATACGTTCGCAGTGATTCCACGACGGATCACTGTGTTTGCCAACCGATCGCTCCTTGGGGACGCTACTCGATCGGTTTCGCTCTCAATGCAATAAATATCACGTTCCTTAAATCGCCATGGAATATTTATTTATTGAACTTTAAAATGTATCGGGACTTAAAGAATTTTTAAGATAAAATAAGTTATCACTTTAATATACTAGCTTCATAATAACTCTTCTTTCTACCTGTATTGTATATAGCACGTAAGTATTCACTTAATATTGTGAATTATAAAATGTGTTTATTGGTTTGACCTGCTTTTAATATGGAATGTAGGGAAGGATCGCTACTTTTTGCATTGAATTTATGAACCTCAAAATAATATAGAATACTGTTTGCCCTAAATTCTTTATTTATTTTAAAAAAATTCTTTATTACTTTTAGGCCAAAACACTATATGAGCCGTCGCGTCGCGTCGCGTCGTCCTGATACAATGGTTTTGTTGCAGTTGAAAGTGGTTTCTAATAATGTTATGTTTATTTTAAAATAATGAATGATTATAATTATATAGCTCTAGTTAGGGTTCCATATATTAAAAGAAAATAGGAACCCTTATAGATTACTTCGTTATCGTTCAGTCAGAATGTAAGATGTATCAAGATGAATTTAATAACAAATGTTCAAGACAGTGGTCCCTTGGAGTTGAAAAAAATCAAACACCTAAGTCAATGCTATGAAAAAATTCGGCTTTATATGTAAATATTTTTTTAGACTGTCCCGCAACTCTTCTCAAAAATACGTGAAGGTATCAAATTGACAATAATATTAAATACTGAAATGTACAGTCTCTTAGAGCTGTAACAAAATCTAATTTTTAAATAGACCCAATGAAAAGATACAGCCGTCTGTAATACATAATTTATTGTTACTATAATTTTCGCATACCTATATTATCTACATCCACTCTATTATATAAAGAGGAAGTATTTACTTTTTGTTTGTTCGTTGCGAATGGGCTCTAAAACTATAGAACAGATTATAAATTCTTTCACCAAAAGCTACATATATTCTTTACGAGTAACACATACCTAAACACAAACACATAGTCTATATGTGGTGTTGCCATAAATATTCTAATTAAAAAGATATCACTATTTAACGCCGTAATGTGGCCATTTTTGCATTTCTGTTTAACAATTTTGTTTCTGTAATGAATATGTAAATTGTTATTCACATCCACACTATTATATAAAGAAGAAATATTTAATTTTTTGTTTGATTTTTGCGAAGAGGCTCTAAAGCTACAGAACAGATTTTAAAAATTCTTTCACCGATAGAAAGCTACATCCCTTCCAGGTAACACAGGCTATGTAGTGGTGGCATAAATATTATAATTAAAAATATACGACGATTTAAGTGCAATAAAATAGACATTTTGCAAGAATAGGCTAATTTTTTTGGGAATTACAAATACACATAAAAAAAGATCTTTCACTGATATTGCGCTGATCCGATTGAAAAAATTGTTTCGCTTTTGGAAAGCTACACTATTTCTGAGTGAAATAGTTCATGTAGTGTGTTTCCATACATTTTGTGAAAAAATTTAAAGATCTTAAAGTTTGTCAAACCATTGAATTAAATTATATAGCCTAAACAGAAAAGTTTGAATCTTTTGGATACAAAGCACTATAAACTCATCACAATTTACTTTTTCATAAATGAAACTGATAATAATCAATATAAAAAGCTTTCAACAACCCTCGGGTAAGCATCCGAAACTAATCTAATAACCATCCCCGATATCGGACAAGCACACGTCAAGAGTTGTTTGTGTCGGCAGAAACTTAATAGAGAAATTAAATTTGGCTTAATATATTCAATTTCGGGTGATTGCGATCAATCTGAGAGACAATGGCAGCGAAGGCGGGGCCACGCGCGGCCCGCCCGCTGCACTTACCTGGAAACCTATTTAGCTAGACATTATTCAGATTCATCATTTACATATAGCGCACGCTACGTTGCTAAGGCTTCCATATTGAATTTACATAATTATATTTAAATTGTAGTACTATTGTGAATATATATTACATATTTAATATAATTCCAGAAATAATCAAACTACATGTATACAAGTAGTCAGCGAAATATTTTTATTGCCTAGGTCGTTCTATTATTATATTTTTAAGTATAGTGTACGAAGAGACTCTACTAATTCTTAAAAAAGAAAATTAGTATTCACATTATATCACATCTCTTCATAGTTCTCTGAACTGATTTCTTGATAATTAGAAAAATTATAGAGCGAAACAGGACCTAAAATAATAGAAAACTTTAAAATAAGTACTATGATGCAACGAAACTAGATTATTGTTTGTCTTTAAATAAGGCTTTCTCCAAAATTATGATTTAGATGAAAAACTTATAAAAAGTGTTTCTCTGAACTATAATTTATATTCTTTTTTTTTTTTCTTTGAACTCTAATAATATAACTTTTTGTAGAGTCCCGCACTGAGGGTTTCGTGCAATTAGATGCCGTCGGAAATCAGTTGATCACCATATATAAAGCATTTTAGCTTACTAGGAGCGGTAAAGGGAATACTAGTAGTATGTGATCCATACTGCTAGTAGTAATCTTTGAGAAAATAAATGTAATTTTACAAGTTTTACAAAATTGTTTTGTTGTCTGTTCGTCTGTATGTCTGTGGAGACCGTTTTTCTCAGAATTGCGTGGAGGTATCAAGACAAAATTTATATAATATAAACATGCGTGCAGGCCCTTGAAGCTGTTTAAAAATCAGACTTCTAAGTCCATGCAATAAACGTAATGGCCTTTAATTTGGTTACTCCCAAAGTTATAGGGGACTTCTCGGTAATATAGAATCTTGAGATTTAGCATGAAGCAAGGTCTCATAGCACAAGGACAAATATTAAAAAACTAAATGACTCGTTATATTATACGAGCGGTCTGCCCTTAATTATTTGTAAAATTAAACAAAGAGGAACAGACTCTCTTCTGTGTATGTGACACACAGAGAGACAGAGAGAGAAAAGGTGATGAAAAATAGAAAATACAGGAAGAAAAAAGGAAAAAGACAAAGATAGTAGAAGACCGAGAAGGATAAAGCAAAATAATGAAATGAAAGAGAGAAAAAGGAGAGAGAGAATTAAAGTATAAAAGAGGAATAGGGACGGGAATACAATATATACTAGATATTGTAAATTTTTGTGTGCAATAAAGGATTTATCTATCTATCTATCTAGATATACTCTCAGTGAAAGAATGTTTTCTATACTCAGTGAAAGAATGTTTTAAAATCAGATCAGTCGTAGCAATATGGCAATTTTGTATTAATTAAAAATTATATATGGCAACACATGTAGTGTTCTGTTACTCTGGCATAGTGTAGAGAAAACCTTCATTGTAAAAAATGGCCACGTCATGGCACTTATTTTTTTTAATGATAGATAAGTGACAAACGAGTAGACGGTCCACCTGATGGAAAGTGGCATGCTGTGGTCACAAGCCAGACGGGAAACAGACCCTCTACCACCAAAGGGGTGCTCTCCCCACTGCCAAAAAATTCTGTAGTTTTAGAGCCTATTCGCAACGAACAAACAATAAATATTTCCTCTTTATATAATAGTGTGGATGTGAATAATAATTTACATATTAATTACAGAAACAAATTCGTTAAACAGAAATGTAAAGTCCCAAGGCGTCACACCGTAAAACTTTCTTGATAGCTTTTCTCGTTTCTTAGATAAAACCATGCATGTTCTATAGTTTCAGTACAAACATAAAAGCGTAGTTACATTAATTTTATGATATCTTCACTTTTCAACATCTTACTTCTTACTACCTTACTATTAATATAAATGCTAAACTATGTTTGTTTGGATATTTGGTTGTTTGAACCTCAATTACAAGGAAAGGGCAGATTGGATTTCAATTAAATTTGGCACAGAAAAGTTATAACCTGGATTTCTATATAGTTTACTTTTTATATTGGATAACCAAGGTTCTTGTGTGTGTCTTTTGTAAAATAAAATATTTTATGTTAAACCTGAGTTCTCGTGGTGATGCATTATTTATATACGCATGATAGATACAACATCCCACAACAACAACAGCATCCCACTGTGCAAGTAATGTGCGAAATTTTTAATACAGCTTGCTAAGTGAGTCTTTACACTGCATTAGTCGAAATCAAGCACGTGATTACACCAAATCTTTATCTTGTCAAATCAAAGTTGTTGAATAGCTGCTTCCTAAGATACAAACTAAAATAACTGTCTTGATTTTACATTTCACAACTTTTCGCGGTGAAAGGTCTATATTTTATGAAGTTTTATTGAGCTTACATCTTGCTTCACCTTACTCTCAGTCAAAAATATGTAAATTATAGCATGCAGATAATCATCATGAGCCAAATGACATGATCCTATCCTGACTTACGACATGTTTGTAGTTTACTTTTCAATTGTAATACAATATATGACATTTTCAACAAACAATATTCACTGATTAAAATTAAAATTGATAATTTTTATTGCTATAATAAGTAAAAATGTGTTAAACCTCACTCGAAATAGTATTGTGATATATTATTACATGTGTTTTATAGAAAAGGCATAAATGTGCGACAACAATCAAATTTGTGAATAATACTGTAAAGAAAATCCAAAACATACCAAACACATGCGTTTAGACAATGCATTCAAATTTTAGCAAAGTAATTTAAAAACTTACCAAAATTAGACGTAAATGTTACTCGAAGATATATACAGAACTAACATACATTTTCCTAAATTTAACTTATTTATTTATATGTGCTAGATATGTTACTTTAATTTGATATGTGTTATATTGATATTCTTTAGACTGGTTGTTTTTTAGACTCTCTTAAGATGTTTTAGAGCAAAGTCCATCAATATAAAGAGTTGATAAAGTATTATAATAAAATACCTACATAATATTTACAAGTTTTCTAGAGGACATCACTCTTAAGGATCGTACGCACGTTACAGAATTAATTTTTCTTATCGTTTCCGTCACTTGGTTGGTTTGTTTATGAAACTAATTGTTTAACTCGGAACTTGCAGCGATACCACCCTTAAGAGTGATGCGCTCCCGGCGAACGCGCCACGTGACTGCCGGCTTTGCACAACCTTTGTGTTTACATCCACCTCCATGCCTCGCCTCCCTCGCCTCACTCCCTCACTCCTCGCCTTACCATCCCCTCTTACCGCGTTTGTATTTTTCCTTGAAGTGGAAAATGTATCGTTTTAGATTTAATTAAAATGTTTAAATTAAATAATTAAATTGAGTAAATGCTAAAAGAAAGGACAAAGCACCTCAAAGAATATTGTTAGACTTAATTTGTGTAAATTTAAGGAAAATTACTATCTCCCAGTAACAAATATATTTATTTAATCACGAGCGGCTTGCCCTCGCTTCGCTCCGGGTATTTAAATCAATATTATAAATGATATCCTTAATTTGCCATTTTGTAATTGTGTGGTTCATAATTTGTAAAAAGAGAGAGATTGAGAAAAAGTTATAAAAAGAAAAATGAAAGAAAAGCAACAGATAGTAAAATAGGGAGGAAAGAGAAAATTAAATTTGAATAGATAGAGGAAAGAGAGAGAGAGAGAGAGAGAGACAATCAAAAGAAATAATGTGAAAAGAGTCTGATCATTCTGAACAGAGATAAAGATAAAAATTAAAGAGAGAAAAAAGAGAGAGGATGAGAGAAAATGATAGTATATAAGAGGAAGAGAGACGGAAATACTCACTTGTTACAGAGAGACTTCTCTCAGTGAAAGAATTTTTAAAATCGAATCAGTAGTAATAAAATGGCCATATTCTATTCATTGATAAATGAATATGGGAACTCTAAATCACCTTTGTCACTCACGTATAGTGTAGTTTTCTATCAGTGAAAAAATTATTAAAATCGGATTAGTAACAACAAAATGGCCGTATTCTATTAATTAAAAGATGTATATGGCAACACAAAATCACCACGAATAGTGTAGTTTACTATCAGTGATTTTTTTTTAAAATCCGATTAGAATTCGTTCCTGAGAAACCCTTCAATTTACAAAATGACCACATTATGGCACTTAAATGGCCATATCTTTTAAATTATAATATCGGTGAAAGAATTTTCAAAATCGGTTCAGTAGTTTTCGAGTCTATTCGCAACATACAAATATACAAACAATGAAATCTTTCCTCTATAAAATAGTGTAGAGTATCAATAATAGTATATATTTATAAAGCTTTAATGAAAATTAAATGACTCGATAATAAAATGCCAGCCGCGTGGAAACAGCGATAAGGAGCTTTGCGCCATAAAACTGTACTGCTCGCTGTGTGAGGGAACAAATTGGCCTCCTAACTGAGATATAATAACTTCTAATAATATTTTACTTTTATATAGTGATTCTTAAAATGTATCGTATTATCAAAGTATCTATGGTTATGACCTTAACCGGGACAAAGATACTTAAAAAGTTGTCTAAAGACTTGTTTGTGTTGTCTTTTTATTTTTTTTAGTTTTAAATTTAAAATATATTTAATTCCAGTTGTATATTATAAAAATTGTGTTCATATTATCAACGAAAGATATTCTACATGAAAATTATTGTTGTCTTAAAATCCTTTACATAATTCCAAAATAGTTTGTCTGATTAGAAATCTGGAGAAGATATAAAATACCAAAACACTTCATTTCAGCTCTAAATCAGAATTTGAAATTAATCCAATTTCATTACCGAGCAAGGGAATCAGCAACCCTTTTTTGTTTCGTGCTGCGTTTTCTACTAAAATGTTTTAATTTGTCCCTTTATTTAAATTAGTTTATGTAAGTTATTTTTCAATTAATTAATGAATTGTTCGATAACGTTTCGTTTATTTTTACATAGGCATATAGCAAAAGAACGAATCCTTAGTTTTTTGTAATATTTACAAAGATTCTTTCAAGCTTCTAAAATATATCAAATATTATTATTAACATTCAGGTATTGGCTTAATTATAATTATTCATGAATAGAAAAAGCGAATCCCTACTGCTTTCGCTATAGAAATGTTTCTAACGAGGCAATCATTTGATGTTTGCGACTCAAAGCACCAATTAGATCGGCTTATAGAACTACGAAAGAAGCTTTACGATCGAAGACTGCGGGATGCTAAGGTAACTTTGACATTTGTTATGACGTCTATGGTATTCTGGCTTTCTTTTAGTTTTACAACATAGTGTTACAATGATTTGTAATTATTATTAGGTTGAATAAACATTTTAATTTTTGTTGATTTTTGATATGAAGTTCATGTTTTTTACAAACACCTTCATGTTTGGATGCTTCATTACAACTTACTTTTTTTGTGCAAAATTGTAGTATTTCTAAAATTAGAGAGGTAGCAAACTAGCTACGCGTCCAAACTAGCTACGCGTGCAAAATCAATCAAAAATTAGAGTATAAACGGACAACAAGGCAGTCACGAAAAAAAAACGACTTTATTACATTAGATTTAAACAACACCCTCATTATAAATAAATTAATACCAGAACTAGAATTCAATTCAATGCCTAATTAAGCTGAATTAATCCATTGAATTCGTTATCATTTAAGCTACTCGTTAAATTTTTGTTGGCGTATTCAAAACATTGACGAAACAGCCCACGGACATATCAACGTGAGCTCGTATTCATTACCGTGGCATTGAGCTATGAATAACCGAAAATAATCTCTGCGGGGTTCTATGGAAAAATAGTAGAGGGGAAAGGGGGTTCGGAACAACGGCCTCGTTACGCCGCTTCCGGCGGATGTCGCCTCGTGATGCATTGTCGTCGCCTCGGAGGGTGGACACCGATGTTTTCATTTTCATCGCAAACATTAATATATTGGTAGACCGATACTTCTTTGCTCATATTAAAAATATGGTATATATGTCTATTCATTGTTGTTTTCATTGCTCTACATATATATTCAAAATGACTAGATATTGCACGAAACCTTACCTATAATATTGTTTTGGATTTTTATAATTCCTAGTAATCATAATGACAGAATATATGAGATTATTGGGAAATCTTGATTAGCTCGATTTATATGGTGCTTACAGTTAATTTTAAAGACAACTTTTATCAGACAAATCGAAAAAAAGTAACAGTTCACTTATTTCTATATACTCCCTTCTTTTAAAACAAAGTTTCTTGAAATTGTTTCTAACTTAAACGATTTATCGAATCAAAAACAAAATACAGTCTATTTTTTTTAAACTAAATAAAATTCAGATAAATAAACCGTTTATAAAAAACGTACCATTCTCTACAGGACCACTTACATAATATGTTAATAATTTTTGTTTTTATAAAGCAACTGTTGAGTTTCTTGTCAGCTCTAACTAGTGTTAGCTTTACAATATGACACACTAACACAACTTGAAATAAATAATTTTGTGTTTCAGCTTATATATCTAAATCTATTACGGAATCAGCTACATGAAAGAGGGTGCTAAGCTAAAAGTCGTACAAATAATAATTACACGAAATAATTACACATCTCAGACGTCGCGTCATGTCGACACAGCTGTCAGCGGGTAGTACGGGAGTGCGGCAGTATGGGAAAGTAATAATGTGGATGCAACCAAGGTGTCTTTTCCGTCCGAGTCCCCCGGGAAATCACGGTAATCCGTCGAAGCGTCGCGCACCGCTCGGCTGAATCTGTCGAACCTAGTGCTGGACATCACTATTATATATAATAAACACTTACATCCTCATTTATACTCAAGCTTCTTCTCAATATTTTATTTATTACAATGAAACATATTAATATTTCAATTTAGATGACATTTTTCATGAAAAAAATTTCGAACTATCTCACATTATACCTCTATAAAGTACGATGTATTTCTGGTCTTAATCTACTTCTATACCAATCTTACTAATATTATAATCTATATCTATACTCTATACTATTATATAAAAAGGAAAGATTTGATTGTTTGTATGTTTGTTTGTTTGTTGCGAATAGGCTCGAAAAGTACTGAACCGATTTTGAAAATTCTTTCACCGATAGAAAGCTACATTTTTTCCGGGTAACATGGGCTATGTGGTGTTGCCATAAATACTCTAATTAAAAAGATATGGCAATTTAAGTGCCATAAGGTGGCCATTTTGTAAATTAAAGAGTTTCTCAAGAACTACAAATCCGATTTAAATTTTTTTTTCACTGATAGAAAGGTACACTATTCGTGAGGGACAAAAGTGAGTTAGTGTTGCCATGTACATTTTTTAAATAATAGAATATGGCCATTTTGTTATCACTAATCCGATTTTAAAAATTCTATCACTGTTAGAAAACTACACTATTCGTGAGGGACAAAAGTGATTTAGTGTTGCCATGTACATTTTTTAAATAATAGAATATGGCCATTTTGTTGTCACTAATCCGATTTTAAAAATTTTATCACTGTTAGAAAACTACACTATTGGTGAGGAACAAAGGTGATTTAGTGTTGCCATATACCTTTTTTAATTAATAGAATATGGCCATCTTGTTGATCCAATTTTAAAAATTCTTTCACGGATAGAACTCTATAGTATTTCCATCTCTCTTTCTCTTATAATACTATCATTGTCTCTCATCCTCTCTCTTTTTTCCCTCTTTAATTTTTATTTTTATCTGTTCAGAATGATTAGTCTCTTTTCACTTTCTTTCTTTCGATTATCTCTCTCTCTCTCTCTTTCTCCCACTCTCTTACTTTCTCTTTCTCTCTCTCTCTCTCTCCTGTACCTATTCAATTTTATTTTTGCTCTGTCCTCCCTCTTCTATTATCTGTCGCTTTTCTTCTAATTTCTTTTTTAAAAATTTTTTTAAATACCCGGAGCGAAGCGAGGGCAGGCCGCTAGTACTAATATAAAAGTCAACATGTGTCTATTATAGAGTAGAATTAATAATTTCTGCTGGACAATAATAAAAAAATTATGTTTAATATTTATGTTTGTTTATAGAGTCAAAAAGGCTTAACTGTTTTTAGATATAAATTATTGAAAATGAACAAGTTTCCAATATATGAAATACAAAATTTGATAATTATTAGAAAATTGCTATTAAATACTATAATAAATATCTATCGACTAGATGCGTAGGTAATGCACACACATCTCTTCAACCACGAGTGAATCCAGGGATCGTGGTGAATGGGGTCTGATGAATCAGGCTCGTTCACGTGGAAAGATGTACAACACATTAAAGCCCTGATAAGTACCGCGAAAAGGGGTTTTCTGTGAAGAGTATACTTCATATGTAATACGTATAATCTATACGTTGTAAATCTAAATCAATTTAACAATCCATATATACATATATATAAAAAGTATAATACTTTATTAATTTTTTGCAAAACGAAACGTTAACGAAAAAAGAAAAAACATTTATTCGAAAATTCACATTAATAATATTATTAGTACCAATGAATAACTTAAAATAATAATAAAATTATGCATTTGCCCAAATTAATTTTCTCTTAAATACTTTCAACCTTTTTAATCAATAAATATGAGAACAGCTGATGGAGACATTTAATCGGAATACTGAAAGAGTATTCAAGAATATTTTCTTAGTATTTATCCTAAAATCACCTTGGGAAAGCCCTTTAACATTATTCTAAAAATGTTGTAGCTAGGGATTGCAATCCGGCGTCATTTTCAGTCCAGCCGAATCCGACTGAATTCTCATTGCGGATCTGGTCTGGTCGTAAAAATCAGGATAAATTCCGCTTTTTGGTTCATAATTAAGTGTTAGTAAGTTAATCAAGTATCATTGTAGTTAATATAGGTAGTTTATAAAAAATAAAACATATATAACATCAAGTTTGTTCCAGTCCAATGTTAACATTAGACAATCGAGATGTTTTTAACAAAATAGATATTCTTACGGTACCGTCATAATATATTTATTGTAATATTTTATATATTAGGCAGAATATAAAATTTATATTCAAAACATAGTGATGAACACAATATAAATACAAGAAACAGAAATAAACTTGTAACGACTTACTTTCGTATCCACAAAGTGAGTAATTGTTTTATAGGGCTTGGTGTTCGCATCTATAATAAGATTCCCATCCTATATTAGATTTGCCATTTAACACCCACGTTAAAAATTATTTTATAAACAAAGCCTAATTCTGTAAATGATTACTTGAATGATGACAAAACTTGGATTCCAAGTGACGTTGACACTCAGTTGAATGATAATACTATAAATTCAATGTAAAAAAAATCATGTAAACAACGTTTACATAGTTTGTTGAGTTTTTTGCCAGTTATTCTTATCAGAAGACCGCTTTCCGAACAGGTGGTAGCTTCAAACAAACTGACTGACTGACCAATTTTAACGTGTCAAAAGTTCGTGAATCTTCGTCTAATTGAAATAAACTATTTTGAGTTTGAGCAAAAAAATAAAATCTCTATTAGCTCTATTATTTTTTTAAAAAATGCTAATGCCGGATCCGCCGGATTACCGGATCCATTTTTCCGGATTGCAATCCCTAGTTGTAGCGTATGAGTAAAAATCGCAAGGTTTCAAAATTTGTCATGTACCTATTAGGTTTTTTCCGGAGAGAAAAAATTAACAACTATTCGTTAATTTTTAGTCTATACTAATTTTTAGTCTATACTAAAAATATAATAAAAATTAATTTTTAGTCTATACTAAAAATTACCCACATTTTGCCCAGTAGGTGGTATATTCAGTAGCTGTTTTGTATTATTATATCACACTGTAATAATCTTTGACCAGTTTTCCTGAAATGATTTTCTACATATATTTACCTTCAATATAGGTAGTATTCATATATTATAATATGTATTTAGTTTAATGATAGTAAATTAATATTAAATGACTTTTAATTTTTCTCTTCTATATTTCTTGTCTCGATATATTATGTCATTGTCTCACATATTTCATATTAGGGATTATGCGGATCATGTTTTAAAAGTTATAAACTCTTATTATCTCAACTTCATAACAAATCCATCATTTAGGATAAATAATGAGACTAATTAAAAAACGACAAGGTATCAATGCGTCAACGTCGTTTCCTTCTTGGCTATAATGTCTTACGATCTGTGCTGCCTGTTCAGACAGCGACAAATGTTATAAATATCATTTTTCTACTACCTTGAATAAAAAGTTTCATTACGTAGAAGATTTTAATTTCAAAAAGGAACTTTCTCGCTCCGTTAAGTAATGACTCTGAAACTCGTTAATATCGCAAGGAAATTTCTTTTCAAGGTCTATTAAATAAATTGATATTTGACAGCAAAATGATACTATCCAGCTCACTACGCCACATATATAAATAAAAGGACTATATATAAATAAAAGAAAGAATACTACAATTTTGATGAGACAGAATACCCGTTTTTATTACATTTATTAAATAACCTAACCTGTCAAATTAAAGTGCTACGACATATTTACAAAAACTGTAATTGTTATGCTACGGATCAAGTACATATTATGACGTGACAAAGACATTAGGAAAATGGAGAACTTAATATGATTGTTACGATGTTGTATTGTAACTTTAGGTAGTAGAATAAAGTACTTTTTATGAGAAGTCTTTAACAAATTCACAATATAACAAAGTACCTATTTTATTTACTTTGTTATGTTAAGACAGCGTAAAAAAAACAATGTGACAATAATTAATTACAGCATTGTAAACAGTTCTGAGTGTGAACAAAACGTTTCTGCTAATAACGAAAATGACAATTATGAGAGAGACTCCCACCAGCCAGACTCATAAGTCTTCATTACCCGACCAAAGCGCAAACTAAGTCGATACTCAACAAGCTCAGAGATTATCCCTTGATTCACCCTCTTGTATTATTTTTATGAAAGTTCTACAAGGATTTAATGGTTTATTATAGATTACAAACGACTGTCTAGATACACTTTAGAACACACATATGAAATATAAATAATAAATTAATACTAAAAACCTACTATCATCTCAGCCATAGGACGTCCACTGCTGGACATAGGCCTCCCCCAGAGATTTCCAGTCCGATCACCTGCGACCTGCATCCAGCTGCTCCCTGCCACCCTGATGACTAATTTCACTAATATTATAAATGTGAAAGTTTGTATATTTGCATAATTGGATGATTGTTACTTAATCCCACATACAAAATAGCTGAACAGATTTAAATTAAATTTAACGAACTGATACTTAGTAACCTAGACTAATGCATAGAATACTTTTTAACCGAAAAAAACTGTAGTTCCCGCAACATATAAATATGTTTATCGTAAGGAACTATACTAGTATCAATTATATGGATTATTGGTTAGCAGAACACAGTAATACTCAAAACACAATAAATAACATAAATTATTTATTTATTGAGTTTTTTATATTTTATTTATTTGTTTATCTATTTAACATTTGTGGGTCTGTTTTACATTAATTTGTCACGTTAATACATCGATCACAACACTCAATTCTAAATTATGTATTAAATTAACACTCAGTTCTAAATTATATATTAACACAACGAAATCACTTTTAAGACTGCTATTGATCTAGTAAACTAGTGATGGTACATATTCTTAAAATACTCCAAAAAGAGTCAATTACAGACTGTACAAATTCGTTGAATCCTTGACAGCCATGACATGAAAATCCTTTTTTAAAAACAAGGTTTCATATTAATTATGTATGTATGTAATTGTAAAAAATCGATTTTTCGAATTAACTTCTTTATACAATTTACATTTAAATTAGCTGCAATTATGAGTTATTCAGAAACCTTAAAGTAAAAAATCATAATTATACACTAAAAAAATAAAACACGTGCATTTATAGTTCCATAGTTTCTTATGTGTTTAATTAAAACCTTTACAATTTTCCTGTTCACATAATAAGCGAGATTTAAAAAGAGAAAAATATTAAAGTATAAAAGTACTTAGATGGAAATTGAGTCAGTAGCTAATATGAACGTTTCTATTTGCACAGAATTTCATTAAAAGCGGGGGCAAATTGCAATAAATCCGACACAAAGCTGTTTGAAGCACGCATCTCGGCACCACGGCACTGCATCAGCAATCACCACGGGAATCCGTCATTATCATATCGAGCGCGATTCAAGTACTCGTAGTACGGAAGCGGAGCTAGCCCGGAGGCGCAACGATATTGCTGTTTGCCTACAACAAATATTTGGCCGGCTGGCCCGCCCCGCTACTTACTGGAGTTAAATCAATATTTAAATAATTTCAAACTTTGATTAATTTGCAGAGATATTGTTTACAATGATGTCGGCAATCGGGTGTTTGCAATTATTACCTGATTAATGTTTCAATGTTGTAACGTGAAATGTAACTTATCAAATGTCCAATGTATAAGTAGAAAATATCTTAAAAATTCACTAAAAAGTAAAAATATTTATTAACCTAACTTTATTAGGACAATAATATACAATAATTGTTATTTTTGAAGTCTGTCCAGCAAAGTTTACCTAAATCTATTGAACGAATATTTAACGAAATAGTTAGTTACATCTATTCATTAGTTACATCTTTTATTTATGAGACCTTGCATGCAGCCTCAAGGGCCTGCAGCTTGTTTGAGTATGAAATATTAATTTCAACTTGATATCCTCACTCTTTCCAGAGAAAAGGAGATTTGACAGACAGGCAGAGCTACGGGCAACCTATATCCTATCCTATAAGGGTTCCTCTTATCAGTTTAAGGTACGGGACCCTAAAAAAAGTTCCGATGACATTGTAAACCTCTTTTTTTAAGCCAGTTGAAAAAATAATGTGAAATTTATCGTGAATAAAAAGCCATATAATAATTTTTATTAAAATGTTTTGTTTATCTGTCTCATACGGTTGTTTGTGCGAACATCACGCAAAAACTACCTCACGTATTTTGAGTAGATTTTTAAAATTGTGTTGCTGCGGCAATTAGAAAAAGAAATCATTGCATCAAGCAAAATCATTTAAAAATACTTAAATCAGCGAATACCTTAATATTCATCATTCGCCAAGACTATTCACATCCATGATAATTGTAAATTATTTAAGTTGTGTAATATAAATTCTATAAAATGAGGTACAAACATCTCTCTAAACTGTTACTATTAGCCGGTTTAGACTATGAATATTTTATGTGTCCCGGTGTCAGTTATGTCCCTCGGGAAGGGTACATATTAAGCTCTAGTAGGACTTAATTATGGGGAAGCAGAGACAACATTACTGCTTAATCATTATTATAAGACGGGGATCTTATTATTTTAAACTAAATTTAAATTGAGAAATAAGCAAAATGAGATAAATAACTTAGTTTAAAATCAGAGAGAATATAACAAACAAAGAAATACTAACCAACTCACTTAAGTCTTTCGTAACGACGGGAACGAAGTAGTCAAAAGAAGGGAATATTCTTTAAAGAATTTAAATAAATATTTCATGGGGCGTAGCAGCGTACCATTACAAAGAGGAAAAGAGAGCTAATAAAAATGCCGGAATAAAAATGTGCAATTTTAAAGCAGTGTCAAATGGCATTAAAATCCCTGTTTAAAATTCACTTCCGTGTAACAAATATGGTGACAAAGAGGGTTAAAGGAATTTTAAATAAACGATTGAGTTTTATGAAATTGTTTTTCATTTAATTTAAACAATTATGATTAAATTAGAATATGTCATGACATTGACTTATAAAGCTTAACTTGAAGCTACTTTGCTAATATAATGCTATGTGTAAACTACTATTTTTAGCACACCTTACCTTAAAAGGAAAAACAATTCTAGGATCACTTCATCGGCCGTCTGTGTGTCTGTCAAGACCCTTATTATTAGAAACGCGTGGAGATATCAAGTTGAAATTAAAATTAAATACTCAAGCCTGGGGCTGCAGCCCCTTGTAAAAAAATCTTTACACACAATATTATAGGGTACTTCTCGATGACCTAGAATTGTAAAATTTTGTATGAAGCAAGGTCTCATAGCATGAGTACAGGATAGAATTAAAAAACTGTAAACTTCTATGCACATCACGGTGACTGTCACGCAAGACCCGTTTTCTCAGAAAATGTGAAAATATCACGCCGATATAGGTTTAGATTCATTTCACACGATACGATGAAAAAAACATCCATGTTTGCGATTTTACTAACATTCGAATATGTTATACACATATACGTCTTCGGTACAGATTTAAGCCCTGATGAACGTTAAGATAGAGGGCTTAAGACAAAAGGGCTTGTAAAACATTCGAACGCTAGAAAACCGTAAACATCGACATTTTTCTAGTCCATGTCTAAAAAGGAATCTAAAGGTATATCGGGCGCATTAGTTGTAAGAACAAAACACGAGTACCGAGTTAAGTATCGAGTATCGCGTGTCGAATATCGAGTATTGTGTTAAGGTATAAAAGGCTGTTTTTTCAACAAAATTGTCACTTAGCAAGTGACGCTTGTAGAATCAATACCTCCTGAAGATGCTTCGGTTACGGAGGGAAACGTACGTCGATTGTCGATCGTGATCTACTTGTGTGGTGTGTACTGGTTCGGGTTCGCGCGTTACACTTTTCTGTGAACGGTGTGTTCTTCCGGATTGTGCCGTACGAGTCTGGTTGTTTGATCGTCGAGCTACCTACTTGTGTGGTGTGTCTTGGTTCGGGTTCGCGCGTCCCACTTTTATGTGGGCAGGGTGCTCTTCTGGGTTGTACCATACGAGTCTGGTTGTTCAGATTGCCATGGATTATAGCAAGGTAACCTTTTGATTCCTTTTAAATCATGAATTTCCGCAAAGTAACGCCTGATAAACATAAGCTGTACAAAGAAAAGCATTTGATTATATTAAATCGAGCATTTAAATAAATATTTTTTATGCTATTTTGAACCGCACACGTATATCAAAATTTCAGTGTTTGTCCCTTTACTGAAATTGTACGCCAAGTGCGCGAGTTCCATTCTCACACTTGGCCGAATGAATTTTCTATAATATTTATGAAAGAAGATAATTAAATTAAAGTCAAATTGGACTGAAAATTTAAATTTCATAACTAATATAACCACCAAATTTTATTTACCTGTATTTTAAATTACATATATTACAAATAAAAATTACGTACAAAAAATATCTGACTGCTACGCTCATTTCTTTCTACAATTTTTTTGTAAACCTTGCGGATTTCCAATTTTTTTTAATTTAATTGAAAAAAAATTTAGAAACTAAACAAATTATTAGTTTCGTATGTATTGTTATTCAAATTTGCCACATATTAAACTTTAAACGACTTAACATACGTAAAGATGTTTTCACGACAATAGTAAATTCTAAATAAATACTAAACAACAAGTAATATCCTTTTATTTCTGTACTTGTAGGCAGGAAGTAGTATTCGGCACAGGGTCACAAGTCCATTAATTTCTATACAAAACTACACTGGACGTTGTGGACGCTTTTACAGCACTTTCGATAACATCAAAACTACATTAGAGAGGTATTTTTCAAAGGACCTCCGTCAACTTGAAATATTATATCACATTTGATACTGAAAATAGATTCAATCGACATTTTTTTATAGAATTTGAAAAAGTACGGGACTAGCTAAATAAAGATGGTAAATACATCTATCTATACTTATAATGAAATCGTAGACATGCCATGTCTGTACATTAGAGATTTTTAAAAACCGACCAAGTACGAGTGTGAAACACAAACGATATCAAATTTAAAGTATTGTATGCGGGTCAAAATATCATTATAAATAGGTAGGTAGTATTGTGGGGCGATATATTTATAACTAAATGATATAAGAGAAATTAACAAAGTAATTATATAAAACATTGTTAACAAAAAAAATGATAGCGATTTAAACTGAAAAGTGCAAGAAAAAGTAAAAAGAGGTACACTTAAACAATTTTGAAGTCTAAGATATTAACTTCAACTTAATACTAAGAAAAAGAGGTCTTGACAGAACAACGAAGTGATCATAATATAAGGTTCTATTCCTTTTTTTTCCTTTTAAGGTACGGAACTCTAAATAGGGAGACATACGATAAGTAGTAGACCCTATAAAAACATTTTTCATAATTTTTGTCTTTTTCTTTGTACACCCATCAATTTAAAACGGCTGGACCGATTAAAATGATATTTGCTACACGGATACTTTTTAGCCTGAATTAATGAAATGTTTAGTTCCTGTTGGTTTAAAGAGTATTTTTCATTTAAAAACAGCTAAAAAGATTTACTTAGCTAAAATGTTCTACACAAGTAGTGTGTAATTTGATTAAATATTTTTTTATCCCGGAACAAACTAGAGTTCCTAACAGTTAACCAACTACGAATGAAATTTTGTACACATGTGTCTAACTTGAATCGAAACAAAATAATTTTTTCCTAGAAAATTCAGAGTTTCTGTGGGATATGACAAATGTTTTATTAGAAGAAAACCTAAAAGGATATGAATGAAATTTAATACATGTATAATTTGTATCTTGAATTGACGACATATAGAATACTTTCATCCCATAACAAACCAGTTCCTGTGGAATAAATATTATTAATCTAGTTATATTTTAGGCGGGATGGCGACTGGGGGCAGAGACTGACTCGGTGAGGCGATGCTTCTACAGTCCTCGGTGATCCATTCCCACGGAGTCGGCAAATTCCGGGACGTGTAATATGAGTTCGGTAGTTAGGTATGCAGCGCCACCGTTAGGGTTCCGTAACAATCTGCAGTCTCAAGTCTGCTCTAGCAGACATAATACTGTGAAAGTAACTGAAGTAAACTAGCCTAGCAGTATTGATATCAGTCATTTGTCTGACTTTCCTCACAGCGTATGCAGCTGAACTAAGTCTGCCCGCTAGAGACGATAAATGGGGGTTTCCCTGGAGTTTTGAATCTAAAATTATACCCAGAAATAATGTGTATCTACTAAGAACAAAACAAACTTGACGAGATTTGACATTATGATTTATTATTGAACTAAGTAGGCTTAGACATATATAATAACAAGAAATTTGAATAATTTTAAGCAAATTTAAATAATTATCACTGTATGGCTGTGACATATACTCTTGCATAATAAAAAATCCAGGCCTAAACAGACTAATTACATCTTATCATTAAGCAATAAGATATTCAAATATCCAGATATCAAACCATTCATATTCTGCCTAATGCATAAAATGAATTCGAATATTAATTTATTTTCCAAATAAATAGTGTCTGACACAAGACATGTTACATATAATTTCACCCCTACAGTATAAAGTAAATCAATTAATTAGTATCGGAACGAGCCCATGAATAAATTCTTGACTCCTACGTATGGATTGTTTCGAGAAGAATGCTGCGTTAGCGACTGCACTCTGCGAATCTGGGCATAGGTACCGAACATCGGATGGCACCGGAGGCAAACTTATCTCATCCGGCGTCTTATCTCGGAATTCTTATTCTAACACCGATTATCTATCTTAGACCTCCCTTTAAGCAATTGTAGAAATAAAAAATAGTGACTAGAACAGAAAACCGCTCTCCGAATTGGTGGTACTTAGCTTTAGACAAAGTGAATATCTGACCAATTTGACGTGTCAAAAGTACTACTTGCTTTGTATTAGGTCTAATATTAGGAAATAAACTATTTTGAGTTTGAGTTTGTAGTGTATTTATTGTATCCTATGTTTAATTCCTAACTCTGTGGATACAGAACAGCCTTACTGTAAGACCGACTAATCAGTAACAACCTTCGTACA
Organism: Limenitis camilla; assembly: GCA_905147385.1. Classification (NCBI taxonomy): domain Eukaryota; kingdom Metazoa; phylum Arthropoda; class Insecta; order Lepidoptera; family Nymphalidae; genus Limenitis; species Limenitis camilla. The sequence continues at coordinate 7,143,506 of LR990234.1, read as the reverse complement.
GTCGCATCACATCACAATCTTTCGATAGTTTAAAATGTCGTGAGTTAAATTATAATCTGACGGTGTTTAAAATTTTACGTATATAATAGCTAGTCATTATAAATAATAGCAAATTTAACATATTGCTTTTTTGTAACATATATATACAATCGGGTTAGTTACACAATTTTTAATTCAAGAAAACAAAACCTGCTGTCAGGTAGAATTGGGAAATTCAATTAAAAATATGGGTATTTTGGAGTCAGACATTGGCAAGAATGCATTGATTTTTTGTTTTCGATGACTAGTGCTAGTGGCGATTGTTTTCGAAAAAGATCGATTTTTAACTCGATTCAAATAGCAAACTCATAATTTTTGTCGAGTTTGCATTTACTATATTTCATATACTAGCAAAAAAAACTCAGCAGCTCGATTGCGGTAAACTGACATGTCGCATCGCAATAAAAATGTCTTTATGGATCGTGATCGTTACAGTTGATACATTTGGTAGCACGGACCATTGAATATACACTACATCGCAATCGGTCGCGATCTCGATCACAAAGCCATTATCGACCTTTTGGTGGCACGGACCTATTTATAATCCGACTAAATCGAATATCTATGGTAATCTAGCAATTTTTAAGGACATAGCAGTCTCCTAAATTTGGCTACGTCACTTATTAAAAATAAGTAATTATTGAGAATCTTTGCCCTGTGGGTCTGTCGTGTCAGTGGTGGTGGTCTAATTTAATGTAATATTTGCATTAAATTTTTTTGATCCTTTTTCCTTTAAAAGGTTTTAAAGTATTTTCGAAGAATTAGAGTAACTATTATTCCTTGATAAAAGTTTATAGCGCGTTTTGTTTTTATGTTTATTACATTGTCACTGTTTTAGTTGGTATACTCAATAGGCAATATTTTACCAAGTATCTACTTTTTATATAAAACACACCCAAATCTGACCTCAGAAAACTAAATATTATTTAGAAAAAAAAACCCCATACATGCACTGTATGATACTAAATATTGCCTGTGACTTCATCCACGTGGATTTAAAATTTCGATTCAGTTTATCGATTTAGATCTACATATCGATTTGAAAAATTTTGGTCTATCAGATCCGATTTTTCCATACATCGATCTCGGATCGTCATCCCTAGCTGGTGGTGGTTTATGTCAATTGCCAAACAATATCGTTTAACTTTTTTTACCATCTTGTGATCTTGCTGTCCGGCTGTCGTCAAAACTAATAAGTACACAAGTAAAAAAATAAGCAGGTATTTAAAATAATATATTTTAAAAAATTCAATCATACAAAATGTTAAAATTTTTCGTATAATATACTTTACTTTATACGTTTTGAAAATTAATGCATCATTGATATCGAAGCCTAAATTAATTTTTGTATATTACCGTCGCCATTTGCAATTAATTTCGGTTGTTACAGTTAGTATCTGATTGCTAGGTACCCATCATCTCAATTATTCTCAGGTAAATCATTAGGTTTACTTAATTATAGTATAAGTTAACTTAAAAACATTAAAATTTGAATAAAATTTTAATGTTTTTTGTAGAAAAAACAACCCAGATTTATTTAGTAGTCATGTTATTAAACAATATTTTTGTAACTGTTGACACTAATCCACATGCATTTAATACGGTTTACTTATTGCCTTTAAGATTACAATATTGATATTTTCAGTTATTCTTATTTTTTAATAACAATATAATCCATTTTCATACAGTATTTGATTTAAACTCCTTTGATATTCAAATTACAAGGTTAGATAAGGCTTCTAAGGCTATCCGAACCTTATATTTCCCTAGAACACTAGATGACAAATTATAAGACATTAAAAAACCGAATATTTTGTGTTAGTACATGTCTGTGCTTGATAATTGTGAATAAAATAAATGTATTAGCAGATTTCTAAACAAACTTTTCCACTTTTTATATGACTTGTGCACCATATTTTGTTTCGTATTATTAGTTGTAATTATTATTTTTTATTTACCCTTCATTCCGACATCAGACAATGTTATAGAAGTGTGTAAAATTTGAATTAAACTGTTCATAACCTTTCAAGAAATAATAATCAACCTGAATATTTTATGAAAAATGTATTTAAGGAGATCAGCATAATAACAATACAATGGCCTGATGAAATGAATTTCGAATTTCCAAATGCTATATCAGAATTTTCTTTTGATTGGTTAAAGATTTTTGGAAAATATATTTTAACCCCTTATTGCATACAATGCCTTATATAGCTTTAAAAGTTAGTTATTTTGTTTGAATTGATTAAATTATTGCTTTTTTGCAACCAACCTTATACATCATTTTGTTGTTTAATGGAACATATTTTTTGTTGTCTATAGTAAGTACAATCTGTCAAAATATTGGAGTTTATGTTCAGTGTATCCGACCACCGTTAGAGTGAAATTAATTAGTCCTAATTTTATTAATGGGATAATAACAATAAAACGGCAAGTAAAAAAGGCTATAATTTCGAAATGTAATGTTTATATATAATTGAATAAGAAATTGTTTGCATTCTAGAGGCACTTTGCCTGATCGGCATTAACAATGCAAATAATGGCTTTGTGTAATAATTTCTAAAATAAGAACACATTATTTTTTTCATATTCAGACAGTTTATATATAAGAAACTAGAGGCCTGCCCTCGCTTCGCTCCGGGTATTTAAAACAATATTATAATTGATGTCCTTAATTTGTCAGTCTGTAATTGTGTAGTTTTTCATTATTTGAAAAAGAGAGAGAAAGTAAGAAAAAGTTATAAAAAGAAAAATAATAGAAACAAAAATAAAAGAAAAGCGACAGATGCTAAGAGAGAGAGGACAGAGCAAAAATAAAATTAAATAGGTAAAGGAGAGAAAGAGAGAGAGAGAGGTAATCGAAAGAAAGTGAAAAGAGACTAATCATACTGAACAAATAGAAATAAGAATTAAAGAGAGAGCATGAGAGACAATGATAGTATTATAAGAGGAAGAGAGATGAAAATACTATAGACTTTTCTCAATGAAAGAATTTTTAAAATTGGATCAGTAACAACAAAATGACCATATTCTATTAGTAAAAAAATGTGTATGGCAACACTAAATCACTTTTGTCACTCACGAATAGTGTAGTTTTCTATCACTGAAAGAATTTAAAAAATCGGATTAGTAACAACAAAATGACCATATTCCATTAATTAAAAAATGTATATGGCAACACTAAATCACTTTTGTCACTCATGAATAGTGTAGTTTTCTATCAGTGAACAAATTTTAAAAATCGGATTAGTAACAACAAAATGACCATATTCCATTAATTAAAAAATGTATATGGCAACACTAAATCACTTTTGTCCCTCACGAATAGTGTAGTTTTCTATCACTGAAAGAATTTTAAAAATCGGATTAGTAACAACAAAATGACCATATTCCATTAATTAAAAAGTGTATATGGCAACACTAAATCACTTTTGTCCCTCACGAATAGTGTAGTTTTCTATCACTGAAAGAATTTTAAAAATCGGATTAGTAACAACAAAATGACCATATTCCATTAATTAAAAAATGTATACGGCAACACTAAATCACTTTTGTCCCTCACGAATAGTGTAGTTTTCTATCACTGAAAGAACTTTAAAAATCGGATTAGTAACAACAAAATGACCATATTTCATTAATTAAAAAATGTATATGGCAACACTAAATCACTTTTGTCACTAATGAATAGTGTAGTTTTCTATCAGTGATCGAATTTTAAAAATCGGATTATTAACAACAAAATGACCATATTCTATTAATTAAAAAATGTATATGGCAACACTAAATCACTTTTGTCACTCACGAATAGTGCAGTTTTCTATCAGTGAACAAATTTTAAAAATCGGATTTGTAGTTCCTGAGAAACTCTTCAATTTACAAAATGGCCACCTTATGGCACTTAAATGGCCATATCTTTTTAATTAGAGTATTTATGGCAACACCACATAGCCTATGTTACCCGGAAAGGATGTAGCTTTTTATCGATGAAAGAATTTTCAAAATAGGTTCAGTACTTTTAGAGCCTATTCGCAACAAACAAACAAACATACAAACAATGAAATCTTTCCTCTTTATATAATAGTATAGATAAATGTTTTCAGTATCAAAAAATCTTGTATCTATACTTCTATACTATTATATAAAGAGGAAAGATTTGATTGTTTGTATATTTGTTTTTTTTTTTTTTTTTTCTGTGTGGTGTTGCCATAAATACTCTAATTAAAAAGATATGGCAATTTAAGTGTCATAAGATGGTCATTTTGTAAATTGAAGAGTTTTTCAGAAACTAAAAATCTGATTAAAAAATTTTTTTTCGCTGATAGAAAACTACACTATTTGTGAGTGTCAAAAGTGATTTAGTGTTGCCATATACATTTTTTTAATAAGTGAATATGGCCATTTTGTTGATAAAAATCCGATTTAAAAAATTCTTTCACTGAGAGAAATCTACACTATTCGTGAGTGACAAAAGTGATTTAGTGTTGCCATATGCATATTTTAATTAATAGATTATGGCCATTTTGTTGGTACTAAACTGATTTAAAAAATTCTTTCACTGAGAGAAATCTACACTATTTGTAAGTGACAAAAGTGATTTAGTGTTGCCATATGCACATTTTAATTAATAGATTAAGGGCATTTTGTTATACTAATCCGATTTAAAAATTCTTTCATTGAGAGAAATCTACACTATTCATGAGTGACAAAGGTGATTTAGTGTTGCCATATACATTTTTTAAATAATTGAATATGGCCATTTTGTTGGTACTTATCCTATTTTAAAAATTCTTTTACTGAAAGAAGTCTATAGTATTTCCGTCTCTCTTCCTCATATATACTCATACTCATCATTCTCTCTCATCTTCTCTCTTTTATCTATCTTTAATTTTTATCATCATCTGTTCAAAATGTTCAGTCTCTTTTCACTTTCTTTCTTTCGATTACCTCTTTCTCTCTCTGTCCTTTACCTATTCAATTTTAATTTTGCTATGTCCTCTTTTATTATCTTTCGCTTTTCTTTCTATTATTTTTTTATAACTTTTTCTTACTCTCTCTTTTTTCAAATAATGAATTACAGAGTGACAATTTAGGGACATTAATTATAATATTGCTTTAAATACCCGGAGCGAAGCGAGGGCAGGCCCGCAAGTTATCTATATAATTCATGCAATAAGGGGTTAATATATTCAAATGCTGGATACAAATGAAATGCTTATAACATGCACTAAAACACTATTGTGCACTATATCAATGCAGTTATTGATCATGAATCTGTTAATTAAAGAATATTTTAACCTAGAACACCAAATATTTAAAAACTTAAGTAAAAATTGCCTAATATGGTATAGCAGTATTATGTTTATTTTATTTTGTATAGAAATGTCAGAAAAAGGGAGAGGAAGAGCACGAGGACGTGCAGGTAGAGGAAACGAAGGAGGTGGGCCGCCACCTAGAAGGCCTGGCGAAGCACCACAGAATCAGCCTATTCCGTCGGGACCAAGGCCGCAGCCACCATCGGCATGGGGCCCACCGTCTGTAGCACCTCCAGTCAGAGCAGGCACACCTGCAGTAAGTGCAGGCAGAGCTTCACATCGAACAACTCCATCGACACATGACCATCCTGGTGATGTTGATATACAAGAGAGAATGACAGCTATGGCTATAAGTGAGTACCATTAGCTATAAACTTTTTATTTACTTTAACTTATTATATGTTTTTTTTTCAATACTTTGAGCTGAAAGCTATTAATATGAGTCATGAAAAAATTTCTTTTTAAGTCTAAAAGTTCAGTCCAAATCAACCAAGTGCCAGTCAAAAAAGCTGTAGGGGAAATTTTCCTTAGAAACCTATAACCTTCATAGATAACTTAAAAGATTAAAACTATGATTCAGAAGAACAATTTGTCTGAACCAAATTTATTAAAATTACTATATCTTGAATTATAAAAGAAACAAAAAACACGATTTTAATGTTTCTAAAGCTTCATTTCCATTATTTTTTGTCAAGGTCAATCACAGCCAACTGCTAGTGGAGAACCTGGAGCATCTGCTGCTGCTGGGCGCGGGTCACGCAGAGGAGGAGGACGAGTGTTGCCAGAACAAATGACAGTTATGCGCACTCGCCCTGAATCAATTACTTCTAAAAAAGGTGAGTTGTAAGTCCAATGTCGTTAGATGTAAGTAATCATCGTAACCCATTAATGTCCCACTGCTGAGCTGGTTCATCTCTTCAGAATGAGAAGGGGTTATGCCATAGCCTATCACACTGCAGATTGGTAGACTTCACACGCCAACAGACAACTATAGGGAACTCACAATTCACCATTAAAGTAAATAATATTTTATTACTTAAAACTTAAACCTGTAAAAAATTAAGAGTCTTAACTGCTGGATTATCACTGCATTAGGGATTAATTACCTCAGCATAAACATTTGGCCTAGATTTACTTTCATCATATTAAATGTTTACATTGTTGGAAACATTTAAAATCCTAGTAAATTTGTTTGTCACAACAAATTATTTTGAAATTTTCGTATGGCAAATGAACCAAAAAAATACTTTTTTGTATTACCAAAAATCCTGAAAACTCACTTTACCCCAGACCTTCCAGGCTGATTCATCGAGGAGGGATGAGCTATATTTTTATTGAACAATATTAAGGCTTTACATATCAAACTTTGATAATAAACATAGCTTTGGAAGTAATGGGCTACATAAATAGTAATAGCATACAAAAACTAATCTATTGTTACTTAGTCCCTATATGATAAATAGGAAAATAATTAACAATATAAATGTTTTCCCTTAGGCAGCACTGGTAGTCCTCTAGACTTATGTGCTAATTACTTCGTGGTGGAAACGACGCCTAGCTGGTCTCTTTATCAGTACCACGTTGATATTCAGCCTGAGGAGGACAGCACATTCATTCGTAGAGCGTTAATGCGTGTTCATCAGAAAGTACTTGGAGGGTAAGCACCTTTGTACTCAACTTATGTAACATAAAATAAAAAATATTCTGTACATATGTGATTACATATTATTTTAATAGTTAGATCTTTCTTAAAATTATTTTCACAATAGATAGATTCTCAGTATTTATTTACCACATAAGTAGTTTAATTATAATTCAATTAGTTTATAAATTTAGTAGTCACCTGTGTAAATGGAAAATCATTTTTAATTATTATTAATTTATGGCTAAATTTTAGCAACTAATGACCAGCATATGTTCAAAATTTTTTAAATTTTCATATAAATCCACATAAACAGTTCTAATTTGACCATTTTTGTACTAGTGCATTTCTTGCTTTCTTTTTTAATTATTTTTTTTAATTTTATTTTTTTTATTTTATAGGTTTAGTTGCATTTTTAGAGATTAGAGCTGGTTAGGTTAGGTATTTTTTTTGGTGAAAATGTCTTATTAGTGTTTCCAATGAAAAAAAAAATAATAAGCCTTTTATTCCGAAAACAGATACAGCATTAAGCACTTATAAAATGTCTTTGATTTCCGTGTGCTTCGTGGCATAGGCCTCCTCTAGTTGTTTCCATTGTTTTCTGTCATGAGTGTCCTTCTCCAATTAGGACCTACTGTCAGTTTTATTTCATCTTCCCATCTGGTAAGTAATGTATGTTAATGCTTCGTTTAAACTTTTATTTCATCAGAAAATTTTGTAATTAATTTCGTTTTGCTAGCATACATTCTAAGACCTATTTTTTCGCTCTCTTCAATTAGACTTTGTAACATGTGCCTTAGATTTTCAGAGTTTTATTCTAATTGTACCAAGGGTCATAAAATTCATTCCATCAAAAATATAAATTACATTAAAGTCGGTTACAATTTTCTTGATCTTTAAATAATGTAATGTTATAATAACGCTACTCTTGGTTGTAGTCCTTGAGGACATCTCTCCCATGGCATCGTTACACAATGTCTTGATTTGCAGTCATGAAAAAAAATTATAATTTCAAAAATTATATCTGTTTGTGTTGACCCTTTTCTGAATTCCGCCTGCTCTACCGGTTACTACTCGTCTAGCATAAGGCTGATTCTGTCCATAATGATTTTGGAAACATTTTATACTCATTTAACATCAGGCTTATTGGTCTATAGTTTTTTATGTTCTCCTTGTCGCCTTTTTTGTGTAAATAGTCAGGTCGAACCGGAGGGGTCACCTAGTTACTAGGTATGACACTAAATTAACTTATATATACTAGGCCCTAGTACAATATGGCCAGCGTTCAAATTCAACAGGTTCCAGGTTCCCGTTCTTAATTTTTTTTTTTTTTTTGGGGGGGGGGGAAAGAAATAATCACTTATGCGGCGATGTTTTCTCCGCATACTATCAGAATTCTGATCGACCTCGTATTTGTCATTAAAAAAAACATATATTATAATTAGATTTATATATAATTGTTTTGAATTTAATACTTACATTTTAGGTATGTGTTTGATGGAACACAACTCTATACAGTTAATAGACTTCACCCTGATCCTTTGGAACTGTATTCCGATAGAAAGTCGGATGGTGAGAAAATGAGATTGATTGTTAAGGTAAAAGAAAAACAAATAATAGTAACAAATCTTTATTGAGAATTTAATGAGCTGTAAACATTTAAAAATCCTTTACCTCTAAATATGTAATTACTGTTTTACACAATCTTCCCAATATGTTGTCTTTAATATAATATATTATTGAGTTAGAAACCTACATAACTCAATATAATAGAAATACATAAATTACGAATATCGGTTTTTGTATTGTTAATTATGTAGCATTATGTTATGTGATGTTGGTGGGATTGATATAAGTAGCATTTTTACTTTCTTGAATGTTGGACAACTGATAAACACAAAAGGAGTAGGGATTGCAAAATAAATACGCCGTCACGAGAGAGATGATTATTGCATCGCGAGAAATCTGGGAGTAGCTCTGAAGCTCCAAGTCTATAGTATAACCCCCAGGAGGATATTCTTGTCAAGCCATTATACTGTTAATCTGCACATAAACTACAAAGCTACTTCTTTTCTTTATTTTTAACATTATATTAAATTGTTATATGTCCCTAAATGCTTTCTTTTGAAGAAATGCACCATACTAGCAGTACTAAATTCAATAGTAATGTTATATTAATAATTTCGTAATTAAAATTAATTAATCTAAGAATCTATTTTTCTTTGCAGCTGACCTGCCAAGTTAGTCCTGGTGATTATCACTATATACAAATATTTAATATTATTATGAGAAAATGCTACAATCTTCTAAATCTTCAGCTCATGGGGAGAGATTACTTTGATCCTGTGGCCAAGGTAATAAAAAAAAACTAATAAATGAACAACAACATAGTGTGTATTAAATTATTTACTTGTGTTACTTAATTTAACTATATGTTGAAATTCAATTTAGGTTGATGTACCTGAATACAGACTTCAAATTTGGCCTGGTTATAAGACTTCTATTAATCAGTATGAAGATCGTCTGTTGATGGTTGCTGAAATAACTCATAAGGTGTGATTTTTAAATAATTTTTTTATAATATACAGACTTTATAAATAAATATGTTGACTCAAATTAACAAGATATTACAAAACATTCATTGATATTAAGCTATTTTTATGCTCAAGACTACTTACTAATAGTAATTTATAATATTTTGCAGATATTGCGCCTAGACACCGTCCTTCACATGTTAAAGGATTATGCTCAGAATAAGGGTACAAATTATAAAAAAATATTCCTAGAAGATGTAGTGGGAAAAATTGTTATGACAGATTACAACAAAAAAACTTACAGAATAGATGACGTCTCATGGAATGAATCTCCAAAATCAACATTCAGAATGAAAGATGAAAATGTATCATACATTGATTATTACGCTAAGGTACGTGTTCACGAATATAATGTAACGTAAATGCATAAATCATATGTATCTATAGTATACATTTGGCAAATTCTTTGCAGAAATACAACATAAAGATTCAAGATGCCGGGCAGCCAATGCTGATTTCACGCTCCAAGCCACGCGAAATCCGCGCAGGCATGCCCGAGCTGGTGTACCTGGTGCCCGAGCTGTGCCGCCAGACCGGCCTTACCGACGAGATGCGCTCTAACTTCCAATTGATGCGCTCGCTATCTGTCCACACTAAAATAGGACCAGATATGAGAATTCAAAAACTTATTAATTTCAATCGACGTTTTACACAGAATAAAGAAGTCGTTGAAGTAATTTCATTTTGTTATTCCTCAAATAAACAATATCTAATGGCCCCTATTAGTAGTGTTACATACTGCTATATGGCAATAACTTGCTTAATGCTTTATTTTTTTACACATGTTGTTTTACGTGCTTTTTTTCTAGCATGCTAAATTTATTTAGTATGATTTTTATATTCGTATTTGTTATGACAAAACGGGCGCAAGCAAGTTAACTCGTAGCTCCTACCCTATCGTTGGACAGACAATATGCTTTTAAAAAATTCGTGTTTAGGAATTTATTACGATATAATGAAGTAGTAAAAAAAACAATGAACTTTCTTTCATACTTTTCAGGCTTAGGACTGTCTATAATTATTAAGTATTAAAATTTACGTATTATAATAATATTTTTATAATTACGTAAAGTAATTCAGTCATCGCCAGGGTTGCTACTTGCTAGTTACTATTTGATACTTGCGAGTTACGATGCGTCATGTGATTGCAATGCGCTGTACAGACGATAGAGAGCGATTGCGATATATAGCAAATAGCAACAAGTGAGACCCACGATATCATTTGATACATGCTATGTATAATAAGCACAATGCTTTAAGTTGCTTTATGCTATATTGTACACACTACCCTATAATTAAAATATTCTGGTCAATTTCTACAGGAATTAGGAACTTGGTCCATGAGATTATCAAACAATTTGGTGAGATTTAAAGGCCGTCTGTTGCCACCTGAAAATATAATTCAAGCTGATAACTCAAAATATCCCGCAGGTAACACATTCGATGGCTGGACTAAAGACATGCGGTAAGAAATTCATTTTTTTTAACTTTGATTTATTTTATTCACTTAGTGTTGGTAATCCTATGTGTTAAGCTGATATATACTATATTTAAATGTAAAATTCTAACTTATTGTTGCAGTATTTAAAATTAAAGTAACTTATCTTAAGTTTGAAAATCTTACTATATTGAAGTGGCTTTCCACAGATCCAAAAAGTTATTTAGCCTTGCAAACATGCCGTCATGGATTGTTATAACGCCTGAACGTCAGCGCAGAGACACAGAAGGATTCGTTGATCTTATTATGAAAACTGGAAACGGAGTAGGATTTCGTATGCAGAGACCCGAAATCGGTAAGAGCCTCACCTGTAATGTTTGTGAATCTTATGTATCATTGTATATGATTGTGATTCCACAAAGGCAACTTTTGAAAATATTTTGTATTCATAATTTTTAAGTTTCTATTGGATTTCTTATCCTATTCGTACATGTTAAGTGTTTTTAGATTTTTTGCGAATTTAGCCATTTGTATCGAATATTTGTATAATCACAATATATATCTATATAAGTATAACTGAAAAAATAATTCTTGGCTTGTGTGGTGCTATTAATTTCATTTTCTTTTTCGCAATTCTATTCATCACTATAGTTCTTTTTGGAAAGTTTAATGTAAATTTAAATGTTGATGAAAGATGCTGGTCTGTAGCAATTGTCTGTGCTTTGACAGCAGGGGTATTTACAAAAGGCTATGCAAAAAACCTTTAAAATTTTTATCAAGAGACCAATAGTGAGACTCATGTTTTTACTAATATTTTATAGCCTTTACTCTTCACAGTTGTGCGACCTCTATTCTCTACCATTTCACCCAGTATAAAATAAAGAAAATTGGTTTTGTCAGCTTTTTTATATAATTAAAATTTTAAAGATCTTGATACTTTCTACTATACCTTTTATTTATTTACCTCCTACTCTACATAATCACCTAATTCTTTTTTTAGTAACTATTCAAAGAGACGGCCAGATAGATTACGCTTCAACCTGCGAATCTGTTATCGCTAGGAAAAACCCTGCCATGATTGTTTGCATTCTAGCGAGAAATAATCCTGATCGGTAAGTATCACTATTATTATAGATGTACACAACAGAGAATGATTCGCCTGCGCGGTAAGAAGGAGAACACTGAAATAAATCGCAATAATATTGGTATAACAGTCATTTAACATATTTACAATAAATGAATAAAGAGAAAAACAACTTTTAATATTATATGTCGAGATTTTTCAAATTTAACGATAATAAAATATTAGTTTTTAATTCATTAATTTAACAAATTTGCTACACGATTAATTTGTTTTATATTATTATTTATAATCACATTTCCAATAAAAAGCTAATCAATATAAAATTGAAGGTTAAATAATTAATTTATCTATTTATTTAAGGTGCTGAGTTACACAATAAAATTCAAATCACCTTTCACCAAAACACTATTTTCTCTAGGGATATTCCTTACTGAATTTGAAAATTTAAATTCATAGGTTCTAGTACCCGCCTTTTCTCGCAATTTTAAAAATAATTCAAGAACCCAGTGACCAGCCCCGGGGGGCCGACCACTGGATATTTTATAAAAAAGTAGTACCCAATGGTCAGCCCCCACAATATTTACGTAAATCAGCGATATTTTTATTCAAATTTAATATAATTCAATACATGAAATAATACATAAAGCCAAATTGCAAAAAAGACTATAACATTTAACAGTAAAACATGTTTTTTCTCATCTTTTAAGAGAACACCACGCGAAGTAATAAATATGGCGGACATGGCACTACTGCTCTTTTCTACCACCGTCACTTGTTTAAACGAGTATTTCGTATTTCTCACCTCTGATCTCCTACCGCACCTATCGTGTGACATATTAAGCAATGAGGAATCAAACGTAATTCGTTTATTCTAATTGTAGCGATATTTATTTCCAATAAACGACCCAAAAGGCTGACCACTGGTTCCTGGACGGCCACTGGTGCTGTTACCCTATTTGTTATACATAAATATACAATATCAATATTTTTCGATAATTTAAACATTTAATAATAATTGATATTATTTTAGAGGGGAAAAGTCGTAAATATAAAATTACCTAATGAGTGATCGAGACATTTCCACAAAGACAAACATGTGTACAGTTCACCTCTTATAGTTTACTATAAATATGTATTATAACTTGAGCTCTGAACGTCGAAAACAGAAATGTCAGTGTAAGAAAATCTAATGAGGACGTGTCCACACAGGTCTGATAACAGGTCGACACTGTGTTTGTATTTACGAGCGCCGTATAGACAATTCACAGATATATAATAATAAATACATTTATTTATAAATCACATCTAGTGGGTGGTATAGTAAACAATAGTTAATGACCACTAGTGCTTAGACTAGGCTGTGCCTGTGTCTTACCCTATTCTCTTCCAATGACATTTGTGTAATACTTTTAAAAATAACACTATTTGTGCTAATATTTTAATCTATCTGCAACATAGTTATACCACAAAACTATGAATTTAGACTGATATTTTTAACAACACAATAGTAGGAAAAATTATTTGTATCTGTATATGTATGTGTTTATTATATTATGTATTATTGAATAAAAATATTTATGTTGCTTGTTATTTTTAGTTATGAGGCCATTAAGAAGAAGTGCACAGTTGATCGAGCTGTGCCAACTCAAGTAATTTGCGCTAGAAACATGACGAGCAAGTCAGCCATGTCTATTGCTACTAAAGTAGCAATCCAAATTAATTGTAAGGTAAGAGATGGGTTATTTACTACATTACAGTAACTAACTTCATTAAAATAATAATAACAAGAGAACTAAATTTTATTATACTTTTAACTGGATCCCAACACCCAAGAAACCTTGTTTTTTCTCACATTAAAATGTTCATTTTATGATAACAATATTGGTACAGCTTTATTAATATAATAAAAAAAGAAAAAAAAAACTTGTTAATTCATAGTATTTAAAGCATTCTGTTGGAACTGAATGGGTGTAGAATAAGCTGGTTTAGGTGAATATTTAAATTCAACAAAAAAAATATATCAGACTTGTTGATGATTTTCATTTTGATGTATGAAAGTTGAGGGTAGGGGTAATAAATGTGTCTGATTTCTTTATTGTAATTTTGTTTTATATTCCAATATTTCGTGGATCTGTCTCTTTCTATCATTGTATACAAGGACAAATATGTTGTTTCGTTTTTGTATTTTAAATTGTTTTGTGATGTTTAATTAAATAAGACATTATTTTGTTAACGCACGTCTTTTATATTTTAAACTTTAAAAAAACTTTAAAATGGTATATCTTGTTTTTGAGCCAGCTTTTAAAATCGATATATCTATATCCTCAGACTCCTATCGTGACGTCGTTATTATTAATCCAAGCAGACTAATAAAAACACAGGCTTTACGGAGGGCTTGCTACTTTACAATTTAAGTAATTAGTTAAGTTTTACAACACTATTTTAATGCGGCTTCACTAATTTAGTTTTAGTCAGATAATTGTTTACCCAAAAACGTTTGTATCATAAAAGCAATTGAATTTGAATATTTATTTTCCTTAGCTTGGTGGCGCACCTTGGACGGTAGAGGTTCCATTGCCCACGCTTATGGTGGTCGGTTACGATGTATGTCACGACACGCGATCTAAGGAGAAGAGTTTCGGCGCCTTTGTGGCGTCAATGGACAGACAAATGACCCAATACTATTCCAGCGTAAACGCACATACCTCTGGAGAGGAGTTAAGTGCCCATATGGGATTTAATATAGCCTCGGCTGTAAGGAAATACCGGGAGAGGAATGGTTAGTTTGTTAATTGTGTTTATAAATTCAATGACAATCATTGCCCGACGTTGCTACTATATTTCTATAACCATATCGTGGTGGAAACTTGTCTAAAAAAAAGTTACTGAAATAATTCATTTCTTTAAAAATGATATATAGTCTATTTCTGAAGAGATTCGATATGTGATTATAAAATACAATATTATATGTTACTTTTCAGGTGTATTACCAGGATGCATTTTCGTATATCGGGATGGTGTCGGAGATGGTCAAATTCCATATGTGAAAAGTCAAGAGGTAAGTGGAATTTTAAAAAAATTGGTTAAGATAATTATTTATTTTATTCCTAAAACTAAACTTTTACAATAATATTCATTATTTAGGTTGCAGAAATTAAGAGAAATCTGACGGAAATATATGGGACGCCTGACTTTAAATTAACTTTCATTATTGTGTCCAAGAGGATCAATACAAGGGTCTTTATCGACATTGGTAGGTCTGGAGATAACCCGCGACCCGGGACCGTTATCGATGACGTGATCACTCTGCCAGAACGGTAAGTCTTATACTAAAAGCTTAATCCTTATTTCGAAAAGAAAAGATTTGGGATGAAATATTTGTCAAATTAAACTAATTTTTATCATCTGCTTCTTTTTAGGTATGATTTCTACCTGGTGTCTCAAAACGTCAGGGAAGGGACTATTGCACCCACTTCATACAATATTATTGAGGATACCTCGGGCTTGTTGCCAGACAGGGTATGTGTTATGTTTACAATTAAAATGTATATATAATGTGTTATTGAGTTATATGGGCTTTTGCATAATATATCTATATACCAGAGGTATAATAAACTCTCTAAAAAAATCTTTAACAAAAGGATAAAAAACTACACCTATTAAGCTATGAACTAATACTAATTTTACTTATTAATCTGAAGGTAGCTTTTAGAAGAATTTTATCTATAACTTTAAAAAATTAATTGAATTATTAAATCTGTTTAAAAAAGAATATAATAACACTACAGTTGGCAAAATCTTACATTTTGACTTAAAAATTGTTTGCTTGTTTTCATGGGTTGTTGTCAGATCTAAGATTGTATGTCATTTCCAGATTCAACGTCTTACTTACAAACTCACGCACATGTACTTCAATTGCTCCACACAAGTACGCGTGCCCTCTGTGTGCCAGTACGCGCACAAGCTCGCGTTCCTCGCCGCCAACAGCTTGCACAACCAGCCACATTACTCGCTCAGCGAGACATTGTACTTCTTGTAAACACTTTACTCTTAAGTACAAATATTTTAACCCACCTACATTGAAGAGATTCAAGTTGATTTAAACCAGCGTGCGGTGTATATACAAAGTGTTGCATGCAAAACTCCGGTGATAACAAAATTTGCAAACAGATATAACGAAAACTCAGTTTTTTATATATTTATACTCTTTAGTGATAAAAATATATTAAGTATAGAGATAGAGGTATATTTGGAGAGATTTTGTTTGAAGGAATTGTGAAAGAGATGGAAATATAGGTATATAAACAGTACCACGGGTAACTTTAAATTACTAAAACTGTGCTTATCGCAATAAGATTTGCATTTATTTACAATATGTGATTTACTTTATAAGCATTGCTGTATTCCAGTCCCGTTTTACCGTAAGTCCAACAGTCAGTTGTACATAACGATATAGGATTTTAATGGGTAATAGCATTCCCAGAAGCTATTTTTGTTATTATGTTTAAGTCTAAGAAAGTTGTGTGATGTGATTTTCACATTCTACAAATCTATGTATCTCATAGTTTTTTTTCCACGGCAGACGCAACCAACCAGCACTCCCCTGTACTAAGACAGAGACTACTCTTTTCATAGATCTGCTTTATATTGAATTTAAGTTTTATATTGTTTCGATTTATTAGTTTATATTATCACGATATATAATAATTATATACGTGCCAAGCTTTGAAGCACTTGTTATTATAAACAATTTGTGCTTTTTCTTAGGTAGTACTCCCTGTTGTTTGTTTAATTGTTACAATATTGGATAAGTCTTATATTGAAGGATACTTGGAAAATATTTGTGACTTGTGATTGATTAAATTAGGCATTGCACTACATCTTCCATTTGGAAAAGCTTTGTCACAATTCTAGTTAAATATAACTTTGGCATTTGCGCCAAGTGGAAATCAAAGAGACTAATTATTTTTCTAATAAAAAAATTTTTGTATAATGAAACAGGTGTCTTACACGTCTTTGAATATCACTTTTTGTTTTCAACACTACCATTAAATCTTTTTTTGTAATCTTTTAAAAAAAACATTTATTTTATTTGTTAAGAAGGTACCTCTGAAAAATATTTCATTTTTGTTATGTTATAGAACTAATTTTAGGTTTCATTTTTGTTAGAAGTTAAACTCTTGATTAGAGTATTAAAATAAAAACTTTTTCGTAATTCGTGTTATTCTTTCTAATCCTAACTATGCTGAAAAAATAATAAATATCTTTATTCAGTATAGATGTACCACATAATTTGTGAATCCATTTTATGTCGAAAAGGGTATAGCCGGATTTCTATGGGATATCTGCTCCTGGGTCCTTTTCTACTCTTACTTATATAGGGGTTCATTTAGGTTATGGTTAAAAATAAATTAGACAAATTTTCTACCCTTTAAATTAAACAGCTTTTCATAAAAACTTTTTTTTCGTTTTAATTTTTTTTCTCATAGTAAAATTCAAAATTACCGAATTGTATTTTTTTCTCCAATTCTTAGAAGTTAAAGACTTTTTCCTAAAGAATCATAACTAAAATATTTTTTCATGTCTTTTACTCCTAAGAATTTGGGGAAAAATTACCATTCAGTAATTTAAAATTTTACTATGACAAAAAAAATTAAAACAAAAACAGTTTCTTTTCGTCGAAACATTTTCTTTTTTTGTTACCTATATAACTTTTTATTTTACTTACAATCAAATAACCTCAGACCAATTTTGTAGATGGTTTTCTAACTGAAATTGGAGGCATTGTTGCAGCAACATCATGGAATTATATAGTACTAAATTAGTAATCGTAAACCATTGAAGAACCTGCGACAATGCACTGTTTACATCGTAACCGCGTTGGTTTCTCTTAATCTATACTATTATATAGAGGAAAGATTTGATTGTTTGTATGTTTGTTGCGAATAGGCTCTAAAAGTACTGAACCGATTTTGAAAATTCTTTCACCGATAGGAAGTTACATCCTTTTCGGGTAACATACGCTATGTGGTGCTGCCATAAATACTCTAATTAAAAAGATATGGCCATTTAAGTGCCATAAGGTGGTCATTTTGTAAATTGAAGAGTTCCTCAGGAACTACAAATCCGATTTAAAAAATTTTTCACTGATAGAAAACTACACTATTCGTGATTGACAAAAGTGATTTAGTGTTGCCATATACATTTTTTAATTAATAGAATATGGTTATTTTGTTACTAATCCGATTTAAAAATTCTTTCATTGAGAGAAGTCTATATTGAGAGATTAATTCTTTCATTGAGAGAAGCATTTCCATCTATCTTCCTCTTATAATACTATCATTGTCTCTCATGCTCTCTCTTTAATTCTTATTTTTATTTGTTCAGTATGATCAGTCTCTTTTAACTTATTTTCTTTCGATTATCGCTCTCGCTCTCTCTCTCTGCTTTACCTATTCTATTTTATTTTTGCTCTGTCCTCCCTCTCTTAGCATCTGTCGCTTTTCTTTTATTTTTCTTTTTATAACTTTTTCTTACTCTCTCTCATTTCAAATAATGAAAAACTACACAATTACAGAATAACAAATTAAGGACATCAATTATAAAATTGTTTTAAATACCCGGAGAGAAGCGAGGGCAGGCCTCTAGTCATTAATATAATTAAAAAAGTGTGTACCTGTACGGATACATATGGAACGCCCATTTTTAAGACGGATCTAGAAAATTTTTCACCATTAATAGCAATGTTCTGGATCTTTGGGTAAGGTATGAAGCAATCAGATCAAGTCCTCTACTACTTATACCATAACAGTTAAGTTTTTTTAATAGCGTTTCATGTCCAACAAAATCAAAGTATTTTTTATATACACTGTCCTGCATAAGAAGGTGACGATAACTTCTGTACTATTTAAGTAAGAAACTTAAAATAAAAAGCATCGGATGAGTCACGTTTCTCGTTATTCACTCGTAACGGAAAGCAAATAGTCTACAGGCGGCATGGTCAGCGATACTCTGTACACGTATGGGCTGTCATCTCTTAGGAAGATCGAACAGAGTATAGGACATAGAAAATGGCACTCTGACCGGGGTGAGATATGCTCGAGAGATCCTCAATAAGTAAGTAGGACCATATCTGGTAAATATGGGTGATGGATCAATTTTAATGCAAGATAACGCCCGGCCACATACCGCTCAGGTTGTACAAGAGTACGTTCAGGAGGTTGGTATCAACTTAATGGCCTGTCCACCAAAGAGTCCTGACCTGAACCCGATCGAACACGCTCAAGCTCATCACAAAGCTCGGAAGACGACCTGTCACCCTCAATGATCTTAAACAGGCCCTGATGAAGAATGGGTGAATATCTCCCAACATCGTCTCCGGAACCTCGTCTTCAGTATGACAAACAGACTAGAAGCTGTGATCAGAGCCAGAGCAGGCAACACCAGTTATTAAAAATGTGACTACAAACACCTTTTACAGGGGTTTTTTAAAGTTTTTGCCAATCAGTGAAAAAGTTTACTTTTTGTTTTTATGTTTCATTTATGTTAAAACATTAAGTTAAGTAAAATAAACTTATGTTCAAAAAATATTATTTTCATCCCGTGCACTAAGTTTGTGAATTCAAAACATCATTAAACCTATCTACTTCTACCTCCATGATGCCGAATTTATCATACAAGTTTTTTTAACATGTTAATAACTCAGACTCGAAACCTTGGTGTACTTTTTGAAGTGAAAACTTCTTTGGCGGCGTTGTGCAGTTGTGTAGTTTTTTTGTTTTGGGGTGAGTAAAAAATGTTAAACTCGCAACTGATTTTAAATTCGTCGGATTTTATTAATTAAAACTAGTAGAAATGGAAAATCGGAGTCTTGCATTCATATTTATATTCAATTTGATATTTTATTGGCTGTCACAAGTTCATTGAAATTTTGACGAGTAATTTCGTACAGTTAATATTGACTATCATAGTTTAGTGGTCTTTAATTAAATGATTTGTTGATACGTGGAGCAGTGTAAGCGTGAGATTCGCTGCAGTTTGACTTATAATTTCATGTAGTTAATATTGACTATCATAGTTTATGTATATAATTACATGATTTGTTGAGACGTGGAGCAGTGTAGGGTTGAGATTCGCGGCAGTTTGACCAATAATTTCGTGTAGTTAATATTGACTATCATAGTTTATGTATATAATTACATGATTTGTTGAGACGTGGAGCAGTGTAGGGGTGAGATTCGCGGCAGGTTGACTAGAAGTTTTTATTGAATTTTGTTCTTTAGGAGTACCTATTCAAATATGCACAACGTTAATGTTCAAGTTTTCATTTCTGACGGCACTCCCCCAGAGCAACCCGTTATTTTTTAATTTGGTGTGCGCGTGCCATTTTTTTTTCACGTCTTATTGTTGAAACCTTAGGTTAAAAACGAGAAACTTGAAAACAAGTGAAAAACCTAAAATGAATGGTTATAATTTAAAGATTATTCTGTAATACTTACCTATCATAATATACTAGTTAATACCTAAAGTAAAATATAAATATCTTGTTAATTTTTGCGTCTAGTCATTTCGTCGATGAGGTGAGATGAAAAGTTACGTGTTGCACTCGAGTGCAGATTTTAGTGAAATAACCATTGTCTGTTTGAGAAAAGAAAAATAAGTTAATGTTGATAGGACACAAAACAATGAATTTGATACTTTTTTGTCCGTCTGCCTCTCTGTTTGTCAATGCACGGTTTCTGAAATATAGAACAGATTTTAAAGACAAACCAACAAACACAAATCATTCTATTTACATTAAATACAACAATAATAAATGAATAGATAAACCATATACTTGATTTAACTTAAGAAAAATGCTAATACAATTTTTCAGTGACACGGGCATGCTGTTTTTCACGTAATTTAGTATTCAGACGAAAACATTAAATTTAGGGTGCCCGATAAGTTATGGTAAAGTAATGGCAATTAAATTAAAAACTGGTAGTAGTCCTTATTCAATAAATTTTATTTTTCTTTGTCCATTATTGGTATCATGTCCAACATTGGTTTCACTACTGTACCAAGCGCATTTTTTTCGTAACTCTAATAAAGAAACGTATTGATTATAATTATTCCTATGTTGGTTATTACCTATTCCAGTTATCTCCATGCCGTTAAGTTTTAAATACTCTCGGAATTAAATTGCCTACCTAAAATAACCATTATGCGTCTACGTGGCGTAGAATCGATTTCATTGTTTATGTTTTCAGTTCGTAACTTCGTAGCAACGCAGTGGTTATAGAAACCTTAAAACAGAGTGAGTTTTACGTTGTTATTGTACAATATTCAGTAGTTATGGAAGAAAATAAAAGTAAAGAAGAAATAGAAGATTGGAAAGTATACGAGATGTTGACAAGTAAATGTCCAACAGAGGTAAGGTTTCTCTTTTCTCTGCTCCTAATATTACGGAAATTATTTTCGAATATAACCTGCTAATAATGGTTAATATCTCATAATACAGAGTTTAATTCTTGCTATTATAGATAATCAAGAAATTTCGGTATTTTCTAAATTTAATAGTCTTCTATAATAAATGCACAGAAAGTGGAATATAACATCAGTCAAAAAATTTCATTCATTAATTACTTATATGTTATTAATTATTATAATTTTTTTATTTTTCTATACTAATATATAAAGCTAGAGGAGTTTGTTTGCTTGAACACGCTAATCTCAGGAACTACTGGTTCGATTTGAAAAATTCTTTCAGTGTTAGATAGCCCATAAATCGAAAAAGACTGTAGGATATATATCATGACGCAAAGACTAATAGGAGTGGAGCTACACTTGAACAAAGACGCGCGGGTCGACTAGTAATAATTAAATAAGTTAAATCTACAAATACCAATTACAATAATATAAAGTTTCAAGCTGACCTGGCAAACGTTGTTTTGCCATATATAATTGGGGTGGTCCACCTTTATCACTTAGGGGGATGAAAAATAAATAGTAACCGATTCTCAGGCCTACTGAATATGCATATAAAATTTCATAAAAATCGGTCAAGTCATTTCGAAGGAGTATGGTAACTAACATTGTGACACGAGAATATTATATATAAGATTGGTTCACAGAACTTTTTGGTTTCTATCTAATTAAATTCAAAACAATATTCTCAGCTTTCCTGCGTCGAATAGCATAATAACCGTTCCCTCCTCGTACCTTGCACAAAAATCTCCGCTTTTTAAAGTGGATATTAATGACTTCCTAGCTCCTCACGAATTTACATTCAAGGAATAATTATCAACTTACTGATATATCGTTTTACTCAGAGCTTTGTTGTTTTAGATTTACTTCACTTTTACTATGATAAATATACATAACTAATGGTCGCATAGTGGTCGAAATTCGACCATAATTAATAACTACCATACATGGTAGTGTGTAATATATTTTTTCATAATTAAAAAAAATAGTACTGCTGCCGCTGGGAGAGCCGAGTTACCCAGCTCCCCTTGGTGGTAGGGAATCTGTTTCCCGACCACCAGCTTGCGAATCCGATCCTCAAGTGTCCTAGACGCGTTCCGTTCAAGCCCCATGTGGGCCAGCCTTACCCCATCCCTCTCCCATCCCATTAATGCTGCGGATCCAGTGGTCATTTACTTCTTCACTCCCCCTCCCCACTCTATCTTCGAGGACGCAACGCATCGACAAAGCAAGGAAGTATCTTTGTTTTGTCGATGTCTATGGGCGATGGTGGCCACTTACCATCAGGTGGACCATTTGCTCGTTTGCACCTTATCTAACATAAAAAAAATCTAAATTGTTATAATCAATAAATACTACAGTTATAGCAAACTGCCAATTTTCAATTTTAATTAATAATTTCTTTTTAAAATCTTCATAAGAAAATACAGAGATCTTAATCTAAAAAAAAAATAAAAAACTGTTCGTTATAAGAATTTACACATCTTGGTACAACGCTATTAAAAGTATAATTTTTAGTATAACGGTGTGAGACAAAAATATCATTTTTACAACAGGAGCATACAAGAAAAGTTACTTTGACAAAATCTCTTCACATGATTTTTTTGGAAAGGTACCGATGTCACAGCATTTCCTGACTTACTCGATTATATGGAACATAAAAAATGTTTGTGGGTTACTTCGATTGTTACGTAAAATATGGACTGAATTATATTATAGCATTCACCGGTAGCTATATAAGAAGATATCGTGACTCTGAAATACCAACCCCTATCCCCTTATCACGCTAACTTACCAACGAAAGTACTTGCTCCGACGGTAATGCTAGTCGTCTTTTGCACGCCACCGACCGGTAACCGTTCTTCATCCATAAGAACAATTTTCATTATGTTACTGATTTTTTGTAAGTTTTAGGTTTTTTATACAAAATATGGTATTCACCATTTAATTTATAGATTCAAATATATATTAAGCGTTATATTCTACCCTATTATTTAAACATATATCTCGCTTTCAGATGGAAGCGGATGTTGCTAATGATGTGGTGACAACGTTAAGAAGTGATTTAGCTGGATTACAATATAAAAGAGATAAGTTACTATCTGAAGTAAGTTATTTGATATTAAAATGATTTCATTACATCATCAAAATACGGATAATTTTACGATTTTCTTTCTCTAGAACAGCGATTTAAAAAACCAAATGTTGTCCCGAGATCAAAGAATACTTGAACAACAAGTCGAAATCGACCACCTACGTGAGCAAAATGCTCGTCAAAATGCAATCATATCATCGCTGAAGAATAAAATACATGATTTAGAAGAAGTTCAGCGGAATTTACAAGCTACACAGGGAAGAAGTGACTTAACCGTACAGACGCTTCAGAGAGATAACCGTTACTGCGAAGAAAAAATTAAAGACTTGGAAAAGAAGTTGAGATCTCTTGAATTAGAGTGTCATAATGAGGAACAGCAGAAAGAAAATGCTCGTTGTCAGTTTCACGATCTTGTGCGACGACTCTCTGTCGCTTTGGATTCAGACTTCTGTGATTCGACGCATATGCACTCTCCAGAGAGTCTTATTATTAAGGCTGCAGAACTCGTGCAAGAGATTACAAGGCTTAAAAATAAATGTTTGAATACGACAGAAAATTTATCAACTATCGAACAAGATCTCAGAAGTTGCAGGGATACACTAGAGCGATCGAACGCCGACAAGGACATTTTACAAAGACAGCTTTCTTCTCAACTCCTTGATATTGAAAGACTTAAACAAGAGAAGGAGTCTCTTAGTGTATCTAACAGAGTTTTAGAAAGAGAGTTACACGAAGCAAGAGAAAAGTTATCACACTGCTCAAAAAACCTTAATGTTGTTACTGATAACGTCAATCAAAATGAGTCTATCATCATTCAGTTGAAAGGTTAGATTTTTTTCATTAGTCTATTTGTTTACTTAAGCAAATTAAAGAACGCTAGTTTTTTTTCGTGTAATCTTTATAATTTCAAGTTTCTTTGAAGTGTAACACAAAAAGCATATTTATTATAGAGGATCTAAGACATCGCGATGAAAAATATCAAAGACTACAAACCGAGTTTCGTAACACAATGGAGTCTATTGCAATACTTCTTAGCTTGCCAACACGTTTTGTTGAAGCACATGAAAGTACTATTAAGGATAGAATCAGAGAAATATTAAGCGACAATAAGGATAAATCTGTGGTAAGTAGGTATAGTTTGAGATCACGTACTTGCGTAAGTAGGCTATATGTTTGTTGCGTACAAGACTTTGATTTTGCTTGGTTTCGGGATAGCAACTTACCGAATCAAAAGATTTTTGATTATCCTTCGCTGTTTATTTTAACAAATAATAAACGCGTGTCGTCCTGAATAGAACTATGTATGTGTTCTTTCATGCGTTGAATGTGTTCCAGCAACATATAAAAATATATTAAAAAATACCATTCCAGTCATTTCATCACTATTAATTAACATAAATTTTAGCAAATAGAAGCACTACGAGAAAAGTTAGGTTTAGAATCTCAACAATTGGGTAGAACTGCACATTTACATGATCAAGCCAATACTCGCGTTAGGATACTGGAAGATGAACGGAATATTCTTGAATCTAAGGTTCACAAACTTGAAGCAGAACTCAATGCTTTAGAAATAACCAGAGATAATCTGCGAAAAGATAAAGCTAACGTAAGTAGTTTAGATATCGCTTTAATACCTAAAATATACAGTTATAATATGGTAGTTTTCGATTCAAAATTTAACCGAAATCAAATAACAGACATGGTAAAATCAGTAAAATAATAACACTAACAAATTTAAATAGTTAATGTTTGTAATAAGTAAATAAAACTAACTATGTCTAGGTATTTGTAATTGTGACTGAATGTTGAAGAATTGTAAACGTCCCAAGTTCCGTATGTTTTTTCTTTTGCAAACTGCAATAGACAACATTACTGTTACAGTTCGTGGCATTCCTCGAGCGGTTGAGCCGAACACTTAATATGGATGAGTTAACTCAGGATATTGGTGTAGAATTGCATACTGAATCCATTATGCACAGAGCAGAGCAACTTGCGAGGCTTGAGAGTGATAAAATTGTAGACAAGGTCAGTCACTATATCGTATTACGAGAAAGGAAAATTAGATCAGTTCATACTTCGTATAATTTGATTAATATGTTTAAATATTTAAAAGAACACAAGAATATTTTATACCAGAAGTTTTTCGATAACTGTATGAAAAAAGTTACTAATCTAAAATTGGCCATAAAAGGATGGAACAATATTATGTATGTATTGATTTAACTGCTAATAAACGATTAAATTATATTCGGTAGCCAGTAAGAGTACATAAATTACCTTTTAAAAATTCTTTGGTTAGTGCTGCTAATGTAACGAATTAACAAAAATAATAAATTACAATATACAACTAATCTGTACTAAATCTGCCATACTAGTAATATGATAGCGGTTATATTAATGTGAGTGTGTTTTAGCTGCTATATTATGGATACTATGGAACGCTCCCGAGACTGCGAAGGGAACGATCTTTTCATGATTTACCTTACCTTAAAGAAGTAAGATATAAATAGAATATAAAATTGGCATGGCACTAATAACTGGGTTGGAGTCGTGCTTAAATAACTATTAACTCTCCACAAATTCCTTCAATAAATGACACCTAATGATGTTTTATGCGAAGACCACACAGGTAGTGATTAGCACCGCCAAGCAAATGTTTCACGCAATTCGATAGTTATTAACAAGTCGTTTTTTAACACTTCATCTAATTATCAACAGCCTGCTAGTGGCATTTCAACTGTATCCAATATCATTAAAATTATTAATGCATTTAGTCGTTATAGGTAAATTTAGTTTGTAATGCAGAAGTAGAGAGAGAGAGACAGATTACTAGGGAATAAGTTTTCTTGCACTGGCTTGATGAATAGAACTTTTTCAGACAGCTGTTGTATATCAACTTCAACGACGTATTCGAATTTTAAGAGAACAACTTCAGAGAAAAGATCTGCACTTGGATTTGCTTCGACGCAAGCTCAGTGTTCAGGTAAGATACTACTGACTATGAAAATGATTATTGATATGGGTTTAGTTTATATACAAAATATTTTAATAAATACAAGTACTCATTAGCATTAAACATGATGAATCCTATAAAAAACAACCAACAACTTTATATATACTATTGAACTGAACGAATCAAGAATAACTAGTTTTTAAAATAAAAACACTATACAGTTCAAATTCGTAAATAATAACGTGTTACTTATAGAAGCATTTCTATATTACATTATTACAGATGGGTACATCTCGTTACTACTTATATTATAGTTATAATACCTTTATGTTGTTATATAGTCGTAATTGATTTCCTACTTTGCTTTGGACTCACATAACGCAGTTCAAGTGTTTACAAGAGACGAATAATTAAAAATGTAATAATAAATTGTGCGATGAACCTACAAGAAATAATTGTGATACTCAATTGAGCACGCTTGGACCTGCCCTAATAGTCACTAAGCTTTACAGGAAGAAAGCTCACGGGTGCGTGCGGTACTGCAGGCAGAGCGAGACGAAGCTGTTAATCGCAGCAAGAAACTAGCACGGCAGTGTGACAAGCTCGGCGTTCAACTGAGTGACGCTCGCGCTCAGATTCGTGACCTGAACGCGCAGCTGGCTGATGCTGCGGAGTATAAGGTTTCGATTTCTTTGCAATATAATATCATTGTGTCACGTAAATATGTACTCAAACACACTAAACGTTTATTTACATTCAACGATAATTTCGGGCATTGAATAAAGTCGTAAATTTTTGGTCTTTCCCAAGGATCAAATTATACACTCATCACAGACATACAGAACGCAGAACATACAAAAAGAGCGAAAAAAATAAAAATATATACGTGCACTATTGTTCTAATGACCACAATTGGCCAAATAAAGGGTTTTAGGGTTCCGTACCTAAAAAGAAAAAAAAGAACCCTTCTAGGATCACTTCGTTGTCCGTCTGTCTTTCAAGACCCTTTTTCTCAGAAACGCGTGAAGGTATCAAATTGAAATTAATAATAAATATTCAAGCCATCCAGCTGTAAAAAATCAAACGTCTATATCCACGCATTGAAAAGATATGACCGTTAATGTGGTAAATTATAGGGTACCAATGACCTACAATCATAAAATTTAGTATGAAGCCAACAAAAGACAAGTAAAACAATAAACTAAAGGATAAAATAAAATAACTCTCAATTTCATTCTATCACTAGAAAATATATTTTTTGAATATCACGCGAGACCCTTTCTCAAAAAAACGTGAAGATATAAATATGTAAAAATATCAAACTTCTAAGTCAATTTAATGAAAAGATACATCGGCTTATACATATCTCACGTAGCCTTATTTTGATTTTCGACTAGAATCAAAAGTTATATCTCAAATCTTAAAAGATGTGCCTCCACTCCTTCTCTCGCATTGATCGAGCTGCATTTTCTATTAGTATTTTGTTTAGATTGACATTCTTAGATTCTTAATACATTTTGAAAAGGTATGGATAACATGATCTAGTTTTGGTCATCATTTCTATAAATTAATTAATTTAATAAAAATAGGTTATCTAAATCTGAACACAAGATCGTGACGATGATTGTGAACAAGAGCACAGCTGGTATTTATTAAAATTTAATATAAAAGTATTGTCATAACTCTTCATTGGAAGTTGATCATATACGAGAACGTTGGAAGTTGAATTACTGGAATTTACTTGCAAGGTTAAAGTGATTTACTTGATATGAACGTAATCTTATTCTTAGATATTCTTTCAATTACTATAACCGTTCGTTTGCTTTATAATTTGTTAATATTTTATATAATTATAACATACTAGTAGTCGACCAGTGGTCGCAACCGACCATAATTAATTAAAATTACTTTAACAATAAAAAAAGAGTAAAAGGGGTACTATGTTTTTGCTTCACGTATTAATATATAGATTAATAGTTATTACAAAATTATTTATTACTTACGTTGCAATAATTACAATACACCTTTTTCTTAAAATTTTCAGTGCAAAATACTAAATACTATGATAGGTCGGGGAAAAAGTTGTTTCGTATTTTGTGTACAAATTCAATATATTTTTCATCATTGTTCACATTTGATTATAATATATTATATGTAGCATTTTGTTAAACATACAACACAACCAAACTATCTTAATATTTGCTGAAAAGCTACAGATGATCATGATGATAAATCACATCCTTTCAGTTGATTAATGTCGGCCGTTTTTATGAAGTGAAAACTTCTTTAGCGGCGTTGTGCAGTTGTGTACTTTTTTTTGGGATGGGTAAAAAACTCGGGTCAGAACGTCAGAAGAGTTCATTCTAGTCTCAGCGTATGTAAGCCAGACCTCAATAATAAAGCTCGTTTTTTTTAATTTTGTTCTTTGGGAAAATATTCCCTTATTTTAAAATGGACAACGTTAATGTTTAAGTTTTCACTTCTACCGGCACTCCCGGAGTGCAACCCGTTTTTTTTTCTATTTCTTGTTTGTGTCTCGTCCGCTGTTGGCTGTAGAGATCCAAATCGATGGTTTTGCCCTGGGGTCGTAATCCTATCCCACTATATTTACAGACCTACATCGTATATCCGAACTTTTTAAGCGGGTCAAAACTGTGGTCTACTCCTAGTTCTTAAGTAACTCCTAAAATATTTTTTTTAACGGTAGAAAACGCATTTATATCCCCTCAAAGAAAAGCCCCACATGCTCACAGTATTAAACTATTTTAGTGGGTAGTCGACTTCTAGCGGTCAATATGCTGCGAGTCCAAAAAAAAATATCCTAATCTTCCATCACTTTTTCAAAAATGGCATCCACTTTATCCATAAAAGGTAGGCCAGAGCGAGCTACATCTATGATTTCGAAATTCCTGGACTGAAAATGATTGAACCAATTTTTTTGCTACTCTTGACGGATAGTGCGTTAATTCTATAAATGTCACAATTTATTTCACGAATTTTTACCTTTTTGTAATAAAACTTCATAATATATCAAATTTCTTCATCGTTTTTACGCATTTTGGCGGATAGAGAAATATATGAAAAATGCCAGGACTACCGTTTTTACCTTTTTTAAACGTGACTGTGCAGCCAAATAGATTTCACTTGAACCTTTTACTTATAAAAAACAAAAAAACTTTTACCCCGACCTATTACTAAAGCCAGAGATATTACTTTAAATTTATTCATTTCATTTACAGTTAATCATAGGATATTCAAGTCCCTATGTAAATTTCTTTGCGGAAGTCTTTTACAGTAAAGGCCATGGTCGTCTTTATTATATCGATCATTAAATTTTTTAACCATGATTATTCTATTAAATTTATTTAATACCTATCACAAAAAGGGGATTTTTAAAACAACACAATTATTTTCGTAGAAGAATTATATTTTGTTTAAGTGGTGATAGTCAAGCAATTTCTTACTCAGAAGGTCTGAGTCGATCCTGGCACCTTATGACTTTTCTATTTATCAAATATCATTTGCAAATATATCATGAAGAAACTTGCATACCTGAGTGTTCTCCATAATGTTCTCTACCGGTGTGTAAAGTATGCCAACCCGCACTAGGTCAGCATCAACGACCCTCAAACCTAACCCCTTTCTCACATTGGAAAGTAGACCTAGGATCAGTGATTTTTGTCCTTAGGATACCTATATGCCCTTATAATATTATAAAGCATTATGTTTGTTGTAGTGAAACCAAATCCTGATAAAACATACAACGCAATCATAGAAATTGTTAAAACTATATTCTCCAATCAAGGCCTTGAGTGTAATAATTTAAGTACGTTATTAATGATTAACTAATAATTTAATTCCTAATTGAATTCCGATATTTATAAATAATTATTGTAATATTGTTTTAGCAAATAAGTGCACTTTGGTATATAATTTAAAAATGATTAATTTAAAATTTAGATTACTTCACTGGAACGTGCTCGTAAAATAGAGGAACTCCAGAAAAAACTAGATGATGCAGATCTACTTAGAACACGATACAGTCGTAAAGTGAATGTACTGAAGGACCAAGTGAGAGCAACCGGCGAAACCTTCGAACAAGAAAGAACTACTACGGAACACCAGATTAACATGATGCGTGACGACCTTTCTAGAACAAAGGAGGCTCTCGCTGAATGTCAAAGGAGAGAAGCCCAGTTACAAAGCTTTAGGTAAATATATTATATCATAAATTATAATTATTATTATAACCTTTATACCAGCAATATATTTATCGACCCCTACCGATAGGGTTGCCAATTTCAAATAAATAGAAGTATTTTTCATAATAACTCTTGTACTCTTGACATTTTTGAACATGCAACCATTTTTTTAATGGTTATTAAATTTCACAGTTAGTTCTACAATCGAAATTTTGATTTTGATAAAGAAATACTTATCGTTCTCTCATTATATTTAATATCCATGATTATTAGGATGGTGCAAAAAAACCGACTCATCATCATAATCACAACCCATTAATGGCCCACTGCTGAGCCGTGTCTTCTCCTCAGAATGGGGAGAGGGTTTTAGAACCCTCTTTTTAGAAAATTTTAACATATTTAAAATAACCAAAAACCATTTTTTCTCTTTACGGTATTGTATAAAAAATAATAAGTTCCTGAAAGATTAAGTTCAAAATTTAATTTGAATATGTTTTAATTTTTTTAATCAATCAATTTGTTTTCTTTTCTTCTCACTTTAGATTCATTATCGAAAAAACTCTAAAGTATTCTTTTAGCTAAAGCTGAAGTAGCTGTTAAAAGGAGTAAATAAACCTACAGATAACTTAATAATTACCCACATGGGAGCTTTCTTTTAGTCGTAACAGTAAAATAAAAATAATATTAAAAAAAAATTATCGAAAAGAAAATAAGATATATTGTTATCTATAATATACATTTGGCAACCCTACCTATGATAAGTAAGTATGGCAATGATAGTTGGAAAAGTATTTTTATCGATTACATATTCATAAATAATACATCATAAAAAACATTATTATGTTCGTTTTATGTTAAAATAAACGTTAAGAAAATGTGAAACGTGTGCCCGTTTGTAAATGTTGTCTGTTGTACTTGTTCCATTTTGACCTAGGGCTACTTACTGCCTTCGCACGAACAACTACAGTGGGACTTAACCTTTACCTTGAGGTTTAAAATGCAGAGTTGATAAGGCCGATTACCAAATGGAATTGTATTACATTGATACGATCCTCATTTCGTTTGAACCTTTGTATCATAAATTTTGCAGCCTTTTACCACGCACCTAGGCATATTTTTATAATAAGCGACAAACATCGGCGGCGAATGAGATGTGCTGGCGCCAACTTGCTACACCAGTATATACCTAAGACAATGTTTTATGTTCAACAGGCACTCTATTGCCAAGCTCCTCGGTATATTGGTACCGTCATCGGTATCTGACTTTGAGATGGTATCACGTCTTCAGAAACTTATAGACGCGCACCATGACTTTACTATAGTATCGCGTCGGTATGACGATCCGACGCTTTTGAGAGCCTCCTCCAGGTCACCACCACCTTCGCGGTGCAGAACTAGGACTCCAGACAGGTAAATAATAAATTGGTAAAACTATATACAAGTGACCATATTAGGAGGCATATTAGGATATTTATTTTGCCTTTTTACTTTTTTGTTTTCCATTGTTATAGTTATTGGAAACAAGGTATACCTAATAATTCTTGATATATGAAAATAGTAAAATTAATGTCAGAATGATCTACTTAATCAACTTAGTCTAAAAATAACTTAATGTTGATATTAACTACTTACCAGACAACATCGTCTTTGAATAAATAATAATACAAATCATACAAGTGACTATTTTCTCGACGACATTTACTAGTTTAAATATTTATAATTAGAGTTTGACCCTCGTCCTTTGCTAAAAATTAGGTTTTGATAGACTATAATGGCAGTAAATTAATGATTAATTTTAACCTTTAAAACATACTATTTTTACTTTTTTTAATAATCACAATGATCACAACAAAACAATAAAAGTGTACGAAATTAAATACATACATTTGTGTGAAGATATACCTAATCAGAATATCTCGATGTAACAGATCATTTATAATTATTTTATGGTTGAAAAGAGAAATAGTCACTTGCTTGAAAACTGGACAATTTATAGAGGGTTAAATTTTAGAGTTTGTGCGGGCAGTTTCAGTTCGTCACTGTTAACTTATGTTACAAGTAATAACCAAAGTATAAACAAGATTGTTTTGCTTATAGCACGTAACTCCTTAAGTTTGTATTATAATTTTTGATGATTAATATATTGTTATTATTATAGATCCCTTCGGTATGACGACTCCGGATATGCAGACCCAGCTTTCGATCTCGAGGACGAGCTGTACAAAGGTCGCGCGGCCTTGTGACAGTCGCGCCTGCGCCGCCGCGCCCGCTTCTAGCCCAGTTAGTCCTGGCGATGGTCATCTCAATAACTCAATTGTTGAGAATACTTGAAACATTAAAATAAAATTTTAGACCCTATTTAATATAAACTCCGATCGATCTTAACATTAGTCATTAGTTCTATTTAATATTAATTAATATACATAAGTCTTTATTATAAAACTATAAGTACCACAATTAACACTTCTGTAATAATAATAAAAACATTCAAATGTTAAATTAATCTCATTAACAATTTATGTTCAATGCTACTTTTTATTTATTAAAGCAATTAGAATTATATAGTTGTATAAAGAAATTGTTATCCACGTAGTATATAGGTACTATAATATATACTGCCTAATTACCTACATTGATCCTATAGGAGATGGTTGCCTGGAAAAGATCACTTTTAATGATAAGGCCGCATTTATGCATCTTATTAATGTTAAATATATTTATGTGCAATAAACTGTTATTTGATTGGATTTAATAAATTCCGATACATATATTAAATGCCTACTTTTTTTACTTTGATATTTAAAGTTAATTATATTAGTTATAGTTCAAGGTGATTAAAGGTAAAAATATGAAAAAACAATAAGCAATAAAATATAAGAAAATCTTTTTAAATCAATTGATAGTTGTTAGTTGATGAAATGAAAAACCTTCACCAATCTTTGGGAAGCAGAGAAAAGCATAATAAAGTAACAATAATAGTAAAATTCGTAGAATATAAATAGAGATTTATATTAAATCCAGCTGCAGAGACGAATTCAATTTTATTTTATTAATTGATCTGTAGTAATTGAAATCCCTCTTTGAAAGAATTTCGTATTTACTTGTTCAACAACCATTTTGTAATGTGTACGAAATTGGAGGTATATCGAATATACCAGACTCGCGCATTCTAAAACTAAACAATTAAAATTTTTTTTTTTTGAGGGTAGATCCTTTAGGACGTTTAGCTAAGTGTATCAAGTAAGCAAACGCACAGTAGAAATCCCTTCACAGATATTGATATTTTTAGTTAGTGGCAGTTTTAATATGATTTATAACATCGTACTCATTATTTTATTATTTTCAAACTACGGTAAGTAGCAATAAATACACTAATAAACGTGTACTACTACTATACTAACGTTTAGTGAAATGTAAATTACGTTTGGCATTTATTTAAACATAAAAGTTAATATTGTGAGCACTATGGCTTTGACTTATTAAAGCTTTAAGAAACTCGTTTAGAGTGTACTTATTAAAATAAACGAAATGTGTTAATACATGTTGAGAAAAATATTACAGCCATGCCGAAACCTAAGTATGTAGACTTGGATGAAGAAGAGCAACTGCTATTACGAGCGGCATACGATACCCCCCCTTACGAAGATGAGAATGAAGAAGAAGATGATATGCAACTCGGAAAATTAGACTTATTAAAAGACGGGTTATGGGCAGTTAAGGCTAAAATCAAACAGTTGAAAGCTTTTAATAAAGCTTTAGCAGCTAATCTTCTATCTACCAAACTTAAATTGAAAGAACTTATATCCAATCAGATGCTGGTAAAGAACCATTATCATGAAATTCCTGAGAAGAAGAAAGCTTTACATAACTATCAGGTATGTTATTATAAATTTAAAAAGACAATGAAAAATTTATTTAAAAAATAAATTAATGTCGGATTGTATCACTATACTTAGTATCAAGGATTTTTTTCTAATTTTCATTTTTCAACTTTTTCTAATTTTTACTTCTATTAAGTTTAGTCTACATGATTAGATTAAAATAATATAGCTTACAAATCAGAATAACACATAGGCTATAATATATAGAGATATAATGTGAATGATCCAAAATATAGCGGGTGAAACCGCGGGGCGCAGCTAGTTTTTAATAAAGCTAAAGGAATTATACTTTCATTTGCTTAAAACAAATATTCATATGCGTCATTGGCTTCTATTTCTTGTCAGGAGTATGTCGGCAGATTCGTTCTCGTATTACAGACTATTAATTTAAATGGATTTTTCTTAGGTAAATAGTTTTTATACCAAAAAAATAGTTTTAGTTTCAAACTATTAACCGCCCTTGAATTATGTCATATGTTAAAAAATAAGATTAGCATCATACTAATTATATACGACTTGTATAAAAATGTTTTTATACCATGGATATAAAGTCCTTAATATATAAATCACGGTATGAACATGCTATAACAAGCTGAACGGAAAACCTTTAGCGCAGCTGTTCATACAGCTATGAAAAAAATGCATTAAACAATACCTTAATTCCCTTAACTGCAACTCAAGCTGTTTATGATGCTTGGAATGCTTTCTATATAAAAGACTAATGCATTACCCGTGACTTTGCTTGCTCCATAATCGTTCTAACGTTACTATAGTCTACTTTTGTTAAATTTCCAAACCCTTTACTATTATAGACTATTCTTATAATATGAAATTTATACTATATTTTACACATAATAATAGAAGTAAACAAATATTTTCAACATAAAAATATCGTTAAGAAAATGAGAAACTTCGAAGAAATCACTATGCCAGTTACAAAAATCATATTCGCTAGTACTCAGTACAAGAAACGAGCTGCTTTATACAATAATATGAATAAAGAGATTGATATAGATAGAAAACAAAAGAAATATGTCATCAATTGGTTGAAACCGAATCACTAATCGAGTTACCATCTATATAACTAAAAATTGATTCATATATAACTGTATACATAAGACACAACATTACAAATTTAAAAAACACACACAGACATGCATATAAGCACACACTAGGATAAAATTATATATTTATTAATAATAATAAATATTCTTTATTGTACACCAAGTAGAAGTTGAGAACACAAATTACAAAACAAAAACGTACAATAGGCGGCCTTATCGCTTAAAGCGATCTCTTCTAGGCAACCTTAAGGCAAAGTTGTATGTTAAGAAATAAAAGAATATTGATAGGTGTACTAACAAAAAGGAAAGAAAGATTATTGCTGCTTAAATAGACTACTTAACATAATAAATAATCAAATATATACATGTATATACATATAAATAATTAAATTTAAATATCCATATATATAACAATATTAACGTCAAATAAATATTTTTTATTATTATTTTATACTTTCAGCAACCTACCGAATAGGGTTTGATATTGAAAATAATGATGATTTTTAACTGTTTCAGCCTCAATCTTACGAGTATGCATTCTACGAGCAAATACCGCAATATGGTGCGCCCCAATATGGACACGATCCCTTCTACGGACATTAATTAGGAACAAGTGTGTAATATTAAGCGCGCTGGTCGTTGATCTGTCTTCCTTCTTTGTGCTCGACATAATTTATTTATACTCATTTCATTCTGCAAATGTCAAAATCATATGAATTTGCGATTATTAATGTATTGTAAATATTTGATCCGTTAATTTATTAGATTTCAGACGTCATAACTTGTTTAAGAAAGTGCATTACATAAATTAAATTTTTAATTGGGAAGGTCACTAGTTGGTGTTTACTGTTGGCAGCGTAGTTAACTGCGGCGCGCGCGCAGGGCACACGTGTACTAGAAGTGAATCGCTTTTTCTGATTCGTTCGACGAATAGAGAAATAGAAGCCTCGCTTAGTTTTACACTGTGAGAAGCCGCCTGAAAACGTGAAATTAAAAATGACCACTGTAGCATAAATATTAAGGACATAAAGTAATCTGAAATGATGTTTTTGTTAGTAATTCAAGAAAAAGTGGACATGTCCTTATCGATACAGTAATATCGATCAGCTGTTTTAGTGCGCGTACCGTTGTTCTTTTACGAGATGAGGATCAATTTTACATGGATTATTTTTCTGGTACGTTTCAATAATGTCAAATAAATTATTATAATAATAGTAGATTTATTATGAGTTTTTATTGAAATTTGTATTACTATTTCAATTTAATTAGCGCGCTCCATGGCGCTCTATGGAGTAATTCCTATATCGAATAATTAGGGCAATTTGTTTATTTATGTTATAAAGTGTTGCCGTTTCCTTATCCTTTCAATACATACCTAATAACTATACAGCAAAGGCTCAAACAGTACGCCCACATTGCTCACTCAACATTATAAGCCTTATTTCGACCTTCAATACCAGAACAAACGCGTGCAGATTTTAAAAGTCTGCTACACAATATGGCAACAAGTGTGCACAGATTAAGTTTTCCTTTAATGTTATAATGTGCCTATTTAGCCACATACTTTTAAAATGAACCCATTTATTAAAGCAGTGCTCTATATCTGTCTCCATAGACAGATTCATTCTTTGAATAAATATTTCGATATCTGGTATTTATAGAACACTTCAAAGCCATATGACAAAATATTTAACTTTTTCTATGAATATCATAAAATAGAGCCGTGTACAGGTAAATATAATTTAATATGTAAATGCTGATCTACATCAGATGGTTCTATGCACGAACCTGTTGACCGTCGATATAGATTACAGACAATTTTTAAAACAATTGTAGCTTTTATAATTACAATGTTGATAATTCTATGCATAATATACAAATGGAAAAATGATCATTGTATTTATATATTTAAGATCCGTAATAGCATAAGTGGAATAAAATTCATCCTGGACCCTGACCCTGAGTTGGCATGACGTTAAACTCAGGCGTGTTAGGAATTTTGTCTCCGCACGTCACCTATACCGAGTCTTTCCAATCATATCGTATGCTACACTTATGTTAAAATGTTGCTTACGTTATTGAATTATACTTTTAAGTCGTATGTAAAAAAATGGTAAAGGCAATAGTTTTGTTGCACCTATAAACCTTCGACGACAAAAATAGATGCAAAAAGATAAAAACTGTATTAATATAAGTTATTTACACTTCCAGATTGTAATTGACATTCCGATTTGCTTCACTTCATCGCGTAGTGTGAAGTCCTTCATCTAAATTAGACTGTTAATAATATAATATAAAATTAATATTAAATCTGGTCTATTACTATTTACATTATTATATTCTGGTACATTTAAAATTCTTTCAAAATATAAAAATTCGTTTTTAGTTAGGCTTTATACGAATACTAGACGTTTATGTCGAAAAAATCGTAATATATTTCATTAAATTTAATAAAATACTCGCATGCCTTCAATTATTGTGCGGTAATAAATGTCACAGTGATCTTTAAACAAATATGATCGAAAATACTGATGAATTTAATACAGTTGAGGGCGAAACAGGTCTAGATAGATCACTTCCTTATTTTTTTTGTGGAATGGCCTCAATTAGGTATGTGTAAATATTTTTTTTTGTTGTATATCAAGGTTTGTAGAAAAAACCTATGGTACAATCGTTAACTTGTGTATGTATGTGCTTATGCACAGTAATAGTGAACTTACACTCATATATCTTATTTGCGTTAGTTACTCTAGTTTAAAAATAAAACAATAACTTTAATTTTTAATTACAATAAAAAGTAATACAGTTACAGTAAGAGAAATATCTGGTATATTTATTTAAGAAATAATTATCCACATTATAATACTTTTATGCCGCAACATTACATTTCCTACAGAAGAAGGTGACATGATTAAGATAGTTCTAACGCAGATTCGCTAGCTTGGCATAAATGCATACAATTTTCTTTGTGTATTTCAAGTTCGCTATCATCACTATCGTGCAATTTATTTGCATTCGAGTTTAAAATACCTCACGATCTGGTAAATCAGAACTGGTTTCCTCGCCTCACCCGGCGCACTCGCTCCGAACCATATAAAGATAATAAAGACAAAGGATTAAATAATTGATCTATACTGTTCATTTGATTTTTATTATTATTAAATTTTATTCATACCACATTTTGATTCAATTTAATGAACGGTTAATAAAATAAATTGAAGTAGGTGTCTTAACTACGAAGTAAGTTTTCGTGATCAAACAACAAAGTTTGTTTATTGCCAGCAATTATCATTGATTTGTAGTTAGTTATTTTTGAAATGTTACTTTCAGTTGAAATAATAGAATGTAGTTGGAAGAACGAACATCAGCGCAATATTTTCAG
This sequence comes from Limenitis camilla, assembly GCA_905147385.1. NCBI lineage: Eukaryota > Metazoa > Arthropoda > Insecta > Lepidoptera > Nymphalidae > Limenitis > Limenitis camilla. Next base: position 7,104,352 of record LR990234.1, on the reverse strand, counting down.
CTAGTTCAGTTATGTAGATTGAGGTTGCTCAATGAGGTGATCTAGCTTAGGTATAAGGTTGCGCTTGCCTAATTCTACCTTGCTGTGATGCACGTGATCACTTGTTTTATATTAAACGTTTTAATTTATATTTTAATTTAAACTAACGAAAGTAGAAATATAAATCACGTATATATTATATCAATTTGAAATCCTTTGATTTCAAAATCAAAGGATTTCAATATAGTCCTTTAGTTTAATTATTAATATAATATATAACAAAGTTAGACAGCAAAAAAAAAACTTGACAAAGTTATTTTATCTTATCTTATTTATTAATATTAGGGAAATAAAAGTCAAACGCCTCGAAGAAATAAAATTAAATCAGAAGTATCATCTAATAAGCTTCCACTTAAAAATAACAAACAATTAGAGGAAAATCTTTAAAACATAAGAAAAAAAAATTGCCAGAATAAAAAAAGCTAATAAGTTGAAATATATAATTAAACTAGAAACCTGCTCCGGCATCACACGGTTTATATACTATAAGATGCAAATAGTATAAATATAAACCTTCCTCTTGGATCACTGTCTATTGGTGAAAACATTAAAATCCATTGGGTAGTTTAAAAGATATAAGCGAACAGACAGCGGAAGCGACTTTATTTTATACTATGTAAAAAAGACAAGACCCTAGAAATTAATTAATATTTGGCATAATTTATTTAAGCAAGTGGTTTGTCAGTTCCTGTTGAACTATAAAAGGATTTATTACGCGAAGCTAACCAGTAAGACATGGTATAAATAAGGGCAAGGACATTTAAAAATTAGCTTAATAAAGTCCACTAAATTCATTGTGATTATAATTAAAAAAATGGAGAATAGTCAGATAAGGTTTCTCTGATACACATACATAGTATGAATATCTGCAACAATTTATAAGTTAATGATTAAGGGCTTTCCGTTTAATAAAAGGCGTTCGAGGTCGACAAGTGCGTGAACACAACAATAGCGAAAACTAATGAACTGCTCTCGACTTGTCACACCTGTGGTTACAAATATCGTAGTATTGTCAATTACTTTACACATTTGTTTCATTATTAACATAAAAACTATATTAAATTTTTATTTAGATACTATACACTAAAGAATCATGTGACTGATATTTTATGTTACGTCGTGACTACAGACAAATATCTACTTTACTTTATTTCTTTATTCAGTAAAGTGCACATTCAGAAAACATAATTATAAATTGTTATCATCATAAAGTACCAATCTAATGTTTTATTAGAATGTTTCATCATCTTTATTATATACTAATCGACCTACCTTATTCTCGCCGAGTTAAAGATATTATACGAACAGTCAACAAAAATGATTTTCATAAAGATCCTTCTCATTAACTTTTCTTTATATATATCTTCTATGTACGTGTACAGGCTGTCGATAAGTTACATTTTTATATGTATAGATTTAATTTAATATGCCATGAGTTTAATTTTCATTTCAGAATATATAAAGTAAATGAAAATTTTCCAATATGCATACGATAAATAAAGTATGTCTAACTAGATTGTGCTATGTCACTACAACTCGTTGAAGTCTAATGTATGAAGAAACTTAATCTCCGATTGAGAATAAGAAAAATCGACTTCTTTATGAGTATAAATAATATTACAATATCCTATTTATTAATATTTGAGAAAAAAACCAGCTACTACCAACCAGCCCTCGCTTCGTTTCGGTATCTTAAAGGTCTTAAATTTCAATGTCATGTTATTTAACGTGCAATAGTTTTATTTCATTTAGTTGTTCTTATTGGAAAAAATAAATACAAAACTAAATATGATTAAAATAAAAACCATATAATTAAAAATGTTAAGAAATGTTAATGGTCTAAAAAAATGTTTCTCTTTATTAATTTATCCTCTAGCGTAACCTTGTTCTAGAGTTGCTATTTAGTTTTAAACATGTCGAGATATTTAAGAAATAAAATATAAAATAATAATATTATTTTTTTAAATTACATCATCTACATTCCTCGTTGCATAGAATCATTTCAAAGGCCTGCGAACTAAGTCTAGCGGAACCGCAAGTTTGGATAAGTAGTAGTTATCAGTAATTACCTACTTATATATACTATATCAAGGATATCTGACCACAGTCTCTTTATTAATAATTTAACAGACAAGTCTTTCATATATGTATAATAACACATAACCAGCACGATCATCAAATGATATATATAGTTCATACTAGATGACCTATCCTCGTTTCACTCAGGGGTATAAAAAATAGATGTTGACCGATTCTCGGACCTACCCGATATGCACATAAAATTTCATAAAAATAGGTCGAGCCGTTTCGGTGGAGTTTGGTAACAAACACCGCGACCGGATTTTTTTTTATGATAGATAAGGGACTAACGAGCAGACAGTCCACCTGGTAAGTGGCCACCGTCGCCCATGGACATGGACAAAACTAGAGGGTTGCCGCCTCGAAGATAGAGTGAGGAGGGGGAGCAAAGAGAAGACTTCTGGGGTTCTATGGACCTCGAGCAAGAATCCGGTGTTTACTGGAACGGCAGCAGTAACAGGATGGGGGAGGGAGGGGTAGATCAGTCCCACACGCGGCTCGGCCGGAACGCGTCAGAGACACTTGGCGGTCGGATTCGCATGCTGGTGGTCGCGAGCCAGTCGGGAAACAGATCCCCTACCACCAAGGAGGTGCTGGGTTACTCTGCTCTTACGTGATGCTCTCTAAGCGGCAGAGGAGAATTTTATTCTAATCCGTCCCCTCACGGGTTAAATTTATATATTTGAAGACATTACATTTTAAACCTGTGGCATAAAATCTAAGAGGTAAGAGATACTTCATTACTAAGGTCCTGCGATCTATATTTAGCAATTCATAAATATACAAAACCAAATAATATTTATTAACTAATAGCCATTAATTGACCTGTTTTGATCAACACAAAAACCTGAAAATAATTATATTGATAATTACGCATCGAATATTAGTCTATAAAAATGTACATATGTTTTAGTGTACTTTTAAATTATCGTATGATATATTTATTTTTGTTAAAGAATTAAAATAAAAATCTGTTTTCACGCATTAGTATGTATGACTATATGTTTGTACACTATGTTATGCTATAAGCATTGTATTTGTGTACAATATTTATTATATTTTAGTTTATAAAGTCGCTAATTCGTCATTAAAAAAAATCAGAACACTAAAGACAATAGGTAGGTACTTGTAAAGATAAATTATAAATAAATATTTATATCGGAATACTTTTATTATTTATATTATTTTTATAATTTATGGATAACCAGTAGTTGATACATTGTATTTTACTTATATTAATTACATTACTATGGTAATTTTAAATGCACAACTTTTGAAGGTGTCACAACATGCATTAAAAAGTTAACAGAATGCAAAAAAGAATATATCAGAAAACTTTAATCAAAGTTTTAAAAAAAAATACTATAATGACAATGTATAAATTAAATCTAAAATAAAAATTTTGTGTAAATTAAAAAGGTACCAAAATTACTTCCTAAAACAGGAGTCTTAGACTAACAAAAGAAATACTCTAAACAACTATCAAATTAAAAAATACTGAAATATGCATTATAAATTATGATTTTTTTAGCAGGATTGCGGAAAGACTTACAATTTCGAATAACAAATCCAAGCAATTTGAATGATTTTGACACGATATGATCCACATGGGGTATGAAGCTAAGTTTGGAATCAAACATGACTCTCAAGTCCCTTAATACAGAATTTGCCTTTAGCCTAGTATTATTAATATAATTTCCTTGTTATTAAAATGTTTGGACGACTGTATATTAAGTACCTTCATCATATTAAAATGTAGTCACCTACGTGATTATTTAATCTATTTTTTACTAACATCAGACATCCGAGGCGCCCATGTTTTTACCAGGAAATTCCACTAGAGTTTTGATATTTAAAATTTGGCAGCGTACATATTAACTAAATTTAATTTGAATCTTTATTTAAATCCTGTGTAGTTGATTTTGGGTAGTTTTTTAATATAAATAAATAATTTTCTTAAGCTCTAATCCTAACTAACCGAACTTTATAATATGGTATACAATATAGGTATAGAATGCAAAATGCTAATATTTATTTAATTGTGCAGAAAAAATACATTAATCAATAAAAAAAAACATTACACACATTAACAATATTTGACACACACACGCACACGCATACTCTTTTGTATATTGTTAAAGTAATTTAAATTAATTATGGACGAATTTCGACCACTAGGCGACCACTAGTAAAATTAAGAAACCGAATTTCTCGAAGTAGATCTTATAGTCTAGTCAACAAGTTCAAAAACATGAAAAATAGTGATAAAGGTCCTAAAAATATGAGCGATGGCTCATTCGATTCGGAATCACCTCTAGAAAAATGTTTTTGAAGGATTTTGGTGCAGCTTAAAAATTGCAATTGTTATTAAAAAATAAGATGAAAAAAAAATTATATTTCGTTTTTTGTTAATAACTTAAAAAATATTAACATTTAAGCAATTTTGAAAAAAGCTCGTTAAAGAGGAGGAAATTTCCAATAAAAAATTCCTAACTCCCGGAACTCTATCTCCATTATTTATAATTTTAATTAGACGTTGAAAATAGGGCTCCTCGCGCTAAAGAGAGTTCAGCAATAAAAATAATTTTTTTATAACAAAATGTGATTTTAAAAATTTGAAAAAATTCGAACGAAGTTTAAAATTTTTAGGCCAATTATTTATACCTTTCGTCCCATTGTTTATGCCAATGGAGATTGGGAAAAAAAAGTTTTTAAATGTGAATAATAACCACAGATCATTCCATTTTATTATAAGTGCTCAAGCACAAAGTAAATGGACTCTTAAGAATTAAGACAGATGTACTCGTATGAGAGAGTGTAGTGGAGTAGTATCAAGCATTTGCCTCCAATTTACTCGTAGCACAAATCACAAGGCCGCGGCGCGCGGCGGTCACTGACAGGCGCTGCCGCCGCCCTCCGCGGTTACTATGGCATTCAGAAAACCATTTCCGCTCTGGTTATTAAATATTAACGCCATATGAATATCTCCAATGACTAAACTAAAAAAGATTATTTCAATCAGACTTTTTTACAAAGTACTTTACACGCCATAGACCACCCGAACCACCTATCCCTAATAGTCTAGTCGATAAGTTCAAAATGATCTAAAATAAAGTAAAATTTCCAACAGAAATAAAATTTTTAAAGTGTTCCAAATTCATCATATTTTTTCAAATTGAAAAAAATTATTTAATACCTTAAAAAATTAGTCAATGTGTCGCTTTTCACGCCGAGCGTGCAACCTAAAAATGTCTCGCAGACACCAATTTTTAGCGTTAAATTAACATTATGAATAATGGAGTAGAGAGTTTTTTATTGGAAATTTCCTTTCCTCCGATAAATTTCCTCTTTAAGATTATTTTTTTGAAATTTCTTAAATATAAATAGTCTATGAAATATTGGCGAAAACGAAACGCCTTTTGTTAATCTTTATAATTGTTGCAATTTTCTATGTGCTAATACACGTTTTTAGCACATTTTTAGGCGTCTAGGCGTCAGTCCAGATCCAATGAGCCATCACACATAATTTTATGAGCAAAATTTCTATTTGAGACCATTTTGAACTTGTCGCCTAAACTATTAATATTTAATTATGTTTGTCTACAAATTACTCAAAAGTTAAAAGCGTACATATTCTCCGCACATAAACATGGTAACGGCAATTTTTTTTGACATCCGGTTATACAAAAAGCCGATATTTTAATTTAGACCTAAACTCGATGCGATTGAGCAACGCAACTGTCAAAAGCGCTTTTTACGCAATTTCGTGCCTTAATTTTTACGTGATGTAAGTACAAACATAAGGGACAAACAAACCAACAAAAATTAAAAAAAAAACTCATGTTTTGATCCTCTCTGTAATAAGTACGCCTTACATTAATATCTGTAAATACCTTCAATTTATGGACATTTGATAATTTACATTTATATTATATACCAGTCCGCCTTCAATTCGCTGCGGATCTTTTAAAGAGAGATAGAAAAGAGACAGAATGAATAAGAGAAAAAAAATCAGAACAGTACAGATAAGACAATATTCATAAGGCTATAAGCGTAAGAATTTTCTAAATTGGATCATTAGTTCTTAAGATTCAAAACAATTGGCACATTATTTTAAATATAATATCTATGGCAAGACTACAGAAGCTTTATAACTCTGGCACAGTGTAGTTTCCTAGCGTTAAAAGAACTACCCAAAATGAATGTAGCTTTTTATCTGCGGAAGAATTATTAAAATCGGTTCAGTATTTTTGAGCTTATTTGCAACAAACAAACAAACATATAATATCTTTCCTATTTATATAGGGTGCGGCGTGGAAACTTCTTATTTAAAACTACGTTAAAAAAAATTGGAGATATAATTTTTTTTTAAATATTTTACATGGTGGTACGTTTAATTATTTTATTGCTTTTTTAAAAAGCAGTGAAAATCTAAGATTTTGGTTTACTTTGTCCAGCATTTCGGCGAGGGATATAGAAGAATATTCCCATAAAAACATCAGAGGGTGCTAAATCCTTGAAGCGCGCGGGCAACTCTAAAACGTGAATAGAGAAATACGCCGTCATGCCAAAAATCATCATCCTTGCTTGTCCACTGCGTAGTATTTGCTGAAATAATCGTACAAAAAACGTGAGGCTAGGTAAAAAACAGAAGTTCCCGTGCCACATCCTATATAAATATATATATAATAACTTTAATTCGATAACTAAAGAATTACTTACATTATCTAAACAAAATTTGCACAGATATTTCATTTATCAACTATGTCTACATATTAAGATTTGATTAATTTATCATTGCTTTTATTTATATATTTCAGATAACAATGATCCATTCTGTGTTAAATCTATGTTTGATTAGATTAATTACATTTTTTTTTAATGAACTCAATTCATTTATTACATTGATAATATCATGATCAGAGGTCGTTTTGCAATTGCCCTTATAATAGAGTTAAAGCTGCCTTATACTCGATATAGTAAAGAAGCGGCTCGCTCATGCAGAATCCATCCACACCTGTTTCCCCGAACATATTGGATGCACCACAGTAACGAGCCATTCCCAATAGTCTTATATAGGCATTTCTATATTGCACTCACAAGGCATTTATTGTTGAGAGATTATATTTTACCAACTGCTGCCTGCATACAAGTTCTGACAGTACGCTCGAAATAATGTAATTTAGTGCTGCAGTGAGAAAACCTCCGTGTTATCATATTAGCCCTGACCGCCAATGAAAAATTTGAACACTGTCCTTTATCCAGCATTACATTCTCGTCGACCATGAAGTTTTCTATATAATTATAAATTCACAATAATCGTGGGGAGAATTTTTCTTATTAATATGTAGTCATAGTTGTATTATAAAGTAGCACTTAAACTTTTGTTGCTAATTTTAACTACAACATTTGTAGTTAAAGTTTAAAGCTTGTAAGAATTTATGTATGAATGTCTCGATATATGGATATATGTTTGTTACTCTTTCACGCAAAAACTACTAAATGGATTTTGATGAAACATTACAATAATAAAGTTTACACATCAGAATAATATATAGGCTATAATTTATAATGATAGCGTGAATTATCCAAAATATAGCGGATGAATCCGCGGGGCGCAGCTAGTTACATATAAGTGGTTGTGATCTTTGAATAATTATCTATATATCGTCGTCACTCAACTGAGTTTTTTACTATACTGAGTTTTCCATGTGCTTTGATATATTAAGTAACATCATCAATATTTATTTACAGATTTTGCCATACGTGTTGGTGACATCACAACCGGCGCGCAGTCAAGAAACCCACCATGCGAAACAGGAAAATAGTTTTGCATCCGTGCACCAACAACTACCTAACGCTCAAAGTATACCAAAGTCAGAGGAACGTTCACATGATGAACAAATCATATCAGTAAGAATAACGTCTTCAGTTGCTGTGGGCAGAACGAAAATAAAGCCGTCTTATAAATTACATGATAAGAATAAAGATCATTATGAGCCTGAAGTTCATACTACTATGTCTGCTGTAGATGCACCTCAAGAGTTTACTTCAACAACTGTTCCTGATATAATAACATCAACCGTCCAGACGACGATATTAGAAGACGTTGAAAGCATAACAGACTTACCACCAAGTCTTATTGGTGCTAACATAGAGTTTCTGAAACAATTACAAGCAAAAAAAGGAACACGAGGTCTCAATCATTTCGAAAGGATACATCCCTTTCATATGGAAGACGACCAATCAAATTCAAATCAAACCAACGATTCCGTCGCCGAATCATCAGTACACTCAGTTTTAGAAAACGATGAATATATTGAAGACGTACCACTAGCGAGATCAGTACCCTTGTCTTATAATTCAGAAAATTACATCCAAGACCCACCTGCAGGACTGCGTGGAAGTTCAACATTAACTTCTGTTAATTTTAACATTGTGCATGATGCACCAAAGTCGCAGAATTATAACAAAGATCAATTAACACCATATGTTAATCCAAATCTACATGTAGAATCTGAGAAATTTTATAATCAATCTCCTAAAGTTTACAGCCAACCCGCCCAAGTGTACAGTGAACCGGCTAAGTTTTATAGTGAACCAGCTAAAATCTATAGTGAACCTGCCAAAATTTATAGTGAACCTGCTAAAATTTATAGCGAACCAGCTAAAGTTTATAGTGAACCGGCTAAATTTTATAGTCAACCAGCTTCTTTGCATCTTTCCCCAGAATCACACTCAAACCAAAATAACTGGCAACAACAATCGGCTACATCTAGTTATAGTAGTACTGTGATCACTACATCCTCACCTACAATTACAAACCCTCCGCACCATTCTAACGCACAGAGAGTGCTGGTACAAGAACCGGAGAAAAACTATGAGGTAGATGAGAAAGTCAGTGTAATGACAGATGGAAGAACTCATGGAGAACAACCCGAGGGTCCAGAAAACTGTAAACAAGAAAACTGTAAAGTAGGTTACGTAGTAGAAGGTCGTCAGTTTAGAAAATATAGAGTAGAAGAAAGAACGCCAGATGGATTCATAGTTGGAGAATATGGGGTAGTCCGAAATGAAGACGGTGCGTTGCGGGGAGTGCGGTACACGGCGGACAGCGACGCCAGTCCGCGCCTCATACACGATGCGCTTATGAAGTTCCTGCAGCTAAAATAGGTAATGTTTGGTCGAATAATTTTATTATTTGGCATTAAAATATTTGCTCATTTAATTTATGTAAAATAAGATTCTTTTTCTCTTGATCGCTTTTCGATGCTTTTATCTACACACGTAACTTTTACTGATGGAAAAGACTGAATGTCAGTTATGTATTTAAAAGTACCCTGATGTATAAAGACCACAATAAAAAATTATTACGAGCTTGTTTTTCATTTCTTAAACCTTAATTTTGCACACCTAATGAAGCTTGGAAATAAGATTTGAATTATTTACAAACTTGCTATTTTATGTATTAGAAATTCGTGCGACCTTGGAATTTCTTTATTACACTAATCGCAAAATACCGATGCCAACATTAATAATAAAAATTGGGCCAAGCGAGTGAGGCTCACTAGAGGTACTGTACAATTTGAATTAAAGCGCAAACTTAACTTTGCCGTTGGAAAACTGTTGACCCCTTACATCAACATAAAAAAGGAGAAAAAATGTCTTGGCATACAAGTAAGTGATCCTATAAGGATACCATTTTTTCCTTTAAATAAAATTAGTACATAATAATGTTATAACATAATGTTACTGCGATGTTCAGGTAGTTGTCCATTTTTTAATAATTTATCATTATGCTTTCTTACTTTAACTTTAAAATATTCATGTGTACTTAAATCACAACCCCTATGTACGCCTACCACGTAAAGTAGGCTAATTAAAACTAGAATGTGTGAACAATGAGATCTTATTTTTAAAAAAAAAAGCAACGGACGAAACAAACTTGTTTATTCAATATATAACACATGCAAGCAGACACAACGCTTAATATAAACTTTATTTGTGAAATATTGATAAAAGATATACATTATACATATTATGTAAACGTTTAATATTTGTAAAAACAATTAGTTTTTATATTAACTTGGCTGCTTTAACTGTAACAATTAATTCTAACGACAATATTTTCCTAAGACTAAAAATAATAGATAGGCAATTTTGTGTAAGCAATACTTTTTAACATGATGATGTTCCCTCATGTATGGTAGATGGGCGATGATGGCCACTGGCCATTTAACATCAAGTGGACCGTGTGCTCGTTTGCTACCTAACTATCATTAAAAAAAGAGAATGGTCTGTAATAGAAACAGATCTGTAGTAACTATAATAAAAAAACTATGTAACGCATAAAAGAATTAGACGAATGTGTGGGGAATTATAATTAGAAGTCAAATGTAGGCTATAATTTTCTACATAGTACTACTACTACTAAATTTAAGTTTTCGTGTAAACCTATAACTCTTATAACTATCATTGAATATTGGTGCCATAAACGTAGGTCGAACTCGAGTACCTTACTTTGATATAACTTCAATAACCTTAAGTACCTAAATATATTTTGCAATTAATTAAACTGTATATTAATTAGAAAAAGAAGTAAAGTAACCTCAAAGTATGTTTTATTGATAACAGGTATTTCAAGATCATTAACCACCATTCCGTTTATTTACTTTTACTTTGTACCAATACATTAAAAACGACTTACTAATAAGACTAATTATTCGTAAAGTTTACAACTATTCATGATAACGACATTTTTTTAAAGATTACCAACACCAAAGCGACCGGCAAACTTGTGCACGACAACAACCTACAAATCACTCGTGGAAGCACATAAATCTATCAGACGACATACTTTTAAGTCGGAGTTACTTTTTCAATGTTTGGCTTGAATGTTATAAAAATATAGGCATAGGCGTTTTACAACTAAGTTGCAACTTACACATGATCCCGACAAGTACCGGTCTGTGCAGGAGTCATGTATTTCTTGTCGTGGTGATTAAACGCCACTTGTCTAAAACGCCCACTCTTGCTACCTACTTGATCCTACATAAAAATATTTAGTGCTATACGATTTAATTGTTACACTAAAAGCCAACGAAAAAGTAGGTTGTCTGTTATAGTCCTTAAATATTATTCTTAACAGTTATCACATATCTAATATAACAGTAGGTATATGCTAATATTCAATATGTTATAATATAAAGCGACACGTTTTATAACAAATAAAACGCCGCATGTGTTCGCCGAGCGGCCACCGCGAGCACGTCCACTGGCTGAAGATGATCGCCCAATGCGATCGAAACTGTAGTACCAATTTACCATAATAATATGTGAGTGTTACCGTTTTGCATAGTTTTAAAAACAAATAAAACATTCAAATAGTAGGTGATTAAGTACTTTGTTAAAGTCAAACTGTACAGTTGACTAAATTTAAAGAATCACTCGCAAGCTAGAATTAGTAGAAATGATTCTCCTCTACAGTACTTAAACATTACCCAATCTAATCATCAATGTTTGATACAGATAACTTCACTATTCACTATATGATTTTTAATATATATCAAGTAAGTAGGTGAAACTGCAAGATAAAAACACTATTGGTTCTAGACTCACTACTCATACAGAAACAATAAAGTTTCTCATATCGTACTCATAACTTAAGCCGACAATAAATTACCTGTTACAAATCTTACCTTGACAAAAACACAGGACATAAAATTTTGAAAGTCTCGCATTCATTACCAAATACCAACCTTTCATTAATAATAATTCGTAAATATTCTAATAGCGCGTATGAGGTACTTTTAATTCTTTAGCTAACATACATTATTCATACAAGAGAAACCTACTTAGGTTATACACAAAGTACAAAATTGATATGTAGTTAAATAATATAAAAGGGTTAATATAGTTCACAAATTAAAAATTGTATATTTAATAGCTCTTGACATACCAATACACTTTCAAAACTCTACTCGTACGGTACTTGTATTAGTAATTTATTTTTATTACTTAATGTATAATAGTTCAAAATCCCGAAGATAGACGACGATTGTCCCCCTGGTAATTTTCTAAAGAAGTTAATGTTTTTATGTATTTTTTTATTTATGATAGATTCCTAATCCAAACATATTAACTAATAAAAATTTAGATATTATACGGTTGTGTAGTTTTTAAAGACTAAATGCCTCGAAGATCTTTTGGTAAAAACAATAACAATAAATACCGAGCTGTCAGAAGAATTAGTTCTAGAACTTTACCTTTCGAGCACCTTTCAATAAAGAGAAATTAAGAGAGAATTCAAGAATATACAAAAAAAGTTAAACCTAATAACTGCAAAAACAACAAAACTTCGTTATTGCTGATTTTTTTGAATTTGAAGACTGACCAAAATATCCGAAAAATATTTTTTTCTTAAACAATTGCCAGTCTAGGTCATAAAATACAATCAGTTTGTATTAGACATATTATAAATAACGTATTCCGTAAAATTTCATCCTAAGAACGCAATGAGGGAAAGTCAATGTTATACGGAATGTTAAACTATTAGACCTTAAATAACATCAAATATTAAAATGTCAAAATATATTATAATTTATCAAATTGGCAGTGACGCACAGAAATAAATAGTGTCAAAAACTTTATTTAATTCTGAAAGAAATTATATCAATTCATCTACGGGCAAATATTGACCATATAAATTACATCATTATAATTAACCACAGTAGTGATCTGTGTAATTACCGTAATTGTGTAATTAATTGCAAATTAAAACATTTGCACAAAGGATGTAAATCACGAGCTGAACTAAAATGTTAACAAGTGCGACTTAATAAATTAGAATGAAATTCATAAATATATGGTATGAAACAAAATCTTTTGTTTTCGACTAAAACAAAATCTAGGAATGGTCGCTTTATCGATCCTCAACTTACATAATCACCGAAGGAGCAACGTAATAACCTGGTCCTAGATCAGCACATAGCGTTAGTTGTGACGTTGTGAAATGTTTGAGGAAGTCAAACTAGTCATATGTCTCCGACTCCTGCTGCACAAGCTTGAAACGCCGCGGGCTTTTGACAGCAACGGACCCATGGCCGTCTAAAGATAACCGTCCTTTCATTTGCAAATACCTTAAAAGTTATAAAAACTAGTATAAATCTTAACAAGAATATAATATTTCCAAACATTTGAAGCGACGACATATCGTTATTTCGTTATTGTAGTAAGTTAACATAGTTTTACCTTTTTATATATCGGCAAACAAGCTTAGTAGGACGTTGCTGCCACTCGTCCAACACTTCTTTTGGCGCTAAAACCTATGAAAATAATAATTTATTTAAATAAAATCAACATTAAGTATCTGGAATATGACATGCATATCTCTTTTTTATAAAATGGCAAAACAATGACAAATATAATAATTAAAAATATGCAATTCTTTTACAATGTGCAGAAACGTAAATTCTACCATTTGCATCGTACTCATACTCGTAGTGATTCTGTAATTAAATACAGTGTTTTACTTTTTTATTAATTCTAATACCTTAAGCTAGTAATGAATTATTCAAGATACTGGATATTTAAATAAATGTATGAACTTGAGAAGTCAAAGTGCATATTGCTATACTAATGTTATAAAACAAACGCCATTGCTCAAAAGATTTTGATGTTCCTAGAGCCTAAGCAGTGATATTTTAACCGGTAGTAAAATAAAAATTCCGTTAAAAATCTATTACAAACTTAGATGTACTTAATGCAAAGAAAAACTTGATGACTAGATACTTAAAACAACTTAGTTATACTACAACGTAATAAGTAAATTACATTGAATTTACGCTACGTTACGTGTCTTACCTGATCACCCTTGAGCCTGTCAAGAAGTGTAACGCATACAACAGCAGCCTTGATGCCGGCGTGGTGTGTAAGTGCAGCAAATGCAAGAGACTCCATCTCTATATTGACAACTCCCGCCTTATGGATGCTCTCAAGGTATTCCATTTTGTCTGTCTCGGTGAAGTCACAGAATGCACCATCGAGACGACCTTGCCCTATAATAAATAAATACAAAAAGTCACGATAATGATAAAATTTTATACCTATTACTCATAACAAAATAACATGATGAATAAACAAATGTGTATCTATTTTTCGTTAATTTATAATTTGTTGCTCTATATATACTATTCAAATATGTTTTTTTTGTAATAAGAATGTCATCTATTAATTTAAAAGTAATAAAGCTTGTCTATGGTTTGACATTATTCTAGGTATTGTTTATCTCTACTTAGTTTTATATTTAGAAACTTAGGTTTTACACATTACATGTGCGCTTTTGGGAAAAGTAATTTAGTGTGTTGTTAGGAAATAGATCAACATTGAAAGTGCATTAGAATCACTAATTATTAATCTTAAACAGTATCTTAACAATCAGTATGGATCACGTGCTACTAGTATCCCTTAACCCCTCCAACTGTTGTTGTGTTTGGAGTGGGCCACGGGAGTAGTCCAATGACTGGGATATGAATGTACGATCTATTGATCATGAATCCAACACATGAACCACTTAGGTATGTGCTGACGCTTTAATAATTCTAATGTTCCAATGATTTTAAAGTAAGGATGGGCTCGTTTGAACACTTCACTATTTTTTTTCATTCAAATAGTACCAAATTATTTTAGTGCTTATTTACTCAAGAAACTTTCTACGCCCGGTTATAAACCTCCACTCCAATATCAAAGTACAATGTATGACAAATTAAAAGTGTTTAGGTTATGATAGCTAGGAATAATATGTTTCAATATATTGATTGAATATTTTATTTTTTAATGTCCGTCTGTCTGTCTGTCAAGGCCTTTTTCCTCAGGAACGCATAGAAGTATCAAGTTGAAATTAATATCAAATATTATTAAGTCTTTAGTCTCGAAGCTTTAAAAAAAATCAGTTTTAATTTCAACGTAATGAAAAGATACTACCACTTTTATCTCATGTGTTGTTATTTTAATTTCTCACAAGAATCAAAATTCCCAGGGTATTTTTTCTTTGGCGTTTGAGGAACGAGATTTTTGACAAAAAGCAAGGTCTTATAGCTTACAGGGATATTTGTTGTTACACCATGATATTATTTGAGAAATACGTGGTTATCAAGTTGAAATTATAATTAAACATGTAACTCTATAGTCTCTTGAAGCTGAGAACAAATCAATCTTCTAAGGATTCAATAAATATAGCCATATCATGGCATATCACATTTTTACGCATACCATATTCGAATGTTAGTAAAAATTCAATAACCGACATTTTTAACATAAATCCTATCTATACTAATATATAAAGCTGGAGAGTTTGTTTGTTTGCTTGAACGCGCTAATCTCGTGAACTACTGGTCCGATATGAAAAATTCTTTCAGTGTTAGACAGCCCATTTATCGAGAAAGGCTATAGGCTATATATCAACACGCTAAGACCAATAAGAGCGGAGCATCACGGGCATGAAGACGCGCGGGTCGACTAGTGTGAAATGAAACTAAAGCTACATTTGACGCGTCCGAGTAGCATTATAATGTACTTACTCTGTAGAGAAGCTGGCTCGCCATTTTAGGTGACTTGATTTTTTAAGCGACTTTAAAAGAAGTAGGAAGTTCTATATTTAGCTATATGTATTTTTTTTAAATAATATATTCACTGACTTCATAATTATTTACGTGTAATAACTTTTTACTTTCACTGTATTTTTCAGTTTAAAGTCGGTTAATTTTTTTTGTTAAAAATGTTTTTTTATTTTCATTTTGTAAGTAATTATAAATATGTGAATTGTAGGTATATATAATAGCATGTATAAGTAATAGTAAACATAAGTTTTACATAGAAAGGCGTTTGAATATATAGAAACACGCATTACTAATGTCGAGAATAAAAGCCCCACAATATTACTTATGGAAGATATTTGGCGAAAATCAAAATTTGATATAGTTTGTCCCTTTATTGAAATTGTACGGAACCCTTATGGTACGGGAGCCAGTGACAGATTTTCATGACCAAGTCCCTCCCAAACGAAAATTAGTAAAATGCATAAGGGGATAATATTATGATTACTCGTGACCGTCAACTGCGATTCCGTGAGAGGGGCGAGCAATAGCAGACTCCCAAACATGTAGAATTTTTTTTTTTGCAGGCATTTCCTCTCATTTGAAAATTTGTCGGATTATAGTTTACCTAGTATCTTGAAGGAAAAATAAAATCAGCTGACCATAACGTGGTGGAATATACGTCAGCTGGCTGCTTGACCATGTAACATTTTGATTTTTTTATAGCAAACACAGTTACCATTTAAGTAGCTTTTTACAAACAGGAGTTTCGTGAGTTCGACTCCGTTCATTCACTTACACCATAACACATATTACACATCTTAAAAAGAATTACTACTACTTCAATAAATAAATACCTTCGTAAAAATCATAAGTGCACATAGTCTTGCCCGTGACAGTGTCGTATGGGTCCTCTGGATCAGAAAGTGCCTTTAGTTCACGAACCAATCTTCGATCTAATTTTGCAGGTCGCTGGACATTCTTGCCGAGGACAGTCTATGACAATTGTAATTGATACAATACCGTTTCATAAATATATAAGGACATTCAATAGCTAGAATAATAACAAAAACTATGCTTACCAGTTCCAGAAAATTCTTAAGAGCACCGTCGACCGCATCCTCGGATATTACGACTGTGCCGCCTTCGTATCCGATGCCACCACAAGTACCAATTCTGAAGAAAACGGGATCACGGACCTTGGCGTGATACATCAATTTAATCACCTCGTGAAGAAGTATACCTACAGAGGGAATACCCATTCCATGCTGGAAAAGATATTTTAAATTATATAGATTAAGTTATAATTATATTATAGTGATCATTTTCTAGCGTGACACGCATTATTTGTGTGTTAATTCAAATTCGGTTCTTAATAATTATTGTAAACACCAAAAAGCGAAGACCGCGCCACACGCGTTAACTATATAATTACGCTGTGCTCTGCAGTCGCTATTACATTAAGCATTAGGTGTCACTCAATGTGTGGTTTTTTTAAAGAATACTAGCAGTATGGATCTCATACTACTAGTATTCCTTAACCCCTCCAACTATTTTTTATAAAACCTAACAATTGTAAATCGTAATTGCAGAAAGACTATGCATTAGTATTCCCACGCATTTGTAGTGGGGAAAATATGCACTGACCATGCACCTCCCTAAATGAATATTGACGTTCCTTAATTTATCTCAATGTCTGTTAATAGCTACGGCTTCAATTCGGTCAACGCCGGTATAATCAAGACCATTGTGATATTTTAAATTAAAAAGCATTGCCGTCAGAATTAATTAAATATTTAAATTGCTAGATCATAAAGGCTAATAATAATTAAAAAAGAAGAAGTTAAAGTGAAGAAGAACCATTATTGTATTGTCCTCGCCTCACTATTGAAAAATCAGTTTGTTTTTTTTTTTTCAAAATATCGATAAGATTAGATCACTTACACTAATCGATAGGACGGGTCCGACTTTGAACATAGAATAACGATAGGAGAATTGGCTGATGTCCTGCAAAGTGGTGCCGCATGGCAGCTTGTGTCCGATCTCTGCCATGATGGTGTACGCAAATTGCTCCATACGTTTCGGTGTGCCTCCCATACATACGAACTAGACAAAATTAAATATTAATAGCTTATTGTAAGCTTCATTTCCGTGTGTTTGTGTCATGGAATCGTATCTCGTTTCCTAACATATGCAATGAGACCACCATCATTATTATAAAACATTGGTCCTATCATATTACATGCAACATGATCACGTGTAAATTATTTACACTGAAATAACAGAAGAAGAAGATACCAGATAAAACATGTATATTCTCATATATAAGGATACTATACTAATATATAAAGCTGAAGAGTTTGTTTGTTTGCGTTTGCTTGAACACGCTAATCTCAGGAACTACCGGTGCGATTTGAAAAATTCTTTCAGTGTTACATAGCCCATTTATCGAGGAAGGCTAAAGGCTATCATCATAGTAGCAGTGATTGCCCAGTGGTTAAGACTTTAATGTCTACTCGGGAGGTACGAGTTTAATCCTGGGCACACACCTCTGACTTTTCTGAATTATATGTGTTTAAGAAATCAAATATAACTGATATAACGGTGAAGGAATACACCGTGAGGAAACCTGCACTCCTGAGTGTTTCCCATGTTGTCATAGGTGTGTGAAGTCTGCCAACCCGCACTTGGCCAGCGTGGTGGACTTCGGACTAATCCCTCCTCATTCTAAGCTAAAGACCCGGCTCGGCAGTGGGCCATTAAAGGGTGATGATAATATATCATCACGCTAAGACCAATAGGAGCGGTTGACCACGGGCATGAAGTCGCATGGGTCGGCTAGTTAACTTATATAGGTACATAAAGTAAAATACCTTAATATCTCCAAACATTTCAACGAGATCGTGGGAGCCACTACCCAGGGCCAGATGGTAGAGTATATCCTGGTCCATAAGTTCAATATTCGGATTGCGAAGTCGTACTGTTCCATCGGGATACCTATAAATTGAAAAAATAAAATAACTATTCGTTTTATATTAGTTAAAATACAACCATAAATATCAAAACTATCATTTTCAGATTAACGGTATCCTTTATCTTGTCTTTTGTAAATTGTCCATTTAAGGGTTTCATGCCTTAAGAGGAAAAAGAAACCCTTGTAGTACCAATTCATTGTACGTATGTCTGCCTTCAAAGCCCTTTTTCTCAGCAACGCGTGGAGGTATCAAGTTGAAATTAAAATTAAACCACTTCATTGTACGTATGTCTGCTGTCAAAGCCCTTTTTCTCAGCAACGCGTGGAGGTATCAAGTTGAAATTAAAATCAAATATTCAAGTCCCTTATCAATAAATAAAAGTTCGGCTATTAAAAATCTTAGTCAACAAATTTAAACTACTTCCTCATAAAATATTACGATTTTTGCCGCTAGAATCTTTCGTCAATAATCAGAAATTTAGAATGAAGCAAGGTTTTGTTACAAGGAAAAAAATAAAAAAACTTAAAATATGTTACATTACGAGAAAAATAACTAATTTTGACTGTCTGTCAATACCCCTTTTTCTTACTAACGCGGGAAACTATCAATCAGATTGATATTAATATCAAATAGTCATACCTGCAATCCCTAGGAACTACAAAAAAAATCAAAGTTCTAAGTGTCTGCAACCAAAAGATACAATTATTCATACGGCATATAATAATATTTAAAATCTTATAAAGAATAGAAACTTCATAAGGCAATCAACCAAGCAAGGTCTTATAGCACGAGTTAGGTAAAAACTTCGAAAGCTGTAAAATTGTAATGACATCATGAAAAAAATAAAATTTTAAATCTGGAAGTTATGATGATCCATTATTTGAGGAATACACTTATTGAAATTAATATCAAACATGCAAGTAAGATCAATCAATAAATACGGCCGTTTATAATTTTAATGTTTTGTAATGAAGGAACACATATAGTAACTACACTACAGGTGTACTCTAACCTCTAAGCTGGACTGGAGGTTCGTTTTAGTTTTTTTAGTATTTCTAAGCTACGAGTGTAATTAGACCCTTAAGTGTTTACAGTACGGTCGACAGCCAAATTATTTTCGATTAACTTTTTTTATTTTGAAGTTAATAGTCAAAGTAGTCCTTCATTGATAAATCTCTTTTAATCGTAAACAGCGAGTGATAACCATAATAATAATTATTATGGAATTGTTGTGATTAATGTGTAAGTTTTACAAGAATATAACTAGCTTACACATTAATTCTGTAATAGAGATAATTATGTAAAATTTTTCTTATAATCAGAGTCAATTATTAAAATTAAATCTGCATGCCGCCAGACACACAATAAAACTATAAATCTTTTGTTACCAAATCCTCAATTACGAAATCCTTACTAATATTATAATTGTCGAAAGTAACTCTGTCTATCTGTCTGGTCTGTCGGGAATAAAAAGTTGTATGGAAGTATCGTCACTACCCAAAGACACTATTCCACGCGGACGAAGTCGCGGTCACAGCTAGTAATACATAAATGAAAAATTTTAATAACCTTACTATTTCGTTATGCTTAAGTTTTTATTGTTTGACACAAAATGACATCCATTTTATCGAGTATAAATATATAATACTTCTATCATACAAATGATAATATTATTGTGTAAAAATTTATATCTTAAGATTTCTAGAAACAAAACATTACGTAAGAAATCTACCAATATGAGTTAATTAATAATATTTGTTGACATAACATTCTAATAAATAAATTTTATGTAAGTAAACATGAAGCTTATTTTACTATAAATATAGTACATAGAGTACTGCAAAAATAAATAAACCTACCATAGGTCTAGTCTGAAATCGCTGCCAACATTTTGAACCCCCAAGACGTTAAATTATTTGAAGGCGCCCGACGGAGTACATAACAGAGAAGCATGTAAAGTGTATGGGATTAGACGACGTAAATTATAATAATATCCTATACTTATATAAATAAAAAATCAGATTTTATACCATGATCCAAGTTGAACCATACTTTTTAACCCGACTTCGGCGAAACCAAAAGTAAGGGTAATGATTTTGGCAGTCTATGTATGTATATGGCTATGCATGTACGTATGTTTATATACTCCACTCTAGCGCCTAAAGTACTCAACCAATTTTAATGAATGTCGTGTCAATAGAATTATACGGTGCCGGACGCCGGCAAATTAGGTATATACATTTTATGATTTTTTTTTATGACAGAATTAAAACCTCAGATTCTAACCTCGAAAAAAAAATTAAACTGGGATAATCATCACATGTTTTACAAGTAAAACAAAACAAATAATTAAATGCACTCAAACAGCAATGGAAAGGAGCATGTTGAAAATTAGAAGAATGCATAAAATTAAGAGCGAAAGGCACGCACTCTTACATAAGTGGAGATAGGCCGGACACATCTCTGGATACTCAGACAAAAGATGGAGCATTGAAGCCACACGATGGAAAGGACCAATGGGGAAAGTGAATGGTTGTCGACAATTAAGACGGTGAGCTGATGACATAACACTCGTCGCAGGAAACGACTGGATAAAGTCGGGCAAGAACAGGGAGTCATACAAAAGGTTGGAGGAGACCTTTACCCAAACAGAGGTCCAAATCTCATTAATAGTACTAGCTACTATCATTAATTATAAGTAGGTAACCTTTCTTAAGTTACACACAGCAACAACTTACTAACAAACATTGTAATATCTAAAGTGAGATTATTATTATTATATTATATTAAGAAAGGTCTTGGTGAGCACATTACAAATATGTTTTAAATGAGGTCGAACTGTTTGCGCGGTCTAGCCGTTTCAATTATTTACTCATTTCTACCAAAACACATAGATATTGAACTCAAGATTAACAAATTATTCTGTCAATATAAAGTACAACCTTACAAAGTTTTCTCCCGTTTTTTCAACTGCTGTACCGTTTGTTTCTAATTCTTCGGTATCAATAGCGTCCCTGTGTGGTCTGTGATAACCATTTTCATTCTTTGATGCATTCCGCTCATTTTTCACGCTGCTTTTGTGATCAGAGACACCATTCAAACTGACACCGCCGGTCGGAGGCATTGTAAGGCCAGGTATGAAGACTGTCAATAATTTAATAAAATGAAATATAATCTATCATCACTGTGAGATTGGAGTTGCAATGGTTTTATTTAAATTATATTTTATAGTTAAATAATTTACTTATGTTGTTCTATTATTTTATTATTTTTCTGAGTATAAAATTTCTGATATATAGGATAATTGACAAAATATTGACTTCAACATATTATTAAATAATTTGAAGACGATAATAGAATAACTAATAAATATCATATGCACACAAAAAGAACATTTATTTTCTGACTCATTGTCAGAATTACAACAAAATGTAATTTCTAAAAATTGGATAAAGTTTGAATGTGAGAGCAAAGGTGATAAAATAACGTTTCCATTAGTCAAACAATATAATGTTTACTAAATATATGATAAAGAATGCAATGGCTATTCAATATTATCTTATAAGATACAAGCTATGCGATCAAGGTCATTGAGCAAGTATTTCATCTGTCCAGAGATAAATGAAAGGACAATTACAATCGAAGATTCAATCTCTATAATATCGTTTAGATACTCAAAATAGATAACTTAAGATATATATGCAATTATGTATATTTATTAATCACACACACAAATAATTTAATAATATATTTTGTAGTTTTATTTTAGTAAAACTTTAATTTAATAAACATTGCTTTATACGAATAGAAAATTTAATGAATTAAACTTACCTTATTTTAACATAAAATATCAGTTAGTAAGATATTATATAGTAATATATCGAATATCGATATATAAAGATAGAGCACTAAACGAAACGTAGCGTCAGGTCAGCTTCTCGAAGCCAAGTAACATAGATGACTGAACAGACAGACAGTTGGGGCTCGCAGCTAACTGAGCAATCAAACAATCGTGTAATCCCACACGTACTAGTATACTTGGAATACACGTTGCAAATTATTTTTTGCAGAACGCACTAAAATTGTCTCTCTCATCTGGGATACACAGTCCCTAAATTCCTTCGCACCGTCCTATTTTTTGAAATTACCTTTAGAAGTTCACGTTTCGGATTTTATTATATCTTATGTAATCTATATTTATTCCTATTTATAGGACAGGCTGGTTCAGCAAGATGGGATGAACTATATTTTTTTAACGTATAAATACAAACTTTGAATAAAAAATTGCTTGGAAAATTAGGTCCAAATTTCATGGGAAATAATGGGTTAAAATTATTAGTATTATATTTAGTTAATTTTTTTATTGATATTATTATTATTACTTGAAATATTTGAATATCTAAATTACAATTCTTGATTAACCTTTTTATTGCAAATTATTTTTTGCAGAACTTCAAGTTATTTATCATACTGGTATGAAACGCGGTTTTGTTACGTGATTTGACTAGAAGGTTGACGGACTTTGAAGAAAAATAATGAATCACGATCATGACGAAATATTATATTTTAATCCAAGACGTTTATTACGTTTCCTACGCACAAACATTGTATCAGAAGAGACTGCCTCTCTCTTTTGATACAATTTCCCTAAATTCACCACCCACCCCTATCTACAATTTACTTAACTCTTTAAATATATAGTTTAGCTATATATATGCTATTTTGTTTTTCATATATAATTAAACAATAATTAGTTGTTATCTTTTGTGCCTACACCAATTTTAAATGAATTTTTTTCTATATTTACTCTAGTTTTTGGAAGAGATCTCTTTAAAGAGATAAGTCATCCTGTGTACAAAATACATATTAGATTTTAAGTTGCATAAATAATTTTATTTGAATTTTTCTACTAAATATTATGTATACTGCGGACAAAGATATCTAACTGCGGACGTATCATACACATACGTCATTGTGTTTGGCATTGGCAACATGAAAGTAAACAAATAGTGCTTAATTCAATTAATTAATATAACAGCGTATATAAATTAAACATATGTTCATCTTTCGTTCTCTTCAATTGAAAATATATAAAAACTTAATCTACATAGGTAAATTTATACTTATTAAAAATATTGACAAAAGATATACTATGTATAATTAAAGGAAAAAAAAAATTAATTTCCAAGTGCTGAAAAAATGTTTATATCTATACAAATAAAAAAGTGTCTAATTGTAATATTAACATTTCTATTAAGTCCATTTGGATGTATACACGGTACATATACTAAAAAAAATTTTGAACGAGACAGACTGTCTGTCTGTCTCGTTTGTTCCGACTAATCTCTGAAATGGCTAGACCGATTTTGACGGGACTTTCACTGGTAGATAGCTGATGTAACAAGGAGTAAGTTAGGCTATTTAACATCTCGCTACGACCCATAAGGAGCAGAGCGGAGCAACACGCGAACGAAGTCGAACGGGTCTGCTAGTTTATCATAATTAAAAAGTTTTTATGCTAAAATTCAAGTTTCTTATTAATCTTTTATTTTCTTTGTCCCCATAACATATTTAGTAACGTTTGTATATAAACAAATTTACATATAAAATTTCTTCTGTAAAATCCCTTTGGGTTTGTTTGTTCTTTTTTCATCATCATCATAACCCATTAATAGACCACTCAACTGCTGAGCTGGGTCTCCTCCTCAGAATGAGGAAGGGGCTAGGCCAGAGTCCACCACCCTGGCCCCTGTGGGAGTTAGCAGACCTCACACACCTTTGAGAACGTGTAGAACTCTCAAGAGTGCAGGTTTCCTCACGATGTTTTCCTTCACCATTAATGGCAAGTGATATTTAATTACCTAAAACACACATAACTTAGAAAAGTCAGAGGTGTGTGCCCAGGATCGAATTCAGACGGCCCGAGTAAGACATCAATGTCTTAACCACTATGCCGTCACTGCTACATATTTTTTCATAGTGAAATGGAAATGTAATAAGCGCTTATTTTTCCCCTCTACAGATCAACTCGTTTTAAAAATATGGAACCCTAAAAATGGAACTAAAATTTAAAAAATATCTCCTGCATTCGTTTATATCCGAGTTTTTAGTAGAATAAACGACCCGCCCCGGCTTCGCTTATGTGCATTTTACCTTCTTCTTGAATCACTCTATCTATTAAAAAACCGCATCAAAATCCATTGCGTAATTTTAAAGATCTAAGCATGCATAGGGACAGACAGACGGGAAGCGACTTTTTTGTACTATGTAGTAATATATTCATATATTATATCAAAAAACATTTAATTTTCATACATTGACAACTTACAACATTAAAAATAATTCAATATTATCCCGCAGGAGGTCTGTTTTGTCCGAGATAAAAAATAGCCTATATGTTATTCCAAGTTTTAAAATATCTGTGTGCCAAATTTCATTGAAATTCGTCTAGTAGTTTTTGTGTAAAAAGTAACAAATATACTCATAAACCTTCGCGTTTATAATATTACTAAGGATAAACTTTAAAATCGATATTTTTATATATTTCAAATAGCTTGTTTTTTGCTCAAGATTTAAAACACTTAAGCACAATAACTTTATAGACCATATTTTACGTTGCAGTTTCCTCATTGTTTTGTTCTCGCAACTAAGCTCCTTTCCACTTAGTAGGTATAATAATTATCTTGCATAACGTTCAACGCCTTCACGTGTTCGAGACTTAGAAGGATTCAACCTTGTAGTGTAGCCATTGCCGACATACCGCTATTTTAATGCGAACAAGTACAATATCTCAAAATTGGCTGAATATAATATATTGATTTATATAATGTACTCGTACCTACAAATATTGAAAGAAATTACTGCATTGCGTAGGTGTACAAAGCATTATATTAGGATGAAGAACATAAGTATATTTTAAATAATTAAACAACCATAGAATTAAAGTAGGTTACTAGTTGCAAGAGGTCGAGTCAAGTTCACCTAGTTTTCACTCTTTATGATTAACTGTTATTGTCTACTCTAGCTACAATATTTGAAAAGACTAAGATACCGACCAATAACAAATTTATACGATTAATCAATAACGAATTTATACAAATTAATTTTACGTTAAATTTTAATAATTGATTTTCACATTCTAATGAAGCAAATTACAAAGTATATTTATTAATGTCGCATTGGAAATAATTTATTTCAAAGGAAAAAACACTTACTCGTCGCGTAGCTCATCATTATCGAAAGACATCGTTATTGGCACACACTAGCACTTATAACCACGAATAGATATAATTGAATTATGTGTAACAAAATAGTGTAGGCGGATCGATGGGTGCAGCGACCCTAGCGAATACTGCGCGACTGTAAAGCTCCACTTTCCGCCCAGACTTAGGGCGGATGCGTAGAAAAAGCTTGCGCAGTTGCTAACGAAGACTGAGCATAGCGACGTCGCAAGCTATTTGATGTATAAAACGTTTCCGACGCTCAATACGTGACAAATCATAACTAAACTTCAATCAGCGTATCTCTTATCTTTAGGCTTTTACCGATTGCACGCTGGGTTTCCGTTTTATCATTTCGATGAGGTACACAGTGTACAATCTTGATAGTCGCCATGTATTATCATTTATCAGTCACTGCCCATAATAATTGAATTATACGATATTGCGTGTTTCGCTTCTGAAATCACATTGAACGAAGCGACGACAAAATCGGACTTGTTTTAACCCTTATTCCTACCCACCGTCCTATTTTTTGAAATTATCTTTAGAAGTTCACTTCTCGTCTCTCTTTTTATTATCTTATCAAATCTAATATATTCATATTTATAGGAATGGCTGGTCCAGCAAGATTGGATGAACTATAATTTAAATTTAAGCCTAAAATAAAAAATTACTTGGGAAATGAGTTCCAAATTGCATGGGAAGCAATGGGTTAAAATTGATATTGTAACTATTATATTTAATTAATTATTATATTCATAGTATTATTATTATTACTTAAAATATTATAATATTTTAAGTGTCTTTTACTATAACAATTCTTGTTTAGCATTATTGTTGCTTTTAACATTTGTGCAAGTATGACCTGAATGTGAATCATTCAGTCAAGCATATTTTTTTATATAAATTAAAACAATAAATTTGCTAATTTCGTCTTTGTCATATGGAATTTGCTAATTTCGTCTTTGTACATGTACAACATAGGTTTAAATCAATAAAAACGAATGCTATTATAAATTTTAAATTTTCACATTTGATGAAATAAAGGAAACTAATATGTAATGCTTAACACATTTATTTGAAGTTTACATACAATTTCAATGACAATAACATATTAATATTAGATACATCATTATCATTAGACACTACGATATAAGTTTATCTGATTTAAAAATATATATAAAAATGCCAATTTGATGAAAAAGCTTCATAATAAATAAACATTTCATTAACTGGATCAAAAAATTGTAAAACTAGTAAAAATAAAACTACAAATAAAATAAAAATAGCAGGAAGTTTTAAAATTTAAAGCTACAAATATAAAGTTAAATGATATGTTGCAAATCATAGTCATAATAATTAAAACTAGCAAGTTAGCACACAAAATAAGTAATTGAATAACAAAAACTATTAACTTATTTTTATCGAGGATCAAATTCATTACGTTATTGACTAGCAAAATAATATAATTAATAGACTCACCATTTAAAAATAAATCACACAAACATGGAGATAATAAACAAACTCGTGAAATTTCTATGAAGCCTTTCTCTTTATACTCATACCCTGTAGATATATACATTATACATGCGATATTTATTCTTTCCAAATTAATTTGTGACGATAATCCACATATACTAATCACTACTACTTAATTACTGCAATTTTATGACTTTCTACAATAAAGAATGAAGCAAGAAGACACACCGAACTTTACGAATATTCGTAATAGAAGATTCTATTTAAGTTTATATTCCACTGAATTATATCCTTAACGAACTAGAAAAATCGGATATTAGACCATTCTAATTTCTAATGCAATGAGACAAAATACATACTAGTCTAATAACAGGCCAAAGCAATGTATTTAAAAAAGTAATGTCTTTTAACACGTCTTTTCTAGAATTCACACATTCAACCACTAACTAGGCTATTATATCGTATTAACATAATGAGAATTTTTCATTATTTATTTAACTAATTTTCACATAATTTCAACTAATAGAACTAAAATCCGTCTACAATTGAGAATTGTTTTAATATAAATAATTCTTTCTAGGAAATATAGCATGAGGTTCTTTATAATTAGGGTCCGGTTGATTGCGGTAACGTCGAGCGAGCCAAACTGCGAAAAGCTGAAAATAAAATTTAGAAAATGTTATTATAAAAACGAACACCACTTTTTTTTAGTTTAAAATCTGAAAAATAGAGTAAAACCTACTATATACATCGGCCAAATTCAAGAGAGAATAAAGCTAATTTAGGGTCATAAACCTGGGTTAAATTAAATGTCTCAATTTCGACTTTATTCACTTGATTGCTGCACATTAACTAAAAATTTGTAATCACGATTATTTTGAAAATCACTCACGGAACTTCAAAAATATTGTATTTAAACGAAAAATAAAAATTAAATATTAGTTATTATTAATCAAACACCTTAAAAAAATAATTGACATCCGTCCAAGTCAGATATCACAAACCCTTTAGATCATCAAAATATTTAAATAATTCCGTAAATAATATAATAGCAGTAGTAAATTAGCGTATTAATAAATAGAATTTATTATTAACATAGAAGTTGGTAAATAAAAGAAAATGTTATATATAAATAATATTTATATAAGATAAAAAAATGTTTCAAATATGCCAATCATTGATTGCTAGGTAACATTTTGTTGGTAAACATTCTCTTTTGAACTTGGATGAGGTAAAGGCTTCAATATTCTTATTGAATTGATTTAGGCGTTACTTTGTGGATATTCATGTTTAACAAGAAATCACAAAAATTATTTTGCTATAATCCGCGGAGAACACGTGAATTTGTACAGTGTGATTTGGGCCCAAAGTAAAGGTCTTTACCACTGACTGTTGTAGAGTCTACATCTCCTGAGAATGCTGCGGTTTTGGAGCGAAACGCACGTTGAGTATGCAGTTGGCACCTCGGGC
This sequence comes from Limenitis camilla, assembly GCA_905147385.1. Taxonomy (NCBI): domain Eukaryota; kingdom Metazoa; phylum Arthropoda; class Insecta; order Lepidoptera; family Nymphalidae; genus Limenitis; species Limenitis camilla. Next base: position 7,075,498 of record LR990234.1, on the reverse strand, counting down.
CCAACTCACACTATACAAATTCACGTGTTATCCGAGGATTATAGCAAAGTAACCGTTGTGATCTCTTGTTCAATACTCTTAGTTTTCTGCGCATCATAGTACAGTACAATGCTACAAAACACTAAACTTTTTTGTATTAAATTGAATACTAAGTATCGAAGTTTTAAAAAAACATTAAAAGCAAGTTAGTAGCATGCAGTAATTATCCTTAACAATACTAAACATTTAATGTCTACATTACGCTTGTGCGGTGCAATATAACAGTCATGCAAAATTATAGCTTTCACATCCAATTACTAAGAACTTTACATAATTCATAGCACATTAAAAAGATAATTATTTAAATGTATGTTGTACAATATGGCAGAAGCAGAGGTAAACTTAATTATATAAAAAGTAACATAATACTTGTTTTATAATTTTAGGCTCATATAAACAACATTACACCATATATTGTACATAAATATAGGTCAAAGTTATCTTTTTTAAGATAATTCATGAGCGAATTGCGTGCGTCGTTATCAAATAACAAACACAGCGTTATTTACAATAATAATATTAAGTTAAAAACTATATATAGTTATTGTGTGATGTTTAATTAAGTTGGCGGCTATAGGCATCGTGCATAAAGAAATTATAACCATGCTGTTAACAGATACTTAGTTTTTTTCGCACGACAATATTCTGTGCTTATTTTTAAATTACACCGAACTTTAATCGCCCTTCACATACAAAATGACCGTTGTCGTGTGAAAAGACTAAGTACCAAACCAATGCACCTTTAGATAATCATCCAGAGACCATTCACAGAAATGCACTGGGATTAGCACGCGGGTCCTTTTGGTTCCGATAACGAACCGTCAACCAAACCCCCAAAAACTGAAAAACCGATTAGTTAGTCACCGATGCACAGGCACAAACCCGAAAACAATATCTTAGAGAGAATATGCGTGTGGTTCGAAGAACGATATTAACACCGGCAAACCGCAGCATTTTTTTCTTCACTCTTCCTCCGCACTCTAACTCCGAGGATGCAATCCATCAACAAAACAAGAGGGTTCTCTTGTTTTGACCATGTCCATGGGCGATGGTGGCCACTTACCATCAGGTGGAGCTCGTTTGCACCTTATCCACCATAATAAAAAAAAGCAACTGTAACGCTGTACATTGTTGTTATTATAGACGACACGTCAACCGCGACATAATCAAGCTGTCTTTGTCTATTTACTTTCTTTTTTTAATTTTTTAGTTTTAGTAGCGATTGAATATTTTATACACACTTACATAATTTATAAAAACACACGCATATTCCCATTATGAAGGTTGTTGTAAAAATGTACTACAAGTTTATTAGTATCACAAATATATACAAGTAAAATAAATAATTCTATTGTTAAATAGTTTTAAATACATATAAAACAACTTTTACCGTCCTTTTCATTTAAATAACAAATATTTAAATAAAAAGCACTTTAAAATTATGAATTATAATATATTTTAAATAAATTGTAAACACAAGGAAACGCAGTAATCTTTATACTATGATCTTCTTATCTGTCGTTGACAGATACAACTTGTTTGTGTAAGTATTCGGTAAGATAATAGCACTAACTTATAAACAACAAAATTGAAGACAGCTTATATTATTTGAAACGTATTAAAAACATTATTTTTTGTTCTTGTATATTTATGTAATGCACTAGAACGAATTCATGGATTATTAGGCTATTTATTTATTTTTGTTATAGATACAAAACAACAATATCATCGAAAGAAAAAATAAATTAGCCGAGAGGTTTAGCAAGAATTTCAAAATAAAATTTTAAGAAATCAAATAATCTTCATAAATAACAATGCTTTAAATGGAATTCATTTTATGCACTAAATCATAATGTCTTCTATTGATAATGTCTATAATAATATTTTAAAGGCAATCTTAAATCTCAAATAATTAATAAAACATATTTACCTCAGTGAAACTAAAGAAAAGTCCAATACCACCACAAAGTTTAAAAGCATAATCAATAGTTTCCTTAAGACTTTCGATGCACGGCTCACATTCACATTCCGGAGTAATAATCACGTCGTTGCAGCATAACCTCTGAAAATAGTCTTTTTTAAATATTTACAGGCACCTTCCTATATTGGAATTTAAATAGAAAAGTACAAAAGTTTTATTGAATCGTTTTCAGACGTTAATAATACAAATAATAAATATGGATATAGCTGAACACTTCAAGATTAATAGACAAAAGATTCTGCATAAAAATAAGAAAGTCTCACATCAATCGAAGCACAAGATGGGTAGTCTATGGAAGCGTCATTAAGCATTAGTCTGCTCTGGAAGCTGCAACACTGGAATCGCTCCTGAACTTGCTCTTTCACATCCATATTCACTTGATTCCAACCCTAAAACATTTTTTTAAATTATATTTTTAATTACATATATATATATATTTGATGTGTAAATCGTAACCTAAAACACCAATTGCACGTTTTATATTAAACTATATTTATTGATAACAATAATATACAGAAATTCAAATAAGTTTCCGCACTTTTGAGAGAGATCGCATGGAACGAAGCTTACGTTAGAATTCGCTCATTCAAGAACAACATAACCCTCTCATATTATTCTTCGGATCAACCTAAATTTGAACTTAGTAATATTTACATTTTTACTAAATAAGCGTCATTTGGGGGAACTTTTTACAAATTATTTATATAGAGGGCCCCTCTTTTGCGGTCTTTGATTTAGAAATTAAGATCTTTTTTACATGGACTCAATTAACCCTTGTATTATGTTTAATCAAATCATTATTTATCCAAAAGAAAATAGATCAAAGATAGACAAATTTCAATCTACAAAATCAGGGACCAGTGGGAAGACAAAGGTTATTGAAACTATAATTCAAATAAAGCAGAATTGGATGCTGTAGATCAGATCAGTAATTGTTAATTTTCATTATGATAACATATAAAAATAAAAATAGTTCATTTTATGTTAAATTTTCTCTTACAAACTTATTTAAATTTTGATATAAGATTGCTGAATCTCATTTGAGCAAGATCACGTCAAGTGGACCCCCCATTTACCACTTGATCATAAAAATTTAATCTATATATATTTTTCATAAGTACTTATGATGGAAAAATGATCCCCCAAACGATTTTTAAAAATTTTGATTTTAACAACATTTTTGTTTACAATGAAAATTTTAAGCACTTTTAATTAAAAAATGGATTAAAAATCAACCGTAAGAGATAAATTCATGAAATTTTCAGCATCCATGGTCAAATGTCTATACTTTAAGAATATATTAACGACTTAAGATTATTTGTTTATTTTCGTATTGTCAACTAACTTTTAAGTTAACAAATGAAAATTTAACTCATTTCTTGGTAAAAAAATGCATTTTTTTTTCATCGGTCACATGCTTTATTCATTTAAGTTTAAGATTCCGGAAGAAAATTTCACTGCTCGCCATTAGTTTAAACAAAATGAATTTATTTATGACAGCGCGCCAGCCGCCGAGCGCTGTGGAAGCGCCGCGCTACCAAACGTCTCGTACTGCATTGAAGCTTTTATCAGTGATAATTTAAAATAATAATACAAAATATTATTATAAAACAAATTTTATTATTATTTACGTTATATTATTATAATTATTATCAATAAAATTTTATTTTTTGTTAAGAATATCATAAAGAATATAATCATAACATACTGAATAGAACAAACAAAAGCTTAATTTAAATAATTAAATGGTAAATTTGTCGTCAGATACTTTCACTTTTTTTTAAAAACTTTGTTAATAAATACTTTTTCATCTTCTGAAACGAAGTGCATTCTAGTGAAAATTTTTTCAATGGTTTGTAGTAATGAAATTGGCGAGTATTTTTTATTGTAGTTAAGCGTTCGAATCGTGGTTGGTATTTGTTTTATAATAATATTTTGTATTATTATTTTAAATTATCACTGATAAAAGCTTCAATGCAGTACGAGACGCTCGGTAGCGCGGCGCTTCCACAGCGCTCGGCGGCTGGCGCGCTGTCATAAATAAATTCATTTTGTTTAAACTAATGGCGAGCAGTGAAATTTTCTTCCGGAATCTTAAACTTAAATGAATAAAGCATGTGACTGATGAAAAAAAAAATGCATTTTTTTACCAAGAAATGAGTTAAATTTTCATTTGTTAACTTAAAAGTTAGTTGACAATACGAAAATAAACAAATAATCTTAAGTCGTTAATATATTCTTAAAGTATAGACATTTGACCATGGATGCTGAAAATTTCATGAATTTATCTCTTACGGTTGATTTTTAATCCATTTTTTAATTAAAAGTGCTTAAAATTTTCATTGTAAAAAAAAATGTTGTTAAAATCAAAATTTTTAAAAATCGTTTGGGGGATCATTTTTCCATCATAAGTACTTATGAAAAATATATATAGATTAAATTTTTATGATCAAGTGGTAAATGGGGGGTCCACTTGACGTGATCTTGCTCATTTTTCAGTTTAAAATGTTCATTTGTTTTTTATTTCATATACAAGGATAAACAATATGCCAAATTAAAGACCATACCATTTCAAAATTATCATAATTTTTCTAACCCATTTATATCGCATTTTAAATTGTTTTTATTTTCATTCTGATCTCATCTGAGAATTTAATATATTCGGGTAATCTATACTATTATATAAAGAGGAAAGATTTGATTGTTTGTATGTTTGTTTGTTGCGAATAGGCTCGGAAGGTACTGAACCGATTTTGAAAATTCTTCCATCGATAGAAAGCTACATCCTTTCCGGGTAACATAGGCTATGTGGTGTTGCCATAAATATTCTAATTAAAAAGATATGACCATTTAAGTGCCATAACCTGGTCGTTTTGTAAATTGAAGGGTTTCTCAGGAACTACTAATCCGATTTTAATTTTTTTTTCCCAGATAGAAAACTACACTTTTCGTGAGTGACAAATGTGATTCAGTATTGCCATATACATTTTTTAATGAAACGAATATGGCCATTTTGTTATTATTAATAAGATTTTAAAAATTCTTTCGCTAATAGAAAACTATACTTTTCGTGAGTGACAACGGTGATTTAGTGTTGCCATATACACTTTTTTAATTAATAGAACATGGCCGTTTTGTTGCTACTGATCCGATTTTAAAAATTCTTTAACTGAGGATGTCTATAGTATTTCTGTCTCTTTTCCTCTTATTTACTATCATTCTCTCTCATCCTCTTTATTTTTTGTCCCTAATATTTATCTTTATCTCTGTTCAGAATGGTCAGTCTCTGTTCGGTTTCTTTTTTTCGATAGTCTCTCTCTCTCTCTCTCCTTTATTTTTATTTTTGTACATATATTCTTAATTTAACATATATTTTAACGTAGACGAAATCACGGTAGTCGACTAGTTATTTATATATCCCGGTGTTTTTACACCTATTTTAGTCCAAATGGTATACAAATTCATTGCAGTTTAAGTTAAAACTTTAAGGGTTAAACTATTACAACGTAAGACCCGCTGTCTATTCAAAACAAAATTTAGTAAATCAATTTAACAATTACAATTCTTCAACTGTCATTAGACAGACTTTTATTAAAACTTCTTAATTTTGTGTTTATATGTAAAATATCTGCTAAAAAATTTAAAGTTAAGTTAAAAACAAATCAAGAGAATTTGAAATATGGTAAATACCTGTTGGGCCAACATCTCTTGCTGCTCAGAGTTTACAGCCAAGCAAGCACATGCCACTGAAAATTGGACTAGGAACAACAAAAAAAGGATCACCATGTACTGGAATATATTATTTAGGAAAATTAAAAAAATATATATTATGCATTAATTATGTCTTGCACTTTTTTACCAATGCAATATGTGCATTTTAAATGTACTTTTATATTGGACAATCTTATACTAATATATAAAGCTGAAGTTTGTTTGTTTGCTTAAATGCACTAATCTCAGCTTAGACAGCTTGTTAGACAGTCCATTTATCGAAGACCAACAGGAGTGGAGCATCACGGATGAAGTCATGTGGGTCGAGTAGCATCTAAATAAAAGCACAGTTTATTAAAAATAATTTGAAAACTACACTTTGTATGATTCGTATTGACACATACTTATTATATAAAATATCTTTATGATAAAAATTTAAAATTTCTAATTTTATACAAACATAAGCTTTAATTTTACAAAAAGGATACAAAGAAGAGCATAACTTGATGATGCTTCACAGCTCCAGCCAATCCCAATAGGGATATTAATATGAGGAACACTCCACATGCTAATATGCCTCCTACAATTGGCAGATTAGTTACCAGCGACGATGCCTGCCCATACACCGCCACTGATATGAGGATTGAAGCAACCACCTAATAGGAAAATTATATTTATTATACAAGTAACTCTATTGTATTTTACATTTTTTTAAATTACATTTTTTTATATATAACAAGGTTGGCAAACAAGCTTACGGCTCACCTGATGGTAAGCGATTACCGTATAGCTTATAGATGTCTGCAACACCAGAAGCATCGCTAGTGCGTTGACGACCTTATCCCCAATTCCCCCCAGGAGCTCTTACGTCGCCTTAGTCACCAACAAGAATACAATATTGCTTTAAAGTAATGTTATTTGGCTGTGATCTTCTGTAAGGTCGAAGTACTACCCCAGTCGGGCTGCTCCATATTTGAGCAGGAAATTTCCTGCTGTGCCCTACCTCAGTTGAAACTAAAATGTAGCATTATAATGTAAGATCTGCTAACATTCCACATATATAATTTTAATTTTTGAAGATATAAGGTTAAGTATGCCTCCATTTATTTTACTTTATGATTGAGTAAAATCAAATTGTAAGTATCACAGTGCCCATAGACCTATGAAACATATACATTGACATTGAAACAGGTCAAAGTACCTGGTATTGTTTTTATATTAATCTGGTATAAATATGGAAACATAAAAATCAATAGTAAGTCTTTCTTCCTCTCAATTTGAAATAAACATTATCACACCAAATGTTTTATAACAATAACACCACAGGAGACATCAATTTAATTAAATTGTTTATCTAACACCAATATAAACATAGAACTATGTATTTACTTAAACCAAGTGTAAAATGGCCTATGACCAAAAATAACATGTTCAAATTATTGAGGTTGACTTTTAAAGCTAGTTATAAATATTAATAATATTTCCAATTATTCCACCTTCATAAAAGGTATATTTGTCTAAAAGCTGATGAGAAAATAAGGCTTTCCAAAATTAAGTTACAGATATGAGTGGAATATCTGCATAACTCTTTTACAAGCTATCTATTTTTAAAACTATTTTGTTATTTTCTAAATTGCATGAATTGTTTTTTTTTAGATGAACTATCTAAAAAAAAACAATTCATGTATTTTAATATTTTCCTTATATTGGAAAATAAAAATATAAATGTCAGTGATACTAGGAAGCTGTGAGAAAAAAAGGAGATTATCTTATGGTACCTCTGAATTTAAAATGAATCCAGCTTTATTTCAAAGATGGAAATGTAGTTTTACTGATTCCGAATATTCATGACAAAAAAAGGCAGTTATGCCCTTCACCTTATGACGGCAGTATTTTGATAATACTTTTGTACTAAAATTAGACAAAGTTGCAAGGTTCTAGAGTTTACATTAGTTATATTGTAAGATACTACTCACCACATAAAGGATATTCAGAGCAATTAAAGCATTTCTGGAACAGGTGAAGCCTCCACACATTGCGAACCACTTATCCAACACGGACAATAAATATCGAACTGTTAGCACTTAGCAGCAGATTTGGAACAACCATTCACTAAAATATTTTATCAAAAATATCACCAACTTCACGCAGACATTTCTTACTATATTGCCTTTATCAAAATTCAAAACCACATTGTATTATTGAGAATTCAGAATTTAGATGAGGAATGTAAAACTTATTGTCAATATTACAATGTACCTATATGGTAATCTGAAATAGTGAATGTGATTAATGAATCAAGTATCAACCAGAGTCAACTAGGAATAAGCTCAATATAAGGGTCAATAAATAAACCATAGACTAAAGTAAACTATGAGTAAACACCTGCAGTGCTACCAATTTCTTGACACTGAATTACGCGGTAGTTTTTTGTTTCAAGTAAATATTTTTGTAAATACTAATAAATAAACTGCACAGCAGAAAATTGGCCATAACTAAGCTTAATTTTTTTTTATTTCAGATCAGGATTTTTTGTAGTCTTGGATAGTTCGCGAACGACCTAGTTCAAAAGAGCGCTCCTTTAGATTAAGTGAACTATACGAACTAGTACGTCAACGATCTCGCTCTTAGTTCTTACTTCTTATATTTTTTTAAATCGAATTATTTACTTCTAGGGATGCTTATGTTTCATCTTGTGGTGTTCCGGATATCCGTATCTGTATCCGTATCCGCGGATGTCCGCGGGGAGAAAAAATATCCGTATCTGTATCCGTATTCGTTACATTTTTGACGGTTCTTTTACCTAAATAAATCTAATATTTGGTTACCTTTCATTGCAAACCTTTAACGTTTGCAATGATGTTCCCAGCTGTGACATTTCGACAGAACTTTTGTTATCGTAGTCTTTTTCAAGAATAAATCATATTCTTTTATATATTTTCTTTATAAACCATTGTTTCAAAGTCACGTGCACCGACACAAATTGAGTAAGATAGTTGAGATCCGTATCCGCAGATCTTGACTACATTAATCCGTATCTGAATCCGTATCCGGGGATATACTTTTATAACGATCCGGCACTTAACATACTTGACTACTTGTTTTCTATAAAACTAAATGTGTAATAAACAAAAATAGTGGTTTATTTCTAATAAAAAATCGATATATTCTTATATATTTAAATGGTGATAGAAATATCAATATATTATTCAGAAACATCGATATTTCTAACATCGATGTTTCACTTTTGAGAATATCGATGTTTTTTCCTTTATTTATAATTTTTACTAAATCATTTAACAAAAGAACTAAAAGAACGAACTAGTTCGCCATTGGATTGCCAACTAAAAAGATAGCTCCTTTTAGTTCGTTTTCCAATGGCGAACTAGTTCGTTCTTTTAGTAGTTCGAACGAACGAACAAAATCGTCTTTTTTTATATAATTTAGTTACAATAATAAATAAAAGAAAAACAAATATTAAATTTATTGCAAGTATTTTTATTAAAAAAGAACAAAAAATAATGAAAAAATTAAATCATTTATAAAACATTTATCAAGTATTAGCTTTTACCCGCGGCTTCGCTCGCATTGAAGCCATTAAATAAGTATCAGAGATCATTACAACAGAAATGAATTGTTTATCTTTCGAAAAACAGATTTTTTTTCATAAAAAGTATCCTATGTTACTTCTAATTCCCTCAAGAATATGTGTACAAAGTTTCATGACGATCGGTTAAGTAGTTTTCGCTCGAATACCATCCATATACAATAAATAACGAGTACCAAATGTTACAATACAAGTTCACATTTTCATTATGGTAAATAAAATATTTTATTTAAATAATAATGAAAAAATAAAATGATTTATTAATAATTAGTCAACAACTAGTCTCGTTACTAGTACTAACAATACTTAAAAGGTATTAAATTTTAGTTTACACTTCTAATTATGGCACAAATATAGTAAAAAATAAAATCATTTATAGTAACCACATAAAAACTGCTACTAACTTTTTAAAAAGTTAAAAACTAAAATGTAAATTCAAATAGTAATTTGTAAATAAGAAAGGGATTAGGGATGCAACATCGCTCATAAAAAAATCGATATTTTCAAAGGGGAAACATCGATATTTATTTATTTATTTTATAACTTCTTTGTACACCACTAATAAAACTTAATAAACTATATATATATAACATATTATAAAGAGTTAACTGTGAAGTACAACGGGCGGTCTTATGGCTAATTAGCCATCTCTTCCAGACAACCCTCGTTTCGAAAAGAAAACGAATAAGGGATTAAGGAAGGTGGAATAGCATCTAATATATACTAATACTAATAATTTACATCGCAATACATAAACATCATAAATATATACAATAATTAATATACATACAAATATAATACACTAATAAATATTGTAAAAAAATAATATATTACGTTTCACTTATCATTGATGAATAATCTTTAACTAATTTCTTGAATTTACCTAATGTAGCTGTTTGTCTAATAGTGAGAGGGAGATCATTCCATAAATTTATAGCCTGAACAGTAAAAGATTTTTTATAAAATTTCGTTGAGAATTCGGGCTATTGTAACTTAAGTCTCCGCGTTGTTCTCAATCCAGCAGGATTTTCGATAAATTTAAATTTTTCTCTCAAATATGAGGGTGCATTTGGGCTAAACAAAACATTAGTAATATTGATGTTTATGAACGATATATTGATATTTATATCACCATTTAAATATAAAGTATATATCGATTTTTTATTAGTAATAAAACACTACAGAAAAAACCGTATATAGTTAATTGTTACAGCTCTATTAAGTTGCCTTGAAAAATGTATTTTTATAATTTTTTTTTTGCTTCACTGCTTAGTGAAACGGAGTGCGGACCAAGCGGACGCCTATAAAAATTTTTGAACTATAAAGAACTACGAGCAAGATCTTTGACGAACTAGTTCTTATAGTTCACCTAAAGAAGCGTTCTTTTGAACTAGGTCGTACGCGAACTAACCAAAACTGGTTTCATTCATTGGCAACACTGTTTTATAACCGTGACAATTGACATCTTTTACATTTTTTTATCTGTGATGTGAATTGTGATGTTGATTGTTGCCGTGCCGTGATTAATCTTTGGCTGTGATGTACTTATCAATACACTAAATAGTATAATATTTTTCTTTTGTTCTGATACCTAGTTATTAATATTTTGGTTTAAAAGGGTGGTTGAAAATAATAGTTGATTTGATAATAAGCTTGAAGTTTTGAATAATATGATTAATACTAAGTTGAACAAAATACGAAGAATAATATTTAATATAGTGAAATAGCGGCAATATTATTGGAAACAATGACTTTAACAAATTTTACATGGAAATGGGAATATTTATGTGGTCCTACGGGACTACATCCATGGAATGATTCTGTAAAGGATTTCGGACTGTGTTTTCAAGAGTTGTTTCTACAAATACCAATTTATTTTATTCTAGCCATATCTTCTGGTTATTATGTAGGATTCAGAAAAAACTGGGTGGTTAGAGAGAAATGTCAAGAGCGGGCAATTACGTTGCGAAGTATTATCGTCTTAGGTTTAGTCTTCATTCCAATTGTAGAGCTTTACATTATCCTAACAAATAAGGAACTCCATTTATTTCCTATTAATTATTTTGCTGCTGCTACTAAAAGCTTATCATGGCTGGTTCACTTCGGATATGTATTAGCTTTAAAACATCGTCTCGGACAGAGTGCTCGAGGTCCTCTATGCCAACTTGTTATGTGGAGTCTTTTAGTAGTTCTAAATGTAATTGAACTTCGATCTAACATTTTAAGTGGAGCTTCAACTAGTTTCGACATTGCTTCATTATGCTGCCATATTGTATACTTTCTCACCTTGTTGCCTTCAAGTGATTCCAGGCCAACATTTTATTCACCATGTCTTGTTGGATCTCAGCACTCACATGTAAGTTTTTATAAATTGCGAACAAAGATCTTATTCATAAAAAAATTAGCTGATAGCTTAGTTATAATACAAATTATTTTAGAGTGAGTATACTCCACTACTGCTCCAACATGATGAGGGTATTTTGGGAACAGCGATGCAGGGAGTTAATTACTGGTCAAAGCTCACCTTTTCTTGGGTTGATCCTCTTCTTCAAAAAGGTAATATTATAGTAATATTTTTATTACCTCTAAGTCTATTATATATTACAAACAAAACAACAAAATAAATTATGGAACAGGAATAGAAGTTCTATGATTCACCAAAACTGAATAGTAAAGTCCAAATGTTTTGTGATCATTCATTAACATTTTTTGTCACCATACCACTTGGTAAATCTTAATATTTCATCTTATTAAAAATATATATAAAAAAAACTATTACTATAAGTATTGGCTATCGCTAGCCTAATATAACCCAGTATTGTTATTTTCAAGGTGATTATATACATATTAGTTTTTTTATAATTAAAATAAATTGTGAATTATTCTGTTTAATTTTAAAAGCCAATAATGTTCATTTCATGAAATGTATGAGTTCGAACAACATAAAATTTACATGCTAAACATTAAGATTTATTAATAACAGGATTTAAAAGAAGTATTTATTCATTTCTTTTTCTAATCTACCTTATAAAAATTGTTATGATATGCAAATTTCAGGTTATGAAAATAAGCTACAAGATCCAGAAGAGTTGTATGATATTCCGGCTAGATACAGATGTTGTTATGTAGGGGCAAGAATGGATAGAGCACTTATTGGTAATGTGGATAACTACCAACAGTTTGCTGATGTACCACACGAACCATTTATAGGTTCAGGTAAGGTTTTTATGATGACAAAACACATAACTTAATGCAAAGTGTAGCATATGAATTTCTATTAAAATTATAATGGGTATTGTAGTATTATATTTTAACTCATTTATAGTGTTTTTCTTAATATAACAAGTGATAGTTAATTTATCGAATTTTTGAATGGCCAAAAATGTGCAATCCATTTAATGCATATTATTTAATTATGATGTCAATAAAATTTTAAGTGCTATTACAATTATTATCTTTATAAAACTTACAATTTACTAATATCCAGTTCCAATTGTTTTCAATTGCCCCATAGTATATAGAATTTTTTGGAGTTAGTATTTATTGAAAGAGGAGATCAAATTAATGTAACCTGTTTTAGTGAATTGATAATATCTTCAATTAATTAGATAATTTTATACATAGGATATGGCGCAACTGATGAAACACAACTATCTACTCCAGTGACACCAACGTCACGGATTTTGTTGCGTCCACAACGTCGTCAAAATGTATCCTTACTGAGAGCCTTACACCATTGTTTTGCTCTTCAATTCTATAGTATTGGAATGCTGAAACTGGTGTCTGATATGGCAGGTTTTGCTGGACCTATACTGCTTAACAAATTAGTTACTTTTGTGGAAGACAACTCAATTGATCAACATTTTGGGTAAGTTATAGTTTATGGTAATCTGTACAAATAAAGAATGACTAAAGCCATAGGCATAACTATCAAAGCTATAAGTATGAAATTTGGACAATATTTTCTTTTTGTAATGCAATAACTCCATATAATGAAGACAACAAAAACCTATTGGACTTGATATTGAACACAAATAAGTAAACATTGATTTTTAAGTATTTCAATGCAGTTTCACGGGAACTTAGTTAATTAAGTAAGAAGATACTTATATAGGATTATCATAAAACTTAAAACTACATACATAGTTCTTCACATATCAATTGACTGATAACTATTACTCTAATTGGGTAAGGAAAATTGAATGGTCTATCGGTTATCATAATTTGTTAATTAAACTTCTGTAGTTCCATCATAGGTTACGTTATTATAAAAACCATTCTGAGCCACGCAATAGATTTTAGTAAAAGAAGCTCACTTTTCATTTCAGATATATCTATGCAGCTACTCTTCTAGGCGCTACGCTAATATCTGCTTTATTTAATGTTCATTTCAACTGGTTGATGTCTATCATCGGCCTGAAGATGCGTGGCGCCATAGTCTCAACTATACTGAGAAAAACCTTAAGTGTGACTTCAACAGAACTTAATAAGGCCTTTAGTATTGGTGAAATTACTAACTTTATGTCAACTGATACAGATCGTATTGTAAACTCGTGTCCAAGTTTTCATGCATTATGGAGTATACCTTTACAAGTATGTCCATAGTAATAATTTACTTAATATCTGGATAAAGTTCCTCAGGGAGCAGTATTGTTAAGAACTAAAATCACTACACACACAAATACTATTTAAATAATATAAAATGTTTTCGCTTTTTAAAACAGGCACAGTAGAAGCAAGTTAATTTATGTGATATCAAATTGAAATTTCAGCTGGTAATAACACTTTTTCTGTTATATCAACAAGTTGGGATATCTTTCTTGGCTGGAGTGGCATTTTCTGTCGTTCTGATACCCATAAACAAGTTGATAGCAAATAGAATAGGAGAACTAAGTACTGAAATGATGAAACATAAGGATTCGCGTGTTAGTTTAATCAGCGATATGCTTCGTGGAATCCGGACTGTTAAAGTACATGTCTGGGAAGACTACTTCATAAATAGAGTGTCAGGTAAATATTAATTATTTGTACACTAATATTATAAAGAGGATAGATTTTATTTGTTGTATGTTTGTTTGTTGTGAACAAGCTTAAAAACTCCTAAACTAATTAGTATAATTCTTTCACTGATAAACAGTTACATCCTTTCTCAAATCATGGGCTATGTAGGATGACCATAAATATTTTAAAAGATAAGATAGGACCCGTAAAGGAACGGGTGAGAATACTATTCCCCTCTGTCGCTGGGAGAGCATCTCGTAAGAGCCGAATTAATTTTTGGCTTGCGCCCAGCATGCGAATCCGATCGCCAAGTTTCATAGACGCTGATCGAGCCGCATGTGGGTCACACTTACCCTCTCCCATCCCATTAATGCTGCGGACCTGGTGGACTCTGGGCTCTTACTCAGGGTCCACTGAAACCGCAGCATTTTTTCTTCACTGCCCCACCCCACTCTATCTTCTAGGATGTAACTTAGAAGTTAGAGTGGGAAAATCCATTATGATTTAAATGTAGTCATCTTAAACCAGAAAAGAAAGATAAAGAGGAATGGATTAGTATATCCATAGAGCAGATTGCTATACTATTTATTCTATAGTTTAGATTTAATTCTGAGGGCGTCCATAAATTACGTGAGGTGTTTTTTTAAATTTTCTGCTTCGTTCCGATCTAGCCACTCTAAGCCGTTGGCGCTTGCGCACAGTAACTCATTAGCTTGTCTTGTAACAACCCGTGACCCGCTGGACCAAAATAGTATAATATTTTTTGTTTCAATCAGAAAAAAAATTTCGTGATATTTGCCGAGACCGTCTCTTAGACGTAAGATTAGATGAGATTTGACTCGACCCCCTCCCCCCCTTAAATATCTCACGTATTTTGTGAACGCCCCCTATCGCTGTTCTCCCAACAGAAGCCCGTGTGAAGGAGCTGCAGTACCTGCGCGGGAGGAAGTACCTAGACGCGATATGCGTAGTGTTGTGGGCCACCACGCCGGTGCTGGTCGCCGCACTCACGCTAGGCACGCACGCGTTGCGAGGCCTTGCGCTGAATGCTTCTACTGTATGTATACTTAATCAATCATTGCACAGTTTAAAATCATTTATACATTATCAGAATAAGGAATACTTTTTCTTCATTTGACCACGTTTAATAACGTCTTAAACACGCTGTTGTCTTCTATTAAATTCATTAAAATTATTACAGGTATTCACAACGGTGGCTCTAATAAACATGTTGATAGCACCTCTGAATGCTTTTCCATGGGTTTTAAACGGTATCACTGAGGCCTGGGTCTCCATAAAACGTATTCAGCAACTTCTTAACGTATGTACAATAATGTTGTTTAATTTTTATATAGACAAATTCAACAAATTTATCTATACATCAATCTGTTTCAGTTAAAAGATATGAACATTGAACAATATTACGACCGTCTTAATACCAATAGTGATGAGGATAAGGTTATAATTATGAAAAATGCCTCATTTACATGGGCAAAGTCTTCTACACGCCGCAAATCAATGTTGAAACCGAAAAAAAATAAAGGAAAATCTAAAAAAAAGTTGTTGAAACATATTGACAGAAGCGACTCTGTTTCTTCCGCTGAGGGACTTATCGAAGATACTTTTATGTTAAAAGATATCTCATTGAACATTGGTAAAGAGGAGTTAGTGGGTATTGCCGGCCCAGTGGGGAGTGGCAAAACGTCGTTCTTGATGGCGCTTATTGGAGACATGATAAAACAAAGTGGAGATATACAAATACCAGAGAATTTAAACAGTGAGTTGATATTTAGAAATGTATTTACTATTTTTAGAAATGAGTTTTTTTAAACATTGGCTATGAGTTAAAGCAAAATATGGTTTACATGCGGCATCAACGAAACTAGTCAAAATCGATTAGTAGGACTTATAAGATAGTGATCGCTAAGCAGCATAAAAAAGGCATAAACCTCATAAACTTGGATGAGTGATTGAACGCCTATTATACGTGTTTAAATTATTATACAACTTATTCAGGTTTTGGATATGTGGCCCAAGAACCATGGCTGGTGCGAGGTACGATACGGGACAATATATTGTTTGGCAAGCCATATGATGAAGTTAAGTTTAGATCTGTGGTCGACGCTTGCGCATTAACGGGTATGTTTGTTACACTATCAGGTGATTTTATGCATTTATGATTTGTTAAAATATTTTATTAATAAATTTTGTGTGTAATTTCATTTCACATATGCTATGTTTACAAATACATAATATATTAAATGGGACATTATAAAGCAGTGTATATGATTACTATGTAGAGGATTTGAATATCCTGGGATGGAACGCGTACGTAGGCGAAGGCGGCTGTACATTGAGTGGCGGACAACGCGCGCGCGTTGCACTGGCTCGGGCTGTTTATCAAGACAAACAAGGTATAATGTTGTTTATCTATATAAAAAAATTAAGGGAACATATTAGGAATCGAAAAACATTAGTATTAATACAAATAATATATAAAAAATATGATTATCAGTTATCTAATCAACATCTATCTTAAAAATTCTAACTTCAACATCATAATATATTCACATACATGCGCTGTAGGATATCAATCTGAAGTTGTTACAGGGTGCTAACTCATTACGTTACAATCATCTGAAGGGTATTGGTATATTATATATTATTATCTGAGATTGTAAAGTTTCTGCATTGTATCTACTCTGCAGTGTATCTACTTGACGATGTGCTATCCGGCGTAGACGCGAACGTGGCGCAGCACATAATGCAGCGCTGCGTGCTGGGGTTGCTGCGACACACAGCGCGCGTGCTCGTCACGCACTCACCGCGGCACCTCGCCAAGACCAATCGAGCGATACTTCTGAGAGATGGGGAGATTGTTGCTCAAGGTATCTCGACAATATAATCTTTTTCATTTTTTACTGTACTTATTACAACAATAACTATTAACGTTCAATAATTTTCACAGGAAGTCCAGAAAGTGTTTTAAATGAAATAGAAGATTTTTTACCCAGTGAAACAGATTCTATAGGTGAGGAACCGTTACAGAGGGAAGTTGGCGACAAAAGCAATAACCTGGATACTGTTAGTCGAAGTAGCTTAGACAACGATGTAAGTTTACTGCTATATGAAAAAATAATTTAATTACTGCCTCTTTACTTGCCTTATTATTATTATCAATATATTTTATTAAAATGATCTTCTTTGTATAACAAGCCAAAACCTTAAGATATGAATAAAGAGAATAGGATAAAATAATAAATAAACAACTCTTTACAGGAAACCATGTCGGAGGGCACTGTAGGGTGGTCAGTAATCAGGCTGTACTTGCGCTCAGTAGGGTCATTTCTAACAATGACGATAATAATCTCTTTAATACTGATGCAACTTTCGCAAAATTTTACATTCCTTTGGCTTACCTTTTGGGTTAAAAATCAAGCGGCTAATTTGACAAATTTACAAGAAATTGACAACGTGCATGAAAACACTACTATTCTTGACCACGGAATAAACTTCGCTGACAGTATTGTCCATACAATCGTGGATAAAACTATGGAAGTTATTAACAAGTTGAATGGACAAAATATTACAAATGACAGTAACATCAATGAAAAGACTGTAGCAGCATCTGTGCCACTCCAGTCTGTGACGTTTTCAGTGCTGACGGATAATTACTATTTGGAAGTGTATTTTGGTCTTGCGGGATTGAATTTAGTGTTCACAATAATGCGAGCTTTCCTATTTGCGTATGGAGGTGTAAAGGCCGCTACAAAGATACACAAAATACTTTTAAAAATTATTGTTAAGGTATAACTTTTATTAATTTAAAAAAAATTATGTTGACGTTATCAAATTTTTATCAAAACCTTTACAACTTGTGTACTTTTTTAGGCAAACGTGAAGTTTTTTGACGTAACTCCGACTGGTCGTATTGTTAATCGTTTTTCATCTGACACGTATACAGTAGATGATTCACTACCCTTCATATTGAATATCTTACTTGCTCAAGTATTTTCTTTAGTTGGTAAGTCATTATTACTTCTTTTATAATTATATAAGTTTAGTAAGTTTTTTTTTTTACCTTGATAAATAATTTATTGTTTCCCTTAGCTTTGTTCAAGTACAAGATGTACATCTTTGTTATTCTTGACGTTAGAATAATTGTTTATACCAATATTTTCCAAGAATGACATTTTATTATCATATTAACATTTGTTTCTCTAATTTCTATCAGGCGCGGTGGCGGTTACTGTCTACGGGTTGCCTTGGTTGCTAGTGGGCGTTATACCTTTGATATTTATTTATTACAGGTTAGATTTTTAACATACTTCCTATATATTTTATTGCATTTTTTACATACTAAATGATATACTTCGATATAACAACAATATTAAATTGACGAAATGCTTCTTTTTTATTATGTCACTATTTTTTAGTTTTCATACAAAATTGCTTTTTTAACACAATTTCATATGTTGCCAATGCCGTGGCTCACAGTGCACTCGCCTACCTACTAACATTTTTAAAAATAAAATAATATTAATATATATTTTTTTGTAAATATTACTAAACGTAATCAAAATAACTTGTGTCTTATTTTTTAAAATATTGTTTTATCATCTTATAATAATTGTAAATTTATGAAAATAAATCCATATGATTTTAATAAGTAGCTCTTGTGTATATTCAAAAGGACATAATTAGGACATATGACAAAAATTTCTACTATATTGCATAAATTTAAGCTTATTTGTGTATATTTTTATATGTATTATGTATATATGTTTGTACTGGTATGTTTATGCATTGGTTTATGTATCTATATATTAGTCATAACTTTAGCTATCTTAAGTATTTATATTTCACAAAACTTTGTTTGCATTACGATACCCACTACATTACTCTATCACTCACCTTCATTGGTTGGCTGGAAGAGATCTCTTATAGGGTTAAGCCCGCATTTGCTTACGATGTATTGTAACATTCTTCTCTGTAATTATTTCTGTGCAATAAAGAATTTAGTATGTATATGTGGATTTTGTATGGAAAGTCAGCGAGACTTTTTGAAAATGAGTGAATTGTATTGTAAATGCATTGTGTCGTAGACTTCAGCGCCGTTACCGAGTGACATCGCGACAGCTGAAGCGTTTGCAGAGCGTCGCCTTATCACCAGTCTACGTACATTTTAACGATACTCTAGAAGGTGACAATAGTTTTATTTATATGGTAGTTCTATATTATAATATTTCAATGATAACCCAACAACCAAATTTACATTGCATTGCTACTGCGCTTTATTTCAGTAGGTTTCGAAACATACTATATATTTATAAACTTAAAACATAAAACCGGATTTTTCATTGTTTGCTTTTTGTATGGCTTCTGCAAATTTTTTAAAGTGTATAGACAGAAAGACAAAATACAAATTGATATATTGAGACAGGGTTGAGCACCATCCGTGCGCTAGGCGCGTCGTCGCGGTGGGCCGAGCGCGGTGAGGAGAGCGTAGAGCGCTGGCAGCGAGCGGGGCTGTGCAGCGCCGCCGCTGCGCAGTGGCTAGCGCTGCGGCTGCAGTTCACCGCCGCCGCCGTCGTGGCCGCTGCCGCCCTCCTGGCCGTACTCCAGCGCGCGACACACGCAGCTGATCCGGGTAAGTGGTTGAAACGAGAAAAACTATACATCACAGCAGAATAGCCACTTCGCTGTTACTATTATATATATTGTGTCGTATTTGAATGTAATATGTAACAATTATGTATACAACTCAATTTGGTGGTGGGGGTAAGATAGGTGGTAGCTAATTTTTACAAATTTCAAATAAATTGAGAAAACGCGAAAATTTACTTCATATCACCTTAAGGAGAATTAATTTTTTGAGTTACGCTAATTGCTTTAAGAGGACAGACATGGTATGAAATTTTTGCTTGGTGTACATTATAGAATATTTTAATTCAATGAACTCATAAGCATAAACATTGATGTTTGCGCTTATGTGTTGTCATTGTTAGATAATTATTGCAATATTTGATTGAATCTAGTGAAAACATTGAATTTGTTTTAGGTCTCGTTGGGCTGGCGATATCCTATGCGTTGTCAATGACGTCAATGTTGAGCAGCGTCCTCAATGCTTTCACCGAGACTGAGCGAGAGATGATTTCCGTTGAACGAATTGGCGAATATATTACTCAGGTGTTTAGTTAATACATTAGTCGATCGACCTACAGCAACACCACCACTGTAAAAATTTTATTCAATTTCGTGAAGTAGTTTTTACATGATGCGTTTTTTGTTTTTAAGTTATAATTATTTTTTGAAAGTTGTTTTATCTAAATAAATACATATTTACAATACACTTTTAATTACCAGGTCGAAAGCGAAAAAATTGAAGGGGATTCACCACCTTATGGATGGCCTTCACATGGCGTTATAAGTTTTGAAGATGTATTCCTTAAATATGGGTAAATTTTTAATCTTTGATAATATATTTTATCTATTTACAAATATAACGGTATTTTTATACCAATGTATATCATGTGTGATATAAATGTTTGTTCACATATTTTGATATATTATCCCTGGAATTGCAACTTTTTGGTATCGTGACTCAGGATGGATCGTTATCATAACCCGTGAATTATGCTCTTCTGAGGCGGGTCTCCTCTTCAGATTGCGGAGGATGTTAGGCCACAGGCCGCTGGCTGGCCGACAGACTTCACTCACCTTTGAAAACGTTACGAAACTCTCTAGAGTGCAGATTTTGTCACGATGCTTTCTTTCACCATTATAACAAGTGATAGTTAATTGTTTATCTACTCCCATACTTTAAATCCTCTATAAAAGGTTCTGAAACAGTTAGCTTATTGCCAACATTAAAGCACCTAAACACTCATGTGATAATAGTATCACATGAGTGTTATAATACCTAATTATTAATAGTTGTTTGGTATAATAATATAAAATTTTTAAAATATGCACTTGTTAATAGCAACGAAAACGGCGAAGCAGCGCTTAAGGGCTTGACATTCACAACTCACCCCAGCGAGCACCTCGCAGTGGTTGGGCGCACCGGCGCAGGCAAGAGCTCGCTCCTGCGCGCCGTGCTGCGCCTCACGCCGTGCACGTCGGGGCGGGTGCGTGTGGATGGGGTCGACGTGTCTGGACTGCATGCGCATGCTCTCAGGTATGCACTACACGGTTAAATTAAATGTTTCCCAACTCAGCTCAATAAGTTTTTTACTGTCCAAATTAGGTCGGCGGTTTATCATATTTAAAAAAATACAGTACCTTAAGAATACGTTCATGGGATTTCTGGATTGGCTCTAGTTTTTATAATTAGAGAAGCGAATTTATACATGTAATTAAAATGTAACTTATCGTTAATAATTTTTGTTCATAGAAGATAAGATTCATAGAGCAATCGAAACAATTATTTAAAAAAAATGTATTTCATTTTGTATGTTATTACGCGCATATTATCACCAAGAAACTAGTGCACGTTTTCAGAGTTGTATTAAATCAAACTTAAATATATTTTACTAGTCGACCCGCGCGACTTCGTCCGCGTAATGCTCCGCTTCTATTGGTCTTAGCGTGATAATATATAGCCTTCCTCTATAAATGGGCTATCTAACATTGAAAGAATTTTTCATATCGGACCTGAGATTAACGTGTTCAAGCAAACAAACAAACTCTCCAGCATTATATATTAGTATAGATGTGTTTGGATACGTTTCTTACTAATCGTAATAATAATAATATCAGTCAGTCAATTTATATGAGTTTCATTTCATTTGTCCAAACCACTGTTGACGAGTGTAATATTACAGATCCCGGATCGGCATAATACCCCAGGAGCCCTTCATCTTCATGGGTAGTATTCGTGAGAATGTAGATCCGCTCCGACAGTACCTGGACGCGGAAATATGGCGCGCCCTGGACGCGTGCGGCGCCAGAGACGTAGTGACAGGTCGAGGAGGCCTCCACGCGCCAGCCGACAGCCTTGCACGGGGACATGCTCAGCTGCTATGTCTTGTTAGAGCTCTACTTCAGAAAGCTAAAGTATGCATTTAAGACAAACTTTATGATCTGCGGTCATAGCCTAGTGGTTCGACCCGTGAAAGGACGGGTTAGAATACAATTCCCCTCTACCGCTGGGAGAGCACCCCCATTGGTGGTAAGGAAACTGTTCCCCGACTGGCTTACGACTACTGGCATGCGAATCTGACCGCCAAGTGTCATTGACGCGTACCGGTCGAGCTGTATGTGGGCTAGACTTAACCCTCCCATCCCGTTAGTGCTGCGGTTCTAGTGAACTCTGGGTTCTCGTTCAGGGTCTACTAAAACTGTAGCATTCTTTTCTTCATTTTCCTTCCTTACTCTATCTTCGAAAATCAGAGACTCTTGTATGCTGACTGGTCAACGGTGCCCACTCACCATCAGATGGGCCGTCTGCTCGTTTGCCCCTTAACTGCGATAAAAAAAAATCATAATGTTGACACTGATGTGAACTAACCATTTTAGGTATTGCTGGTTGACGAGGCAACCTCCAACCTGGACATAGAAAGCGAGCGGCTGATCCTGGACACGATTCGCTGCGCGTTCGGCTCCAGCACGGTTGTGTTCGTGGCGCACCGGTTGACTGGCGTGCTGGAGTGCGCGCGCGTGCTCGTGCTGGGCGCCGGCCGGCTGCTGGAGTTGCGCGCGCCCGACGACGCGCTCGCCGACCCAACGTCGCATCTGTATCGATTACTGCATCCTGAGCGCTAGATTATACTAATAGACCGATGCAATACATGTTTTAGTAAGAATCGGAAATAAAATTAAAAAATAATAATAAATAGGAGTCAGAAATTTTTAAATAAAAATATAAGTATTTTTATTCTATTTAATACTTCTTAGATGGAATAACAATGGTTTTAAGGGCTACTGTATTTCATGTATTCTTATTTTATTATTCTAAAGTATTATTATGTTATTAAATAATTCTCCATTACCTGTTAATATATCCAAAGATCTCGAGCAAAATTAGTTCTTATCAAGATTGTTTAAAATGATAGTTAGGAGTTTTAAGAACTTGGATATTATTTGATATTTAAAAAATAAAATAATCAGGGTAGTGTAAAGATATTCCATTAATTTATGTTTTTGGTAGGATTGATTTTTGCATGTCATTAGCATTAATCAATACAAAATACTACTTTCAATTAATAATTAATGTTATTGAAATAGAAAGTTATATGTAATACAATTAGTCAAAAAACATTAATTTTCATTTTTTACCACTTTTCATGTTCATTTGTAGGTTTGTGAATGTAAGAAAGAATTGAGTCAATTATTATAATTAAAGTAAATATTAAGAATAGAATTTTATAGAATCAATTAAGTGTTTTTCAACAAATTAAACACTAGACTTCCATATAAGTCATTTATTTTGCAATTTTAATTTAAGAAAATCTTACTTCAAGTATATCTCAATCACGTTTACACAATCTTTATTTCGATAGCTATTTAAATACCATTATTTTTTTTTATATAATTTGATACAATGTCCGGGTATAATTTTTTTATCCTGAGAAAATGAACAATGATCCATACATAAATGTCGATGCTGTTTGAACAATTAATTCTTTATAACAATTGTATTCGTTTCGATTGTTTTTGTGATTTTTTAAGCTTTACATATTTCGTTCCTCTGGCTTTTTATACGGAAAGTCGATGTAGTCGAAGATCTCCTCCTCTGATGATATCTGCACTGGCTCTCCGGGAACACCTTTAAATTATTTTTGTACGCTGTATTACAATAATTTGTTCAGTATATCATTATTAAAAATGTTATTTTAATATAATTATTCGTTTTATTATTTAAAATAAGTGAAGCATAAACATCTACCAGTGACTCCAATGGGCCTTAAGGAATATTCATTCAAAGTAAACCGGTTCTGCAGCGCATGCGCACGCATCTTCTTGTTAAACACGTCACTGCCGGTGAAATACAGCACGGCGCAGTGGAACTGCTCGCGAGCCACGAGGCGGATATCCACTCGTCGGAATGGATGCTCGTTTGACAGCCGACATACTCCCTATTTAAATGTATAGACCAATGGAATTTAAAATCTTAACTCTGGATTTTTATTACACAAATAACATTTTATAAATAGACGCATTACTCTTAAATCGATATACTTTAGTACATCAGTAAGGAGAATCTAAAAATATACATAAAATATCAAATTAATATATTGTTTAGTAGTGGAAAGAAAAATTCTATAGTCTTATGTATGAATATTATAGAAAGTGACGTATGGCTGCGGCACAAGCTGGTGTGTGACTGATTAATCTCGAAATTAAATGTTATACAAACCAAATAAATAAAATGATTTCACTAAAAGTTAAAAGGAGATATTCCTAAATATATCTATATTTACCATGAACTTAGTGTCCCCCATAGACATAACATCAGTGATAAGATCGTTTAACGCTGCTACAATATTCTTTAATAGTTTTTCTCCATGTTTTTTCTTTTCTCCTGTTAATTTAAGTGAGGGGTGTGTTACTAAGGCGTCTATATCCCCACTTTCCTCTTTACCTCTCCTATAAGTAATTACATATTGAAAATTTAAATAATAACATTAAAAGTACGGTACAGAAATTTTAACCTAATGTTATAAGTGCGTGTGAGCTATTATACGTATATGATTACGTACAGTGTAATTTACATAAAAGATCGTTTGGAGCTGAGGAACAGTGGCCTGCGACGGAACAGTGCCCCCGCTCCACCTCGAGGAAAGGTGACAAGATCATTGCGCGTCCAGTGCAGTTGTGGTCTCTTTATCGCCGGTAAGTTATTGTAAAACACATAACATGCTGCGCTCACCCACTGGAAGTGGCATCACACAGAGGCAAAGTAGTTCCTTAAATAATATATCGAATCAAAATCTGTATCAAGAAGATGCTTTAAGTAACACAAAGGAGGATTTTATCACTACACGAAAGAGAAAACAACCGGAAATAGATGGTGAGATAAAGCAAGAGCTAGATAGTATACACACAAAGATGGACAAAATGATGAATTTTTTGACGGATTTTACAAACACTCAAAATGAAAGCATGAAAAAACTGACTGACGACATAAGATCAATTAAGGATAAAATGAATAACATTGAAACTATTACTGAAAATCTTAAGCATGAACAAAACTCTATAAAAACAAAAATATCGCACCTCACAAATTCATCTGAAGATCAAGAAAAAAGGATAGAGGGCCTCGAATCTACAATTCAACAAATGGAAACAACTCAACATCACGAAAATTTAGACCCCGAGTATATTATATCAGAAATTGGCGAGCGTAAAATCCGTGAAAATAATATAATCGTGAAAGGAATACCAGAACCGCTCAACCAAAATCCTAAAGAAAAGCAAGACTGTGATGAAAATGAGGTCAAAAACATTATCAAAAAGATCTCGAAAGATTTACCAGCACCAGTAAAAATACAGCGTTTGGGTAGATATGATGCTAAAAAATGTCGTCCAATTAAAGTCAGTTTTACAAACTCTTCCTCAGTTAAAACTATTTTACGTCTGAAACGTAATGTTGAACTCAATGATATTAAAATTTATTCTGATCTTACTCCAGTGCAACAAGCCTACTTTAAAAACATTAAAAGCCAACTAGATCTACGCGTCACCAATGGAGAAGATAATTTAACAATAAAATATATAAAAGGAGTCCCGAAAATAATACAAAAAAAGTCCTATAAAGTCCAGCACATCGAAAAAAGGGGAGAGCGTAATTCTTTTTTAAAGGAAATAAAGTAACTTATCAAATAGCTAAAAAATATTCAGATATATCTACCTCAAAAAAATCCTTAAGATTTTTCTACGCAAATGCTCAGAGCCTAGTCAAAAAAGGTAAATTTGATGAGCTGCAATGTGTTCTACAATCTTTTAACCATCATATACACATTGTCATTATCACTGAGACATGGATTAGGTCAGAAGATCAGGCTAAGAGACTTTGTTTACCGGGATTTACTCATTATTATAATTATAGAGAAACCTCTAGAGGTGGTGGAGTTTCCATTTTTATTCATAATAGTCTCAAACACAGTGTAATTGAACACTACTGTGTACAGGAAAACCACTATTTATGGGTACACGTGGATAAGTATTGCCTAGATATAGGAGCAATTTATAAAAACAATCGGAAAAACGTAGACGATTTTCTCGAAAATTACTCTTTACAATTATCGAATAAAAAACGAGTTGTCGTAATGGGCGACTTTAATTTCGACCTTCTCCACCCGGACAAACCAAGCCAGCAATATATAGAGGCTGCCGAAGAACTTGGCCTGACAATATTAAATAAAAGAGAAATTGATTTCTCTACTCGTGTTACACCTGAAACGAGCAGTATAATAGACCATGTTTGTACTAATTTACAAGAACACTCTTTCCATTTAGCTGTTATCGACTCAGCTATGTCAGATCATAAGCAAATATACATGGAAATAGAAAAATATAAATCTGATGTCAAAACGAGAGTTCAATACAGCGCTCTTAATTATAAAAACCTATTCAATGCAGTTGAAAAATGTAATATTAACAAAATAACTAATTACTTTGATTTAGAAATGAAAATTATAACCTTCATCAAAGAAAACAAAGTAGTAAAAGTAAAGATCCAAAATCCACCAAGAAGTGATTGGATTAATGAAGCAATAATACACGATATAGATAATAGAAATATATTATGGCAACAATATAAGAAAAATCCAGAACATGAAGAGGTACAAAAAAAGTTTAAAAAAGAGAGAAATAGGGTTGTGGAAAGTATACAAAGAGTAAAAAGCCAATACTATAAGAAATGTTTTAATAATGCTAAAAGTAAACCTTCAAAAATATGGAATTTAATAAATAGTTTGAGTAATAACAAAATAAAAGAAAACTATGTTCCTTCAAAATTGCATATATCAAACAAAACTATTACTGACCAAAAACAAATTTGTGAACACTTTAACAATTTTTTCTCTAACGTAGGCGGAAATTTAGCTCAAAATATCTCTCAAAAATATCATAATAACAGCATCTATACTTTACCTATCACTAACATACATAATAAACTAAGTGAATTAAGTCCAACTACAACTGATGAAATTGAAAAAATTATCGATAATCTCAATTCTAACACAACTACAGGACTAGACGAAATCAGTACAAAATCTATTAAATGCATTAAAAAACTAATATTAACAAATCTTGTTACTTGTATAAATCAGTGTCTTCAATCAGGAACTTTTCCTGATAGCTTAAAGATAGCCAAGGTTACTCCAATATTTAAGTCCGGAAACAGAACAGATCCGGGGAACTATCGACCTATATCAGTATTGCCAGTATTTTCAAAAGTATTTGAGAAGGTGATATATAACAGAATTGAAACATATTTGAACAACATTAATTTCTTCTACAAAAAACAATATGGTTTCCGACCAAACTCAAATACACTATCTGCAACAATTGACCTTATAACAAAAATTAAACTAAATATTGACAAAAAACTAATAGCTCTTGGTGTTTTCGTTGACCTAAAAAAAGCATTTGATACGGTTAGTCACAAAATTCTTTTAAAAAAATTGGACAGTATTGGCATCACCGGTAGTGCCCATAAGATTATTGAGTCATATCTCCAAAGTCGCTACCAAATAGTTAAAATAGGTGAACATCAGAGTGAACCAGCACCTATCTCCTGGGGAGTACCCCAGGGATCTGTTCTGGGACCTCTTTTATTCCTTATTTATATAAATAATATCCAAGAGATAGGCCTAAGTGGAGACATAACCCTCTATGCCGATGATACTGCCCTATCTTACTTTGGCAAATCTATTGATAGTATTATAGAAACAGCTCAGAATGACCTTGATAAACTCAATAATTGGTTTCAGTACAATTTATTAACAATCAATCCGTCGAAAACAAATTATATTGTGTTTGCTGCTAAAAAAAAAATTAGTACTCATAAGATACTACAAATAAATAATGAAATTATTAGTAAAACTAACAGTGGGAAATACCTGGGCATAATTCTTGATAGCCATCTCACATTCAAATCACATTTAGAAACGATACGATCAAAACTACTATCACTCATGGGATCTATTAGAAATTTCGTCAGGTGTCTCCCAAAGCAAGTTAAATTTACAATATATAATACTCTTGTAAAACCACACGTAGAATATCTTATTGAAATCTGGGGCACGGCTGCCAAGACTAATAAAAAATTAGTGCAAACAGCCCAGAACAAACTCATTAAAATACTGTTTCAATATGACTTCTTGACGCCATCTACAAAGAAGAATCTACAAAGAAACAAAAATAATGAGCGTCGAACAAACATACATATACAATACTTGCGTTCTGATCAAAAAAATAATGAATGGTAATTTTCATTCTAATTTAAAATTTACTAAAAGGATAGATGTACAAAAACGTTCCCTTAGAAATCCTTATAACTTGCTCTTGATAGGAGCAAGAACTAATTACGGAAAAAAGAACCTATTAAATGAAGGAGCACAGCTTTATAACGAACTACCAAACGACATCAAAGAATCTAAAACTATAACAACTTTTAAAAGATTGCTAAAATTCCACATTTTAAATAATTATAAACCATGATGAAGTTGTTGGCATTTCCAGTATTGTCTTACTCTGTGTATCCTAATCATTGTAAGAATATTTTTTCTATATAGTTTATTGTCAGTCAAGTCAACGAGAATAAAGAATTATCGAAGAACAAACCTTAACTAAATGATTTTTAAGTTCATATTATTAAGTAACTAGTAAGTAATTACAAAATTAAGGTAAAGTATTACGCCATTTAAAACTAATCCTTATGGGATTGAGTGTAAGCTAAAATTCGAAATGAGATTTATAAATTTTTTATTGTCGTTGATCACTCATAACTAGTTCCCCTTAATGTTAACGTAAAAATACCCACTTTTATGCTTTTATTTATAATTATTATTGTTTTAATAGAAACTAAGTACCCTACTCTCATTTGTTAATATATTCATATGTTAAATTTCTCATGTAAGTGAATTTAATTCTTTTAACCGGATATTGATATTCTTAGGTACTTTTATTCTTTTTTGATCCATACTGCTGTATTCTTTAAAAAAAAATAAAGATTAGAGCAGTATGGATTACATCCTACTAGTATTGCCTTTACCCCTCCTCGTAAGCTAAAATGCTTGTGTCAGGAGTGGGCCACGCCAGTAGTCCAATGTCCGGGATTTGAACCTACGACTTATCGATCGTGAATCCAACGCCCGAACCACTGAGCTACTGACGCTTAAATTCTGTCTTTCTACGATCAGCATTTTTATGTTACCTGTAACTGCCGCAAATTGTAATGGTATATTCTGAGTCTAACTCGTGAATATTCTTAATTATTCGACTTTCGATTTCTTGAATTTCATATCGCGGTATCTTCCTTTCAAAATCCTCGAAGTGCCTGAAAAATATCATAATTTTATTAATAACGCGTCATGCAATATTAACAAGGACCGAAATGACTATCTATTTATATCTAATCGATTTTGATTGTACTTTCTCCGATCTGAAACACACGGCAGTGTACATATAAGCGAAATTAGAAAATGCATCTATTATACAGTTTGGACTCGCGATGTATCATAAATATATTTATAGAATTGATAATATTCATAATATTGGATTGAATCAGGCGTTACTTTACGGAAATTCATGATATAAAATTAATTAAAATTACTTTGATATAATCCGCGGAAATTTTATTATATATATCGACGTACGTTACGCTGCGTTACCAAAGCATTTTCAGTCGTTGACTCTACAAGCCTTTGCAAGTTGTGCTTGTATCAGATGAGACCGAACAAGTCGCTATCGTCTAGCCAAGAAATCAAGGTGCTCCTGGAACTCATACATTACCATTTCTGCTTATTGTAAAATCCAAGAAGCCGCGGTGTTTCAAGAACATCACAAACTTACCTGTGACCTGATGTGTATAAAGCGCAAAAGAACGCTTGGATGGACCGACTTTATTCGTCGAATGGTACCCACTGAAGCGCTTTTATTAGAAACTATAAAAGTGGCGATAAGATCATAACAAAACTGGTAAAGTGCTGTTTCTCTTGGATAATGCACTCACCCGCCTTAGCTCTAAATTCGCTCGATTTGGACTTTCAAGTGATGTCTCCCTCTCCAAACGTTACATCTTTAATCCAACCCATGGACCCAGGATGTCATCGAAAAACTGAAAAGAATGTACCGGAAGCAAGTTCTAAGACTTCTGTTAGGTGATGCCACTGAAGGTAGCGTCGTCGCGTTCTCTAAGACGCTAAACCTAAAACACTGCTGTTATATGATAGCCGATGCTTGGCATTCTTTGACCGAAGACAATCTACGAAATGCTTGGAAGAAATTGTGGACCTTTCTTCTTAAAAAATGAAGATGATGATCACGACATCGACAGCAGTAGTGACGAAAGCGTGGATGCACCGAACGAAC
Source organism: Limenitis camilla (assembly GCA_905147385.1). Lineage (NCBI taxonomy): Eukaryota > Metazoa > Arthropoda > Insecta > Lepidoptera > Nymphalidae > Limenitis > Limenitis camilla. The sequence goes on along the minus strand of LR990234.1, from coordinate 7,044,617 downwards.
CTTCGTATGCAGAGGCATTTGCCGCTTTTGAGACTGGTCCCGTATGGTTCGAGAGACAAATAGAATATTGTCCGACGCAACCTCTCCTTTTCAAACTGCGAGATTTGGCCGCTCGAAAACACGGTACATCCGTTCGTCAATTAAAAATTGATGATTTCATATTGCATTGCATTGTATGTATGGACAGCGCGTCCCTGTACGCACGTGTCATGTACTTAGTTGTGATTTAAAAGAAATAAAGCTTGGCTTTGGTTTGACGTTACTCTAGGTATGTGCCTATGGAACAAGTGAGTTAGTGTTTTCTTAGGAAATAGTTTAATGTTGAAAGTGCATTAGATTCATTAAGTATTAGCTAGAAACAGTATTATACACGCACGGACAAGAGAGTAGTACCTCGTTTGAAACGATTCTTCTTATTCGATTAGGGGTTAGCTTTAGCAAGCTACGCATTTTCGCAGGCTGGGAGTATTCATGGAAGATTAAGATTGATGTCAGCTGAAATGACACCCTCATCAACTTCAAAATCGTACCGTAAACGTTTACGGTTAATTAAAATTATAATCAAAACCAAATATTCTTTAAACATTTTTATGTAACCTTATTTATTAATATAAATACATGTATATACTAGTATTATTTGCTACTCACCTAAGGCCTATAATTTGATGGTGGTTCAATATGCTGTGGTTATTTCTTAAATTTTCAATTGTCTTTATTCCCATGTTAACAAGTTCTCCAGCTCGTACCGGTCCAATGCCAGACACTCTAGTCAGTAAACTAATTGCCTGAACATTTTCATCCTGGTGAATATTTTCTAATTTTCGTAACTTCCCGGTTTGGAGAAACTCATCTATTTTTTTAGCTATTTTTTCTCCTATTCCATTTAATTTTCTTGCTTCATTCCCTGATTCTATTCTTTTATTATGGGAGGCCAACACATTGGCTGCTTTTTGATAGGCATTGTACTTATGTATGTTGCGACTTACATTTTTTTCGTAATTTGCTAACTCCATGAGAAAATCGCAAAAATGTATATTCAAATTATTGCTTTCCGAGGGATTCTTTCGTTTACTCATATTGTTTTTTTTTTTGCTGGAAGTTGCAAACATTTTGAAACATTAAATTTTGGAGGCATTTCTGATTGAGTTTTGTGGTGACACCTACAATACTTTTAATTTTAAATTTAATTAGTACTTTTAAGACGTTGAAGTCTACTCTGAGTGTTTTAAGCAAATAAATATCACTTGCTCTAACCGTGAAAAACATCGTAATGAAACCTGCACTCCTGAGAGTTCTCCATGTTCTTAAAGGTCTGTGAAGTCTGCCTATCCGCCCAGGGTGGTGGATTATAACCTAATCTCTTCTCATTCTGAGGAAGAGACCCGACTCAGAAGTAGACTATCAAAGAGTGACGATGAGTACTTTTAAAGTATTTCTCTGAGTAGAGATGGTAGCAGCAAAAATTATATATATAATTTGCAAGTTTTAATTAAAATGCTTATTATCAATTTTAATAAGCAGAAATATAGAAAACGTTGAAAATTAATATCAGTATCGATTGTTGCTAAGTACAAATCGATATCCGATTCAACCTAAACAATTTATATGTATATTTATTAGGATTTTTATTTATATAAAAATTATATTATCAAAGTATTGAATGAAAATGTTCGATTTTATGCAAAATATTGCATAAAATACGTATTCGTAGGTTTTTATTTTTGATGCCGCTACCATGACGATTAAGAAAGGATTATTTGATTTATCTAGTTAAAACTACAATTTATTCAGAAAATCGCCCAATTAATTATTGTTATTGCACTCATCGTCATAAAAATAGTTTATCTTTTAGTATGCAAGATAAACATATTACACATCGATATAGAAAGCGATTTTTGAGGTTAAAAATCGATTTTTCAATTTCTATTTCCTGCTTGTCTTGAATCTGTATTGTATTATTGAAACGAAAATGTCAAAGTTTAAGATTATTTTTATTTCGAGGTTGTTTTTATTGTAATATTTATAAGTGAAATGAAGTAACAATAGTGTTATATAAAAACAAGCAACAATAATGTAAATCAGCTTACCAGTGAACTTATTTAGAAGGACCTTCGCGATGGATAACGTAACAGAAAAATTACTGCAATGTTTTGGTCACAGAAAGTTCAAAAGTGAACTACAAGAGAGAGCTGTGAGAGCTGTTGCTAGAGGTAATGTATTTCGAATTGTTCAGTACTTTGTTGTTGTCTTGGAGCGTAAATAATAGTACAAATTGCCGTCTGTAACGCATAATAATTACTAGTGTTACCATATTAAATTACTTTTCTGAGTTGGTACACATTATTATTGAAAATTTAAGCTCAATATTTTTTTTTCAAAGATTAATATTTCTAAATAATATTATAAAATCATCAAACATTGCTTTTTTTACTGAGAATTAAGTTACCCAAATTTTACTTTCTGGGTTGAAAACAATAAAAATTCTATATTTTTTTTTAAAGATCAAGGTGTTTAAAAAAACAATTATACAATAAAACCAGGGTATCATTATGATTGACATCCTTGAATGCCCGATACTGCATAGTTTCAATCCTTTTCCTAAAATTTTTGAAGATGCTTTTGCTAGATTTGGTCATTCCACTTCAAATATATATTTTTTATCAGGTGTTTCTCAAATCCACTACCATAGGATATACATTATAGCAATTTGTTACTTAAATATATATATTTTTTAATTTATTTTTATATTCTTCTTTCTAAATATTTAGCCAGCCAGGTCTGTGGGACTATTTAGCCACATAATAGGTTGGGGGAAAAGTCTTTTCACATTATAGTATGTATGAACTTGTAATAATATCTCATTGGCTATACTATTTGTATCTGGCTGGTTTTGGTATCATTAAAAGTTTACATTTTAAAGAAGATAATTCCAAATTCATATTAGGAAAATGTGTGATTTTTATTTGTTTTTCGTACTATGAAGATGAGTGAATCTAATGAAGACATTCGATACATTTTAAAATTTTACTACAAAAAAAGGCAAAAATGCAAGCTGCGAAAAAAATGCGATGCGATGTTTCAGTTTCAGTGTCTGTGAGAGTAGCACAAATTTGGTATAAGTGTTTTCAATCTGGAAATTTTGATGTCAAAGATGCACCTCACTCTCGTCGCCCTATAATGGATAAAATGGATGCCATTTTTGAAAAAGTGGAGCAAGATCGGCATATCAGTAGTTAAGACGTAGCTGAAAAACTGGGAATTACCCGCAAAACAGTTTTGGTACATTTGGAAAAAACTGGGTACACAAAAAAGCTCGATATTTGGGTACCTCACGAACTCACTGAAAGAAACCTAATGAACCGTGTACTCATTTGTGATTCTTTATTACGACGTTATGAAACCGAACCATTTTTGAAGAAGCTGATACCTGGTAATGAAAAGTGGATCACATACGACAAGAATGTGTGCAAAAGGTTGTGGTCAAAGGCCGGTCAGGCTTCACAGACTGGCGAAACCCGGGTTAACTCTCAACAAGGTGAGGCTGTGTGTGTGGTGGGATTGGAAGGGCATTATTCATTATGAGCTGTTACCACCAGTCAGGACCATTGATTCTGAGCTCTACTGCGAACAACTGATGAGATTAAAGCAAGAAGTTGAGAGAAAGCGGCCGGAATTAATCAACAGAAGGGGTGTGGTTTTTACCATGATAACCCTAGACCTCACACATCTTTAGCCACTCAGTAAAAATTAAGAGAGTTTGGCTGGAAGGTGTTAATGAATCCACCTTCAGATTTCCTTCCTTCAGAGACAGTTTCGGTCTTCGGTTCTTCAGAATTCTTTAGGCAATGTCAGGTTAACATCACGAGAGGACTGCCAAAACTACTTGTCGCGGTTTTATGATCAGAAGCCCCAAAATTTCTATAGCAATGGGATCATGTCCCTACCTATAAGATGGCAAAAAGTTATCAAACATAATGGTACCTACATACTTAAGTTAAATGTAAATAAACTATATTAAAAAATGTATTGAATTTTCTTAAAAAATACGAAGAAACTTTTTCCCCAACCTATTATTAATATACTATTTATCTTATTTCAGGTGTCCATGATGTATATGTTTCAATGCCCACTGGTTCTGGCAAGTCTTTGTGCTTCCAATTACCAGCAATGTTACAAGACAATAAAGTTGCTATTGTGTTTTCACCATTATTGGCTCTGATTAAGGATCAAATAGATCATTTAACAAAACTTAAAATACCCGCAGAATCTATTAATTCTAAAATGACCATTAAAGACAGGGAGAGAGTTATAAATGACCTCCGCAGCATGAAACCTAACACAAAATTGTTATATGTAACACCTGAGCAAGCAGCCACAAGTACATTCAAATCTTTAATAGAACATTTAGTCAAATATAAAAAGGTCTCTTACATTGTTGTTGATGAGGCTCACTGTGTGAGTGAGTGGGGCCATGACTTTCGTCCGGACTACTTGAAGTTAGGAGATTTGAGAGAGAAATTTAAAAGTATAACTTGGGTAGCTCTCACAGCTACTGCTAGTGTGGAAGTAACAAAGGATATATTGGCAAACCTAAAGTTATTGCAACCGGTGGCTCAGTATAAAACTCCCAGTTTCAGAAGAAACCTTTTTTATGATGTGGTTTACCAAAATTGCCTACAAGATGAAATTGGTGATCTAGTTGATTTTCTAAAGAAAAATTTAAAAGATGACGATAATATTAAGGCAGTAAGTAATTAATTATTCTTTTTATATGTTATTATGTATTTTAATAAAAGGTGGCAAAATAACTTATAATATGATGATAACATTAGGTGTTATGTTGAATTATCAATTCAACATAACACCTACTGTTATCATCTATCAAAAATATTAATTATTTTAAAGAGTGAGTGTGCATTGATAGCTATGAATTAAAGTAACAATTACTGATTGGTATATAGTATATGAGAAGTTTTAAAAACAATAATCGTTTTAGAGAGATAAAAGTGCAGCTATCGTATACTGTCGTACTCGGGAACAGACAGAAGAAATTTCAAGCATGCTTACAAAAAGAGGAATGAAATCATTGGCATATCATGGAGGTAACTACTTTATTACAGATTATATGAGAATTTAAATATCTGCAACATTTGAGATTCTTTGTGATGTCAATTTCAATAAGAAGGATTTTTTGATCCAGATAACATTACCATCATACTGTATCTAATATATGCAATAATACTGTATACAAACATAATTCCTTAGTATTTATTGTGCAGGATTGAAGACCTCGGAGCGTATATCAGTACAAGAGCAGTGGTCTAATGGGGAGTGTCCATGCGTGTGTGCAACTGTATCCTTTGGCATGGGTGTGGACAAGGCAACAGTACGTGCAGTGGTGCACTGGGGGCTGCCTCAGAATGTCGCTGCTTATTACCAAGTATGACTATATATTAAGTAATTTAATTTTCTGAAATACATTCACAATAATTATAAAGTAGTGTAATAACGTGTATTTAATTTTATGTTAAAGGAATCGGGAAGGGCAGGGCGAGATGGTAAACATGCATGTTGTCGTATTTATTACTGTCGAAGCGAACGAAACGCTGTGGATTTTTTACTTAAATCAGAGCTGGCTCGTGCTAAGACCCCTGAGAAAAAACAGCGATGTAAAAATGCCTATAAAAGCTTTGAAGTAATGGTGAAATACTGTGAAGATGTTAAGTAAATATCTATAATAAATTATTAATCTCAATTTTTAATCAGTGATATAAAAATAAAAAACCTTTGTTAGCTCTATGTCACATAACTTTAAATACTTTTATGTAAAAGTATATTGTTAATTTAAATAGAAAAACCACCTGATGTAGTTTATAATTGAGTAATATAAATTGAACTAGATGCCGTCACAAAACTTTTGCGGATTTCTTTGGTGAAGAGGCGCCCAGGTGCGGGTCGCGATGCGACGCATGCCTGGACGAGCGGCCGGTGCGGCGCGCCCTCGAGCAGCACATGCGGCGCGCCATGAGCGCCACCCTCGGCCAGGGCGGGTTTGTGTCTCATTTAGATTCCTCGGATCTCTACGGAGAGGGTAGAATGGGGCAGAAGAGGTATGTTTTTCAATAACTACATTTTTTTTCACGAAAAGGAAACAAAATATTTTTTTGATTTAATCAACATATATAATGTTTTTTATTGTAGGGAGGTAGAATCATATTATGGAGACGGTAGCGGCGAATCAGATGGTGAAAATGAGCGTCGCCGCGTTGCGAACGAAACGAAATCTCTAATAATGCAGGAATTTGCCAACAGGAAGAAGAATATTGAGAAAAATAAAGGCAAAAATAATGACGCAGAATCTGCAAAATACTCAAAATGTAAAGCAGCAGATAGTACTGGAACTAAGGTGGTACTATTACTTTCGTTATTAATGTTGGTTGATTTTAATGATTAATTTATCAAATCAAAATTTTATGTAGACTGAAAATAGTTATTCCATTTTTTGGTTTATCCAGGTCAATGGGTTGACAATAGCGGGAAGAGAAAGCTACTTATCTTTACTTACAGATGCTCTAAGAAACAATCTAGATAATTTGAAAGGCATAGATGAACCAGACAGGCAGCTCTCGCGAAACGATTTAGAACAGTGTGCGGTACAGATGGAATATGACGCGTTTTCAAGTAGTACTGTCATTACCTTGTATCGGCGAGCTATGACGAAATTGGTAATAAAGAGTTTTTGAATATGTAGAATTATAGAATCTGTAAATTAGAATCTATTTTAATTCTCTATATATTTTTAGATAACATCTGTAAAAATGTCCAAAGACAATTTATATCCAGCATTAAAAACCTTTCAACCTAAGAAACCTGAAACTCTTGCTGAACTTGTTAAAGATTTTGAAAAGAAAAGTGGAGAATCACAAAAGCATCATGGATTTATGACAGCTTCGGAGTTTGCATCAAGTTCATACTTTTCCATTTTCATTTAAATTATAATAATATAACATATTTCACGACAAACTTATTATATTTATTTTTTAACGTTGCAGATCAAATAGAAAGTAAACATGAAAACAGATCACTTTCAAAGGCGGACAAAGAAACAAGAAGAAAAGCTAATTCATTTAAAAGAGATCCTCTAAAACAAACCAAATTACAAAAATTCTTTTCTACAAAATCGTCGCAAGATTCTTCAAGTCTATCTTCTGATGACAGCGAAGATGAGGGCGGGTTAATTATAGCAGAAAATATGAGTCCAGATCACAATGACTCTACTTTAAAGATATGTCAAGTTAATGAATCTGGGGATAATGAAACCAATGACGAAACACTGAAAATTAACGAAGTAACAGATAGTGGTTCTGGTGACAAAAATACTAAAACTCTAGTTATAAATATAACCTTGCAAGGCATACCCAAAAAACATGTAAATAAGAAAGAAAAAGTTGATATGGAGCCAACTAATAAAAATGATGAACTAACGAAGGATAAATCTTCTGAAAAAACAAAACCAACTGCCAAAAGAAAAATCAAAGCTCTTTTTGGAGAATCATCCGATAGTGAAATAGAACTGGTGGATGTAAAAAGGTGTAAACATTCTCAAGATAAAGATAAATCTAATGAAGAAAAGGTAACAGAAAAATCCAAAAAATCTAAAAGAAGGCATAGACACAGAAAAACAACTCAATCTGATACAGAAAATGAAAATTCAAAAAATAATATTTCTGCAGAAGATACACTTGTTCTTGAGAGTATCACTAATGTTTCTAATGAATCTGAATTAAACAGCACTACTGGAGAACTCAAAAACAATACTAATGAAGAACTATGTAGTGAATCTGATTTAATAATTGATGAATCTGATGTTAGAGTTGAGACAGAAATGAAGGATGTGCACAAAAAGTCATTAGACAAAGAATATCTACTCAGTTTAGAAGCAGATAAGGTACTGCAAGAACTCAAACAGTTTTCGGAAATAAAACCAGATCCAGAAGTTGCAAAATGTATTCCTGTTGATGCTAAAGTAAAAGATTCTAAGGATTCCATTGTGATATCCAAGACGCCTACTAAACATTGTACAAAAGTAAAACCGAAACCAAGTATGAGTAGTAAATTTATTGAAATCCAGGATAGCGTAAAAACAGAAGTAAAAGAGCAATTAAATAACAAAGATATGACAAGTAAAGATAAAATAAAAGAAGATAGAAGAGAAAAAAATGACAGAAAGGTAACAGATGTTACCAAAAAGAAGGAAAGTAAAAGTAATGAAAAGAAAGCTGAGAAGGTAGATGTTGCCAGCTTAGTAGTGAAACTGCTCATGCCCTATTATAAGAAGAAAAAAATAAGCAATCGAGATTTGTTTAAGATTACTGCTAGACATATTGTCCATCAACTACTGGCTATTCAAGTAACTGGTAAGGTGTAAAATAATACTTTTTTTATTTATTTATATCTTTATAAACATAGACATATTGTTACCTTGTGCAGTTATGAATACACATAGAATAAAAACAATTTTCTTAATTTTTAATTATAATATTTACCTTTTATATACCACTTTTTTAATATCAGCTTTAAATGCTTGATTTCATTTCATTTTTTGGTATTGTTCATTTTTATTGGTACAGATGGTGAACTTATCGATTTGATAAAAAAATATTTATTTGCTTCAGTCAAATGTTAAACTTAAGATCTTTGTGCTGTACAGCTTTTTTTTATTTCCTTACAGAAGAAGCAGCAATAAACTTACTGTTGAAGAAAACATTCAGTAAAACTACAATAGAAAAAGAAAGTGACTTAGAGACAAAATTAAAATTAAGCAATGACATGTAATGTATTAATGTAATTCTATTTATAATAATTGTTAGGCACCACTGTGTACATTTTAATAATTCTCGTATACTGTCCAAATAAAAATTATTTTCAGTTATTTATTTCAGAGTTTGAGGTTACTTGTAGTTTTATTTAAATAACACGTCACAAATTTATCATTAATCCACATTAACAGCAATGTTACAATATTCAATTTATTTATATAAACAAGTTTTATAATTTGAAAAAAATATTAAATAGCCATAATGTTATTCATTTAATATAATTTACTTTAAAAAATTAATCTGCTTGTAATGTAACTAATAACTTATACAGTTTAGTAATATTATGTATCTCGGAAATTAGAATTCGGGAGATAGTTAGAATATACAATATTTTATAGGCATCATATTATGTGCACAATGGATGGCCTATCTTGAAAGCTACGGGAATATTACTAAACATTACGATTTCGTACTACTCTGACAGGAACCCAAGCAGTGCCTTGGACTTGTGACCAAATGTGTAGGTTTAAAGACGTCTTCAGCACAATTGTAACACTCACCGTCATTGCCCAGGTTCGCTGTTTAAACCTAAGTTTAGGCTAACTAACCTAAGCCTAACTTACACTTCCGACGAATATATTTATTTTTACTTATAACCTAGTAAAATAATGACAATATCTTATGTAACTTAACAGTTATAGTCTAGTCAACAAGTGCTTTTAAGTTCGAAAAAATTCTGGCACCTACAGAATCGATCAATGAAAAATTATCCGCACTCCAAAAATCTTTATCAAGATTTTAGATATATTAATTTTTTTGCGAGCGGCCCTTCAATTTTCTCAAAAAGTTTCTACATACCTTTCCGAATCGAATGACACTTAAATCATAATTTTTGGAGAATTAGAAAAAGTTTCGACCTAAAAGGACTATTACAGTCATAAAAATATAGTAAGTATCCTTAAAAATAAATCTTTTATGCATTATAGTAAGATTACTTGCTAAAGTATTTACTTATGGAACAATTAATATAATTTACAAAATATAATTTACTTCTACTTGGCCTGAAAAAAACGTAAATAAAGAATTCATACATTAACATATAATAATGTTAGTATTTTATACATGAAGTAATATACTAACCGGTAGTGTGCCATGCATTCATTTACATAATTTATTATAGTTTTGTAAGACATCCTATGAGATTATTCAATACAATTTATTTATTTCCTTAAGCATGGTATTACAGTCATCATGTCAATAGGTTGGCCGCATGCTTTGTCTTTACAATGGCGTGGAAAACATATTGCAGGAAACATACATAAAATTGTATTGGTAATGTATATAATATTATATTATATAATATTAGTCGTTTAAATTTAATAATTACCTATGTAATATTGAAAGTTAAATAAAAATGTCACATAAATTTAAGCTAATGTCAAGAAAAAGAAAACAATGTCAAAATTAATATAATTTTAAACCTATATATTAGAATGTCTATTCACACATCATTAAAAAAACCATTTAGATTATAAAAACAATGAAATAGTGACCAGTTTTTGAGTTCTCTTATAAACTTCATGGGTGGGAATTCCCGTATTGCTTTTGGTATTCGGTTAAAATTTTTTATTGTGTTTTATCTCGGGCTTCATCGAAAAGTTCGCTATGTTTTTTTATAAATAAAGACATGTCTAAAATATAGAACCCTGTTAAAGTTAACACCTTATTTTTCTTTAAAATCGGTTCAACTTGAATCAAAAGGCTCAAAAAACATTAAAAATAGCTTGAACACATTTCTTTTGCACAATAAAAACACTTTGAATATGTGATGAATATCCATAATATTAAACCATATCGAAGAGTTGATACAACGTAGGAATTTAAAGATCTAAAAGTTTTAAAAATCTACATTGTATTTGCGTTTAAGGGTTTAAAAGCATGTAAATATTTTCAATTATTATAATTTAAAAAAATGCTATTTCTATTGTAAAATATCAATTTACGTAAAACGAGACAAAAAAAAACCTTTTTATAGTTGACTTCAATAATGTGTACCCAACCCACCATTGGGCTACTACATATTATATATGTGTATTCTATTTTATATGTTTAACGTTCTCTTGCGCAGAGGACGGGCGGGAGACTGAGCGGGACGCTTACGCGCGCGCGGGGTGACCGGGTCGGGTGGGGCGGATGTGGTGACGAGATTACGCGTATTCCCGAATGAAGCTTCCAATCCAATAGTCTCTTGAAACTGACGCACACGTTCTACTAGCTCTTCATCATTCTCAATCAATTCTTCAATCTGTTGAAAAAGATATTGATAGTAGTTACATTAGTAATATATCCCATCACAATTAGTAACACGTAAGAAGCTTAATTTATTAGGCATACTTTTTACTTTTTGGGTTAAACAAAAAAAAGCACGGTTTTGTAATTAACGTACCATGTTCTTATAATTAATTGTAATTTTTTAATAATTTAAATGATCAATTAGATGTGATCACAAAAATAAACTTTGATAATAAGCACGATGTATCACCTCGTCCTTGTAGTCGGTGAGCAAGTCAGTAGCGATGCGCACGAGGTAGGCGGTCAGCTGGCCGCCGCGCCGGCGCATGTGCGCGTACAGGCGCAGCACGCCCGGAACCAGCACTTCTGCTACTGTACGCTTCATTTTCTGAACACAACATAATGATATCAATAAATTGTAGATTGAGATTAAGTCGGTTCAATGAAAGAATAGGCAGAAATAACAAAAAGTATTTTGTTTAACTTTAAACAACACCTATTTATTTAACTAATTTTACCTTTTCCTTTTCCGTGATAGTCTAGGATTGAAAGAAGACTTTAATAATGTATGAATTATAAAAGATTACAAAGAATTACACAATAATATAAGTTTAAATTACCAATCGAAACTATTATTGATAAAATTAATTAACAGTAACTCACATGAGATACAATATTTGTTGTTACACGTTCCTGAAGATCATCTAAATCTGCATCACCCGTTTTTTCTGGATTTCCTAAAAAAATTCAAATATGAATAAAGTGTGAACTGACAGACTGGACAGTAATTTATAATAATTAATAACTGTTATAGCTGCCGGTATCTAATAATACTTCTGACCTTGAATGCGCAGAAGTGACTATTAGGGCATTTTCTTTTCGATCTATCATTTGCATTAAAGAATACTGTTTCTAAACACGAGAACTATTGTTTTTTGTTGCCTATGTTCAAATGAACAGTTGTTCGTCCTCTTTAGAAACACATAAACAATATATCGTATGGTCGGTTACTGACTGGGTAGTTTCATCCTCGGACCACACAATAAAGTGATAGTATCCAGCAGTGCAGCGTTGAGAGACGCCGGTAACTCCTCGTCGTTCTCGTCGCAGAGGTCGGCGGCGTGCGTCAGCACCTCCCGGGCAAGTCGGCACTGCACGTTCAGCTTCTGCACCAGGGACATGCGCTGCAGCATGACGTCGTAGATTAACTGGCGCGCATCGAACGTTATGCTATCTGAAACACACATGATTATATCATTTTGGCAAAATAACTACTGATCTATACTAATATATAAAGCTGAAGAGTTTGTTTGTTTGTCTGCTTGAACACGCTAATCTCAGGAACTACTGGTCCGATTTGAAAAATTCTTTCAGTGTTAGATAGCCCATTTATTGAGAAAGGCTCATCACGCGGACAAAGTCGCGCGGGTCGACTTGTCACAATATATTTATTACACCGAATATTAATTTTTATTGAAAAATAAACTTGTAATGCCGTTCTTTCGTCTCCACAGAGTAGATATTTCGTTTTTGGTGTTTGGTTTCCCAATGTTCACAACCCTTATTAGATTTTCCACCACAGTGATTCAAAACTCATTAATTTAAGTCTTTAACAAACAAAGTTATCTATTCTGTATAGGGTTACTTGAACGATAACAAATCTGGAATGTAAATGAAAATCAAGTTGCATAATTATACATAATCAGATTTTTGTAAACAATGGTGTATTGAAAAGACCGACTATTGAGTTTCATGCCAGCTCTTCTCAACAGATAAATGCTTTCCATGATCACCATCTCGCAAATGCTTCAGACAAAGACCAGCGTATTTTATCCATATTTATTTCTCGCTTCGATGAAATATAATAGATTTTCACACCTTTTTATACACAGAGATCTGACCTATTTTGTGTCGGTGCGTAAGTATCTTTTATTTCGCTCTGGACCCAATTCAGAAGTTTATCGGATGAAGACGCGGGCTGTATTGTTATATATTCACCTGTGTCCTGTTTGTTGTAGTGTAGCACGCAGTCGACGAAATGGTGGTATATGGCGTCAACGGTGAGGCAGCATGTCACGTAGTACTCAGCCGGCTCCCGCACGTCGTGGTCTTCGTCGGCCAGCAATGCGCAGTAACTAGTCAGATCAGTCTCGTTGAACTCATTACCATAATATTATATCATAACGAATCGTATCACATCGAATGTAATGTAACCTTAATTATTAAGCTTCTTTGAATTAAAAGATTTTAAAACATATTATAAATAAATAACAGGCTTATGCTCTCTTCTATACTTATTATAACTGCTTAACATAATATCGAAAGTTATTGTAATGTCAAAAAAACTATCGAATTATATAAAAAAACTTTAATTAGTCCAGTGTTTATAGTAAATTGTGACATTTTTACAACAACATACCGATAATAAAGCGGAATGCGCAATCTTAAATAGCCAGCCAGGAGCAGTCTGGTGAGCGCTCGCACCGCAGCACGACGCAGCGGAGCCTCTGCACTTATAGCCAGACACCCACACATCGACTCTATCAGCGGGTCCACAATACATGAATATCTAATAAATAAATTCATCATCGTCATATTTCATTTATAGCCTAACTAGAAAAAAATCAAGATGGAATAAATATACCACAAAAAATATCTCAAGATATGACTTATAATTATATCAAAATATCAGCTTATATATACTACCATTTCAGTTTATTATTTATCTCAAAACCGCCACTAACGCTGAATATCCATAATAGCCAATTGTTATCAACTATGAAAATGTCTTTCCACAGGATTTTTGAGACTTCAACGTAGGTTTGGCTGTCCAGGACTCTCTTAATAACTACCGTTACCAAGGCTTACCTGGTGCATATATCAGTAAGTGCCAGCAGCGAGTTGAGCCGCGCGCACTGAGGCGCCGCTTCATTTCGCAGTAGAGCTGCTAGCGGCGGCGCAAACGCAGTGGCGACATCTCTTGATCGTATACACAGACGTCCAGCACCCGTTACGCATAGGCCTCGCTCCCTATCTCCCCATTCTGGAAGCAATACAACAATTGATGGAACAAAAACACTAATACATATTATAAAAACACATATATTTATGACGTCATACATAGTAATAGAGTTGCAGTTGAAGATTAATAATAATTCACAACACAACAGATTCAATAATATATATGTGTTAAACGATAGCACAAATTTATTTCATCAGACAAACCATTCTAAAGTTCAAAACATATTTGTGTCGAAAGTAAAATACCCTTCCTTTTTAACCAATTGAGCAATGGATTCTTTTACAAAATGATGCACGATGAAGATGAATGTAAGAGTTCAGTTCCTGTTAATATTAATAGTATAGATATATATATATAATATATATATGTATATCCTAGTTAGCTTATTGCTAATATTAAAACACTAAATGTCCTAATAACCATTATATTATCCTCTAGAATTTCATAATAACATTTAAATTCCTTCTGGGCAAAGGGTTTACTCATCAGACAGTCACATTCTTACCGCTCAATGCGTGGTATCTTTGTGAATTTCAAAAATAGAACAGTCATTCACGCGCGTTTAGAACATTGTGCGCCGTAGAAAAATATGTTATTCGAATCCCGGCCATTTTTCTTTGATATTTTTATCGTTTTGTTTACAAAAAAATGAGCGATTACTTTTCAACATTAAAGAACATATATGAATTTAAACAATTGCACTATACAAAATCTTCATTTCAACTACAAAAAATGATTCTTTAATCAATAGTTTTATTAATTCTTTCTTTTTGATTCTTTAATCAATACTTTAATTTTATTTGTATATACTCAGTAATGGATGATGATAGGTTACTTAGGAGTATCTGTTTTAATGTTAGCAGTAAACTAACTGTTTCATAATCTTTCATGCAATTATTAATAATTAGGTATTAAAACACTCATGTGATACTATTATCAAACCCACATTCGTTTTTTAACACTCCTTATTATACAACAGTTACATAAATAACTATTATAAGTCTCCAAAATACGCTCACAGCATATCTATTCTTAAACAACAAGGCCTCGTTTTAAGCCACCAAACAACACGTAAAAGATGTTACCTGGAGGCGGATCAGTCAGCCCAGTAAGAAAGAGACTCAGTAACTGAGGCGAAGGCGGTGCGGGCGCAATCAACGACAGATCAGCGGCGCGTAGCCATTCACTCACATCCGCATTTCGCTCCAAAGCATGTTTTTCAGCTATGACAATTAAAATAATCAACTCAACTTGATTGTCGCGATATTGTATCTTTATTTTCTACATGTAAAAAAATATTGCAATTTTTCGGTTTTAAATTTAACATTACTAATATTGAAGGTGACCATTTTTATTGAAATTTTAAATTAAACTATGCTTTTTACTATAAAAATGGAAAGTCTTAACCAAATTTCTGTGGTCCTAATAATAAAAATAAGTCTGTTAAATGGTTTTATGCATTGCTACTACAATTACAACTTACAAACCATATAGTTTTGTTTTCCCACTACTTATAAAAGCAATGCGTCTTTATTTATAAGAAATCACCAACTTACATATTTGCATCAATTCATATGCCCATTGCAAATTCTCAGGATCAAGATGTGCTGCCAAAGATCCACACCACCATCGGCAACCTTGTTGTAAAAAAAAATAGCACACAAAGTAGACTATAGAATATTTATTATTTAATTTTGGATAATATAAAATTAGGAAATGGAACTATAATACATCATCTATACTATTATATAAAGAGGAAAGATTTGATTGTTTGTATATTTGTATGTTTGTTTGTTGCGAATAGGCTCGAAAAGTCCTGAACCGATTTTGAAAATTCTTTCACCGATAGGAAGCTACATCCTTTCCGGGTAACATAGGCTATGTGGTGTTGCCATAAATACTCTAATTAAAAAGATATAGCTATTTAACTGCCATAAGGTGGTCATTTTGTAAATTGAAGAGTTTTTCAGAAACTAAAAATCCGATTTAAAAATCCTTTCACTGAGAGAAAACTACACTATTCGTGAGTGACAAAAGTGATTTAGTGTTGCCATATACATTTTTTTATTAATAGAATATGGTCATTTAGTTGTTACTAATCCGATTTTAAAAATTCTTTCACTGAGAGAAAACTACACTATTCGTGAGTGACAAAAGTGATTTAGTGTTGCCATATACATTTTTTAATTAATAGAATATGGTTATTTAGTTGTTACTAATCCGATTTTAAAAATTCTTTCACTGAGAGAAAACTTCAGTATTCGTGAGAAACAAAGTTGATTTAGTATTGCCATATACATTTTTTAATTAATAGAATATAGCTATTTAGTTGTTACTAATCCGATTTTAAAAATTCTTTCACTGAGGGAAGTCTATAGTATTTCCATCTCTCATCCTAGGAGGATCACTCTCTTTTTTCTCTCATTAATTTTTATCTTTATCTGTTCAGAATGATCAGTCTCCTTTAACTTTCTTCCTTTCGATTATCTCTCTCTCTCTCTTCCCCCTCTCTTTTTCTCTTATTCGCTCTCCTTTACCTATTCAATTTTATTTTTGCTCTGTCCCCCTTCGTTGCTTTACTTTTTCTTTCTATAATTTTTTTTAAACTTTTTCTCACTGTCTCTTTTTTCAAATAATAAAAAACTACACAATTACATAGTGACAATTTAAGGACATCAATTATAATATTGCTTTAAATACCCGGAGTGAAGCGAGGGCAGGCAGCTAGTTTTATATATAACACCTAGGTCTAGGTAAAAGCATAGAAGTAACCATGATCAGTAGCAGATGCGAGACGCGTGACCAGGTGGTCCCGCAGCGTCACTCGCTCCGTGCTCCCCACGCATTGGGACCACGCGGACAGCAGCTCCAGGGTCAGCGCCAACAAGCGTCCGTCCCGATCCTGATCAATAAAATTACAATTTATCCTCTTTTGGAATCATCACGACCCGTCAATGGCCCACTGCTGAGCCGGGTCCCTTCCTCAGAATGAGGAGGGTATTAGGCCATAGTCCACCACGCTGGCCCAGTGCGGGTTGGCAGACTTCACACACCTTTGAGAACTTTAGGGAACTCTCAGGAGTGCAGGTTTCCTCACGATGTTTTCCTTCACCGTTAAAGCAAGTGATATTTAATAGCTTAAAACATACATAACTCAGAAGTCAGAGGTGTGTGCCCAAGATCGCACTCGGACATTCCGAGTAAGACATTGAAGTCTCAACCGCTGGGCTATCACTGCTTTTTTTTTTCTTTTGAAATGTGAAAATTAATATTAATGAAAATAATTAAAGCTTGACTTTTATTATTTACTTAGTTGAATTATACACAAAATTCGTAGATTTTACGTGAAATGAGTATGATATTTTTATTACTGGCCTGGTTACAGCCCCCATTGATTTCTTTGTTAACTTTTTATTTTAACGCAAAGATGAACAATATAGGATGGGTGTTGAGTCAGTACTCAGTAACTAATATATTTATATGAAAAAACAGGATAAACTAAGCATCGCCGTTTACAACTGTTATTTACTTATTTACCTGCGTTTCGTTTATGGTGTAATAATAATCTAGTAAAAACGCCACATCAGAATATGCAACAAGACGGGCTACGCTCGTCAGGAGCACCAGGCATTGCAAGTCTCGTTCGTCATTTACCACACCCAAGTGAGTGCTCAGCAAATCCACCAGACGATGGCTAGAAAATAAATTACAACAGCATATTAAAATATGAAATGAGAGTGTTAACACTTATTATTATCTACATATTTATGACTATAAATTGGAAAATTTTCTACTCATTTACTTACTTAATACAATTAGAGGTTTTAACGAGTAGCATGCACGCTTTTTGTAAATGCCTTCTCATCTTATGACGTACAATACCGGCTAGGAAAAGCCATGGTAAAGGATCTTCATCAGCTAATAAGTCAAATTTTCTAAATCTCTCCATTACTAAATTTTGTAACAAATTCACCACTAGTTCTTGAATCTAGAATAAATTATTTTTTGTTGAAAATCGTACCCATCATTAAATCGTTATATCAAAGGAATAAGCAGAAGAATTTCAGTCAATGCGAACAGAAAACGTAAAAAATATTATAGTCTAACAATTGTTACAAGATCTATCTTCTTCCACATCTTCTATCTACATCTTAAAATAAATGTGTTTTAGGAAATATTTATGTTAGGACTAAGTTAAAGGAGGAGGAGAAAAGAAATACCTTAGTCTCAGGATCGGAAAGTTGATGCAAAGGTCCAGTGAGAAATGCATCTAGAGCCACGACGCTTGGCCGCTGCGCTACCAGCTCGCCGAGCGCACTGAGAGCTGCCACTCGCACTATTATGCTTGCGTCACGGCATACACAAACTAGCATCTATTATTATATATTTAATTTTATAATATTTATCGTATAACGGAATCATTTAATAATTTTGAAGATATTTCTACATCTGATCCAAGTTCGAAAGAGAATGTTTACCAACAAAGCAACCACTGACGTTTCCAAACCTTTTTTATTATACATTTTAAAGACTCTGCGAAAATATTAATCTTGCTAATATATGTTTGTTCAAACACTTATAACAAAACATTGAAAAATTGACGAAAAAAAATTAAATAAAAGATAAAACATTTTCCCATACAAAATGTTTATGGGTTTCGTAACTGTCATCCCGTCAATACGCTAAACTCTCCCCTCAAATTAAAGAACATATTTAACTAAAGGTTTGAAATCGACAAGATTCATCCACAATTTTAGGATAATGGCGTATTTTAGATTTTTAAAATGTAAATAGACTTTTCAAATAGAATCCAAAAAATACTAAATAACTACTACACCTACGTTAAACCCACGCTAAAAATTATGAAATAAGTCATAGTGTTATGTCATATGTATATAGGTACAAAAGCCGGGCTACGGTTTAGTTATAAATTTATGTCTTCTAGAGAGCGCATTTACAATTTAATATAATTAAATATGAAGAAACAGATGAAAACATACTGATAAAAAACATTTTTACCAGTGTGTTTTCATCTTACCCGACTATGGATAATCTTTCTGATTATCCATAGTAGGGTAAAAAATCAGAGAACATCAATTATCAATTACCTCATTTATATAATTAGCTTTATTCAAACTATTAAGTAAAATTTACCGCATAATCTGAAGCAAGTGGTTCTTTGCCACTTGCTATGGTAGTAGAAATAATGCACTGGAGCAAGTGCACAGCAGCCTTCCGTACGACGGCGCGCTCGTCGCACACGCAGCGTGCAGCAATGGCTGCTAGGCGGGACACCTCGCCGTCGCCGTTGAGCTCCTAATATAAAGAATTATTAAATAATATAAAGATTTTTTTTAGAAAAGAAAGAGAATAGCCGACAAGAAACAGTTTAGGCTCAGTGTTGATATGTTACTTAGTAATTTTTTGCTATATACAAACAAAGTTAGTCAAGTGTGTGTGCATGTGTGTTAACTATACCTTTATCGCCTCTTTCATCGGAATGTAATCTGACTGCAAGCTGTCCGTTAATATGGAGAGAGCGCGCGCGCGCAGGGAGCTGGACACGTCGTGCACGCACTCGTACACCGCACGCATTACTTCGCTATGAGATATTGTGTGCGACTGCTGACGTAGCAATCCTGCTACTTCTTCATCATTTACATCTTCCTGTTATTTTAATTATTACTTTAGATTACAAACAAATCATTATACTCATACAATAAGATTACTATTTATATGCGTAAATAAATGTTTTTTATCAAAAGAATTCAATTATTTAATAAGACTGCTCTGCTACATAATAATGTTAGAACACTTAGTAAATTTACACAAACAATTTTGATTCTCTTTTCATTTAATACATTAATTACATAATACATTATTCTTACAATAGATGGGCTTTGGCTGATCTCATCTTGGCATGCTCTGCTTGTACTGGGTATTGGATCCACGGAGGAGCTTGTTTGTGGTTGAATATCATTTTGACTTTCTATTTCAGAATTTTTGCTTTCCTCTTGAACATTTTTTTCACCATTTCCTGTGAAACGACATTTTTATTTTTGATGAGAAAATGTTGTAAGCATTTTTTAAGAGAGACAAAGTGTAAACTTTCAGAGGTTCCTAAAAGATTTTTAAATCCTACCGTCTTCAGCAGTTTCACCAGCTGTTGGCTTGTTCTCTTCAGATGTGCTGGGTTTTGGCTCTTCTGGATCATTATTCAAAAGTTTAGATAACATTTCCTAAAATTGATTAAAGAAACCAAAGTAATTCAAGTTGTTTCTAATTAATATATAAAAAAAATATAAAATACACATATACCAAAGCAATCTGTCTGTGTGCCACCTTGGTAGTTGCGGATAACTTTAACAGCCATTTGACAAAATTTCTATAAGACTTTCCAGTTAACATTGACATCAAGCCTATAACCAGGGATACACGGGCTGACCGAACCTCAGCACGTTCCTGAAAATCAAGTTACCCTTTTTACTTATTTTGTATTTAAATTATACACTACCCACGCCTACTATGCCTGATAATGGTCGCGCGTCGTCATGGATTGAACTATCTTGACTTAATATTTAATCTAAAAGATCACAAAAAACTGCATCAGACATGCTTACTAAGTTTTTAGAATTAGAAGAACTAGTCCATGTACCAAATCTTCATTTTTCCTAAATATCTTGTATTTGAATATTGAAAATACTTGATGTTATAATTTAATTATGTTTATGTAATATTCTATAATATATTCATTAGGAATTTTAGTGCAAAAGTACTTCATATTTAAATTATTTATTTGGACATGGGACATTATTACAAAAATACTGTGACAAGTATAGTTTAATGTATCCATGCATATTATATCTAAATAGTTAAACTCTGTCTTAGCTCGCCAAGCTTCTGTGCCGTCAAATAATTATGAGCACTTAAAGAGCAAAAAAAAGCAATTCTGCCTAGGCACGCCTACATTTATGTGGTTGGTCCTCTACAGTAATTTCATGTATTGTGCGCTCCTGTCTACAATTATTTGCACCCTTTAAATTTCTTTGACTTATGCCACATTATCCTTTCGGTCTAGCGCCCCCAGAAAGCTTCCTAGCGCCTTTTGTGCCTCGTCGCCGTCGTGCGTCGTCGCACATATGGATAGCGCATCCCTGATCTCACTTTGCGAAGATGAATTGGGCAACAGGTAAAGTTGCAACAAAATCAATTTACCATTTTTGACTGTTTAAACCTTTTTTGACTTTCCCAAATTAGCCAAATCAGTCCAGCTTTAGGAAGACTAACAAACTACAATTCATTTAATATACATACTTGTATGTCGGGGATTTTAAAACGATGTGAAAGGAGATGGAAGGAGGAAGATGGGGAATATTGGGGAACACTAACAGGGGGTGATGGTATTGAATGGAATATTGGGTAAACACAACGTAGATACATAAATGATCAAATATGATCTCTAACAATTACGAGAGAAACCTAAGCAGTGCCTTGGACTTGTGACCAAGGTGTAGGCTTAAGGAATTCCTTTAAGTGATCACGACACTCGCCTCCACTGCTAGGCTCTCTGTTTAAACCCAAGGTTAAACGCACATAAACCGAATCTAACACAAGGCTAACCTAACCTAAGGCTAACCTAACATTGTGTTTACTTAACCACATGGCAATTACACTGTAAGGACTTACGTGACCTTAGTTGGACAGCACTTTCACACTACACTGCACTTGACACTATCACTATCACTACTTAGATGATATTCACTTCTTCAGAGACCGCGCACGACTAAGACTTCAGTCAGACTGTCGATGGCATATAAAGGGTCGAGGGTCGAGACTGTCAAAACAACGGAAGTGACCACTACCCTACTCCAACGCCACAGATAGCGATAACGATTCGATTAATCGATAATCTTTTACTTATTCTCCGACATGTATATACAAAGTACATACATACTTTCTTTATATTTTTTTATGTGTGAGTATATAAAATTAAGCCACTAGAAATGAGGCAAGCCATTAGAAATGAGTATGTATTTAAAATTACGTTTTTATGTTTCCTCAATATTATTATCAGAGGTCTCATTTTAACTTATTTTTTCTTTAAACTTAGTTGATTTAAACAAATGTGTAAAACCATTATAGTGAATTCTTAAAACTTACTATTCCATCTTGAGTAAAGCACAAATGTTGCAGTAGAACAATGAATCCAGGCAAGGCAGCATTTCCATATTTAGTTAATAGTAAGCCAGAATAAGTCACATAAGAAGCTCGAACAACATTCTACAAATAAAGAAATGAACTAATAATTTTGATTACAAACTATAATTACAATTGTGACTAGACTTAATTTATTGTTGTAGGAGTCAAATCTTAATTTTTGAATAGGATTCTCAAACATTCAAGTTAAAAAAAACAAAAATGTAAAAAAAAGATGTAGTAGAAGTAATAGAAAGTAAGAATATACAGCACATTAGACATGTGTATTGTCTTGTTAATATAAATTCTATAACTTAATTTTCAAAGTCCTTCAGGTTTCAAATATGTAAACATATATAAAATAAAGGATGTATGCTAACAGCGTCAGCAACTTTAGCAATAAATAATACCTAAGTCTAGGTTAGTTACCACTTACATTAGCATTGCGACAGTCTACTGATGCAGCTACTAATTTTGGTAGCAAACATTTGAAGACTAATTGAATAGTTGAAACATTTGCTCTTCCATCTGTGTCACATATAAGTATGTCAATCATTTCATATATTGCAGCAGATAAATTGGCCAGCTCTATTTTATCTAAACCAAAGAAAATTATAATTCCTTTAGAATTATTAACATAACTGATAAATAATAATTTTATCATCACATCACATTTTACTAAGACATTAAATTGTTAGTACATTTACATACCTATATTAAGTTTATTGACAATTGCTCCTCCAGTTATGTCTACCATGTTACTTAAAATATCTTCAAAATTCATGTCACTTGGACTCAAGTGTAAACTTGGAATTATAACCCTCAAGTCCTTCACATAATATTTAAGCTCCTTAATCACAGAATTGACTTCGCGAGCAAGATCTTTAGAATTTAAATAAACTTCTTCACTATCACATATGGCTTTAGGATAACTGAGGCAAAGAAGTGAGTGGGCAAAAAGTTGTGAGTGATAAATATGATATACCTTATAACCAGGAATTGAAAGTAATTTGTAGTAAAGGCGAGATGCTGTTAAGGCATTGTTTCTGTTTTCTTTAGAAACAACATTTTTTCCTCCAAAGTCAATATAAAAAGCCAGCAGAGCTAATAAATTTTGATGTTTCACTTGATAAGAAAGTGCAGTCCAAGATTTCTCCTCAACATTATCCGAGTCAGAGTTAAGCCATGCATCAACTGCCTTCATTATATTACAAAATTCCGATTTAATATCAATAAGTTCCAATATAGCTTCATATTCACTAGGTATTTCAGTAAATTCTAAGAACTCCGAGTCGAATATAGATTGCACCCATTCTTCACTTAAACTTTCTAAGCCTAGTTTGTTAAATTCATTTAAAACCCCTTCCATTGTTGATAACTGAAATTAAATAGCAAAGGTTGATTAAATTATATTATAAAAACTCAAATATATAGATGACAATACTCACATGGATAGGTAATATAATTTTAAATTAAGAAATATTTATATCCTTTTTTTCATATAATGGTTGTGAAATAATTCAACGTATCAATTCAAACAAAACAATAACAACATCAAAACAACATTTTGTTACAAATTGCAATTACAATTTAAACCTATGTATGAATCCAATGATCAATGTGACCAGATTTAAATCGAACATTAGGTCAGCTGCTTCCCCGAAATCTGCTATAGTCCGCTAAAGACTGTCCAGTTACTTTTTTTTGTTTCTCACTCCATTTGTATAATCTAATTTATCTATCAAAATAGTAATTCTTATAACTAATTTCATGCTACACGCTTCATAAAAAAAGCGGCATTGTTTATGATAGATTAATTAGCACTTTTTTTTCTAAATTTATAAAATCTTTCAAAATACAGTTTGTATTTAAATAAATTTAGACAGACAGAAAATTAGTATCTGAACAGTGTTTAGCGGAGTTTAGCAAAATGTCCTCCCATATGTTCGATTTAATTTTGGTCACACTGTTGTTGGGGTGCTAGCTGCGGAAACCTCCTCGAAAGCCCACCATTTTGTGGGACGGTGCACCCTGGGCAACTACGGATAGTAATTTTCCACTATAACTATCCGCAAGCCAATATCCACAGAAGAGGGGCGCGGAGGCGCAGTGGACGGTGGCTGCGTTGCAGCAGAGAGTTCAATGTGTCCCGCTGCACCTCCGTTCATGGGGTAGCCACTCAGTGGCGCAACCGTGCTCCATGATCGGGGAGGCAGTTGGACATATTTGACGCTGTGGGGCGTAAAAGCGTCATGGCAGGGCGCATAAAGGCGAGTGTCTCTTGCGCTGGATGTTTCGCCGTCGCTTCCTATCTCGGTGTAGTAGTTTCTCCCTCCCTCAGTTAGGTGCTTGGTAAAGCGAGCCCATGGGCGGGCATGGCCCCCCGTCTGCGGGTACAAGTACCCGCATGTGGATGGTGGTGGATGTGCCGAGGCGTCCGCAGTAACATGCTAACTCGTTCCTGTGGCGCCTAACATACGGCATGGACGGTGGTGGGTTTTAATGCGGTAGTAGCGCTGAACGCTTATCGCTGGGAGTCCCACATAATCCCTTTAAGGGGTATGCGGAATTGCATTTCCCACATTAAAAAAAAATGGTCACACTGTTGTCATTTGTCACTGTCAAAAAAAATTGACAATGTCAATTTGCCATTGCCTCACCTCAATTGGTACAATGATATGATCATGGAATTTGCTTAGGCTAAGGAATAAGAATCCAAGTTTTGATTCGATGACGTTTTTGTTTCGGGTACAAAATAGCAAAAAAATATTTTCACATAATGACCGCAAGAAAACCCATTTCATGGTTTTTGACAGAGCGTGGTCGTAAATTTTCTTTTGCTATCGTAACAGGTACCGGTATTGCATTAACTGCTGCAAGGTTTACTCCTCATACACTATTTATAGGAAAATATAAAGATTTTGTACATTATTACAGGTAACATAATATGATAGAAATTTTCTTTGAATACTAGCTAATATAGTAGATAACATATAAACTATTTTTTACAGTAATGGAAAACCAGCAGAACTTCCAGAGGTCATTCATAAGCAATTCGACAAATGTTTAAATTTACTTCAAATATCTGAAGTACACCAAAAATTAATTGAGCCATTTAGTGTATTTGGTTTTGATTTATTTCATGCTGGTAAAAGTCAAAAAATAGATAAAATACTAACTGTAGTGTGAGCTAAGCAGGACTATTGTTATTTGATATACTAAATTTGTTAAAACATCTTAGTTTATACATTTTTATTTCCAGGCAGTACAAATTCACGCTTTGGTGTATTAATTGGCATACCTATTAATTTTATGTATGGATCATTAGATGATGTTGAAAAACAAGATGTGCAGGTATTTTGAATATCCTATAGTAGCTATATACCACATTGTCTTACATTTACTTTTTGTCTAAGGACAATCTAATCTCACCAATTTCTAATGTCTTCACTCGGTTTCTCTACTATAATATGCATCTATTATACATTAAAACCTTCCTCTTGGATCACTCTATCTATTGCTGAAAACTGTATTAAAATTCATTAAGTAGTTTAAAAGATCTAAGCAAACAGACAGTGGAAGCGACTTCAATTTATACTATGTAAAGATTAATCAAGGTGATGTTGATACTCAGCTGAATGATTATACCTTTGTACAACAATTTTGATGTGCTAAAAGTATTATTTGGGAGGTCCGGGTTTGATCCTTGCCAAAGGCACACACCTCTGACTTTTCTGAGTTATGTGTGTTATTAGCAGTTAAATATCACTTGCTTTTTTTATGATAGTTAAGCAGAGGGTCCACCTGATGGAAAATGGCCACCAACGCCCATACACATTGACGAAACTAGAGGTTATCTTGTTTTGTCGATGTGTTGCCGTCTCGAAGATAGAGTGAGGAGAGGGAGCAAAGAGAAGACTGCTGCGGTTTCAATGGACCCCGGGCAAGAACCCGGTGTTCATTGGAATCGCAGCAGTAATGGGATGGGAGAGGGTGGGATAGATCTGGCCCACATGCGGCAGTAGTATTTATTTTTATTTTTGTTCTGTAAACATCTGTTCTGGTTTTCAGGTAAACCAGAAGAAGGTGGATTTAACATCAGAAGTTGGTAGATCATTAGGAGAAGCTCTTTTACTACCAGATAAAGTAAAAGAATTTGCTATTTGTAGAGAGATACTAATGACACAAAATAATAAAGTAATGTTTGAATCCACTTATCCATTTATGTCTATATTTTTTGTTTATAATTTATCTCAATATTTGAACAGAAGGCTTAACTTGTATATGGCACCACTGACTATTAGAGGAATGTTATATTCAATTGTTGGATTATTTGGCCTGGGTTCATATTTTCTCTTTAAAGATATGACTGAAATTTATTATGAAATGGAAGCAGACAAGAAGTTGTGCAACTTGGGATTGGATTATATTGAAAGTGGTGTAATATTTTATGAAAAATTACTTCAAAGGAATAAAGCCTTAAGAGAACTTATGGGTAAAGAGGGTGAGAAAAAGTATTCTAAAATGGGCAATGAAAATTATGGTTTAAGACAACCTCATATGGCACTGGTTCATAGGAAACATTTCTTTGAATTGAAACTAAAGGAGATTAATATGAGTAAAGAAGAAAATTTATAAAAATATACCAAAATAGAAACTTAATTATAAAATGCATAATGTAGTTTAGAACATAAATAAAATGTATAAAATAATGCTTTACATTTATTTTATCAACTCCCATACTTTAAATCCCCTATAAAAGATTGCAACAGTTAGCTTATTGCTATCATTAAAACACCCAATGTCGTAATAACCATTATATGATCCAAATGGATGATATAATGTATTGAATTTCATAATAACACTCAAATTCCTTCTACGCCAATGGTTTACTGCTCGATGCGTGGTATTACGCTTGGGTAAAAAATAAAATCGATATATATCGTCGATAGTTTAAATGTCAAAATTTCGATATTTATTTCGAAGTATCAAATTCGATATTTTTAAGAGCATACATAAAGCAGCACTACTGAATCATTCCTTTTTTTCTATCTCTTGTTAACCCACGATTTCCACACCCCCACTACTAGTAGAAAGAGTAAACTCTCAGTAACTTCACTATCGTCGCATGTATTCGATCGCGAACTGCGCCAAACTCTCATTACATCACCTAAAATATAACCACGGTAAAATATTAGTTATTTTTTCTACATATATCGACGAATTTTAAAAATATTGATATGATATATATCTCGTATCGATATATATCTTATCAATATTTTTAAGTGTAGAGTGACAACTGACTTTGACAACTTCGATATGTGTGTTTTGTGTTCTAAGCACATTCAATACTGTGACTTGGGTTCCAACTTCCAACTCAATCTGCAGTCATAACTTTCAGAGGCCAAATGCTTCCTTCCCACATTTATTCATATCACTCTTCCCTCCCCGTTGAGACCTATCAATACCCAACCATTCAATGCCTCAATTGCTGTCGATTTGGTCACGTAAAGAACCAATGCCGATCAAAGCCTAGGTGCTATAAGTGCTCCGAAGCTCACTCTGGTGAATCCTGTCATATTAGCACCGAGGAATATAAATGTATTCTTTGCTTAAGTAAGCATCTCGCCACAGATAAGCAATTCATGGAGTTTTCTCGACAGCAATCAATAAAAAAGGTTATGTCAGATGAGAACATTTCATATGTAGAAGCTTCTTCACGTTTCCTTTCAGTACGTCCCTCTTACTCAGAAATAACATAAGAAATGTTCACTCCTTCTCAAAAAGCATTCCCCCTTTTAACCAATTTACTAACCAAACCTCATCCTCTAGATCTCGATTGCATATGCAATCACAGTCCAGTTCCAAATCATACCGTGAAACCGTTTTCCACACTCCTCGTCCCAGAGCTCCTGCAGCAAAGGGATACAATTTTTCAGCCCATCAAGCCATTATTAGAAACCCATCTTCCTCTCTTAATAATGGATCCGCTATAAAACCTGTTGAAAATTCATATGCTACTCCCTCCACCACAGAGGATTTAATCCCTCTCTTAAAGGAATCCCTCAAAAATATTACTGAACAGTTTAAAAATGCAACATTACCGCCCAACGCTGCTCAAGTTTACTCGACAATCGGTTCTTACCTTGAACATGGATTTGCTAAAGATTATACAATGGAACTGCCAAGGCGCTAATAACAAAAAATATGAACTATTATTTTTAATTAATGATCATAAGCCTCTTATTCTTGCCATCTCTGAGACATGGTTTGGGCCTAGTTCTCGCTTTAGAGTTCCTGGCTATGCCTGTCTGAGGGATGACAGGGATGATGGGTATGTAAGCGCTATTCTTGTTCGGCGCCCTATTGTCTACTCCTGTATTCATCTTCCTCCTCACAGTCAAAGCATTCAGGCTGTGGCTGTGAGAATTCTTAATATTTCCTTTCTTTCCGTCTATATTCCTCATCCTCACTCCTCTATTATTCAAGAACTGAGATCTATCCTTTCCTCCTTACCTCTTCCTGTTTTTTTGATGGGAGA
Source organism: Limenitis camilla (assembly GCA_905147385.1). Taxonomy (NCBI): domain Eukaryota; kingdom Metazoa; phylum Arthropoda; class Insecta; order Lepidoptera; family Nymphalidae; genus Limenitis; species Limenitis camilla. Next base: position 7,015,747 of record LR990234.1, on the reverse strand, counting down.
TTTTAACTCACATCATACGATGTGGGGTTCTAGCCACTGTGATTGGTTCTCAGCTCATCTGTTGGAGATTTTTGATGATTTTAATATTTGCATTATAAATTATGGTTCTCCTACTCGTCGCCCATATCCCAATGAAAATCCTAAATCTGCAATTGACTTATCTCACTGTTCGCCTTCTCTGGCTTCTCTTACTTCTTGGAATACTCTGTCCAGTACACATGGTAGTGATCACTACCCCATATTGATAACTTTAATACAAAATTCTACTCCACTCATTAACCTTAATCCACTTCTTAGATATAAGCTTAAAAAAGCAAATTGGTATGATTTTACAACCACTGTTGATGAGCTTACAACTTATTTTTACAGACGCTTCTAAACTATCACCAGACGGCAAGGTCCCCAGATTCAAAATTGTCCTTCAATTCAAGTGCCCTCCTCAATCATCCATTTTTACAGGCGAGGCTGTTGCTTTGTATGAAGCTATACTGTTTTCGCTCTCCCATAATCTTAAACAGACAGTTATTTTTACCGACTCACTAAGTTGTTTGCTTGCTATCAAAGATAACCCTTTTCGTAGTAAGTCGAAGTTTTACCACATTTTAAAGATTCTGGAAGCTCTTTTTTCTTGCTACCAAAAAGGATTTGATATTCTTTTAGTCTGGATCCCGAGTCATTCGGGCATTAAGGGTAATGAAACTGCAGATACATGCGCGAAATTAGCTATCCAAACTGGCACTCTTGAGCATTTTTCTAATTCGTCCCAAGATCTGTGTTGCCTTGCTAAAACTCATTTGGATAAATCCTGGAACGAGCAATGGGAATTATCGAAATCTTGCAAAGGCAAATTTTACGCCTCTTTTCAACCTGAAATACCGAGACGACCATGGTTTTTTACTCAAAAATCTACTGATCGATGGGTTATTACTACAATATGTCGTCTACGTCTCGGACACGCATGTACACCTGTGCACTTGGCTAAGATTAGAGTTAGGGACCACTCGTTGTGTGAATGCGGACTTGACGAAGGTTCTGCCTCTCACATCCTTTTTAATTGTATTAAACTTCTACACCCTCTCTATGATGTTCTCCCTTGTAAAGTCCCCCGTCCATTAAGTGTTAAATGTTTATTGATGTTTGTGTTTAGTCCCTTATGTACATTTCTATGTAAATATGTGAAAATTAACAATATTAAACTATAAAACTAATTATTTATATTAATATCATTTTATTTTTTATATTATTATTGTTACTTTATTTATGTATATTTCACTGTGTTATCCATTTTGTTTTAGGTACTAACAATAAATACCACATACTCTAAAGTTTGGCTATACAAGTTTAAGTGTGAAATTCTTTCCTCTACCGAACACAGTCTCTTTGGCTGCTTTCTCCATTTCACGTGACATTGGCGGAGTTAAATGTGATCTATTGGCACGCCTAAAGGCCATACACTAATTGAATTGAATTGAATCTAATCTTTGATACTATTTGGTGCAGGTGTGTAGCAAAGAGTATCATCTTTGGCAAAGAGTATAATGTATATGTGTGTAGGTAGAGGTACTGGTTCTGTGAGGATTTGATTTGGATTTTGGATCAACTATCAATAGCGAATTATTTTTATTTATTGAACTATGCGTAAATAATTTGAATATGTAGGAAATTAAAATATTTAGATTCTAGGCAAAAGTTATCGGAGTAGAGTGATGAGGCATACCAGAAAACAATTATTAAGATCAACTTTAGTTGCTTAACTCCATTAATGAAGATTTGTTCAGCTATTGCTTATAATTAATACTTATTACTAGGAAATTAAGGTAATGTTATCATAAAAAATTGTTACGTTAAAATGTTAAAGGTTAGGTTAGCTAAAGCTAGACCAAGCTCAAGTGCTATCTAAATTCAATTCAGTGCCATATGGAATATAAGGATATATATCTCCAATTTGGGATTAATATAGTATTGAAAATTAGTAGTTTTTTATCCACTGACTGTACAGTCTTTTCATCAATAGACAAATATATAGATACTTTTTTGTATCTGATCGAGTGTTGGTCTAAGTATATGCATCAGTATTTCACAATTAAAAATCACTGTCGAAATTTGTACTTTCCTAATTTCAAAGATGGTTCTATGCTGTGCATTTTAAAAGATCTTTATTCTACAACTTCATTATAAACAGCAGAAGTAGAAAATACATCCATGAAACATACTAATCTACTTTCTTAGGTATTCCTCTGGAAAATCCTTCATCTTGAATTGAGTTTCAACTCTGTACTTTCCTATTTTTAAATAATTATAAAATCTCATTGTTCATTGTATTATACATTTTCTTCTTTATAGATAATGGAAGTCATGAATAACCAAGATAATATTGAAATTAATTTAATTAACTTGCCTCCCAGTAACATAGGCAACAATGATTTATACAGCAATGTAGAAAATGTACCCTCTACACCACAAAATATGAACCAACAACATTTATCTGGAGAGGTTACACTTACTCCTACTAATAGATCTTATACACCTCAAGTGCCTTCTAACCCTCACAGCTCAATGACTGCTATTACTCCAATAGCCAGTGCAGTCAGTCAAGCAAAGAGCAGTGTTAAATTTCAGTAAGTACTTATTCATATTTGTATTATATTCCTGCAAAACAATATACTAAAACAATTATTTTATTTGAATATTCAGTAACTCTTTTATTTTTTTTTAGAAATTGTGTTTCCACAGTCAGTTTAGGATGTGAATTAAAATTATTGGATATATATTGCCGCACAAGGTATTCAGAATACAACCCTGCAAGGTTCCATGGAGTTGTAATGAAAATTTTAGAACCTCGGGCTACCGCTTTAGTATTCAGGTAGGGAATAGGCTTGTGTCCACTAATAACAATTTGCTTGGAATGGAAACTATAAATTTCTAATTATAAATAAAGAGACCTAGATAAGAAAAAACCAGCCTATTTCTCATAAAAGTTAAACATTATTAATATTTTTAGAACATAAATTTGAAAAAAATAGACATTAAGTCATGACAGTGAACACCGATCAGAAAGTGTTGCATCACACCACGCAAAACATCTGTTGTGTTGTTGACGTTTTCATACACAGTTGACACTTGACACAGATTTAAACAGTTTTATTTAGCAGACTGTGATATCATTCAAAACACCATGACACTATTCAGTGTTTTCGAGGAAAATAAATCGCTTTTTTTAAATATAAAATATGTAATGTAAATATTGATTTTTCTTTAAAATATAGGTTTTTTGGGATAAAATAGATATTAAAGTATATAATTAACCAAGTTTTCAAATTTAGTCAACTAGCCTATTATAGAACCTTTGTTGTTAGCAAAGGTTCTATAATAGGCTAGTTGACTAAATTTTTGTATTAAGCAGTTGGATTAAGCAGTCCTAATTATTCATTTAAATTTTTTCAGATCAGGAAAAATTGTATGTACAGGTGCAAAGAATGAACATGATTCTTATATTGCTGCAAGAAAATTTACCAGGATTATTCAAAAACTTGGATTTCCAGTAATTATTTTATTTTATTATACTAATCTAATTATAGATACTATAGTTTATTCTTAAACATAAAATGGCCCCATCATACCCGACCCAGCTTTGCACTGTGCAATGTCTGCTTAGATTTAAAATATTAGTGTGCCAAATTTCAATGATCTATTTAGTCATTAAAATCTAATATTTATAATATTAGTAGATAATAATTTTTTATTTCAGGTTAAATTTCTTAATTTTAAAGTTCAAAATTTCATTGCAACTGCAGATTTAAGATTTCCAATAAGATTAGAAGCACTTCAGCAAGCACATGGTCAGTTCGCATCTTATGAGCCAGAACTGTTTCCTGGATTAGTTTACAGAATGATAAGGCCCCGAGTTGTTCTTTTAATATTTGTTAATGGAAAATTAGTAATAACAGGTAAGGCTTAATTATAAACATGAGTTAATTGTTTAATATTACCAAAAGATGCACAAAAATATTACAATCAATGTATTGATATATTAATTACTAGAGGCCTGCCCTCGCTTTGCTTCGGGTATTTTAAACAATATTATAATTGATGTCCTTAAATTGTCACTCTGTAATTGTGTAGTTTTTCATTATTTGAAAAAAGAGAGAGTAAGAAAAAATTATAAAAAGAAAAATAATAGATACAAAAATAAAAGAAAACGACAGATGCTAAGAGAGGAAGAACAGAGCAAAAATAAAACTAAATAGGTAAAGGAGAGAGAGAGAGAGAGAAAGAGCGAGAGAGATAATCGATTTATTATAAGAGGAAGAGAGATGGAAATACTATAGATTTTTCTCAATGAAAGAATTTTTAAAATCGGATCAGTAGAAACAAAATGGCCATATTCTATTATTTAAAAAATGTATATGGCAACACTAAATCACCTTTGTCCCTCACAAATAGTGTAGTTTTCTATTAGTGAAAGAATTTTAAAAATCGGATCAGTAACAACAAAATGGCCATATTTTATTAATTAAAAATATATATGGCAACACTAAATCACTTTTGTTACTCACGAATAGTGTAGTTCTCTATCAGTGAAAGAATTTTAAAAATCGGATTAGTAACAACAAAATGGCCATATTCTATTAATTAATAAATGTATATGGCAACACTAAATCACTTGTTACTCACGAATAGTGTAGTTTTCTATCAGTGAAAGAATTTTAAAAATCGGATTAGTAACAACAAAATGGCCATATTCTATTAATTAATAAATGTATATGGCAACACTAAATCACTTTTGTTACTCACGAATAGTGTAGTTTTCTATCAGTGAAAGAATTTTAAAAATCGGATTAGTAACAACAAAATGGCCATATTCTATTAATTAATAAATGTATATGGCAACACTAAATCACTTTTGTTACTCACGAATAGTGTAGTTTTCTATCAGTGAAAGAATTTTAAAAATCGGATTAGTAACAACAAAATGGCCATATTCTATTAATTAATAAATGTATATGGCAACACTAAATCACTTGTTACTCACGAATAGTGTAGTTTTCTATCAGTGAAAGAATTTTAAAAATCGGATTAGTAACAACAAAATGGCCATATTCTATTAATTAATAAATGTATATGGCAACACTAAATCACTTTTGTTACTCACGAATAGTGTAGTTTTCTATCAGTGAAAGAATTTTAAAAATCGGATTAGTAACAACAAAATGGCCATATTCTATTAATTAATAAATGTATATGGCAACACTAAATCACTTTTGTTACTCACGAATAGTGTAGTTTTCTATCAGTGAAAGAATTTTAAAAATCGGATTAGTAACAACAAAATGGCCATATTCTATTAATTAATAAATGTATATGGCAACACTAAATAACTTTTGTCACTCACGAATAGTGTAGTTTTCTATCAGTGAAAATTTTTTTTAAATCGGATTTGTAGTTCCTGAGAAACTTTTCAATTTACAAAATGGCCACCTTATGGCACTTAAATGGCCATATCTTTTTAATTAGAATATTTATGGCAACACCACATAGCCTATGTTACCCGGAAAGGATGTAGCTTCCTATCGGTGCAAGAATTTTCAAAATCGGTTCAGTAGTTTTAGAGCCTATTCGCAACAAACAAACAAACATACAAATCTACAAACAATCAAATCTTTCGTCTTTATGTAATAGTATAGAAGTATAGATAAATGATTGTATTAGTTATAAAAAACATTTTATTTAATGATAGTAGGTATATTTAAAAATTTAACCAGTAATCAGTCTATTTCTCATGTGCCATAAAAGTTAAAGATTATTAATATATTTAGAAAATAAATTTGGAAAAAATAGGCATTAAGTCATGTGATAGGGAACACCAATTACGTCATGCCACGCAAAACATCATTGTTGTTGTTGATGTTTTCATACAACGGTGTAACCTTACTCCCCTTGTATAAATAATTTGTCTGGCGTTTTTATGGTTGTGTTTTTACTCTGGGGCATACAGTACTTGTAATACAAAGAATTCAATTTTAGAAAACAGTTGACACAAATGTAAACAGTTTTATTTCGCAGACTGTGACGTTATTCAAGACGCCATGACACTATTCAGCATTTTCGAGAGATCTCTAAAAATATAGGTTTTTTGGGATAAAATAGATATTAAAATATATAATTAACCAAGTTTTCAAATTTATTTAACTTGCCTTTTTTGCATATATAACTTAGGTCTAAAAGTATGATATTTCATTAGATTAACAAATTTTATATTTGTTTCAGGTGGTAAAACTAAAAATGAAATATATGAAGCAGTAGATATTTTACATCCAATTCTTAGAAGCTTTAAGAAGAATTAGGTTTATCCATCAAAATGATTTTTGTATCTAGCTATATTGCGCTGCAGCTCAAGAAGTGTCCTTGTAAGACCCACTAGCTGCCACATGAGGTTAAAGTCAAGCTCAGCAGTGCGGCTGTATTGAGAGAAACACTCATTATTTAATGTTAAACATTCAGTAACCAACTTTTCCCAGAACATGTCAGCAGAGTATTATTATCACATTAGTGTGCTCTACCATTGATATCAAATTATATAGCAATACAAGTGTTTTATTTGCAAAGTTAAGTTTATCTATGCATTTTTAAAGATTTTAAACGGTAAACACTCATGTAATTTTTTGTATCGTAGTTTTACTTAAGTTTCAGCCGCATTCGGCGGCCTTCCTTAGAGTGGACACACGCGCGTTGACGGCTCGGCGGACACTTATCTATGCAGCAACAAGATGATTTTAAAGTGTATATTCACCAACACTTTCTAAAAATGCTTCCATGGCAGGTTCATAAGATCAAATGTTGGGGAAAATAAAACAATGTTTAACAAATTTGCTTTTTATTTGGTACAATTTTTATTCTTATATTATAATGAGACAGTGATTAGTAATTATAAACCTATTATACCAATCAAGAACTACAACTCAAACATTCATCTTTATTAGCTAAAGAGCAGGCTATCATTGACATATTGACCTCATCTGTCTCAGCCTCCCCATTAGAAATTTTAGCTTTATCGACGGTGAATTGGATCGCATTGGCGGCTGGTTTAGTGCGCAAGTAGTACATTCCTGTCTTCAAACCCATCTTCCACGCATGGAAATGTATTGATGTCAGTTTACCATAATTGGGCTTTGCAACATGTATATTAAACGATTGGCTTTGATCTATAAAGGCTCCGCGATCTGCAGCCATCTGGATAGATGTCTTAAGGGAGATTTCCCATACCGTTTTGTACAAATCTCTAATTTCTTTTGGAATCTTTTCAATATCTTGTATGGACCCATTATTGTAAATAATTAGATTCTTCATATCTTCGTCCCACAAATCTGCCTGTGTTAAGTCTGTTAGAAGATGATGGTTGACCACTGGAAATTCTCCAGAAAGGACTCTTCTTTGATATATATTAGATGTAAAGGGCTCAAAAGACTCACTGTTACCAAGAATCTGTGCAGTAGAAGCAGTTGGCATGGGAGCTAACAGAAGAGAATTGCGTAGCCCATGTTTCTTAATCTTCTGCTTGAGCAGTGCCCAGTCCCAAAGATCTGTGGGAGTCTTTTTCCACATATCATATTGCAATATACCTTGGCTTGCTGGACTTCCCTCATATGTGCTGTAAACCCCTTCTTTCTCAGCTAATTCACAACTAGCCTCCAGTGCACCATAATATATAGTTTCAAAGATTTGTTGATTCAGCAAAATTGCTTTTTCACTCTCATATGGTATTCTCATTAACACAAAAGCATCTGCCAATCCTTGCACACCAATTCCAATAGGCCTATGTCGAATATTAGAATTCTTAGCTTCAGGAACTGGATAAAAGTTGACATCAATAATTTTATTCAAGTTTTGAGTAACAGTTTTTGTAACCTGTTTTAGTTTATTAAAATTAAATGTTTTATTTTCAACAAACATGTTGAGCGCTATGGAGGCTAGATTGCAAACTGCCACTTCATCTGATGAGGAGTACTCTACAATCTCAGTGCACAGATTGCTACATTTGATAGTACCAAGATTTTTTTGATTAGATTTACTGTTGCACGAGTCCTTGTAGAGCATATAAGGTGTTCCTGTTTCTACTTGGGCTTCTATGATAGCTTTCCAGAGTTCTTGGGCACGGATTTGTTTCACAAATCTTTTTTCTTGTTCATATTTTTCATACAATGCTTCAAATTCTTCCCCCCAACAATCTGCTAGGCCTGGACTATTATGGGGACACATTAGGCTCCAGGTTTCATCCTTCTCTACCCTTTTCATGAAAAGATCTGGTATCCATAAAGCATAAAACAATTCCCTGGCTCTCATTTCTTCTTTGCCCGTATTCTTTTTCAAATCTAAAAATTCAAATATATCAGCATGCCAAGGTTCCAAGTAAACTGCAAAAGCTCCTGGGCGCTTGTTGCCACCTTGATCTACATATCTCGCAGTGTTGTTGTATACTCTTAACATTGGAACCAAACCATTGGAAACACCATTTGTTCCAGCTATGTAGGTTCCTCTGGCTCTAATGCAGTGTGTGTGTAGACCGATACCTCCTGCTGATTTAGAGATCAAAGCGCATTGCTTCAGTGTGTCATATATTCCTTCTATACTGTCATCTTTCATGGCTATGAGAAAGCAAGAGGACAACTGCGGACGAGGTGTAGCAGCTGAAAACAGTGTCGGACTTGCATGTGTAAAATACTTTTCAGACAACAAATTGTATGTATTAATAGCACTATCAATGTCTTCTCCATGAATACCAATAGATACTCTCATAAGCATTTGTTGTGGTCTTTCAACAACCTGTAATAAACAATTACATATTATGTAAATAGAACTATTAAAGTTTATTGTGCACAAGACCCACCAAAACAACCAGATTAAATTCACAAAAAGGTTCAAATGGTATCTAAGGGTTATCTTTTAGCCTTCTGCTAATTTAATTATAATTTATTCTCCTCAAGAGTATTGATTTTTAATTAAATTTTGGTTTCAAAAAATGCACAACTATTAACTAAAAGAAGAAATACTTGTATTTTACAGTTAACCATAACTGGTTATTTATACTGCCAAATAACTTAACCTTACCTTATTATTTATTTTCAGTAAGTAAGATCTTTCTAAAGTTTTAAATCCAAAGTAGTTATATTTAAAATCTCTGTCATACACAATTGAGGAATCAAGCCTATCCTTATTTTTCATAATAATGTCATAATGAAAATCAGATATCATTGGTGTCCTTTTCTTTGTGTGTGGATTAACAATGTTGTATAAATCTGATATGACACCTAAAAAATAATTATGAGGATAATTAAAAAAAGTAAGTTTTATAATCTTATAATTCTTTGTCTAGGATGACTATCATCAAGCCATATATTCACTTACTTGAAAAGTGCTTTTTTGTTTCCTTATGAAGATTGGTTATTGCGATTCTTGCAGCTAAAATAGCATAATCAGGATGGTCCGTTGTCATTGTAGCTGCTATTTCAGCTGCTAAGTTGTCCAGTTCAACTGTTGTGACACCAGAGTAAATGCCACTTATTACTTTTAAAGTTATACTGACCTGTTAAATGGAAAGAAATAAAATTAGCTTACATCTACACATGTCAATACGGTAAACAATCCCCTCAAATTAAAGAATGTATTTAATTAAAGGTTTCGAATTGATTGAATTTAGATTTAAAGATTGAAAGATATATAGGTTGTCAACAGTGCAGGTAATCTGTGACACAACATTCATTGACTGTTAGCCAGTACAAAGTACGCCGGGTCAGCTAGTATAGAGATAAACTTTGTAAATTTGTTTATTTGGCAGAATATCATTCAGTACAACAAAACAAAAATCTTGAAATCATAATATAATTAAGATTAACATACTTACAGGGTCAACAAAGTCATTATTTAATCCATAACATAATTTTTTTATCCTCGATGTAATTTTGTCTATATGCACTTCCTCCATTCTTCCATCTGTTAAAAAAATATTTTACAAGTAAACAAATTGTGTATAGATATCCTACTAATATTATAAACGCGAAAGTTTGTAAGAATGTATGGATTTGTTACTCTTTCACACAAAAACTACTGAATGCATTTTGTTGAAACTTTACAATAATATAGCTTACACATCAGAAGAACACATAGGCTATAATTTATAATGATATAGTGTGAATTATCCAAAATATAGCGGGTGAAACAGCGGGCTGCATCTGGTTAATAATAATAGTATTTATATTCCAATAGAACTTACCTCTCTTCACAACAAATAATTTACTTTTTCCGACCATTTTTGAAATTATATTCTTGTTTTTAAAGTGTTTTAAAGATATAGAATATTCTCAAAGCCACTTGACTTGAAGCAATCTGAAAGTTTTTGAAATATCACATTTACTGTTTTATAATGTAATATTACTAACTTAATAGATATTTAATTTTTCATGCTACTACAGACAAAAAGAAATTTTAGACCTGTTGAATTCATTAAAATACTAGATACAATAGCAATTTTTATGTGATTGTCTTATAGAAATGTTTTTAGCATTCCATTATTTACTTTTCTTGTTATTGGCCATAGAACATACAATTAAATCATTAATTCAACCATTAAATCACTAATATTATTAGAGAATAACAAGTGTTCATGTTTACAGCTTTTCAAATGGAGTAATTTAATGCCTACATAAAGTGATTTGCTAGATTAGTGTGTTATTCCCCTAATAAAGAGTTAGAAAAACTTATTTGATTCAATCATCCCTTTTGAGGCTTTTTATCTCTACTTCAAGTCAGCAATTTGCACAGAGCTGTTATCATAATTAAATATTTTCTATCTAAGAATGAATAAAGTAAATGAATTATTACTTAGGGACATATAGTAGCATAGCTGCGTGTGGGAGACAATCGTTCATAAGTTGAATACAGTTCTTACTTCTGTTAGTAGTTAATACCCAAAATCCTCTAATCTAAATTATTCTTTTTCAACATAAGTTTCCTCTTTTTATAGCTCAGTAAAAAAATGTAAGTTTTGGTCCTCAAAGACCATCTTTATTTTGGGGTTGACACTCCAGCCATCCGCTCTTATACTAAAGGTAACTTAAATTAAAAAAAAGAGCTAACTAGGCATTTTCAGTTGCATAATTAGCATACAGCGCATAATCTTTATAAAATTGTATGTTTTGAAATTATACAAATACAATCTTTGTACAATTTCAATGTAAACTATTTATGCTATTGTTTAGTAAAAAGTTTAACTGCCAACAAAAAGTAATACCATCTTTATTATATACTTAACACTTACCTCCGATGCCTAACTTAAGTGATTACAACACTTTAAAAGATTCCAATATCAATAATGAAGACTAGACTTAAAAGTAAAGAAAAAGTACTACAAAACGATATGAAAAACCATAACGCATCATCGAACGGCGGGAAAATTCTATAAGCAGTGTTACTAGTGTGAACAAATTTAAATCAAATTCCGAATTCTGTTTGTCTGCTAAAGCCTAACTATATATTATGTACTTTTGTGTCTGGATCAAAATATTCTATCAATACAGAAATTCTTGAATTACAATATTTATGCTACATGGTTTTTAAAAAATACGTCATTGTTTGATGTTAATAACCATTTATGAGCCCGAAAAGCCGATTCTTCAAATAAACGTCTTATCGATTAATTAGAGATGAGAATTGAGATTCCCAGGAGGGATGTCAAAGTTAAAAAAATATTCATATTTATAAAAATATCAATATCGATATATCAGTCACTTTCAAAAGATTGCGTTTTTAAAATAATAGTGTATTTAGGTCAATATGTAATATCAATAGCAATTTTTATACAAAATAGGTACTTTAACTGAGGTAGGGCACAGCAGGAAACTTCCTGCTCAAATATTGAGCAGCCCGACTGGGGTAGTACCTCGACCTTACAGAAGATCACAGCTAAATAACACTACTCTAAAGCAGTGTTGTGTTCCTGTTGGTGAGTAAGGTGACCAGAGCTCCTGGGGGGAATTGGGGATAGGGTCGGCAACGCGCTTGCGATGCTTCTGGTGTTGCAGACGTCTATAAGCTACGGTAATCGCTTACCATCAGGTGAGCCGTACGCTTGTTTGCCGACCTAGTTACATAAAAAAAAAAAAAAAAATAAAAAAAAAAAATCTCAATAACATTGAGGTATTTTTATATTCCTTTTTTTAGGCAAAAATATCAAAAACTAAAAATCAAACACGCATGATCCCCTGTCAGCCGGCTCCTATTCTAATCTTGGGCCTAATCGGTCACCAAAAAGAGCGCTCCTTTTCCAATGACGAACTAGTTCGCTCTTTTAGTTCGAACGAACGAAAAAAATCGTCTTTTTTTAGTCTTGGGCCTAGTCGGTCACCAATGACAGCGTTCTGTTTAGTTTGCAATCCAAAAAGCGAACTAGTCCGCTCTTTTAGTTCGAACGAACGAAAAAAATCGTCTTTTTTTAGTCTTGGGCCTAGTCGGTCACCAATGAGAGCGTTCATTTTAGTTTGCAATCCAAAAAGCGAACTAGTTCTCTCTTTTAGTTCGTTAGTTCTTTTCTTAAATAATTTAGTAAAAATAATAAATAAAGGAAAAAAACATTGATATCGATATCCTTTTGTGTATACAGTTACTTTTTTTCCGTTCGTCCTTATCACTTTATTTAGATAAATAAAAAAATATAGGATTTTTCATCCAATTTTCGATATTGGATAATTTGTATCGATATATCGGATCAATACATATCGGCTAAAAATATCGATACTCTTTCAACAAGCCTAGTTCCTAGACATCCCAACCGATAATAATTATTATAATCTTTGAGCTATCTTTGATCACATACATAATATAATCTATGAACATTAGAAAAACTGTTTCAATTTTTAAAAATTCCACTTTTCTTTTGAATAATTATTGGTTTCTCATATAATGAGGTTAAAAAATGATTGCTTTCTTAGCCAGTACGGTCAATGCACTAGCTATTTTCTTACAAAATCTTGTTGGCGTTTGTTCGTCAGTTGGAGAAGTGATCGTTTTAATAATAACAATTATTACTACAGTTGCTTGTATTACTTTAAAGAGTGTATTGGTATTCTTTCAAATAATTTACGAAGACAATATATACGTCTTCACTGACGATTTGCCTAATCTGGTTAACAACTTGAACGATGTTTTACGCAATCAGTGGTCTCATTTGTACAATATTTTGTCAACAATGGGCAGTGAAGTTGGTCTCACGTTGAACATATTAACTAACAACGTGAAGTGGTTATTCAGTACAGTGATTTTTGTTATTTGTGAAATTTTAACCCATCTCAAGAAGACAGTCACATTCCTCGGTGATACATTATGGCTTTTGCTTACATTTATGCCTGTGCATCTCCCTGAATTAGCCAAAGCCTTTTTCAAGTATGTGAAGGACTATATAGTTAATAATATAATTGAAGTCTACATGGCTCTGTTAAGGGTTACTAATTTTCTATCAGATGTGCCTCTGCAGTCGTTCATGGGTATAATAACGACTATTATTTTAGTACGCACTTGTATACATTTTAGAGAGACAATACACATTATGATTATAAATATTTATTGGACTTTGGTACGAAAAGTGACATACCTTTATCATTCTATTTATAATTATTTTACGGACTCTGAAGTCAGAATAATAACAAGAATGATTGGTAGCCAAGCTGTGACTCCTAGTGATGGTGATGTCAATCTAGTAAGTGACACTGATCAGACAAATGGTACTGATGCCTTGTGTGTAATTTGTCAGGAAAGACAAAAATGTGTTCTTATTTTGCCTTGTCGCCATATATGTTTATGTAGTGAATGTTGCATGCGTCTCTATGGATACCAACGCACATGTCCTATTTGCAGAACTTTTATTTACCATTCAGTTAATGTGTATTTGTGATGTTATTAAGTTAGTAGAATGTAACTTAATTCCTATGATTTGGATAAAATTGTTGTCTGTACTCTGTAGACTAAAAAATATATTTAAAAATATGTATTTGATGATTGAAAATTTGATTACATAATTTTATTGCAAATATTTACTTTGTTCTATTATTTTATAATTATTAAATATGTTAAAATAAATCTATTGTTCATTCTCATCAAGTAATTTATAAATATGTGAAAATTATCTTTAAGAAAAAAACATTTTATTAACTATTATTAAGTGCATTCCACTGAGCGTTCACAATGACCATTCTCACAACCACAATTTTTCCTGTTCCACTTATTTGCAGGCATTACAAACATTAACCCAAGTGAAATGGGTTTATGAGTGTTGACAAAATAATTCAAATGGCGAATTATAAAGCTATAGTTTTAAAAAGTTATGGTTATTATTATTTGTAAGTCTTAACAATAAACTTCAATAATTATTGGTTAAATTAATTTATATTTTTTATTTAAATATTTTCTATATTTATACTTAAATTGAAACACTTCCACTAATAAATCACTATCTGTATCAAATAAAACTTTCCTTCCTTCCTTCTTCTTTTAATGGCTTCTAGTTGTGCACAATAGACATGCACAGGGTACTTTGCCAATGTCACGTTTATTTACATCTCATTTTGTCTTCTTTGGTTTGGTGGCTCTCAGATGCGCACTCTCGCCATGTTTTAAAAATGCCGCCAAATTTGCAACGACGGCCGATGACCCACTGTTTAAGATGTGTCGTCATGAGCTAAAATCATGACGTCATTAGTGACGTTTTCGCCGCGATCACAACGATCCTAGGCGTCAAGTGGAACGTCTAAAAGAGCATTTTGTATTTTGCGAATGCTTAGTGAAATGCACTTTTATGATTCTATTTCCTACAAAAGATGTCAGAAAATTTTAGAAGTTTGTTCTATTTTGGGCTATTGCCTATATATTAGCAATATGTAAATAGAAATTCCAAAAATAGTTTATCCTTCTTTATGCATGAATAGATAAGTACTATTAAGTATGTATGTACCATATACAACACTTGTACTCAAAATATGTGTTTCCTTTTCAAGATAACTATGTATATACCTATTCTTCATATATATATAATCAAATAATTATTAACTTAGTTATGTATCTTTATATTATCAATACTGACAAAGCACTATCTAATCGTTATCCACTATTAACAATTTCAATTGAAGCAAGAAGCATCTCTGAATTTATTCTTATGAATCTAAATCAATTTTCAAGCACTGGACAACTGTTAATAATAATAATTTATATTCACAAGGTTTAGCCAATAGCTTAACAAAAGACAAACTAATATAACAATATAAATTATTGTATTCTTCTTAAATTGCTTAACATATAAGTATCAGACACTTCACTATCACTACGTGTTAGCAAATGTTGTCCTGTATAATTAAAAGTATTTAATGTAAATACTGCAATAATAAGTATTATAAAACCACAAATACAACCTAATACATTTTGAGTTGTCATGTTTTCCCATTCTCTGAACAGGATACCTGAAGCTATAATAACTAATACTGTAAACATAACATAGTATACTGGGGTAACAATACTTGTGTTAAAAATATCAAGAGCTTTATTCAAATAATTCATTTGAACAATTATGCACATAATAGACATTCCCAAAAGCAACCAAAAAAGATAATTCGAAAAATTATTGTTCCCTCCATCACTTATACTTTCCTTGATGCCTAAAGCTACTCCTTTACAAAATACTACAGTCAAACTACCTATGGCAGAACAAATTAACAAATATACTGCAATATTTGTGTTACCAAATCTAGGAACAAAAACAATTTTAACTATAAGAGTCATCACTAAAATTGTTAATACATACAACAAGAAAATAAAGTCTAACAATTTTGTAGACAAGTCGGAAAAAATCTTTATCTCATCAGTTTTAGGAGAATGTATGACGAAGATGATTGAACCTACAATGCAAAGAAAACACCCAACCTGAAATGAAATATAATTAATTTATAATATTTTAAAAATATTTAAAAGCATGGTTTAATGTGTTCAATCATAAATAACTCACAGACTATTCTTTGTGTTAAGTGTAGTTGTGTGTAGTGTTTTTGCAAGATGAAGAAGTGGTCAGTGCGAACATCTGATTTGTTAAATTACATTAACGAAAAGAAAAATTTTAAATGTTAATTATTACCATATATTAGAATATAGAATTAATACTATAAAAAACGAACCTTTCCAATGAAGTTTAGTTTTTCCTGAAGAAATTGAGAGGAAAGAACTGCTGCTACAAGTATGCTTAGAGCACCCAGGGGTGTTACAAGGGCTGCTGGGGCAAATGCATATGCTAAGAGGTTAGCTCCTTCACCAACACCCACTGTTACAAATAGAATGAATCATTAGCCAAGGCAAAAGATAATTTAAGATAATATTTTAAGAAGTGTTACATTACTTGTTATTAAGCCTAACCACCACATCCATTGTTTCAGATATGCATAGCCTCCTGCCGAAGCTCTTAAATTACCTAATGCATTTATCTTTTTAAGTGCGAGTTTCTTTACTATAAAACTAGATCCGATGAATATACTTGAAGAAATAGCCAAGCATAAACCAATAGAAAAAGAGACATGGTCATAATTTTGTTTATGCTGCAATATTGTATTTTTCATTTTCACATTAATATTTTATTATTTATCAACTTTAAATTTCTAAAGAGGTCTCAGCTCAGTAGGTAGTGTTATTATTATTAAGTTTAAGTTTAATGGCTTTTAGGCGTGATAGTAGGTAGTGTCTTTTTACTTTTAGACGTGCCAGTTAAGTACAATAAACTCCGCCAATGCCATGTGAAATGGAGAAAGCAGACTGTTCGGTAGAATCGAAAGATCGCAGATTAACTTCTTTTTCCAAACTGTAGAAATTGGTGGTTTTATTCGCTAATGAAACTAATTAATTTGACTGATTTGAAATATTAATTTAAAAATTACAAAATAATGATAAGATCATCAAAACCGTATGGTACAATTTTTGTCGCAGAAGCCAGATTTAAGGAATAGACACTAAAAATATAAATCTACGGTTTTTATTTATTTATAATCTATAATCTGGTGGCATAAGAAAAATAAAAAAAAAATTGTGATCAATTGATATTGCCATATCGTAAGAAAAATAAATAGAAAAATATGAGATTCATGGGGATGATACCGACTTAAATAAGAATACAAAAAAAAAATGATTGTTAACGCTTCCTTATCTACGCCGTCTATTGATAAGGAAATCAATAAACGAGGGTAACACCACATGGATTCCCACACAATCAGTGGCAGTAACCTTTCGTGGGCAAATGCTCCCGGAAAGAGTCTTCCTGATCTATTCGTCAGTACCTGTTGTCCCATATAAGCTGCCTACTATCTAATGCGTGAACTGCTGCAGATTTGGGCACGTTAAAGCTCAGTGTCGATCTCAGCCAAGGTGTTATAGGTGTTCCCAACCACACACTAGGGATTCATGCTCCATTTCTAAGGAACACTCATCTTGTTTTTGTTGAAATATTGTAAGTTGGTAACATTGTGTAATATTTGAATATAGAATAAGGGCGTATTGATATTGTTAATTGTTAAATTGTAAAACAATATGGCGTAGATATATCATACTAAAATAAATAATATTAATATAATGAAGAGTTTAATTGAGTGTGGGGCCTAACGGCACAAATTATAACAGTTTTTATTACTCCAGTAAGCATTTCGCTATTGATAAGGATTGTCCAGAGTTTTCAAGGCAGCAAAATATTGTAATGTCTCAGGACAATATTTCCTATATGGAAGCGTCTTCCCGATTCCCAGCAGCTCAAAAATCCCCCTATGTAACTTCCCCCTCTCAAAATGCATCATTTCGTTCTCTCCGCCCCCAAGCTCCTCCAGCAAATGGGTATGATAAACATGCCCACCAGGATATTGTGAGTACTCCTGTTTCAACTCTCCCTAATGGTTGTTGTTAAAAAACCTCAAATAAGATAATAAAAAAGTATTCATTTTAAAATAGAGAAAAAATAAATGATGTTATTGACGTTGACAGGCAAAAATACTATGATGAATATCATACGAATATATAAATATTATTAAAAAATTAAATAATTTGCTCTTCATTTACCGTTTTTGCACAAGTGGCGACCGTAAAACAGTAAAAATGGAGAAGATAAATATCGAAAGAAAAATTCTACGACGATTTTTTACAAAAACTTGTAAAGAGTTCCAAAGTGTAATGCAAGAGGTAACCCAAAAAAGAAGTTTTATATATGTTTATTAAAAAGGCGGGTACAATAAAAGACAAATTAACAAAACTAGATGAACAGATTAAAGAAATTATATTAAATAGTTATTTTAAAGAAGATGATTTTGAGAAAGAGATAAATATTTCAGACAGCTATCAGACACGATGGTAGTAGAGTCAAAATTTGAGAGAATTTTAGAGAATTTAGCGAAACAAAATCAAAACATTAATAATACTAAAGTAGTATACAGTCCGAAAAAGACGATACAATTTGCCGAAAATAGAAATTAAATAGTTTGATGGCAAAATAAAAAGTTGGCTACTTTTTGGAGTCAGTTCCAAAAAATACATAAGGATATGGACATAGGCGACGACGACAAATATTAATATTTGCTACAATACATGAAACCAGGAACAGCAGTTAAAAGGATCGTAGAAGCTTTCTCACAGTGTGGTGCTAGTTACCATTTAGCGTTAGACGATTTAAAATCTTGATATGCACGAGATGAGTTATTGATCCAAATTTATGTCCGGGAATTATTAAACATTGTATTACTTCAAGCAAAGCAAACAAATAAATTTAAATTAAGCGACTTATACGACGAATTATACACACAAATTAGAGCTTTAGAATCACTGGGGGTAACAGGAGAAAAATATTCGGCCGTTATTTACCCCTTAATTGAGTCCGCGATTCCTAAAGAAACACTACAAATATGGGAACGCTTAAGATGATTTGAATGGAATTCTGCGGTTTTTAAAAAATGAAGTCTTAAACGAAATGAAAATTGAAATTTCTAAAAGTAGTTTTTGTTAAAATTTTAACAATTCAGAACCTCAACCTACTGTGGATTGTTTGGTTACTTGTGTAAATAAGCCTAAAATTAAAATATGTATTTTTTGTAGTAAAGCAATCTTTTTTTTTTTAATTTATTTAAATCATTAATACAATGCTTTTCGATGGTAAACACACAAAAAACCACAGAGGTTTGTCTAGTGTGTAGTATTAAGTACGTGCTTCGTGACAATATTATTTAAGACTACTTAAACACTATTTTCGTATAATCATACAATCCCGTCGTCATACTGGTGCATTATATGCGCGCGCGCACGGCTGACGAGCTTGTTTTACCGGTTTTGCGTTACAATAAACAGTGCAATGATATTGACATTCTACAGCGTGTTCAAAAAATGTATATGTAATTTAGATTTTAAGTTATTTTTATCAATACTATTTTTTACATTAAGGTCGAGCTTATTTAATAGACGAGGAACTATGTAGCATGTAGTCCGTTTACCATAAACATACATTTTTAATTATTAGCTGTTCTTTGGATTGTTGCCTAGTTATGATCTTACGATTTATTTTATTTTGAATATTTAAATTAAAAAACTGTTCTTTTAGCATATTATATTATATTATAAGAAAATTTTAAATGAACGGGTAAGATTTTACAATGTTTAAATAGCTCATCCTCGTTATTTTCGAACTTATTTTTAATATTAATCGAAACTATATGTTTTAAAATTCTAGTTTGTAGTTTTATATGTAAGTTTATGCTTTGTTATATGTATGTTAGCTAAATATGCTTAGCTTATCACAAACAGAATTAATATGGGGAAGCCAGTTGAATCTGGTGTCAACTATTAATCCTAGGTAGGTGTGATCGTGAGCTTGCAATTTGTAATTAATGTCAAGATGTGTCTTCACATATGGTGAACGTATATGTATTATTTTTGTTTTTGCAGCGTTTAGAACAAGACGGTTATCATGACACCACTTGTTCAACGCATTGAAATCGTGTTGTAGTTTATCGAGTGCACTGGTGACATTTCTATCTGCGACAACTAAATAAGTGTCATCAGCATATTGATATGATGAACAATATTTTAGCACATTGTTCATGTCGTTGACATATGCTAGGAAGTGAAGTGGGCCAAGGACAGAGCCCTGGGCTGTACCTTCATTAATCTGATCGACATCGCTGTTCACGTCTCTTATTTTTACCGAGTATATTCTGTTTTTAAGGTAATTTTAACACCATTTTAAAATTGGTCCCCTTAATCCCGTGTCATTCAGTTTTTCTATAATAATTTTATGGTCTAAAGTATCAGCTGCGCGGGAAAAGTCTATGAATAAGGCTAGCACCTGTTTTCGGTTGTCTAGATGAGTACATACTTCATCTGAAAATTTAGATAGTAACTT
The DNA here is from genome assembly GCA_905147385.1 of Limenitis camilla. Classification (NCBI taxonomy): domain Eukaryota; kingdom Metazoa; phylum Arthropoda; class Insecta; order Lepidoptera; family Nymphalidae; genus Limenitis; species Limenitis camilla. The sequence continues at coordinate 6,995,301 of LR990234.1, read as the reverse complement.
TGCAGGCGACTAAGATTATGCGATGATCGGCCAGAACAGTGTCAACCGCTGCCGTGCATGGATTCATTGTATTTAGCCGTGTAAATAAGTGGTCAATACATGACTTAGTTACTTTATTGAGTCTAATTTCTATTCTAGTGTAGTCTGTTATACCCATCATGAATTTCGGACAGCGTATCAACGTATGTGTTTTTTATGGCAGTATTTGTTTTTAGATCAATATTGGCATCTACAAGTATGATAGCGTTTGTATGTATGTTTTTACATAAAATTTGTGACAGTTCGTTTATGAAGCAGACTTTATCAGTAGATGGTGGCCTATAGAATGCACACAGTGACACGGCGTTGTTATTAGCAGTTATTAGAGTGCCCAGAATTGTCTCGCAGTGATTTGTTTTCGTTATATTAGGAGTGAATTTGAGATAATTTTTCACATATATTATTATACCGCCCCCCTTTCTTCAGTGTGCATTGTATATCCAGGTATACCATATAAATAACTTATATTAGAAGAAATACCGACCTCTGTTAGTACTATGACATCAATAGGTATTTTACTGGAATCTATAGTGATTAGTAATTTAGTAAAATTTTTAATTAGGGACCGAATGTTTACATGTATGCAAAACAATTCTGTCAGAGAAAATGGTATTTTTTTTACAAATGAGTTAATTGTGCTGCAATTTAATATTTGGCAATATTCGGTATTATTGTTAATATTACCCATACCAATTAACTAAAAGATATATGAGACATATAATATTACTATATACGAGTTACTTATCTAAATAATAAAAATTAATTAGTTATTAAGGCTTCAATGTCGGCCATCGAACGAATAATGTGGGGTCGGCTACGGTCATCCGATTTTTTCACGTATATAATTCCTGCTTTACACCATACGTATTTGTAGGTTTCCTTAAGTTTTAGCTGCGCGTTGTACAGGAGGGTTTTTGTTCAGTGAGTTAGGGCCTCGCGTACATAAACTCGTCGGTTAGCTTGTTCCGCGGGTAGCTGTGAAATAATTTTACCAGCTGTTATCTCTCTTGTCTTAGCACCATCTACCCAGATTTTGCGAAGTGCGCTGGATTTTACTTCTAAAATTATGTGTCCAGGTTGGGGACGATCTTTAGGTTTTGGTAAACGTCGTGCAGATATAACATCACTAGGGTTAACAGCAAAGTTTCGGCGACTTTTCCTGTTATGTAGGTGATATCTTGGTTGTTTGTTTCGGGAATCCCGGCTACCTCCATAGTGCACGCTAACATTTTTTGGTCAATTTCGTTGATGTGCTGTTCCATTACTGAAGCGCGAAGTTCTAAATTTTTATTTTTATTAAAAAGTTCCGTGTTCTTATTGACTAGCATTTTAATAGTATTCTCTTGCTTCTTAACTAATTCTTCCATATCACAGATCTGACCATTCATGTTTTCAATAGCGGCTGTGAGATCGCCAAGTTCTGTCTTTATTACCTTTTGCATTTCACGAGTGATGCTTGCTATCAGTTTCTTTTGGTCAGTAGCGTGAAGGCGGCCATCTTCATCATCCGGGCTGCCTTCTGGTGGGACAAAGAATGAGGATCGTCTCGATATGTTATTTAAGCATTCCTCACAACTCCATTCTAGTCCATCGGAATTTCGTAGTGCTGTTAACTGCTTATTAGTCAATTTGGCACATGATGCAACGGCGTGTACTGTTTTGTGGCATCTGCTGCACTCAAGACCTGGATATTTCATTGTAATGTTTTTAATACAACAATGACACTTTTTTGAGGCCATGATAGATCGTGCGCGGGGGTTAAAATATAAAATAAATAACGTATGTAGCAGCACCGCAAAGCGCGTAAAATCGCGTCCGCTCCGAATGTCGTCACGAACTGTACTTCCCTAATCATATTAGTGTAGTGTTTTAAACTCATAAAATTATCCATAGCAGAAAGGAAAAAATGTATCTAGAAAAGTAGAGGATGTATGCTTTGTCTCAAAATTGGTCATGACATAAAATATTACAGGTCAACCATAAAATGTCTGATTTGCGATAAACGTCACTCTGTCGTGCTGTGTGACTGTAAGGTGGAAAATAATGAAGTTATTTTAACAAAAGTTGACACAAAATTACGAGATTAAAGGAATATAAAAAATACCGAAAATAATTATGATTCATCATCGAAGAGATTAGAGATTTCTAATAATTGGATAAAGGCAATAGATAAATTTGCTATTTACAAGGATATGTGTTATAAAGCTTCGGGTTTAGTAGAAGTACCTAATACTTATTATAATTATAGTATAAATGTATATAATTTAAGGGAACCCATACCTCCGCGATGTCGTTTTAAAATGAAATAATATAATTTAGATGTAAGATTTTGATGATATGTACATTTATTTGATTTTATTTCTAAATTTATTTTGAATTATGTGTGTAGTAATTAGAGAAGGTAGCAAATAAGTTTTGTCTCAATATATATACTTTTTTTTTTTTTTGTTTAGATTAAGACATGTGTAATAATTAAGGTTTAGTTTTATTATTTTGCACCATTTTTTGAATTCAAGTTAAAGTTTTTTTCTCTTATTTTTTATATTATTTTTTTTCTTCATTCTGTCTCGTTGGGAGGATGTTAAAAAACTACTCAAATGAGATAATAAAAAAGTATTGATTTTAAAATAGAGAAAAAAAATAAATGTTTTTGACGTTGACAGGAAAAAATGCTATGATGTCATATGAATATCAAACGAATAAATAAATATTATTAAAACACCATTTTTGCACAGTTGTGTGTGTGGGGTTGTTATAGCTCTGACTGTTTTGCTCTGCGTTTGCTAGACTTAATTGATGAGTTTGAACTCTGCATTCTTAATGATGGCTACCCTACCCGTAGGGTCAATTCTATTCAAAATCCCCAAAACCGCAGTTGATTTATCTATTTCATCACCTTCCCTTACTTCTCAAATTTCGTGGCATATCCTTCCTTCTTCATGTGGTAGTGATTACTTCCCAACTCTTTTAGGCCAAAATAATAGAAAATTACCCCCCATAAGTTCTAATTCATTACTTAAGTATATAAAAAAAGCTAGCTGGCCAGATTATGCTAAAGCAGTTGACGACATGATTGATTCTCTTCCTTGTATTGGTAATGGCGGAAATATCTTGACATACTATGATCAGTTCCTAGGCGATATCTATGAATCGGTTAATCTCCATATTCCTATTAAAAACACCTAAGGAATAACCTGCCCCCTAACCCTTGGTGGGATAATGCAGTGATTTTCATAATCAACGATTGGCTGCTGAGGAGGCATACTTAACATGTATGGCTTAAGGTAATTTTCTTCAATTCCTTCAATCTGTGTAAAAAAAACTTGTTTTGGAAAAAAAACGCAATGGTTGGATAAAATTTTGTGAATCCCTGGACCCTCGTACTTCTTCTTCTTTAGTATGGACAAGTGTAAAAAAATTTCGTCCCTCATTAAATTGTTTCAACAGTCCAAACTCTAATAACCCTTCAGAAATTTACTGAACTTACATGTTCTAAATGGCGTCAAAGTTTCCTCCCCAGAGCAAGATGGTATCCCTTATTCATTGCTTTACAATCTTAATATTAAAACTAAATTTCATTTTCTAAATATATTGAACTCATTATTTAAATCAAGCCATGACCCCGAGTCTTGGAAATCTCAGGTTATAATCCCCGTCCTTAAGGCTGGGAAATATCCTTTTGGCCCAGACTCCTACAGATCAATTGCATTATCGTCAACATTGGCCTTACTAAGCATTTCATAAAACCGTTTGGAATGGGTAGTGGAAAGTAGAAATATTCTGGCCTCTTCCCAGTTTGGTTTTAGGAAGGGGTTTAGCACCATTGATAGTCTCAGCATTTTTACAACAGATATTTGAATAGCCTTTGCGAAAGGTGAGTTTTTGGCGGGTGTTTTGCTAGACGTTACTTCTACGACGACGTTACGCCTATGATAACGTGCATTTTCCGTTTCTCAGGCAGAAAATACACCAGCTGAGTTTACCGCCGAGGTCCTGCCACTTTATGGATAATATGTTTTCTGGCAGAAGTATATCTGTCAGACATCCACTTATTACTGTTCCTTCAAGAACTGTCTGGAAAGGCCTTCAGCAAGGCTCAGTTTTAAGCCCTATCTTATATAGCCTATACACTCAGGATCTCGAATTGTCTGTGAATAATTTTTGTAACATCCTTCAATATGCTGATGATATCGTCCTCTATTGCAGCTCAAAGTCTGTAGAGGATATACTTTCTCGAATCAACTCTGCTTTGCACTACCTAAGCCTGTGGCTTTCTGATCATGGTTTGTCTTTGTCCGTTCCGAAATGTCAGGCAGTTGTTTTCACAAAAAAACGTGTCATTCCTAATTTTGCTTTTTCATTTGAGGGTCAGCATATTAAACTTGTAAATAAAGTTTTTAGATCTGGTTCTCGATAACAAACTGAACGGAATTTTTCATCCAGATTATATTAGTAAAAAATGTGAGAGTGGTGTTAATGCTATGCGCGCAGTTTCAGGTGTGGTTGCACACCCTTATACTCAAAAACTACTGTACAATGCTATTGTCCGCAGTCACATTGACTATGGCTTGTTTGTCCTAGACCCTTTCAACAAAGCACCAAATGAAAAATTACATAAAATTCAACACCTTACCACCAAAATTCACAGCCTTAGAATTATTTTAGGTGCAATGAAATCTTCCCTAATTAATGTTTAACACTACTGGTAATGCTGACTTAATAATATTAGAGAGAAATGATACTCTGACTTCTGATGATAACAATGATGTATTTCTGTAAACTTAAGACTATATATACAAAAACTTAAAACTAGAAAAAATATGATAAACCAATAAAAACCTTAAAATTAAATCTGTGAACCAATTAAAATATGTACATTATTGACATGCTGATTGGAAGTAAAAACATTAAAAATTATTATATTTACAAATTAGATCAGCGAATAATAAGGGCTACATTAATCTCTATTACCAATCATAACAGCTACATTATTGCGGGGAAGAGCGGAAGGGCCTCTGGAGTTGCGGGGGGTTGTCGCGCATGCGCATTAGCGATCTCACGCTATGCGAACAAAACTCTCGCGCCAGCCGTTCCTGCGCACATTCGGCTGCGGCTCTCACCGCGGTAGGGCGCTGGCCGGATGTCTTGCTGTTTCATACGTACACAACGTCAAGTCTTGTTTCCTTTGAGTAGCTCTTCTCAGGGCTCGGAAAACAGCTCTTTTAGGAGCTACTCTATTCAATGTTTTGACGTGATGACGCTGCTACAAATGCATTACAGGTTGACCCTCCGTACCCTTTACGCTGGCAGTACTTATGTGATCGTTTCGTAGCTAAATCCTTGCAGCTTTCATCTCACCCTCTCTGGAGTCGTTTGACTTAACTGTCTCAGATTTGTTCTTCAAATAGTCCTATCTCTTCTGTATTCAATAGTTTTCTTAGATTAGCTAAACTACCACATCCTCTCACAAATTTCCCAAGCAATCCTTTATATTCAATCCCTTTTAAAGCCCTTGTTTATATTCCCCCTAAAAACTGATCTTGGTCTAATAAAAGGAGCACTTGACTGCAATTCATAACTACTAGAATTGATCCATCAAAATTGGCCAAATCACCTACTTATTTTTACAGACGCTTCTAAACTAACACCAGACGGCAATGTTAGCGCAGCCTGCTGGATTCCCAGATTCAAAATTGTCCTACAATTCAAGTGCCCTCCTCAATCATCCATTTTTACAGGCGAGGCTGATGCTTTGTATGAAGCATTTGGGAATTATCAAAATCTTCCAAAGGCAAATTCCACGCCTCTTTTCAAGCTGAAATACCGAGACGACCATGGATTTTTACTAAAAAATCTACTGATTGGTGGGTTATTACTACAATATGTCGTCTACGTCTCGGACACGGATGTACACCTGTGCACTTGGCTAAGATCAGAGTTAGGGATCACTCGTGTGAATGAAGACTTGACGAAGGTTCTGCCTCTCACATCCTTTATAATTGTAATAAACTTTTACACCCTCTCTATGACGTTCTCCCTTGTAAAATCCCTCGTCCATTAAGTTTTAAATGTGTATTGATATTCGTGTTTAGTCCCTTATGTACATTTCTATGTAAATATGTGAAAATAAACAATATTAAACTATAAAACCAATTATGTATAATAATATGATATCATGTGTACTTTCTTTTTTATATTATTATTGTCATTTTATTTATGTATATTTTATTGTGTTGTCCTTTTGTTTTAAGTACTAGCAATAAATACCACATACTCGGTAAAGTTTGGAGAAACAAGTTAGTGTGAAATTCTTTCCTCTACCGAATACGGTATCTGTGGCTGCTTTCTCCATTTCACGTGACATTGGCCGAGGTAAATTTGCTCTACTTGGACCAAAGACCTTGGACCCCTAAAAGCCATACACTAGAGATGTGACTTGGAGGTAGAAAAAAGAAAAATCGATTATTTATTAATCGATTTTCTCTTTAAAATAAACCTATTTGTAAAAAATCGATTAACTAAAAAATAATAGATTTGTCTCTTTAAAATAAATCTATAAGTAAAAAATCGAATAACTAAAAAATAATCGTTTTTTTTTTAATTCGAAAAGTTGTATTTTTTCATTCATAATAATAATAACAACAAATACACTTTATTGTACACCATAAAACATACATACAATAAGACAAATAAAAAAGTAATGACGCACAACAGGCGGCCTTATCGCTAAAAGCGATCTCTTCCAGGCAACCAAGATGCTAGGATATCAATCCACAAAAATATGGCAGGTGGTGTACTTGCTTACAATATATATATATATATATATTTATATGTCGGGGATTTTAAAACGATGTGAAAAGGAAATGGAAGGAGGAAGATGGGAAATATTGGGGAACACTAAAAGGGGGTGATGGTAATGAGTGGAATATTGGGTAAACGCGACGCAGATACTTCTACTGAACCGATAAATTATCAAATATGATTTCTAACAATTACGAGAGAAACCTAAGCAGTGCCTTGGACCTGTGACCAAGGTGTAGGCCAAAGGAATTCCTTTAAATGATCATAACACTCACCTCCACTGCTCAGGCTCTCTGTTTAAACCCAAGGTTAAACGCACATAAACCGAATCTAACACAAGGCTAACCTAACCTAAGGCTAACCTAACCTAACATTGTGTTTAAGTAACCACGTGGCAATTACATTGTAAGGACTTACGTGACCTTAGTTGGACAGCACTTCCACACTACACTGCACTTGACACTATCACTAGCACTACTTAGATGATGTTCACTTCTTGAGAGACCGCGCACGACTAAGACTTCAGTCAGACCGCCGACCGCACATAAAGGGTCAAGGGTAGAGACTGTCAAAACAACGGAAGCGACCACTACCCCACTCCAACGCCACAGACAACGACAATGATTCGACCAATCGACAATCTTTCACTATGCTCCGACATATATATAAATATATAATACATACACTACATATACTAATAATACTAAATATAGTTTACATACACATACATACACACATATACATACATACACACATATAGTTTACTAATAAATAATATACTTATATATGGATACAATATTACCTTAATAATACATTATTACATATCGAAAAATACATCCAAAAAATAATAATAAATATAAAGTTATATTTGGGAAAAATAATATTCTTTTAAAGCACTCTTGAAACTATCAACATTACTAACACACCTAACATTTTGAGGAAGAGAGTTCCACAAACGTGCAGCTTCGACTGTAAAAGATTTCGTAAAAAAGGACGAGGAATGCATTGGAATATCTAACAAACGATTATCGTTGGATCGAAGTGCACGATTATGAGAGTCCCTCATTAGCTCAAAGCGTTCTTTCAGATATTGCGGAGAACATGGATTGTACAGTACGCTGTGAAGAAGGTGAAGTATGTGAGTATTCCTGCGAAGTCGGATTGGGAGCCACCTGAGTTTATTGCGAAATTCGGAGACGTGGTCATACTTGCGAAGGCCTAATATGAACCGAATACAAAGGTTTTGAAAGCGGTCAAGTCTTTGTAAGTGCTCCTCTTTTACATAGATAACAAATATCAGCATAATCGAGGATTGGTAGTAGGAGCGAATTCGCTAACGCAATTTTGGTAGGTATGGGAAGGAAATTACGCAATCTACGAAGTGATGCGACTGCAGCGAACACCTTTCTGATTACTTCGCCTATTTGCGATTAAATATAATACCCAAATTTTTTACTGAAACTTGATATGAAATTTGGACACTGTCAAGCATTTATGATGGGATTTGTTCTGTGTCAATATTTGCCATCAGTCTTCGACTACCTATTATAATTGCCTGAGATTTCACAGGATTCAGCTTTAACCCATAGCATTTCCCCCATTCTGTAATACATGCAAGATCAGTGTTAATCCTGGCTACCGCTAGAGGACGTTCGGATAAAGTAGTTTGGTTATAAATTTGTAAATCGTCAGCGTACAGGTGGTAGAGAGAAGAGATCTTGGGACAAATGGTATTTATAAAAATTGAGAACAAAAGTGGAGACAACACGCCACCTTGAGGTACACCGGCAGAAACGTTAGACCACTCAGAACAGAAGTCTTCAACACATACACGTTGCCGGCGTCCGCTCAAGTAGTCTCGAAACCATTCAATTGTCGGTGGAGATATGTTAAGAGATTTAAGAATAGCAAGCAGGATGTCAAAGTCTACCGTATTGAATGCATTACTGAAGTCTAACAATACCAGCACGGTTACCTTGCGTTCATCCATACCTTTTCTGATATCGTCAGTTATATTGACTAGGGCTGTAGTCGTACTATGACCAGGACGAAACCCTGACTGTAATGGGTTTAGAAGGTTATGTTTAAAGGCGCTCTAAAACTTTTGACAAGGTAAAATGGATATTGGACGATAATCACATAAAGAAGAAGGATTTGCTTTTTTTGGAAGTGGGATAATCTGACCGTATTTCCATGAAGTAGGAAAATCGTTGGATCTTAAAGATAAATTGAAAAGTGTGGTTAGGACAGGTAAAATAACATCTAAAATTGGAATGATCATTTTACGACTAATGCAGTCAGCACTGACAGCATCAGATTTAATTGCTAATATATTTCTCTTAACATCACACTAAGACAATTGTTCGAAAGAAAAACTGGATATATCTGGAGTTGATGAAGCCGAAAGTTAGTTTAACGTATTTATTTTATAAGTACTATCAATTGTACAAGAGGAAGAGAAGTGCGTATTAAGCTGATTTAAATAAAGATTCTGGGGATTTATATGATACTTGGCTTTTCCAACTCCAAGTGATTTAAGAAAGTTCCAAACTCTTTCAGAGTTTTCTTCCTCGATAACAGATTTGTAGATATGGCGTCGTTGACTATCTCTACACACTCTGTTACAACGATTACGGGCCCTAATATATTTATCTTTATCCGCTTCACTGGAGCTTGATGCATATTTAGCTTTCGCAATGTTCTTTTTATGTTGCAGTTTTCTAATTTCATCTGTCAACCACGGAGCTGGGAGATGTTTAACTCGAACTGGCCTAATAGGAGCGTGTTTATCATATAGCTGAGTCAGAAGAGAGCTAAGAATAGCCACCTTTGAACTAGCTGTGTTAGCACTGTCCATAACCGACCAATCAATGCTCACAGCATCTTCACACAGTCGTTTTATATCCATACCACCAAAATTGCGGCGAAGAAGAATTCTCGATTTAACTTTGGGGGGTTTTACGTTATACGATAAATAGACGAGATCATGATATGAAAAAGGAGCACTGCATTGACCGTGCTTAATAACGTGATCGGCTGAAGAAACTAGCATTAAGTCAAGCAGTGATGGCGAACAGTGCGGACTATGATGAGTAGCAGCTAAAGGGAGGATATCTAAATTCAAAGAATTAGCTATAGAACGTAAACGAGATTCCCTATGGTCCCTCTTGAGGAGACACGTATTAAAATCTCCCATAATCAATGTATGTTCATATAGCGGTTTGAGTCGCTCCACCAGGGTTTCAAATGACAGGAAATAATCAACTGTAACACTGGGGCTATAGTAAACGCCAAGAAGTATTTTGGTATGTGATAGCATTACTTCGAAGAATAAGTGTTGCATTTTGGAAATACCCTGCAACATATTAATAATGGAAAAAGGAATATGGGAACGCAAATATATGGCAACACCACCACCACGCTGGTCAACTCGATCATTTCTGATTAAGTGAAACCCTGGTAAAGAATAGGAGGTCGATGGAAGACATGGCTTAAGCCAGGTCTCGGAAACAAGAATGGCATGTAAGTTTTTATTATTAAAAGAAGACAAGAAATCAGGATAGTGAGCAGGAATACTTTGGGCATTAATATGAATTATGTTCGTAATATGAATTAGTAGTACTGTCAGTAAATATCGATGTAAACGAATCATTAAGGGTATCCGCAAACGATGTCATTGTATGTATGAAAATTATAAATAAACAAAATATGTATTAAGTAAAATAAATATTATAAATAAACAAATAAATAATAATAAATAATAATAGTAATAAAATATAAATATTATATAGGTTAACAGCAAGTGCGATATCGATTATCCACACACCCTCTAGTTGCAAGAAAAGAGAAACGTTTCACTTACAATCAACAAAAACCACTTAAAAAATAAAAAAAAGCAAAACCTAAAAAATTAAAGTAATAAAAAAAAATATAACTAACAAACAGCAATAAAAAATAAGTAATAAAAATTCTTGAAGTAAGAAATAAATTAAAACATTTGCAGAAATAAATTAATGTAGGCAAAAGAACACTAGCAATAGCAACACCTAGGTGGAGTTGGCAACCCTAGTCTTCTGTCAATATATCATCCATATAGAAGACTGGAAATAACTACCAAAAGGTATACAGCCAACCTAAAGTTTTTCCGCGGCTCAAAATGTATATATCTCTATGATATCATCTTTGCTAAATTATTTGACATTTAAAACTCATAGAGAAAAATAAAAATAAAAAGTGAAAAAGAATAAAAGTTAGTGGGTAAATAAAGAAAGTTACTTTTAAAGCAATACGAAAAAAAAACAAAACGGCTGAACTTTCCAAGTGCTGACATTACGAATGGAGGGGAGGGGTAGTAATTAGGGTAGATGGGGGTCCCCTCTATCGATCCCCCCATTTTTTTCTTGCCGCTGACGCATATTTTGGGAATTATGGGGGGAGAAAGAAAAATTATACCTGACCTTTCCAAGTGCTGACGCAGTGGTTTCGCTCTAAAAATTTATTAGAGATAGGTGTAGGCCCACTAGAATCACTCACTCACAAAATTTTGAACTGCAGAAATCAATAGTTTCCGAAATATAACACTTTAAAATTCTACAACAAACATTGTTTACAATAATAAAATGTCACTGGTTTATTCCATAGACTCATAGAGTTCATTTTCAATATAGTGTTCAATTAACAGCTTGGCAACGAGACTTTTAAGCCAATCTTAAATAAGATATTTAAACAATTATTTAAATATTTTTTAAAGTAATTCTAATAAAATTTCTAACAGAACAATAAAATTAAGAGAAAATTAATACTTAGTAATGTCAGCACTTGGAAAGTCCTTCCCTCTTTTCACTCGCTGATTGACATTCTTCTCAGCAGGCTTAGGTTGCACATTAGTGGTTTGTACTGGTGATTTGCTGGTACTGGAACTGACAATTGAACTAAGATCCGACATACACTCGATTCGATGAAGTGTTGAATCTGGTGCAGCTACATGGATGATACCATTCCTCGTCCAACACTTAGTGACACCGAACTGCTCTCTTGCCTCCAGGAAGACTGCATGCCTGCTCTTGGTCAAGAATTCTGACTGAGTAATTCCAGAGGCTTTTAGTTTGGTTTTGGAAAACCAAACCTTGTCACGTGTGGATAATTCAGAAAACTTCACTATAATTGGTTTCGGCTTGTCAGATTTACGCCCAAATCGATAAGAACCCTTTACACTTTCAGTGGAGAAACTTGGCAGGTCCAGATGATCAGCGATAATGCTTGTAACTCGAGCTATTAAATCTTCAGATTTTTGTTCTGGCACACCATGAAACATAATTATTTTGTTTCTTCTCTTCATTTCAATCCGGTCTATTTCAAGAGCTAGGAACTCAACTTGGCGTTGTAGAGTGATATACAGTGATTGAATAAAAGTCTTGAAATTATTAAAATCTGTTGCCAAAGAACTAATTGAAACTGGTGAAGATGACTTTTGGTGATGCAAATCTTGCTGGAGCTCATTCATACGGCTGTTAAATAGTTCTGCCAGTGCAGTGAGGGAATTTTTAATCGAATCCATCTTAATTCATAGTGCACATATAGCTAGCGTGTTGAAGTGAAGTGTTTTTAATGGATAATCTTCCAGGATTAACTTGCAAAATGGGTATTGTAGATCACAATATCATAATATGTTAAAATAAGTACAAAAAAATTTATAATTCTATTTATATTTAAATATAATAAAAAGAGCACTTGAATCTTGATGTTTACTTTTTCACTCCTACCCACGAAAAAAAAAAAAGTAATAATAAAATTGCCAAAATAATAATAACTAAAACAACAATCTATCGGTTTCAAAACTGAAAAAAATCAAGTTTGTTTCAATTTAAATAATGAGGACCAATAACGCATAACTTATCTTTTTTACTTAAAAATTTGTAAATATAATCGATTTTTATATTTAGATAATCGATTATAAGACAAAAATAGCCGGGTAGATGGGGGTACCCTCTATCGATGGCCCCATTTTTTTTTTGCCTCTGACGCATATTTTGGGAATTATGGGGGGAGAAACAAAAATTACTTCTGAACTTTTCAAGCGTTGACGTAATGGTTTCGCTCCAAAATTTTATCTACCGACCCCCATCTACCCCAATCACAACTCCTCGCCCCCCTTCGTTACGTCAGCACTTGGAAAGTCCAGCCAGGATAAAAATGTGTAGGTATATTGTAAAAACTTAAAAAGTTTTTTCGATCATTGGACCAATTCTCGGAATTTAGATTCTTGTTCGAATATCATTAAGTTTGATTTAATTTTTTTATTCAGCTGTAAGATTCCGCAGGCTTGAGTATATGATATCACTTTAAATTATTTATATGTCTAGATAGATTGTCGCGCTGCAAACGCGCCAAAAAAAATAGCGTCCAACAGTTGGCCACTAAATGCTTTCTCCGAGTTCAGTATCACTCCCGCTGTCATTGCATACGCTCGAGTTGCAACGCTTATTTGTTTTGTTTACAATGACGGTTTGTGTGATAAAAGTGTGCCGAAATTATAAAGGTCGATCAAAATTAACGAAAAAAGTCACCTATCATCGGTAAGTACTATTATCTTGTATAAATTTAAACAAAATAGGGCATTAAAATATTTCGAAAATAAAATATTATTTTCACCTTAGCAGCTCAAACATACTGGCTTCCCTGCTTAATAAGAGTGAGGGAAACGCGTTTTCCCTGCGAGAGTGAGGGAAAGTGATTTGAATTTAGAATGCTGCGAATTATCATTATGTACGAAACACGTCATTCGAAGTTCGATTTATCAAATTTCAGAACACCCAAACAATAAAACGTTCGAAAACTAATAAACCTTTAAAATGAAAATTATTTGGTAACGTTGTAATTAAATATCTAATTAAATAATAAAATATAATGAATACACTGAAAAAAGAAAAAAATAAAGAAAATGTTTTAGAAAAAATACGAAGTAGTTATGCACAAATAATTTATAGTTTTAAAAATCTTTATTGGTACAACAGAATACTACGGGTGCAGTTTCAGAACGTAACTTTAAAAATAGCGGGAAACAAAAATCAATATTATTTCTTCTTCTTTTGTTTTTCGGTAGGTAACTACTTACAATTAGTGTTGCATATCACAAATTCACAAAATATGAGTGAGTCTAGTGACGAAAACAGCAATTTAACACCTGAAGCGAACGAACGGAGCAATTTTAAATTTTAGTAGATACTTATTGTTTGCAAATATATGTGGTTTCATTTTTATTCATATTGTATCTTTTTATCTCTAATAATGTTCTCGCTGCTAAGGTGAAAAGTTGTATGTGTCACGCGAGAGAAAAGTTATTTCCATCTCGTACCTTGGAATCCCTCGCGACGCTCAGGATTCTAATGTAGAATCACTCGCTAACGCTCGTGATTCAATTATTACAATCCTTCGCTTACTCGGGATTCAAAATTAGCACTCGCTTGGAAAACCAACTTTCCTCTCTAGTTGAACAAATAACTATTTTGTTCGCCATTTTGAATTTGACGTAATTGACTTGTGTGTTGCCAGTTCATGGACTCGGAACTCCCTAATAAAAATGTGTAATACATGTTAATATTCCAAAGGCAATGGCGGACATGTTTTTTGAAGAGTATAAATGAACATGGGTATCCTTTAAGGGGTTTTTATTTTTTTAGATAATCTCAAAAGCGATTACGTCAAAACGAAAGCTTTTTAGAAAACAGATCCAAAGGAACGGACACTAAATAAACATTTTTTATGGTTCAAATTAAATAAACATTTTTTATATTACATGTCCATAGTTTTCTTTCTTTATACTAAATTAGCAAAAAAGGCAATTTAAAAAATATTGGTTTTTCTTTTCTTAAAAGTGTGACATTTTCAGAATCGAAAAAGTTAGCGTTCGCTTAACCCATCTAAATATATAAAAAAATTGCAAGTTTTAATCTATGGAAAGTATAAAATGACCGAAATCCGGACCTCGAGACTTTCAATTATTATTGTTGTATTATTTTGGCATATTTTTGTAAATAAAAAATACTTGACTCTATATGTAATAAACTACGTAAATAAAAGTGCGTGAAAGGAGTGTAAGATATAGCTGTCACGCACAATAGCATATAAAACTTGGCCTATTTGTATAACTTCGTTTGCAGCGCGACACTATCTAGATATATAAATAATCTAAGGATATCACATACTCAAGATATGTACTCATGTATATGATACACTTAGCCTAAAAAACTGAAACATTAAATTAAGAAGTTTTATAATAGACAAGATGACACGACAGACGTTGTCCTGTCTTACCTATGAATATTAAAGTCATAATAGCTGTCAAAAGCATCCATTAGAAAAGTTAATATGGTCGTTAAGTTTTCTGCGCAACGTTTTTAATTTTTTCTTGATGCCGTGACCAAGGGAAATAGGGTTTCATTTTTATATATAAAATTATAATTTTGATTACTAGTCAAAACGAATTATTGGACTAAAACACATTTAAATACCAATAATCGCTTATGCCGAACTTTCTGGGATGAACAAATACTGCAAAAACTAACTAAACAAATAGAGAGTTTTAACTTACAATAAAACTTACCTATTATTTTTCTTTAAGACCTCCGGAATCCATCTTGAGTCAAGCACCTGTCTTTTTTGCGAATTTGTTTGGTCTTTTCTACCTCCCTTCGTACTTCCGGCGTCGCACCGCCCTCTATAATGTCTTTGGCGGGGATTAGCGTTCGCCATTTTCATACAGACAAATTTTTACCTCATTATAAGACTCGAGATGCACCAGGTAGACATTACCTGGATTCCGGATGTCTTAAGGAAAAATAATAGGTAAGTTTTATTGTAAGTTGAAACTCTCTATTATTTATTCCGTGTTGACATCCGGAATCCATCTTGAGTGATATGTTTGTTATCTCCTGGTGGTAATATTATGACGATGCTATAATGTGTTTATAATTTATACTAATATAACAAAAAAAAATAAATTACTAAAATATCTTATTGAAAAACCACATAATATAATCACAGTGAATTAACGAACTGAACCAAAATAATTTGCAAAGAACCCCTTTTATTTCCCTTTGATTGATCAAGTATAATTTTATGATAATACCTCCTGAATGTATGCTCTTGTTTCCAATTACCAGTTTCCAAGATTTTGTCGATAGGAAATTGTTCCAGCCAATTGAGAGAGGCTACTGCTGATCGCACGGACCCTGGTGTAGCTTCTATACCAGCTTCTTTTAAAATTGATTTGATCCAACCTCCAATAACAGTCCTCGTGTAGTTAAAAAGAAATCTGCTAATAATCTGCCATCTATATTACGACGTTCATTTGATATTTGAATTAGACGGCGAACCCAATAAACACAATCTAATGGTTTACTAGGATGGCCATCCTGACTGCCTGTAATTAGCCGTGTCGGTTTTGGAATCGAAACGTGGCCAAAACATAATTGCTGTATTTTGATCAATATATTTACCCTCTTCTATACTTAACAATGTGAGATCATGAACTCTGCGGCTGGACGATAACAGTAAAAGAATTGCTGTATGTCGCGATACCTGATAAAGATTGTTTTCATCAGGCGGGTGATCTGTAAGGTATTGTATAACTGTATTAGGATCCCATATAGGAGGTACAGCAATTTTTTCCTTCGCGACGGAAATGGCTCGTAGCATATGTTTTACAAAAAAGTTAGCGGATACATCTACATATCTGGATATGTTTGTTAAAGTTGAAATAACCGATTTGTGAACTAGTATTGTTCTGTATGCTAATCTTTCATTGTTAAATATGCCAAGTACCGGGCAACTTCAGTTGGATTAGGACTTTTATAATTAATTTTTAACTTTTAGAATTATTGGTACACCAAAATTTCCATTTTCGCCAAGCTGGCATGTACGTTTTTATAGTAAATTTTCGCCAGCTAGATAGAAACAAGGATTTTTCCTTGACGCTCCAATTTTTTATTATTGCTGACCACCCAAAATCAGCCAAGCCTGTAACTGAATTTGGTGAATATTCGGTGGATGAAACCCTGTTACTATGTCCATCAGTACTCGTTGAAGGTTCGGAATGAGATAAGGTTCTCGTAGAGCACGATGACGGAGGTCTTCTAACCAGAATAGTTTTTCCCACTTTGGTGCAATTAGAATGTAACGACCTCTCGCCGAATTTAAGTGATGTAGAACCCTGAGAAGGTATTAAATTCGGAGGTGGGAAGACCCACGCAAGTCGGTAATTCCACTGATGGCAAAAGGCATTGTGTATTACCGCCTGCTGATCCATTATATCTAAGGTCACATACCTTGGCACAACATGGGCATTTTTGGAGGCAAACAAGTCTATTTCGGGCGTGCACCACATTTGAAAAATGTGTAGAGTTATTGGGGTCATCAGGTGCCACTCCGGGGACGGTTTCATTCTGGACAGTGCATCCACTTCGGTATTGTAACGACCTGGAAAGTACTGAGCAGTTATTTGAATATTCAGATGGTCCATCAATGTCAGCAACTTCCTTGTTAGATCTAGTAGTGTTTTCGACTTGGTGCCACCTTCCTTGTTTAAGTATGACACCACTGTACGATTGTCCGTCAGTAACAGTATATGAGAGTCGAGTAATCGGTCCTGTTCGTAATTAATGGCTTCGTGTACTGCGAACAGTTCCTTGAGATTCACATGCCATGCTTGTTGAGTGGAGTTCCAAAGACCAGACATCTTTGTGTCTCCGATCTGAGCTCCCCATCCTAGCTCCGAAGCATCGGTCGTAAGATAATGAGTTACCAGGCTCATATGAATAGGTGTAGAGCCAAGAGCTGCTATTTTCCACCATCTCATGTCGGCCAACACTATCTCGGGTAATTCTATGCGACGGTAAGGATGACGTTTCGGGAGTTGTCGACTGTAGTACTGCATTGTCCGACAATGTAATCTCCCTCAGTGAATTACGAAAGAGGCAAAGTTGAGTCTCCCCAGTAGGGACTGGGCCTGTTTGAGGGACCAACTGCCTGTCGCCATCTGTTGCTGAAGTGCCGAGCGGAGCATAAGGCACTTCGGTTCCGACAGGGACTTCTTGTTGAGTAATGTGTCCCAAGTTATGCCCAGAAATTCTAGGCGTTGAGTCGGAACCAGCACAGATTTGGCGAAATTGATAGTCCATCCTAGATGTTGTAAAGTACTTATGACGAATGCTACTTGCTTGCTCAAAAGCCGAGGTCGAGGAATTGGTCGGTCCGTCCCGTCCATTTTTGGAACAAGAAAAAATGTTGAAAGGTAACTTGGGGTCGACTCGACTTTCTCTAAAATTTGCATGTTTAACATTTCCTGTATTTGAAGTGACATCTGAGGGGTTTTCTTGGTCTGAAACGATTTTATTATCCGTTCGTTGGGCATTACTAAAGGTGGCTTTATTACAAAAGCTATGCGAACTCCATTTAAAATTTTGCAAATGTAATCCGGTGCACCTAGATTGCTCCAGGCACGCTGATATAGCTTTAGACAGCTCCCTCGAAATTTTAAGTCATGCTTTATTGTTATTCTTGGAAGTAGGATAGTAATTCGATTTTTTACCTCTGTCTTCTCTATTTGGTCTATTTTTGTTATAAGATCCTCGTGTCCTTGCTGTTGTCTTTCCTTTCCCTTTACCTTTTTTAGTTGAATAGGATGGTCGAAAAAACCTCTCCGAATGTCCTTTCAACTGTTTAGATCCCTCTTCATAGGAACACGATGGTTTAGGATACTTTAACGATTGTTGGGAAGAACTATAACAGAACTATCTGTGAACATAATGTTAGTTTCTCGCCCCCCCCCCCCCTATTTTTTTGAAGATAGGAAGATAATAAATTGTCATCAAATAAAAACTCCAAACTTGGGGGCATCTTCTGTAAGGCGCCACAATGAAATTCGTCCGGTATTTGCTTTAACAACAAATCTCTACGAGACTGTATGCAATCGGCTCGCCTGCCACACATTATTTGAAGAATATCATCAGTCTTAGTGTATGCAGATTCTTTATTAAACATCGCTTCAATTTTTTCGAACAAATTTTTTGGATTTAATGTTGTTTTATCACCGGACCAATCTACTATTTGTTGTAAAGCTTTGTTAAATTCTTCTTTTTGGGAAATTAGAGCATTTGATAGTGCTGCAAAAGTGCGCTCTAAATAATGTAAACGGCGATTTGGCGATACAGAATTAAAACGTCTAAGATCATCATTGATATTTAACTCAATAAATCCGGGGGTAGTAACGTATTTCTTTTGTGACTCATAAAAACGTATTGCATTTCATTCACTAGTTTTAAATCTTTGTATTTGGCATAACTTAGATAAATAAGATTCTTTCGATTTAGCAAAAACGGGATCTTTAACGCAAGTTGATAAATGTAATTGTTGGGATTCTTCGACCGTAGATTGTGCGGGTGGACGTAAAATAAAATTGTCAGTAGCACTATTGTTCTTTGGATCATTTTCATAAGTATTAGAAGCGGTAGCTAAGACTTTTGGAGAATTATTTTTGTTTTGAGTTATTAAGTTGGTTAAAAACTCCACTTGTTGCGAGAGATAATGCAAATGCAAATCACTTACTGTTTGACGAGACCTCTTAGTAACCTGACTGCTCCTGTCTGAATTTGATTCCCGCGATGAACAATCATTGTCACTTGCTCTTCGTTTTCTCGACTGTGATTGTAATATTTCTTCGTTGTTCTCGTTCTCCATCTCGAAGGGAGGCTTATTTCACACTTAATACTTTACTAATCACTAATATTTTATATATATATATATAAATTTTGGATAAATATTTTAATATATTATGTGATATTATTATATAAATTTAGACCGTAGCTTTCGCTACGAAAGACGACGCTATAATGAGGTAAAAATTTGTCTGTATGAAAATGGCGAACGCTAATCCCCGCCAAAGACATTATAGAGGGCGGTGCGACGACGGAAGTACGAAGGGAGGTAGAAAAGGCCAAACAAATTCGCAAAAAAGACAGGTGACTCAAGATGGATTCCGAATGTCAACACGGAATAAATAATTGAATATTGTTTAAACATTCAGCTCAATTTGACTGTGTACTAAGAGATAAATTTGGTTTGCGATTCATTTTTATTATTCTCGGTTATAGTTCGGGTTTTAATTAAAATAAAAATGCAATATTATTTATTTTGGGTGTATTTGTCTGTTTTGTTCATCTAGAACACAATTCTTCTTTTCTTCAGACCAAACTCCATTGCCAGTAAAGTAATGATTTCTTTCTAGAACATATAATATTAAACTCAGCTTTTGTGATGAACTTAATTTTGTCAAGTCTATTTGATTTAGAAATGAAGTTGTACTGATACTTTTTTTATCAAAAATACTTAAGGCCTCACGAATCTTACTCCAGGGGTAAAGAAGAACAGAACAATTTTCAAATATATCTTTGGCAGTATAGTTAGAACTTAACTGTTCATAAACATATTTAACTTGAACTAGTGGAATATTTATCCAGAAGGGATGCCTTTTAATAATATTACGAATTTCAGTTGTACTGTAAGAATTCCCTAGTGATTCATATATGCAGAAAACTAAATCTTTTCCTTTACCCAAGCGATCACCTGGTGCTTTTTCAAAAACTTCGTAATGTGCACTACTTCCAGAAAGTATATTTAAACTTAAACATTTCTTATTAGAACTATATAATTTCATCAGCCTTTTTAATGCAATTTTATTATAGTAAATCATTTTTAAAAATCTTGGGTGATTATAAAATGTATTAAATTCTGGTATAGTTTTAGCTTTCTCTAATCTTTCTTTGATGGTAGCCGGGCTTAATGTATATATCTGAAAGCACCTAATTTGTGCTTCTTTACTAATTCCATATTCTTCTAGTACTTTTCTTGTTTGTACCATGATTGAATAGTTAATCATAGCTAATTTTGGATGTATTCTTATTATATCTTTTATATTAATCCCTCCTATTGATTTAAAATTGTAGATAATTTTTCTTAAGTTTTCTGGATCAGCATGAACTAAATACAAATTATTTTTTATTTTATGTTTTGGTATAAATATCTCATGTTGTAATATATTCAAGGTATCATTAATAGCTTGCAAAGGACGGTGCTTTATTGTAGGATATGTGTGTAATCCTCTAGAGAAATCATCGGCACTTAAATCTAACATCAACTCGAGATATCTTTGTACAATTTTAATTCTCAAGGAATATAGTGTAAATTCTTCAATATCTCCATGAACAAGAGTTGTAAGTGATGTGGGCCACTGTGTCAAATGACCTGCCAGTTTATTTTCAACATTCAATGTTGAAGGTATTATTCCACTCTCTCTCAGCTCCTTTATCGTCTTTTTTTTCATCAATTCCAAAAATGAAAGTAAATGGCTGCTTGTTATGTTATTAAATCCACATTCTTGAAGCACAGCAAATCGAAACTTTATAGTAACTGGTAATATGCTATATAATGCTGGTTCTTCTATAAGAGCATCTCGAGAAAACCCTAGTTTATATAGAGTCCCAATTAGATTCTTAATTTTACCATCGTCTAATTTCTTTAAAACTGGATATTTAATTTGTAAATATTTAGCCATGTTTTTATCTACATCAAGATATTTGGATAAACTCGTTAAATTTTTGTCTACTGAGTAATATGATACATAACTATGTTTACTTTTATGAAAACAGGATCTTCTGCCACATATTGTGCTCAACCACATTAGATATGGCGTTTTATACATTGTAACTGACACTAATAATCTAACGTAAGTATGGTACAACACATTTTATAGTTTTACTCGGATCACAGTGATCAAAATAAATATAAATTATATTATATTATAACCATAGATTACTATATACCTACAGTCAAAAACTCAAATTCAATTCAATTCAATTTTCAGGTTTATGGCTAAACTCAAATTGCCAATTAAACGAAGTAAATTGACACTTGACAAAGTAATGATACCATTATCAAAATCATAGTGATATTTTTGTCGCAGAAAAATAATTTTTAGATGAATTAAATGATTTATTAAAAAAATGTAAATATTACAATTATTTCTTCTATTAATTTTTTTTTCCGAATAGGTTAATAATATTAAGCAAATATACTGTCCCACCATGTGTAGTCAAATCAGGAAAGCGCCAAGCTTCCTTTGTGCTGTCGTGTTAAATATACGTAGTATCTCTCATTAGTCTGTGTGTTAAATACTGATGAGCGTCTAAATTTTTATAGTAGCCAGTATATATCAAAATAAATGAATTAACTTTAACGGCGATAAACTACGGGATATTATTAGTTTAACGTGTGTGGCAGCTAGCAGTGTTTCTATTTATATGTGATGCCTTTTAAACGATGATTCCTCTGGAGATCCAACACTATTTAAATATCATAAAACCTGGCAACACTTGAAATGCCAGGCTGTCATTTACTTGGTCATACTACTTTGTTTTCACTTTACTTTAAAAGAATATACTTTACTTCGTTTAGATTAACATTAGTTAAATAGTTAACAATGTGCATAGTTCATAAGCAGCAAAACGGAATATAATAAACAAATTACTGGGATAGGCAGTTAAGCACGTTAAGTATTCAAAAAATAAAATTAATAATCTGACTGACATAATATTTGATGAATTAAAATGCAACGAGAAGAGAAACAACTAGAAGCAACTTTACATGCTATATTAAACAGAGTTAATGATCTCAAAAGTGCAATACAAGCTCTAATCACAAAATTAGAAACTGAGTATGAAACGATTAACTGGCCAACATTTCTCGATAATTATGCTATTTTGTCTGGACATGTAAGTTCTTTTTATTTGCCTTTAAAGTATCACTACCATTACTAGATATTTTGTTGATGTCTTCTATTTCAGCTCACAGGTTTGAGCAAAATACTTCAGACCGAATTAGCACCATCTCTCCGGTCTGTGGTAGTGTTACCTTTGCAACTTGGTTGCGAGCGTGACGAAGAATTAGCAAGGTTAACAGAAGGTAGAGTTCCAGCCTGCACACATGACCTGGTGCCAGACTTATTGAGAACCAAACCAGAACCTCAAGCAGAGCAAAGACTACAACAATTAAACCACAAAGCTAGCACCTTAAGCTTTGATACTGCTCAGGTATGTCACATGTTGGACATAGCTTTACTCATTCAAATTTGTGATAACTTAAACTTTGGAATTGACTATTATAAAAGGAAATCCATGGAATATGCATATAATATTTATTATTCATATATTATTACTAGTCAACCCTCCCCTGCTTAAATAAACGAAGAAAATGATTACAAATTAATACACACATTAACTCTGAATTTTTCCATGACAAAAACACCTATGTGAATCCAGGTCATAAAGTATTTGCCAAACGATTTTTATGATGTTTTCGTGGATGCCGCATATATATCACATTGGGCTCACCAAGCCAGTCGCCGGCACTGCAATATAATTTGAATGGACTCGAGTTTACTGGCATTATGAAAGGGTAAAATCTAACTTTTGTTATTCTTGTGGCCGTCTTAGTCTCCTTAACATTTGTATCAGAAGTATTAAGTATTTGACAACTATTCAGTGTGTTTTTACGTAAAAACATGGCAAAAAACTTAAAGGATAAAATAAAACTTGTTTGTTTCGTAATTTAGGCAGTGGTTGTCAAATAAAAGGAAATAAAGTCAATTATTTTTGTTAAAGTATTTAAAATAATTTAAATCGCTCGGGTTTCGTGCCTAGCTTGCTTCCCCTTACAAACTTTCATCCCCATTGTCACCCCCAAGGGATAAAAACTTTTTCACTCACTCACTTTTCATATCATGAAATTAAAAAAAAACTTATTTTAGTAAAAATAAAAAATATCTTTTAAATTTCTTCTATACGAAGCTTGCCCAAACAATAACAAACACAAAAAAGGATTATCCAATTTGGTGCAGTCGATCGGAAGTTATGCATGTTCATATATTTTGATGATTCATTTTTATTTACATACTAAATATTTAAAGCAATAATATAATTGATGTCCTTAAATTGTTATTCTGTAATTGTGTATTTTTTAATTATTTGAAAAATTAGAGAGTAAGAAAAAGTTATAAAAAGAAAAATAATAGAAACAAAATTAAAGAAAAGTGACAGATGATAAAAGAGGGAGGACAGAGCAGAAGTAAAATTGAATGGGTAAAGGAGAGAGAAAGAGAGAAATTATCTACAGAAAGAAAGTGAAAAGAGGCTAATCATTCTGCACAGATAAAAATAAAAATTAAAGTGAGAAAAAAGAGAGAGGATGAGAGACAATGATAGTATTATAAGAGAAAGAGAGACTGAAATACTATAGACTTCTATCAGTGAAAGAATTTTTAAAATCGGATCAGTAGCAACAAAATGGCCATGTCCTATTAATTAAAAAATGTATATGGCAATACTAAATCACCATTGTCACGAATGGTGTAGTTTTCTGTCAGTGAAAGAATTTTTAAAATCAGATTAGAAACAACAAAGGGGTTATATTCTATTAATTAAAAAATGTATATGGCAACACTCAATCACCTTTGTCCCTCACAAATGGTGTAGTCTTCTAACAGTGAAAAAATTTTTAAAATCGGATTAGAAACAACAAAATGGTCATGTTTTATTATTAAAAAATTTTTTATGACAACACTAAATCACTTTTGTCACTCGCGAATAGTGTATTTTTCTATCAGTGAAAATTTTTTTTAAAACGGACAGTCTGTTCGGTTTCTTTCTTTCGATAGTCTCTCTCTCTCTTTCTTTCTCTACTTTATCTATTCAATTTTATTTTTGCTCTCTCTTATATTATCTGTCGCTTATTTCTCTTTCTATCATTTTTCTTTTTATAACTTTTTCTCTCTTTTTTTTCACATAATGAAGAACTACACAATTACAGAAAGACAAATTGAGGACATCAATTATAATATTGCTTTAAATACCCGGAGCGAAGCGAGGGCAGCCCGCTTGTATAATAGTATAGATAGTGAACGCCACATATCGACCTACTAAAAATCAAACGTGGAATGAATGCCACATCAACGTACTAAAAATCAAACATGGAACCATATCTGTTAATGAAACCGTAATTTATCTGTTATCTAGATGTGTGTGATGCTCTATGTTAGGTTCATATTAATAGTATTCAAGCTATTGTGTTGACAACGTTAAAATTTGAGAATCTGCGGCATTGAACTCGCCTAACGAGTAAAAATGTTCTTAAAATCGAGGCCACCATGTAAATGTTTAAATAACATCATATTAAGGCCGTGTTCCGATATACACTGAAAGCACTGGCCAGTGCTCACAGTGGTCAGAAATGTTTTCCGTTATAACTGTCAGTATACTGGTGCAGTATCATATGGAAATTCATGACGTCATCAATCGACTCCATTTTTCTACTGTAACCACTGGAGCTGCCTAGCTACAGTGCTCCCAGTGTTTTAATCACGTGATCAACACGTCAGGAATTTTAAATTTTTAACACCTTGATGCTTGTACTTTGTAAGAAATAATTATTTAAATTGTTACCTAAAGAATCCGGGCCTTGTAAAATTGTAATATTATCAAAGAAACTGGCTGTTATTGAAATGGAAAATTTAAAGTGGCAATTTTTTCGTTTTCCATAACCTATTTTTTTAAATTAAATTAAATTAATTAGTAGTTACTCGAAAACAATATTTATGTTTTGATAAAAAGAATAAATACTTTTATTATGCAAGTAATTCAATTTTAGTTGTATGGCTTTTAGGCGTGCCAGTAGAGCATATTTAACTCCGCCAATGTCACGTGAAATGGAGAAAGCAGCCAAAGAGACTGTGTTCGGTAGAGGAAAGAATTTCACACTAACTTGTATATCCAAACTTTAGGAGTATGTGGTATTTATTGTTAGTACCTAAAACAAAATGGACAACAAAATAAAGTAACAATAATAATATATAAAATAAAATACAAATGATATCATATTGTAATAAATAATTAGTTTTATAGTTTAATATTGTTAATTTTCACATATTTACATAAAAATGTACATAAGGGACTAAACACAAACATCAATAAACATTTAACACTTAATGGACTGTAGTAATAACCCATCGATCAGTAGATTTTTGAGTAAAAAACCATCGTCGTCTCGGTATTTCAGTTTGAAAAGGGGCGTAAAATTTGCCTTTGCAAGGTTTCGATAATTCCCATTGCTCGTTCCAGGATTTATCCAAATGAGTTTTAGCAAGGCAACACAGATCTTGGGATGAAATAGAAAAATGCTCAAGAGTGCCAATTTGGATAGCTAATTTCGCGCATGTATCTGCAGTTTCATTACCATGAATGCTAGAGACCCAGACTAAAAGGATATCAAATCCTTTTTTGGTGGCAAGAAAAAAGAGCTTCACGAATATTTAAAATGAGGTCTTTTTCGACTTACTACGAAAAGGTTATCTTTGATAGCAAGCAAACAACTTAGTGAGTCGGTAAAAATAACTCTCTGTTTAACATTATGGGAGAGCGAAAACAGTATAGCTTCATACAAAGCAACAGCCTCGCCTGTAAAAATGGATGATTGAAGAGGGCACTTGAATTGTAGGACAATTTTGAATCTGAGAATCCAGCAGGCTGCGCTAACATTGCCGTCTGGTGTTAGTTTAGAAGCGTCTGTAAAATTAATTAGGTGATTTGGCCAAATTTGATGGATCAATTCTTGTAGTTTTGAATTGCAGTCAAGTGCTCCTTTTATTAGACCAAGACCCGTTTTTAGGGGGAATATAAACAAGGGCTTTAAAAGGGATTGAATATAAAGGATTGGTTGGGAAATTTGTGAGAGAATGTGGTAGTTTAGCTAATCTAAGAAAACTATTGAATACAGAAGAGATAGGACTATTTGAAGAACAAATCTGAGACAGTTAAGTCAAACGACTCCAGAGAGGGTGAGATGAAAGCTGCAAGGATTTAGCTACGAAAGGATCACATAAGTACTGCCAGCGTTAAGGATACGGAGGGTCAACCTGTAATGCATTAATTAGGGAAGATTTCATTGTACCTAAAATAATTCTAAGGCATTTGTGTTGAATTTTATTTAATTTTTCATTTGGTGCTTTGTTGAAAGTATCTAGGACAAACAAGCTATGTCAATGTGACTGCGGACAATAGCATTATACAGTAGTTTTTGAGTATAAGGGTCTGCACCCCACCACACACCTGACACTGCGCGCATAGCATTAACACCACTTTCACACTTTTTACTAATATAATCTGCATGAGAAATTCCGTTCAGTTTGTTATCGAGAACCAGACTTAAAAACTTTACTTTATTTACAAGTTTAATATACTGACCCTCAAATGAAAAATTAAAATTAGGAATGACACGTTTTTTTGTGAAAACAACTGCCTGGCATTTCGGGACGGACAAAGTAACCTGAGTGTATAGGCTTAAAACTGAGCCTTGGGGAAGGCCTTTCCAGACAGTTCTTGAAGGAACAGTAATAAGTGTGTGTCTGACAGATTAACTTCTGCCAGAGAGCATATTACCTATAAAGTGGCACAACCTCGGCGGTAAACTCAGCTGGTGCCTTTTCTGCCTAAGTAACGGAAGATGCACAAATCAAATCAAAATTATTTATTTCAATTAGACTTTTTTGAAAAGTACTTTTGAAACGTCAAAAATTTGTCGGTCAGTTAGTTTGTCTGAAGCTACCACCAGCTCGGAAAGCAGTTTTCTGTTGAGAAGAGCCGGCCAGAAACTCAACAGTCGCTCTTTTCAAAAAGCCATGTTTACATAGTCTGTTATACAAAACATTTAACTTGAGAGTCAACGTCACTTAGATTCCAAGCATTCTCATCATTTAAGTAATCCTGTACATTATAGTATGCTTTATATATTAATGACTTCTTGATCCGAGTTTTAGATTGTTGAAGTGGCAAGTCTAATATAGGCTGTGGAATCTTATTATAGATGCGAACACCAAGCCCCATGAAGCTATTACTGACTTTGTGGAGACGATAGTACGGCGTTACAAGTTTATTTCTGTTTCTAGTATTAACATTATGTTTGTCACTGTGTTTTGAATACAAATGAATATTCTGGTAAATGAACAAAATATTACAATATATGTATTGAGATGGGACTGTAAGAACGTTTATTTTTTTATATACATGTCTAAGGGAATAAGTTATAAATGGCCCGAACAGCTCTCTTTAGAAGAATAAAAATGGATTCAATGTCCGCGGCCCTACCCCACAGTAAAATGCCATAAGACATAATACTGTGAAAGTAACTGAAGTAAACTAGCCTAGCAGTATTGATATCAGTCATTTGTCTGACTCTCCTTACTGCGTAGGCAACTGAGCTGAGTCTTCCAGCTAGAGATGATAGATGGGGGTTCCACTGGAGTTTTGAATCTAAAGTTATACCCAGAAATACCGTCGTCCGCCACATCTAAAATTTCATTATTTAAACGTAGGTTAAATTTTTGTTTTTTAACATTAGGTAAAGCAAACTCAACACATTTAGTTTTTTTAGCATTAAGAACTAAGTTATTTACCGTAAACCATTGAAGAACCTGCGATAATGCACTTATCATAGGCTGAAGAAACGTCTAGAAAAGCCCCCACCAAAAACTCTCCCGTCGCAAAGGCTATTCGAATGTCTGTTACAAAAATGCTGAGACTATCAATGGTGCTAAACCCTTTCCTAAAACCAAACGGGGAAGAGGCTAGAATATTTCTACTTTCCACTACCCATTCCAAACGGTTTTTAATGAGATGCTCAGTAACTTTGGCCAATGTTGACGATAATGCAATTGGTCTGTAGGAGTTTGGGTCTGAAGGACATTTCCCAGGCTTAAGGACGGGGATTATAACCTGAGATTTCCAAGACTCGGGGACATGGCTTGATTCAAATAATGAGTTCAATATATTTAGAAAATGAAATTTAGATTTAATATTAAGATTGTAAAGCAATGAATAAGGGATACCGTCTTGCCCTGGGCAGGAATCTTTGACGCCATTTAGAACATATGTAAGTTCAGAAAAGGAAAAGGGGGTATCCATTTCGTCTAGACTAGAAGTTAGAGTAAGCATTAAAAATGTTCTTTTTCAGAAACGAATGGAGGAGCTGGCCTATCAGTAAATTTATAAATCCATTCTGAAGGGTTGTTAGAGTTTGGACTGCTAGTACAATTTAAAAACGACGATATTTTTTTAAACTTGTCCATACTAAAGAAGAAGGAGTAGGAGGGTCCAGTGATTCACAAAATTTTTTCCAACCGTTGCGTTTTTTTTCCAAAACCAAGTTTTTTAAATTTAGAATCAGATTGAAGGAATTGAAGAAAATTACCTTCAGTTATACAGGATAAGTATGCATTCTCAGCAGCCAGTCGTTGATTACAAAATTCACTGCATTCCTGATCCCACCAATGGTTAGGGGGCAGGTTATTCCTTAGAGGTTTTTTAAAAGGAATATGGAGATTAGCCGATTCATAGATAACACCTAGGAACTGCTCATAGCTGGTCAAGATATTCCCTCCATTACCAATACAAGGAAGAGAGTCAATCAGGTTGTCAACTGATTTAGCACTTATAGTGCTCCAGTGCATATCGGAACACGGCCTAAAGTCTACAATTTAATTTTGAACAGATTATACTGAAGCGATTCGAAAATATTACCGGCACGGTGGCACTGAGGGTGTTAATTGTGCATTGCAGCTTGTTAATTAGCATTATCAAAGTCTAACTTAAATTACAATACGTAAATTATTAGCTGCTATTGTTACTCGGGAGGTCCGAGTTCGAATCTGGGCACACACCTCTGACTTTTTTGAGTTGTGTGTTTTAAGCGATTAAATATCACTTGCTTTAACGGTGAAGGAAAACATCGTGAGGAAACCTGCACTCCTGAGAGTTCCCTAAAGTTCTCAAAGGTGTGTGAAGTCTGCCAACCCGCACTGGGCCAACGTGGTGGACTATGGCTTAATACCATCCTCATTCTGAGGAGGAGACCCGGCTCAGCAGATTGTTTCTTGGGTCTCGGGCCTAGCTTAAAAGACACTAGCTATTTATTACATTTTGACATAAATTAAAACAGACAGTTATAATTAAGTAGACTAACTACCTTTTAACTACCAGTATCATACACAGAATACACATATATTCAGTACTAGTTGTGCCTGTGTCGAATAGCGATACTTTCATACAACTTTTCGTTTTTCCCATTTAAATGTCCTTTCTCAGGTTCTAAACTATCTGTATATCAAATTTCATGTGAATTAGTTCAGTAGTTTTGGCGTGAAAGCACGACAGACAGGCAGAGTTTCTTTTGCATTTATAATATTAGTAAGGATTATGTTATTAATTCCAAAATGGATTACATTTTACATAGTTGAATGTTAAAATTTGAGAAATAATTTTTTGGCAGAAGCAAGTGGCCCAGTTTACAAAAGTTGTAAACCATGTGTGGGAAATCATAATTAAAGGTCGCGAAGACTGGGAAGGAGAGTCAATGAGATCTGCAGGTAAATATACCTAATATTATTCTAAACTAGCCAACCCGCGCGACTTCGTACGCGTGTTGCTCAGCTCCGATGGGTCGTAGCGAGATGTTAAATAGTCTAAGTTACTTCTTGTTCCATCAGCTATCTGCCAGTGAAAGTCCCGTCAAAATCGGTCCAGCCATTTCATATAAGCCGGCACAAGCAGACATATACCAAAACACCAATTTGTTTCCATATGCACTTAGTAAAAAGCAGATTTTAATATTACAAACAGACACTCCAATTTTATTTATTTGTATGGATAACATTACATACATATTTTTTCTTGATCTATGTTTTTGTGAATTGATTATTGCATTATTTTAATTCTTAATAAATTATTTAAAAGCTAAATTATTTTGAATGACCGAAACGGTTCATGATAGCTGACTTAGATGGATGCTAATTATTAAAAATAATTGAGATTTAATTATTTGTTTAAACACTAAATTATTGTATTGTTTTGGTGAATTCTCTCTTGATTTGGGTGAAGTATAGAGTTGAAATTTTAAAATAACTTGCCTGCAAATAAATTAATAGACTAATTATTAATATTCATGTTCAGTAGTCAGTTTGATTAAGTTTTTTGATGTTATAGGAATGCAGGCAACGCACAGTATGGCTGATACACATGCCCTTGTGACTGCAGTAGGAACTGGTAATGGGTTAAGACCTGGAATGCCTTCAATGGTCCAACAAGGAGTGGGTGCACCTGGAATGGGCCCAGCAAGAGGCCCAGCACCTCAAATAGGTCCCGCAGCCCCTACTATGCCAAAAGCACCATCACAGATTAAAACCAATATCAAGGCAGCTAACCAAATTCATCCCTATCAACGGTAATAATTAAATTGAATAAAACAATTATATATATGATGGTAATATTTTTTATTAAGATTAGTTTTTTTAGTTATTTAAACAAAAATATCTATTATCCTAAAAAGAACAGAATACTTTACCGTAAAGCAGTTAATATTATATTAAAGTTATCATTAATACAATAGTGTAACCAATTGATGGCTGGATTGTTGTTATTCAGGATTTATGTCACAAATCCATTTGCATAAATTAAAAAGCAATGAAAAGTATCTATTTAATAAAAGTTTAATTGAGTGTGTTGACCTGAAACAATAACAAAAAATTAATATCGTTTTTAATAAAACAATTACGAGATTATCAATGTAAAAGATAAATGTAAAATGTGACAATCTCCTTAGTGTCTGACTTCACTTGCACGTTATTTATCTCTATCAGTAAGTAATGGAGATTTTGCTTACAATATCGTCAATCTTGAGTATCGCTCTGACGGTCTCGGTGGCCAGGCCAAGTGCGGAAGTAGTAACGTGTAGCGGTTGAAGGACGTGTTCGTGTCGCATGTCGGTGACGCGACCGCGGCGTACGTTGACGCCTGCGCTTCCCTGCGCGCCAGATGTGTCCGCATGTGCAGCACGTAGCTCTGTTACCGTTTCGATGGGATTCAGACCTGTTTGTTAGATAGATTTAAAGTTAAGTATAAACAAACAACATTACTTTTCCTCTGTCAATTCAACAAAATAGCTGGCTCTCTCTGGTTCGTTTGATTCTAGAAGCAATTAAACCATAAAAATTTAACATATGCAGACGCATTAGGGGGTGTTGCTGGATGTAGAACCAACCACCCTTCAGCAGTATCCCCAAGTATTTGAAAATTTGCGACATATTAAGACCTTCGGGGTTTTATTATGTACGGTAATACACACTTTTTTATTGCTTAACAACAACTGCTTATTTTGAACACATTAAATCAAAAATTACTAGAGCAAGCGCCCTAATAGTGTAAATTGAATAAATTAAAAACTGCTGAATGGATTTTGACAGACGACGCGGCGAGATAGAATACGATCACAGTCACGGCGGACACAGTAGACCCGGACATCACAGAGCGTTAACTGGTACCACAGAAAGTCCGGGTGGCAATAATATTAGTGGAATCACTCGCGAAATTGAAACATTCACCGTAATAGCCTCTTCATTTTTAACACCATCGAGAATGATTGGTGTGACTGTCGCAAATTTCATAAGTTTCATAAGCAGCGGCCGAAGTGTACTCGTATGAGAAATGTGCGGCACTGATTCGTTTAGAAGATTTATTCGGAAGATTATACGCTATCATTTGTAGGATTTTGTAGAAATACTGAGTTTTCTTTCTTCTTCAGGAAATCTTTTGTCTTTAAATAATATAAAACAAAGTCGTGTCATTTGCTCGATTAGATCTTTTAAACTACGTAACGGATTTAAATACGTTATACGTAAATTTTCTCCAATAAACAGTGATTGCAAAGGAAAGTTTATATGTATAATACATGCATCTTATGAATGCAAGACGGAGTGGGTCGCTACTCGTTTCTAGTCATTCTTTACTTAAATCAAATGGCAAACAAATAATATAAAGTTTATATTTAGAACTTCTTATATCGTTATGAAAAAGTAGAGAATAGTAAGTTAACGATAAACTAATTTACTAGTAAATTAAATGAAATTGTGCTTTCAAGTGTCGAGATATGTAATTGACGTTTTGTGATATCACTGTGTAATAGAGCTACAAAGTATATGAGCTCTTTCTAGTTCCATTCGACGTGCAAAGAGGTCGGATCTAAACTGTTTCGATTTAAATGATGAGAGGATCAACTTCTAATCGTTTATAATAATAACGCCGAAAACTGCTTATACCAAAAATTGGTATTTTTGTGGTAGTTACTATGGTGAGTATAGTAACTACTACAATTGGTATAACATTAAGCGACACCACCATCAAATAGGTTTCATGCCCACATTTGCACATTATGCAAAGGGCTAGCCTCTTTAATACATATTTTAAAACGATAATCATTTAAAGGATCTGGATTTTTGCAGATGAAAATATAATATTATACAACATTCCTATCAAAATATATAAATTATCAATCCATAATATCTTATGAATACATAATATTTTAACAGAGCCACCAAGTTTCTTGCTTTGTTTTTCTTAGTTCTGGGTTATGTCAGTTCCAAATTGGTGGTTGACTCTAATCATCGATTTAAATTCTAAATGAATATAATGGATGAAAAGAGAATGAAGTATTATGATTTTGTTGAATCTAGGGTGTAAAACTTACCCGCATTTTCTGCTAATGTAGAAGGAATCACTTCTAGGGCATCAGCATACGCCCTTAGGCAATAGTGGTCAGCACCTGGGGCTGTAATAGCAGCCCGTGCAAGAGCAGCGGCCGCAGCGGCTTCAGGAGCACCTCCCCCGGCAATGAGCGCGGGGCGGCGCGCCACGCAGCGCACGGCGCACAGCGCGTCGTGCAGGGAGCGCGCTGCCTCTGCGACCACCGCACTGCTCGTGCCGCGCACTAGCACGGACACCGTTTTACCGCCACCAGCGCACCCCATCATCTGTTACAAATGAATGCAACAAAAATGAGTATCTTTATTTCTAAATACAATACGAGAGTTTTATTCGCGGTTTGCATAGAAGCAGTAAGTAAATATCTATTTATACTAAATATTGTAAAATTACATCAAATGAAATAAAGATGAATAGTAAATAAATGAAGATTACCTTAATATATCTTCCAGAAGGTTCATTAACCTCTTCAACAACATCAACATTAACCAAATTCTCAGCAGTGAAATGGTCTAAGGAGGCAATTGGTCGACAGCCTAAAGTTTTGCAAACAAATTCAATATCTTCACGTTCAATATCTTTGATCACCATGGTTTTAATTTTATCTAAAAAGTGAATGGCTAATTCACTCAGTGCATCCCTGAAATACATTATAACAGTTTTTAGATTTATCAATATTTGAAATTATTAAGGATATTTGTTTATTGTTTATTAAATGTTTGTATTTTAAATACAAAATGTAAAACTAAAAATAAAAAATACAATAAGTATGTATTTGCATTTTGTATTTAAATATTTTTATAAACTATTTTGCACATCTCTGGTTATATACAGAATGGATGGTTAGTTTACCTTACCCATTAATAATTTTTTTTTTAATTTATTTAGGAAGGCTTTGGAAAAGAAAATATTACCAAAAATATTTGTGATTTGCTTAACACTATACATTCTTGCCATTTAATTAATGGTAACTTGTTAAAATAGTTTAATTCAAATATTTGTTGCATTTAATGTTACTGGTTAATCACTATATTATTCTACCCTCTCTTTCCTTAGGAGTGTATGAAATAAGATAAGAATATAAAAAGCAAAATAATTATAAAAGAGAGAAACGGGAATAGTTGAGATTTTTATCAGTACAACAAATTATAAAATTGTGTCAGTACAAAAAAAATTGCCACATCTTATTTACTACAAAATACATATGTGGCAACACAATGTTACACAAAAATAATGTAGCTTTCTATCACTTGAAGAATTTTCAAATCTGATAAGTAGTTCATAAGATTACTTCCTTTATTCAAAATGGTCATTTAATGTCTGACTACCTATGGTCACATCATTTTAAGTATAATATTTATGGCAACATTACACGAATTTTGTAGTTTGTCATACTGTAGCTTTCTATCATTTAAAGAATTTTCAATTCTGATAAATAGTTTATAAAATTACTTCCTTTATTCAAAATGGCCATTTAATGTCTGTCTACACTTTAATGGCCAATCTTTTTATTTATTATAGTTATGTCAACACTATAAAGCGTGTATTACTCGGAAAAATGATATGTATAAAAAACTAACCTTAAAATAGATTTCTGTACTAATAGTACATTACAGCCAGCTTTTTTAATCTGTTTTACGATATTCAAAATATACTGTCGTTCTTCCTTTAAAACACGATCCATTGCAGCATAGTCTGACACAATCACATTATGATCCATCTATAAGACACAAATAGTTACTTAACATTATTTAACTCATAACATAAATGTTATAATCAAGATACAGGATACAAAAAGGATCTAAGATATTCATTCAAAGTAACAAATACAATTATCTTGGCTAGCTGAACACAGGGGCAGGAGTTGAAGAGCTATTTAGATCCATGTGGGTATAAAACTTACATCAGTTTTAGGCGGTGATATGCAAAATTGAATGAGGCCAACTTTGGCCTTCTCTACACGATGTGGTCCATTGACGTTGGAAGCGCGGTGTGGTATGACCAATCCACTGACCAGCTCAGTGTCCTCCACTGTGCCACCAATACGCTCGATCACTTTTACGTCACGGAGGTCCACGCGAGCACCAATACCACCGGGAATTGGTTCCATTACTGTTAATATTATTATCGTAAACATTAAGATGTTCATTTAACATGTTTAAACATTTTTTTAAAACTAAACAGTGACATATTTTTTTCTTACTTTAAAATAGTTTAATATGAATTAGACATTAATTAAATATTGTAAAAATGTCTCAATATGAATGCTTTGAATGTGAAATTATTTTTTTTTTTTAATTTTAAGGGTATGTCTATCTTAATAATAATAGCCATGAATATTATTATATAATATTACAAATTACATAAAATTTTGTCATTATTTATGTGGCAGTCTTTATATTAAATACTAGCAGGTTGACCTCGCTTCGTTCCAGGTATTTAAATTTGTCAATCTGTAATTGTGTAGTTTTCCATTATTTGAAAAGAGATAGTAAGAAAAAGTTATAAAAAGAAAAATAATAGATACAAAAATAAAAGAAAAGCGATAGATGGTAAAAGAGGGAGGACAGAGCAAGAATAAAATTGAATAGGTAAAGGGGAGAGAGAAAGAGAGAGACTAATTATTCTGTACAGATAAAAATATAAATTAAAGAGAGAAAAAAAAGAGAGGATGAGAGACAATGATAGCACTATAAGAGGAAGAGAGACGGAAATACTATACTCAGTGAAAGAATTTTTAAAATCGGATTAGAAACAACAAAATGGCCATATTCTGTTAATTAAAAAATGTATATGGCAACACTAAATCACTTTTGTCACATGTCATTTTTCATTTTTTGTCACAAAATTTTTTTAAATGGGATTTGTAGTTCGTGAGAAACTCTTCAATTTACAAAATGACCACCTTATGGCACTTAAATGAGCAAATATTTTTAATTAGAGTATTTATGGCAACACCACATAGCCTATGTTACCTGGAAAGGATGTAGCTTCCTATCGGTGAAAGAATTTTCAAAATTGGTTCAGTACTTTTCGAGCCAAACAAACAAACAAACAATCAAATCTTTCCTCTTTATATAATAGTGTAGATTAAAAAATCTACGTAATTTATGTAAAATGATTTTATGATGACTAATAAAATAAGTGGCAGTTTTTAATTTTAAATATTAAGAAATCTACATAAATTTGTATAAAATGTAATGTAAAATTTAAACAAAACAATGATCATGTTTACTTTAAATTGTTCATCCAATTCCCTAATACCAATAATCACGATACAGTGAACATTTTGTTCAGGTCATAAAAATTGTAAGTCTTGAATAGACTTTATGTTTAACAGAAGTTTATTAATTTAGTATCATATTCATTTTATACAATTACCTGCCCGAATTGCCTGGACAGCAATGGGTGCCAAAATAGAAGAATGTTGAGACACTACTTTTGAATTCAGTGATGTTGCAGCAGCCTTCAGGAGAACATCTTCATTTGCAAGATCAACTGGTGTAGACATTCCTTCAATCACCTAATAAAAAAATAAAAAGTACTGCCTAAAATTGCATGAAATACCTTTTCTATTGCTCACAACAGTTTTATGGATATATTATGTTATTTTTTTATGTGGCAAGAAGATTACTGAACAATAATACCAATTTACAGCATGGTTTCGAGGAAGTAGATGTGTTTGTGAATACTTCTCACACTCAAAAATCCCTACTTATATTATAATTGTCTTATAAGTATTGTATAATAAATTTCATTTAAAGAGGTGGTATATTGTTATTGTTTTGTGCTTAGAGGTTGCATATTAAGTTTATAAAAAAAATGTATTAAAAATCGCAGTTGTTCAGTTGTTTACGTTTTTTTACGATATGAAGTAAAGGAATTAGAATTCTGCTCATGGTGTATTATTTAATCATATAACCAATAGGTTATGGGCCCGCATTGAGCAAGAGCAATAAAAAATCTTAAAGAGAGATTCACGAAAATTGCGAAAAATGGAAGTTGCAAATTCGATGAAGGTTGAGAAATTTGATGGTAAGAATTTCCGTCAATGGAAATTTCAGATAAAATGTGCTTTGCGAGCAAAGGGACTTAATATAGATATTCTAAAACCAGACGAAAAAGATGAAATAGCAGAATGGCATAAAAATGATGGAATGGCAATGTTTATTTTGACGTCATCTATGGACTTGAACCAAATAGCATTAATAGAAAATTGTGAGACAGCTAAAGATGTGATACAAAGATTAGAAGCCATATATGAACATAGATCTGAATTTAATAAGATGATGGTGCATGAAAAGTTCTATCAGTATTCATATAGTGCTGGTGATACTATGGCTCAACATGTGTCAAAAGTTGAAAATTTAGCTAAACAGTTAAAAGAGTGTGGAGAAGAGATAAGTGACACAGCTATAATGACAAAAATCCTAAGTACGTTGCCAGCTTCATACAGATCTCTTAGGCAAGCCTGGTTGTCACTTAGTTCTGAAAATCAAACTATTCAAAATTTGACATCTCGATTGATAGATGAAGAAACAAGCTTAGGAAGTGAAATGACTAGTGAGACAGCATTTGTGACAGATAAAGGGAATAAAGAGAAAGGAAAATATGACAACAAAAGTCGTAATTATGAAAATCGTCGATATCAGTGTTATAATTGCAATAAGCGAGGCCACTTTGCTAGAGAATGTAGAGCTCCGAAACAGTATGTGCGAAAGAATCAAGATGAAAATGATGCGTTGGCATTTAACACTGAAGAAAATATAAATACTATTGGGGAAGATGTATGGATTTTAGATAGTGGTGCATCGGTACACATGACGTATAGACGAGAGTTTTTCCATGAACTACAGGAATACCAAGGGCGTGATAATAGTAGAGTTGTAAGATTAGGAGATAAAACTAACCTTAAAGTAAGTGGATTTGGTTCTATATTAATAAAAAGATATATAAATGGACAAT
This sequence comes from Limenitis camilla, assembly GCA_905147385.1. Taxonomy (NCBI): domain Eukaryota; kingdom Metazoa; phylum Arthropoda; class Insecta; order Lepidoptera; family Nymphalidae; genus Limenitis; species Limenitis camilla. Next base: position 6,956,809 of record LR990234.1, on the reverse strand, counting down.
GGGAAAATGGTATACTAAATGATGTACTGTATGTACCTGAATTGTGCAGAAATTTATTTTCTGAAGGTGCTGTTACAAGAAAAGGATATGTAATAATTAAAAATTCTAAAAAGGCAATGTTAATTAAGGATAAAGTAGTAGTAATGAATGCTATATTAAAAGATAATAATTTATATGAACTACAAATAAAGACAGTCGTAGAACAGAAATGTAAATTAGTTCAAACTGATATAAAGCTATGGCATGAGAGGTTAGGTCATTTGAACATTAAAGAACTACAAAATATGAGTAAAATTGGTGCAATTGATGTAAAATTGACAGGCGATGAAAACTTTATTTGTGAAGCATGTCAATATGGTAAGCAATCAAGAGCAATATTTACTAAATCAAATAGAATTACACCAGAACCGGGAAATATTGTATATAGTGATGTATGTGGACCTTTAGAGGAACCTTCTGTATCAGGTATGAGATATTTTGTATTATTTAAAGATGGAGCAACAAGTTATAGATATGTCTATTTTATGAGATATAAAAATGAAGTATTAGACTATTTTAAAAAATTTAACGCTATAGTTCATAATAAATTTCAGCATAATGTTCAAATATTACACACAGATAATGGAGGAGAATTTGTTAATCGTGAATTTAAGGATTTTCTAGAAAGTAATGGGATAATACATGAATGTACTGCACCATATACACCACAACAGAATGGCAGAGCCGAGAGAGAGTTTCGTACAATAATGGAAAAAGCAAGATCAATGTTGTATGCCAAAAATATCCCAATGTATTTGTGGGCGGAGGCTGTGAACTGTGCAGTATATTTGCTAAATAGAACCACTTCCACTCAAACCATAAATATTTCTCCATATGAATTATGGTGCGGACAGAAACCAAATTTACGTCATATAAAAGTATTTGGTAGTGTAGGATATGTTCATATTCCGAAAGAAAGGAGAAGTAAACTTGACCAGAAAAGTATTAGGATGGTTTTAGTCGGATATGATAATGAAAATTATAGAATGTTTAATATGAATACTAAAAAGATTATAATATCTAGAGATGTAAAATTCGATGAACAGAATATAATAAAAAAATTGTACAAATTGAAATAAATGAAAAAGAACATCAACCCATTATGTCCGACTGTTCACAGAATTGTGATAATCAAAGTCTAGATACTACTACAGGAGATTTATCAGATGAAAGTATGCAAAGTATAGAGGATAGTGATACCACATATTATCCACCTCAAACAATAAACCGAGATAATGAACATATTATGTATATGAAATTAAGGTCGAAGAAAAATGAAGAAAATGAAGTCAATTTTACAGAGATTGAGATTCCTAGTACATTTGAAGAAGCAGTAAATGGTGTAGATTCTGAAAAATGGAAGCAAGCCATAAAAGAAGAACTTGAAGCACATGAGAGAAATAATACTTGGACCATAATTGAAAGAACTGAAAAGAAAACTATAACTAGTAAATGGGTATTTTGTGTAAAAAGAAATAAAGTAGGAGAAGTGGAAAGATACAAAGCTCGGTTATGTGCGAGAGGGTTTACACAAATTAAAGATGTTGATTACAAGGAAACTTTTTCACCTACCACTAGATATGACTCAATTAGAATAATATTAAGTTTTGCAGCATCTGAAAATCTTGAAATAGAACAATTCGACGTAAAAACAGCCTTTTTATATGGTGAACTTTCAGAAGAAATTTATATGGAGGTTCCAAAGGGTGTTGAGGCTGAGTCTAACATGGTATGTAAACTAAATAAATCTCTGTATGGTCTTAAGCAGTCTTCTAGGTGTTGGAATAAAAAATTTACGTCATTCTTAACTTCATACGGCTTTACAGCATGTCCATCTGACAGTTGCGTGTTTGTAGGATACTTTAATGGTTTTAAAGTAATTTTAATTCTATATGTAGACGATGGTTTATTATTATCGAAGAGTAATGATATTTTGACTGTAATACTTAATGATTTAAAGAAAAATTTTGATATGAAATGTTTAAAATTAAATTCGTTTATCGGAATGGAAATTTATAAATCAAAAGATTCAATAATAATAAATCAGAAACAGTATATTAAAAAATTGATAGATAAATTTAATATGTCAGAAGCTAAAGCATGTATAACACCGGCTGAAACAAATGTACATATTAGTAAAAATAAAAATAAAGAGCGTATACATTTTCCGTATAGGGAGGCAGTGGGAGCATTATTATTCTTGTCTATAGTGTCTAGGCCTGATATATCCTATGCTGTCAATATTGTGAGTAGATATGTAAATGAGCCAGGACATATCCATGTAAATGCTTTAAAAAGAATAATACGTTATTTAATAGGTACAAGTAGTATGTCAATAGTATATAATTGTAAAAGTAATTTAATTGGATATTCAGATTCAGACTTTGCAGGTGATTTAGATACTAGAAAGTCAAATACGGGATATATATTTTTTCTTAATGGTGGTCCAGTTACTTGGGCAAGCCGTAAACAAAATACTGTCGCATTGTCAACGACAGAGTCTGAATATATGGCTGCATGTGATGCAGCTAAAGAAATTCTTTGGATGCGACAATTTTTGACTGATATAGGAGAACCACAAAATAATGTAACATTAAATATCGATAACCAAAGTGCGATTAAGTTAATTCATAACCCTGTATTTCATAAAAGAAGTAAACATATTGACATACGATACAACTTTATAAGAGAGAAGGTCGAACAAAATATATTTCAATTAAAATATGTTGAAAGTTTAAATCAATTGGCTGACTTTCTTACAAAAGCATTATCTCCTAATAGATTTTGTTTTATAAGAGATCAGGTCATAAAATGATAAATGTTATGGTAGTTTTGATTTATGAAATTTAAGTGGGAGTATTGTATAATAAATTTCATTTAAAGAGGTGGTATATTGTTATTGTTTTGTGCTTAGAGGTTGCATATTAAGTTTATAAAAAAAATGTATTAAAAATCGCAGTTGTTCAGTTGTTTACGTTTTTTTACGATATGAAGTAAAGGAATTAGAATTCTGCTCATGGTGTATTATTTAATCATATAACCAATAATAAGACTATTGTCACTACTAATTAAACTTTGGATATTTTAAATTATTGGCCATAATAAAAACAAATGAAGGAATGAATTCGGGTAAAATACATGAAGAGGATTGATTAAAGTGTCAAACAACACTAACCTGCAATGCCATTTGGAGTGCCTTTTGAAAACCATCCGATATGACTGTAGGATGAATACCTTTCTGTAGGAGTTTTTCAGCTGCATCAAGCAAAGCTCCTGCAATCACTACAACAGAGGTTGTCCCATCACCAGCTTCAATATCTTGAGCCCTTGATAACTCCACCAACTATTTAAATAATAATAAAATATACAGTGCAAAATCCATGTACTGAAAAATTCCCTAGTGTCATCAAATTCAATTTACTCTGGAAGATTTAGCTTATTGTCATAAATCATTCTCAAGTAATAGTGTTTTGTAGGTTTCCAAAAACAGTAAGAATTGCAGAAGTGTACACCATCCATTTTGTCTTATTTCAGTGCTTAATTACTTAGTCTGTAATTAACTCATCTGTCGACATCATACATACCAAAGATTCTCTTAATTATTTTTTTACTTTTTTATTTTTTTTACATATCTGACAAAAACCTCAGGCAAAGACTAAACAATACACCTTGTTATTTAGTTTTCATTATTGTTGTTTGTAAATTTTATTCTTAATTTATGTGTATATAGTATAATAGTATATAGTAAAACAATACAGATTTATTTATTGTTTGCATTTAACGATAACATCAGGTTACACCATAATATATGCAGTCCCTTAAATGTCATTATATAGAGTTTACATTATATATAAAAGCAAATTTTTTTAGCGTTGGAAGTAGTTTAATAAAATGTACCATTATTATATTTACCATTTTAGCAGCTGGATGTACAACACTCATTTGTTTCAAGATGGTAGCACCATCATTTGTAATAGTGACTTCACCATTTGCAGCTTGTATCTAGAATTTTCATAATAATTGTATCTAATACTTATTTATTACATAACATTATGTACTGTATATTTTATAACATATTAGACACTCAATTAAATTATTAAAAGATTTAAAAAATAATATATTACCATTTTATCCATTCCTCGAGGGCCCAAACTAGTTCGGATGGCATCTGATACAGCTAAAATAATAATCACAAAATTTTTAATTTAATTCAATGGTTGCTACTTCTCCAGATTTGAGCAAGACTTCTTTTGGAAGTCTTGCTGTCTTGGTACAATCTCTCCGGACTTCCGATTTTTAAAAAAGATTTGTCTAATAAACTTTACTTTCATGACCAACAAGTCCAAGTATACAATGGTAAAGGCTTAATTATGAGTGAGAATAAACTATAACATGTATTGTAGTGAATTTTTAATTTGGCACAACTTTAGTATTTGGGCTCCAGTCTCTGAGGGTATGACCTATGTATTTGACTAGCTTTGGTAAGATGAGAGGAGCTCAAATATATAATAAACTTGTAGCGGAAATGAAGTGGATCAGACTTAGAACAATTTAAAATATAAGGCTCTCCTGTTTTTCTATGATTCTCTCGAACAATAATAACCAAGTATTTTTTCAAAAAAGTAAACAATAAAAAAAGACTTCGTAACATTCACAGGTGACAGCCCTAAAAAAAAATGTCACATGACATAAAAAATTATAAAAAGACAATATTTGTCGTAAATAGTATATGCGTAAGTTTATTTCATCCTTAATTTATATATAACTCTACGTATTTTTAAAACTTTCTTTCATATTAATTGACTAAATGAGATTTAAAGAACAGGTGATTTGAGTTCATTTCGTATCGAAGGTAACAACTTATTCCTGAAATATTTAATTCGGTATAAATATATATTAAGGATAAAGCATAATGTGCACAATGTAATGTATACACTTATTCGAATGGCTTTAAAATTATATACCTTTTGCGGCATTTATGTTACTAAGCCGAATATCAGTCGGTTTGCTTTTATCCTTGTACACAGCTGAATTAACTTTAGCAGAATCACCACCAGCTTTCGGCGCCATAATAATTTTTATTTTAGTTTAAGTATTCAATAAAAACTTTATATGATCACTCAAATAATACGATGATTTTGGATTAAAAATTACTTTGTAATGTAAATTTATTTCGATTCCCGTATCTTTAACAGTTTGACAATGACATTTATTGTCAAAACTTAAGTCTTTGTTTATAATATATCTCTATGGTTTACAATGACTAAAGAATTTATAGAGGACACGATATAACAGATCTTTTTGTAAATTGTATATAATAAAATAAATGGTGTAGGCCCCGAACGTAGAATAATGACGTACAGCTAATGCAAGTTGATCTTTCTAATATCAATTTAAAAAAATAATTCTATTTTTCTAATTTAAAAAAAAACAGTTTATAAATAATACACAATATTCAGTTTTTATGTTTCGTTTACTGTTTCTATAAACTGATCATAAAGCTCATCTCTTCTGGTTGTTGTTGCATCCTCACCTAATTGGGCCTCGAGGCCGCTGTCCCACTACGCAAATGCTGCTGAATTTCATCCGGTTAGTAATCAGACTGCCACCTGTGTGTATGGGAATTGGAAATAGCAATTTTCCGATTGCAAAGTCGCGCATGGCTGAATGATAGAATTAAAGAAATACCATTAGAAAAATGGCTTTATTCCAATAAAATTGTTACATATAATTTTTACTCTGACAACCATTTGAATAATGTGACATGTAATTTATTTTTCTATTACACTGAATGAATTTTTATTCTATGCATTAAACAAAATATTTGCTTCAGTTACATCGTAATCTATATATCTATTTTTTTTAGATTTATTAATACCCGTACCCGTACATATTAATAACTTACTGACTGCATTTTGAAAAATATATAGCTAAAATAAAACGTAGTGTGAAGACGGAGAAACAAATGTTTGTCTCTAGCTCTACGACGTAGTGATTACCATAGATTACATACTTTTTGACCATAGCTATCATACGTAGTAGTAGGTAATTATTTACTCTTTTGCTATCATTATATCTAATAACCATAGAGAAATAATAGGTTGGGGAAAAAGTCTTTTCGCTTAATAGTATGTACGAACTTGTAATAAAATCTCTTTGGCTATACTATTTGTATCTGGCTGGTTTTGGTATCATTCAAAGTTTACATTTTAAAGAAGATAATTCCAAATTCAAATTAGGAAAATGTGTGATTTTTATTTGTTTTTCGTACTGTGAAAATGAGTGAATCTAATGAAGAAATTCGATACATTTTAAAATTTTACTACAAAAAAGGTAAAAATGAAACGCAAGCCGCGAAAAAAAATATTTTGACGTCAAAGATGATGACAAGATCGGCATATTAGCACACAAGCTCACTAAAAGAAACCTAATGAACCGTGTACTCATTTGTGATTCTTTATTACGACGTAATGAAAGCGAACCAGTTTTGAAGAAGCTGATAACTGGTGATGAAAAGTGGATCACGTACTACAAGAACGTGCGAAAAAGGTCGTGGTCAAAGGCCGGTCGGTCAGGCTTCACAGACTGTGGCTAACTCGCAACAAGGTGATGCTGTGTGTGTGGTGGGATTGGAAGGCCATTATTCATTATGAGCTGTTACCACCAGACAGGGCCATCGATTCTGAACTCTACTGCGAACAACTGATGAGATTAAAGCAAGAAGTTGAGAGAAAGTGGCCGGAATTAATCAACAGAAGGGGTGTGGTTTTTTATCACGATAACGCTAGAGCTCACACATCTTTAGCCACTCAGCAAAAATTAAGAGAGTTTGGCTGGGAGGTGTCAATGCATCCGCCGTATAGTCCTGACCTTGCACCTTCAGATTTCCACCCGTTTCGGTCTCTTCAGAATTCTTTAGGCAGTGTCAGGTTTAACATCACGAGAAGACTGCCAAAACTACTTGTCGCTGTTTTTTGATCAGAAGCCCCCTATAGCAATGGGATCATGTCCTTACCTACAAGATGGCAAAAAGTTATCGAACAAAATGGTACCTACATACTTTAGATAAATGTAAATAAACTATATTAAAAAATGTTTTGAATTTTCTTAAAAAATGCGAAGAAACTTTCCCCAACCTATTATAACTATAGGCACCTAAAACACAACAATAATAGGTGGTAACACTGCTATTTTGTTTTCAAGTTTGTTACAAGTTTGCAATTTAAATCAAGTTTCTTTACTACATATTTTGTCATCTGTGGAGTTTAACTTATTATTGTGTATCATTTAACAAATTAAGTAGGTACTATCTCTAATTTATTTATCATCTTTGGCTATAATAAATTTAAATATTCTTTTTAAGGTTAGAATTTTTAGCGACGGTTTTCATTTGAATTCTGTGTGTTGCGTGTCCTTGGCTTGCCTGTAATATTTTGTTTACTGTGTTGTTGTTTCTAATGACTCAGTTCCCTCAATTCTAATCTATGTTTAAAAGTGTAAAATAATTTTACTACTTCTATAAAATTGCACTAATAGCTTGTTTTTCTCTTTTCTTTTAGTTGTAAACACTAGTTTTACGTATAAATAAGATATTAAAAAGGTTTAAAAATGTCGAGTACATCCCAAAAACACCGTAATTTCGTAGCTGAACCTATGGGAGAAAAATCAGTTACAGACTTAGCTGGAGTCGGAGAGGTTCTCGGGAGACGCTTGGAAACCGCAGGTTTTGACAAGGTTTGTTGTCGTTTTCAATTCAGTATAATTATAACAAACTAAGCGTGAGACAATTGGTAAACAAATTACAAAATGGTTCTTTGTCTTGAATGAATAAAATATTTTCTATGGGAATTACTGTTACAAAAAAAAAACATCAACCCAATTACCAGTTGAATTTGTAATCATTTCTATTATTCCCAAATTCAGTCCGCTTCCAGTATATGGACCCTGACCCCAGTAGATATGGCATGTATATATTCGAGTAGCTAAGGAGATGGAGGAGTCCAAATATTAAAAAAAAACCTTTTTGCTGATTTTTAGATTGATTGCCACTGCTTAGTCATATTATTATATCACCTTTTCGTCCCTGTACTATTTACTTGTTTTTTCTAACATTTACAAAAAATGATTATTATAAAACAAATACATAATACTTCATCTACTACAACAGAGATACATGCAGATTTATTAAAGCAATTTTTCTGAACTTTTGAAAGAAGCTCAAGCTTCTTCATCTTATCAGAGGGGACCCAGAATTAGTGTATGGCATTTTGGGTATTGTATTGAAATGAATGTCCAAGTTATATATAAAATTAGTTTATATACAATTACATTATTATTGCTTTCTATTAAACACCTTGGTTAAATTAATATCTCCTGAAACCACTGTTAGTGAATATCTGGCTCCATAAAAAGTTCCACTGGTTGGTTTTTCTTTTCTATTTAAACATAGATCCAGCTCTTCTTAACTCTCATACTATATTATGACAACCATTGTATTGTTAAAATTAGTTTTAATAATGTCTTAAGAATATATATTGAAATCTTTTTCAGGCATATGTTGTGTTAGGCCAGTTCCTAGTTCTAAAAAAAGACAAGGAACTATTTCAAGAATGGATGAAAGAAACTTGCAGTGCTAACTCTAAACAATCTTCAGATTGTTACCAGTGTCTTAAGGATTGGTGTGATGAATTTTTGTAATATCTCAATAATTTTAAAATAAACTAACAAGTAGGTATATATGTAAATATTTAAGTAATACATATATCATTGTATGAAGTAAAATTGCATATTTTTTTTTCTAATTCATTAATTATTAATTTTAATATGTATTGACATGAAACATAAAAATATTTTAACTATAATTATATTGGATTAAGTATAGGCAAACAATATACATATAATTACTTTAAGAGAATTTGCATTTCACTCCCTTAAGTAAAAACTGTAAAAATGTAACATTTTGCTTGTTTTTGTTTCTAATTTGTTTGATTGTCAATCAAAAATTTGTGAGTTTTACTTTCCACATCACGATGATTCATAGAGCGGCCGCACTTGCGTGCCTGAATTAGTACGTGTTGATTAATTTTGCGGGACAAAACAACAAACCGTAAAGAACCGTAGTATAACCTTGGAGTTAATTAACTAAAATGCATGTACCAGAATAAAATATATTTGTCGTATTTACAGTATGATAATGTTAAACAATTTATGACTTACAAATTTGTGCCTAATTATTGTATGTATTTTTGTAATAGAATATAGTTTTTTAATATTGAAATATACTTTTTGTTTGTTTGTGGAATTATTTTTATAATTTTAACATCTAGTACTTACATAAGAGTATGAGCTATGGACGAAAATGCGCATCAGTTTTTGCGTATTTATACTATTCCCCTCTGCCGCTAGGAGAGCATCTCGTAGGAGCCGAGTAACTCAGCACCCCCTTGGTAGTAGGTGATCTTATATACTATAAAAAAAAATGTCTTAAGTTATGCTATAAGCTTTAGGCACCAAACAATTAACGGATTGCTTGAGCGGTAAGATCATCGATGCACACCGACGTTAATAAATCGCGGAAAAATATTGGTATAACAATAATTTAACTTATTTACAATTAATTAATAAAAATAAAAGATACGATAAACATGAATATTTAGGCAGTGAGAAAAAATCTACAAATCTCCTTTTAATCTATATTTTCCGAATTTAATAAAAATCCCGTAAGAATTGGAAAATATTCCTGAATTTTTATTAAATTTTTCTTTTTATCATCTTAATACAGACTATAATGTCTTTTAAAATAAAAATCGGTTGAGTGTTTTTCAAGTTTTAATTTAAGTAACTAATAATATTCATATCAATTACATTGGAATCACTTCCGGTAGAATTTTGTAATTTAATTGTCAATTCATCCATAATCGTCGTCGTCCAAAGTAAGATCGTCTTTATCTTGATAATGATCCAGTGTGTTTTTTTAAATGTAGAGTGCGTTTTCGCTTCAAAAGTAGAAATTCATCCACGCTCACCTATGTTAAATCCAAAGAGTATATGACAGCAATAGTGGGCAATCCTTTACTTATTTGATAGGTCTATAGTGAGTATAACAAATCCTTGAGATTAGACAAACGTAAATTTTATAATAATTTGAACAACTTTTTGTATTAAATTATTAAGTTCCTATTGATCCTGGTTTTTTATAATTCATGAAGTTTGATGAAGCATTCTCAGTAAAAACTGTACTGACCAAAAGCAAAATCAAATTAATGTTTTACATCCGTAGTAAAGTATCATATTATCTGAAAAGCTGTAGTTCCTCAAATAGGTCCAACAAGTTCTAGTTGAAGTTTGCCACTAACTGAAATACTTCACAACATATTCATTTCTGTATTGTCCATTTTAACCCTTGCATTTTGCCAATAAAGTAGTCATAATGTTGAATGAAACCTTATTACATTTATAAATATAATGGTGTAATTTGTAAAAGTTGGGAAGTAATTTAAACTATAATATAATACTTAATATTATTTTCATACATAGTTGATGTTATAATTTATAAGGCACATAAGAACCTCTAAAAAAGATGAAGGTATATTACAAATGTAGTTAAATCGAAAGAATTATATTAATACACAATTATTTGTGGTGGTCTGTTTAACCTAAGAGAAATAAGCAAATTGTTTACATTTCAAATGCATATAATAATATTTTGAAAAGTTTAAACCTCTGAATTTATATAAAACTATGCCATAAATATAACAAAGAATATGAAGAAAAATATCAATACACCAAATACTTTAAACATTAATGCTCTATTTCCAGTTATGTTCTGAAAATATTTCATGATTTCTCTGTGACCTGCTTCTACATTCATTTCAGCTTCTTGAATATTAGCATCAATTCTGCCTATGGCTTCATCTTGCTCCTTGACCATGTGAGCCAATTGCTGGAAAATGCCACCTAATTCCACAATAGTGCTCTCAATATTATGCATTGTTTCTGCTCTTTGCTGCACATATGAGTCGGTGTCATCTCTCAGAGCCATCTGTTGTGTTTGCAAAGGTGATGTTTCACTTAAGTCTATACTCACTTCTTCAGGTTGTAATAATGATGGTACTTCTTTGGCAACTGGAGCCATGCTGGTAAATTGTTCACGTCTACTATTTTGATGTTTTAAATTCTCTGATCTCACCTCTAGAACCTATAAATGAATACAAAGTATTTTAAAATTCATTCATAAATAGTATCTCATACTATTTAGTATTAAAATTAATTTTTAATTAAGTAAAAAATTAATTTTTATTAGTTTTCAAAGTTACTATAACATACCTGTTTAAACTGATTACTCATTGATGCCAGTCTTGATTGCAGTGCCAATACAACACTAGATGAATGACTGTGCATACTCTTACGACCTCTCGGCATTTCACCCAATCTAGCAATCTGTTGATTGAGTGAATTTAAATCCCCTTTAATTATATATGTAAGTTCATGAATTTCCATCGGCCGATCATCGAATAATGATTTCTTCTTTGCCACTGAAAATATTAAGAATATCAGACCATTAAAAAATTGTTAAATTTCATAGAACAAAAACAGTTGTTAATAAATATTTACACAGAGCAAGTTTTTCCAATTTGGTATAAGTGCTTGTTATATTTTTGCTTATAACTTTAGCCATATTCATGAATTGTGAATAAGTTGCAAGAACAGCTGCTTTCCTTTCATCTTTTACAATTGGTCTCGCCAAAGTACGTCCTTGGAGGCTTCGAACTGTAGACACAAATTCCTGGGTTCTGTCTCTGGCAGCCATCACTGGTTCAAATACAAATTCCTCCAAAAAATCGAATGTCGAGTCAAATTCCACAAATCCACTTTCAAAGTTTCTTTCAGAATCGGGCGATATATTATGGTAGACTGAACCTGTTTTATTTAATTTGTTGTAAGGAATCTGTTCGGTTTGCGATACAGTCTTGTCTGACACGCCAACGTTTCGGCGACGAGGGATCATTGCATTCTCAATTTATACCCTATGGTAAATGACACAACCTGTAGATACACAGAAAGTTTATCAATACTTCAGACAACTAAAATATTCATCAATATATAGAAGAACAACCAATAATAGGGCTTCAACGCGACCACTTGATGTTAGCAAGTTAAACCTTAATTTATCAAATCTTGTCTTATATCTAAAATTAAAACTCTTTTAATAATTCTTATCCATAAATTTTAGTCACATAATTGTCGCAACATTGTGTAACAAGTCAAGTTACAAGATATTTTAAAACTTAAAATATGAATATAATGTACCTAACTATCAAGTAATAGGTACCTTATTGTATAGGCCACATATGAGTTCAAAGATTATATATATAAAACAAAAGATTATATAAAATATAACACAGAACATATCCTAGTCGACGACATGACACGACACGACTCTATCTTGGCACAGATAATTTAATCGTTATAATCGATTATGACCAATTGATTATTTTAATTGAATTTTAACCGAATTATTAAAGTTCAATTAAATTCAAAATAATAAACAAAATATTTTGTGAGTCGTTTAATCAAGGAATGATATGATAAGGTTTTTTAATTTTGTTTTAACTGTCAAAAATGAGATTTCCGTTCTTATTCAGCTCATTAAACTAAAACATCTAGTTTTTTTTGGAGGTAAAGTTAAACTGATAGCGGATTTGACTTGATAACTAACTAACACGTTAAGAAAATTTATAATATTTTTATAAATCTCTTTCGATAAACCTTTAATCTAAATATCAGGTAAGTTAAATTGTTTTAGTGATAGTTAAATATAACTTAGCTGATATTTTAACTAAAGGTTTGTCATGTTACACAAAGTAAATTGTATCTATGTGAAGGATTGTCACTATTCTATTTATATGGATGCCACTTTTTCGTTTTCAGAGCTTCAACTCGTACTTTCTCATTTAAATGATTCTTGTCCTGGTGATGATGGAATTCCTTATTCCTTCCTAGCTAAGCTTACTGATGAATCGAAAATTCGTTTTCTCAACATGCTTAACAAGATTTTTGTATCGGGAATCATCCCAGAATCTTGGAGAACCCAAACAATTATTCCCATTTTAAAACCTAGTAAGAATCCTCAAGACCCAGACTCATATAGGCCAATTGCTTTGTCTAGCACTTTGGCAAAAACTATGGAACACCTTATCAAAAACCGCTTGGAATGGATAATGGAAAGCAGAGGCCGGTTAGCCAGGTCCCAATTTGGCTTCAGAAAGGGCCTAGGTACAATGGATAGTCTTGGAATTATTACTACAGATATCCGTTCAGCTTTTTCTAAAGGAGAGTATCTTGTTGGACTTTTTTTAGATATAGCTTCAGCTTATGACAATGTTCTTCTCCCAGTGTTCAGGCATAAATTGCAACAGCTGAGCGTCCCGCCGAGATTAACTCAATTCATATGTAATATGCTCTCTTCTCGTATTATTTTAATTAAAACTAAATCTTTTTCTCTCCCTCCAAGAACTATCTGGAAAGGACTCCCTCAAGGATCTGTACTTAGTCCACTTCTCTATAGCATTTATACCTACGATCTTGAAGCTACTATTGAACCTTTCTGTAAAATCTTACAATATGCCGACGATATCGCTCTATATTTTAGTTCTAATTCCATGACAGAAATTTCTACTCGCTTAAACTCTGCTTTGCATTATCTAAGTTTTTGGTTGATAGAGAATGGATTGTCTTTATCCGTGGAGAAAAGTAAAGCTGTTGTTTTTACTAGGAAGACTAATATAATACTTCCAAATATTTTATTTAAAAATCACTTAATAAATGTCACTAATCATATTAAATTTCTTGGGGTATTTTTGGACTCTCGATTAAATGGAGTAGTTCACATTGATTATATATGTAAAAAATGTGAAAGTGGCTTTAACATCCTTCGTGCTTTATCAGGAGTTTGGTGGGGTGCACATCCCTACTCCCAAAAATTACTCTACAATGTTCTAGAACCTGTAAATAAATTGGCCATGCAAAAAATTAATAGGATTCAGTACAAATGTCTGAGAATAATTATAGGAGCTATGAAATCTTCACCTACTAATGCTCTTCAAGTAGAGTGTGTTGATCCCCCAACCTTAATACGTGCACAATATTTGAGTGATCGTTTCATCTGTAAAGCTTTGCAACTTTCTTCTCATCCCCTGCTAAGTAGCCTACAGCACTTATCTACCCTAATAAAAAGTAACCAAATTCTCCCTCCTTTATTAAAAAGTTTCCTTAAATTTACCACTCTACCCCATCCTTATTACTCTTCTCTACAGTTACCTATTTATTCTTATTACTCTTCTGTACAGTTACCTATTTATTCTACTTCTTTTGAAAGCTTAATTCATAATCCTTCTGTAATTTTTAATTTAGGTATCAATAAGAAAACGATAGAAGCAAATCTCAAGTTTAATGATATTATTAATTCCCAATGGTCACACTTCTTAACCATCTTCACTGATGCATCTAAGTTATTGGAGAATGGTTGTGTTGGTGCCGCCTGTTGGATACGTAAGTTTAGAATAGCATTGCAATATAGATGTCCCCCCCAGGCATCAGTATTTACTGGAGAGTCCCTGGCTATTTTAGAAGCTGTTTCGTTTGTAGAGTCCCACAACATTAAAAATTCCATAATACTGACTGACTCACTAAGTTGTCTTCAAGCCCTTCATGATAACCCATTTCGTAGTAAGGCAAGAATTCCCATTATCTATAAAATTAAACAGATTCTATATGCATCTCACCAAAGAGGTTTGACTATTGTGTTAGCCTGGATACCTGGTCACTGTGGTATTACAGGAAATGAAATGGCCGATAATCATACTAAGCTTGCAATTAATACAGGATCTATGACAAACTTTCAAAATCATACCCACGATCTGCAGGCCTTAGCAAAAATACATATGTCTCGCTCCTGGAGTACAACGTTTGTTCTTTCCTTTTATAGAATGGTTTGTTCCTTATATAGAATGGAGAATGGAAAGAAATTAGGAAGAAATGCATTAAAAAAAAAAATATATATATATATATATATACATATGTATTTGTAAAGTGTATAATATATACATAATTATACATATATATTATTTATGTTGCATGAATATATAAATTAAAATATGAAAATAATAATAATATAAAAAAAAAAAACTTGATATACTAACTGTACTGTCCTACACTAATAACTTGTCACCGCACCAGTATCCATTATCATAGTATAGATTTACAATTGTACCACCTACCTTCCTGTCCCGTGAACGCTGTGCCTGTGCGCTGCGACACACATTCTTAAATGTCACAGTAAAGCAAGACATAGTTAAACATACATGGATTGTGAAAGTACCAGTTACACAAAGTCGTTGACGATTGTCAACGGAGAATTGACTGGAACACAAAAAAAAAAAAAAACGTTTGTTCTATCAAAAATAATTAAAGGTAAATTTTACGCATCAATTCAACCTGAAATGATAAAAAATAATAACGATATTTTGTAGTCGATAGTATGCTATCGATATCAATATCGGTTAGCCCTACGAAGTGTCAACTGTCAATGTCATTATGTCCAGCCAGAGTCATCTTTGGTCTATGCTTTTGGTAATCTTTATTATCCAATTCAAATTATCGTGATTTTATGATTCCAAATATCTGGGTCTAGAACGAATCTACAAAACATTTTGCTCTATCAACAACTGCATATAAGAATATTGCACTGAATAGATTGGGGCTATAAGTTCCCAGTGGTTTGTGAAAGGTTGATATTGGCATTCAAATAAACTAAAAAATTTATGTGATAAAAAGATTATTCGTAAAGTAAGCAATTTAACCTAAAATGAATTACATCTTAAGGAGTAGATCGGGATCTCTTTGTCGTTTGCTATCAACAACACCTACGCGACAATGTGCACAGCCGCCCAAGCTAAAACTGAAAAAATCTTTCGCTCCCATCACATGGAAATCTATGACTTTAACCGCTCTAGTCGGAGGTGGACTCACAGGATTTATGTTATATGTCAGGAAAGAAAAACAAGAAGCAATAGATCGTGAAAGAAAAAGGCAGTTGGGTAAGGCTAAAATTGGAGGCACATTTGAACTGGTGGATTCTATGGTAATTGAAAATCTTTAATTTGATATTCAAAAATACAAATTGGTGGTCCAAAAAATTATAGTTCATCTTTTACTAAATCAGTCTGTCCTATAAATAAGAATAAAATATATATATTTGATAAGAAAAAATAAAAATAGAAAATGTGACCTTCTAAAAATAATTTGAAACAAGTTGACCTACAAATAGGAGGATGGGACGGAATGGGTTAAAATGTACTTTATCAATTATTTATTTCAGGGGAAAACTGTTAAGAGTACAGACATGCTTGGTAAATGGTTGTTAATATATTTTGGCTTTACACACTGCCCTGATATTTGCCCCGATGAGCTAGAGAAGTTAGCTGAAGTTATTGATAAGCATGGTAAGACTTTTTTAATTACATTACAGAGGTCAATTATTAAAATGAACTAGTAAACATATTTTTAAGGATTTAAATAGAATTAATTTTAGGACTTAACTGATATGTGTTGCTAATTTATTTCCCATACTAGATCAAAATTTCCCTTACGGTTTAAATAAGTATATTATTTTAATGATGCATAACTTGCTGTGATTCTGCCATATTTAATATTTAACAAAACTTTAACCAAATTACTGTGATATAACATTTAGTAAATTGTAAACTTTGTTCTCTTTGGTCTAGATAAAACTCCATCTTCACCACCATTGCAGCCGTTATTTATATCTGTAGATCCCCAAAGAGACACACCTGAAATTGTTGGAAAGTGAGTCAATGTCTATTAACAATTTGGTACATAAGACTATATTTTACATAATTATGTAGGCAAAATAATTTAATTTGTAAGACTGTTGTTTGGATTGATTGAATTACATAATTATTAAGATGAAACACTTGAGTATCATTATACACTAATTTATTTTCTTCTCTATATGTTGATATTTACCATAATTTCAAAAACAAAGAAGCAAGAACTTCCAGCATAGGTTTGGATATTTGATTAGTTTTTTTTATTAAAGTTTCACAATTTTTATATTTAAGGTACTGCAAAGAATTTTCACCACGGCTGCTTGGTTTGACAGGAACAAAAGAGCAAGTTCAAGAGGCTTGTAAGTCATATAGAGTATACTTTAGTGCAGGCCCCCAAGATGTTGATGACGATTATATTGTAAGTATATAAAGCTTAAAAATATGTATGTATACTAGCTGACCCGGCAAACATTGATTTGTCATATAAATTTGGGGTGGGCCACCCTTATCACTTATGGGGGCCAAAAATAAGGTATTTAATTATTATAGATTCAGAAAAAAAATGTACTTGTACATGATGGGTTCCTTTTAATTGTAATATAAACTAAATATTCTATATAAATATCTAAATAATGTTGATAACAACTTATTTGTTTACAGGTGGATCACACAATTATAATATACTTGGTGAACCCTGATGGAGAGTTTGTGGATTACTATGGACAGAATAGAAATGCACAAGAAATATATGAATCAATGTTAGTAAATATTAAAAAATATGAGGTAGCAAAGAATTCATCATGGTTTTAAGAATAAATATAGCATTTATTTAGTATTGTAATAAACAAATAAATCTAACATTATTTGTTAAAAATATTGTCTTTTTATTTCCTACATTTTTTTCTAATGTGACTTAAGAGCGTATCGTTTCCGCACGCTTGCTCAGTTTCACGCACACATCCACGCGAGATAGCCGGCAATACAGAGTAATGTAACGACAGAGCATATTCTGTATGTCATTTTAATTTTGTACTACAAACACGGTAGTAATAGTCTACATTACACTTTTTTCAATTGTTGTAGGTATGGGTTTAAAGTGCTGTTTGTTATAGTTTGATCGGTTTATGCTTTGTAGTTAATAAAAAATCGGGCATGAAAATCTGAAAGTTTTATTAACTAGTATTTCGACACATTATACAGTATATTTCAAAAAATTTCAAACCAAAAAAAAATTAACAAGTCGGTAGTAGACCTCATTAAACAAGAAATAAAAAAAAAACAATGCGACGAACTTTTTTTTGTATAATGGTTTTTTTTAACAATTTTTTTTTAATATAAAAAAAACACTCCTCCATGACTGGTTTGCGACCACCAGCATGTAAATCCGGCCGCCAAGTGGCATAGACGCGTTCCGGTCGAGCCGCATGTATGTGGGCCACACTTACCCCTTCCCTCTCCTTTAACCATTAATGCTGCGAATCTAGTGGATTCTGGGCTCTTGCTCAGCATTTTTTTCTTCACTCCCCCTCCCCACTCTATCTTTGAGGATGCAATGCATGGATAAAACAAGAGAGTATCTCTTATTTTGCTGATGTCCATGGGTGATGGTGGCCACTTACCATCAGGTGGACCATCTGTTCGTTTGCACCATATCTACCATAAAAAAAACATCGAGTTTTACAGGACAGTAGTACATAACTTAAAATTTTATAATATTTTTTCACAATTTTTTTAGGTCATTGCTAGAAAGAAGTTGAAGATTATTTAATTATTCAAGTTTTATGTTAGATGTTTTATTTTTGGCATTAAACTTCTCAGTTCCGGTACCGGACGTCAGATGTCTAATCTCCTCTGTGGACGAATGGCCCACCAGTGGGCCGCTATACGATCGGCAAAAACCGACCGGTATGTGCCAACCCTACGGCGGCGCGGCGGCCCAATCGTCCGGAGCGGAGATTCAGATATCTGATCAGTTGGAAAATTATTAAAAAAAAAACTAGAATAATAATATTTCACAAGTTGACGCGACGATTCTGACTCAAAGATAGGTTAGGTTATTTACTTCCTTTGACCCACCAAGAAATAGGAGCAGGTTGGTTAGGTTAGGCTTCCTTTATACTGGGCACGGCACGTCCAACGGCATTGGGTCGTGGATAAAATATTTGAGGCTTATTATAGATAGCCGGAGGACATTTAAGGAGCATTTTCATCGTTTAGCTCCGAGGTTGGTAGCGGCGGCTGAGAGTTTGGGGCGTTTGCTTCCCAACATCGGTCGTCCCAGCGTGACGTGCAGACGGTTATATACCGTTGTCATCCGTTCGATGGCATTGTACGGTGCGCCCATATGGGCGGATGCTCTCGGTCCTAAAACTGCGGCCTTACTGCGTCGCCCGCAGCTTACCATGGCTTTGAGAGTGATCTGGGCGTACCGTACCGTATCATTTGAGGGTGCCTGCGTGCTTGCGGGCGTGCTGCCGTGGGATATGGAAGCAGAGGCTCTAGCGGCGGTACATGGGCGACGTGCACTGTTTCGTGCGGAGAATAGATGAGACCCACCAAATGGTGTCGTCGCCGAGTGGAGAAGAGAGGTACGTGAAGAAGTGTTCTACATGTGGGAGCAGAGGACGGAAAACCCGGGAGCTAGCAGGTAATTGGTGGCCGCGGTCAAGCATGTTCTGCGTGACTGGCTCGGTCGTGATTTCAGCGCTCTAACATACCGTTTGACACAGGTATTGGTAGTGGAGGAGCACCGTGTTGCCTTGGTCGCGGTCATTTGAATGGACTTGTCATTGCCGGCTGTGGTGAGAGCTATGGTCGGTAGTAAACAGGCATGGGAGGCAGTTTCGGCCTTTGCCGAGATCGTCCTTATCGCAAAAGAGGAGGCGGAGAGAACCCGGGAGACCGATCCGGAAGCCCTTCTCATGCGCCGTAGGTGAATGGGTCGTCGAAGTCGCGCTTTTTTGGCAGCGATGCCTCCTTAGCGCTTCGACGCTGTGCGAAGTGGGTGTATGGGTGACGGGCGGGGATTTCTGTCACCCCCCTTGGTGTTCCATGGGCGAAATTTTGCGGAGTTAGAAAGGGGGACTGCTCCTCCTCGTCCCCCGATTGCTCAACCTTTCCCAAGTCCCCGCTTAGGAAGGTATCTGTTGAACAGATTCCTCCGGGTCAACAAAAAAAAAGGCTTCCTTTATACACCCAGAAGTAGAACTACATTGTTCTGTTAGTACTATAAACAAACACGTCAAATTTGACGCTTTGTATGGCGCAGAGCGACGTGGTTTCTCGTCGAACGCTTGCTGCAGACTGAAGCAAAGATGATAGACTGAAGCGCTTCTGGCCTGTATTGTGTATTTATTCGGCGCTGCGCTTCCATAAAAAAAATGTATGGCGAATTTCTCCGTGAATTTTGATGAATTTTACTATTTTTTTTTGAGCTATTCTTGAAATATTTAAATCGCGAAACCTGTAACTAGTTAAGTAAACTCACGATTTAACAGTGTTAAAAAATTAAGGTAAAATTTTCTTTTTCTATCTCGTACAACTTGTACCTTAGTTATTCGAGAAATTTATTGTATGTTTTTTATATTTTCTAACTGCGTATTGCAGCAGAAACAAAACAGTAAGGTCATTTTTGGCTCAAAACACAAGACGCAGGCTTAAGGAATCCATATTAATATTATAATTGGACAAGTGTAAAACACTTGATGCGATTGATTTTAACTATTAAAAATTTCAAACTAAGGAAATACGAATACTCAATCTCGCGACAAGTTTTTATATCATATTAAAAAATGTATATGGCAACACTACATCACCTGTGTCACTCAGGAATAGTGTAGTTATGTATCAGTGAAAGAATTTTTAAAATCGGATCTGTAGCTTTAGAGAAAACATTCACTTTACAAAATGGTCACGTTATGGCCATATCTTTTAAATTATAATATTTATGGCAACACCACATAGTCTACGTTACCTGGAAAGGATGTAGCTTTCTATTGGTGAAAGAATTTTCAAAATCAGTTTAGTAGTTTCGAGCCTATTCGCAACAAACAAACAATCAAATCTTTCCTCTTTATATAATAGTGTAGGAGTAGATAAATTATGTAATGACTTTATAAGCACAATATTATAAAGTAAAAGTTTTGAAGTAACAATTTATTTTTTCGTTTTAGTGCATTCAAGTAAAAGCTTGTTTTATAAAAAGGTTTTTTACTTTTAATTTTAAAGCCAGGGCAATTCAATACTACAAATTGTCTTCATTATCATTTATTCAGGTTAGCAATTAAAAATTAGCAGTCATTTTACTAGTTATCTTTCTAATAGTAAGTTGTCCACCAGATGTATGAATTTGTACTAAACTTTGGTCTAACTGGTACAGCTTCATGGTAGTGGCTTCCAGCAAAGAAGAAGAGGCTATGTTCACATCACTATTATTCACAGTTACTAAATTTAAGTCATTTATGTCATTGCTGATATAATTTTCACTATTTGATGATTCACTATTTCTCAGGTTTTTACCATTTTGTTCATTTTCAATAATCACAATTTCATTTTTAGTATTCTCCTCTTCCTGTATTTGAATTTCTCCAGCTACTTCTATAGGGATTTCTTCTGTCACTATGTTTTCTTTTTCACAACTAGTGTTAGATTCAGTTTTGTTAGTAATTCCATTTACATTATTTTTAGTATAAATAATATTGTTATTTAGTAATAAAGGTACTTGTTGCACAATCATAATGCTTTCATTATGATTTTTTTCCTTTGCGTGACCTCTTATATGTTTGGTTAATCCTTTTTTTCTTTTAAATTTTTCGGAACATATTGAACATTCATAAGGTTTTTCATCTGTAAAAGAAATAACTATAATCAGATAATATACAAAAGACTTAGAAATAACAGATTTTTTTGTACAGAAAATAACATCGGTTAAATCCGTTTTTAAATTCAAAAAAGTAAAAAAAAAACGTATAGAGAAGTGTTTATATAAAATAGAATGTAAGATACACACAGCACAGTAAGTTGCATATAATATCAGTAGTTATATTATACCAGTGTGTATTCGTCGGTGGTCCCTTAGGGACGCTGCGTTGATAAACTTTTTGGGGCACGCGCAGCATGCGAAGGGGCGCTCTCCAGTGTGCTGCCGCAGGTGCAAGCGTAGGTCGGTGCGAGCGAACCTGCCAAGCAAATATGTATATAATGAAACTTCAATGAATGAATAATGCAACGTGACAACAGCCTTTTCTATTTCATACTTTTTGTTACAAACAGGACAGCTGTAGGGCTTCTCTCCCGTGTGTGTGCGACGGTGGCAGGTGAGTGATGATCTCGAAGAGAACTTACGCTCGCATACATCACACGAGTAAGGTTTTTCACCTACAAAAACGTAAATATATTTTTTTCAAATCATGAAAACCTGTCATGCTTAGTTATCTACTGCTCACAAAGGACTTATGATAATATCGAATATTTCATCATCTGTAGAAATTATGTGGTTTTTAGTTAAATATGTATCTATATCCCATTAAAATGCGATTATTTAGATAGATAGAGCTTGTTACTCTATCACACAACGACTTAAGGGATTTGAATGAAAGTTATCACAATGGGACTCAATAATCTGATTTTTTTTTATATTTATTGATTAAAAAGTTCATGTTTTTATAGTTTATCGACATAGCACTAAAAAACCACACAGGTTTGACACAAATGCTACAAGTGAGTCTACGGTAAGATATCTAGAAACTAACTAGAAACAAAAACAAATCGCTAAATATAAAAGTTGGCTATCTATTACGAATAAAGCGTTAGAAATTTGGTAAACAATTTCATTCCATGTTGCTTAAGAAATAAGTCTTAAGTTCTCGTTTAATGTTCTTCGGAGTGATTTTATTCATTTTTATTCAATCAGTTCAGAGAAATCATAAAACTAGCTGTCCACTCGCCGTATCTGTTGCTCACGCGAGTCGTACGTAACCGGTTTTGAGTAAAAAAAATGCTCTTTTAATAAAACATATTCAAATTGATAGTGGACGGGTAGTACACTACAATGTTTAAATAGACCAGTGTCATCAAATTACATATAGGCATACTTGTTATCCCAAAAAAACAAGTCCGGTGGGGATAAAGGTTAGATTAGTCACACAAAAACTAGATTGAGTTGTTTCTGTTGCCCCGTTGTTAAAATACACTGAAGACAAATAAAAAAAGGTCACCCAAGAATGAATATTTGATTTAATAATTAATAGATATCTAAAGTTTGTACCATCACAGTGACGATTAAAACACAAACTCTCTTCGCGTCCCTAAAGGTCGGCGCCCCGGGTGGGTGACCACGTCTCCCACCAAAATCGAGATAAATATTCCATTATATTGCATACGGATAATTTATAACCTATAGGATATAATACACTTTTTATCCTGTAAAGAAGTCCTGTGGTCAATACCGTCTTTACCATAAGGGCAGTCGGGGCCAGTGCCCCCATCCTCAGAAAGCCTCGAAGGACCGACAATTTCTTTCACATTTAATATCAAAATATTATGGTCGGGCGCATTACACTTTTCTCGTTACACGAACATCGATAATTTTCAGATTTATTTAAATCAATACATTTATATGAATAATTTGATGATTCGAACACCATTATAACTTACCATTTATGTTTGTAATCTAAAGTCTATAATGTCTATTTTCAAATTACTAATATTATATATTTTGATTATTTTTTTTTCAACTTTTCCAAATGTTGAAGTTGCTACAAGGATATTCCTTTGCCCAATTGTAGTGGGGAGCGTTCATTTTGCATCTTAAGAGAATAAAAAATGAATTGCGAACAACAATGTTACAAGAACGGCTAAGTAATTTGTCAATTATGAGCATAAAAAGTGACATTCTTTAGAAAATTGAGTTTGAGGATTTAATAGAAGATTTTGCTCAACAGAAATCTTGAAAGAAATTATATAATAATCACAATAAATAAAACAGCAGCATACATACTAATATCATTAATAACATATAGTATTATTATATTTCATTAATAAAACAGATCATAATGAAAAAAAAAATGGTATAGTTCGCATTCTTTACATTCCAAAGGGGCCCTGAATTCTTGTGTACCCAAGGGCCCCAGCATAGTGTAAGACGGCCCTGCCTGTGATACCACATGTTGCAAATTATTAAGTACCTGTATGAGTGCGCATATGCAGCTTGAGGTTGGAATTTTGTATGAAAGTTTTGCCACATACAGAGCACACATATGGCTTTTCTCCAGTGTGCGTACGGTGATGAGTGTTACGTGTAGATTTGTGCCGAAAACTGAAACAAAATAATTATATTTTATATTTTGTAAAACGTAGCTGAATAGAATAATAAAACAGAATTAAAATACTAAGGTTTTGTAACTAACTGCAATGCTTAAGATCACTGTGGATATTAGAATATCAATGGAGAACAGACATGTAATGGTTATAATTTTGATAGACTTCAGCAACGCGTTTAACGCTATTAATCACGAACTATTACTTGCACTTCTACCTCGGCTTAATTTCTCTGATACGGTAATTCAATGGTTTACCTCCTATCTTCAAGGCCGTCAGCAAGCCATTCGCATGGGAAGAAATCATTCTGACTGGTGCGATGTGACTTCACGTGTTCCTCAAGGCGCAGTCTTATCTCCCTTATTATTTTCACTTTTTATCAACTCTGTTACTATTAATTTAGACTCTCAATACCAACTTTACGCTGACGATCGGCAGCTTTATAAAGATTCCGATGTAGATAGTTTAGCTGAAACACTGTCTTGTATGAACTCAAACTTAATGAAAATCCAACAGTGGTCTCAAGCCTTCGGTATAAATGTTAATCTGATAAGTGCCAAGCAATAATAGTAGGTAGATCGGGGCAACTATAAAAATTTACTTTTTAACTTTACCCAAAATAGTACACAACGGCACAGTAATACTCTTATCAGACACGTTCAAGGATCTCGACGATTATTGTTGACAAGAATCTTTGCTGGCGAGATCACATTACGCAAACTTCGAATAAATTTTTTGATACCCTGCATTCGATGATGCGCTTAAGAAATTTTCTTCCAATAAAGGTCAAGATCCAATTGGTCAACACTCTCTTGTTTGCCATTCTAAATTATGTAAAGTTTACACAACACGTGTATACGTTTCATCTTTGGATAAAGTAAATACGACCATAATATTACACCTTCCCGATTAAAGCTCAACTGGTTACCAATAAGAGAACGGAGGTTCACTAGAATCCTCTCTCTCACCTTCAAACTTTATTACTACTACTACTAGTCTGGAAATTTTTTTATTCATCTAGTCAGGGGTTCAAATCGACATAACAATAGTCCATCAATGTTTTCCTTATTATTTTCACTTATTTGCATATAGATAGATAATTATGTGTATGAATGTTTATAGTGTATGATACTTAATATGTATGTATATGTTGATATTCATGTATATGTGTAAGTCTCCATATATGTAAATGTAATATTAAATTACTTATTGTTTTTATTTTATTGTTTGCACCCCTACTCACACTCTCTTCCATGTCTTGGGTCAGCTGGTAGAAAATGTTCTTAGCATTAAGCTCGCCTCTTGTACACCACAGTGCAAAGAAGTATTTAAATAAATAATCGGTTGGATTCGCATTCTGGTGGTCGCAAGCCAGTCGGGGAACAGATCGCGTACCACCAAGGGGGTACTGGGTTACTAGGCTCTTACGAGATACTTTCCCAGAGGGGAATAGTATTCTAAACCGTCCCCTCACAGTTGATTCGCTGAGGTGATTAAACTAAAAGGTTCAAAATCGTTTTATTATTTTTCACCGTTTAAACCGTCCCTGGACTCCCACAAATTATTTAAAACCAAATTTAGCCAAATCGGATCTGTCGTTCTCAAGTTTTAGTGAGACTAACGAACAGCAATTAATTTTTATATATAAGATTTTTAATTGTATGTATTTTTGCGTGAGAGACAACCGAAAAACCAAAAAGTCATGTTTTATCTTCTTTTGTGTGATTGTTATAAAGTAGATTCATACCGCTTATCACAGTAGCTGCAGGCATATTGCTTGTGTTCAGAGTGCACGAGGCGGTGCGAGGCGAGCAGGCGGCGTGACGGAAAAGTCTTATCACAGTGCTCGCAGACACAAGGTCGCTCGCCCGTGTGATGCGTCATGTGTACACTCAGCTGGGTGCTGTCGCAGAACCTACACGGTTATGAGAATGTCATGGGTCAATTTACATATAAGAAACAAAACGCTATGATGCATTGCTCTGCTCCACTGACCGTTTCTCGCAAAGACTGCAAATAAACTTCTTCTCGACCTTCTCCCCAGTGTGAACGCGCACGTGCCTACGCAATGCGCACAGCTCTGCGAACGTCTTGTCGCAATGCTCGCACGGATAGCGCATGGACTCCATGTGTCGCCGGATGTGACGCCGAAATCTGTTACGTTCTGAAATTTAGATATACACATACAATATTATAATATTTAATGGTTACTCTGATAGTTTCTGTAGGTAATATTGATAACTTTTTAAATGTCTACAGTATTGTGCTTTTATTAAATGTACCTGTAAATTCTTTATGGCAATTATTACAAGTCCATTTATTGCCATCAATATGTAAAGCAGAGTGAATATAAAGATCACTTCCAGATATAAAGGAATCCTTGCACTGTCCACATGGGAATAATTTTTTAGTTTTGTTTTTATTACTATGGAATTGTTTTATGTGAGCCTTTAAAGTTCTTATCTTAAAAAACTTCTGAAATAAAAAAAAATATTATGCAAGATAATAGGTATAATAATTTAATAAGATTTATTAACTTATTGTATTGACATTATTCCTTTTTAATAAAATTAAGAATTGTTAAGTTGGACTGATTATTCTTTGATATTATTCCTTTTTCTTCATATGATGATCTGTCAATTAAATGAATTTACCTTACAGCATACATCACAAACAAGCAGTTTTCTTTTTATATTTCCTTTTCTACCCTTTTTTTTAATTGCTTCTTTTAAATCTGAAACATTTATTCATAGATGATTAAAATATTTTTAATAGATATATCCGATATTGTTGATGGTCTTATTTATAATAATAAAAATTTACCTGTTTGTTCTATTGACATGTTCACACTGTAATGAAAAAAAATCTTGTTATGATCAAATCATTTTTTTAATTTTTTATTTGTTACTATTGATCAGAATATTTGCTTTAGAAATTAAATAATTACCTTTTTATTCTTTCTCCAGTTACAGCCTTTTCCATAAGATAAAAATCCTCATCTAGATATTCAATTTCTGAAATTTTTTATTCATATTACAATACAAGATCTACCAAACTTGATTCAGTAGTTAATGAAAAATAAAATTGTAAAAACATAATAGGCAGAAGGCCACATAGAATTATCTATTTATTGCTTTAAAACTAGCAATTAACCATTAAGTCAACATGCTTCTTACTGGTCCCTTGTTTAGCTCGTGGTATACTATAATGGATTATCACATAAAATTTCATACTTATAACTTTTTAGCATGATCCTTTCAGTGCTCACATACTATTATTATTATTCAAAGAAACCCAAAGTTCTAGCCCTGGCTTTGGCTGTGCATTAATATGTAAGTCAGTTATTCTTTTATATATCTAGACTAGAAATGGATATAAAACAATTTTTTTTGTGTGATATGCACAAAGAATTTTAATATCAGATACCTTGATCATCTCCATCAATTTCTGTTTTTGTAAAATGTGCTGTTTCTTGACAAAACTTCACAGATTGATCTAAAATTTCATCTTCAACATCTTCCTCCTGTTTAATGCTCGATACATCTTTAAACATTGTTTGTGTTTCTTTATCAAGTTTTTCTAAACTATAATAATACATAAAAATGAAATTACATAAAAATAGTTAAGGCATATATAGTTAAAAAAAATTTTTTACCATACCTTACATTCTCATATTTACATTCAACAGAATTTTGCGTTTTTAATATCGACCACAGAAATCTATTGGTGTTACAACATTTCTCCTTAAATTCATAACAATGAATTATTTCATTGTGACATGTCATACATACTTGTAGAGGAAAATTTCCATTTCGATTAACCTAAAATATTGATAATTAGGGGCGAGAACAAACAACAAACGACTAATTAAAACTAGAAGAAATGAAAAATAGGAGTCTCGCATTCATATTTTTATATTAACTCAGGGTGTCTTTCTAACTTTAAATTTTGTTCTTTGGGTTACTTAAACCGTATAATTATAATCATGTTCTGGTCTCGTTGTATGTAAGCCAGATCTCAATAATACAGTTCAGTTTTTTTTGCATTTATAATAAATAATATTGATATAATAAGTATATAACTTCTAACCATCACAGATGAGCAAAATTTTAGTATCAACATCATTTTTCGAGTAATGTATCAAATTACTTACTTTAATTGATGTAATAGATGAAAATATATCAGCCAACATATTATGTCCGAATTTAGATAATAGAGAAATCATCTCATTTTCTGCAGAAAGGCATATTCTACAGACATATTTTACGTCTATACTCTGCTCAAGTTTGGTTTCAATTTCTTCATTATTCGCTACATCCATTATTGAGTTCAAAGCATAATCTGTACTACCTATGATTATTTTAGCATGATTTACATCTACAATTGCTGTCAAAGGTATCTCATGCTCTAAATCCAATGAGGACTGATTGACAACATTTATTTGATTTGCCATTATCATTAATGATACTGGACTTACACATAATATTATAACGTAATGAATAAACACAACACAATCATATTATGATTTAATGTTCTGTCAAATTTTACATTACTACGGTTACGTTTAATACATCGTTTGAATCGGAATAAATTCAGATTTTTTTAATATAATAATAAAAGGATTTTAATAATAATTTAACGAATAACTATTAACTAACAGACAATCACAATAATAACAGAATAATAATATAGAATAATAATATACACAAATATACATAGAGATACATATTACAATAGAGATGCACAGGGTACTTTGCCAATGTCACGTAGTGAGGACAAAACACACTTGTGAAGTTTGACCGGTGAATCAGTTTTTATTTTAAGAGGCTGCATCTTTTTATTAAATTGACTTAGCTGTTAGATTTTTTTAGATACATAAATAAAAAACCAGATAAAAAACATGGAAATTTCTTGAATCACTTGGAGTTGGTAAGTCTTCATCTAAAAGTCCCGTTAACTTCGATATTGATCTCCTTAACCAACATTTTACTTCATCTCACACACTTAATAGTGCTGATAAGAAAATCACAATTAATATTATTTCTTCTTTACCAACTCCCAATTTTCCCACGTTTAGTTTCACTCCTTTCACTGAATGTGATGTTAAAAGGAACATTATGTCTATATCCTCGAATGCTGTTGGTACTGACTGTATTGGCCGTAATATGATCACTCCCATCCTTGATATTGTCGCTCCTATCTTAACTCATATTTTGAATTTTTCCATCTCCTGTAGTAAATTTCCTGATGCATGGAAGGATGCACAAATTATTCCATTACTTAAAAAGGGTAACCCCTTAGCTTCATCCGACTTCCGTCCAATTTCAATTCTACCCTTCCTTTCGAAAGTCCTAGAAAAATTGACAATTTAATCTATTCCTAAACCAGCATTCTTTCCTTCTTCTTCTTCCTCGTTCCCTCAATGCTGAGGATCGCGACCACGTATAAGCAGTTTCCATTGGGTGCGGTCATATGCGGAGTGAACCGCACGGTGCATGCTGCCGCCTACTGCCTTCTTAATTGCGTCATACCATTTTGTAGGCGCCCTTCCCTGAGCGCGTCTGCCGTCTACCTTTCCTAAGATAATCTGCTTCTCCAGACAATGCTTTGATGATCGCATAATGTGTCCAAAGAAACTAAGGGCTCTTTGTCGGCGGACTTCGGAGAGCCGTGTGCTGATTTTAAGCTCCTTTAGTATGGACTCGTTAGTTCTTTTGGCAGTCCAAGGTATACGGAGCAGCCTACGCCAACACCACATCTCGAAAGCATCTATTTTACAGCTGTCACGACTTCTGACAGTCCAAGTTTTGGCACCATATAGAAATATAGAGAAGACCAGAGCTCGAACCAGGCGCACTTTAGTTATATGTCTAATACTTCTGTTCTTCCAGATTTTGTCAAGGTTAGCCATAGCACTTTTGGCCATACCGGCTCTACGGCGAATTTCATCAGTGCAACCACCATCACTGGTTATCAATGACCCAAGATACACAAATTCGCTGACTTTTTCATATCCGTAGAGTGCGTCGGTTACTGGAAGTACTTCTGCTCTGTCTACCACCATTACTTTTGTTTTAGAATGGTTGATCTTAAGACCGAGCGCGGTACTCTCTTCTTCAACTTTTTTCAGAAGAGTTGCCATCTCCACTTCACTCGACGCAACTATCGTCGTGTCGTCTGCATATCTATTATAGATTATTGATCCTGCGACCGCCAACTGCAACTCCGCCATTCCAGCCATCGAGGGCTTTCCTCATTATATGTTCCCCGTACAAATTGAACAACTTGGGAGACAGAATGCATCCCTGTCGTACGCCGCGTTCTGTGTGAAAAACTTTGGATTTCTGGTTTTCCAGTTTAACGAAGCTTGAGCCATCAAGATATAAATTCTGTATCAGGAAGACAAGATGTTTAGGCACGCCCATCTCTACAAGCACGTCGAACATCGTCCTCCACTGCACGCAATCGAACGCCTTGGTATAGTCTATGAAGCACAAGACTACGGGTTTATTAATTTCTCAATGAGAACACGAACATTCAGAATCTGTTCACGAGTGCCCTTACCAACTACGAAGCCAGATTGTTCGCTCGGTATTTGGTGATCTACAAAAGCTGAAACTCTCGTGTTTATAATGTGCAGAAGGATTTTACTGGCATGCGACATAAGTGACAGCGTTCGATAGTTTTCACATTTTCTTGTGGACCCTTTTTTATGTAATGGAATAACAGCGGATTGTGTCCAGTCACCTGGCCATTGGCCGGTTCTCCAGATCTTGTTACAGATCTGGTGGACGATCTTAATTCCTTCAAAATCCAGCTGTTGAAGCATTTCTGCTGATATACCATCAGGACCCACAGCTTTATGTTTCAGCCTTTGGATGGCATTCTGAACCTCAGAAAGCAATATATCTGGTTCTCTGTGATGGTCGTCCCATCTCCTTTCCTTGCTAGGTCCCTCTTCATCGCGATAGAGTTCATGACAGTATTCTTTCCATTTATCCAGAACATCTTCTTTCCTTAGTCCATTCCAATCAAGCTTTCGATCAGGCCATAGTACGGTGTCAGCGCTAATAAAAGGCGCGTACATACGACATTCGTTGGGCTCAAATAAAATTATTTATTTCAATTAGACTTTTTTGAAAAGTACTTTTGAAACGTCAAAAATTTGTCGGTCAGTTAGTTTGTCTGAAGCTACCACCAGCTCGGAAAGCAGTTTTCTGTTGAGAAGAGCCGGCCAGAAACTCAACAGTCGCTCTTTTCAAAAAGCCATGTTTACATAGTCTGTTATACAAATCATTTAACTTGAGAGTCAACGTCACTTAGATTCCAAGCATTCTCATCATTTAAGTAATCCTGTACATTATAGTATGCTTTATATATTAATGACTTCTTGATACGAGTTTTAAATTGTTGAAGTAGCAAGTCTAATATAGGCTGTGGAATCTTATTATAGATGCGAACACCAAGCCCCATGAAGCTATTACTCACTTTGTGGAGACGATAGTACGGCGTTACAAGTTTATTTCTGTTTCTAGTATTAACATTATGTTTGTCACTGTGTTTTGAATACAAATGAATATTCTGGTAAATGAACAAAATATTACAATATATGTATTGAGATGGGACTGTAAGAACGTGTATTTTTTTATATACATCTCTAAGGGAATCCCGCGCTCTTAAATTATAAATGGCCCGAACAGCTCTCTTTTGAAGTACAAAAATGGATTCAATGTCCGCGGCCCTACTCCACAGCAAAATGCCATAAGACATAATACTGTGAAAGTAACTGAAGTAAACTAGCCTAGCAGTATTGATATCAGTCATTTGTCTGACTTTCCTCACAGCGTAGGCAGCTGAGCTGAGTCTGCCCGCTAGAGATAATAAATGGGGGTTCCACTGGAGTTTTGAATCTAAAGTTAAACCCAGAAATACCGTCGAGTCTGCCACATCTAAAATTTCATTATTTAACAGTAGGTTAAATTTTTGTTTTTTAACATTAGGTAAAGCAAACTCAACACATTTAGTTTTTTTAGCATTAAGAACTAAGTTATTTACCGTAAACCATTGAAGAACCTGTGATAATGCACTGTTTACATCGTCATAATTATGTTTATTTCTGTTTACTTTAAATATAAGAGATGTATCATCAGCAAAAAGTACAATATCACACAAGTTCCTCACATAGTATGGCAGATCATTAATATAAATCAAAAATAAAAACGGGCCTAAAATGGATCCCTGTGGAACGCCCATTTGTAGCAAAGATCCAGAAAATTTTACACCATTAATAGTAATCCTCTGGACTCTTTGATTTAGGTATGAGGCAATTAGATCCAGAGAAACACCACATATACCGTAATAATTAAGTTTTTTTAAAAGTGTTTCATGTTGAACACAATCAAAGGCCTTGGACAAATCGCAAAATACACCAATCGCATTTTGTGATTTCTCCCATGCTTCATAAATATGCTTAAGAAGAGCAACTCCAGCATCTGTTGTTGACCTACCCCTAGTAAAACCATACTGTTCACTATGAAATAGTTTATTTTCATTAAAATATACTAAAAGTTGGTTTAAAATAATCTTTTCATAAACTTTACTCAGTGATGGTAATATAGAGATTGGTCTATAGTTACCGGGATCTTTCCTGTTTCCATTTTTAAATAGAGGTATTATTTTACTGTGCTTCATTAAGTCCGGAAACTTTTCTGTATCGACACATTTATTAAAAATATCAGCTAGATGTGGGGCAATATTATTGATTATTGTATTTAATATTTTTACTGAGATGTCCCATAAATCAGGCTATGGACAATAAACAGCTCACAGTTTTGGTACTGTTAGACTTCAGCAACGCGTTCAACTGCGTTGATCATGACATCTTGTTGAGTATGTTATGTTCTTTTAACATATATAGTGTGAGGTCCGGTCAGGGGTACCCCAAGGTGGCGTGTTGTCTCCCTTACTCTTCTCTATTTTCATAAACTCAATCACCCAAATTATTTCTTCTCTCTACCATATGTATGCAGACGATTTACAAATCTATCGCCACTCGAGTCTTGAAAACTTGTCTGAAACAGTAGCTGCTATCAATCGTGATCTGGATGCGATATCCGAATGGAGTAACCAACCTAGGAAATTAATGGTATTGTTGTTGGCAGCAAAGGCATGATTGCGAGGGTCGACTATGCGAGCATTCCGGCAATCCTTTATGACAGTTCTATTATACCATACTGCTCAACTGTAAAAGATCTTGGCATATATAGATCAATCACTTTCCTGGACTGAGCAAATAAAAGAATTAAGTAGGAAAACATTGGGAACCTTGAGCTACTTGCGTCGTCTCCAAAATGTTCTACCGATTCCTACCAAAATTATGTTAGCAAATTCTATCTTATTATCTATTCTCGATTACGCGG
Organism: Limenitis camilla; assembly: GCA_905147385.1. NCBI lineage: Eukaryota > Metazoa > Arthropoda > Insecta > Lepidoptera > Nymphalidae > Limenitis > Limenitis camilla. Next base: position 6,923,184 of record LR990234.1, on the reverse strand, counting down.
ATGCAAGGTATATTAATCTGACCGAGGAGCAACTTAATAAGCATGAGCGAATACAAAACCTCGCCATTCGTTTTATTTTCGGTCTCCGAAAATATGACCACATATCAGAATTCCGTTCTAAGCGCAAGTGGCTCCCTATTCGCCGTCGCCGGGATATGCATATTCTTTCTCTTCTGTGCTGTATGTTAACAAACCCGCACATAACTCTAAAATTTATACACAATCATTTACTGTACAGGCCGTAAGATTATGGAACTCTTTACCACAAAGCATAAGACTATCAAATTCCTCCCGATTTTCAAAAATTCTGTAAAAGACTTTTATCTACTCTCGGGCAGACACTGATGGCATGAAATTTATTATTGTTGGAGATTTGTTATATTTTTCTTACAATTATACTCATGTTTCATATTAATAATATTCCTTTTTATTTCTTCCTTTAAATGAAACTCATAAAAACATTTTTCTCTCAATGACAAATCAACGTGACATTCACATTTTGTCATAAAAAACTTATGACTAAACTAAAGAGTTTATCTATGTAACCTAAATAACGTAAAACATAATTAAGTTTTTTTTTATTATGATAGACAAGGGACAAACGAGCAGACGGTCCACCTGATGGAAAGTGGCCACCGTTGCACATGGACATCGTCAAAACTAGAGGGTATCTCTTGTTTTGTCGATGCGTTGCCGCCTCGAAGATGAGTTGAAATATATTTTCCTGCTCTACCTTTTCCTTAATAAAATTATATTTTACATCAATATGTTTGAGTTGTTTCTGATCTGGATTATTAACAATTTTAATTGTACTCTGATTGTCCTCAAAAATAGTTACATTGTCCAAGCTAGCATCTAAATCTTTTAATAATTTAATTAACCAGCAAGCCTCTACTGTACTTATAGCTACCACATTTTGTTTTTTAGATTTCCAGGAAATAGTATTCCCAAAAAGTTTAAAAACATAACCACTTGTTGATTTTCTATCTTTATCCCTGGCAAAGTCTGAATCGGCATATCCTACTAAACTATTAACACTAGAATTGGTATAAATTAACTGATAATTAATTGTTTGTTTTATGTATCAAAGTACTCGCTTTAAAGCCTTTACAAGGTTTAGACTGGGTTTTGCTTGAAATCAACGCAATTAGGAAATAGCTGTAGCTATATCTGGTCTGGTGCTAACCATACTACACGTTAATGATCCTATGAGTGATCTACAATAATTTTCTAAGCTCATATTAGGGTTTTCTTTTTCGATAATTAAATTAGGTTCCATAGGTGTGTCCATGCCCTTACAATCTTGCATACCATATTTCTTTAAAACAATTTTGTAAATATTTAGTTTGATTAAGATAGATCTGTCCATTTTGTTTTAATATAGAAATACCTAAATAAGTTAAATTATTACTTCCCATATCTTTCATTCTAAATTGAGCTTATGGAGACATATGAAGCCAACGAGCATGGACGGCATAATGAGCACCGGCTTTTTTTTTTTTTTTACGGACTGTGTATGCTGTTGGCCCTACTGGCCTTGACAGCGTCACCGGACGGGGGGGCGAGCTGAAGGCTCGCCCGAGTGAGGTCGACCGGGTCAGAACCGGCCTGACCTCCAAGGGGTTTTTCGGTGTCCGTCACTGAGGGCTCCCCCTTCGGGGTTCGAACCTCGGCTCAGGACGCCACCGGCGGGGGGGAGGGATTGTAGCGGTGCTCGTCACGCGCCGAGGCGGCGCCGAGCTGCTACGAAAAAGGGCCCTCGTTTCCGCCGACGGAAACGGTGTGGTGTATGTGTATGTGATGTGTACGTGGCGTTATCTGACGTCATTCGATCGTCAGGGTCTGTCAAGACGCTTTTGGGGCGTCTGTATCGGTCTTTAATGTTATCTTTAATATTATAGGAGACTGATTCTACTATGAGAGGATTTGAGTGTCGGAGGGCTTTGTCGAAGTAGCGTTTGGAGTATTCTTTAAAGTGGGCTGATAGAGTTTCGAGTTCGAAGTCCCTATGCAGGTCGACGTTACGGATATACCAGGGAGAGCCTGATGCTAAACGCATGAATCTATTTTGAATTGTTTGTAAGGTTTTCAACCTGTTTTTAGGAACGTATGAGAAGCATACGTTCGCATATGATATGATGGGACGGACGCACGTTTTGTAGAGCGTTAACTTATTTCTAAGTGACATTCTACTTTTCGCGTTTATCATGGGGTAGAGACGACTGAGAACAAAGGCGGCTTTGTTCCGGACTCTTTTAATGTGGGGGATGAAAGTGAGTTTATTGTCAAATGTGACACCTAGGTACTTGACCTGTTTTTGCCAGGGAATCGGCTTCCCGTGCAGGGTGATTGCTCTCGGCTGAGGATAGTGGCGTGGACGCAGATTGAAGTACATTGTAACGCGGTAGCCGCTCCTTGTAGTCTGTCGTGTATTGTCTGTCTATTTCGGGCGGAGGTGTACAATGCGGTATCGTCCGCGAAAAGGGCTAGTTTGACATTGCAATACATGGGGATATCGCTCGTGTACAGGGAGTATAAGATCGGTGAAAGGACTGCGCCTTGGGGTACGCCGGCGTTGATGGGGCGGGAGGTGGAGAGTGTCCCTTCTACTCTGTAGCGAAACGAGCGGTTTGACAAGAAGTCTCGTATGATGTGCACGAGTCTATCTGGCACTCCCATTTCGTAAAGTTTATAAATTAAACCGTTGTGCCAGACTTTGTCAAGTGCCTTCGCTACATCGAAGAAGAGGGCTCCTGTTGGGATTCTACCATGCTTATGATGAAAGGAGTGAAGAACGTGTTCCGTTAAGCGGTATGCCTGGTCTATTGCCGAGTGTTCGGTACGAAATCCGAATTGCTCATTTATGAGCAGTCTCTTTTCATCAATGATGTTTTTGAGACGAACTAGTATGATCCTTTCGTAAACTTTGCCTAGCGTGTTTAGGAGAGAAATCGGTCTGTAGCTGGAGGGTTTGTTCCTGGGTTTGCCAGGCTTGTGGAATCCTATCACTATGGCTTCTTTCCACTGAGCGGGGAAGGCCGAAGCTGCAAGGAGGGTATTGAATATTGCTGCCAGTAGGCAAATAAGATGAGTGGGGAAGTTTTTTAGTATTTTATTGGTAATCCTATCCGGGCCGGGTGCCTTTTTGGCATGCTGATTCCTAATAATATCTGCTACTTCGTCTAGTGATGTTGGTCTGATCGGTGGGTCCTTTAGTGGGAGGGAAAGCCTGCGTTCGACTTCCGAATCTACCTTTAAGAGGTGATTGGGGTCTACGGGGAGGGAACTGGGGGAGCATTGGCTCTCAAAACCGTCGGCTAAGCACTCGGCCTTATGCGCGTCGTCAAGGGCAAAACTGCCATCGGTTCTATGTAGTGGAGGCATGGCTGAAACAGTGTCGTTTTTCAGTGCTCTCGCCAAGGCATAGTATGTTGTATGCCCTGGCGTGAGCTCCGAAAGGCGCAGCCGATTTCATATTTATAACTGCCTAGCGAGACGACCGATCATGCCATTCCTCTTACTCCGAAGTTCGTCGTCAAGCGAGACATCCGATAGTGCCGTCTCCTAGCATGGTCGCGCTGCCACAGGGACACTACTATTGTGTGCTGAATAATTATTTAAATTATTTAAGATTTTTATGAATAAACACAGCAGTACAGTACGCTTATTATTATCTGCCTACCAAGAACACGCCTGCTACAAGCTGATAAATAATTCTTTACTTTTTCTATTTCTTTAGTATCAGGTCCTAAAATTAACACATCATCTACATAAATTAATAAATATATATATATATATCTCTTGTAATACAGACTATAATTATTCTTGGATCTTTGAAAACCATAAGCAATTATAACTTCATTAAATTTTTCGTACCAATATTTGGGGGATTTCTTCAATCCATAAAGCGATTTATTTAGTTTTAGTACATTACCATCTGCTATATCTAAGCCCTGAGTTTTTCATCAAATATTACATTTCTACCATGAACTGTCTTTTGTGTTTCAGGATCAAAGAGTATGTATCCAGCCGAAGAATATCCAATCATAATCATCTTACGTCCGGTATTATCAAGTTTCTGTCTGCATTCTTTTGGAATATAATTATATGCTGTACTTCCAAATACTCGCATTATCGATACATCCGCTTTCCTTCCTTCCCACATTTCACTTGCAGTATGTTGTCTGCCTGCTGATGGACTTCGGTTACTTACATATGCAGAGTATAGAACTGCATCTCCCCAAAATTCTTTTCCTAAAGTTGAATCTAATAAAATAGTTCTGCTACTCCGTTAATTTCTGGATTATATGGAACTGTATACTGCAATATAATTCCTTTGTTATAACAAAAATATTGAAATTCTTTAGTAACATATCCATTATCTGATCTAAGCTTTAAGATATTTCTATTAAAATGTTTGTAACGTAATAATAATATTGTTTGAATTTGCAAAAAATTTCACTCTTATTATTTAAGAGGTATACCATTACAAAATGTGTATAATCATCAATAAAGATCACAAAATAGCGAAACCCATCTCTTGTTGCTGGGTTAATTGGCCCACAAACATCTGTATGCACTAATTCTAAAAGCCTGGACGCCCTATGGCCCTCTCTGTTAAATGGCTGTCTAGTCATTTTACCTGTCACACACTGTTCACATAATATATCATAGATATTTGTTTATAAATGTCCTAATCCTCTTACCATGTTATTTTGTTTCAACAAACTTAAATTTTTAATTCCTAGATGGCCAAAACGCGTGTGCCACAAATTAACATCATCAATATTAGTATAGTCACATTCCAATTTATCTATTAACAATTTAACCATGTACAGTGAATCTTCTTGATTCCCTATCATAGAAAGATCATTATAGTTGTACACTCTAACCTTGCCTTTATAAAATTCTACTCTATAACCAAAAAAAAATTTAGGTTTATTTAAACAAATATAGTCTGTAAAGTAACTTTTGTCATTTGTTAGATGATCAGAGCAACCTGAATCAATGCACCATGTTGTAAAGTTATTTATACTCACATGCACCTCGCTATGATTTAATGTTTCGTTTAGGTTTATTTAAACTAATATACTCTGTAAAGAAACTTTTGTCATTTGTTAGATGATCAGAGCAACCTGAATCAAAGCACCATGTTGTAAAGTTATTTTTACTCACATGTACCTCGCTATCATTTGATGTTTCGTCAAACCCTTCCCTTCATCTTCAAACATTGATAAAAAAGACTGGTGATTCCTATCCTGGTGTTGTCCTCTATATGAACCTCTAAATCGTCCTCGTTCTCGTTTTCTACCATGTACTCGTCCTTGAAATCCTCGTCCATTCGCTTGACCTGTTCCTGCCTCTCCATAATACTGTCTTACTCAAATTGTGTCGCCTCCTCGGCCTGGTGGATTTCGTCCTCTCCCTCTATTTCTGCATTGAAATTTCTTATGTCCCGGCAAACCACAGTTGTAACATAAGAAGGCATTGTTTATAGTAGTCACCTCCGGTTTGATTTTCTTACGTTTTTCTTCTTCTCCAAGCAATCTTTCCTTTACAAAATTAAAACTGAGGTCAGTCATGGTTTCTAATGTTGTTATGACGACTTCATATGACTTGAGCATACTTAATAAGATATAGTTGACCTTTTCTTCCTCTGAAAGTATGGAGCCCCCGAGTTGTGTGAAAAGTTCTTCAATTTGGGTAAAATGAGTTTACAATTTGTCATTTTCATTGTATTTTATCTCCATCAATTGTCTTCTTATGAAAATTTTGCTCCGTGTATTTTTCTTTATAAAATTTTCCTCAAGTCTGCTTAACATGTCATACGCAGTGTCTTCATCTTTATGGCTATCAGCTACCAAACTTACCAAGATGCTCACAGCTTTTGCTTCCTGTCTCTTATTTTCACTTTTGCACGCATAGTCTTTTTCTTCTATTGCTTGTAAACAATCTTGCTCATTAAGAATAGTTTTTAACTGATACAGCCATATATTAAAGTTTTCACCATCGAATTGTTTCAATTTGTATTCGTATTGTCCCGACGCCATCTTGTCGTTTTGTTATTTTCACATGAATTTTTAAACCATTGAGTGCAGGAGCTAGAATATCTAATAATTACGCTCTGCTACCACTGTTGGAGATTTGTTATATTTTTCTTACAATTATACTCATGTTTCATATTAATAATATTCCTTTTTATTTCTTCCTTTACATGTAACTCTTAAAAACATTTTTCTGTCAATGACAAATCAACGTGACATTCACATAAAAAACTTATGACTAAACTAAAGAGTTTATCTATGTAACCTAAATAACGTAAAACATAATTAAGTAGACATGTAACATTGTACCTTCCTCAACAATTATTAATTGTTATATATAATATATATATTAATATTTATTAGTATATAATTATATATATATATATTATATATGTTCATCTTGTTTATGTATTAGGTTATAATTATTTATATGTAGTTTATGGTTACACCAACTTATTCGCCACTCATTAAAATATTTCTTAACCTAAAGGTTGTCTGGAAGAAATGGCTAATAAGCCATAAGGCCGCCTTTTGTTCTGCCACGTTTTACTGTTTTTTTGTTACATAGATAAATAAATAATAAATAAATAAAACTTAGCAAACAGCAATATTAATCTTTACACAACACTAATAAATTATACTTTGTTCATGAAAAGCTAAATTATTTACACAATCTATACGTGAAGACCAAAAAAAAGGTCGTTCACCAACAACTATCTCCTGCACCTGCGTGGCAAATACTTATGAACGCCTATACATGAAGAACAAAAAAAAGTCACTGTTATTACTATATATACTATTATTCAACAAAACATAGAATGTACTCTGTCAGAGTCAGAGAGCAAGAGAGAGTAGCATGGGTCTAACCAACGAAAGGATTTCGTTTAAACGGAATTGACATACATTTAACAGCGTGCTATTGAAACATTTTTAAGGAGCTTTTCGTTTAAACATCCACCTCTACATCCTAATCTCGTACAGGCTGATGTCCGGGATGTCTTCGGCGTAATGTCGGGTAAGTCGGGTCTTTAGTCGGACTGATGACAGGCTTAGCAACCGAGGTAATAGAGTTGTCGTTAGAAATGCTCTACATCTCTCAAAACTTTAGACTTGTTCGACACTACCTTGCCACCTTCCGTCTTCAGCTTAGTCAAATGGTTTTGTCCATTATACGAGACTCTAAAGAACACCTTTGAGCCTTTATTTCGCTCTTTCGCTTCCCCAATACATTTTTTATCAAAGGAACGAAAATCGTGTCGGATTCTCTTCGAATTCCGTCTATTGAGCTGCCTATATGACTGAGCATCATCGTAGGTTTTGATAAGATTGTCATTTAACTCGTCCACTGAAACGCAGACTTCCAGGCAAGAGAAGCGATTTTGGAGCTCGAGTTGAAAACGCTCGGGGTTCTCGATTTGGGCGGAGACGGTTGGAGCATAGACTTCATCAAACGAGTCTATAAAGCAGAGTCTTATTCTGTATTATATTTAAATAGAGCGGATCAGTATGACTGATTACAAAAATAATATCCTTTATTACATTGCTTGAAACTTGATGAAACAATTTCGTTTAGTCATGTTTTTGTGTTAATGTTGTAGGTAATGTTATATTTAAATAATAACAATAACTAGGGGACCGGTTCTAGCTAGCGAGCTAGCGAGCTAGTTGTACCAATTTTATGTTTCTTGGCTATGAAAGTTTACTCGTTAGGTATTATTACGAGCTTGAGTTCGGGATTAGAAGAAATTAATAGATGTTTCGTCGGTAAAGGATTTATTTAAAATGTACTACACTACGTTGTCGCACTATTTACACGTCTCCGGTATTTACACTTCTTATTTCTAATCTGTATAGTTCCACACTTATTACGCGCACTTCTCACTAAACACTATTTCTATACACTTCACAATATTCCACCACAATGATTAGGCACCACTTTCTCTACACTTCGAACTCTCTCCTTCAGTCTCGAGTACCGTACAACGCTTTATATAGGATTTCATATAGAAACTTCTCGGTACTTGATTCTAGCAATATAAAAATAAAGATTATTCTGACAACCACTGGAAAGATCTAGAGTTATACTCATCTCACTCGAACACATAAATTTGCCTAATGCCGTCCTTTTCCTACAATGTCAATCATCGAAGACTCGCGAAATTTCCAGCGAACGACTACTTGGTGTTCCTCTCGGTTCATTTTGCCGTCTTATTCTATTTTGACATTTTCTAGCAAGTTCGAAATAAAGCTAGGCATGTGAATTGTTTTTATGTAAATTCGCAACAGTATTTAGGAAATGCAGTAGTGCTATTGGAACGAGCTACTATTCAGCTATCGATTTCAAATAAAATTTTGATTAAACCTATGACGAATTCTAATAAATATGGTTTAGAAAAACTGTGATTTACCATTTTTCTATTTTTCGAAGATTTATTTAGCATATTTAGCATTAGAAACTTTAGACACGCAACGCTAAAACAGATTTAGACTTTTAAATTTTTTTTTGATTTAATATAAAAATAAACAATAACATGTTATTGTTATTTTTGCAACATAAACAACAACATGTTATTTATTTTTAAACTATAAAGACACTTTGACTCACAGCCATTTATTATAACAAAATCTCAATATCTTATGTAATCAACCTTTTGGTTAAAGTAGGTAAAATATGAAACTGGCCTTCATCGTAATTACAAATAAATACACACATTTTACATGACGTACTCAGTGCCCACATCTTTCTTCCTCTTTGAATACCAATCTAGATTAGATATAACCGACATATAGAGATTTGTTATTCTTCTTTTTTTCACATATCTATATAGCGACTTATGACATAAATTAAAATGTTTAGCAGTTTTTCGTACACCAGTTTTCTTTTTCAAGACTTCAACAGAAGCTAATTCCTACTTATCTTTGCTTTGGGAAGCATGTTCAGTTTTTCTTTTGTCTCTAGTTCTGAAATAAATAAAATCAATAAAGTTCGACAAAAAATTATTATAAATATGAAAAAAAGAAATTTCAGTTTGTCCCACGTAATTTCATACAAATTCGATAAGTCAATAAGTATTAAGTTACAACTTTCCCCATGATAGTATTACAAAATAATTTTGTAGTACTTTCATAGTTACATATATAGTTTTTTTGAAATAAGTGCCTTAAAAAAATATCCTTTATTCTGTGAAAAATTACAGGTAACATAATCGAAGTAAATAAATGCTAAATATTTGAATAAATTAACAACTCCTAAATAATTTGAAATCAACAATCATCAATTTTGTATAAACAAAAAAAAGTCCATTACCAGGTGTTATCGGAGCGCCTGCACAGCATCGCCTCCTATATGACAAGATGGGTTTGATAATAGGTTAGGTTGAAAATCAAATGAATATTCTTCTATTATCTAGGTTAAAATGCTTCTTACTACTCGCCCCTGTTACTTTTAACCCCTCGTTCCCCTATTGTTTTTTTTACAATCTTTTAATTTCATAACTCTGCAATAGTTGTCATTTAGGTACATCCATTCTAATATTATAAATATAATAATGTTTGTGGGTTTATCGAATCGTCCTTTCTAACAAATCGATGTGATTTTGAACGAAGAAAGCTTACGAGCCTAATATAGGCTACTTTTTATTCTAATAGTAATAGTTCCTGTAATAATAGTTCCAGAAGGATGATAAAAAACATTTTATTTAGTTGACAGTTTTTATATTAAAGCTAAAAACTTAGAAAGAAATAAATTTTAAATGTTCTTTGTTAACCCCCAAAGACACCGAGAACTTTCTCTCAGGGGCGGGTATTGGTGTTTATTTATTAATGTTTATTTTTGCATTTGACAGTTATTAGTTTTTTAAGTCATCGTTTATTAGTCAATTAGGAATAAAAATTAATTACCAAAAAAAATTTTCTAAACTTAATTTGTATTATATTATTATCAGCATATATAAACTTCATAGTTAGACTTAAGATAAGTACATCATCAAATAAGAAGTAAAAATAAGTAAAAATTAGAATATATATGTAAAATTTGTAAACAGATGCTTAAAGAAACTAGTAACAGTAGCAGTATTTGATAGAATAGCTCGATTTATGGTTTTAAAGACAAAATTAAATAGAAAACTGAGGAACCTTTTAATCTTTGGTTGATTAACAAACAAATGATTTCATATATCAAAATTAAATTTTGAACTTTCACATCTTACTGTTTCTTTGACAGCAACTGCATGGAATTTTGTTGAATCAGGTGATAAAATGCGTTGCCAAATACGTTCTGTCCACGCAACTGCCGTAAAACATGCTCCGTTGCTGATGAAAGCACGTAAAGTTACAGCACCAATTCCTTTACCCATACAACGCCATCCGTCTTTACGCACCGATTTTAGAAAACAATCCCATGCACTGGAATATTGACCTAAAGCATCTCCTTGTAACCTTGATTTAACTACATCTACAGGATACAGTAATACCCAGGATAATGCTCCTGCAATTCCACCTGCAGTAAACACTCTCATTACGGATGAATTTTCACGAGTCATTAACTCATATGATGCAAAATAAATAGCGAATGCTGGACTGTCACGTACTATAGTAATTCCCAAACCACGAAATAGGGCTTTGCAGCCACCAATTCGTAATATATGTCGGACTCCAGCCCATGCTCCTGTAGGCATCCCTTCCCCAGGTTTAGCTAACTGTTGTCGTGTTTTCACCAGTTCAACTGGTGCGCAAGCAAAACTCTGTAACATTCCTGCAGTTCCTCCAGCTACAGCGTGTGAAATCAAAGAATCTGAATAAGGCAAGGCCCGTTTTGTATTTCCATAAACTCCAAACACTATAGCGTTTATTCCTGCTACACCTCCCAAAGGTGCACCAACTCCTCTATACGCAGTTGTTAATGTTCCGCCTTTTAAAAGAGCTTTTGTACATTCCAACGCGCTACCTCTACCAGATTGAATATGGACTTTCAATGTGTCCAACGGATGACCAGCGATAATTCCTGCACCACCTGTAATTGTAATATAATTTATAGATACTGCTTACTGGATTTAAATTGGAGTTTAAAAGTATCATATTGAACTTACCTCCAATGCAACCTGCTACAAAATCCAGTGCCATTTTTAATATTATTGTAACAATTAATTGTTATTATTTTTAATATCCGATGTCAGCAATTTTTTGATTTTGTCTGAAATAAATAGGTAGATACTTAAATGGTTTAGATTTTAAACATCTCAGAAACTTTAATATTTGTTATGCTAAGAAGCATAATTAATTAAAGTTATAATGAATGGACTGAACTGGTCATCATCTTATCATGGACGAAACTCTGCAACACTATCGAGTTATCACTAGCGACATTGTTTACATACTTGTAATGAAAAAAACTGATGGCTTTAATGACCCATGATAAGCGTAGTTGTTCTCACCTTCGAGATTTATAATGCAGTTCAAATCATGTAATCGTAGTGGGAGTTGACGTTGCCTCCACCAGATGTTACACCAATAAACATATTGAGAGTAGAGTGACTTAGACGAGTGTTCTAGCTATTGTGCAGTTTTTGGACTGTCAGCAAGAATATGAGAAGTTATCCACCGGCCGGTCAGCGTCCGTCTCGCAATCATTCGAGCCGCCCGCTCAAGACCTTTTCACCCTTTATCTTACAATAGGTCAGTTTTATCTCAGGGGTCACAATACCACTAGAAACAACTACTTTTCTAAATAAATGATATTTTAAAGAAAACAGGACGCTATTTTTAAATTATAGTATAGTGAAATCAAAATACAGTAAAGAAACTTTAATATAATATTATTATATCATAATTATCTCATTTAAACGAGAAAAATTCCTGAAGTAAAAATCCAATAACTCAAAAATAAATTATTAAAAATCTTATTATTTACAACTGAATCTTGTTATTAGAAATAAGTATATCAGGTACCTGACAAAACATTATTCATCAAACATTAAATCTCTCCAATATTTGAAAAAGTGAAGTAGGTGTATAGTCGTAATATGTCGTTATTTAGTGCCGTGGATTGAACTATCTATTGATCGCATGAGTAGTGGTAGCATCGTAGAGTAGTGGTTGTTGGCAGTTCCGTTTAGGAGCGATTACTAACTACAAGCCGATTATAGTGTAAGTACCATACGCACGGACACCGATGTTTATGAAATTTTATGTACATATCAGGTAGGTCTGAGAATCGGTCAAAATCTATTTTTAATACACCTTAGTGATAAGAGTGGTCACCCCAATTTTTTTAAATTTATATGGCAAAGCAACGTTTGCCGGGTCAGCTAGTAATCGATAAATTTTTAAAAGACGTAAATATATAAACTATCTATTGAGTAACAGATCTCTGACAATTCACAGATATATGGATATATGTATTTTTCTCCTGAATACTTATCTGTTTGTGATGATCTGTGAATTCTGTGAAGATAGTAGTGTAGAGTAGATATAAATCTCAGACGGATCAATTTTATTATTATTAAAATAAAAGAGAACAGTATTCATTAAAAGGATCAGTTAGCTCATTATAGTATATTAATCAGAAAATTTTATACATCATTTAAAAATAAATCCAAAATATAAATACGTATGATTCACATTACGAATATTAAAAATATGCCAAATGTTCTAAAATATGTGTATACATTTTAAAAATAAAGGTCGTTTACAATAAATTTAGCGTATTTACTTTCCTTAATATTTTCTATTTGTATAATGTCGGCAGTATTTAAATTAATTACGTAATATGCGTAGTATACAATGCGGTGAATTGTACCTGTTAAAAAGAAATGTTAACTTTAGAAAATTGAATATTGTATATAGCTATTTTTTGAAAGAACTAATTCTAAATAGATAGTTAGAAAATAAAAAAAAATATTATTATTTTTAGACGATGGCAAATACATAAATAATTAAAATTGGAGTGTCTGTTTGTAATATTAAAATATCCGCTTTTTATTAAGTGCATAGGTAGATATAAACACGATACATATATAACAACAATTTTTGTCTGTCTGTTTATTCTGGCTAATCTCTGAAAGGGTTGTACAGATTTTGACGGGACTTTCACTAGGTAACGAGGAGTAACTTAGGGTAGTTAACATCTCGCTACGACTCATAGGAGCGGAGTCGTGCCGGTTAGCTGATATAAAAATAATTCGATAAGGAGTACTGAAGTGTAATTGGTCATATCGCCTTTGCGTGCAAATTGAATTTCTAGGAATTTCTTATTTATTATATAAAAAACCTTAAGTTTAATTTTTTTTAACTTCGTAGTAAAGCATAATAATTTTTAAATTAGCATAACTTACAACTGTTTTTCATTAATTAAAAAAAACTAGGTATAAAATCATTCCGCGCGGTTTCCAAATGAGGTCCCCAACGAGATTTGTTATTTTCATTTCTTTTTAAATATGATAATCAACAGCGATACACATTATAAAAGCTAAATAAATAGTGTATGTTACAGCCAATGTGATAAATTTGATAACATATAATTGCTAAAATGTGCAGACAATATGATAAATGAAACAGAGCCTCACATTATTTTTATTGTCTAATAATCATAGATAAATATTGTCTGATGCTTTTCCTCCTTGATCTCCTATGTTAGAGTAAGTATAGCGTAAACGAAGGGGGAGGAGGAAAAGACGGAGGTGAAGTGGGAGGAGGTGAAGAAAAAGGGGGATGACGGAAGATGCTAGGAAAGATGATGAGTAGGATGTGGAGAAGGAGGAGAAAGGGAAAGAAGAGGACGCTCATTAGTATTTGGCATACTAATGATCGCCTATACTTGCGGGGAAAAAACAAAGAACTGTCTAGGCTGACCAACAAGCTTCTTCTACGCTAGTGTACCAAATACTAATGAGCGCCTATAAATGAGAGCAGAAACAAAAAAAGAACTTGTCTAGGTTCACCAATATGCATCTTCTGCGCCGGCGTGCCAAAGAGCAAAAACAAAAAAAGAACTGTCTGGGCTCACCAACAAGCATTTTCCTGCGCCGACGTGCCAAATACTAATGAGCGCCTATACTTGAAGAGCAAAAAAAATGAATACTCTCTATGTTCTCCCTACATTAATTTTGGTTGGCCCCCGAGACCCTAACTGGACCTAAATGGACCCCGAGCAAGAACCCGGTGAACCATTGGAACCGCAGCAGTAATGGGATTAGAGAGGGAGGGGTGGATCTGGCCAACATGCGGCTCGACTGGAATGCGTCAGACACACTTGGCGGCCAGTCAAGGAACAGATCCCCTACTACCAATGGGGGTGCTGGGTTACTCGGCTCTTACGAGATGCTCTCCTAGCGGCAGAGGGGAATTATTTACGCCCTTTAAACTAAATTTTTATCGAAACACGTCATTATTATATTTTCGGTCTGGCGCCCTCAGAATGGGACCCTAAGCAACTCAAACTTTTCGGAATTTTATGTGTTTTAAGCACTTAAATATTACAAGCTCTAATGGTTAAGGAAAACATTATCATTAACATCATGAAAGTTACCTATATCCTCAAAGGTGAATTGCCAGGATGGGAGACTATGACCTAATATATAACCAGCATATTTTATGGACTCATCAATTTCTATCTTGCTCCAAAGGTTGCGGCGGAGGTGGTGGGGGTGGAGGTGGAATCGGCAGGTCGTTGTTCGCCTGATTCTCTATCAACCCCAGTTGTTCTAGCATATCGTCGTTATCTTCCATCAAATGCACCTGTCATAACAATTTAGTTTAGGAATTATCAGTATTTGTATTATTGACTTATTGTCTTCATTTTTCCATAACTTTAAGCATTAACCCTTAGAGGGCACAAAATCTAATTATATCTAATAAATATAAAGACGAAAGCTGTGGTGATGCCATAATATAACTGGAACTACAGATCCGATTTTAATAATCCTTTTACCGTTAGAAAGCTACTATGACAGAGTGCAGTGTTGCCATATATACTTTTTAATTAATAGAATATGGCCATTTTGCTGATACTGATTCGATTTCAACGATAGAAAAGTATTAATTTTTTACTATTTTCATTATGCCCATTGTAACTCTATGGTAAATTCATCCTCTTTCACGATTTGACGAATTCACTTCAATAGATAATTAATGCGTTTAATTGTAAGCAGTTTGCTCCGGTTCACAATCTATCGACAGATTGCAATATCGCGAGAAAGATTATAATCTAACGGTGTTGACATATATAAACATGTGTGAAGATAAAAGATCACGATCGTCGCCACGTACAATTGTGATGTAATCGACCTTTGGAGCAAATTTATCACAATTTATTCTTTTATAATAATATTTATATTTTAATAAGTTCTATTATCAATAAGAATGAGAACAAAACATTATAACACTGTCATCATTTTTTATAATTCGGAATAAAACTTGTAATTTAATTTTAGATGAATCTTGTATTCAATGTCAAATAAAAACTCCACAGTTTGAGTATCGCATCAACGTTCGCTCGCTTTGGTAAAAATCGTCTAAAGGTTTTATTTTATCGGTTCCGTTAAAATAGTAAAATAAACATTTCTTACATCAGGTATAGTAGTTCGATGTTGCCCATGACGAGCGGTCTCTGATAACAGAATCTTCTGTCGTTTTTCCTCCATGAGACGCTCGCGATGTTTATGTATGTAGTCGTAGACGTTAGGTAGCCCCATGATCACGCATGCTGACAATGCTGATCGATAAATGTTCATATCTGTGGCTTCGTACCTAATTAGTTAAAAATAAAATATTTATCGCTGTTAATAACAAATACCCGAGAAAGTAAACTGGAGTACACATTGTTTTGTTGTTATATAGATTGTTGGTTCAATTCCTCAGCAATAGCCTTTTTTATGGCAGTTAAGGGACGAACGAGCGACTGTCCACCTGATAGTAAGTGGCCACCGTCACCCATGGACATCGGCAATACAAGAGAATGACTCTTGTTTTACCGATGTGTTGCCGCCTCGAACATAGAGTGAAGGGGAATATAGAGACGAATGCTACGGTTTCAGCGGACCCTGCACGAGAACTCAAGAGTTCACTAGAACCGCAGCATTAGCGGTCTGGGAGGGAGAGGGGTAAGTCTGGCCCACATGCGGCTCGACGCGTCAATAACACTTGGCGGTCGGTTTCGTATGGTGGTCGCAAGCCAGTCGAGGAACAGATCCTCTACCACCAAGGGGGTGCTGGGTTACTCGCCTCTAACGAGATGCTCTCTCAGCAGCAGAGCGTTTCACGGGCGTTTCCACCGGAGATGAACGAGGATGCGTAGCAAGGAATGTGTTTTTTAAAAACCAATAAGATCACATGCGGGTCGAGCAGAATCACAGCACTTATGTGTTCGTGCAGGGTTCATATCCTAGTAGCTCGCGACCACCAGTCAAATAAAAGATTCCCTACCAACAAAGGGCCTGAGTTTTTTCCACTTTTAAGAGATACTCTCCTAGCGGCATGCAAGAATTTTGTACTACTTAATTTTTTCTCCCACGGGTAAAATAAGTTGTACAATGATTTGTCCATCTACTTCTACACTAAATTTGATTTTTTGTATGTATGTTTGTTAGATTCAAAAACTACTGATGGCAATCTATATTATTTCGAAAAAATAGTGCATGTAGTGTAGCCATATTTTTTGTCACAAATAAGACATGGCCATTATGTTTCCACTGATCCAAATTTAAACATTCTTTCCCTATGATATGAATGTAAAAATAGCCTAGCTATTCCCGCCTCCCTTTCTTTCCCTTTATCTTTCTCTCCCCTTCCTTTCTTTCTGTCTATCATTATTTTAAAAATCTAACTTTAAAGAATCGCTCGTATGAAATAATGAGAGAATGACAGGCTTTCTTCAACATGTCACGTGGTTTACGTTAATTAAGTTTAAGAACCTTAGTTCTAGATTTTACGATTCTACGATTCACAAAACTTACCATTCATTCGTTTTTTCATCATAGCACTCCACATGGTAGATAGTAGTAACTCCATTGAAGCCGCCGATAGCGAAGATCATGTCATCAATGACCTCTATTGCGAAGTTGCTTCGAGGGTTGTACATGTCCGGCACCGGTGCCCACGTATTTGTGCTCGGGTCGAACACCTCGCCGCTACACATTCTCGATATTCCATTAAAACCACCTATGACGTATATCTGATGTGAAATAGTAAAAAGTATTAGTAACTACAGCAATGATGAACGGACTTAATATATTATTTTTAGTTAGTTTAGTTTATCTATAAATGTACGCATGAATTTTGAGGGATATGTAATATACCATTATTATATAACTTATCATATAGGTTATCATCGCTGATTTTTTGTTTTATAATTTACAATTTACATACAAACTAGAATGCGCACTTGCACTCAAAAAACATTCCGAAAAGTACAGCCACTATAGGGGATTGCATCTCTTTCTACTAGTATGACCATACTTCAAGGAATAGAGGAAAATTAAAAAGTGTGTTACTAATATCATCAACTTTATTAATATATATATAGCTGTTTGTGCTGATTCACTAACTGACTGATTGATCACCTCTCCTGTAAAATTTTGTATGAAAAATTTTTTTTTCTCTCATGGTTTCGTATAGAAGACAAAAATTCATTCAGAGGAAAAATATGGAGAAAGCTGATGATTGAGGGTTTCTGAGACGGGGTAAGAGCACAGTCAGGATATTTAAGATAGGTGAGAGGCGCTCGAACAAATATCATTCGAAACCTCATCCAATTGGCAATGAGCTGAAAAAAAATCCAAAATGGCGGATTTAAGATGGCGGCCATACAAATTTCGACGGCGTCTATCTCAGAAAGTATACAAGATGGAAGATTGGTTTATTGGAATAAGATGATCAAGGCCTCAAGTTCTATTTGATGAATGGAAAAAAAATCAAGATGGCGGAATTTATTTTTCCGTACTACTTTCCTGGAAACTGTGCAAGACTTTAATACGGTTCATAGAAGAACATTCATTCTGATAAATTCATCTAGGATTTCAGAGATATGGAGCACGGCCAGGTTATTAAAATAGGTGGGCGCTACTCAAAAAAAAAACACTAGAAATCTCATCCAATTGGCAGGGAGCTGAATAAAAATTTCCAAATAGTCAGATTCCGTATGGCGGTTTCGTAGAAAATCGTTGACAGTGGTAGAAAGTAGTAGAAAATGGTAGTCAGTGATTGGCAGTAGTCTACTATTTTACATTCATTAACTTCTACTTTGGCTGAAGTGATTTTCGTGTCCTGGATGTTTTTTTTACATCTTATGGCTCTAATAGATAATAAAGAAGGTCTCTCTTTTACATTCCACTGTACTGTGCTCGATAGCATATCAATCTGATATTCGCTTTAGAACATTTAGGCAGTAAACACTGGACAGTTAACAGAGCTATAGATAGTAGAAAAGTAAGTTACAGACAGTGCACAGCAGAAGTTAATGAACGTAAAATAGTAGACCACTGCCTAACACTGACTACCATTTTCTACCGCCGCGCCGTCTACAACTCACTACCTTTTTCTACTACTTTCTATCCCTGTCTACCATTTTCTACAAAAACTCCATCCGGAATCAGACAAATTGTTACTTACTCCTTCACGCGGTCCGCTTTAGCGGGCCGCGCAGCCACGCGCCATATTAATCTGTCTATATAACTGCTTAAAATTATTTGTATGGCACATTGTCACAAACATCCTAAGAAAAATACCGTAAAAAAGAGACAAAATCCCCTTTAGTCCGGTCCTGATCTGAACAATTTTTGCTCTTTACGTGTTGGAAATAAATGTCAACCTAATGCTAGTTATCAAGGTGCATATTTGAGTTCACAATATTTTTAAATGCGTCACAGTTAATTCCTTGATATAGACAACACTATTCGATTTTCCTATTCTGTGGTGTATTACAATATTTTCAGTATTTAAATGTTACTGATAAAAGCTCAAATTACATAGAATACAAAGACTATGGAGTCTTCAATACAGAGAAGTCAATAACTACCTAGATACCTTGTTGTGGTAAGCAATACAGGAGACACCAGAACGACGCGAACGCATAGGCGCCAAATTTGTCCACTGATTCGTGTCGGGGTCATACACCTCCACGCTATTCATACACTCTTGCCCATTGAAGCCACCCGTTATATAAATTTTGTCTAAAATATTATTTAAAAGATTCATTAATAAATAATTTCTATAGTAACACTAGACAGTTTACAATGTACGCACTATCCAAAGCAGCAGCACTTGCGTCAGATCTCTGAGCATTCATAGGTGCAACCAACGACCACTGATTAGTACGATGGTTAAATCGCTCCGCTGTGTTCTGCCGATGATGTCCATCATATCCGCCCATTGCATAGATTGTCTCTCCGAGCACCGCTACAGACACATAACAGCGACGAGCATTCATCGGTGCCACCTAATGAAATTGGTGCAACTTAATACATAAGCTAAAAAATGAGTAATTATGGTCAAGCAGAAGGACGTACAAACTGGCAGATTTCCAGATAAAAGAATATATGAATAAGAGGATTGTAAGTTCTTCATTGCTATGATCAAATGTGAATACATTTTGTCAAAATTAAAACAAATTTGGGAAAAAATAATCTTTATTATCAAGGGAAGGGAATTACTTGAAAAGCCTCGCCTTAAACAAATCTTTTCCATAAAAAATTGTAATTAAAGTTTATTTTAATCATCAAAGTTGAGTTAAAAAAAACTATTTTGATGATATAACTATTAAAAAATCATAAAAATTAGTGAGAAGACGTTATGAAATAATGTACAAAAGTAAGTAGAGTTAGTTACCTCCCGCCAAATTTTAGTGACTGCATCAAAACATCGGCAAGAATTAAAGTAGTCCATACCATCGAAACCACCAATAACATAAATACAATTACCCAGTACCGCAGTACCATGATAAGCCCGAGGCCCAGCTGGGTCCACTTCTTCCACCTTTAAACCAAGTCATAATTTTGGAAAATAATAATTTAAATTTTATAATTTAGATCCTGCTGCGATATTATCAGAAATTAATATATGTTTTTTTCATAAACTTAAAATTTTATGTTAATTTTTTTCTCTACCTTTATCCAACGATCTGCTCTTGTGTCATATGTCTCTATAAAAGCTGTCGGAGAACCGCCACTCCACCCTCCAATCGCAAACAAAACCTGAGCAATATGATATTAAATCAGATTGATAATAATTATTTTATAAAATGAAAAATCTTGTCTCCTTTCTAAGTCTAAAATCGTCAATACTAACGTTATTATATCAGCATTACAACTTGTATTATGCGTTACTTTGATACCTTAAGTTGATTTAATTTTAGTATTTAATATATCTCCCATGTTCAGGTGAGATTTTTACACCTGACCCGTCGAACTTTTTAGCTTTTTTAGATTAGCTGAACTGTTCACAACCAATATATTATGTCAATTTTCATTATTGAGATTATTCTACATTTTTAAATTCTAAAATACGCCATTATCCGAATATTGTAGACCTAGATCTTGTCCATTAAATAAATTCTTTAATTTGAAGGGAGAGTTACCGTATCGACGGGATGAACATTTTATATTTGACAGTTATGAAACCCATCTTGTATGAGAAAATGTTTTTTTTGTTTTTATTATTTACTCTGTTATTTGGGACGGAAAAAATACAACAAATCAAAAACCATTAAAATCGGTCCAGCCGTTCTCGAGTTATAAGTGTTCGAACAAACCCGACTTTGTTTTATATATATAATAATAAGAATAATAGATTATTTAAAATACGTTAAGTTTGTTCTTTGTAATATAATAAACATGTGTATTTCTAAAAATTACTTCATTTACAAAAAAACTGTATTAATTTATTTATAGTATAAAATAATAATAAAATGGTGGTAAAAAACCTCGTGTGGAACTCGGGGACGCGCTATTTCTGGAGTAGCCACCTCTCCGTCTCTCTGTGCAATCATTTCTAAGTCATAAAGAAACTTGAGAGTTTCAATAATTATTGGACGAGAACCTTCATTTCCTGTTACATATGGATGATCCTTTACATTTTCTAAAAAAAACTGTAACGTACGAATAGATTTAGTATTTTATTAAAGTTTTATTAATATAGTATTTCATTAAAATTATCTTTAAAAAAGTCATCATAATTTTTTCTGATTCATATTGATTAAATGAAATAAATCATATATCCAGATCCCAAGCCAAAACTACATTTATTCGTTTAAAGTCATTAAAATCTCTTAAGTAATTATCCAGAGATGTATGTAAATTTTGCATACGGCCTAAAGGGAGAAGCTGACAGCGGAGCGTTCTGCATTGCAGGCAACAGACAGCAGAACATTAACCGAAACGCTCTGTCAGCCAATTTGTATACTCGCAAGTCGCAGGTTGATTGAAGCAAGCGCTCAGGTCGGACACTAAAGAATCCGTAAGTAACTGTGAGGTTACTAAGTAGTATTTAGGTATGTAGATTAAAGTCTCACTTGTGTATCTAGTAATCCAAGTCGTATACTGCCCATTAGCTTTACAGTGTGATGCCAACGTGAATCCGCATCAAAGTTAACCCAACGTAGAACTGCTTCCCACACAACTTCCTCGCTCTTTACATTTAGCTCATCTTCGAGTATAATGCTGTTTAGTTCATCGATTGGGAGATGAAGAAATTCATCGCTTTGAGTTGCTACAGTTACAAAGTAACGTAACAAATATCTTCGAGAATCTGCTTCTAATTTATAACAAAAGACCCTTCTGAAAAACATCATTTGAATATTAACTTAGCTGACTTGAATAAAACTTGACTCATATATTTATATAAAATATGACAAGTTGACTAACCGTGCAAACATCATAATACCGAGGCAGTTTTTAGGGCAAAGCGAGACTCTTAAATAATCCGAACAGTGTTGTAGGACACCTAAGAAAGCC
Source organism: Limenitis camilla (assembly GCA_905147385.1). NCBI lineage: Eukaryota > Metazoa > Arthropoda > Insecta > Lepidoptera > Nymphalidae > Limenitis > Limenitis camilla. The sequence goes on along the minus strand of LR990234.1, from coordinate 6,901,199 downwards.
AGGTAGTCGGCGGTCATCAACAGCTCATGTACATTGATGTCCGTAACTTCAATGCGGCGGAGGTAAGCATATTCGATTAACAGGAGCAAGATCTCGGAACGCACGCCAGATATCAGTACATCGCTTTGTTCTCGCGAGTGTAAGGTAGTTGTAAACAAGGCCCTAAGATAGTGTTTAAATTTAAAATATGTAGATTTTTGAAGATGAATAGAAAAACAGTGTGGATCTAATTAGATTCTAACAGGAAGTATGGACTACAGGCCGAGAGTATGGCGCGATGGACGGGAAAGGCGGCACCATCGTCTGCGCGGACCACCGCGTCGCACAGCAGCCGACACTCACGGAGCCGATGTAGAGCCTGCATCGCTGCTACCGACATGCATCGTCCAGTTTCGCGACCCGCCGTCTATATATATTAATATATTAATTAATATGATCCTCCATTGTGGGCGATATTGACAACAAAAACAAATTAATGTAACGCTACACCTTAATATCAAATCAAACATTATAAATATAGTTAAAACCTACATTTCTTACAGACCCATTGTAGTTAGGTAAAGATTCATACCCTCCAAATATGGAATATTGCTAGTATAGAGCATTAGCGCGTTCAGCCAAACAAGCAAATTCTTTAGATTTCCATATTATTACATTGATTTGAAAGGTCCAGTTCTCTACGGGAATTTTTTATTATTGTAATCTACTACTTACCGTGTTATTCGGGTCGTTTTCCATTTTGTTATGACTTTAACGCATAGTCATTATTATAACATTAATATATATAAACTCAAATCGGAACGTGTTAAAATACAAACGAGATTTAGCGTAATAAATTTATAAAAGTTACCGTAAAAAATTACTTAAAATAGCAAATTCAAGTCATTTGATAAAACATTTTAGGTTAGCAAAAAAATGATATAAGAATGACAAACATGTCAAACCTTTTTCTTCCAGATGACATTACTAGATATTATTATTTTCATTTTCCACTTACTTTGCTGAAATGACATACATAATATTTTTTTAAATAAAGGCTATAACTACAGTTTAATGGAGGTCATTGCCTCTTCTACATCCACTATATTATGTTTCATAATTTATTATATGTTAATGTAATCAAAGGATGCAATAAAATATACAAAGATCTGTCAAGTTCTTCTCGTTGACCTAAGTACCAGGACTAACCATAAAAACTACATTGTTTTTGTCGAAATCGAATTTTATTTATCAAAATAGTCATAGTCCATAGCGATATACCTAGTCATTATTTTTTTTATAACTTTCTATATCTTTCTAATTAAACGATTTGTGGTTTATATCGAAATAAGTTACGGTTGAGGTTAAAACCTCAAAATATTTTGAGATTTGATTGAAGATATACTATTAAACAGGATAAGATCGGCTCGATAATTTGGATGAAATTTGAATCGTGGATCTTTCTTCATGAAGCGCCAATTATTTTCTATGAAATATGAGATCTTATTTGTCAATTGCATCGACTAATTAATCCAAAAATTGAATTAAGTAGTTGCTGTTAGTTGTTTGGTCCTTCGAAAGTAAGTCGACGAACGCTCTCCGTTCAGCTGACGCTCTTTTCATCTCACACATTTATATAGATGTCGGAGAAATAGAATGAAGAGAGATAGTTAGAATACACAATCTTTTATAAGTATCGTATGTGCACAACGGATGGCCTATCATGGAAACTATGGACGCAATACGGTCAGGATATAACTAAATAATAAGGCAGTCATACTATTCTGACCTCATACTATTCTGACTGATAGGTTCCTCTCGTAATTGTAATTAGTGCGACCACAGTTCTACCTTGACCATTTTTATACCTATGCATTTCTGTGTTTCTATCTGAATTACTTTCGTGTTTCGTCCTTTTTAGACCACTTTTTTACGTGTATATTTGTCTACTTCTCTTTCTCATTTCTCCGAGTTATATATCGACCTCCTGTCCTTCCGGTATAGTGATGAATCCATTTATCATTCAATGTTGTGTACCGATGCAAAAAAAATGCTTTTTATCTAAGCTTAAACAGTTTGACACAGCGTTCCGTGCAAATGCGGCATCCTTTTGGAAAACAGATTTTTCTTACTCAAGTGTTCATAAATTAATGATAAAAGATATTTTTGATGTATTTAGGGTAGGTAGGTAATTATTTAAATCTTTCTAAGATACCTCAATTTAACGAAGAAGCAATGCGTCTCATTCTCAGTACAAGTACCTAAAGTTAATAATCCGGAAACCATTAAATTTCATAAAAAAATAAAACAAGTCCGAATGTAGACCTCGCACACTGAGGGTTCCGTACAATTTGAATAATAATAATAATAATAATAATAATAATAAATATTTTTATTTCAGACGAAAGTCCATACAATTTTTTTTTTTTAGAATAAAGAGACAAACTTAACTTTGTCGTCTGAAAACTGTTGTCCCAATACATCAAAAGGTTTACCGACTCGTACTTTCACAACTTAGTTCTTTTGAAGTTATCATGGCTGAGGTATAATAATAATTTATACACATATTATCGTCACTATTTTATATTTATTTTTCTTAATGAATAAACACTAAAATACTTAAAACTAAAGATCTTAAATTAAAAAAATTTGGTACTTATATAATATTATATTCAGTCAGTGAAATTAACATAATTATTATTTGTAAGAGGCTAGTATTTGATAATATTAAATATTTAATTTATCGTCCTGATCACCTCCCTCGCGGTGATACCTTCAGCTCGTAATCTTGATAAAAGTGATTTGTATACCACGGGAGCAAATGGCAGAACAACACCACGCTGTTGAATTTCACCTGAAATAAAAATATACAATTTTCACACATTTGAAAGAGTGTAACTTAGAAAGTAACCTCACAAAGAGTAAAGATAACATACCTAAGCTTTCTAATATAACTTCTGAAACTAGAGCGTGTCGCACTGTGGCCAAAGATCATAGCGCACTAACTATTAGAAATGTAAAAGTTCTACCAGCTACGAGAGATGGGTGAATTTTCCCAATGCACACGATGACTATGCTACGTTCATTTTACCAGAATATTGTATTTCAGCGTTTTACTTTAAATTAAAATTAAGTATTTATAAGAATATCTATAAGATGCAGACCCGCGCAAATTCGATCGCGTCGCATTTATACCATAGTACTACATGCTCACGTATTCTTTCGCACAACTCACCTTCACACACAATTAACCACTCATTCACCCTCCCACTAACTCACTAACTCGTCCATTCTTTTGCTCGCTTCTTCGCTTATTTACTCTCTCACTAACCCACTCACTCTTTCATATACTCCCTAAAAAAGGTCATTTGCGAAGTGCGAACACTCGAAGGTTCAATAGTCGTGAAGTTTACTGAATTTTTTTATAAGAACCTTCTACAAATTATTAAAAAAATTTAAAAAGGTGAATGAAATAGGTAAAGTTGTTCTCAAGTTATGGCGTGGCCGAGGCAAATGAGATTGAAGAAGGTTTTACTTACCATCAAGTATCATTTTCGCTGCAATAGCGGTAGGAAGGCCAACAGTCCTAGCCATGGCGGTATGAGTGGCGGGATCACCGCGGACAGTCATCGTTACCTCCCGTTTTTCCTTCTTCCCATCGCTCCAGGTAACACCGATCTCATGTCGCAGGACTACTAAATCAGTTTCTTCTTCGCCTATCAAAACATATTATTATTATCAGTATTTAATCATTTAAAATATTAGGCAGTACCATGCATGAGTTTGTTGGTCTTATAACTACGTGATTCTAAGACAAACAGATAATAAAATACATACCTACTGCATATTTATAAACTAACAATGAACACACCGGTTTTAGACTATTTCCTTTACTCGTGCTATAAGATTTTTCTACTCTACCTATAAGGGTTCCTTTTTTTCCTTTTAAAGTACGGGACCCTAATAATAAATTTTATAGACTATCAATAATACTTAGTTACCAAGCTGCAATCTTCTTCCAAGATATTGACTAATCGTATCCAGTGGAGTGCTGCATTTGACCACTGGTTCGTCGCTTAATAGCCCGAGGGACTCTATGGTCTGCGCCCCAGCATTTCCGATACGCTCCGCAAGACGTGTCTTAAGATTCTCATAAAAGATTGACTGGTCTACCAGGCCAAGCAACTCACATGCAAATTGTTGCTAACAAAAAAAATACAATTAGTTACATTATTTACATTCATTCATATTAATAATAACTTAACCCTGAAAGCCCAAAGTAGGTAGTTCTTACCTATATGAAAACTTACTTTTGCGATATCTTTCGCCCTTTTTTTTCAATTGAGCCGATTAATCAAACTAATTTAGTAGCTTTCAAGAGCTGACATGAGATTGGTATTTTTGTTTTGCTAAGTATCCATATCGATGTTATCTCAAGGTTGTAGGTCAATTTTGCATATATCTGAACCTTCGGCGAGTTGTTTTATTATGAATAAACATAATATTTTCTATTATTTCTATCAATAAACATTATACTTAAAAATAGAAACTTATGTAATAAAAAAGTGTAGTGTCTTCTCTAAACAGTAAAACAGCAGAAATATTGTCTATTTGAGAAAATAGTGAAGACTCGGACTTGGCTTCTAGGGTTAATGCTATTTGTATATTAATACTGTTAAATGTTAATAGTATTAATATATTGTGTATGTTGATGTTGCAAATAGTTTTATGTCACTTATAAAATATATATAATAATATCAATATAATGTATATGTCGGGATATATAACGGGATAATAGAGCCGCGGAAGGTCGTGCGCGTGACGAATGTAGAGCGACGGAAGTAATAATTAATTTTTTTCTTTATCCTACCCTAATTATAGCCCGACACGGCCTTCACTATTGTCCTACCCTAATTATACCCCGACATATATATTATATTTAAATCAATTGACACAGATATATTTTTATTACATAATTGAATACGAAAACATTATACCCAAGTTATTTGTGGTCCCTCAGGATGAAGGGATGGGTGTGGATTTGGATCAACGAAACCAAACAGTTGCATTGCCTTCATTGTTTCAGCAAATCCTATAATTATTTATATATTATATACCAAGTCGTAACCTAGTCATTTTTTTGTATGTTTTATACACATTACACAACCAAAGAACATTACTATATTTACTCGTACAACTGCAGTGGTAATTTATCTTTATAAAAAAAGGAAAACAGCTGTCATATATATTAAGAAAATCCAAGCTGAGAGGTAAAAGGAAGTATCAATTATACAGTAAAATTCATGTCCAAATAGATGACATTATTAGATCTCCTTTTTATTATCTTAAAATTTCCTTGTTTAATCTTGTGCGTATGTTATTGATAATTTTAAAAAGTTGATTACTATACTAAGCGCTTAAATAATATAAAATAACCTTTATAGCGTAGTGTCCCCCTGAACATTGTGTGTGCATCCTCTATGCCATATAGAGAAGAGTATATAGTGCTGTCTCTATTGGGAAAACCTTCGAATGCGAATCCCGGCAGGAAGTCTAGATCTCTAGCCACTGACATAAGTTCTCCTCCGCTGAGTACTTCAACCACCTATAATGTTAAGAAAGTTGGTAGATATTTGAGGATAATGAAGAAGTACAAGAGTAACGATCTATGATCAAAAGTAAAACAAGATAATCAGGATGATTGGAATGATCCTACTAAGTACTCGTGGGGAGATAAAATCTATTTACGTAAATCGCTATGTATATTTTAAGAATAGATTGAATATATTAAGAACTGATTCTAAAATTTCGTCAACATTAGCTCACCTGTCCTTTACTTAAGTATTTAGCTGCAGAAATAGTATTTAGCAACACCCCACGCGGGCTCCAGGAGAATTTGTATCGTAATGCATTGTCGCTGAATTCTGGAGCTGGTAATCCTAAAGCAAATATTTTTATGTTACATAATATAACATGCTAAATACTATTTATCTTTAAAGATACATAAATTTGTTTTCTGAGTATCTTATACATAGTATTATAGAAAATCAGTATTAAAATATGGATATCTTGTAACTCAATTGTACGTGTGAGTAGGCTCAGTTATTAAAATGTAACAGCGAGTTTTACTGTTTGATAACGGATTTAAATTTTAAATTATTGTGATAATAAAGTCATTCGATGATATTTAAATTCTCACTTACCTCCGCAATATGACACAAATGAGTCAATTCTGCCACCGTGGCTCTGCACATCGTGAATGCATTCAAGAGCGAGCAAATGGTCAATACCCGGGTCTAAGCCCACTTCATTTAGTAAAGTTATTCCAGTATCTTTGGCACTGTTAACGTAATTAAGAATGATTTAATCACAACTCATTCAAATCATAGTCTCAAGTCAAGCACAAAACTTTTATGACTAAAAGAAAATAACTCGGATATAACACTTACGCCTCATGTAGCTCCTGTACTTCAGGGCGTACGTAGGATGCAGTCACCATGTGTGCTCCAGACTGTACGCATGCTTTCGCCACGACTCCATGCAGATCGTACGGAAGCAGCGATATTACAAGACGTGCTTGCGACGCTAACTTCATTAGTGCTTGCTCGTTGTTCGCTTGTAAGTACTCTGCATTGACGCCGTATTGTTCTGCTAGTGCGTCAGCCTCCTCTTTTATTTGAGATGCTGGAATTTAAAAAAAAACTGATTACTAATTGTTGTTGAATAATGTTAACTTGTTCATAGGAAGTTTAGCGCATGATCATGCATCGTGTTTATGCTGTATAATTATTCAGTTTTCTTATTAATAAGAAATTAAAGTTAAGATAAAATGCGTCATAGTCTGAGAGCCTTTCCGTCTTTACAATAATTATTATTATTCGACAGTACATTAGTCGTAGTAACATTATACTTTCTAAATTGTAAAAAAAATAAGACAAGATTTCGTTGATTTATTTATTCATTCATGCCTCAGCCATGTGCTTGGCAGTTACAAAAACCTACAGCGATCGAATTAACTACGAGTGCTTTCAAACCTACACAATGCAAATCAAACGCTCAAGCCAACCACACGTTTGAATTTGACGGCTTCTTGAGGTTTGGTAAGGGTGTGGAACTGTGGACGTGATAGGGTTCCAACAGCTATAGTCAGATTGTTAATTAAACTAAGTAAATTATCATTTCCATTGTTACTATTATTTATCATTTCCATTGTTACTATTATTTATCATATAGTTGGATAGCAACTTATATTGTGTTGGGGTCTCAGGCACAGATCACATCCTAATTCTAATAGATATCGCTTGTTGAACATTTTGTTCCATGTCAAGTGTGGACATTCGCTGAAGAAGGTGCGGATCGCGCAGGGAAGAACTGCTGCGATTTGACTGGTCACTTCAAAAAACTATTCGAACAATTCGAATAACATAGCTGCCGTAGTGAAGAATAACATTCCTGACGTTAAATAATAATAGTAATGTTGATAATTTTCAAATGTAAAGATAATTAAATATATCAAATTTGCTACAATATTTTATTAACGGCTGTTATTTATAATCACATTTTCATTACATATGTACTTCGACTGTTATCGGGAGGTGTATTTAGTACCACCTAACTACCGCGTTTGAGCTTCTATTCAACGCTGAGCATTTAAAAAAAGATTTGTAGAAATGATTAATTATATAAAAATTGTCTTTCGTGTATATCTGGAGTAAAATATACTATTATTAGAAGAAAACCTTTCGACGTCAAGTTCTTTTAATCCATTTAGATTTTACCCGTCCTTCTTCGGAACATTTTGAAAACTTAAGAATTTTGAAAAAATTGTCGACAAATATCAAATGCATATTGTATTTTTTAGCACTACGGATTTACTCATTTTTTTGTGGAATTTAATTTATTTCTACGACAAATATTATACTAACATCACTAGTATGGTGTTTATGATGGCATCATTACATTTGTTTTTTGACGTTTCTATCTGTTATCAATTGAAACAAATAAAATCAAACATGCATCATACGTTGCAAATATTAGTATAGGTACAGTAAAGAGTAAATAATCGAACCAACAGTAACAGCAACATTCTTTTCTCTGGACAGATATTCCACGACGGGAGCAGACACTAAACCACTTCCTAAGATTACCACATGGTTTTGCTGATCATTGCCCTCTACCTTGTGTCGGGATCGGCTAAAAAGTAAACATTGCAAACATAAATTATTATATTTATTTTTTAGTAAATTTTAACCTATTTGTTGACTACACGTTACAACGATTACAAATATTTCCTGTTCTTATTTGTAGTAGAATTTGTTTATCAATTGTTTACCCACAATCAGTGTTATCTTGGAATTATCTAATTTTATTAAAAATATTCCATTTATTCTCTAAGTACACATTATCGGAAAGTTTTGTTTAACGAGCACATTGACCAATAGGAATTTAGATAACAGCGTTTTATATGAAAATAATAAAGTAATATGTTATCCCGTTGAAAAACAAATAAAATAATCGAGTTATAATTTAATAAAATGATGTTTTGGACCGACTTAAATACTATGGAAAAAAGGTTGTGCCTCATCAATTTCATTACGTTGGGTATATTGACGGATTCTATGGGCATATTGTAGGTATTCTTGTACTTACTTATTAGCCATACGAAGTTCGTTGATATACTCAAATGAAGGTGTTAATTTACCGTTACTAGTAATGATAGCCTAGAACAGAAAATAATTGTTATGATATTATGGTTATATAAGTACAATAATAAACTAAAACTGTATGTTCTCGATAAGGAAAAATTGCAAAAGATGTTTGAAAAAGTATTGTGACGGAAGTTATCGTAAAAAAATCCCTATTGCTGATGCTAAACATTCGTAGGTAGTTCAAGTTTACAACAACAACACCACACCTACTTTAGGCTTTAAGAACTCACAATACAGCGCAAAACAAAACTAAATTATGCGTAATTTCTGGTTTATCAATAGGTATAAAAGATAAAACAAGAAAAAACAATAAGATTGTATAAATGAAGTCATTATTTACTTACAATTTAATAAAAACGAGATACTAAATAGAGAAACTGATATAATAAGAAAATATGGGTTTATGTAATAAAACGGAACACGACGTTACAGTTTTAGAAAATCCAATCCATGATAAAAGTAAGAATTTAAAACTGTTTTTACCATTATCAGCGAAACTACGCAGAATTGTAAGACGTTCAATTTCAGATGTAGGTATCTGGGTAATTAATATTCGCGAACAATAACAAACAGAATAAATTTTGCGATAATAAACTTTCATTTTATATCCTATAATATCTATACATAAAGAGGATACTTATCAAGACACAACCAAAACTACTGAATGCTATGACATTAGTTTCCTTTTGTGACGAAGAGATTGACTAAAAGACTTTTTTGATGGCATTGATGGTAATGATCGCTTCGGGAACGAAATATAGCACGAAAACTTTACAATGCAAATCAATTAAAATCTATATAATATAAAATATTTTGCATTGGTTTTTTTGCATGAATCCTCTATTCTAACTGTGTAAAAAAGAGTAATAAAAAACAAAATTTATCAACGAGCAATTTAATAATATTATACCGCTAATTAAAGGATAATTAATGTAGTTATAAAATAATGTTAGCAAAAGACACTTACTCCTTGGACAACTGGAGAGAAGTTATGATCATCGAGAGGTCGAGAAGCGTCCGAGCTCATAATATCTTCAGCGTAAGGGTAAAGTAAATCGCCAAAGAAATCTGTTGACTCTCGCGGCAACTGCGTCGGCATGTTGTCTATTGAACACACAAGTACGCCTGGGCCTTTGAAACTGAAAAATAATAATTCGTCAAATTTTGGAGCGACTTAAGTTTTTTTTTTATATGTATCAATTGTCCGCTCAAAGTCTATCCCACCAAATTAAGCTTAGTGATCTTAATTAATCTTAATAAGATTTGTATATTTTCAGCAGTAACAACTTGCTTTTACCACGCCCCTAAACTTCATCAGCAATCCGCGCGTAAGACATTATCAATACGGAGTCCATATATTTTATTTCTTTCTCCATATCTTTTAAATCATGAGTAATTACTTTATTTATGTAGGATACTTAAATAGAAGTCTAATTACATAATACAATGTGGTTGTGTACATCTACATTATTAACTTAATTACAATCAATGAAGATACCATATACACATAGCTACGATTGTTATTATCACGTCATTTGTATATTCGAACACGATAAGTCGACTATCGGACGATCACCTGTATCATCCACTTTACCTTACTGTTATGCTATTATTTAATTTGCAATATTTTATCACTAATTTCAAAGATGGTGAACATCTTATATATAAAATTCTCGTGTCACAATGTTAGTTACCATACTCCTCCGAAACCGATTTTTATGAAATGTTATATACATATTCAGTAGGTCTGAGAATCGGTCAACATGTACTTTTTATGCCCCTAAGTGGGTGGCCCACGGTGGCAAAACAACGTTTGCTGGGTCAGCTAGTACATTAATAAAATACATATTGCCAAATATAGAACGTCCTTCTTTTTTTTGGAGTCTGAACATCCGAATATGTTTTTTCGTGATATAACAACAAATTTCTAGTTTTCCCCCATACTAGTGCTATAAGACCTTGTTTCTTGCCAAAAATCATGTTCCTAGGTCAAACGACCAAGCCTGGGAATTTTGATCCCTGTGAGAAATCAAATTAACAACACATGATATAAAAGCGGCTGTCTTTTCATTACATTGACTTAGCAGTTTGATATTTTTACAACTCCGAGGAACTAGTACTACTTCATGCTAAATTTTATGATTCTAGGTCATCGAGAAGTACCCTATAACTCTATAAGTAGCCACAGAACATACAAATGACACTAAAGTTTGATTATTTGACAACAGCAAGGGCCACAGGCTTGAAAGACAGATTGAAATGTTTAATGTTACCTACATTCAAAATTACACACTAAAAATTTACCGTTTCAGAAGTTTTCCTTTCTTTTTTTTATGATACTAGATTGACGGTATTTCTCGTCAAACTAGTATGATAAAAATTAGCAAGAAAAGAAAAAGAAGGCAAAAAAATATACACAGTCAGATAAATGCTATGACTCTCAACTAGTTGCTTCTAGTAGTAGACCATTTAGTGATATTTTGCTTCTTGTAGTAGACCATTTAGTTAAGTATTTTCTTACAGATTTTAAGTTTCTTTGCGGTTTTAATGAGATTATCAAAAAAAAAATTAGTTTAGTATTTTTTACGAAATTTGTATTAATCATAATTATTAATTACACTTTAATTTACTGAATTTTATGACTATTTAATTTGTTCAATCTTGAGACAAAAAGATTAGATATGATTTTAAAAGTAATTTGGTTATGGGGTCTGAGGTATCTGTTCATTTTAGAAAAGGAGTCTTGCCCAAAATAGTTTGGTAATCCCTGGTTTAATGCAAACTCCCGATCACCAACGTATTTTGCGCTATTCCCAAAATAAATTCAAAAACAAATACAATCTCTGTTTAACAATACATATAATAATGTGATAACCTTTTAGTGTCCTTATTCCGATCTGCATCGTAGAGACAGAACGGTGTATCGATTGTAGTGCACTCGTTCATGAACTCGATGGAGCCGCCTGGGTCCGCTGATATGTCGCATATTGCCAGCATTCTGTTGTAAATATATAGACTATTAGTATTTCGAGCTCGCCTTACAGTGGTACTTTAATTGTTCTTCTTAGGATGAAGATACATTTTATTGTAAATTAGTTTAGTGCAATTAAAACGTGAATTTAGGTCTAATTTTACATATTAATTTTCAACATAATATTGCTATACACGAACTTCCATACAAACTTTCATCTTGTATGCTATATAACTATATTTTAAATGTTAATCAACATATTTTGCTATATTTATGACCTTTCTCAAGGTTAAATTTATTTCTTTTTTTTATCAAAATCTCTTTGTTTTTATATACACCTATACTAACTAAAAATAAACAAATACTAGAGCAATGTCAACCATCTGAATTTTTTTTAAGTTTTAAAATTTAATCATATTATTTAATTCAAATCATACTATTTACTTCTAAATCTAAACGAAAACTAAAGAAGATAAAACATAACAAAACTTCAGTGGAACTCTCATTTATCATCTTTGACGGGAATACTCAGTTCCGGAGCTTACGCAGTAAGGAAAGTAAGGCAGATAACTTATATTGATACAGCCAGACTTGTTTATTTTAGTTACTTTTACAGTATTATATCCTACGGAAATTTGTTGTCTATCATACTATTTAATTTTAAATCTAAACGAAAACTAAAGAAGATAAAACTTAATATGTTATGGGCTACTAATGTAGCGCAAGAAATGATGAATGAATTCACGTATTTTCAATGAGATTTCCTTCCTAACATATATCATTACATATAATTGAAACCAAAATAAACTATCGTTACCGATGAGGTAGAGCAGGCGCGCCAACACTCTTTGGTAGCCACGGCGTGTTTGAAGGCAGCAGTAAGTGTTTTGCATCAGGGATGGTCAGGAGCTTAGGGCTATCCACCGCCCAATATATGCAGTTCACGAGTATGGACGTGTAAGGCGCTATCTGTGGAGTTCAAGTTAAAATTGAACTTTTGAAAGTTCAAAAAATCCACTAGAGACAAAAGTGTTGACTTATTTTTCGCCAGAACAATCGGAATTGCGATTCAGCGGGAAATGAAGTGAAAATTCATCTAAAAATTGCGGTTTATACGATTTTAGTTTAGATTGAAGAATAAATGTGGTTTTTTAAATTTAGTCTCAAGATGTCGACATATTTTTACTATCAAAACATTTAATTCATTCTGTAAGGTTATTGTTATTTTTGAGTTACGTTATACGTAAAATGGTATAAACGATCCGACCTATATTTTTTTTATAACTATGTACATAAGATTTAATATCAAGTAAAATTATAATAATAATTAATTTTGTTAAATACTTACAGTTTGTGCAAAAGTAGAAACGTATCTTTCTGGATGCTCTTCATACTCCTGAGGGTCATATCCTCCACCGTTTTTCCTCACCAAGTGGTGACGTCTTCGAACTTCGCATCCATAAATTTTGTTTGGACCTTAAGTACAAGTGTATGGGTTATATTTTTGTATTAAATTTAAAAACTTTTAATTGCTATTTGTTACCTCTTTATATATCTAATAGAATAAAAGAGATAACATCCATGTTTATCCATCCATATTTAACCCTCGACGCTACCACGACAGGGTGATATATGATAAACGTATGTATATGTGTCTGTGGTATCGTAGCGCCCAAGCTTATGGATTCTGATGAGGTGTTATTTGTTTGATCGAAGACCAAATATCGATGTCGTGTGGGTATTGATAATTTTGAATTAATTTTATAGTTATTATTTTTAGTAGCAAAGACTCTGTAGATTAAACAAAAATGTTATAATGGGAAAATTGTAATTACATATGTAGGAGGATTATAATCTGTGGAAGTAATAATTTTATTGCAAAAATACTTTCAGTGACATAAAGCTACAATCATGTACAATTCCTGAGTGATATAGATGAAGACCATAAAGCGTATATATTAAGGACTAGAGGGCTGCCCTCGCTTCGCTCCGGGTGTTTAAAGCAATATTATAATTGATGTCCTTAAATTGTCACTCTGTAATTGTGTAGTAAGTAATAGAAACAAAAATAATAGAAACAAAATTAAAGAAAAGCGACAGATGATAAAAGAGGAAGGCCAGAGCAGAACTAAAATTGCATGGGTAAAGGAGAGAGAGAGAAAGAGAGAAATTATCGAAAGAAAGAAAGTGAAAAGAGGCTAATCATTCTGAACAGATAAAAATAAAAATTAAAGTGAGAAAAAAGAGAGAGGATGAGAGACAATGATATTATTATAAGAGAAAGAGAGACGGAAATACCATAGACTTCTCTCAGTGAAAGAATTTTTAAAATCGGATTAGTAGCAACAAAATGGCCATGTTCTATTAATTAAAAAATGTATATGGCAACATTAACACTAAATCACCTTTGTCACTCACGAATAGTGTAGTTTTCTAACAGTGAAAGAATTTTTAAAATCAGATTAGAGAAAACAAAGGGGCCATATTCTATTAATTAAAAAATATATATGGCAACACTAAATCACCTTTGCCACTCACGAATAGTGTAGATTTCTAACAGTGAAAGAATTTTAAAAATCAGATTAGAAACAACAAAGGGGCCATATTCTTTTAATTAAAAAATGTATATGGCAACACTAAATCACCTTTGTCACTCACGAATAGTGTGGATTTCTAACAGTGAAAAATTTTTAAAATCGGATTAGAAACAACAAAATGGCCATATTCTATTATTTAAAAAATGTATATGGCAACACTAAATAACTTTTGTCAATCGCGAATAGTGTAGTTTTCTAACAATGAAAAAATTTTTTAAATCGGATTTCTTGTTCCTGGGAAGCTCTTCAATTTACAAAATGACCACCTTATGGCACTTAAAAGGCCATATCTTTTTAATTAGAGTATTTATGGCAACACCACATAGCTGTTACCCGGAAAGGATGTAGCTTCCTATCGATGAAAGAATTTTCAAAATCGGTTCAGTACTTTTCGAGCCTATTCGCAACAAACAAACAAACATACAAACAATCAAATCTTTACTCTTTATATAATAATATATAAATACTGGTTTTGCCGCCAAGACTGCATATTTATTTCGCATTAGTTTACTAAGATTAGCTATGTAGTACTAATTGCTACAAGCTCCGTGCTACGAAATGATACAGCCCAGTACAAGGACTCGCGCACTGAGCGTTTCGTACAATTTTTCAATTAAATCGGTTTCTGATAGTTATTTGACACATAACTAGTTAAAATAATTATAACAGTATGGCCGAATTAAATTTTTAAAACATTTAGAAGCTTACTTATAAAAGTATTTAAACATTTATTTATAAAAAAGTGTGTCTTTTTCTTTCAATTTCAGATTAATTTGACAAAATAAGTTATGAATCTTAATTATATATTGATTTAATAAATCACTCTTTTAAGTAAAGGTTTCAAACTTTAATTAATTCTCAAATATAAAACGTCCTATTTGCGTCCAATAAATAATTAATTAATCATCAATAGTGAAGCTATTTTTAAAATATTATTATCATTTTAATAAAAAGGAAATAAGATATTTTATCAATAAGATATTATATGAGTACAAAAATACGTAACGATTATTTTATCTATAATCATATTGTAAAATAGGTATAACATAATATAGTTAAAAAAATTATCTTATCTTAACAGTTCCTAATCCTTATTTGTTCATTACCCTTTCCTCTCAGGCATGTTGAATATCATATTTCGAGTAATCTATATATTAATACGTGAAACAAAACTTTGTTCCCCTTTTTAAGAAAATTGCACGGACGGAGGGGTATGAAATGTCCCACACTTATAGGTTATGTAGAGAAGGAATGCCGAATTCTAATATTTTTTAAAAGTATGCATTAAAAATACTTTACATCAATAAACATCACACACACTACCATGTATTTGACACACACACACACGCATATTTACTCTTTTGTTTATTGTTAAAATAATTTAAATTAATTATGGTCCTGGAATGGAATTTCGACCACTAGTTTATTTTTACCGTATATTCGTTGATGTGAACAATTTATAATTAAACTTACTGCCGTGTTCCGCAACCTTTCTCAGCATTTCAGGTGGAACGTATTCATGAGGTAGCTCTTGGAATATTTCTTGACTTCCCTAAAAATCCATTAAAAAAGTTTAATAAATATTATTATATTACAAAATGAGAGAAGAAATTCATTATACGTATGAATTATATATCGCTTAGCAATGTTGAGTATTTTCTGATAATGTAGATAACATAAAACACTAATTAATATATTGAACTATTAAGTTCAATATACATATTAGTGTTTTATAAACGTGGTCATAAAATATGTGAGATAAATTTAGATTTTTTTCTACAACCTTAAACGAAGTGTTATATTAGAAATTAGTTCCGAAAAATGACCCTTAATCTGGTACGGTGTGAAATGAATATGGTCAATTGACCGTACTCGTACTCGAGATAATTTCATTTCATACCCGATAGGTTCTATTTAAAATGATACTTATTCCGATGTAATATTTGAAATTCAGCAGTAGAAAAAATATCGTGATGCCGACTACAAAATGTCTTTTTATATTTTAAGTTTTTAACAGACTTCAAAAAAATCTATATTATCAATTCAGTTGTGGTTTTAATGTTTGTTATTTCGCCATTTGGCAATGGCAACTAGCAAAAATAGCTATAAATCATGAAATAATTTTTTACTTCAGACTTTGAGGTCGGTTAAATTTTATACTATTTTTTTTTATTAAACTGGAAGCTCGCAATCACGTCACATCAAAATAAGCATCATATTTTAAATCTTTAGATTTAACTGTAGCATATAGATGGTAGTTTATTTATATCTAATATGATTATTCGGTTACCTGCGAGACATTTCCCGAGCCAGTAAACACAAAAGTCAGGGGTCCTAATGACTTAGGCATCATTCCCAGCGCAACTTCATACCCTGCGTCGCGAATCGCTTGTCGTGCCATGCTGGAGTTCCTGTAGTTATGAGCTGGCCCTATGTGCTGGATACAATCACTAAGATGAGACTTAATAATACATACATAACCTATACATTTATAATTGTGAACTTTGAAATGGGTTGGTGGCTAAAGCCTGCAATAGTTTTAGTAGAAATCTTGTCATTTTACTTTGAGTACTAAATCTATGAGTATTTTTTTCTATATTAGTTGTTACTGTCGCTCGTGTGTCACCAAGAGGTTGCCCCTAAAAATCAGCGTTGTGATATGGACATATTTCCTTACAAATTAAGATATTTCTGGATATTTAACCATGAAAGATACTTTTATAGTACTTATAACTAGCTGACCCGGCAAACGTTTTGCTATATAAGTTTATAAAAATGGGGTGGACCACCCTTATCACTTAGGAGTATAAAAAATAGATGTTGACCTATTCTCAGACCTACTCGATATACACACAAAATTTCATAAAAATCGGACAAGCCGTTTCGGAGGAGTATGGTAACTAACATTGTGACACGAGAATTTTATATATAAGATTTTTAATTCTTGTATAAGGAAAAGTGCGTTATAAATAAAGCATATTCTTTCTTTCTTATTAGAACTACTAAGGCATGAAAAAAAAGTGAATAATATGTTTTTATAAGACATCATCACGTGTTTCGTTACTTTAATCTTTATAAAAACAAAAGGATTATATGCTTTTTAGTAGATGTTATTAGGCCATAGTCTTTAATAATAATAATTTATTTATCAGTATCATGCTATCTGTTAAGGAAGGAAGAAACTCAATATCGGTAAAAATGTGAATCTTATAGAATAGATTATCTATCGTATAACAGCTAATTAATTCTCGATTTTGATAAACGATACATTTAAGTACTGTTTTTCTAATTATATGCCGTCGCTCCTTACACTTTCTCCTTTGTAACCGCCGCCCCTTTCGGGCTTCTATCGTGAACCTCTACGTTTCCAGGATTCTCTAAAAAGCTACAGACTTATTAGAACTTAGAGGAGGAAGGAGCTTCCACCTTCAAAGGCACGTGCAAATTGTGAACTTCAATACTGCATGTATGTTTCGTTACAACTTGTAGAGCATTAATATTGGATTCTGTAATGACAGTCGTACGACTTTCAAACACTTCATCATAGAGATATCCACATCTTTGTTTAAACTCTAGAAACGCCGAATGCACAGAGCTGTCATCTTCAATGTATATTCAAATCTCTGGGCACTCTCTAGTTCACTGGCGGCGTGAAATTACGGCTTATCAAGACATGCCGCAGCGTGTCAAAGCCAAGTGAAGCGAGGCAGCTGCAATAGTATATTACACAAGTAGTATATTTACACGAACCGTTGCGAGTTACTTTTGACCTCCTCGTATCTCGTGGCACATTTATTAAAGAGCCATATTTTTATCTAGAATCCGAAATTCACTAATGTAGCTCAAATATTTATTAATATATTTACGTTTGAAAACTGGAATTTTTATGACTGCCTGATTAACTTATCAAAAACCTAACCCAGTTCCCCATGACCCAGACACTTGATATTTGGCATTAAGGTAGACTATTAATTTAAAGTTAGTAAATAAATGAGAAATTTACAAAACAAAACTCAATCAAAATAGGATTGATTACGAACGAGACACACACGATATGCAGGAAAAGATAGAGAATCTATCCAGCTCCTTAAGGGAACAGACACTCCGTCAAATATCGTGTGTGACTTGCAACTCTCCAATCCTAAAAATTCCCAAAAATATCATTAGATAATTTCATTGACAATTGTAATATGAATTACAACAATAGCCTGACTCCTCACACCTCAAAACACAAAAAAATAGTAATATCTGATAAGTTAGGGAAAGAGTTTGATTCAATTTTAAGCAACAACAGGTTAGATGTTAAGTAACATTTGTACGTCGGGAGCCATTTACCAACATCAAATAGAAATAATCAAGTCCATACAATTAGACCATAAGACATTTGTTGTATTAATGCATGGACATAGCTTATCTGTGACTCAGCATGAAAACAATAAATGTAAATTTTTAGCATGTGCCTTCCCATACTCTCGCTCACTCACAGATAAGCAGAATAAACAAATATAACCTAAATATGACCTTATATAACTTGACATAATGTCATAATGTCGTATTTATTTTATTTGACATAAATAAATTTATTTATTATAGTTGTTAGGTGACAAAAGATACAGTGTACCCTCTTTATTACAAAACACAAATTGCTACTTTAGTAGCGTATAATTTACAAAACCCAGTTATATGTAATATAACTCAGACACCAAATAGTAATAATATAATTATACAACCCAATGTGCAGTCTAGTCTAGAAAGACAAAGCCTAAGCCTAACACATTAATATTATTCATCAAAATATTCAAGGCTTAGGTGGCAAATAATTAGAGTTAGAATTGTTTATTAGCAAATTTGATATACAAATTATATGTATTACTGAATATTGGTTCGTGAAAAATAATATGTTGATAGATTTAGATGACTATACTTTGTTAAGTGCGTTCGTCAGAGTTAACGCTGATTGTGGAGGAAGTATAATTTTGATACGTAATGACATATTGCACGCGCCTTGTGTAAGCCACGCCAGGATATTGTCTCTCTCGCTGTCGAACGCACTATTGAATTGTCATGCATTGAGCTTCAGCGTTATGTTATAGTATGCGTGTACCGCCCCCCTTATGACTTATTTTAATCGACAATGGACAATGTGCTTCAAAGACTATGTAGTAAGAGTATGTCGGTAATTGTTTGTGGAGATTTTAATGTAGATAATATAGTAGAAACGTCCTTGTGTCGTCGGTTTTTACATTTGTTTAAGTCATATAATTTAATAAATTTATTTACTATGCCGACTCAAGTGGGAGATTCCTATGTCAAATGCATAGATAACGTTTTTTCTCAGTGTGAATTAAATATCAATAATTTAAATTCCGATCATTATAGTCCAAAAGTTTACTTTAATGGACACAATAATTGAAAATAGGCATAAAATAATTTGCCGCCCAAATACTGTTAGCAGAATAAATTGATTTAAGAACAGTGTTGTAGAAAAAGTACGTGATATAAATATAAATTCTAAGAATCCTGATGAACTGTTTAAGTTAATTTCATCTCAGTTTCATAATAGTTTTAAAATAAAAACTTTGTATAAAAACTTGAAAGTAAAATTTAGTGACTGGGCAACTGTAGGGATATTTATAAGTAGACAAAATCGTTATGAACTATATGGGGAGAAGCAATTTAATCATGATCCTGAGTTTATACAATATGTAAAAAAAATTTAAAGACTTAGAAGTGTTTGTATCCAGGCAAAGGCAATATGTATTAAAAACAAAATTATGAACTCGGATGATAAAATAAGAGCTACGTGGGCCGTTATTACTAGTATTACTGGAAGATCGGTCAAAGTTAATAAGCAGGTTGAATATTGACAATGTAATGATAAATTCTGGATAAGAAAAAAATTCTTTACAGAAATTCCAGGTAAAGTAACGTCAACTCTTAATTCTTCTCACATCAATGCTATTGCATTGTTAAAAAGTTAGCACTTGGGTTGTAACAATAATTACAATATTAAGTATGTTTCACTAATAGATATATATTTTTCTGTGAGATTAGATATATATATTTCTGTGAGACTACTTACTGAAATTATTTATGATGTTGTTCCACATCTAGCTCTTATTTTTAACAAGTGTGTGGATACTGGATCGTTTCCTAATTTAATGAAATATAGTAAAGTAATACCACTATTTAAAAAGAGTGATAAAAACGGTCCTGGTAACTACAGACCTATCTCTATATTACCATCAATAAGTAAGGTTTTTGAAAAAATTGTATTTAATCAACTATTAGAATATTTTGAAAAAAATAATATTTTTCATAGTGAGCAATTTGGTTTTACTAAAGGTAGGTCAACAACTGATGCTGGAGTTGCGCTCCTCAAGCATATCTATTACGCGTGGGAGAAATCGCAAAATGCAATCGGTGTATTTTGTGATTTTTCCAAAGCCTGATTGTGTAGAACATGAAACACTTCTACGAAAACTTAATTATTATGGTATTAATGGTACAGGACTTGATCTGATTGCTTCTTACCTTACTCAAAGGATCCAGA
Organism: Limenitis camilla; assembly: GCA_905147385.1. Classification (NCBI taxonomy): domain Eukaryota; kingdom Metazoa; phylum Arthropoda; class Insecta; order Lepidoptera; family Nymphalidae; genus Limenitis; species Limenitis camilla. Next base: position 6,880,391 of record LR990234.1, on the reverse strand, counting down.
ATATTGCTATTAATGGTGAAAAATCGTCTGGATCCGTCTTAAAAATGGGCGTTCCACAAGGTTCCATATTGGGTCCATTTCTATTCTTGATTTATTTTAATAATTTGTTATACTACGTGAGGAATCTGTTTGACATTGTACTTTTTGCTGACGATACATTTCTCATATTTAAAGTTAAGAGAAACCAACACAGTCACGATGATGTAAACAGTGCATTGTCGCCAATTCTTCAATGGTTTAAGGCTGATAATTTGGAATTAAACGCAAAAAACTAAATGTAGCGAATTTGCGTTGCCGAACGTTATAAAACAACAATTCTCTCTTATATTAAATAATGAAGTACTAAATGTAGCTGACTCAACAGTCTTTTAGGAATAACTTTAGACTCAAAACTTCAGTGGAACTCCCATTTATCATCTCTGGCGGGAAGGCTCAGCTCATCCGCTTACGCAGTGAGAAAAGTGAAGCAACTAGCAGATATCGACACAGGTAGACTTGTTTATTTCAGTAACTTTCACGGTATTATGTCTTACGGCATTTTGTTTTGGGGTAGGGCCGCGGGCCTTGGATCTATTTTTATTCTTCAAAAAAGAGCAGTTCGGGCCATTTACAATCTAGGAGCCAGAGATCTTACGGATTCTTACGGTGCCGTAACAATATATCTATTGTAATATTTTGTACATTAGACAGAATATTAATTTATACTCAAAACATAGTGACGGTCAAAATATAAATACTACGAACAGAAATAAACTTGTTACGCTATACTATCTCCACAATGTGAGTAATTGTTTCATGGGGCTTGGTGTTCGCATCTATAACAAGATTCCACAGCCTATTTTAGAATTGCCTCTAACGCTATTTAAAATTCACATTAATAAGTGTTTAATAAACAAAGCCTACTATTCTGTAAATGATTACTTGAACGATGACAAAGCTTGAGATCCAAGTAACGTTGATACTCAGCTGATAGATAATACAATTGTAAAACAAATTGATGTAAACAATAGCGTTTTCAAAAGAGCGACTGTTGCGTTTCTTGCCAGTTCTTCTCATCGTAAAACCGCTTTCCGAACTGGTAGTAGTTTCAGAAAAACTGACTGACTAACCCATTTTTGACGTGTCAAAACTACTTACTTTGTAAAAAGTCTATTTGAAATATACTATTTTGAGTTCATTGGGCATCAACAAAGGAAAAATCTGAAAACTGAAATTATCAATTAATTAACAATAATTAAAGTATGAAAGTGGGTAACTGTAAATCAACAACCTAACTAATTTCCAAATGACCAGAAACTTGATATTTGGGATTAAGATAAACTTGATATTAGGTAGACAAAGGAAAAAATACGAAAATTGAAAATTATCGATTATTAATATCAACTATTTGAGGAAAGTGGGGTAATTGAGGACGGCGGGAAATTAGAAACAGTTGAAAATCAAATACTTCCCCCCACACTACACCGCCCGCGTACGTTTTAGTATACGCACTTGGGATCCCTTAGTTCGCCCGCAAAACTGTAAACTTGTACGAAACTAGAGCTAAACTAGTTCGAATCGAATACGAAAGGAGTACATAACTAGTACGAAACTCGTGCGAAACTAGTTCGAAACCAATACGAAACTCGTGCGAAACTAATACAAAACTAGCACGAAACGAGTACGAAACAAGTACAAAACTAGTACGAAATTTAAGAAAAAATTAAAAAACAGTATATTACTTTCTACAACATAAGAATTTATTCTTTTAAGAATGAAATTTCCCAGGGTTGGTCCTTTGACGCGTCGTCACCTATTAGGCTGATGAATTTAGAGCGACTTTGAAACTTAGGAGGTTTTATAGTCGGGTGTATGTACCTAATTCTTTTTCAATATTATTGAAGTATAAATATTATAACTTTTTATAAATTACTTTCTATATTTTTTTTAATTAATATTGTTTTATAATGCTTTTTATATACTATTTATTACATATGAAATTTATTAGATGTACATAGAAAGGCGTTTGATTATATTAAAACAGGCATAACTAATGTCGTGAGTAAACGCCTCACAATACTACTTATGATGATATTTTGACCCGCACTTGCAATTAAAATTTGATAGTGTTTGTTCCTTAACTCAACCAAAATCGTACGAAATGCTCAATGCGCAAGTTGCACACTTGCATTTGCCGAAATTGTTATTGTATCTGTTAGTTCCTGAATGTTCAGTTTGCTCCACGTTTTGAGTGGTATTTTGCAAACAAAAAGTAAGTTATAAATATATATAATACGAGTAGTCTCACCTAAATGTAGGTATCAAAATATATAAGTACCATAAACGGTGTATGATGACCCAGTGCTAATAGACGAAGCCCAAGACCGTGCAAGATGTTGATCATGCCAGCCACGCCGGCATATTTTCCAAAAGCCACCACGCGGTTACCAGCGTTATCCATTAACTTCTCATAATCAATGAGACGAATATTCTGAAATTGTCATATGTATTCTTATGAAAGTAAAATATGTAAACTATTTTATATATATACTTTACTGGCTCGACAACTTATTTTATAATAGGTTGGGGAAAAAGTCTTTTCGCATTATAGTATGTATGAACTTGTAATAAAATCTCTTTGGATCTACTATTTGTATCTGGCTGGTTTTGGTATCATTAAAAGTTTACATTTTAAAGAAGATAATTCCAAATTCAAATTAGGAAAATGTGTGATTTTTATTTGTTTTTCGTACTGTGAAGATGAGTGAATCTAATGAAGAAATTCGATACATTTTAAAATTTTACTACAAAAAAGGTAAAAATACAACGCAAGCCGCGAAAAAAATTTGCGATGTTTATGGACCTAGCGCAGTGTCTGTGAGAGTAGCACAAATTTGATTTAAGCGTTTTCAATCCGGAAATTTTGATGTCAAAGATTCACCTCGCTCTGGTCGCCCTATTACGGATAAAATGTATGCCTTTTTTGAAAAAGTGGAGCAAGATCGGCATATCAGTAGTTACGACGTAGCTGATGAACTGGGAATTGACCACAAAACAGTTTTGGCGCATTTGAAAAAAACTGGGTACACAAAAAAGCTCGATATTTGGGTACGTCATGAGCTCACTGAAAGAAACCTAACGAACCGTGTACTCATTTGTGATTCTTTATTACCACTTACGACAAGAATGTGCGAAAAATGTCGTGGTCAAAGGCCGGTCAGGCTTCACAGACTGTGTCGAAACCCGGGTAAACTCGCAACAATGTGATGCTGTGTGTTTGGTGGGATTGTAAGGGCATTATTCATCATGAGCTGTTACCACCAGGCAGGACTATCGATTCTAAACTGTACTGCGAACAACTGATGAGATTAAAGCAAGAAGTTGAGAGAATGCGGCTGAAATTAATCAACAGAAGGGGCGTGGTTTTTCACACATCTTTAGCCACTCAGCAAAAATTAAGAGAGATTCGCTGGGATGTGTTAATGCATCCGCCGTATAGTCCTGACTTTGCACCTTCAGATTTCTACCTGTTTCGGTCTCTTCAGAATTCTTTGGGCAGTGTCAGGTTAACATCACGAGAGGACTGCCAAAACTACTTGTCGCGGTTTTTTGATCAGATGCCCCAAAATTTCTATAGCAATGGGATCATGTCCCTACCTACAAGATGGCAAAAAGTTATCGAACAAAATGGTACCTACATACTTTAGTTAAATGTAAATAATCTATATTAAAAAATGTTGTGAATTTTCTTAAAAAATGCGAAGTATCTTTTTCCCCAACCTAATATTATTAAGATAGCGGGAGTTTGACGAATAATATCAGAGAATGAATATCACGAACATAGTAATGTGTAAAGTATATATAAAGTTTTTAAACAATCCAATAAAAAAAAATTACCTTGGCTAATATAGCATCCAACATTGGCATGTTAGCTTCCTGTGCTTTGATAGTGTGCGAAAAGAAGCAGTATGTTTTATTAGGTATCAGCAAGTCGATGGGCGTCTGTTTTACTCCAAATATTACACTCGCTTCACTTATATCTTCTTGAATGACAGCACCCGAATTTATATATGACTTGAAAAATAAAAATATATTCGAATAGATATAATCGATAGTAATTCATCTTAAAAAGATCAGTTACCTGCATTGGATATGCTCTACGGTTAGATGGCTGTACAATAACCTTAACTCCATTTCGAACAAGTCGATTAACATTTGAAGGACAGAATGGAGCTCGTCTTTCCCAAACTGACTGATCTTCTCTTCGAATTGCTATGATCCGTCGAGGCTAGTACAATGAATACGAAAGATTCATAATATAATAAGTATAAGTTCTTAAACAATAAGTAACTTAATATTAATAATAAATATTGATTAAGTTTGATTAAACATTTCATACCTACATATTGTGTTTCCATCGTAACAGAAAGATAATATTTTGTGTAAACAAAAATGGAATAAAAATAAAATATCAAAAATTTATCAATTTTTTATCAGATTGATAAATTCTAACGGTGATTAATTCGCATTGTATAAATTATAAATAAAATATTTTACATTTTCTAAATTATGCAATAAAAATTTGCAATATTGTTTATCTTTAATTATAAGAACAGTTGTGTTTTATTTATTTTTTATGTTCATCATATATCTATCGAGTTAAGGGGGCTGATTTAATTTTTTTTCTAATAAAAGGTTAAGACTATTCACAGATATTGGTGTCTTTATAAAAACCAAAGCGACACGGGGATTGAACGTAAATCGTTAATAAGTAACTCTCTCACAACAGAAGCGAATCTCTCAATTTAATTTATCATAAGAACCACTCCTACTGAGTCTTTTAATATTTTATTAACTGGTTACAGAGATTACTGCGAAAAAAAATTATATAATGTAACAATTAAGTGTTTATTAACTAGGCTTGTAAGGCTTGCTCATACTGAAAACGTCTTCCGATTACATCTAATGGAGTTTTCTTAATTCATTTATTACAATTAACAATTTTCTACTAAAATAACCCTTAATTTTAATTATATATATTTAATTACAGTATAACACATACCTTTGCTGTCGAATAGTAAGCAAGATTCTTTAAAACATGCCTTTTGGATCGTAGCGCTGCTGCTTTAAAAAACATTTCGTTTATATTATTATTTATAGCAAATGATCAACAATACTGATAAACGCAAGACACGGCTGTTGAGCTCGTAATGATGTCCATAAGTAAGTATTAATGTTTTATCATCCCGATATCCATCCTATTTTAAACATTCTGAATATTACATCAGTATCGTCGTGACGTTTATAATCTTAGTGTTTAATTGTTTATTTGTTACGTTCACAATAATTCAAAGTGAACAGTAAATAAAATATAGAGTTTGAAACTTATAATTTTTTAATATGTACCTTCTTGTATGTAACACCAAAAGATGCTTCCTTTCGCGAACTAATTAAATTTCCATATTTGCACATTGTTTTGGTTTGCTTCTCAGGTATCTCAATTATCCTTCAAACTCAAACTCAAACTCAAAATATTTTATTTCAATTAGACTTTTGTACAAAAGAACTTTTGATACGTCAAAAATTGGTCGGTCAGTCAGTTTGTCTGAAGCTACCACCAGCTCGGAAAGCAGTTTTCTGTTGAGAAGAGCCGGCCAGAAACTCAACAGTCGCTCTTTTCAAAAATCCATGTTTACATAAATTATTGTTATACAAATCATTTAGCTTGAGAGTCAACGTCACTTAGATTCCAAGCATTCTCATCATTTAAGTACATTGTAGTATGCTTTATATATTAATGACTTCTTGATACGAGTTTTAAATTGTTGAAGTGGCAAGTCTAATATAGGCTGTGGAATCTTATTATAGATGCGAACACCAAGCCCCATGAAGCTATTACTGACTTTGTGGAGACGATAGTAAGGCGTTACAAGTTTATTTCTGTTTCTAGTATTAACATTATGTTTGTCACTGTGTTTTGAATACGAATCTATATTCTAGTAAATGTACAAAATATTACAATATATGTATTGTGATGGGACTGTAAGGACGTCTATTTTTTTATAAACAACTTTAAGTGAATCTCGTGCTCTAAGATTATAAATGGCCCGAACAGCTCTCTTTTGAAGTACAAAAATGGATTCAATGTCCGCGGCCCTACCCCACAGCAAAATGCCATAAGACATAATACTGTGAAAGTAACTGAAGTAAACTAGCCTAGCAGTATTGATATCAGTCATTTGTCTGACTTTCCTCACAGCGTAGGCAGCTGAGCTGAGTCTGCCCGCTAGAGATAATAAATGGGGGTTCCACTGGAGTTTTGAATCTAAAGTTAAACCCAGAAATACCGTCGAGTCTGCCACATCTAAAATTTCATTATTTAACAGTAGGTTAAATTTTTGTTTTTTAACATTAGGTAAAGCAAACTCAACGCATTTAGTCTTTTTTGCATTAAGAACTAAGTTATTTACCGTAAACCATTGAAGAACCTGCGATAAAGCACTATTTACCTCGTCGTAATTATGTTTATTTCTATTTACTTTAAATATAAGAGATTTATCATCAGCAAAAAGTACAATATCACACAAATTCTTCACATAATATTATAAATCAAAAATAAGAACGGTCCTAAAATGGATCCCTGTGGAACGCCCATTTGTAGCAAAGATCCAGAAGATTTTACACCATTAACAGTAATCCTCTGGACTCTTTGATTTAGGTATGAGGGAATTAGATCCAGTGAAACACCAGCTATACCATAATGATTAAGTTTTTTTAAAAGAGTTTCATGTTGAACACAAGCCTTGGACAAATCACAAAATACACCAATCGCATTTTGTGATTTCTACCATGCATCATAAATATGCTTAAGAAGTGCAACTCCAGCGTCTATTGTTGACCTATACCCCTAGTAAAACCATACTGTTGACTATGAAATAGTTTATTTTTATTAAAATATTCTAAAAGTTGGTTTAAAATTATCTTTTCAAAAACTTTACTCAGTGATGGTAATATAGAGATTGGTCTGTAGTTACCGGGATCGTTCCTGTTTCCATTTTTGAATAGAGGTATTATTTTACTGTGCTTCATTAAGTCCGGAAACTTTCCTGTATCTATACACTTATTAAAAATATCGGCTAGATGCGGGGCAATATTATTAATTATTGCATTTAATATTTTTACTGAAATGTCCCATAAATCACCTGTTTTTTTTAATATGAAGTGTTCTGAAATTCTTAATAATATCAAACGCTGTAACATGTTTAAACTTAAAGTAATTATCACAGCCTGGTAAATTAGTTTTTAGTAGAGAAATAGCATCTGTGGGCGATGATTTTAATACAGATGTTACTTTGATAGGTATATCTGTAAAGAATTTTTTAAACGTGCTTGCTACTTCTTCTTCTGAATTAATTAATATATTATCAACATTTAATTTAATTGGTTCATTTCCTTTTTTTGATCTTCCAGTTATGCTATTAATAATATCCCAGGTAGCTTTTATTTTGTTGTCACAGTTAAGAATTTTGTTTCTAATGTAAATTGCCTTTGCCTGGAAACACTTTTAAAAATCTTAGAATAACATCTAACGCGTTCTAAAAATACTGAATCCCGATTATATTGCCTCATACCATATAATTCATATAATTTATCTACTTCTAAATATACCTAAGGTAGCCCAGTCACTAAATTTCAGTTTAATATTTTTACTAAAAGTTTTTATTTTAAATGTGTTATTAAATTCATTTAAAATCATAGTAAATAAATTATTATATAGCGTATCTGGGTCCTTATAAATAAAACAAAAATCTTATTTGAATTTTTAATTTCTTGGTCTACTAACGTGAATTTCTGTCCATAATGATCCGAAGTTAAGTTTTTCATTATTAAAGTCTCAAACACTTCACAGTCACAAAACACATTGTCTATACACGTTGCAAAATTATCGCCAACATGAGAGAGAATAAGTTTAATAAATTATATGATTTAAATAAATTTAACAGCCGACGACTGAAAGTTGTGTCTATCAATATATCTATATTAAAGTCTCCACACACGATTATAGGTTTATTTTTAATGCAAATACCTTTATACCTCATAGTGCACATAATAATAAATTAGCATACAAGATATTATTATTTTTTTCAAAGTGTAATAAAAGTAAATAAACAAGGATAATCTCTTGTATAACAATATTTTCTACACACTTGCTCGTAAAGTGGCGTTTTGTTTCACTGTTTTTCTGAACGTAAACAGCTACATAACGCGTGCTTTTTACTTATCATTACAGCACTAGTGCGGTAATAATTCCTTATCTATCTATATATATAAAAGGAGAAGCTGACTGACTGACTGACATATCAACGTAGGGCCTAATCTATAAGGGTTAGAAACTTGGAATTTTGCACAGGGGTTCCTTTTATAACGTAGGAGAACACTAAGAAAGGATTTTTGAAAATTCACCCCCTAAGGGGGTAAATCGGGGGTGCAAATTTAGTATGAAACTTTGCCGTTTTTAAAGTTATTCAAATGAAATTCAGTATGAAGGTTCGTCATTGGAAGTCATGAAACAGGGGTAAAATATTTTTTTGAAAATCATCCCTTAAGGGGGTAAAACGGGAGTGCAATGTTAGTACGAAACTCTGCCGTTTTTGAAGTTATTCAAATGAAATTCAGTATGAAGGTTCTTCGTTGGAAGTCATGAAACAGGGGTAAAATATTATTTCGAAAATCATCCCTTAAGGGGGTAAAACGGGAGTGCAAAGTTAGTATGAAACTTTGGAGTTTTTGAAGTTATTCAAATGAAATTCAGTATGAAGGTTCTTCATTGGAAGTCATGAAACAGGGTTAAAATATTTTTTTGAAAGTAATCCCTTAAGCGGCTAAAGAGGGATGCAATGTTAGTATGACTACATCATGAAATTATTAAATATGTCTCGAGACGATCTCCTGTAGGCTAGTTATCCTAATATCGCAAACGAAGTTGCGGGTAAAAGCTAGTATATATATATATATATATATTATAATTACTTTTTTAAAATGTCTCCGTGAATATTGCTTAGTTCTTCGATTTCCAGCTCTGTGGGATACGTCATCTCCGATAATTTTATTTTTCGCGATATTCCTCTTGCAGTCATGCCCCAACATTTTGCTTTTTATATGCATAGATATATTGATCGTGATTTATCTAAAGCATCGACATATTTTAACACCCTCACAGGATGCGAGTGCGACATTGCCAGATTTGTGTTTACTTATCTCTTTCTTTTGCTTTGGTTTGTCTGTAGTACAAAGTTTCAACATTAAATTTGTTCCAATATTCTTAACATCTATACATATACGGATGCCCAATATTGATAAAATACTATCTACGAAAACCCTATATTTTCCTATAATTATTGTTAAAAATTCTTGTGTTGGAATGTGCATAGATGAATGGATTAAATGTATGTCGCTATTTCACACAGCACTCACTGAATAGACCTTAAAGAAATTTGGTACACAAATAATTTATAATAAGCACAAATAATTTAATATATAGCTAGTAGCTAGAATAATATATGTCGGGGTATAGTTGGGGTAGGATAATAGTGAAGGCCGTGTCGGGCTATAATTAGAGTAGGATAATGATAAAGAAAATTAATCCTCACTTTCGTCACGTCATTTTAATATTCAAAGATATTTAACAGTCTCAAACGAGTAAAAGATTATTGATTAATCGGGACGCCAGCGCCATACTTCCGTTTTGTTGATTTACTTCTCCCCACTAGTGGAGGGGCATTGCTACCATTGTCTAGTCCCTTTATATGATCATGCCAAAAAGTTATCGAATAAAATGGTACCTAAATACTTTAGTTAAATGTAAATAAAGTACATTAAAAAATGTTTTGAATTTTATACGTATATGGTCGAGTTTCTCCTTTCAGGAACGAAGTTCTTCATGCTCTTTAAGCAGACTATTCTATTTTCATATATTTATTATATACATAATTATGAATATCAGACACAGTCAGGAGTATAGACACAGACTTACTTTTTAGTGTTTACATTCGAATTAAAACTACATTAATCCCAAGGGTCATAGTTCATGTAGGGTGACAATAATAATTTCATTTACTTATATATAAATAGTTAGCTACACCGTTAATTAAGTAGTATTAGCGGGTAGGTCATTTTATATTATGACAAGTATCCGACCGACCGTCGAGCAGTGGTGGTGAGAGCTTGTGCATAGTAGAAGATGTCTTTAAACCTGCTCCTGGGTCTCAAGCCCCAGGCCTTACTCGGCTTCCGTCTAGATTACATTTCAATATTATTGGTAGTGTTACTGCGCAGTATAACTCAAATATGCTTGGCAAAATGTTTGTTTATTTGAATTTATTTTTATTTATATATTATAGGTATATAAAATTAATACCTTATATGGCTGTCAAAAAGAATCGATTAAGATTACATTATACGATACTTAATCGATATTTCTTTTAAACTCTTACAAATGCTCTATAATCTGTGCTTCAAGCCAGTACACACGGGCCCGAACGGATGGATACTGATTACAACGTTAGGCCATATCTGCCGTTTGTTCAAAACGCTCCTGAATGGCCGAATGGTATGTCTAGGAATAATTAAATATGTGATCATTTTAAAAACTACATAATTATACTAAAATAAAACAAATAGGCTGCAAATAAAAAAAAATATGAGGTTGTTTATGTTTAAGAGTAAATTTAATAGTTCCTTATAGTTTCGTAGAACCGATAAAAAGCAAAAAGCTTATATAAGTTATAATAATAATTTTAATAAATATAATAATAAATGTATGTAGGTATCTCTAGGCATCCAGATTGGCAGCACTCGATATTGTCGACGACTCTCACAAATACGATCAATAGGCGCGATCCTACATATATATATATAATAAAAATATTGATATAGTGTATGTTTTTACACTGTATTAAGCAAAGGCGAACGGGCTATCTATCACAAAATCCTCAAGACAATATTTTTGTCCATTCTAAGTATTTGCTTTTCTATTATGCCTACTGTAATTTTATGGTAAATTCATCCTGATTCACAATTTTACGGTTCACAATCTTTTGATAGTTTACAATCTCGCGAGTTACATATATATGTATACTCTTTGATTTAGCCTGTTAGGCATTTCATAATTCAACAATTCGGCCGTGTGTGCTGGCTTTAAGTTGATTGCTAAGGATGTGTATACATTCGGTGTATTCAAAATTCGATTAACAATTAATCAAATCGATTAATATTTCAACAGATATACTTCAAAAAGGGAAAATTGTAATAAGACCAATAAAATCATAATCCTATGCTAATTTATTAATAGTTTGTAAAATAAAATAAAACAGGAGTCAACATTAAAAAACAAAACAAGTTTTTCGAAATTACACCATGATCAAAAATGTTCAAAAGAAATAATGTAACTACTTTATTATTTCAAATTATAGACCATTGACTTAGCTAGAGCTTTTTGTCCCTAAAATAACAATTCAGTGCTATTTAATTTAGAAATAGTTTTATTTAATCAGTTACATCATAAATCTTAGATATTATTGTTTCACTCACGCAGTTCGTACGAGCTATACTTAATTCTAAACGTTCATAGATTTTATTAAATAATCGATTATTTAAAAATCGATTCATTTGAAAATCTTATTTCCCTACCTCTAGTAATCAAAATTTCTACATAGAGCATGTAGATTTAAAATATATAAAATTATAATATAGTAGTAGTAGTCAATGATTATAGAATGATATATTGTCAAGCCGATAATCAATAGTAAACGCCGGTTTAAGGTTTTAAATATAAATGTGATTAATATTTTCTATTGAATTTTCCATTCAAAGGATTACAATGGATCGTTTCCTATCAATAGACAAATTAGAAGGTTTTGAAAAATATAAGGTATTTGTAATTAAATAATAAATAATTTATTTTCTATTCGATTTACTACTATGTTAGAAAGTTATACTTTGTCCTTATATTAGATTGATAAAATTTAAAGATATCAATAATAGCTTGAAAACATTTCTTGTATATTGTAGAGTTTAGTTTTATGTGTATTTATTATTGTAATAATTTGGTTTCAGTACAATTCAATAGACACTAGCATTTTAAGCAATTATGTTATGCACCCATTCTGGAACTGGTGTGTTCAGGTAATTATCTTATTTTCTATTATAATTATGTATATCAATTTTTATTTAAATTAATTTTATGTGGAAACCTACAGTCTTTGGAATCAAATTGATTAAATATTTAAAATAAATTATATTTTCAATACTAATTTAACACTTATAATAATATTAAAGACAGTCTTTACATAGTAGTAAATTATATTAATATTATTATTTGAAAAACTTTTAATATAATCTTATATATATGTATATAAAAATTTCGTGTCAGTGTTTGTTATCTCCTTAATCTGAAACGGCTTGGCTGTTTTTTATGATTTTTTGTGTATGTTTGATAGGTCTAAGCATAGGTTGTATAAAATTTTTAATTGTTGATTAAGATGGCCCTTCAGAAATTTATTGATATGGTAAAACAATGTTTTGCAGGGTCAGTTAGTCGTATATAAATTAACATAAATGTTCAATTTAGATAATATATAACAAGCAGTTGAGAAAATTATATTATAGATGGCTATTATTGAAATATCTAATTGATATTGATACTGCTAGACTAGTTTATTTCACTTATATTTTAACTATACCTATGGCATTAAAGAAATAGAGCCGTGTACATTGAATTGATTTTTATACTTCAGAAATGAGCAGTCCAGGCTATTAACAATTTAAAACCAGGAGAATCCCTCCAATGAAATAGGTAGATGTATCGTGACAGGACCGTAATTATATCTAACATTATATATATTCTCCTGAATAGTGGAAACTTTATTGGCTTGTGTACTGTTATCCATCTATCAATATTTGTATGTACAATAAGCTGTTTGTTTCCCAGTATAAGAAATAAATAAATATCAATCAATATTCAAAGCAAAGTGATAAACATAATGTAAACACTAGAAACAAGTGAACATCAATGTGAATACAATTTTTTTATTTATTTATTTATATTAACAAAAGAATTACATAAGGGATACATTAAAAAATGGCGCAACATAAACCTGGAATTGGTTTTCCCGTGCACCGCTGATTCACAAACAATAACTTAATGTTTACTTGTTAAGTAAGTACGGCGGCAGGCAGAGATACAAAAAAAAACAAAATTTCTTCAAAGTATATTTAATTAAAATTAATTTTACAGATAATTTGAGAACACAAGTGGTCAATGCGAAAGCCGAATTTATTCTAATTAAATATTAAATTTAAATCAACCACATTACCACCAAACCCCATTGTTCGTATTTCGCAACATTTTTATATTGAAATGAAATTGACGGACGATTTATTAGAATTGGCGAACAATGAAACTTGGAATCTGTATTACACAATAGTCGATAATGTACTTATTAATTTTACGATTAATTTCTTATACATGTTATAACTAACACTTAACATGTTTCTAGAAAATTAATTGTTTCATGAGGCTTGGTATACACATGTATAATATGATTCCACAGCCTATATTAGATTTGGCATTCCTTTCTCATAAAACAAGTCGAAAGTATTTTGCACAAAAGTCTAATCGAAACAAAGTATTTTGTCACTAACTTTGATAAAAAATTAAATGTTGTATTAATTGCAATGCACGAAATTGCCATGTATGTTAGGGAAAATGTATATGTTGAAAGCATATTGAATAATATCTTTTATTACTCACAAACAACTTTTTAGACATGTTTTTAAGTTAATGTATGAAATGTTGCAGTTTTGTCCGGTGTGGGTGGCACCAAATCTTCTAACATTTTCTGGTTTCCTACTGACAGTCCTAAACTTTTTGTTGTTTTCCTACTATGATTATGGATTTTATGCACTCACAAAAGAGAATATCACCAATGATAATATACCCAACTGGCTGTGGGCACTATCTGCAATAAATTTGTTTGTGGCTTATACACTTGGTGAGCATGATATTATATATTATATTTAAGAAAATTCCTCTTTATAGCTGGGATTATCCTTGGATGAATTTATATTACACAAGGATAGTCACCAGTTGGAAACATAATACACTAATTACATGTACAAACCCTAATTTAACGCCCAATTTATCATACTGAAGTTACAAATATGAAATTTGGTGAACAATATCTTTCTGTGATAGAGACTAACTTACGTTTTTAGTTTAACCCATAAAAAACTAAAGCATAATGGAAAAAAAAGGGTGGCAAATATTGTATAGCAGAAAAAAAAATTCCTCAACTGTTGACTTAAACTTGAACAGAAATAGTTTTTAATGAAAATATCATACACCTAGCATCCATATTTGACAAATGCCCTTTTTTAAATATGTAAAAAAAATATGAATAAATCTATTCTATCTCAGCGAAGTGAGAAACAGATCAGCTATTAAAGTTATAAAACCAATATTCTATAGCACACCACATTTTAATCTTATATTTAGAGTGCCCTTTGTTATCAATATTTTAAGGTCTTGCTTGATAATGAACCAAACTAAATGTTACATCCTCATTCCTTGTATGATAACATTGCTTATTAGTTTATTTTATCGTAATATAATTTAACTTTTTATTAAAATATGTTTTAGGTATGAAATGTTATATTATTATTATACGTATTATTTATTAGTTGAGTACATATCCTAGTCGACAAGTTCAAAATAGAGATACTGCTCTATTGGATACGGAATGGCCTAGAATCTAGATAAATGTGCTAAAAGCGTGTATTACACCAAAAAGTTGCAGAAGTTATGAAGATTTAAAAAAGGCATTTCGTCTATCGCCAATATTTCATAGACTATTTATATTTAAGAAATAAAAAAAAAAGATTAAAGAGAGAAATTAAAGAGGAGGAAATTTCCAATATGTTAATTTTATTTTTTTATTTTTTTTTGTGTTTAAGAGATCTGCAATCAGTAGTGTGCTACTATAATCAGATGTTTTGTCTTCTATTTTGACAGGTCAAGTGAGTCCTCCAGCGAGGGCACTACTCCTCTTTATTAGACATTAAGGATATCTTTCCTTTTCAGTCGTTTTTGGTAGCTAAGGGATGTTAGCTTAGCAGCTAGTTTATTAGGGTGACTTTTCAGTCTGTCATGGTACTTCTGTGTGTTATTTAAGATTTCCTCCTTCACAGTTTCCATCCCTAAGTAATAGTGGATTTCAGCATTTGTGACATACCATGGCACATTGGCCACTTTTCGTAGGATTATATTCTGCACTCTCTGCAAGATTAGTATATTTGAGTTACTAGCACTCCCCCACAGCTGGCAACAGTAGGTCCAGACTGGTTTTAAAATTGTTTTGTAGATCAGCAGCTTTTTATCTACGCTAAGTATGCTTCTACGTCCCAGTATCCAGTGGAGGGATTTATAGCGGATGCAAAGTTCTTCTCTTTTTGTTTTAATGTGTTGGGTCCACGTTAGGCGGCGATCAAGGTGCACACCAAGGTATCTGACGATATTGTGGTGGGGTAGTATTATGTTACCCAACTTCACTGATGGGCAGTTGTCTTTCCGCAGAGTAAAGGTAACTTGTACCGACTTGGATGCACTAGCTTTTATCCTCCAGTTTTGAAACCATTTGGTGATGATATCTAGCCCTTTTTGTAAAATTTGTGATGCTACAATTGGGTCTCTATGACTTGCTAGTATGGCGGTATCATCAGCAAATGTAGCTGTGGTAATGTCATCTGTGCTTGGTAGGTCAGCCGTGTACATTGTATACAGTACAGGCCCCAACACAGAGCCCTGGGGGACACCAGCATTAATCTTATATAATTTGGATGTACTTTCACCCTCCGTAACCTGGAACAGACGCTCTGATAGGTAACTGCTTAGTAATAAGTGTAGGCTGTGGGGAAGGCTAGTTTTAATTTTATAAAGAAGACCCTTGTGCCAGACACGATCAAAAGCCAGCTGTACATCCAAAAAGATAGAGGCACAGTACTCTTTGTGTTCTAGTGATTGTCTTATCCTGTCGCAAACTCTATGCACCTGTTCGGTTGTGGAGTGCTGTTTCCTAAATCCAAATTGATGGTGAGGTATTACTTTATTTTCAATATTATTATTTTAGAAGCAGCTTTTCAAATAGCTTTGATAGGATTGGTAGCAAGCTGATAGGCCTGTATGAAGAAATTTCGTTAGGTGCTTTCCCTGCTTTTAGTACCATTATAATTTGTGACACCTTCCACAAGTAGGGAAAATACTGTACTCTTAGTATACCATTAAATAATGTTGTGAGGAAAACTATTGCCTTTTTTGGAAGTTGTAGTAATATTTCCTTTGTGATAAGATCAAAGCCGGGTGCCTTTTTGTCTTTCAAAGCCTTAATGTTTCCCCAAACTTCCCTGACTGTTATTGGGGTTGGTGGAGGAGACATTTGGTAGTCTTCATTAAGGATTTGATCGACTTTTCCCTCAAACTCCTCTTCAGTTGGTCCGTTTGGACAGAATACATTTACTAAGTGTCCAGCAAATGCTTCAGCTTTTTCTTCCGGTGTTCGTGCCCAGCCATGGTTATTCCTTAATGGGGGTTTTGTGGGTAGAGGTCTGTCATATTCTTTGGTGAACTTCCAGAGGGAGTAGTTGGTCGAAGCAGTTGCAGTAAGGGATTCTATCTGGGCTTGGAGAGTGCTATTACGCCAGTCTCTTAGCTTTTCCTTCAAATTTCTTGTCGCCTTGTTGAACTTACTCTTGTCATCAATATGTCTTGTTTGGTGCCAGATTCGTCGCAGTCTACGCTTTTCACGGATAGATGTTTTTATTTCGATAGGGTAATTGGTGGTTTGGATTTTGTGTTCTCTTTCTGGAGTGTTAGTCCAACATCCAGCTTGGATTAATGACGTAAACTGTTTTGTGGCGTTTTCTATATCTTCTGGTGTTTTAAGGGCTACTTTGAGTTCAATATTCCTATCTACATATTCATTAAAGGACTTCCAGTCAGTATATTTGTTATAGAGTGCCTCTGGTTTCCTATTCTCAATCAACATAGTACTAATATTGAGTATTACAGGAGAATGATCAGAGGAGCTATCGTAACAAGGTTCTGGTTTCATGTAGTGTCTTGCAAGTCCTTTTGTGATGAAAAAATCAAGAAGATCCGGAATTTTGTTGGGGTCACTAGGCCAGTATGTAGGTTCTGAACTGGAAATTGCAGATAAGTGATTGTGTTCTATGCTTAGAATCAATTGCCTGCCTCTTGTAGTAGTTAGTCGGGACCCCCAGTAAGTATTCTTACTGTTCCAGTCTCCGCCTGCCACGAACCGGTTGCCAAGTGTCTTGAAGAACTGAGAGAACATATTTTCGTCTATTTTGTGTTTCGGTGGGCAATATACCGCCGACACATTAAGGTGGCCAGCATTGTCTTTGACTGCTATTGTTGTTGCCTGTAGGTGGTCAGTTTGGTATTCTGGCATTTCATGGTGTTTAATAGAGTTTCTGACAATTACAGCTGTTCCAGCATGTCCAGTTCCATCAGGGTGGTTTGTTGTGTAACATTTGTAGCCCCTAAAAGTCACTTTACTTCTGGAAGTGCAGTGGACCTCAGAAATGAGCATGATATCCAGCTTTAGTTCTTTCATTAAGAGTTCAACTTCAGATTTATTTGGAGTAAGTCCGTTTATGTTCCAGGTTGCTATTCTCAGCATTGTCATTTTGTTAGTCTGTCTACGAGTTTGGTTATGAGACTCATTAGGGTACTCATTTGTTGTAAGATTGCATCCAATTTTTCAGTCTGTTTTAAAATCATTTGTATGGCTTCCAATCCCATTTGTTGAGTGAATGTGGTACTGTTATCTGCATTTTGTTGTAGGATTGCAGAGTAAGTTTTTTGTTTTGTTTGGTCGTTGTCCTTTTTATGTCTTTGATTATTGTTGTGTAGCATATCATTCTGCCTGGAATCTAGAACTTGCGCTGGTGTCTCTGGCTTTCTGTGTGTGTTGATTCTATTACGCCTGGCAAAGATCTCTTTGTATACCTCACAGCCTTTGTAATTGGCTGGGTGGGGTCCACTACAGAGTGCGCACTGGGCTGGTGTGTTTCTGTCCTGTTTCTGACATTCTGAAGTTTTGTGAGACTGTCCACATTTTACGCATCGGTAGGGTCGCATGCAGTAGTTTTTTGAGTGGCCGTATTGTTGGCATCTCTGACACTGAACTATTGATGTTCTCTTCCTAGGGTCCTCTATAGTGACAGCTTGGTGGTATATATATTTTAGTTCTTTTGCAGCCTTGTTGTTAGGACCTGCCACTAGGTTTACGAAGAAGGTAGAGGTGGGTTTCTTTTCAGGACCAAATTTCGCATTTATTATTTCTCCTGTGACTTTGTTCCCTGTTGCCTCTATTTCTTTCTGAATTATATCAGTTGGTGTTGTTGGGTGTAGGTTCCTAATAACAATTCTAAAGCACCTATTGTCTTTCCTGTTGAAGTTGTGACCGATGAGACCATTATTCCTCACTAGGGTTATTAATTTTTTGTAGACCTCTATATCTAGGGCACTGATTCGCAATTGGTTTCTGTTAACAATTTTATAGTTAAATTCGTTTCTTTCAGCAACAGTTTCCAGGAGTTCGGTGAGCTTAATGAGGTCTTCCACTCCATACAGGATGATTGGTGGAGGTTTGTTCTGCTTTTTGGTTTTTGGTTCACTCTCAGTCAAGTCAATAGATAATCCACTAAAACGGTTAGTTGTTTTGACTGGGTCTGGAGACGGGCTCTTCAGCATTTTCCTCTTCTTGGGGTTTCTATTTGTGGGGACTCTCTGCCAAGATGGTGGGCTGGGGTCAGTGCTTTTACAGCTGCTGCCAGGCAGGGGCTGAACAAGTTTCTCAGCGGGTGGAGATGTAGGAACTGGTTTGTTTCCTACAGATGCAGATCTTGCCGGCATGAGGGTCATCTGCTATGCAGATGATACCTTGGTGGCGGCGAGGGGTAGGACCTATCAGGAGGCGGTTCGCCTGGCGGAGATAGGGACTTCGCTTGTGGTGGATCGAATTGGAAGGCTGGGCTTGAGGGTCTCCTTATCTAAAACAGAGGCCATACTCTTCCACGGTCCAAGGAAGGGCCCCCCGCGAGGTGCGCGTGTTGTAGTCCAGGATGCGGTGGTGGAGGTAAAGGCCCAGATAAAGTACCTGGGCCTCATCCTGGACGGAAGGTGGAAGTTCGAGGCGCACTTCACCGCTCTCACTTCTAGGCTTATTAACGCCGCCGCTGCGTTGGGGAGGTTGCTGCCGAATGTCGGCGGCCCGAGCTCGCCGTGCCGGCGCCTCTATGCCGGTGTCATAAGGAGCATGGTGTTATACGGAGCTCCCGTGTGGATGGAGGCCCTCACCGCGTCGAACAGAGCCCTGCTGCGCAGAACGCAGAGGGTCCTGGCGGTGAGAGCGATACGGGGCTACCGTACGGTGTCCTGGGTGGCGGCAACACTTTTGGCGGGTGATCCTCCCTGGGAGCTCCAAGCGGAAGTGCTAGCCGAGGTGTACCGCTTCCGAGCGAGCCTGAGAGCGAGAGGGGAATTCCTCCCTGGGATGGTGGCAGGTGGGATTCGGGCTCAGGCCCAGAGAGCCTTGATCCGACGTTGGGAGGATGATCTGGAGTTCCCCCCGGCTGGTCGAGTGACCGTGGAGGCGGTTCGTCCCCACCTCGCTCAATGGATCAGCAGGCGGCACGGTGTTCTCACCTATCGGCTGACACAGGTACTCAGTGGACACGGTTGTTTCGGGCAGTATTTGTACAAGATTGCCCGGAGGGAGCCAACACCTGTCTGTCATGAGTGTGGGGCGGCTATAGATACGTCGCACCATACCCTGACCGAGTGCACCGCATGGGGGCCCCAGCGCCATGTCCTGGTGTCATCCATTGGCGGAGACCTGTCCCTTCCGAGTGTGGTGGTGGCCATGCTCGGGAGTAAGGCGGGCTGGTTAGCGGTAGCCTCCTTCTGCGAATCGGTGATCTCGCTAAAGGAGGCCGCGGAGCGGGCCCGGGAGGCCGATGCCTCATCTGACCCGATCCGTAGAGGTCGACCGAGCGGGAGACGACGTAGATACGTGCGCCTTCTGTCACCTGATGCCTCTGGGGAACCGAGAATGTCCCCGTTACCCGGGACACCTCTCGGGAGGCGCACAGGTCCTTTTTAGTATGGGTCTACCGTCGAGACGTTTGAGTTCAGCGTCCCCGCAACGTTTCTTTATGACGGGGAGGGTAACCGCGGAGGTTTAGTGGGTATTGCGGTCGACCTGCTCGTCGGTGAGTCCCACATAACCCAGCCGGCCCCACCAGGGTCTAAAAGGGTATGCGTAAATGCATTCCTCCGCGAAAAAAAAAAAAAAAAAAAAAAAATGGTCTAGATAGGAACAAGCTGGGATGAAAAGCTTGTTGAACAAGTTTTTTGTTGTTGTTGTTGTTGTTATTGCTTCCAGAAGCATTCACTGTCACAGGGGCCTGGTCGCCCACTCCCATGCAGTCTTCAATATGTTAATTTAACGCTGAAAATGTGTCACTGCGAGACATTTTTAGGTTTCGCGTGCCGCGTCAAAAGCGAGTACGACACATTGATAAATTTTTTAGGGTATTAAATATTATTTAAACATTTTGAAAAAATTATGGCGTATGAACACTTTAAAAAATTTATTCCCGTTGGAAATTTTAAATTAAATTTTTAATTTAACTTATATCAATTTGACTTAAAGTATTTTTTCAAGAAGTTAGACAATTCTTAACTAACAAAATTTTCTCGAACTTCCGTCTACACTGTAAATGAAAAAAATGTTTAAATAATTGTCGTATTTTTTCGCTTTGCTTGCTGCTTTTTGCGTATGCTTTCTTTATATATATGCTTTTTTAAATCTTTACTTTTATGTGCTAATACACGCTTTTGGACCATTTTTCTAGGCGTCATTCCGGATCCAATAAGCAGCATCTCTATTTTAAACCATTTTGAACTTGCGACTAGATGAACACCTTTTTCTTTTTATTTGCACAATCACCACACAATACACTTTATTTATTTATTCCGTAGCACGATTTTTTAATACTTGATCTTGTAAATATAAATAATTTTGTATAATAGTGTACATTAAACATTAAAACATAAACATGTCGTCGTTTAAAGTAATGTGAATGTTTCGAAACTACGGATAGCAAATGTTTACAGAATTCCGAACACTACAGACACTAACTGAAATTAATAAAAAATAATTTTACATTAACCGATTATTTAACAATACTTAACGCACATAATTTAATATACCTCCATCACAATCTTCTCTTGTTTGTTCAGTAGTACTCGTCTTGTTTGTTTTTGTAAGCTCCTTAACATTTAATGAATGTTAATTCATGTTATGTTGTTATATTTATTTGAAAAGGTTTAGCAAATTCAACTTAAGACTATGAAGGAATGCAAACTTTCAGATGGTATCGATGGGAAACAAGCTCGACGGACAGGCAGTAGTGGACCGCTAGGAGAACTTTTTGATCATGGTTTGGATTCCTATTCTACAGTTCTTATACCTACCTGTCTTTATAGCATTTTTGGGAGGTAGGTATTATAATTTAACATTTTTTATTTAAATCAGTTATAAAGTATTAATTAAAATTATTTTTTAACCTTTTTTCAGAGATGAACTAAGTCCACTAAGGTTTTTCTTCGTAATTTGGAATATATTTTTTAATTTTTATTTGACTCACTGGGAGAAATACAATACTGGAGTCATGTTTCTTCCTTGGGGTTATGATTTTACTATGATCGTAGGTATTCTACCAATCATGAATGCTTGAAAAAAAATTTTTTTTTTCTTAAATAGATAAATATAATATTCTACTATCACCATTTCGCTATAAAAAAATTTTGAAATCTGTTGATGTAAAAATTGAAAAAGTAAAAGCTTTTCTTGCTCATATCATAATCTATCTATCCCATAAGTTTAGTTATGTTATTTTTACGGGATCATAGATAAATATTTAATCAAATCACGGTAAGTCTGAAATTTCATATTTTATAAATTCAGAAATAAGGGATTAAAATATACTGCTTTACTTGGGGCTCCGTATCGATGCCAGGTCAGATTCATAGCGTTATAATATTATATATTTAGTTTTACAGATTTCTATAACATATTTTAATATTTACTATATAATTAATGATATAATTATTATTGCAGGGTTCTTGCATTCTTTTATTAGTAACCTCAATAATAGGTCCGCAAGCATGGCATGTATCACTGCCGGGAGGGATCACGCCAGGAACAGTGTTTGAATTCGTACTCTACTTTTCAGCAATGATCACGAGCCAGACCGTAATATTGTGGAACATTTACAAGTATGCATCTCATTTTTGTAAATAGTTTATTACAATAGATTTGTTTATTTTCGCGACTTTGAGAGTGTAATCTTAACAACATACTCATTACTCCTGAACAACGGGCGAGCCTTATTTTATGTTATATTCAAATAAAAACTTAAGTCAACGCAATACAAAGATAGGGCCGTGTATGTGGTTACTTGTAAAATTATAGGGTCGTTCCCGATGACCTAGAATTATCAATCATCATCAACAATTTAATATGAAGCGAGGTGTTCCTGTACAAAGGAATTTTTTTTCCATAACTGTAAATGTGTAGTTACATTTCCAGAAACATTTTGTTGTTGTTGAACACCTACAGTAGGAACTTGATTTTTGTCATTAAGTAATGACTTGTAGTTATAGTATAGGGAAAAATCCAAAAACTAGTAGTTACATCACGAAAAAAAATCTGTATTTTATGATAAATTATTGAGGAATACGTGAAGTTATCAAGGTGAAATTAATGTTAAACTTGTAAGTCTAAAGTATCTTAAGTATAGGCAATCAATAAATACGGCCGTGTCTTTTTCACTACTTTTGATGATTTGTTCCAGCTCGCGTTAAGGAAATAATCCAAAAACAGTAAAATTACAGAATATGATATTGCACCTGCTAAACTTAACTGCGACCTATGTGTAATTTTAGCCTTAGTTAAAACTGTACGGAAACCCTCAGTTCGCGAGTTCCACACTCCCACTTGACTGAATTATTAACAACCTATATATATTTTATTACTTGTTACGACGTTGTTATTGTAGCATCCAAGGTTTTTGAGAAACAATAGAAGATTTAAAAATATATTTTCCCGACTCAATTAAATCTAAATATGCTTGTAACACAAATGTGTGGAATGGCGATGGAAGATATGCTTCCACCCATTAAATGCGAATTTAATTTGGTTTTCCGTGCTCTGTTCATATAATTTTGGCAAGTGTGTTTAAATCTATGCAAGACTATTATAAGTTTCATGTACTACTAATTACTGATTGTAATTAAAATTTCACTCGCATTTTTTTTAGATCATACCGTAACCGGACTGGAAAAATGCGCCCAATATGGGAAGCGATAAGACCACTCGTGCCTCTCATTTTGTTTTTTGGCCTTAGCACAATATGGGCAATATATTCACCAAACGATATACTCAACAGAGCTCCCAGACTTTTCTATGTACTAACTGGGACCGTTTTCTCTAATATAAATGTAAGTTATAAATTTTAATTGAAAAACTCAGTAAGTAGATAATTGTCTTAATTACTATTGACATGAGAACAAATCTGAGCATTGTGATTTTATGGGGCTCTAAACTAATATTACTTGAGGGCTAGACTATTTAACCAAAATTATACACATAACCCTTAATTTTTTTCCAGTGCCGTTTAATAGTTTCACAAATGAGTGATACTCGTTGCGATGGATTTAATGGGCTGCTAGTTCCTTATGCGCTGGGGATGGGTGCAGTGTTCTGGATGCGACTGTCGCCGATGTCGGAGCTCCTGCTGTTGACGGGGCTCACTGTACTCGCATCTGTCGCACATATATACTACGGTACCAAAGTGGTAAGACAATACTTGTGCCCTTCTTCGCTATCTACCACTCATTATGTTTTACTAATAATATCCTGGGCATACACCTCTAACTTTTCTGAGTTATGTGTGTTTTAAGCAATTAATTATCACTTGCTATAACCTGAGAGTCCTGAGAGTTTCCCATGTTCTCAAAAGTGTGTGAAGTCTGCCAACCCGCACTTGGCCAGCGTGGTGGACTATGGTTTCATTCCTACTTATTCTGAGGATGAGACCCGGCTCAGCAGTAGGCCATTAAAGGGTGATGACGAATAAATAATATTGTGGTGTCCTATAGAGTATATATAAATACAAAATGGCGTCAGTTGTGTGTTACCCGCCGTACAGAACGGACGTGCGTGGTGTAGTGTAGTGGTAGTGATGTTCGGTATAAACAGTGGATACCACAAATATCTTAGTTATATAATTAAGTATTCAATAATATGTATTTGAGAATCATTTCATAGCTATTTTTAAGTTAAGTTTTGAACCAAAACTATAGGTATCTGAAAGAGTTTTGTCAATCTTAATTACAAATTTTATATACAACGTTTGTTTACACAACCAGAAGAAATTCTATGTTATGCCATATAAACTATACAACCTGAATTTTTTTTATGTAATGGCAATGTCTAAGTAGATTCTTTTTTTCAGATTTTATACTTTAACGTAAGTCTAGTTGTAAATCCTAAATTAACACTTACTGAATTAATCTTATTTTTAGGTGCAGGAGATGTGCCAACACTTCAAAATCTCTTGTTTTAAAATCAAACCAAAGATTAATTAAGGTAACATTAATTATACAAAGTAATCTGGTCGTAATTTATAATAAATTTATATTGTTAAAAGAGGATAAAAATCTGTTTTTTAATAACTTTTACTATAACTCATTATGGAATAGTGTTACATATTTATTATTTTGATAAATACTCTAATACTTTTATACATGTCAATTATTTATTATTAGTATAATTTGGCTCAATGAACTTAATAAATCAAATTTTTAAATAGTTCTATAACCTTTTTAACACATGTTTACATTTACTTAAAATTTTCGAACAATATATACAACAAATGAACTGCCATTACTAGATTCTTATCTTCTTGCAAAATCGAAATGCATTTGTATTACGAAATGTATAAAAAACGTAATAAATAGTAAATGATATGTTAATTGATAATAATTAATGATATGTTCTAATATAAATATCAGCTTAGGATGGTTTTGAAACATACATTTAATGTATGTAGGTCCGTTACGAAAATTTATTTACTATGTGTTATAGTGCAACCTTAATATAACAACAAATTGGAAGTGAGCAAGTAAATATTCGTAATACCAAATAATTCGTTAAACTGATGTTTGTTATATTGAGGTTAGGTTGGTTAAAAAATTGTTATATAGAGGTAAAATAATTAAAAAATAAACCAGTCGCGACGTACTATGGGATTAAGGGTCATCATATATTAGTAGGAACATTAAATAAAGGTTTTGGGTTAGATTACGAAGAATTTGTTAAATCGAGGAAGTCGTTATATTGTGGTTCGTTACATTGAGGTTGCATTGTATATATAAACTTGTGGAAGAATCTAGCACCAAGAATTATATCGTATATACATACAGGAAATAACCCACTACTGATGTGCTGTCTTAATAATCTCTTTAATTTTTATTTATTTGTGTATGTGTTTAGAGACTAGTCATATAGAATAAACATATCATTATTTTATACACTTCACGGTTACTTTCATTTTTGTAACTTTATTTAGCTTTGTTTAGATAAGTAACTATTATTTACATGTTATTTTTATAAAATGTAGTTATGCATAAAAGATCCGAGATCCAAAACAACTATCAAAATAGTTAAAATATATATTTTCTCGTTATTTAATTTTTATTTTGTATCAATAGAATAGAAAAAAACTAGAGATAGGATCTTTATATGATTTGGTTAAGGTTCAGTTCACTTTGGAAAAGGGTTCCCTTTTCCAAAATAGTTTGGGAATATGGTATTCTATATGTTAATGCATCCAATCACATAAATGATTGTGAAAACAGGTTTAAATTAAAAACCTTTATTAATCACTTAGTTAACTGATTATGTTACTGATGTTTTGATGTTAAATGTAATCTCTTTATTTATAATATTATTATGGTTTATATTTTGACAGTAAAAGTTTCTCAATTTATTAGATTTCTTGTGAATATATTCAAGTAATGCTACAGAAGAAAGATTAGAATGAAAAAGTATTTGATATGTTGCAATGGTGGAGCCTACTTTGCAAAACTCCACTTACAATAAAAAATCCGTATGCAAAGGCTACTAAGTTTCAAAACAGTTACTATTACTGCTTGTTGTCTTGGCGACTCAATGAGCTCACGACTCAGAGTCAGATTAAAATAGTCATTATAATCTATGATTGACTGTTCTCACAAAATTAAATGATTAGTACTATTCACTCCACTCTCACGTTTACTTATTATTTTTAAATTTATACCGGTCTTCTCATTGTCAGTGTCATTTCCAACCATATCGACAATTATTAAACACGTTCACAAAATGTTGCCTTTATGTTAATTAAAAAATATATATTTAGTTTAATACTAATTAGTAAATAGACAAATGTATGTTGGTGTATGTTAAATAATGAACTCATTACTGAAACGGGTAAATTTTCAATGTACATTACTTGAAGAGTTTTGAAGATTAACACCCACCTACATTCTCAGTCTTTTTTGTTAATCGTCAACTGTCTCAAAAGAATAATAAAATAAATAAAAGTTCCAGAAAATAAATGAGTGCATTATTTGTAAACTTCTCACTTATAATTTTGTATAAATATTATCATCATGATATCAAACAAGTGTAATTCAAGTAATCTTGTTTCTTTAGTTTTATTGAGATGTTAATTTTAGAAAAAGGTTTTTAAAAACTTTGTCAACAATCAAAGTCTGTTGTAAAATTTACTATAGTCACATTTATACATTATTTATCAACTATGTTATTAATATTATAGGCATGCCTAACAACTAACAGATCGCGGTAATAGGGAGGGCAAGGGGTGGTCATCTACGCACACTAAAACCTAACTAACGTTAATAAAACGTGTATAAAATCGTTCCGATCGCTAGATAATATTGATAAGAATCTCTTAACGTGTCTAAAATTAATTAATAAAATGAAAAGATAGGATGAATATTTTGGCCGTGAGAAAAAAAATTACCTATTTCAGAAAAGAAAAAGCAATTATTATATGGAATAGTTTCGTCGCGCACCGTCAAATTGTTGCTAGGCAACAAACAATACTTAAAAACATCATACACATAGAATTATTTAAAACGTATACGAATAGTAATAATAGTGTTTTGTATAATTTCATGGATTTTCGTTTCATTTGTCTTGCTATCCTAATTCAGACTATATCGCCAGTTTATTAAAAAATCTCAAGTTATGATTTAAGTAACCAACAACACTTTATTTTTATAATTTTCCATCCCCGCTAATATCTATATCCATCACACTTGGATCACTTTCAGTGGAGCTGGGTCGGTCAGAATCTTCTTGTAAATTAATTATCAATTCATAACGTCGTGGACAGAAAGATCGCACTTTGCAGATCTTCGGATCGTATCTTGAAAATGATCCTGTCCTGGTCCTGGTCCACCAGCGTCGCTCGCACTCAACCCCTGAAATTCATCCGCTCCCACCTACGACAAACCCCGCAGGCTATCTTTTAATTATTTGGTATAACTATAACTTTATTTAGTACATTATTTGAGTAATTTTGGTAACTAAGATAGCCTGAGAAGTTTATAATTTAACTAGCCGACCCTTGCGGCTTCATGCCCCCGTGATCATCCGCTCCTATTGGTCTTAGCGTGATGATATATAGCCTTCCTCGATAAATGGGCTTTCTAACACTGAATTTTTCAAATCGGACCAGTAGTTCCTGAGATTAGCACGATCAAATAAATAAACAAACTCTTCAGCATTATAAATTAACATAGATTTAAAAAATATCTTAATGTAGGTAACTAAAATTCAGGTTTAATCTATAATGTATAACTATAATCTATAATGATGTACTAATTCCTATCGGTTTAAGGTTTCCTAAAGTTGTATAATACTCAATCTGTCTTTTATATATCTTGGAGTTTTAATTTTCTCATGGTTTTTTATCCTAATCATAATTTTAAAAAATAGAACTTTATGTAAGTAGTGCCAATGATTAATTTAATAATAGTCATAGTCTGTAAATAAATCCATAAAAATGACGCATTTAAGAGGGAATATAATCTACAAGGAACTTGAGAAATATGTATTTGAAAAAAATATTGCAGTCACACAGAGTACAAACACTGAGCTGCTAATGTATAAAATGTAAATTTAAAATATGAATAGGTATTTTATGCCGCGTCTTTATTATTGACGTTACCGAATAATAAATACTGTATTTCTGAAGTCGGTCAACCAAGTCAACAAACTTTTAACAATATTAACCTCATGTAGAATATTGTTATGTAATAATAATAAAACATAAAAGTAACGACATTATTTTTATGTTTTACTAAATTTTTCAGAACTGAAGTCGGTAATTTTTTTAGTTAAGTGGAGAATGATGGACACTTACAGAAAACCTGTATAAAAAAATTCAGGTTTTTGAAAACCTATGGAAAAAGTTCTTACTCCAAGCAGCAGTGTCCAAAATACAACTGGCCTTAATGATGAAGGCACTAAAAGAAGAATAAAAGACAAAAGTATACTTCCTACTGTTCATTTCTTCTTACTTTACTTATTTATTCCATCACTTACTCCAGATATGATGTCATGACTTATGAGATGCTCTTCTAGCAGCAGATGAAAATTATATTCTAACTTGTTATCTGTTAAAAAAGTTGTGTTTTCTCAACCAAAACCGAACCTCTTTTTTTAGCATTAATATTTTGAGACAGTGTGGTTATCTTTTTATAATTTTCCTTTATGATAAAAACATCTAGTAGAGTTAGACCTAGAGTTTTTGAAAACAATTTGAATGTTCCAGAGTTATTAACCTGGAACAAAACAGGTATATAAACTTGTATGGATAATCACACACCATATTCCGCCTTAATACTATTGATAAATGATAACAATCAGGTTTTCATTTTCTCATAATTTTATGAGCACATTTTTTTAAAAGAATTTTCACTTATAATTTTACTAAAATGGATTTGTAAATAATTGTTTATTGTTTTTTATGTTATCCCTTATAATATGAATTGTGGATAATTATAATAAACTTCAAAACTGAGTGAATAGCAAAAATGGAATTTTGTACATTGTCTTGAAATAAAGTTTCTCTACAAGATTGCCTCTACTTCATTTAAATAATTTATATTAATAAGAAATAAAATAAGTTTTACAATTAAAATTAAATGATCATTTAATTCTTAACACATAGAAGTTACAGTTTCATTAATTTCATCACCTAAAGACAACAGTTTTCTCCACATGTCTGGAGTCAAACTAATTCCTTTCTTGCCCGGTAACAATTCACCATTTTTTTCATAGAACTCTCTTATATCTATATAAACTTTTCCTTTAAATTCTCGTATTTTAACTAGTTTTTTTCCTTCCAAAACCCAAGTAGGCTCTTTATCATTAGTTCTAGAGCCCATCTTGGCTTTCTTCTCTGGCGGTGGATTTCTCTGCAAGAAAAAAATCATCAATATCAGATGACACGTATATCGAAATAAACCTATTCAGTAACTTAATTGTTCAAGCTTAGGACAATTATAAACGATTAACTATTCAGTAATTTATCATTTTAATTTTGATGAGTTAAGTTACAACAAAAAATAATATTATTTAGGTTAAAGTAATAATATAACTGTTGTATACTTACATCAACCGGTCCATCGTCGCTATCACTGCTGGAGCTTTCAGCTTTCTTTTTATTTTTAGGCATATTTAAATTTGTAATAAGAGCTTATACTTGTAATTTAAAAATCTATTTTGTTTAATGTAATTAGAAACTAGAAAGTAAGATCTAAAAATGTCGTGTGTTTAAAAATTTTAAATAAACGTAAAACTACAGAATATGCAGCACTTGTAATTGTGATTCTGCTAAGAAATCCGTGACAGACGACACAAACATTGGATTTCGTCTGTCAGACAAATCTGTCGTAGATACTAATCTGTGGTTACATCCACTGTTCACAACAGACATTCGGATTCCAGACTGGTTAACATTGCGAACTTTTTGTAAATATGTAATGAAGCCATATTTTGTGTTAAAGCAAAATAATACTAGATATCTTATTTGAGTTTTTGTAGAAAGCATCTAAATAAACTTTTAACCTTAAATTAGGGCCTTCTTAATGAGAAGTCGGAGACCACGAGGCGTGAGGAGTGAGTATCTCTTATTAGTCTGTAAGTGAGACTAATGTGACTGGTTCTTAAGCGATGGTCCTGCTCCCGCGCGTCTGCTATTTGTCAAAATAGTAGACGTAGTGGATTGAACTACCAATACAGGCACGCAGCACGATTACAATGCACGACGTACAGATAGCTGCCGGTAACAATATAATTGATCATTTTTATAAAAATATTTTGTTGTTTTGTTTGTATATCTTATATAACTTCTTCCTACCAGAAATGCCGGTGTGTGCTAGTATTATTTTAAAAAAGAACAAGATCTTTGAAAAATAATTCAAATAAAACGATTCCTAATTGATCGATCGAGTAATCGTATTCTGCAAACGGTGAACCACCATCGCTGCGTTGAGGTACGGTACAGGCGGTGTATTGTCAGACGAAAACCGCTATTTGGTTCAGACGAGATCTCTTCGCCTGTTAAGACTCATATCGTTATAATATCATTGATCCAGAGTATGATAAATACCTATATCAAAGGATCACACAAATCTATCATCTTTGACACAAATGTCAAAATCTGTGGATGTCGTGAAACTATTTAACTATTAAGACAAGTCTGTATCGTGAAATCTCCACTTTTCAGTCTACAAGTGCATAATTAAAAAAATTACATTATCAATAATAAGTCAAAATAAATAGATGTTTAACTATGCGATATCCTATAATTCTCTCAGACGAAGGTTGTCGTGTTGTTAAAATGTAATTAAAATACAAGAAAACCCAAATGTGTTATGGAAGATATCAAACATGAAATACTTTTGTATGATTATTGTTTTTATCGTCTCTCGTGAATCACAATCTACGGTCCTTAACAGAACTGATTCGCTATCATTACTGAAGTCGAATTCGACAACTGAGCAGAAGGTATGGAATATAAAACTAGATATTAATTTCGCCAAAACCCTTCCCCCTATGCTACAGAAGCAGCCAGGCTCGGATGTCCGCTTTAAATGCGAAGCTATTATGAACTTTACTAAAGTGGAAAAATTCACTAAGAATAAAGCGCATGTAGAAACATCATTAAAAGAATTTCCTCCAGAGCATATTCAAGAAGCCTTAATGAAGAATGTTAAAGTTTACTGGCTTAAGGATAATAAACCATTACTGGATGCTGGCAAACTAAAAATTGTAACAAAAATTGATAAAACAAATGGTACCATAGCCACAAACCTTAAAATAAAAAATTTGAATGCTAATGATGCAGGGAATTATACATGTGTTATTAAACAGAACTATGAAGAGAAACTGACAACTAGGTTGATAATAGAAACAAGTAAGGAACAATTTGAAACACCAACTTACAGCTCAATACCATCAAATGACAAGAAATTTGTGATGGATATAAGAACAACACCTGATTTGGTTTCAGAAGACATGATTACAGACATTAATAATAATATAAATTACAGTTTTTCTGTGTCACATAAATTAGAACCAATATGTCAGGAATATGTGGGCAATGTCTGCAATTTACATCTGAAGGGGCAGTTTGTGTACATCCCGCATAATACTTCACAGGCAGCTCTTGAAAACAAACTTATGAAAGCTTTCCAAGTGACTAAATATTCAAATGATATAAGTTCTCATTGTGAACGTTATGCTCTACCCAGTCTGTGTTATTCTACTTTTCCTATTTGTAGAAATCCAATAATTACTAATGAAAACTATTTTAGAGAAGCAAAGAATGTGATAATAAATATTCTAGGAAAAGAAACACTTCCAACTGAAAGTTTAGATAGCAAAGATTTTACTAACTTGAATGTAGAAAACCAAGACATAATAATCCCTTTTAAATTAAATAAAAGTATAACAGGTAATTTGTTTAATTATCGCTATAATACAACAGTATTAAGACGAGTATGCAAACAAGACTGTGAAATTCTGGAAAATGAGCTCTGTCAGACAGAATATGCTATAGCAAAAAGACATCCTCATATCGGCCTGCAGTTAACTCTGGAGGACTGTCAGGATTTGCCTGAAGATGATCCTGTTTGTCTTAAGATTGGTATTGAAACTCTAATGGTTTCAGATGATGAATGTTACTGGGAGAACGGCAGTGGCTATCTTGGCAAAGTAAGTGTAGCAAGCAATGGTATGCCTTGTATTGAATGGTCAAAGCAGCTTAAGCTTAAAGTATCAGATTTCCCAGAATTAACTGGTAGACACAGTTACTGCAGAAATCCTGGTGGAGTCAAATCCCAGCCATGGTGTTTCATTGATAATGATGGAAAAATTGATCAATTGTGTGATATTCCTAAATGTGCTCACAAGATATGGATTTATATAGTTGTTATATTTTTGTTGTTGTCATTACTCATTATTGGCTTCATACTTTGCCTCTTCTATAGACACAAGAATAAAAGTAACACGGCCACAATTAGAGACATCAATCTCCCTAATGCGGATAAAAATATCTATGGAAACTCAAGATTAAATTCCCCTATTGAAATGAATGAGTTACTGACCAACCAAAATAGTGGTAGCCAGCCACATTTGACTGGAACCACACGAGGCAATGGCATATTAAGAATACCACAATATTCTTTATCACAAATAAAATTCTTAGAAGAACTAGGGGAAGGAGCTTTTGGAAAAGTTTATAAAGGAGCATTAAAAAAGAATGGTGAAACTCAATATGTTGCTGTGAAAGCATTAAAAGAAAATGCTTCTGCAAAAACAAAGGCTGATTTTAGAAGGGAAATAGATTTAATATCAGAATTAACACATGAAAATATAGTTTGTATTGTAGGAGTAGCTCTTAGGGAGGAGCCTTTGTGTATGCTGTTTGAATTCATGGCTCGAGGAGATCTACATGAGTTTCTTATGGGCAGAGCACCTCCATCAGGTAAAGGGCTACCATCGATGAGGCTGTTAAACATTGCACACAACATTGCATCTGGAATGCAATATCTTGCATCACACCATTATGTTCATAGAGATTTAGCTGCAAGAAACTGTCTTGTGTCAGATGATTTTATAGTTAAAATATCAGATTTTGGTCTCTCCAGGGATATTTATAGTTCAGATTATTACCGAGTAAGTATTTTGCTTTTGTTATCCTAAATATTTAGTTATCATGCTTTCTTATTATTATTTTATAAAACTTCTTTTAGGTGCAATCTAAAAGTCTTTTACCAGTGAGATGGATGCCCCCAGAATCGATTCTTTATGGAAAGTTTACAACAGAAAGTGATATTTGGTCATATGGTGTTGTTTTGTGGGAAATTTACAGCTACGGGCTGCAACCATATTATGGGTAATCTATATAAAATAATTAAAATTTACAGTCCATCAAACTTCCAGTACAAGCTCTGCTGATATGTTTTGTTCCATATATTTTTTTTTCATATAATATTATAACAAAATATTACACTATCATATATATATGATGGTAGATGTATGAATCATTTTTATATGAAAAACATATGACAGTGTAATATCTACATTTGTCTATGATCATAGATAAGGGATCCTATTTAAAAGCTAGTGTACAAGTAGGATCATATCCGTCATGCGAGATTGGTGCTACCTTTGATAATACATAGTTAAACACAACTTCATCCTGTCGGAAAACATGGCTAAATCGTTATTCCATCTTGATAGTATATAACGTTTATATGATCATATGTGGTAATAGTATAATAAGTAAAAATGAAGAACTGCATCTTATAAATATGATCATAGAACTTGACAGATATGACATCATATATATATGATAGTGTAATATCAGCCTTAGACCATAAAAAACATTGATACATATTAAATCAGATGCAAATTTTTGTATGAAGAAGTTTCAATAACATAATATGAGGATGAGGACTTTAGGACATCAGTAAAAGCCAAAACATTTTTGTAATTTTTTTTGTCTGTATACATTCTCTCTGCAACATAAACTGCTGGGAGAAAATCTCGTAAGTGGCGAGTAACTCAACACCGCTTGAAAATGGTTTCAGGTATAGTAATCAAGAGGTCATAGCGATGGTTCGCGGGGGAGAACTCCTAGCGGCGCCAGCGGGATGTCCTGCACCCATGTATGTACTTATGAAGGAGTGCTGGAAACATACATCTCAAAGAAGACCCAACTTTGAAGAAATCGTTAATAGGTAAGATAACTTAAAAAATACTACTATGTACTGTGCAATTGATGTGTAGAATAAACTAAATCACAACTATGATATATGTATATTTTACTTGAGTATAACTTATAGGATACAAGAGTGGATACAAATGGGTGGTTGTCCAGAAACAGCACATTCTGAATCCGGCAGCATTTGTGGACACCGACCTACCACATCACATAAAGATTTTCAAGAAAGAGTCCCACTGTTACCGCCGCATTGTTCGTCTTCAAATGGTTCCCTAGCTACAGGTAGTTTAAAAAAGTTTAGTGTAATTGGATCTAGCTCAAAGGTATTAGACGACAACTTCTCCACTTGTAGTGAAGTACCCCCGCTTGCTCCCAAAACCAAAAAGTACAGTTCTGGTTCACTCATAGACACGGACAAGATCGGCACCAAGGAGACTGTCGTTAGAATACCCAACAAACACGGAAATGACATTTAGCCACTGCTTAGATATTATTAGATATTAATCTAGCTAAAACTTGATGTAATCCTACGATAAATTATTAGCATTGGTTGGCACGTAGAATAAGTACATATTTAGGTATAAGCTGTATACACTCCGCCTTATTATTTATTGAAAGACAATATTATATTTTTTTTTAATTTTATAAAATATTAAATCAGTATTTTGCTCAAATTTAAGTTTATATCACGAAATTTGTATTATAACATTAATTTTGAAGTACGTAATTACAATTATTTTCCGCCTGATAATTAAGATTACACTTCAAATAGATTTATGGTTTAAAAAAATTCCTTTTAGATGTCCTATTTGCAACTATAAGTTTAGTATTAAGAAAAGACTCTGTTGTCTGTTATAATTTAGGTTTAGTTCTCTTGTATCGTCGTTGTACACATCAAGGACTACAGCTAAGCAGCAGCTAACATTGCATATCTTATAATGAGCATTTATATGATTAGATCCTCTATAAAAAATTTTGGAACAGTAAAATTATTGCCAACATTAAAACACCCAATGTCCTAAATTGAATGACTGAATTTCATAATAACACTCCTTTTTTCGATCGCTTCTGCGCAAAGGGTTTACTCAACAGACAGCCACATGCGTAGTATCTATATTAATTTCAAAAAAAGAACCGTCATTCACTACTAGAGTCTAGAACGAGCCGTAAAAAATTATTCGAATACCCGCCATTTTTCTTTGATATTTTTATTGTTTTGTTTACAAAAAGAGAGCTTTCAACATTAAAGAACATATTGAAGTGAATTTTAATAACTGCACTATACAAAACGTTCATTACAACTACAATAAATGATGTTTTCATCAATACTTAGTTTATTTGCATATATCCAGTAATGAATGATGTCCTACCTAGGTTACCTTGGCTGTTTTAACGTTAACAGTAAACTAAGTCTTTCAGAATCTTTTATAGAGGATTTAATTATGGGAGTAGATAAAATCTTGTATGCAACTTATTGATAATTAGGTATTATACAACAGTTGCATAAATAACTATTCAAGTACATTTATACAAGTATGAAATGTTTTTAGCTTTGTCACTAATACCAGAGTGATCCAGTATTTCTAGGATTTTTTAAACAACATGTGTTGTGTGGACGATTTCGTACGTAAGGTTAATTTATCAAAATATTTATTTATCACAATCCATTAAGATATTTTTTTGTTTTAACATAACATCGTTATTACACTTATATATAGGGATAAACGAATTATTTACGCCAACTTCAACACTGCCAAATCTTAGCCATATCCATAAGATATAACATTTTTATTACTATTATATCAACATTAGTGTTGAAGTACAATATTATTCAATAATTCGTTGAATAAAACTTAAATCAATGCAATTAAAAAAAAGTTATGAATTGTAATTAATTCTTTATTGTAATAATTTTTTAACATTGAAGATAAATTATACATAGGTTAACATATTTTCTGCGCCATCATATACACTCGCGATGGTCGAATAATCTGAATTATTTTAATTTTATAGGAGGTTCCCTTAAAGATATTTTGCTTCACAATTTATAATAAAGTAATAAAAATAATACAATACTTTATGACACAAATTCTGTCCAAAAGTTTCCATTAAATATTTTTAAGGGTTTTTCTATTAAAATTGCTTTTACTTGTAATTCAATAAAGTATTTCAAAGTATTATGTATTAAGAGTATTAAAAATTTTCAACGTTAAAACAATTTGACAAAAGAAAGATGGCATTAAGTAAATTAAATACATAGAAATGTGCAATTATTATTTGGAGAAAATGTAAACGTCCTGTGTTATACTGTGCTTTATTCAGCTTGCGGGTGGACAAAAGTACACGAATTAATAAAGGAATTAAAGGTTATAAGGATATTTGTACCCTATGGAAATTACTATAACAAAAAAGTACATCTTTTAATGTATAAATTTAATTTTTAAACTATATTTTATTGTACATATAATTAGTACATAGTACGTAACGCCAAGCTGAATAGAATACCATAATAGAATTATATGACTATATATCTATTTGTTTCATATATTATATATAATTTTATTGGTTGGCTGAGTTTGTGACCTTTGAGCAGTTTTATTCCTATTATGAACCTTAGCATATTATTTCTGTACTTGCCAAAGACTTTTTTCATATGTGATACTTTTGTTTACATTTTTACATAGGTGTAAAATCTATTTCTTAAATAAATAATTTATAAGCATTCAATACTTTTAACAAATCATCCTTTCCGAACAAAGTAATTATCATTATCAACATATTATGTCGGATCTATGTGATGATTTCTTCGGGCATACTTTTCTTGGTGATTAGGTTTTTGCCATGTACGCGCATGTGTAGCTTAAGGTTATGGTTTCCAGTAAACGCTTTATTGCAGATATTGCAAACATACGGTTTAATACCTATAATAAAAAATATAAAAATGTTATAGTAAGTCTGAGTGACGATGCTTCATTTGACACAGTCTGTCTGCGATGACTGAAAAACTGGAGTGACGTTACCTGCTTGTTTACAATAAATATTAGTCAAAGTTTTGTTCGGTGTTGGAGTGTTTATTAGTTCGTTTCTTTTTCTACTGTACCTTGATAAGTCGCGATTATTACTTGCGAGTGTTACATACAGAGAAACGAATATTACGGATTGTTCACTAGAATACTTGATAATAATAATAATCATGTCGGTGTCATGAATTTTTTTTCAAAATGTAACCCTAAACAATATCTTAGAATTATTTGGAAGCCTA
Organism: Limenitis camilla; assembly: GCA_905147385.1. Taxonomy (NCBI): domain Eukaryota; kingdom Metazoa; phylum Arthropoda; class Insecta; order Lepidoptera; family Nymphalidae; genus Limenitis; species Limenitis camilla. The sequence continues at coordinate 6,842,635 of LR990234.1, read as the reverse complement.
CCAAACATTTTTTCCTGCGAAATAATAGCACGAAAAGTTTGCCTACAATACATGCAGCTGACGTCATGACATCACATTGAACTTTTTTTATTGATTTAAACTTTAATAATGATTTTTAAAGAAAATAAAGTAATACATAAAGAATTGATGATTTTGCAAATGTATTGTGGTAAAGTGAACACTTGAGATGTTTTCGTAAAGCTTGTCTCACCGGTGTGTGTGCGCCGATGCTTGATGAGGACGGAGGCGGAGTAGAAGGCGGCGGGGCAGAGGTCGCATCGGCTGGCGCGCACGCCGTCGTGCCTGTTGCAGTGCACGCGCAGCGCCGCCCGCGACTTGTACACTGCGTCGCACCGCTCACACCTGTACTTGCCGATCATCTCGTGCGTTCTCATGTGTTTGTTTAGCTACAATTGAAAACTAATCAGATTTTCAACTTTAAATAAGACCTGCAATGGCATAGTTATTATAAGTCTATTTGAGCCGCAGTGGCAGATTATCCAAGAGTGAAGCCTGCTTATTTTTGCAAAATTATTGTAGCCTTTGCCTCCGAAAAAGCCCGTTGCAATTGTTACGTCTGCTCTAGAGCTCATCCACCATTGCTTAATATTTTTATCTTTATATAATCTCTAATTTTTCTTGATTTCTAATATAAAAATAATAAGTTTGAAACATAAAATGTACCTGGTTTCCCTTGAACGATTTCCCACAAGTTGGACAAATACGAGGCACAGCATTACAAACGTGCGCGTCATATTTTTGCTGGTCGGCGAATATCATTGTACAGCTTTGGCAACGTAGACATTTTTTAGTATGTTTTCCTATTATGTGTGTCTAAAACAAATGTATATACTTTACATTTATGACCGGTACACAAAATAAGTATAGACAGGCGTTTTAATGTACTCTCACTACCAGCAATTAGGGAAATCAATCGAACTTCTAAGTCCTCGCTTTTAAAAGATACAGTTGCTTATTGTTGTATTTATATTCTCAGGGGGATTAAAACCTATAGTGGTCTTCCTTTTAATCTAGAATCACGAACTTTGATTAGAAAAATTAAAAAAAAAAAACAAAAATTTAGTTACATAATAAAAAAATTTATTTGCGATGAGTACACTGACCGCGTGTGGGGACAATTGTGTTTCAACGGCAAAGTTGAGCTTGTCCCTTACGTTTAATTAACATACAACTTTAAGAAGAGAGTGAATAGGCTACTTACGGGAAAGCGAGCTCCATCTGCGGTCTAATCTTCACTTAGCATCAGGTGAGATTTAGGCCAATCGCAATCCCGTCACGAATAAAAAAAAAGAAGAATAATACTAGCAAGGATTAACCATTTTTTTTTTATACTTTAAAATATATGGTAAACAAATGTTATTAACATGTCAACCATAAATTTCATGGTAACTCCTTATAATCAAAGAATCGATCGAACTAGGTTCATACCTTACAAACCTTCACATTCAATTTTGTTCCAAAAAGTGTAACTCTGTTTGTATCTATTTTTATTTCTTACCTTTAGATTAGCTAGATACTTTGCTGAATAATCACATTTATCGCACTTAAATGGTTTATGTTTCATATGTCCAATCACATGTGAACTTAAGAAACTCTTATTGGTATATCTGAAAATAAAACCCGCATATTAATGTGGCAGAATTGCTTACACGGATATAATAATTATCTATCATCATCACAACCCGTTAATGACCCACTCCTCAGCCGGGTCTCCTCCTCCCACGCTGGCACAGACCGGGTTGGCAGACTTCACACATCTTTGAGAACTATTAGGCAACTCTGAGGAATGCAGGTTTCCTCACGATGTTTTCCTTCACCGTTAAAGCAAGTGATATTTAATTGCTTAAAACACACATAACTCAGAAAAGTCAGAGGTGTGTGCCTGTGTGGGGGATCGAACTCGGACCTCCCGAGTAAGACACCGATGCCTTAATCACTGGGCTAATATATAAGGATAATAATAATCTATATATGGTGCATTTTTTAAATTAACAGGCTGTTTAATTCACGTGAAAAAAAATTCTTCCTCCCTGGGTCTACGTAGTTTACACAAAAAATATAAATACGTAAATTTTACATATATCTAAAAGTTATATAAAATTACGTGATTATATCTTCACAGCTAGACTCTACTAAGCTATACAAAAAGATGGATTTATTACAGCAATTTACAATTTATTAGTAAACATAGTAGTAGATATAAGAAAGTCATCGAGCAGTCTGACTTTGTTTATATGAAATGTATTAACTATTGTACTTACACTTTTGAACAGTAATCACAGATGAATGATTTTTCAGAATGACAAGCAATCATGTGTTTATATAACTTTCTAGGTATTGAAAAAGTTTTATTACATTGAAAACATCCTAACGTAGGTTTCTGAAAAAAAAATGTATATTAAATAAAGGTTCCATTTATATATGGATTAGGATTTTTTGTCATAAATTGTTTGTATAAGTTATGTCACAGCCAAAGTGATAAATAAAGATATAGTATACTATTTTTGCTATTATGTATAATATCTATCCAATGACAATGTGATAATTCGTTTAAAATTATTCAAATTTCTCGTCGGAAATAAGAATTGGAGAAGAGAAATAGTTAGAATATACAATCTTTTATAACCATCGTATGTGCACAATGGATGGCCTATCTTGAAAGCTACGAAGCGACACCTAAAAATATTTTGTCTTACCTCATCATTGCAGTGCATTTTTTTATAATGGTATTCCAAATATGGCGGGGACTGGTATTTTTTTGAACATATATGACACGACTTTTGCTCATCTATTACATGTTTTAACCTGTGTGAAAACAATTGTGGCCAATCACAAAAATTCTGTAGACAGATTTCACAAATGTGATTAGTTTTCTTGTGACCTTCCAAATGTTTAAGTAACAAATTTCTGTCTTCGAAAACTTCAATGCAGAGACCTGAAAATAAAGTACAGCATAGAAATTATATTATGTGAACTTTAACGATTTTTTTTTCTTCTTTAAAATAATAAAAAAATATCAGGTTGTATTGCATTACCGCAAGAAAGAGTGCCTGACTGCTTTTTACATTTAGTCTTCTTTATTTTCTTAGGCTTCTTAACTGGAGTAAAACAATTCTCTGCTTTTTCTAAAATGAAATAAGATATATATATATTTTTAAATCTTCTACTATAGTAATACTATATCAAGATTCACAGCAGCGTATCCAGGCAAGTTGAGCAGCCGTGTGTAGTACGACACGAACTATTTCGAGCTGATTTGACCACGTTATAACTCGAAACCTAATTAGCCTACACCGACACGTCGGCGTGTATTTTTTGGTTATATTGACTTTTTTGATTTCGTAATATCTTTTGAATGGAATGACCGATTTCAATAATTCAAAAAGTAATCTACAGGTATTGAAACAGTCTGAATACGAAATAATTTATTTGGATAAGATTAATACAAAGGTATGGAAAACATGGTCTGATTTTGATAAGCAATTCTATCAACTTTTAAAATGTAATAAAGTAATTATAGTGACATAACTACAATAGTTGGGCATATGGTCTTGCGAAGTATTTTGTAGATATTGATACGTTCTATTTAATATTGTAGAACATTTTTTGTTCTATCATTAATACTTTTTGCAGCGCATGCGGTGTTTTTAGTAAGAATGGGTTGGGTTGGTTTTAGTAAGAATTTCTGAGGATCTCTAATTTTTTCTAGTAATAAAAATAGCCTATGTTACTCAGGGATAATGTAACCTTCTAGCGGCAAAAGAAATTTTTGAAATCGGTATAGTAGATTTAAGTTTATTCGTTACATACAAAAATACAAATCTTTCCTCTTTACAACCATAGTATAGATAAAATATATAAAAATATTAAGTATACAAATTATATTTACCCTCTGGCGCAACTGTTGAGTCCTGAACATTTGAAATAAATTCAAAGACCAAATTATCATGAACATTATAATTACTTGAAACATTTTTCTCATTGAAATCTGGAACTGCTTCTTTTTCTTCTTTTTTTACAAAAATATTTTCAATTTCAATGTATGTATGTTCATTCTCTTTCTTAATATCCTAAAATATTTTTTTTGATTATAATGGATTATTATGATAATTTGTATGTAAAATACAGTAAATGATATTAATTGGAAATTGGTAAATGTAATAACAAAATTGAAAATTATCACTTTCAGTAGTTGTTACTTGTTATTAATAATTCACGACCTCTCGTCAGTAAAATACAAATATACTACTCGAAATTATTTTATTACGCGTATTTGCATATTTATCTATATGTTTAAGACTTACACAATAAATTTTCATCACCTTCAAGTCTTTTTTTGGTATAGAAGTAAAAAATTTCATTAAAATTTGAGTTCTTGAGTTATAAATGGTGTTAACTAACCCAACTTTGTTTTATATATACAGATGTGACAGTTTGTTAGGATATTTGGATGTTTATTACTCAATCAGGTTAAAACGGATGAAATAGCTAATGGTCAAATACCCAAAGAAATAATTAAATGTTTTTCTTTCAGTAGTTGTATTAAAAATAATTTCAATCTCGGAGTGACTACTCAATAATATTTTTTTTTAAAGATAACTAGTAGTATGGATCACATAATACTAGTATTCCCTTTATCCCTCCTAGTAAGCTAAAATGCTTGTGTCAGGAGTGGGCCACGTCAGTAGTCCTCATAGTTTGCAATCAGATCTGTTAGCATTCTTTATAAAAAAAATCTTTCTCTATGGAGTTGTATAATAAATAATAATCTAATACGATAGATAAACCTCAGGATACTTTTTATCCCGAACAAAAGCACCATTCCTTGGAAAAGATGATGGTATGATGGATGGATGAGAATAGTAAGGCGGTACAAAAAATGTGAATTAAAAAATATATATTCATAGTATTACTGTCATTATTTTACAGATTTGCATCAAGGAGGAATTTACATACAAACTGGAATGCGCACATGTACTCAAAAAACGTTCTGAAGAGTACAGCCACAATAGGGGATTGCATCTCTTTCTACTTGAATGAACATGCTTCAAGGAATAGAGAAAAATTAAATATTATGTTACTAATAACATCAACTTCTGTCTATTTATGGGCTTAAAATTATTTGCATGGCACATTGTCACAAACACCTCTAACTCAAAATTATTTATTTCAATTAGACTCTTTTTTAATAATTACTTTTGAAATGTCAAAAATTGTAACCCACCCTAAGAAAAACAATTTAAGAAAGAGACAAAATCCCCTTTAGTCTGGTCCTGCTTTTTAGCTCTTTACGTGTTGGAAACAAATCTCAACCTTATGCTGGTTATTTCAAAGTGCATATTTGAATATACAATATTTTTAAGTGAGCGTTCCAGTTATGATATAAATTCCTTGACTGTAACCGATAATACATATCTCAACAAATTTAATGTAACTACTATTCTATGAGGCCGAAGTCACTCAGATTAACTATTTATAAAATAAAACGTAAGTTTAAATTACTTGACATGACGGTGGTTTTCTGAAAAACTTATTTTGGAATAACTACTAACACTGATTCTTAAGGGAGACCTGTCTCTCTCTAATAGAAACTAGCAATAAATGTTATAACATAACAAAATTTATTTATGATTAGGGAATGCTATCTCGTTCTCGCGAAATCTCGGCCTTTTTTAGCGGCCGAAAAATGCCTGAGATCTCGCTAGTCTAACGAGAGCGGTACCATGCATGAAAATGAAGGAACACAATCACGCATTGCGTAAATTGATTGATCGCGTTCGAGTATTTTTATGGTCATTTATGCAAAAAAAAAAGGTTTTTGTGTGAATTACGAGTGGAACAATGTCGGCGAATATAGTTTATTTGAGTGTTTCGGATGCACTTGGAAACACTTACCAATTACCCAGGGTACACCCTGGAGAACAAATTTAAATCACGTGCGGGTGTATGCGTTTACACTCGGGACGACATCTGCTTTCGGCGTCTCCGGCAATTTGAAAGCACCACGTTCTCTGTACTTTGGGGCCTGGTAGATACAGGAATAGAAAAAATTCTTTATGCCTGTGTCTACCGTTCGCACACTGGAAACCAAGAGGCATCCAGGCTTACTGAATATCTCAGCGAGGCGGCCGATGCGGCTCAACACAGGTACCCGACAGCTCAATTAGTGCTTCTGGGGGACTTCAATAGCCACCACAAGGATTGGCTATACCCATACCGGGACACTGACTATGCTGGATTAGAGACGCGTAAGCTTGCGTTAGCGTTAGATCTAACCCAGCTGGTCCAAGGTGCAACTCGGGTACCTGACGTTGATTCGCATACAGCCTATTGCTTGGATCTCCTGCTGACAACTGATCCGGACCGTTACTCAGTGTCGATTTCTTCACCAATAGGTAATTCCGACCACTGTCTGGTGAAATCTGTATCAGTCTACTCCCCGCCTAACGCCAGTCCCACAGGTACCAGGCGGGTATGGCGATACAAGTCAGCAGATTGGGATGGAATGCGGACTTTTCTTGCTTCCTATCCATGGCGACCTGTATGCTTCTCTTCTAGTGATCCCTCAATTTGCACTGATGCAGTGACAGACGTGCTACGTCAGGCGATGGAGTACTTTATCCCGTTTGCCGACATGCCACTGTCCTGCAAAGCTCGCCCGTGATTTGGTCCTGAATGTGTACGCGCTGAGGCGTTAAAGCATCAGGCCTACCTAGCTTGGGTTGATGCTAGGAATCACAAAGCAAGTGATATTCACGAAAAGAAGAGAGCCTTTAACAGAGTCGCCAAATCCTGCAAGAAGACTATGCAGAAATCACGCTTCAACCACATAAGTCGTATAGGGAACAAACTGGCGTCGTACCCTCCTGGTAGTAAAGCGTTTTGGTCCCTATCCAAATCCGTCGAAGCGAATTTCTGTCGCCCCTCGCTGCCTCCCCTGCTAAAACCTGATGGTACACTAGCTCACACCGCAGAGGAGAAAGCAAATCTCTTTGCATCTCTATTCGCGGAGTCTTCGCGTCTTGATGCTGGTAGCGCTACGCCTCCAAACTCGTCGAGTGCCGATACTCATATGAGTAATATTCATATTCGGCAAAAGGAGGTACGCAAAGTGCTATGCAATCTGGATGTGAACAAGGCTAGCGGACCTGATGGTATTCCAGCTATTGTTCTAAGGAAATGTGCGCCTGAACTGTCTCCCATATTAACACGCTTGTTTCGATTCTCTTTTGAGACTGGTCAAGTGCCTAAGTCGTGGAAGCTAGCTAACGTGCAGCCTGTGCCCAAGAAAGGTAGTCGTGCCGACCCTGCCAACTACAGGCCTATTTCGATTACGTCCATACTGTGTAAAACAATGGAACGTATTCTTAACAAGAGGCTCATGACGTACCTAGAAGACAACGATCTTCTCAGTGACCGACAATACGGATTTCGCCGAAACCGGTCTACTGGTGATCTACTGGCGTACGTCACGCACATCTTGAGTGAGGCCATTGAGAGACACGGGGAAGCGCTGGCCATTTCCCTGGATATCTCGAAGGCCTTCGACAGGGTTTGGCATGACAGCCTTATAAGCAAACTTCCATCTTATGGCCTGCCCGCTAGTCTCTGCGCGTGGATATCGGACTTTCTGAGAAACCGATCATTACGAGTGTTAGTTGATGGCCACACATCTGATGAAAGGGCCATCAATGCCGGAGTTCCTCAGGGGTCAGTACTCTCTGCAACGCTATTTTTGCTGCACATCAACGATCTGCTGAAACCCGGTATTTTTGGGTACGCAGATGACAGCACCGTTGTTGAGAGTTACACATCCAGCGCAAGAGCTAGCGAGACCGAAATCCGGACTCAAAGAGAGACCATGGTTGAGCGTTTGAACCTTGCCCTTAAGGCGGTCTCCGATTGGGGTGATGCCAATCTTGTCAAGTTCAACGCCACCAAAACGCAAGCGTGTTTATTTTCCACAAAAAAGAGGCCATTTCATCTGACACCCTCTTTCCGAGACGTATCCGTGCCGATAACCGACCACCTGGAGCTTCTAGGCGTTACTCTCACTCCGGCTATGAACTTTGGCTCATATATTGAGTCAAAAGCCCAGCTATCAGCCAAGAAACTTGGTATCCTCTCAAAGGTGAGACATTATTTCACTCCAGAACACCTGCTCAGCTTGTACAAAGCGCAAATCAGGCCGTGCATGGAGTATTGTTCTCATCTTTGGGACGGCTCTGCCAAATATCAACTTGAGGCACTGGAGCTGATTGAGAGGCGCGCCAGAAGAATAATAGGAGATGACACCCTGCTCAAGTCTCGGCTGCATAGCCTCGAGCATCGACGCAGGGTTGCCTCCCTATCGGTTTTTTATCGGATGCATTTCGGTGAGTGTGCCCGGGAATTACATAATCTTATTCCCGCCGCCCCTTTTTTTTACAGGACTCCCAGACAAACCCGACCGAAGCGCCATCGGTACATGGTGGACATTCCTCGGATACGTACCAAGCGCTTTGAGTCCACGTTTGTTATTCGCACTGCGAAGATGTGGAACGATCTGCCGGAGTCTGTATTTCCTGAAAAGTATAATGTTGGTGCTTTCAAATGCAGAGTGAATAGGTACCTTCTAGGAAAGCGTGCTCCATCTTAGACCGTGTCGTGCTTTCAGGCAAGTCATGGTCAAACGCTGACCTATATACCATAAAAAAAAAAAAAAAAAAAAAAAAACTTTCTAAGAGCGAAAAGTGGATTGAGTGAGATGATTAGATACGTCTAGTTTACTACTGTTAATAACGACGTTGGCAACACTTATAATTTGAGCAGCATCCTGTTATTTATATGAGGTTGGTAGTTTTTTTACTAGACGTTGGTAGTATATTTACTTTCTTGAATCTTGGACAACTGATAAACACAAATCAAGTGGGGATTGCAAAATTTACACGCCGTCACGACAGAATAATTATTGATTACATCGTGAGTATTCCTAGCAGTAGGCTGAAACTCTGAGCCTAAAGTATAACACCCAGGAGGATATTATAGTCAAGACGTCATACTATTAGTTTGCGAATAGACTACAACTTCTTCTCTTCTTCTTTTTAAAAGTATATTAAAAAATTCGTAAAAATAAATGTTTATTTCATTACACTTATAATGTTTTTTTTTTCAAATATTGTGTTTATTTGCAAGAATAAACAGCACAAAACTGCTAATCTCAAGAGATCTTGAATTTGGCGAGATCTCACGAGATTGCATTCCGTATTTATGATACTGAGGTTGAATTATTAGTAATAATTACTGATATGTGAATTATTTATTACTTTTACCTTTAACTCCTGTAATTTAGTGGTGAAAAATTATTAAAAATTTTCAATTAATCACACTATAGCATATAAATAAAAATTTAATTTAAACATTCATTGAATACTTTTATCAATTTCTAGAAAAATAAAAGACTTCATCCTGTGTTTGGTTCCTAATTAATCCATACAAATAAATAAAATTGTTTCCAATTTTTGTCTGTCTGTTTGTTCTGGCTAATCACTGAAATGGTTAGACCAACTTTCATGAAACTTTCAATGGCTGATAGCTGATGTAACAAGGAGTAACTAAGGCTATTTAACATCTCGCTACAAACCATTGGAGCGGACCGACATGTGAACGAAGCCGTGCAGGTCAGCTAGTAATGAAATAAACCTGAATAAACTCAAAGAACATATTTTATTAATTGAAACTATAAAAAAATTGTCTTACCTGTTTAGAAATGTAATCAAATAAAACAGAGTTGGCCAGTATGCATTTCTCTTTAAATTCTTGGAATAAGTTCACCATGTAATAGCAGTATTCACACAATTGTTGTGGTAGTACATCATAAGGCTGCACCTGAAAATTAATGTTTCATTTTTTGTCATGACAAAATCACTGGCGTACAAATAATTTGGTAATTTCTTGGATTACCATCGAACAAAAATAATATAATCAAATATTTAGACAATGTGTGTGACGAATGAAATCTGAAATCTAGCACTTTACAAATTATATCTCGAAAACAATAAATTTCCTGCAAAAAAACGCATTTAAAAATAAACTTAGGATAGTGGATATTAACTAAAAAAGTATATTTAAATATATAATCGTGTGTGTCCACTATACTAAAGATTAATTATTTATTTATTATATCCATATTTAGGACGACTAGCAACGTCCATATATAAGCAATACATTCAATAAAAAATTAACTTTCTACAACAGCCATACTTACGTTTAAGTTAGTAAGTAAATTAAAATTTCTTATGATTTGTTCGTCAAAAGGAATCATTTGCAAACTTCCACCAGATAAACATCCTCTACATTTCATCATGTTGTGATAAACGAGTGATAAATATTAATAAATATAGTTCACGAAAAAGATAAATAACTTTAATTGTCTTGACACTTCACTCTATCTATAATAAAGTTGAACAATATATTAATTATTATAATAAATAAAGATAGGTAAATATCCAGGTAAAATAATTCTTTAAGCATAAATCATATAAATCAACTAAAATAAACGAAGCAAAAACGAAGTGCCAGAATATCAATGTTTATCGTTGATAAACATCGATGTTTTTGCCAACTAAGTATCGCCGATACATCGGCCGATATTAAAACACTTCTACAATTTTAAGATGTATCAAAAATAGGAATAAGTTACAAAAAGAACTTAAATAATAAAATCTAGAAATTCATTATTCTTAGTTTTAAGAGAAGCAGAAGTTATGTAGGTATATGAAACGATTAATCACGCAAGTAGTGAATATCGAGTTTAGGGAGACATGTTCCGGAAAACTTCGTTTCCCATCTTCATGGAAAATTCTCTGCAAGATCAAAGGTGTAACAGGCATATTTCTGTTGTCTGTTGTTCTAATTAGTTGCTTGAGTTTATTTATACGATTTATGATCGTTTTAAGGCATATTTTATTATAAAGTGAAAAAAATGCAATATTCAATTATAAATTATGGTTTTTATTAAAGTATTAATATTTTTAATACCTATACTTTATACAAAAACTATAATAACATTTACTTATAGACAATGCATTGTCACTTAAAAGATTTTCCTTTGTTAAAGTATTATAAAATGAAATCAATTAATATCTATATAATTTATAAAAGTATACGCCTTGGTTATATACTATTTGAAAATAATATCACTTACGTTGTCCGTCATACTAGGGACTAGCCGACGCACGACTTCGTTTGCGTGTTGCTCCGCTCCTATGGGTCGTAGCTAGATGTCTATAGCCAAAGTTACTCCTTGCTGCATCAGCTATCTGCCAGTGAAAGTTCCATCAAAATCTGTCCAGCCGTTTCAAAGATTAGCTGGAACAAACATCCAGTCAGATAGACAAAAATTGTAAAAATTTTGTTTTAGTATACGTACCGTGTACATCCATATGCACTTAGTAAAAGCGTAGTAGTAGCGTTTATTTAATATTATAAACAAACACTCCAATTTTATTTATTTGCATGGATTGATGAGGATTCTTTTAGAAAAAGATCGATATATAAACCAATTCGAATCGCAACCTGAAAAATCGATTCCTGAAGAAACAAATCGAGACTAAACAAAAGATCAATTCTCCAAAAAAAACGATCCCTATTCCCTATGTCATGTAATACATACAAAGATTATCAATATTTAAAAAGTTAAATAAAAAACCATAATTGATCTATAATAGTGACTATGAATTATAAAAACATTATAAGAATCTAAAAATGTGTACTGTAGAACAAATAGCAGATTGTGGTGATATATTAACCTTGGGCAGAGCTCTTTTTATATCAGAGAAAGAAGGCGAGTTATAATTTACTCTATTAAATGACTAATAACTTATGAGACAATTTATAATTCTTCTTATTCTGGTATTTTTACGATACTTTTAGACAAAACATGGCTATCAAAATGCGCAGTGTCTTTATCTTCTTGCGGGAATTTGTTAGCAGTTGGATATAAGAAACGGCTTTGTTTTCTAACTGCTCAATGGATCAATTCTATCGACAGCAACACCTACTTAGTGTCTTGGAGCGGAACACTTCCGATGGAAGTATCTTCGATTCTCGCTTTGTCTATATGCCCTTCCCGACATTCATCCCAGGTGTGTATATGCAGTATAAGGAAACTATTGCTATTCACTTATTGATGTACTGTTACCATTGATTTATAAAAATGTAAATATTTTTTCTCCTACATAAATATTTTAAGTCTGAAAAAAATTTATTAATTACTTAAAATAAGAAAAAAAAATTACTTGTCATATGAAATTGAATATGTGTAGTATTCATTCACCACACTACAATATGTTTTTATTTATTTTAGAATGGCCCTGATTGGTTTTGTATTGTTGTTGGATTTATGACCGGAAGTGTTGGATTTTACACAAACACAGGGCATCTATTGATTCTTGAAAAGTTAGATGAAAAACCTGTTTGTAAAATATCATGCCACACAGGAACATATGGGACCTTACCTGATGATATTCACATATTATTTCAAGATGGTGTCTGTGTGCTTTCTGGAACTAGTCTTTTTCAAACTCTTAGAAATGCCAAAGCACAACTTGCTAAAGGTACCTAGAAAAAGTAGAAAATTATATCTAAATTTAAGATTATATCTGATGATTATATTGTCATATATAATTAAATGCTTGATTAAATTCTTGTGTTCTAGTTCAAGCAGGAATTAAAGATGAGTACACTGTAGATAGTAAAAGTATACAAATAAGAAAATGGATGTTTTCTGATCAAGAACAAATCAATGATGCAGCTGTTGTAGGTCTCGACTTAAAAAATTCCTTTGATCACTTTCTAGCTGCTTCCACCTATGGCGGATATGAAACATGGTTGGATTCATACTTTATCGTGACTTTCAAATACAGTCTTATATTAAATCAAAGATGTCAACTAATTATATTTATTTTTAGGTATCGGTCTATCCCTCCTGTAAATTCTTTAATTCTTACATCGGGCATAACACCTTTTGTTGGATTTCATTATGCATTAGAAGGTGGAACCACACCACCACTTCAAGATGTTGCTAGAGCAGTTGCAAATAAAATCAAATCAGCATTACCGTGAGTGAAACAATTTTACTATATCTGTTCCTTCACTTTGGTTTATAATAAAAAATTGTGATATTTTTGTGTTATGGTGAATCTTAATAAAAATCTATATAATAATGTACAGCAACAACAATAAATAAATTTTATTGTACATTATAAACACATATCTATACTAATACTAGAAGTGCCCCGCGGTTTCACCCGCTATAATTTAGATAATTCATAGTATATCATTATAAATTATAGCCTATGTGTTATTTTGATGTGTGAGCTATATTATTGTAAAGTTTCATCAACATCCATTCAGTAGTTTTTGGGTGAAAGAGTAACAAACATACATCCAGACATCTATACATTCTTACAAACCTTCGCGTTTATAATATTAGTAGGATTAACCACAAACAAATTACGCTTCCGTTGTTTTATTGTAAGTAAGTAGTTAATTTTTATTATTACAAATACTAAAGAGAAAATCAAATACTAACCTACCTATGTAATAATTGAAATAAACGAAGTAATTCCTTATTATTTACTATTATCCAGAAACAAATTACGTTAGTGCCTTGAAAATTCGCATTACGGACACAACCGTCAACGACGTCTGCCCTCACGCGTCTGCCCGTGTTCGGGTCGCGCACTCAGCAATAAGCGACCTCTCCCCCACCCCGCAATCGTGCGCCCGCCACCGCTTCATAATATCGCGCAATCGATTGTTTATCGTCATAACTATATTCAAATATTTGTTTAAATAATGTAAGTAGTGTCTATAAGAAAAATTTCATCTACTTTAAATACCAGATGCAATGAAATTATTTGTTTTGATATAAGGATTAATTTGTTACTACTGTTATTTATATGATTCAATATTTTGGCGATAATGGCTTACACATAAAAGATAGATATATGCTCTCGCGTGCTTTTTGGTAGGACTATTTATGATAAACATTTCCAATATCATTATATATGTGTAACTCTAATGGTTTTTGGGGCGCACGTCAGAATAACTCGCGGATGGCAGATTTTTACCTACTTACTTGACACTTATCGTTATATTTTGGATAATTCGCATTATATCATTATAAATTATAGCCTATGTGTTATTCTGATGTGTAGGCTATATTATTGTAAAGTTTCATCAAAATCCATTCAGTAGATTTTGCGTGAAAGAGGAACAAACATATATCCAGACATCCATGCATTCTTACAAACTTTCGGGTTTATAATATTAGTAGGATTATAAAGAGGTGAAGTTTGTGTTGTTGTAGGGAACTCAGGATTTACTGAACCGATTTTGAAAATCTTTTTACCAATAGAAAGTCACATTATTTGTAAGTGTCATAGGCTTATTATCCCGAAAAATGAAGACTTTCATGGTAGTCGGTTTTTCAAAGTAAGTTGGAGAAAAAATGGTTGAACGTAAACATTTCTTATGAACACTATGAGAGATATATGATTCATAGTTGAGGATAGAGTATGAATGAACCAGTGAATGAGTGAGTGAACAGTTTCCTTTAGTTTCTCCTTTACCTATAGTAGAAAAGAGTTTACGATTATACGTAAACTCTCTAACATCTTCACCTAGCCATCGTAATTAGCTTGGTCACATAACATCCCAGTCTATTTCTTTTTCTAGTCTAGTCTTTTTCTAGTACTTAGCTTGTATTTAATGATATTAGAAATCGTTTTTTTTATCCTTGCTTTTAGTATATGAAGGTGACCAGCGCGGTTGGGACCTTTTATTTGTTTGTAGCTTTTTAGTTTTCCGTTTGTTGCTGGTGTTATGTAATTGTTAAGGAGATTTCATGCTGCTATATTAGTACAGGAGGAATCTTCGCACGAGTACCAAAAACTATTCCACCTCCATTTATGTGATCCTCTTCAAATTGCCCTACTGATGATGCATGTTGCCATGGGGCAACACCGTGGAATATTGTTTTTAACCGAAATTGCTTTAACAATTGCATTTTTTTTTATATTCTATATTGGAATACAAATAAAAAAGGTCCTATGGCTTTTCACGATAAAGTTAATATTTTTGGAGATATGAATTTTTAAAGGTTCGAAAAATCTCAAATTTGGGTACTTTTGACCCATCAAATATTTATTTTAAAATACTTTATTCAATAGTTAATAATATTCATAGAGAAGACTTTTTGACTTTCATGAAGAAGGCACTTTTTCATTTATTACTAGTCCATCATAAGCATTCTCTCTTATGCACTAATACTTCTTTGGGGTAGTCTTCGGTTATATAGATCTTTTTTATTTCATAATAAACTTATAAATAATATTAACACCAATAAAAAAAGTACTCGAAAAAAAAATAGCGTACAATGCTGGCTTATTCCATGAAGGAATTCCTTCAGAGAATTAGAGAGGATAACAATATAACAGTGAAGTGGGTGGGTAAATTAAAAAGAGCAGAATAGAATACATATCTTTAATAATAATTTATATTATTATTAGATCTTTTCCAGAAGATGTCTTTTATTTCTTAAGAGCAACATTTTCGCCAATATAAGATATGTAAATGTCATGCATATTGTCCGTGATTTGTTCTCATTTTTCTTTTTTATTCTGTGGACATTACTTATCTCCCACTTGACCAAAGTATTTTAAATCATATTTAAATTTTTTTATCTATCTATATATATATTTTTTTTTTTTAATTTAATAAATTGTTACACTTTTAATATTCTTATGCGGGTTATATAAAACAAAAGGTCGCTGTTGAGAGCTCAAATATCTATCTATATATATAAAAGGAGAAGCTGACTGACCTAATCTATAAGGGTTAGAAACTTGAAATTTTGCACAGAGCCCCTGTGCCTTTTATAACGTAGGGGAGCACTAAGAAAGGATTTTTGAAAATTCACCCCCTAAGGGGGTAAAACGGGGGTGCAAAGTTAGTATGAAACTTTGCCGTTTTTGAAGTTATTCAAATGAAATTCAGTATGAAAGTTCTTCATTAAAAGTCATAAAACACATGTAAATTTTTTTTAAAAAAATCAACCTTTAAGGGGGTGAAGAGTGCAAAGTTAGTATGTCTACCTCATAAAATTATTAAATATGTCTACTGACGATCCTGTAGGCTAATATAACTACCTCAATATCGCAAACGACGTTGCGGGTAACCGCTAGTTGAAAATAAAGGTTTATATTGTTAAAAAAATTATAGAGGTTGGTTGGGAGGATCAACTGAGAGTGCTCCAGTGAATTCTGAAAGTTTAATACGGGCGGAACAATTATCAATGCGTAATGGATTATTTGATACTCAAAGACATGGCACGATGGTTGTTGTATCACCAGATCGGCGACTTGCAGCATTTGCTGATAATTTAGGAAGGGTAGCTATTCTAGATGTTACTAAAGGGTATATCATCCGCTTAATCAAGGGTTGCAGAGACGCACAGTGTGCATTTATTCAGGTATCTATATAAAAATCCTTATTAATTTCCAAGTTTTTAGAATAAATCAATATTGAACGCCTTATAGGGTGCGAAATGTAAAATAATGTTATCCCAACCTTTATTTGAACATAACAGATGATCCAGAGTGACAAAAACGACATATTTTTTATGCTAGATACATATATAGAGGTGCACAATATATAATAAATTAATATATTGAAGGCATTACTTATTGGTATAAACAAAGAATATTAATAACGTGGTTGTATACATTATTAATTCAAATAACTCACTAACATCTTAAACTACTTAGAAATACACTAATTTTATTAAGTCCCTGCGCTGTTGTGTTTTAGCAAAGGCCCCCAAAAGTTTCCAATCTTTCAGCTTTCTTTGTCTTTAAAAAATAGAAACAGTAAGGTTATATATTAAAAACATGAAATGTATAATTTATTATTTTTTATTATAAATATGAAATGTTTAATTTAAAACTTTCAGATATTTGATGCAGATAATAAAAAACCTCAACTCTCTGTTGTCAAGGAAATACGACGAGTTTTGTTTTTGATAATTTATAATCCAAAAAAAGGGTTAATAGACATAAGATTAATGCAAAGAGGAAGCAGAGTTGCAGTTTTTACAGCCACTAAAAATGGAAAACTTTTATATAATACATGTGGGCTAATTGGGGCAGAAAAAAATTACACACATAAAAAATTAAACTTGCCTGAATTTCAATGCGTGCTTATCGATCCAGATGGCAAATTAAAAAAATTTAACATTCCATTTTATTATTCATTAGGAGGTGAGCACTTGGAAAGATCTAAAGATCTCCACGTGTTAAGAGGAATTCGTGATATTATAAAAAAGACCACTAATTTTTCGGAAGTAGTAGCGGCAGAAATAATCCAAAACGCTGAAAAATTAAAAACTCTAGAAATTCAAAAGCATTGCTTAGAGTTATTAATGAAATCTTGTGATAATACGGAAATACTAATAAAGTGTTTAGAATTATTTTGGGAATCGTTAACGAACGACGAATTAAATGCACATAATGAAAAAATTAAGAACTACTTTGGAAATTTAACACTAATTACTCTCTTTTATCGACGTATACATAACGAAAACGTTGATGACATGCAATGTTTGATTGCTAAAGTATATGAAGAGTTTAAAATATCAGAAACGTCACCAAATATTAATTATGATCTAGATTTTCATCTTTTGGAAGATGACAGTTGCATATTAGAACGTTTATTGATTTTAGCTCAGGAAAGCAATTTTAAAGAACATCATACAAAAGTTACTTTTGCTGATAATCGTATTAATACTTACAGAGACTTTATTTCGTGCTTTGTATTGGACGTAAGAAATGATTATATTGTTTTAAAATCAGACTTACTAGAGAAAATGCATAGCTTATCGAGTGACATTTTTAACATATTAATAAAAATGAATGATCTTGCTTTGTTGACTAGTTATGTCGACGCTAGCAAAATTGATCCAAAGGACATCGTAAAACTTGTTATAACGCATTTGATGAATATGCCTTTGGAACAAATAAATATAGACTTGATTGAAAAAATGATAGCTGTACTTTACTATGTCAGTAGTGTTTCGGAGAATGCCACTAATATTACATACAATGAACTTTCACCCTGGTGGGAGGCTATTCGTACAATGTTGGTAGAGTTACCTTGTCCTTTACGAAGTATGATAGTTGCAATGGCTTGCAAGGCTGTTGCAAATATTTTCCAAGCTAATTGTGCTGAAAAAGAAGATGCTTGGGAATCTGTTACTAAAGAAAACGCTAAATGGGGAATACTAATCGGTAAATTAGAAGATATTTCTATATTGAGCATAATTTTGATGTTTAAGGCCAGTTTCAATGGGAACTTACTGCCTCAATTGCAATTTGAAGAGATAAATATTAACCTAAAATATATTTATACCAGAGGAAAGGGTTCCGTAACTGAATTAATTTCGAAATGGATATGTAGCATGGGAATTCCGCCAGAAGCAATAGTTGCGGATGAATTAATCGAAAGTTTTAGTGCCTTTAACGCAGAAACTAAGTCGGTGGATAGTGACGATCACCCTGAATTTATATTCATGGAAAATAATCGTCATCACGTCGACAAAAATTCTCAAATATTTAAATGGTTGTCTCTCCTTCGTCGTCAATTTCCATTAAGTACAAAAGCTAATTACGTCATAGCAAATATGTGTTGGGAATATGCTATGGAGTGGCAGAAATCTATAAATAAAACTGATAAGTTAGTAGCGTTGTTACATTGCTTGCAGAATATAACAGATTTACATTTACAGTTGGGCATGTTTTCGATTATTTGGTCGACTTATATAAAGCAAATATTCGAAGCGAGCTGTCGTTTAATTAATAAAGTTGGGAAAATACCAAAAGACCATCTGTGTTTACAAGACATAGGCCTTAACAGCGAATGCTTAATCATTTTTTTGAAAACGACCAATGACTATTTAAGCAAATTTTATGCATGTGCAAATAAATCTTTTGCTCAACAAAAGCAAAATATACAGTATGAAAAAATATGGGAGGAAAGCATGCCGTCTTTAGTAGAAGTGGCACAGGATACGAATAATATCAATAAGGATATTTTAAATCTTAACTATCAAATTTCATGCACTATTTATTACCAATGTCACTTCAAGTTGAAGTTTACTAAACCACTAGACAGTCTCTACGATATTGACTATCATTATATATTAGAATCTTTAGGTGGCATTGTTGTACAACATACGTATGTACGTTCAGAAAAATTAATAGGTCCGAGAATAAAATATTTGACTAAACTTATTCGTACAGCCATTGAAACTATCAGTTGTGTTGATAACGATGACAGGAGTCAATCATATAATAACGAAGAGTGTTTATATTGGATTGAAAATGTTTGTAATCTTGCAGAATTATGGAGTATTGATAATGATTTTGTGAGGCGTCAACATGTACGTATTTGTTTCGTTTCATATTTCACTAAATTATTATTATAATTATTGTAATAAGCATTAAATTCAAATCAATGGGGCATAAGCTGGAGGTCAATCCAACTTTGTATGAATTTTATTTTAACCTAATAATTCCACACATCATCTACACATAGTAAGTCTTTAAATGGAAAATATTTATTATGTAATAGATGCCAAAACAATAATTTTCAAAATTTATGTCTCCCTCTATGTTCATAGGCGCATGATGCTAAAACGGCTGAACTGATTTGAATAAAATTTACTTACTGGCATACATACATATATTATTTCCTATCCGAACGTATGATGTTTAATTAATGATTGTAAGCTCCTTGATTTAATAAAAATTGACTTTGATGATCTTTGTGAACCCAATGCAAACGTAAATTATAATTATAGGTAATCGGCTTGTACCACATGGGATATGATGAATTAGCCGAAAGTATATTGAGCGTAGTAAGCGAACCCGAATTGCTTCTATCACCAATAACAGCAATATCAATTCAAAGACTAAAACGAAGTCTAGAAAACTCCACAAATCAACCAGAATGGATTGTCTCAATGCCGCCACATCTATATAAACGTTTACAAAACACGGTTTGTATGAATTAAACTTAAACCTATAAATATAATATGTTTTGTTTGTTCTGATATAGATTTTTAGATAACACAAAAAAATAAAATAAAATATAGACTACCCCCCAGTTTTATGAGGAAGTTTTCCAAAGGTAACGGTAGACATTGTGTAGCAAGTGCAAGCGGGTATTATTTTACTATAATGAATTTTACAATTAACGTTTGGTTAGTGTTTCCAGAAAAAAATAGTAAATAGTGTTACTGTGTTTGCTACAATAATTGTAGAGCAATAATGTGACCTACGCGTGACACTGGAAATTAAAGAGTTAATAGTTCGTAAGATCACAATCGTTCCGCGCGATTTATTAAATAATGTGTTTCTCAATCATTTATTGACGACTTTCAAAAGTTTTGTTCACCAATGTATTTGTTTCGGTCTATATTTCAATTCTATTAAGTTAAATATAGCATTATAAACATCATGAAACTTCTCCATTATGTGTTCCAAACTGCGAATAATTTTGTCGTGGTAATTGTATAAGGATGGGAGTCCGTGGTAACTTGGACAAGAACTTGATATAGGTATATTGGATTCTAAAAATAATGCAGAATTTTTTTGTGAAAATTAATATAATTATTTCTTTTCACAAACAAAATATTTTTTTATTCTAGACCTTAGATACTACAATTCCTGGTCACCCATCACTGGCTACTACAGTTCTTGTGCTACAAAAGTTAATTTCTCAAATTGTTAAAAAATCAGCAGACAAGGAAGATTTACTTCAAGACATAAAGCTTGCCCAACTTATTATTGAAAGTTGTGAATTATTAATAAGACGAAAATTGTAGTAAAATAAATATAATTCATTATGAAAAAAAGGAAAATAAATCAATTTTATTTTTTATTTTTAAACAGTTTTATTTAAATAATCTCTTAAAGTCGAATATGTTCCGTTGCAGCATTTAATCACACAATTTGACATATTTACGCAAACAGGAATCATCCCAATGATGTCATCTTGATTTTGTGATAACAATTAGATTTTTTGTAGGAATGAACGTAATCAGTCTAAAATTTCTTTTGATATGATGACTGTGGTTATTAGAAAAATTAAAGCAGGACTCGGAATTCTAGATTTGCAGTTATTATTTTAGTTTCCTAACTATAAATCCGGAAAAATATTTTCAAAATCAATTATTATTTCTAAAAACTTATCATATAGCTCGCTATCGTTTTCAAGCAAGCGTCAAGGATTTTTTTATTCTACTAAATTTATAATCCAATAAACTTCAAAATTTATCTATATATATCCAGAATAGAAGACTATTCTGCTATAATCGATACAATATCGGTTCATTGTAGTGATCACAATTAAAACACTAAACTAAATGTAACGAAATATTTTTTTAATGTAATTGACGGCTGTTTAATTATAATATTAAAGTAATTAAATTTTGATAATTTTTTTATAGAAGAAAACTTAATACTGTAAGATTCAACTTTTTACTTACGAACGGGCGTTTTGATAATATTTCGAGACAACAGTACCTATCTTTTTTTAATGATAGATGAGGGACAAACGAGCAGCGAGATAGAGTGAGGGGGGGAGCGAAGAGAAGACTGCTACTGTACTAATGGACTCCGAGAACCCGGTGTTCATTGGAACCGCAGCAGCAATGGGATGGGAGGGCTACCCCTCCCATCCTATTGTTGCTGCGGTTCTGGCTTACATGCGACTCGGCCGGAACGCGTCAGAGACACTTGGCGGTCACATTCGCCTGTTGGTGATCGCAAGCCAGTCGGGGAATAGATCCCCTACCACCAAGGTAGTGTTGGGTTACTTGGCTCTTACGAGATTTGCGTTCTAACCCGTCCCCTCACGGGTAAAAAGCATTGTCTAATAAAATCTATCGAAATGAAACTGCCAAATCGTGAATCGGGATGAATTTACCATAGAGCTACAAAACCATGTTTTCTCATTGTCTTACGCAAGGGCGAAGGGGCTACCCTTCTCAAAGCGCCGGAGACGTCGCAGAAGTCCTTAGACGATATTTTGTTCATTCGAATTTTTTAACAATTTTCAATATGCCCACTGTAGTAGTTTTGTATCTCTATGGTAAATTTTTAGTTTCACTTCCATAGATTTTATAGATTACCTACCTACTAAGTAATATAAACATAGTTTATATGACAATTCTTGAAGTACATTTATTTTACTTGACTGACACCTGTTTCATTTAGTCTTGGGTAGTTCGCGAACGACCTAGTTCAAAAGAGCGCTCCTTTAGGTGAACTATACGAACTAGTTCGTTGATTATCTCGCTCTTAGTTCTTTTTAGTTTATATATTTTTTTTAATTGAATTAATTATTTTTAAGGATGCTTATGTTTCATCCATACTTGACTACTTATTTTCTATACAAATAAATGTGTAATACATAAAAATAGTGGATTATTTCTAATAAAAAATCGATATATACTTATATATTTAAATGGTGATAGAAATATCTAAATATTGTTCATATTTCTAAGATCGATGTTTATAAATGATTCCAATATACTTGATACTACTATATGACGTGAAAAATATGCGTCAAAAAAAAACTTAGTAATAAATTCTTATGAAAGTATTTTGGAAATATGTATTTTACATTTAGTATTTTAAATACAAAATGAAAAACTATTTTTTAGTATTTTATATTAAAAAAAAATAAAGTGTATTTGCATTTAGTATTTGAATACTTATTATAAAACTATTTCGCACATCTCTGTATATCATATTTGACCAATATACCCTCAGAAGAGCAAAAAATGGCCGATGTGCGGTGTAAGAAACAGTCATATTTAAGTATTACAATTTTTATGGGTACCTGGGTAGTTCGTCAAAAATCTTTAATTTTGCCTAATTTCCGGAATAAATGCAAGCTGAATTGACTATTCAATATAAAATCAAAAACTATATTTGTAGTGTCTTAGAATTTTCTCAAAGTGATTCCAAAAAAAAGTTATGAGGTCAGAAAATTTTCTTCATCCAAGGAAATTAGAGAGATGCCAAGGAAATTTATTTCTATTGCAAGGAAATTAGGTAAAAGTCCGAAATCAGAATCATTTTCATTAAATTTAATCAAAAATACTAACAATTCAAAAGGTACTACAATAAACAAACACAGTTGATTGTACGTGGAATAAAAGTTCTGGAAAAATGCACTGTTGAGGCACGCCACACATCCAGATGATGAGGATGATATTTAAGTCTGTGGCGTGCAGTGCGATGGTGGAATTCGGCGGCAGGGATCAAATGGAAAAGCTGTTTGGAACACTCCCCGTGATATATGCAATAGAAGACGCACAATGAAGATACGTCTCTAGGCAGTGCCAAAGGGCCTTGAATGCAACACCGGGTCCCCGACAATCCGAGCAGCACTTCGTTGAATACGATAAAATGGGTCAAGCTGATACTTAGGTGCACTAGCCCAGAGATGAGAACAGTACTCCATATGCGGCCGAACCTGCGCTTTATATAGCGTCAGTCGCTGCTGAGATGTAAAGTACTGTCTGGCTCGGCTGATCACACCTAGTTTTTTGGAGGCCAGCTTGGCCTTGCTCGCCAAATGATCGCGAAACTGACAGTCACTCGAAATACCGAATATGCTCAATATTGCAATATTAGGCGAGGTTTTAAGGGGAGTGTTTTCGAAGAAAGGAGATACGACAAATGGGTTTTTTTTAGTGGTAAACGCGCAAACTTGTGTCTTCAGGGGGTTGACCTGAACTAAATTAGATTTAGCCCATTGCGAAACGACCACCAGAGATGTTAATAGAAAACACAAGTTTAATTCTTGGTCATCTAGAGTTGAGTTTGAGGCAAAAAGTTCCAAAGGCCCAGAAGTTCAAAAGGCTGTCAAGGCTAAAATAAGCTGTCCAAGTCAGCCATATCATTACCGTAAGATCGCCACCTACTCCGTCTAGTGTCCCCTTGCCATGTCCAGTCTCACTGTAAATCCTCTATTTGAATTGAATGAATTCATATAATTGAGGTTGATTTCTTATTTTTTTTTAACCTATTACGTTTAGTAATCGTTTTTTTTCTAATTTTTCTTCCCTAGTCTGATTTTTCTTCGAACTTCCCATTTTTACGTTCGTCCCTGCATTAAAAACGTCTTTCGTAAATAATTTCCTTGACATTACAAAATTTCCATGGTCGTTATAGAGCCATGGAAAACATGGAAATTAGCACCAAGGAAATAAGATTTAAGTGAAAAAATCATCATAGCAAAGAAACAGTAAATAAGAACTATTAATACTTTAAAATAAGAGAATCGCCCTCGAAAACGATTATCATGCGACAAAAACACAGGCGAAAATTAAACTGTGGGCTGAGAAATAACGCCCACAGAAATTATAAAATTTATAAACCAAAGTCCGAGAAGGGGTATACTTATGAAAATGGCGCCAAATTGAAAAGAGATACGCACATCCTACTTCGATGGCCTATCGCAGCAGACTGGACCAGTCAAAATATGATAACCGTTAACATTTAAATGTACCTGTTTTTTTTATTATACCTGCCGAACCGGTAGCCCATGGAAATTATATTTTTTACGAGTACAAATATAAAATTTGCTATAATTTCATAATCATAATGATATTATTAAATATAATTAAATTTTATGATACCTTAATCATAATTGAACTTAAAATAGAATAATTTAGGTCTGACAAATACTTCTAATTATAGATATAAATTTATATTTAAAAAATTTAGAGAAGGGGACATGCCAGGGAAATTAGAATTCAATGTTTGTATTGATCATAACTTTGTTATTAATAATGATTTCTTCTATTTAATAATGATTCTAGCTAGGAAATTAAGTTAACTATTTTAAAAAATAGGTACAGAATCTATATAAAGCAGTTACATAGTGTTCGCCTAGCGAGACAAGCAAAAAACGTGATTTAGGCGAACTACCCACCTATATGTATTAGAAAGAAATGAATATATAATTTGCTTTCTATATAGAATCTATTTGTACTTTAAACATATTCATAATGTACATAAATTCTATTATTTTTTTAGTTTATCTAGTAATTTTTAGTCATCGATTTCGGTTTGGGGTGAGCATTTTTGGCAGTCCCATTTTAAAATTGTGAGTTGTAACAGTAAAAAATCGGGAGATAAAATAAGATGGGACAAATTTTATGCTAGTAGAAGTACTATTGACTACTATTTTCTTACAAGTACAAGTTACATCTGTGGTTTAATCATTTTTATTAATGTCAATTAGAGGTGTGTCATACTCGTCAATCTACGTACTAAGTCTTACAAGTACGAGTACTTGTAAATACGCGTTCCAAAGACTAGCTCCAGGAGTATGAGTATCTGCGTCTGCGTGAAAGCACTTACTTAGATACTACGGAAGTATGGAGGGTTGAAGCTAACTATAAGTAGATATGAGTATATTTAAAACGTCGATTTTTTTTAAATCGCAGTCTATACTCTATACACGGTTCGAATATAATATAATAGTTTTCGAAAATCTATACATATAACAAAATTCTAACTGAGTCGACCCTGTACAATAAATATTTTTTGGAAAATTATTTAAATAGTCATGATTATCGAAAGAGAGGCCAAATCTATAGTTTTTAAAATCTTTGTCTACTTGTCTGTCTGTCTGCCTGTAATCGCATCACGAGATCCCACTGGATAGATTTTGATGAAATTTGGTATGATGATATCTGGCTATCCAACTTAACTACTATCGCATCTACTAATCGAAACTTTATCCTAATCAAAATAAGATAGAATTTCGTCTGATAGACACACACACAAACAAACCGTGAGTACGCGGAGTATGAGTTATTTCATTTAAAAAACAACCTTAACGCTAGTATTTTACAGTCGACAGCTGTTATTCTCACTTCATTCACACACACTAACATCGAGCGCGTCTCGCAACGAGTACGAGGCAACTCACACATGCTTACATCGAGTGTGAACTCGGTGAAGACGTATACTCGCATATTTCTCAGGATTAGGTAATATTCATATATTCGTCTGGCAATAATATAAAATTGTAACTAATACTTCATTAATACTTTTATTTATCTCAGGTGTGTAATAATACTTGTAATAGGTTTTATAACTAAGTCTTTATTATTGGAACTGGTATAGTAATATAATCTGTGTACAATGAATCCGAACGATATTATCCGACTTATTTTGAATGGTTATCACAGAGATTATGTGAATATGAAATATAAGCATATCAGAATTTGTCAGAGTACTTATTCACAGATCTTTCAAAATACTCGGCATACTTCAATACTTGTAAATACTTCAAGACGCGTTTGGACGCTAATCAGAGACTTGGAACAGAGACGTCTTCGCTGAAATCTAGTCTTGAAACCTGTTCCAGTATATACGCCACACCTCTAATGTCAATTGCGACTGAAAGACTCTGTATCTATGGTCATGAATAAAGATTTAAAAAAAAAAAAAATATTAATGTCAAATGTGAAATGTCAATAATAGAAGGAAACGTCGAAGATTTTTGTTTACACTTTACGTACAAATAGTATGTTTTATTAGATGCATAATTATGTGAAAATAATAAAAATTGGTAATATAAGAGTTATACAATATAAAATTAGGTTGTATATTATATTAGTAAACTGGTTTTCAGTTTCAATATCTATACATCTAATCTAAATTAATAAATAAATATGATTTAAGAAATAGATTTTATTACAGGTTCTTCTAATTATAATAATTGGGCATAAGTTCAATCATCGAAATGGGATGTTTTCAAAGTAAAAAAGAAGTATCAGACTTACATCCAAATGTGTTTCGTGTAGTTAATATTGATGAAAATGGCTCGGACTTGTGCACAGGTCAATTAGAAATTACGGATACAGATATAATTTTATACAGAGAAGGCAGGGGGTCTACTATATGGCCGCTTCATTCTTTGAGAAGATATGGTTTTGAAGGAGAAATATTCAGTTTTGAATCCGGTAAGAACAAAAGACATTGTATGTTCTGCACATCTTATTTACACATTTAGGGTCTAAATGTTTCAAACACTCCTACATTTAATATAGATCACTTCTTTAACCTTTTAACTACCATAAGATTTTGAAAACTAATACTATAAGTTCAATGCAAAAAATAGTTTATATGAAACAAAAAAAAAACAAGAAAAAAAGTGAAAAATTTAATAGATTTTTATTTTATTTATGGGACATATAAATCTCTATAGTAGTTAACGGTAACATTTCCCTTGTATAATTATAATCAAAAAGGCATTTTCACAGTGTTTATTATCATTAATATGTATTTAATATCATTGATTTGAAATCAGTAGAATTCATCTCATGGCTTCATTTATTTTGATGATAATCAGGTTCTTTATACAAGTAATTTTTTAGTGACAGCTAAACATGATAGCCAAATATACTCACCAATATTTCTGATTGGTTAATAAAATGTGATAAAAACTCCACATTTCCTTTTGATTTCTTTTTATAACATAATATAGAAGAATAAAAATTATTTCTCTCTTTTATAACCATAGTAACACTAGTGTTTCTTTATTATTTTTAATAAAATGGTGAGATAGAAACAGATCAAGTTTGTTTTTGGTTTTGTGATTAATTTTGTGTTGACCTTCCCTCCCTCTTAAAGCAATTGGCGGTAAATCAATTGAAGAATTATTTAATATAACCTTCATAGGAACAGTAAAACATGATTTAAAAAACCTAACAATTTAAAAAGTTTAGTATAAACATCAATACTTTAAAATGACATATATGTCCATAACAGCTGACGATGTAATAAAAAATATACTGATTATTTCATGGCAAAATATTAAAATTAGCACAATTATAAATAATTTATGAAAAAATATTCTACCCACATTTGCTGTTTATTTTAATATTATATTGTACCTGTTCAACCTGTTTGTTAGGGTAGGTAGTGCCTAGTACTAAATAAATATAAAATGTTACTATATTATTAACTTTATAATCATTTTCTTTAATAAACTTGAAATACTATATTAACACCTGACAACTACTACAAAGTGTACTTACTGCCTTCTTGCTTTTAATATTTCAACTTTTGATTAATAACTTTCATTCTGAAAAATGAGTTACAAGTTATTTACATGAAATTTCAGCAAAATATTGCATTACTAGTCAGTGTATGATGAATAGAGTAAGTGAGGAACTTACCTATTCTCTCTGAACCCTATTTTATATTGAGTACTAACTACCCAATACAAAGTCGCAAATAACACATAAGTGTGGATTAACATACCATATTGATAATATAAAGTGTACTAATAGTTGTTCTGGGTTCACCTACTATTTTGACAATTATTAGGCGAGCAGGGAAATGTTGTGGATTCAACTATTTATATACTATATTGTTAATCTTGGTTTTCAGGTAGAAGATGTGAAACTGGTGAAGGCATATATGCATTTAAATGTCGAAGAGCATCATTACTATTTCAAACACTTCAGCATCAAATACAATTAAGAAATGTTGTACATGACACAGTGCCCTACCCTGTATCCAGGTTAACACCATCACCACAGGGTCGACAAACACTACAAGCCAGTGTTGTTCATCGCTCTTCATTAGATAACGGTCAGCCAGAAAATATAGGATCCAGCTTTAATAATAACCTTTCAAATATTGCCACACCAGGTTTACCAGTGTTGACACAGTCACCACCGTCTCCATCTAGTGCAGATATACTCGAAGTAACGCCTTTATATCCTCGTTCGCAAGGCACCTCTAACCATGTGGCGAATGTATATGAAGTTAGGGACTTTAAACGTGAACATAACAACAACCAGACTGAATCAAATTTGGACAATCGACATGTATACACAAATGATTTCAATAGAGATTTAGCCATGCTTAGAAAGACGTTGAAGCAAGAAAATGCTTTAAACACTATCAAAGATATTGATGACGAAACATATTTTATAGAAAATAGGTGTATTAACGAAAACAATCCAAATTCGTCTATTTCTCCCCTGTCTCCAACAATGAGCAATTCAAGTGAGCATTATGCGCAATTAAGTATAGAACAACAACAAGAACAAAAACAGGAACAACAGGCTTCAAGATTGTATGTTAATATACCTCCTAATGACCTAAATGTTTTTGATGCTAATAAAAGTGTCACAATTCCAAATACGCCGCTTACACCAAAACAGGTAGAATATTGCAATTTTTTAATTGGAACGAAAGCAGAAATAAATTCATACGCGAATTTAATGCTCGGAGAGAAAACAGACAGTAATATTAGCAATAAATCATTTGTCAACAAATCTGATCAACAAAAAAGCAATCAAAAATTCTCAGAATCTGATACTACTGTTTCTTTGTCACCCATAGAAGATATAGAAGTGAATTATGCAGTTCTGGATATGGATACTAACAAAGAAAGCACAAAAGCAGCTAGGGAAGCTGGCTCTCCCGATACCAGCTCTAAACATGAAGGCACTGCGTCGTGCTCCTACCAGTTGCGCGGGCGCGTAGTGTCGCAGGCCAGCACGGACCACGCCACGCCCGCGCCCCCGGCGGCCATTGGCTACACTACTATTGATTTCGACAAAACTGTGGCATTGACCTCTGTGGCCGCCGGTGCTGAGAGTAACTTGGATGGCTGCAGGAAGATCAGACATAATTCGTGTGGAATTTTATGTGGGAGCCCTGGTACTACCGATAAGACGAGAGGGAATAACTGACTAGCCAAAACTTACGGGATAAAAAAGAAAAAGAAACGTTAAAGAGACGTTATTAATATAAAATAAAAAATTTCGAAGAATTGTATTTTTAAGACGTCCATAATAAATGTGCCAAAACTGTGTGTCCAAAGGAAATTAACCAAAGTTATTTATTACATATTTTGTTCTGTTATATTTTAAATTGCTTATTTTCAGCAGCTATGTCTTATGATTGAATTTGTAAAATCTAGATTGATTTCTTTAATAATACAAATATTTTCAAAGTATTAAGTAAAGGATGGATGTGTCGCAACTATTTTAATTTTAAACTTTTGGTAAATTGTAATTACATATCTAAGAAATATATTAATAGTTGCTACCTAGTCACGGCATCTAATTGTAACTAATGTAAAACATTATGTACGAATGTTTGTAACCATAAAATTAATTAATGAAATATACGTGTTCAGGAATTGAGAGACTTGCGTTGCACGTGGGCGATAAGTGTAAGAGGGGCGAAAAGACGCTACATCCATAGTTATGTATAAATTTGTATTCGACGTATATATAATTATGGTAAGACTTTTTTATGTTCGTTGGCTGCATTATTGGTTTTGCACATGGCGCACAAACCCCTATCAGCGGTCTTGTTGCCCATTAGAGAAGTTAAATATTTATGTAGATTTAATAACAATTTGTGTCCGTAAACAGGACTGTTTCATTTATACGTAGGATGAATTAAGTAATAAATTAAAAAAAAACTTTATCAATCATCAAACTGACTGATGCGATACTAATATTTTATTTATATTAGTGCTATATTATGTTACTACTATATAGCTAAGCAAGCGATACATGGGCTATTCTATATATGTATTTTATAATTATATAATTAATATGCTTGAAGTTGATATATTAGTAAAGTTGATTATAGATGTTTCATGTCACACTTGATGTTGAATGTGTTATAACTAATAGGTCCATATATTTCTAAGTTACTGTTTTACATATTGTTAGTTACAAGTATTGTAAAGTGCCAGATATTTATATACTACCTAAACAATTTATATTATGTATGTCTAAAAATGTACTAATGTTGCAAATGATTATAAAAATGAAGGAACGTATAGAGTATCGATTGCAGTATGGTTATGACAAATTGTTTTAGTTGTATGTATTTTTATATTAGAGGTGTAAAGTTAGGATTAATTATTGTTGAATGTAATTAAGAGCCTAACCACGTTATATTAGCTAAAATTAATTTTACTTTTGGCCTGAGCATTATATTGCTTTAAAGTTCCTAAGTCGATTCCATCTTAATACATGTGCCGTTTATAAATTAGGCTGTAAAATGTACCAAGGCGAGTTTAAAAAATCTGTTTACAGAAACATCTATGTTGTTTCTCGCAACTGTACACGAAGACATGTAAACGGGACGTTAGTTTTAATGTTTGTAAAAATCTATTAATTTATAAATACGTATACACCAAAACCTAATTGTAAGTTCTTATATTAAGATTTTAATCTTTTTTTATGTTTTTGCGTAAAATTATCCTCAATTATTTCTCTTTATTAAGTACTTGACAGCGCACAGCAGGCCGGCGATGCTATTTTTTTTATATTTTATTTTTTTTTTAACTATAATCTTGCATCTTTTTTGTACAAAAATTAAGGCTATATAACTATATTATGTTGAATTATGCAGATTAATCAAGTCTTGATTTTCAACTTGATGTGACGTCACACCTGTATAACTGCTGTGTTATATCTAAAATACCAAAGAACCTACGTGTACGAATAGGTTGAAAACAAATAAATATCAATAAAGAAGTGTCTTGACTAAAATAATCAGTAAAATTGATTTACTGATGTCATTACAATTTTGAATTTGCATGAAGTTTTCCTCAGCATAGCTTAGTCCGTGGTCTGGCTCAGATAATAAATGTAAAAATCAGTAGAAGTGATAGTAGTAGCCAAAAGTGATTTCGTTATAAACGGACTCGCCAATAATATGTGTTTGAATTATTTTTATTATATTAATTGACAATTAAATTATTTTATGAAATGCTTCGAACCATTTACACAATTATAACCGAACTATTGTGTTCATACATAAATATAATACTCTTTGTAAAAAGATATATTTACATTGTTTAAGTATATTTTGTGGTCTGAATGGTGTTTTTTTGTTTTATTTGCTTTCTTTTGATAAAATCTTATTATAGTGCTCTTTTATGAATGGAATCTTTTTTTACAAACTATATCAAAATTCATAATATCTAAAATAGTTTTTTTTCTTTTTGGCCACCATCGCCCATGGACTTCGTTCTTTGAGTTGCATCTTTGAAGATAGAGTAGGGACGGGGTGTGAAGAAAAAATGCTGCGGTTTCAGCGGACCCTGAGCAAGAGCCCAGAGTTTACTAGATCCGCAGCATTAATGGGATGGGAGAGGAAACCTACTCAACCGGAACGAATCTATGACTCGTGGCGGTCGGATTCACATGATGTTGGTCGCAAACAAGTGGGTGCTGGGTTACTCGACTCTTAGGACATGCTCTCCCAGCGGCAGAGGGGAATAGTATTCTAACCCGTCCCCTCACGGTTCGAGATTGGTAATGTACAGTGTACACTAATGTTTGAATGTTAACGTATCATTCTCAATAAAATACTTCAATTAAAATCGAAACTTTAATAGTTAAATAATATTTATCAATACATTATTATTGTTATTAGTATCACATAGGAAATTAAATTTAGTTTATAGCAAGCAGTTGAAGCAGGAACGTTGCGATGACGAGCAGCGCACTCGACGTACATACGAAGTCCGCATCTATAAAACAAAGTTTTATTGTAAAATAAAGATTTTAAAGTATATGAAAATGTATTTAATAATGTGTTACCTAATTCTGAAAATAATTTTAAATATTTATTCCTTGATAACAACATTTAAGTCAGTGTAATATTACAGTGCGGTTATTACTTTTATACTATAGAAGTGTTTCATATTGAATAATGTCAGAATCACTATTTTAATTATATAATGATAGTAAATTATTATATAATATAATTTTTTAGATATTGAAAATTAATATAAAGTTATAATATATCAAAGCCAATATATTAAAGAAAATGTCATAAATATTAATGTCTATTGTACGCATAGTTATATATGCACATATATTATAACACTACATAATTGGCAACACTGGTTTTCAATAGCATAATATAACTAATTTTTCATGAAAGTGTACTCGTCCTGTCCTCCTCGTCCTCTAAAGGTAAACTTGAAAAAGTACATAACTACCCTTTTCTCCTGAGATAAATACCATCCAAAATCATACATTCATTTTCACGCTCACGTCATGTACAACAAACTAGCTTCATTAAAACAATATCAATAAATTATGTAAACTCCTACGGATGCGACTAAAAAATTAGCGTTCTCACTCACTATTAAACTGTGAATTCTAAGTTCAAATTATTTCCATTTTTTTTAAAATATGGATTTTTTTTTAAAATTTTCATTTGTTTTATGGTTAGCGTTCTGCTTGCATTTGTACATTTTTCGTTATCATGGATATGTTAAAATTCGAGTGATTATGGAGTATGAGTACCGTCGCGGGTCGTGGCTGCAAAGCGGCACGATATCAACAACGTATTCGGAGCGAACACTACTAACGAATCGCAATGTTACTTGTAACCAAAAATGGATTCTGTTGGACAATCGCAAGCGCTCAGCAAGTTGGATAGATCCTGGATCAGCGCCTAAACAATGCCCCAAACGAAAACTGACCTAAAAAAGTGATGGTCACTGTTTGGTGGTCTAGCGCCGGTGTCATTAATCACAGCTTCTTACCAAACGGTATGAGTATTACTGCCGATCTGTACTGTAAAGAACTGAACAGAAATGATAGAGAAGCTCGCTTATATCTCCAACTAGCTTTAGTCAATTGTTGACAACCGCGACCTTATACTGTACAGCAGACGGTCTCCAAGTTACAAAAATTAGGGTTGGAAGAAACCTGCAGACTTCTACTTTTTCCAGAATTTGGGTAAATTCATGGCGGGGAAGAAATTTAATAACTGAGAGGCAGTTCAACATTTCTGAAGTCCAGCAGACTTTTTCAAAAAGGAGAATATAGAGAAAAAGGGCGTTAACTTACTTAATGAACAACGGCAATTTCCCAGGTAAAGACCTAATATTTGTCGCCACAGTTGTATATGTATATAAAACTAGATGTGGCGGAATTTTGTCAACCAATCTATACTGACCTATCTATACTATAATGTAATTTAAACATTTACCAATGAATAATTTCTGATACAATTTTTGTAACTTTGTAACTTCACTAAGATAATCCTAATTTTAAGTCAGATGGACAGTTCGGCATCACATTAAATAAGAATGTTTTCAGGACTTTTCTAGCGTCTAAATTTTATCCTACACTTTCATTTTGTAGGAAAGCTTAAAGACCACTTCGTTATTTTCTTTACACATCAAGATACGATTACGATACGTCAAGATTTATACGTCAATAAAAACTTAAGCATAAATAATTCAATATTAAGCATTAATAAAGTGATCGGGTGAGTTTGTAAAAATTACAAAGGAAGCCGAAAAGTAGTCAACAATTAGTATACTTTGTTTACTATTTGATTTCCCATACAGTCTGATATCACAATGCAAATTTTAAATTATTTTATTTTTGTCAGATATGCATTTTTTAAGTGCAGCCTGTAGGTAGGTGTTAGAGGATGAAAAGTTGGAGCAATATCTGGAGGGCAACATTGTTAGAGTAATCATCATTAATACAACAGTTTCTAGTTTAATCACAATTTAATGAACTCTTTCGAATCCGTTTAAGAAATAAAATAGACACATTAAAAGAATTCTTAAAATTGTTTTAAGTTTTAATTTTTCCATATAGCATTCCAACTTTTTTTGAGTAGGCAATATATTATTGTGTCAAAAGTATATTTAGTCTTGTGTGTTATGTATTTAAAAATACAGCACAGATATTTAACAGTTAATTTAGAATATTTTGACTTAAAATTGCTGTCTTCAACATCAATAAAATAACTAAGTAATGTTTTGAACATTCGTATATTTTTTAATCTGTGTACTTTAAACAAGGATCAATAGACTAGACTTACTAGGATATTGTAATGGATCTGAAGGAGTTTCAGTTGTGAAGGCTTCTTCGGCATCCTCCGTCGTGGTCAGCGCTGTGCATTGACAACCAACGCATGTTAGTAAACACAATACAAGCTACACGAACATTACTTAAGCATCTGAAATTCTAAATGACCTGACCATAAACTATTAGAATACCTTTCATAGCATTTATCATAAAGTTCTGTTTAAAAATTATTTACATTTTATTCTCATAGTAGATATTTGGAATTCTATTTGTTTATAAGGTCACAATCATTAAGAAGAAATGCCAGTAGCTGCATAGCACAGCATTCTTAGTATTACTCAGAACAAGGGTGAACACATTGGTATTGTATCACGTCCATCGCCACGTAACTATTTGTATAAATATAATATTTGTAGCAATTAAATATACAAAAATAACTTGCAATTTACATGGTATATGTAATACATAAATATTATTAAGTAAATTAAAAATCGTGGTAAATAACGTGATAAATATGAATATGAGCATCCAGTTGGCGTAAGCATATAAAGCAAGAAACTAATGGACAATATTACTTGTAAACAAAAAAAGTCATTTTCCTTTTATAATTAAAATAAGCAGTGTCAATCGGTTTTTGTATATTTTTTCGTATTTTTAGTCTCGGTCATCCGCCTGACGCTACTTTTCGAGACACATACAAGTTAAATACTTCGACTTCGCGATAGAGCGAAGAAAAATATCTAAAAACTCTTTTATATATATTATTTGTGTTTACAGAAGATTAAAGAAGATAGACAGAGAAATGATTTTTTTAAAAAGATTTTTCTATTCTATAAGAGGCTATTTCAATTTTGGCGTATGAGATTCTGGTTCGTCGAGTAACGCCTTCTAGTATTATCACCTGCACTGCTTTCCGACGCCATGACCCCATCACAGATAATCATAAAACAACGCATTCGTGTCATCTTATGTAAGTATGTATAACTTAATATCACATCAGAATATCTGTCCCGCTCAAATACATTTTTTTCTACACTTCCAGATGGCTATCCTTACCCCACCACTCGAATTAGCAGATGAAACATTATATAACCTTTTATTCTTCCTAACATTTAATCTAGTAGGTAGTAAAAACTAGTAGTAGTAGTAGTAGTAAAAAAATATCCGAGCCTATTCCCAGTGCATAACGAAGTGCTGGGTAAACAAAACAGCCGTGACCGTGACAAACTGTATGTCCCCAAACAGCGTTTGCGACTTTATAGTAGCAATGTAGGTTGCATGGCAATCAAGACTTACAATAAGCTACCTGATGCCATAAGGACTTTGCCGCTAAAAAAACTAAAAATTAGTTTATTTCAGTTGCTTTTAAGTGAATGCTTTTATTCCTTTAATGAATTCCTTGATTACAATTTTGACTAATTTTATTAATTCTTTCTAATCTAATTTGTACTTGATTAAATCAATATTATTAAATTAAATCAAATAATATTATAATCTTTTATAACAATATTTCCACACCATAGTAATGGCAAAGCATGCGGCCAATATACAGTTTATAATCTTATATAATATATCGTGCGGGAATAAATGAATTTGAATTAGGTTCTCAAGACGCTCGAGTAAATCTCCATTTAACAACATGGTCTCCCCTAATAAATATACTGTGTAAAAATGATGGATAACGATCCTCCAGATTTTGAAAGCCATCTGAATTTGGCAGCACTGCGTAATCCATACAAATAAATAAAGTCTGTTTGTAATACACGGTATATATACCAAAACAACATTTTTTTAACTATTTTTGTCTGTCTGTCTGTTCATGCTAATCTTTGAAATGGCTAGACCGATTTTGACGGGACTTTCACTGGCAGATAGCCGGTGTAACAAGGAGTAACTTAGGCTATTGAACATCTCGCTACGACCCATAGGAGCGGAGCAACACGCAAACGAAGTCGCCCAGGTCGGCTAGTAACGAATAAAGTATCTGGTGCCAATTTCTTACTTCAAGAAAAGCTTGAGTTACCATGAATTAATTCAAGAAACGTATTTATAATAAGCTAAAAACTAGACCTAATCATTAGAACTTCCAATTGAGCAACTGTTCACTAAAATTATAGGTAACATGATAATCAAAGACATTAATACCTGACGGATCATAATACTGCAGAACGTCAACATGCGGATGCGTGATATTGATTTGATCAATGACCAATGTGCATGTTATTTCAGCCCCATTGGCCTCCTCTTCGCTGAGGTAGATACTTTCTTCTATATCATACGTACTATTTTCAGATTGCTCTAGCGTTTTCTCGGCTTCAACAGGCTCGCTGTTATTAACAAATATTGAATAAATGTTACGAGATTTAAAATATTAAATAAATTTTATGCAATATTTAAACTCGCTTTAATCATTATCATCTAAGTCTATTTAGTGTGGCCCACTAAGCCAGGTCTCCTCAGAATGTGGTTAAGCCATAAACGACCATGCTGCACATATAATTAATTGTTCATGACATTGAGTACAATACAAAGAATTCTCATATGATGTTGTTATAATATATTTATATACTAACTAAAGATAAACAATACCTAGAATAACGTCAAACCAAAGACAAGCTTTATTTCTTTTAAATCACAACTACATGACAGATGTTGTTAAAACTTGACATCTTACGGCAACACCACAGCGTGCTGTTTTAACGGCCTAAAAGTAATTAATCAATCTTTATAAAATCATCTCTTTCATTGAGATAATTTAATATTAAATTGTGTAACTAGATTATATTTATGAAGGCGGAGCGCTCATTTTAATATGAGTAATTTCTAAATGACATACCAACATACCCATTGACAGTAATAGCGAGATCTGGCTCTGGCGCGACGTCCGAAGCCCTGCACGTCACCAGCACGGACACGTTGGCGTCCTCGCCGGCGTCCCGCCCGTCGACACTCACGTTCATCGAAATATTTAGCGCTGGACCATTCCCCAACTCTAATGACATATTTAGGCTATTTCATTTTATGCCTTAAATGTAAAATTTTCATATTACTGACCAAATATCAACGCAAAACAATGTATTAATTCTAATTTGTACTTATAAGTGATTGACTCTGTGGTTAAAGCGCTGGATACGATTGTACGTGAACCCACTCCTATGACCGATCACAAACATTTGGCTTAATTGGGGAAGTAAGCTAAATACTTGTGAAAGGAGTGGTAAGAATATGTATATAACTCGGAGAAAATGATGAAAGAGGAGAGGAGAGAGGGTATATTGAAAAACACTACAAGGGGGGTACTGAATCGATAAATAACTAAACATTACGACCTCTAACAATTACGACAGGAACCCTTTGACTTGTGACCGAGGTGTAGATTTGCAAGGCCTTTTAACAGATTTCCAACACTCGCCTCCACTGCTTAGTTTCACTGCTTAAACCTAAGGTTAGGTTAACCTAAGTTTACTTACGCGTCACCATATATATGTATATGTCGAAAGAGTAAGTTAAGTTTAGGTTAGCCTTGTGTTGGGTTAACCTTATGTTAGCCTAAACTTAGGTTTAAACCGAGAACCTAGGCAGTGCAGGCGAGTGTTGTAATTACATAAAGGACGTCTTTAAGCCACAAGTCCAAGGAACTTTTTAGGTTCCTGGCCAAATAGTACGAGATCGTAACGTTTAGTTATATCCTGACCGTATTGCGCCCGTAGCTTATAAGGCTTTGGCGGGATGACTTAGCCCCGTAGGTTACGCAGTAAGAAAAGTAAGGCAACTAACTGATATTGACAGAGCCAGACTTGTTTATTTTAGTTACTTTCATAGTATAATGTCTTACGGCGTTTTGTTGTAAGGCAGGGCCGCGGACATAGAATCCGTTTTTATCCTTCAAACAAGAGCAGTTCGGGCCATTTACAATCTAAGAGCTAGAGATTCCCTTCGAGATGTTTTTAATAAAATAGGTATTCTTACGGTGCCGTCATAATATATTTATTGTAACATTTTATACATTAGACAGAACACACAAAGTATAAATACTTGAAATAAAAATAAACTTGTAACGCCATACTTTCATCTCCACAAAGTGAGTAATTGTTTCATGGGGCTTGGCGTTCGCATGTATAATAAGATTCCACAGCCTTTATTAGATTTGCCTGATTTGTTTAGTAAATAAAGCTTACTACTCTGTACAAGATTACTTGAATGATGACAAAGCTTGGATTCAAAATGACGTTGATGCTCAGCTGAATGATTATACCTTTGTAAAATAGACTGATGTTAACAATGGCATTTTGAAAAGAGCAACTGTTGAGTTTCTTGCCAGTTTTTCTCATCATAGGAAACTGCTTTCCGAACTGGTGGTAGCTTCAGATAAACTGACTGACTGAGCAGTTTTGACGTGTCAAAAGTACTTTGTAAGAAGTCTATTTGAATAAAATATTTTGAGTTTGAGTATACTATAGGCCAACCGTTGTGCATATGTTGGCTATATATATAAACAAATCCTAGAGCACCAGTCAAATCATAGACAAGCTTTATATTTTTAATATTATAATATTTTTAACGAGATAATCAGGATATTTATTACACTGCAACAATCAGGATATATTTATCCAAAAAAAATTATATACTACAGTTCATCAAAAATTAAATTTTATTGTTATGAGTATTTATATTGAAATAATAATTACTTACTGTACACAATAAGTTCGCTGTGTTTGCGGACCTCATCAATATTGGATACTTCACATTCGTATGTGCCAGAATTTTCGGGAGTTACGCTTATTAATGAAATGCTATCATTATCGTTTATATCTGAAACATATTATTTTTAAGTGATTAAAAATATTATCATTTAAGAGAAAAACTTTATTGTAACAAATTTATAACAAATATATTACATACAAGTATATGATAGTGATGCAAGAAATATGCATTTATTATAAGAAAGTGGCGACAGTCCTCAGTTTAATTGGAATCATGCCTCAAGAAAATCATAAAGTAAAGAAAAATAAGAAGATAAGTAAGAGGGAGAATAGGGAATGTTCAACGAGTAAGGAAGGCAAACAAAACATTTAGCACACAATCATGTTTGTTTATAAGATCTTTATAATTTTTATATTATTAGAAACAATTCGTAGAATCTCAAAAGTCCAATCATAAGGTATATCGAAATTTTTATCGAATTATAGCTTATACTCAGTA
This sequence comes from Limenitis camilla, assembly GCA_905147385.1. Taxonomy (NCBI): domain Eukaryota; kingdom Metazoa; phylum Arthropoda; class Insecta; order Lepidoptera; family Nymphalidae; genus Limenitis; species Limenitis camilla. The sequence goes on along the minus strand of LR990234.1, from coordinate 6,802,449 downwards.
GTTAAAAATTAAGTTTATGTGTTCAATGTTCGTTTCATAAAAATACATAAAATAAATCCTAAATAAAAAAAACATATATAAGAACCGAAAGTTCTCATTTAAAAATGGTTATAATGTGCCCTTGCAAGATTATTTTATTTAAAAAAATGCTGAATTTAAAAATACCTAACAATTAAAAACTCTTCAAACACAAAATTTTCATGCTTGACGTTCGGACCCATACATATATGGTGCTCTATTTACTTAATTGTAATGAGGTTTAATAAAAACCATGTAAATACGCTCAATCTATAATAATATTATAAAGAGGAATGATTTGTATTTTTGTATGTAACGAATAAACTTAAAAACTACTGGACCGATTTCAACAATTCTTTTACTGTTAGAAAGCTACATTATCCCTTTTTTTTTTTTTTTTTTTGTCGCAGGGGAATGCATTTACGCATACCACCCGATCCTTTGGGGGATCGAATGATTATGTGGGACTCGCCAGCGGTAAGCGCCGTCCTACCCACTAAACCTACTGCGATACCCTCTCCGTCAAAAATGAGGCGCCACGGGGTCGCTATTCGCATTCTACCGCGACGCCTGGACGGTCGGCCCACTCTAAAGCAGGCTTGCCCGCCCTGGACGTGTCCCGGGTACGGAAGACACGCCCAATGCCCCGCTGTGGTCCGGGGGAGGAAGAAGATGCGCGTATCTGCGCCTCCTACCGCCCGGCTGACGTCTGCGGATCGGGTCAGCCAGAGGATGAGCCTCGCGTTCCCTTTCCGCGGCCTCCTTTAGCGAGATTACCGACTCGCAAAAGGAGGCCACTGCCAACCAGCTCCTTTCATCTTCGAGCATGTCCCCAACCACACTCGACAATGAAAGGTCCCCGCCAATTGTCGAGCATAGGGCGTGGCGCTGAGGACCCCATGCTTGGCATTCAGCCACGGTGTGGTGTGACGTATCCTCCGCTGCACCACACTCATGACAGACCGGCGTCACCTCCCTCCGAGCTATCTTATGCAGATACCGTCCAAAACAGCCGTGCCCGGTGAGTATCTGCACAAGCCGGTAAGTCAGGACGCCGTGCCGCCTGCCGAGCCAGCGATGGAGGTGCGGGCGTATTGCCTCCACTGTCACCAACCCCGCAATGGGGGACCTCAGATCCTCCTCCCACCTCTGGATCAGGGCTCGCTGGGCTTGATCCCTGATCCTTTCGACCTCCTCCCCTCGGGGCATCTCATTTCTCGCCCTAAGACTCGCCCGGAAACTATATACTGCTGCGAGCAACTTCGCCTGGAGTTCCCAGGGTGGGTCGCCCGCAAGCAGTGTGGCCGCCGTCCATGACACTGTCCGGTAACTCCGTATCGCTCTCACCGCTATGACCCTTTGTGGCCTCCGCAGGAGGGCCCTGTTCTTAGCAGTGATTGCGTCCGCCCATACGGGTGCCCCATATAGTGCCATGCTCCTCACAATGCCGACGTAAAGACGCCGACACGGGGAGTTGGGCCCCCCTTGTTGGGCAGTAGTCTGCCCAGTGCGGCCGCCGAGTTGACGAGTCTGGTGGCGAGGTCACTGAAGTGAGCCTGAAAAGTCCATCGGGGTGGGACGCGTGGGGGGCCCCTCTGCGGACCATGGAATAGGAGGGCCTCCGTTTTTGAGATGGAGACCCTCAGGCCCAGCTTCTCTATGCGGTCCACAACTAGAGATGTCGCAGCCCCGGCCAGCCTAGCCGCCTCCAGAAAGGATCCTCCCTTCGCCATTACCAGGGTGTCATCCGCGTAACATATGACAGCCATGCCGTCCAGGAGAGGCTCTCTCAGGATCCAGTCAAAACCGATGTTCCACAAGATCGGGCCAAGAACCGAGCCCTGAGGAACACCCCGCTTCACCTGTCGTTGCTGCAGCCCCCCATTGGCCCTCTTCCATATGACCTTTCTCTCCTCCAAATATGCCTCCAACATCTTCCTGAGATAGAGAGGCACTCTATGGAACCGAAGCGCCTCTCGTATCGTCTCAAAGGGGAGGCTGTTAAAGGCATTTGCCACGTCTAGGGAGACGGCCAGAACCACGTTTCCTTTCCGCACCGCCTCTGAGGCAACTCGTTTTAGTTGGGACAAGGCATCGATGGTAGACCGACCGGACCTAAACCCGAACTGATAAGGCGAAAGATCCGGCCCCACCTCTTTCAGGTGTCGAACAAGACGGGCAGCGAGAATTTTCTCAAACAGTTTACCCGTCTCATTCAAGCTACATTATCCCTGAGTAACATAGACTATATTTATTATTAGAAAAAAATTAGAGATCCTCAGAAATTCTCACTAAAAGCAACCCAAGGTGTAAAAAAATTAGCTATAAAATGTTTTTCATCGCATGCGCTGCGAAAAATATTAATGATAGAACCAAAAAAAATTCTACAGTATTACAGAAAAGATATTACGAAATTAAAAATACACGCCGAAGTGCCGGTGTAATTCCACGCAGCGCAGCGAACAAGGCAGCGAGAGAGGGGGCACCGAAGTGCGAAGGAGCCAAAATGTTTAAAAAAAATTAGTCCACCCGTGCGAAGCCGGGACGGGCCGCTAGTAAACTAGATAAAGCACGTAATGTGAAGGATCGCCCGCGGGGTTTGAGGTCAGTGAAAGCTGAGGAGGTTCAGATGTTGTGCTGGTAAGTGCGAGCTTCTGTTACAACTCAAGCGCGAACCTAAGTGCGTTGTCAGCTGTCACTGCGCTCGGAACAAAATGAACACTAGATTATCTGTCTCACGGTCTTTCTATGGACGTCGTTATGGATGAATTGATAGTTAATTTACAAGATTCTAACTGATCCAGCTCCACTGATAATTCAAGTGTGAAGGATATGGACATTAGCAGGGATGAAAATTTAAAACTTGAGAAATGCTGGCAATTGGCTCATTTTTGTTTTTAAACTGACGTCTTAAACTGAAATAGATAAGAAAATAAAAAAAAACTATTCCTTACATTACTTATTCGGAAAATTTCTATCAGGCTTTTCCTATCTATTGACTAGCAACACTAAACGGTGCGCGACGAAATTACTATATTTTTGTTGTATGTTCATGTTTTCTGTATCTTTTCATTGCATTAATTATGTAATTGTAAATATGTTTAATGACTGTTATACGAATATTATCAGGCGATTTATTTCGAAAGACTTAACTAAGATTCCCCTTCCCTTCCCTCATATCTCGTAGGCGATCCTCCAATTATATGGTTTATCGTCTTAGGGTTGACTGGCAAAAATGCTTTTAGAAAACATTCACTTTTTGTACATTTTTTAAAAATTTTATAAGATGCAATAGTTTTTCGAAAAAATAGTGCAATGATTTATTACAACTATTTCGTAGTTACAAAAATTAAATTCCTCACCAATATCGTCGCGTGTAGCCGCAGGTGGATGACCAGCTATCCTTTGATATAAATGGTGTCGATTGTCGCTCGTGCCATTTATAGGCGTCCACCACCATTTCACAAATAAACTTTTGTCCGATTCTTCTGGAGTAAGCTCATATTTGCACTTTAAGGTTACGTTATCCCCAAACTCTACTGCATGTGGCACTGAAAACTCCGGTATAGACAGTAGTTGGCTGCCTGAAAATAATGTTTAAATTACGCTCAAACACTAATATCGCACATGGGAACCATATAGCTATTTCCATACAAGTTTAAGTTGTCTCATAAATCACCATTGTACCAGCCATTCGTCTATTTCAAAATGTAATGTCCACCCACTATGGTCATTATCTACCTACTAAATAAAATAAATAGGTAGATAACAGTTACTGTCGTTCAATTACAGGTTGGCAAAATGGATAGATTCAAGATTGCTTGTGGTTTTGAAAATAAAACCAAAATATTATGCGTTCGATGTATATGTATGATGTGTTACTATTCACGAGAAAGCATAGATCGAGAAAGCATCAATTATATCACTACATAGTATAAAACAAAGTCGTTCCCCGCTGTCTGTACGCAACGGATTTTGATGGGGTTTTTTTAATAGATACATTTATTTAATCGGAAGGTATATATGTATAATACATGCATAATATAGTAGAGAAACTAAATTTATAGAAACTAAATTTACAAATTTAGTTATAACAAATAACAAATGCCATTATTGATTACAATCAATAATGGCATTTGTTATATTTTTATCCTCTTTTTATTTTATTTGACTTTCCTTATTTTTTTGACATACTGTATTATTATTTTATTAACTAGTTGATTCTGCGCAGTTATTAGGATAAGTTTAATTTAATATTTGCATGCCTGTAAAAGCGAAACTGTTACTACTCACTATTTTGTACTTCCATTTCATGCAAATAAATGAATTTGAATTTGTGGATCACTTTGGACTTATCAATACCAAACAGTCTGAATTTACAACAACATTTAAGTGGCTTAAAAATTAATGCATTAAAACCACCGATGATTTAAAAGACAGGTAAAGATTCTGAATCACGTATACATCTATTGGGTCTTTACTAGGAATACTTTGTGCCCAAAAATATAGGTTGACTAGGACCTTGGTACATGAACTTTTGACGATAATACCTATAAATTTAATATAAGCATCCGGAATGCAGTAAAATTCTTAATCACCGCACATCACAATATAAGGGATTCTATATATAAGTTTAATAGAAAATTAGGTCATATCCGAATGAATAAGCGACTATCTTAGGCAACCTTGAGTTGGTCCGGGAATGTTAAAAATACCTCCGCGCTACGCGGCGTCCTCAAGCATTGCTCGCACGCGCCGATTATTCAAATTATTCGATAAATAGACATATCAGTATTATCATTTAATCGTGAGTGTGTGCGTTACATTGCCTAATGTATATAGAAGCTTAACTACTATCCCTATCAATTGTAATTTGAGTAATAAAACACCTTATACTACATAGGAATTAAATAACAAACATACAACCCGTATATGTAAAGTTATTCTATCTAACGTGGTGTAAAGATACCCTAATGATTGTAATTTTATTATTGTTTGCATTTGAAAGGAAATTTTATTCTTTAATAATATTAAAGAATAGTTCAAGTTTCCTCGCGATGTTTTCCTTCACCGTTATATTTTCAATAAATTATGGTCATGTTATAGCAATCTACGGCAGTAATTTTATTAAAATTAAGCGGTGTTTTTTGTATATAAAAATTAATATTGATAAGTAGTGGTACTTCCATAATATATTTTAATAAATACATATGGTTTAACATGAGATATCACACCTACGTTGTATTTAGTATTTTTAAGGATAGTATTTACACTTATATTATTTTACACGTATATCAAATTGAAGTTTGAGCCGAATATATTTAAATGTTTGACAGAACTTATCATATTAAAATTATTTATTACTGGATAATTGGTTTTTAAGATTGTTGTATAAATAAAAAATAAATGCAAACTTTCGAAATTAATTGGATCAATTTCATATTGTAAAAATATCAATGCGTTTACTGGTTGTTATTAACCCCATGTTTTCATTGATATTTTGGAACAATCCCAAATACATTAATTTAATGACGCGGAGCTTAAAATTACAACAAGAAATTACAGTTTGTAGATCAAGAATATTTTTGTGGTTCGTATTTTTGTATACTATACTAATTCTCATAAAGATTATTGTTATGAATATTAATATAAATTTGTTACAGCGCATAATAAAAACTTTTTTTTATCGCTTAGACTATGTTTAAAAAATATTGTGATACCGTAGAAATCTTACAGACAGAAATGAATTAATAAACGAACACACATACACTAATGTAAAAGGAATAATAATTTAAAAACAATTTTTACCTGTAACAAAATAAAACAGCAAAAGAATTCCCCACATTGCTCAAACAGCGCGCGTGTGACTGCCGCCCGCCCTTCTTCCACAAACTGGGCTTTAGTTACCACTATACTGGGACCGCGGTACTTTGATCCGAAACACCTTATCACTTTTAAAACCGAACACTATCATACACTGTACACTTGCATATTCCTAAAACATTATTAAATTCCAGAAAACACGTCTTTATTTATTTCATAACCCAAATATTTAGTTTAAATATTTAAACCTATACATATTTTTGCATCATCGTCAATCTGTAATATTCACAATAATTCCATCGGCAAACCGATGTACCGGCGTAGGGGGCCGCTCTACTACTAACAAATATTCTTAACTCTACACTCACGACACCAATTTGCGCTTCACCTTGAAATAGATATCATCATCAGAATATAAAAGAACTATGTTATTGAAAAGACGTTTCATTGCAACGATAATCCATTTACATGTTTATATGCGAAAATGTATTTAACAATTTACTTTATAATACGAATTTTATAATTAATATTTAATTTGACTTTGAAAAAAAAAGTACCCCAAATTTATTTTCATCAAAACATTGCCAGTTTCCCTCGTAATGTTATTGAAGTAAAAATAGTTAAAAAAGTAAATAAGTTTACCTTAAGTAAAGAAAGTGTACTTTATTTTTATGCAAAAATACAACATTCAAAATATAATTATTGATATAAATATTAGTACATAAGTATTGAATATAATATTTTATACGATAATTATAGACGTTCAATTTTTTACAGCGCGAAATGCGATAGCAATCTATCAGTAAAAGTAATATTTTGAAACAATTTAGGCATAGTGGGATGTGCCGCCGTAGGCTGTCGACGGGAAGCTAGTACATCAGCCACCGTAGACCTGACGTGTGCTCGCGGCACGTCTGCGCGCAATGCCAGTAGTCGTACTAGTTGTTCCTCGGATACATCCGGACATTTCTCTAGAAGCCCGTGTAGGTCGAGGGACAGCATCTCAATATCTTGACATCGTAGAACCTTAACAAATTATCTCACGTTATTTTAAGCTTTTTCGTCTTCCATAATCTTTATATTATTTTGTTTTTCTGTATATAAATGATATTATACAACCGCAGCTTGTATTAAGTATTACAAATTTGAAATTTTGTCCCAAAAGTTGTAATTTCAAGGGTATTAGAGATTAAGAACAAACATACCGAGTACGGCTCATATCGAGTTCATATCAATTAATGTTCTAAATTTTTCATATACGTTCGTGGTTTACTTACCTCAGCTAACAGCTTCATGACTTCATATGGCCAATCCACATTAATCCCCTCAGCATTTGAAGATATTTTTCTAAAAAAAGATCTTATCTGATTAGCTTCTTTCACAATTTTAGTAGCGGCTTGCTGAGCTTCATCAACAGTTTTGAATGTTATTTTCTTGGATAACAATGCAGTTATGTATTTTTTGTAAACAAGGTTTTGTGCTTCATTAATCACATACTCAAAGTTTTTTTCTCTTAGATGATTATAATCTTGGAAGTAATCTTCGAGTGTTACACAAATTGTATCGACTGGTATAGTTGATGTCATCCACTTTGCTGTAAACAGATCATCGAAATGTTCTTCTAAGTCCAAAAACGCTTCTTCCAATAGAAATTTGGCAGCTTCATCCCTTAGATTCTGTAAAAGAGTGGCATTATTAAATTAATTTAACGTGATCTCTTGTTTCTCAGAGTCTTAGGCATTAGTCAGTCGTCAATATTTGCTCGAAACAAGAGGTCACGTTATACACTACACACGGTCACAGGCTACATATCGCAATTTGTATAAATACAATACGACATACGAATATTCCCGTAACCTACACAGAATATATAGTTAACTAGCTGCGCCCCGCGGTTTCACCCGCAGCAATACATATGACCCCAATTTTTAAAAATGATTTTTTAGCATTATTAAAGTTTAGACACTTTCTCAATTAAAACTCACTAAACTTTAATAATACAGTAAGTTTTTGAAATTGTTAAAGTTTTTATTGAGCACTTTATGGGCTGTGCCAAGGCTAAAACATCCATGGCCAAGTCACACAACCTTTGGATTTAACGCGTAACGTTAACGTTTTAATGTTTAATATTGACTTGAAAATAAAGCAGACTTTATTATTTTAATTCAATATTGACACTGAGCGGTATCCCACCTACAAAATCACAAGAAAGAATCACCATTACTTTCGATCAATTCGCTCTACCTTGCCCTTAAGGTCATAATATCGAGTTGATATACTCGTATAATACAAAGGATTAAATATACCTGGAAAGTATTCAGGAGTTTAGCAAAGCTCCGCTCCGCCGGCGGATGGTGCTTGGCGGGTGGCCAGCGCCGCGCCTGCGTCTGCTGCGCGAGTCGTATCATCTGCTCGCTGTTGTTGACTATCGTAATCATGTGGTGGGTGAAGTATGCCACTCGCGACCGGTCGGCGAAGTGCGCGTCCTACATGCAAAAGAAACAATCATGAAACCTCCACTACGTTGCCTATGCAGACATATCTTAATATTTTTTCTAAAACTTTGAAATATATAATTACATAACAAACATGTCAAATCAAATATGCGTACAACTAATACTACAGAAATCTACCCAGAATTAGTTTAGAAAACAGCTTTACCTTAGTGTTTTATAGATAAAAAATTATTATAGTGTGGGCCTATTTATATAAATAGTAAGTAAATAATACCTTGAATTGTATGATGCCTTCTCTATACATATTTCCAAAACGTGTGACTTGATTGATACTTAATAAAAGTGCTTTAAATGTTATATCTTTACTAATTGTCTCGGTGACCTAAAAAAAAATCAAAGTTGACTTAACAATAGACATAGAACTATGAATAAAATAAAAATATATATTTTAGCATTATCATTACAATAAAGAACAAAAGAAAGAGGTATACTTAGTGCTACTAAAAGGTATGCTTGTTAGTATGCTTAAAATGAGTCCAGGATTACTTAAATGATAAGAACACTTAGAATATAAGTAAGTAATTTTATATATAAAATTCTCGTGTCACAATGTTAGTTACCATACTTCTCCGGAACGGCTCGACCGATTTTAATGAAATTTTATATGCATATTTAGTAGGTCTGAAAATCGGCTACTATCTATTTTTCATTCTCCTAAGTGATAAGGGTGGCCCACCCCAAAGTTATATGGCAAAACAACGTTTGCCGGGTCAGCTAGTTAAATTATAAAAATGACTGTTTGGAATGAGCTACAATCGAATCTCTTGCCAGCCTTTTCTTCTTCTTTAAACAATTAAACATGATAACTCTCCAAGCTGGCTTCTAACAAACTGACTGACCCGCCAAAATTTTGACGTATCAAAAGTACATTTGTAAAAAAAGTACATTTCTAAATGAAATGAAATATTTTGAGTTTAGAGTTCGAATGGTTACCATTTGCTTGCAAAAAACATACTAGTACTAACATACATATTAAGCATGCCCTTTAATACACGTTTAAACGTTCTAAACAAATTATCATTTCATTATCTTAAAAATTACATACAATTAAATGGCAATTGCGCTTATGTAGAATAACCTTTGTGTTGATACTGAATATGTCTATCTGTTCCTTAAGTTTTTTCTACCAAATGAAAAACTAAGATTCTTATAACCTGCAAGTTCTGATCGATCATCTGAAAGATGATGACAGGCGCATGTGTGTGGAATGCATTAGTATGTGGCTCCACATCGGGCGAGCGCTCGCCCCCCCACTCCGCACGTTCTGACTCCAAGGTTTTTTCCATCCATTCCATGTAATTGGACTCCATTTTCTGTAAATAATTTTATTTAAGTTTCGTTATAAATTTTAGTTAATACTTTAATCTTTATGGAGATTTTATTGTTCGTTAAATATATACGTATTTTAAATTCAAATCATGTTCTTCAGATATATATCACCTCATATTTAACACATGTAAATATTTTACCAAATATGAGTTTACACATATAGAAGTACTAGATATGTCTAACTGTACAGTTTCATACAGAAAAGTATGAAAGCCAAACAACAAAGTTCAATTTTTTAAACAGTCTAATTGAGTAGGTAAAGTATGGATATTTAATAACAATCAATATTAAATATTAATATTTTTTTTCTTTTATCGATCAATTATTTAATTCAACAATCAACAAATTAATTATTTACTTGTAAGTACTCATCCTGTAACTTTTGCATGATTTCATCACTTAACAGCGGTGGTAATGTAGAAACATCCACACACACTTCTGGACTTCCCATTAACTCTACACCTGGATATGTATTTAGGATCCAAGACAGTAAGGTTACATACTCATTACCTTCTAAGCCATTCTGAACTACGTCTTGTAACTGAAACAATCGAAACGATATATTAATCGAGATTTTCACAAAATTTTATCAAAAAATAAATTATGATTATAATTTTTAGTCATTTGAATCTTTAAAAACTTGAAATTGGAATCAAAACACCTAGGACTGAACAATGATGATGATGATGATAGAAAATTAATTGTGTATTATGGATACTTAAGATTCTATCATATTAGGTACCTCAAGACGATAATAATGAAATTACACTTACACTAGAAGACAAACAGGTATGGTACATGTTGACATATTTGTTTACAATGTCATAGTGAGGAGGGAAACAAGGCACGCACAGCGTCTTCACGACTCGCAAGTCCTCCATTATGAGCAGCCTGGTGAGTTCGAGATAACGAATCAACCAGTGCTTATTGTCCTCACGTTCATCGACGCGCGTACCTTCGACCCTTTGAGCGACAGCACATTCTAATACTTCAAATGCTTTTGTACGCCAATTTTTTGGTCTTCCAGGTGGCATAAATCCAGACTGATCTTGTTGCTAAAATACATTAACCATAATATTTGAAACACTCAAATCAAAAATTTACAAAGACTACATCTATACAGCGTTTTAAAACATTAAATACACAACACTGAAGTCACACGAGTTCCAAGAGCAACTTTATTGCGTATAAGTCATCCTTTTTATGATACAAAATACCCCCCTCATTTTTATACAAAATCACTATATACACACTATATACGAGTACTACGTTTACATATACCTTGTTCTACCTAAAACTAGAACAAAAACTTACGGTCAAAAAACTATTACTTTTGAGGGAGTACAATTATATAATAAAATACCCTGTGAAATAAAAAATGTTAGCTCTCTCAAAGCATTTAAAGTAAAATTAGCTGAATATATATTTACTAATAACTCGTTTTTAATGTTATGAATGCTTTGAGAGGGTATTTATATTGCCTCTTATTGCCTTTTAATTTATTTAACTTTATTGCGTTGTTCTCATGGAAATGACTTGTGTCTTATTTGAGAATAAAGATCGTGGAACTGAATATTCGATAATCGAGATATTGATCAAATTATTCTAATTATATTTAATACCGGTATTTTACAGTATTAATATTTTAATTAAACCTAATACTATTTACGACTAACATAATTGTTAAAGACATCGAAAAAATTATCGCCGGTGATAGATTTATCCCATCTTAACAATTTAATTGATGAATTATAATTGTATACAAGTGGGTAAAGTACCTGAAGTGCCATCTGATCTCTCTTTTCTTCTCTTTCAATTATTCTTAGAGCAGTCACAATAACTGTAGGTTCCTTACGTACAGTGTTTAAGGTCCTTGCAAGGATTAGTTTAATTTGTTTCTCCAACAAATTTGAAACTAACTCAACATCTTCAAAGTATGCTTTTAACATAATTTTGTCATGAGACGATTGATTGGGCAATCTATGTAGTTCATAAAGTAAATCATCTCTCGAGTTTTCCAGATCACTAAGGCACTAAAAATAGAAAGAAAAATATTAGCAAATTACCATGTGTATTTAGATTTAGATTTAATTTTACATTTTAATTTTTAACATCAACGTAATTTATATATGACTAATTCTAACAGACAAAGGGTCACACAGCTTGACATTCAATTCATCCCCTATTTTGGCACCTTCAGACCTTTTTTTCGCGATAAAACGTAACCTTTTTATTTAATGGTAGATTAGGTGCAAACGAGCAGATGGTCCACCTGATGGTAAGTGGCCACCATCGCCCATGAACATTAGCAAAACAAGAGATACCCTCTTCAGACAATTCCTTTCACATTTATAATATTATAATTCATATATTAGATATTGACGGTATTCATTATAATTTTTTTTATATAAAATACTTCATTTTTATAATAAATATTATTAAAGCAAATAAGAGCATTATAACCTGATGAGCATGCAGTAACTTCCCTTCACCAATCCACTGTTTGGTTTTAGCAACGCTTTCTGGTACGGTAAAAATGTGCTTCAAACTATCCATAGCTGTCACATATTGAGAGTGGCGAGAATCCTCTTCCCTTACTGCTTGCAAAGATGCAACTAGTGGTGGGACTCCTCGTAATAATTCTTCTAGCTCATCCATTCTAAATTAGATAAAATTGATAAAGATCATATTCAGTCATATTTAAAATTCCCCCTAAAACCTGTCTTTGATGTATGTTAGAACTGCTCTCATTTTGAATATTCATAAATTGAATAGCTTTCACAGAGGTCATGATGGTCATTTAAACTAGTCAATTTCTCCTTTACTCCCACGTTATGGACTTCATAGTAGCTTTTTTCAACGTAGCTAACGTTGAAAAAAATAGTTTACTTTCTTAAAATAAGTACGGTTTCTGTCGAGGTAGGTGAACAGAAAGTGCATTTAATTAACTACATTATTATTATTATTATAAATCCAGATATTGGAAAAAATGTTTTACTATTATCATAGACATAACTAAAGCCTTCGACACAATTGATGTATAAAATCTACTAAAAAATAAGACAACTTAGATATTACAGGGGTTCAATTACAACTTTTCAAAGATTACCTTAATGAATACTACCAATGTGTAAGAGTGAGAAATCATGTCGGTAATTGCTCATATAGAGAAATCAAAAGAGTAAAATATGTAAGCGTTACTAAAGAATTTAATCTTAACTTCAAACGACTTATTTAATAATTACCAAGTAGAATTCGAAAACCAATTTATCTATTTAAAAACCTGATAATTATCAGATTTAACAAAAAAATCCCAGTTAGTAATAAATTTTTGAGAATCTTCAAATCAACATATTTTATTCCTGCTACCCCTATAATCTACCACAAACAAGTTTTCATACAGGAAATTGTTGGGTGTCTCATCAAAATGTAGCTACTCAAGGAAAATTTGCTTGATAGTAATCAAGTGCAAAAATGGACTCTGGATCCTTTAGACATCATGCTTCCAAACATTCTTAAAGAAATTTATTATGCTTTGTATCAGTCACTAATGAATTATTGCGTTACTGCCTGGGGCGGCATCTATTAAAAGCATTGATTCATTATTCGGATTTCATAGCAAACAGACGTGTTAGTCGAAAGAGTGCAAATTGCAGGCGCAGCAATCGTCGCGCCGGCAGCTCAACTCAACCAAAATGCTCGCAATCTCTAGAAAAAGATATGTAGTATTGCACCGATGAAGATGAACTAGCCAAAGAAACTGAGTGGATAAGGACGAAAAGCCAGAAAAAAAGGAAACTGAACACATCACCCACTCAACAACCTCAACCACAAGAAGACCCAAGACAAGTCAAGGTCCAGAATAAAACAACCACGTCCTCCTCCAATTATTGTGGATGATGTGAAGAACTATCAATCCTTTTATGATTCGCTTATAGAAAACCAACCTGAAAACTCCTTTATCGCAAGGAGAAAGGAGAAAGTGTAAAAATAAATGCAAATAACGATGAATCATTCAGAACCATTAGTGAATTCTTGACTAAATCAAAGTGTTCTTGGCACTCATACGAAAACAAGCTAGATAGGCCAATACGTGAAGAACTAAAAAATAAGGGATTTCAAATTGAAGATGCTGTAAATAAATTAAGCTGGAAAAACAAGGAGCCATTAGATATGTTCACGCTTACCTTTAAAAATGAAGAAGATATGAATAAAATCTTTACAATTAAGTCAATACTAGGATGCAGAGTAGAAATACATGCTCTTAAAACAACGAAACTGGTTCCCCAGTGTAAAAGATGTCAAGGTTACGGGCATAACCAAAAATATTGCTCTAAAGAAGCAAGATGTGTAAAATGCACCGGTAAGCATCTCACAAAAGATTGCAAAAAACCGGAAAGTGAAAAACCAAAATGCCTGCATTGTGGTCTACCCCATCCTGCAAACTATAGAGGATGTATTGTAGCTAAAGAAATCCAAAATATGAAAAACAAGAACATCAAAAAACCAAATCCTAAAATGAAGACTATAACAACAGAGAACAAACAACGCAAAGTAACTGAGAACACCAGCTATGCACAAATAGCTGCAAAACAAAATAAACAAACAAATGGTGATAGTCACCTCGAAAATAAATTAGATCATATTCTAAAATATTTAATGACATTTGATGATCGTTTAAAAAAACTGGAAAATAGCGCTAAAAGTGCTACTTGTAAATCCCAGAAATTAATCATTTCTTAAGTTTTATATATATATTTACTTAAGATAATGGCCTGGAACTCAAATGGACTGACAAGACACCAAAATGAATTGCAATTAGTCCTAGAGAAAGAAAATATTGATGTGTGTCTCATATCTGAAACACATTTTACTAATCAGTCTTATATACAGTTTAGAGGATATAAAGTTTATAATGCACTTCATCCCGACAACAATGCCCAGGGAGGCAGCGCAGTTATTATTAAAGAGAATTTATGCCACCATCAGGAATTCAAATGGGAACATACAGAATTCCAAATAATAAGCGTCGCTATTAAAACGAAAAGGTACCCTTTAACGATAGCAGCTATTTATTGTCCACCTAAATACAATTTAAAAAAGTATACATATATAAGTATTTTAAAGGAACTTGGAAACAGATTTATACTAGGAGGCGATTTTAATGCAAAAAACACGGTTTGGGGTTCTCGTTTCACTACCACAAAAGGAAGGGAATTATTACAGGCTATAAGAGAAATTAGATGCGATGTAACTTCTACAGGAAAACCAACTTATTGGCCCACTGATCCTAATAAGAAACCCGATTTAATAGATTTCTTTATTTATAAGAACCTATCTAGTCCATTCATTCAAACAGATGAATCTTTAGACATGAATTCGGACCATTCTCCAATTGTATTAACAATATGCGAATTTATTCTTAATAAAGAAACAAAACCATTCCTAACAAATAAGAACACAGAATGGGAAAGCTTCTGCTTAGATCTAGAAGATAAAATAAATCTAAAAGTACCTATAAAAACCACCGAGCAAGTGGATATAGAATTAGAAAAATTCATTCATGATATCCAATCTTCAGCGTGGGACAATACATCACTTACACAAAACAGGCACATAGTGGCTTCATACCCCAAGGACATAAAGCAACTTCAACCGAAAAACGACGGCAAAGGAAAAAGTGGCATCAGACGAGGTCACCGTTAGATAAAAATTATCTAAATAAACTTACAAAAAAATTAAGCAGAGTGATAAAAACTTTTAAAAAGTGTGCAACTTACTCACAACTTCAGAATATTACTTGCAACCGTGATAGTGATTATTCTCTTTGGAAGATCACAAAAAATATGAAGAGACCCATAGCTCATTCTTCGCCAATTAAAAAGACAGATGGAACATGGGCTACAAGTAATATAGAAAAAGCTAATAGATTTGCAGAACACCTACAAAATATTTTCAAACCTAATGATAGTGATCAAAATAGCACAAAACATATACCTACCACAGCTAATGTGGTACTGGATGATGAAATAAATATAAAAGCAACAACTACTAAAGAAGTTATCAGAGTTATCAAAAACCTGAAACAAAACAAAGCACCTAGATATGATCTCATTACTGCAGAAGTTTTTAAACATCTTCCTAGAAAATCACTGATTAAATTTACCACTATAATTAATGCGGCGTTTAGATTAAGATATTTCCCATCTTTGTGGAAAGTCGCCAAATGTATAATAATATTGAAGCCAGGGAAACCACCACATGAAGATGCATCCTATAGACCGATTTCCCTACTTCCCATAATGTCAAAGATATTCGAAAAACTGTTACTGAAAAGGTTAAAAGTATAGATAGATGATAGAAATCTTATTCCTAATCATCAGTTTGGCTTCAGAGAAAAACATTCCACTATCGATCAGGTTCATAGAATCTGTACAATAATTGAAAATGCATTGGAGGAAAAAATGTTTACTCTACAGTCTTTCTTGATGTAGCTCAAGCATTTGATAAAGTTTGGCATGAGGGTTTAAACTATAAACTTAAGCTCATACTCCCAAAGCACTATGTAGATATCTTACAATCTTACCTATCAGATAGAGTATTCAGAATTAGACAGGAGTCTTACTCTGAGCTCAAGCAGATAAAAGCTGGTGTACTGCAAGGAAGTGTGTTAGGCCCGGTCCTTTACTTGCTGTATACTAGGGATATTCCAGAACTGAATAGTGGCATCATTGCGACTTTTGCAGATGATACCGTTATTATGGCAGTAGGAAATAATCATGCAGACCCCGTAGAAAAAGTTCAAGAGGCAACAAATATAGTTTTTAATTGGACCTAGAAATGGAGAATCAAATTAAATGAAACCAATTCAATTCACATTTATTTTACCAACAAAAAGGCTCGGTACCATCCGGTGTACTTTAACAATCAGCAAGTCCCTTATGCTGATACAGCAAAATACCTGGGAATGACCCTTGATGCAAAGCTACGCTGGAAGGCTCACGTCAAAAAGAAAAGAAACGAGCTAGAATTACGCTATTTAAAATTGTGTTGGCTGTTGGGTAAATCATCTTCACTGTCTGTACACAATAAGATATTACTATATAAGCAAGTCCTTATGCCTGTATGGACTTTTGGTGTTCAATTATGGGGGTGTACCAGCCAAAGTAACATCGATATAATCCAACGGTTTCAAAACAAAGTACTTCGGGAAATTGTAAACGCTCCCTGGTACGTAAGAAACGATGATCTACACCGGGACCTTAACATTGAAGTCGTGGCTAAAATAATCAAGAAACACACTGAAGCACATGAACTAGTAGTGACTATTATAAAAAAACATTCCTTAGTTGTTGAAGTGATAAAAAAAATTGTGCAGAAACATTAAAAATATTAATCACAATAACAGTGTCACTATACCTTTAGAGACACTAAGAAAGTGTTAATGGACGCATTCTTAGGTATTATATTACATTAATTTAATAAGTTTAGGTCAAAATGAAATTACTCATTAGTCATTTTAGTTTGGCTAGATTGTGATTAGATTATTATAGAGCTTCATATTAATTTGATGCTTTGTAATACAATAAAAAAAAAAAAGCATTGTGCGAAATTCATGTAACATTAGTTTGGTAGCATATTATCTATCTACCTATCTATTTTTGTGTCAATATGTTATTTGTCTGAATAAAAAATCTGAATTTGATTTATATATTAATTACTTTAAGTTAATTTGGTTCACATCATCTAAACATTCCTGTAATTGCCTCAGACCAACGCTTACTCCATCTAATTTCCCTTGTACAGCAGACTTGAGTTGTGCTTCAATTGATGCTTTCTTATGTGTTATTCGTCTCTTGTACTGCTCAACCTAAAAAAATATGCAAATAGTTTTATACTCTCTTATTAATTAATTAGTTGAAAGAAAAATAGTTAAAACATTTAAAGTAAATTATTACGTCCAAATTAAATTATTAAGATATAATGAAAAGCAGTCAAAGGCTTTAATAGAAATAAGCTCACTACATCACATTTTAAAAAATATGGATCAAGGCACAAATATTGAAAAAAAATAATAAAACATAAGAATAATGTTTTAGATTAAACTGACATGTTTCTGAAGAGTTGTTTAATAAACTCGAACTACTTCAAAATTTGTGCATCTGTTTTATTTACAGGATGACAGCAAATATCAACTCTAACAACATAACTTATAACTGGGGTATGGGATTGTAAAATGGGATTAAATTGGTCAAGGAATTTACCATCAATTATATAATTTTGTCCCAGGATTTGGCACTTCTTTAGAATAGGGCACACCCCCAAAATTTTTATTAGATAATATTTACTATCCTAAATGTATTTCTGAAATACATTTTTTTTCGGAAACAAACCATAGAAAATTTGATATTTTCTAACAAATTTTCAAAAATTCATATCTATATACATCATTCATACATATATATATATATAGGTAAACATTATATAAAAAAATTTAAAAAAATATTGTGGGGGTGCCCTATTCTAAAGAAGTACCCAGGATTTTTAATATTGCTTTCTACTTGGATGACTAGAGATATGTGTGTTTTTTCTTGTTTTTTTACAGTAAATATTTTAAAACTTTTCAAAATTATACATATCATCTTTTATAATTATAATTAATTGGTAACAAATATAGCAATATTTTTGCACAACTCCAACGCCAATGTATCAATTATTATTATAACTTTTTATTTAATTATATTGTAATTGAATATACAAATTTTGTCTTCTCATTACTTATGACTCAAGCTATTTTGTACGCACTTTAAGTATTAAAATATAGTATTTATATTTTAATACATATCTTAAAAGACAGCAGTAAATTTCAACAATATTTATACTAACTTTTTCTAACTGTCCTGGTCGTTGCATCATATTCATGACCAGTTTTTCAGCAGCAGCTTTGGATTCTTCTTCGATTTCATCCATTGTACTCATTTTGATACAAATTACACCTCAGGTACCTCAACTAGTAGTATAAACTAGATACAATATGAAAGATAATATACAAATACAATATAGCACGGGCACATTACATCTATAGAATTATTAAGTTTCTTAATTTCTTATAACAAACAAAAAAAAGAAGAAATCTTCTGTAACAATATATTTTATTTGTAATTATTTATTATTAAATATTGTCATTTGTCAAATTATAGTTTAATAATCGATGACAGCTTGTCACTTTGGCATAACTAGATCTAGGATAAGGTCGATATAAATTATCGATATTCCAACTAAAGTTTCTGAATGTTTCAAACAAATCAAACAATAGAAAGTTGTAACACATTTTTATTCGTATTAAAATAGTTCACAGACCAAATCTTCATCATCAAAGTCTGATTCGGAGATTTCCCAATCTTCTACCTTAATTTTTTTGTCGACTCGATTAAATTAGTCGAACCATTAGTTATCACTAATTTCATAGGCTTGTTTCTTCTTCTTCTTCTGTGTTTAATGGCTTCTAGTTGTGCACAATTAAAAATCCAAAGGCGAATTAGTACGTTCTTCTAGTTCGTTAGTCCATTTTATAAAATATTTTAGTAAAAATAATAAATTCAGGAAATAAACATCGATCTCCTCAAAAGTGAAACATCGATCTTAGAAATATCGATGTTTATGAACAATTTTTTGATATTTCTATCACCATTTAAATATATAAGTATATATCGATTTTTTATTAGAAATAATCCACTATTTTTATTTACTACATATTTATTTTTATAGAAATCAAGTATTCAAGTATGGATGAAACATAAACATTGATAAAAGTAAGAAATTCAATTTAAAAAAATATAAGAACTAAAAAGAACTTAGAAGATAATCGCCAAACTAGTTCGTATAGTTCACTTAATGGAGCGCTCTTTTGAAGTAGGTCGTTCGCGAACTACCCAAGACTACTATATTGGACAGTGTAACTAAGCAGCAAACTATGAAAAACAAGTAAAATGTATCTAAAAAATGTTTAGTCATAAAAAAATATTAAGAATTAGTTTAACTTAATATATAGAAAAAAATGATTAATTTGTCGAAACTGTCAAAATATCGAACAAATTTGAAATATCGATATTTTTTCGATTTGTTAACTTCAAATTCAAACTTGTTCGCTGTTCATTGGTTGTTCAGCGCTATTGTTTTTGAAGTTATCTTTCAGAATTCAATCTTCATTTATAACATTAAGCTTAACTTAAAATATTGTTTTAAAAAGTTTTTAATTTTTTCTCCTTACGTATATAAACACTGCGTGTATAAACACTGGAGTTAAATTATCTTATACCTTTATTAAGAAATAGTTACTTATTTTATAAATTTTTTATTTTCCTAATGTGGTCAATAATAATCTTAATATTTTTATCAGTGGTTTCATTTCTTTTAACTGATGAATTGATACCCAAGTTAAAAAATCTGTTCCTCAATGCAGGTTTATTTGGAGTCGATTTGTGTAAGACTTCTCAAGAAAAAATGTACGAATTAAAAATGTATAGTTGCACGAATATAAAGTGTAAACTCCGTGTAACGCCATTCGATTTAACGACAATTTCCCCAAATGCGTCGAATCTTTTATACTTGATTAATAATAGTAATATAATATTGAGTTTTGTATTGCCTCCAATAAACGTTATACCGAGTTTAGACTATTAAATACTAGTATTTTAATGATGATACATATTACAGACCAGAAGCAATCGGAGTTGTGTCAGGATGTGTTTTTTTGGTGACAATATTTCTATTTATACCAATTGTTTTTGGAAATGGACTTATGGATAGAGGAATCTTTCCACACAATGAGGTAATAAAACTATCTAAAATTTTTTATTATTATTAAAAACACAGGTGATTGCAAAGTTGATCAATTAGCATTTACAAAAAACCATAGGTTTTATTATTTTGTGAAATTTTGTTGTTTCAATAACAGAAATAAACACTATATTCTAATGTAAATTTTAAAATAATACATAGCTCTTTACTATATTAATATAACATTAATTGACCAATCCTCGCTTCACAGAAGTCTACAAGTTTTTTTTTCAAAATTTTTTATCAAAATAGTTTTAGCCATTCTTAACTTTTACACCTTCCATAGACTTCCACAAATATTTCCAAACTAAAATAAGCTAAACTGCTCCAGCTGCTCTTGAATTTTAGAGAGGCTTAACTAACATCAATTTATTTTTATATAACATATTTTAGACAAGACTATTGAGTAATTTTTTAAACTTATTTTGAAGTTTGCAGAGTTGCTGGCAGCTTTGCTATCAATATGTTGCATGTTGCTCCTAGGATTTGCAGATGATGTATTAAATCTCAAATGGAGATACAAATTATTACTTCCAACAATTGCATCACTACCTTTGCTTGTTGTATACTATGTAAACTTCAATTCCACAACATTTATTGTGCCAATCCCATTGAGGCAATTTTTTGGACTATCCATTGATATTGGTATGTATTCATTTACTCACTACTCACATAAATAGTTTTTTAATATAATAATACAGATTTTTTATGACAAAAAAATGAAAAACAAGTTCACGATGGAAAGTGGGCACCGTTGCTTCAAGGTATAGGCATATCAAGAAGGTGTATCTTGTTTTACCTATGTGTATCTATAAAGTTGACTTAGAAGGGGGAGGGAAAAGAAGAATGCTGCAGTTTCAGTGGATCCTCAGTAAGACTTTAGTCTACTTGAACCACAGCATTAATGGGATGGTAGAGGTAGGAAGTAAGTCTGGCCCTAATGTAGCTTGACAGGAACATGTTAAAGACACAGAACTTGGGAAACAGATGCCCAACCCTGAAGATGAAAAAGTATGTTTGTTTTTAGTACTAATATTATTTGTTTTAGGAATCCTGTACTATGTGTACATGGGAATGCTAGCAGTTTTTTGTACAAATGCTATTAATATTTTGGCTGGAATCAATGGTCTTGAAGTTGGCCAGTCAGTGATCATCGCATTATCTATAATAATATTTGATGTTATTGAATTAAGAGGGGATCAATTTAAAGCACATAGTTTTTCTTTACATATAATGATTCCCTATCTTGCGACTACACTAGCTTTATTGAAACATAATTGGTAAGTACAAATTATAATTCTGATTATTGGTACCAAATTATTTTAAAAATTTTACCCATGAAGAATATTTCTTTCCAGTCCTAATAATATACATATTGGTTTATCTTCTATATAAATAAAAATGAAATGAAATGTTGCTAAGTGCATAACTCGAGAATGGTTCAATCAATTCGGCTTTTGTAAAAAAAAATATATTTATATTTTTTGACAGAACAAAGTCTGTCCTAGTATATATAGTATCATCTATGGTCTGTCCAGGCAGCTAGTGTGAAATAAAAACGTATGGTAATGAAAACCAATACTGGTAACAGATTTTGTTACTCTGGCTCACTTCATTACTTTATCATATTTGTGTTTCTTTTTAGGTATCCATCAAAAGTTTTTGTAGGAGATACCTTCTGCTATGTATCAGGTATGACTTTCGCAGTTGTTGCTATCCTCAGCCATTTTAGTAAAACTGTTCTCTTATTTTTTTTGCCTCAAATAATAAATTTTATTTATTCTGTACCACAACTTTTTCGGATAATACCATGCCCCAGACATAGACTGCCTAAGTATAGTGCAGAAACAGATTTACTTTATCCAAGCAAAACTGTAATTGTGAAAAAAGATATTACTTTTCTTAGCAATTCTGTTTTATTAATATTGTCATGGTTTAGGATTCTTGATAAAATTGAAGACGGTGAAAGTATAGTAATAAATAATATGACACTTATAAACCTATTTTTGATAAAGTTAGGGCCAATATCAGAGGTTCGTTTAACTACCTATTTGTTAGTATTTCAAATATTTTGTACATGTGTAGCATTTCTCATTAGATATCCAATGGCCTCCTATTTTTATGATTTATAATGGAATAGATATACATTTTTTAAATATGTAAAAAGCATTTAATTGTTTTATTGTACATTCATAAGTATAATTGTTTATAAAATCTCTTCTTTTTAGTGACAAGTAAGAAATTTGAAACCTAAGCTATGTTAACTTATTGTTATAACAATCTAAATATATTACTATTTATGTACCTTTTTGTTGTTTTATTAATAACAGTTGCCAACCCACATCTCTGGACCTTTTACTATCTATGTGAGATATTCATTTCCTGCATAGACAATTTAAAAAAAATCAGATACCTTGAAATCTCATCATTGATAGGATGTTAAAAAAGATGGGAAAAATGATGCTTTTGGAAGCAACATATTCGCGTGCACAGATCCCTATCACCAATGAAGGCGGGGCATAGGCGTAGCGGGAGGGGATATTGATTACTGAAATTAATAATTATTGATGTTTTAATATTGGCAATAAGTTAATTGTTTCAGAATCTTTTTAGAGGACTACTTGAGATTATATGAATTTAGCATCATTATTTATTAATAAAACTCACGGGGCATATTTCATATAGAAATCCAGGTATACCCTTTAATAAATAAAATTTCATTTCATTTTACATAAATTGGCATAAATTTAATCAACTCATAAATTAAGCACAATGCAATAATAACATTAATTCTATATGTTAGATTTACTTGTATTTATCCTTTATTCACTCAAAAATATTTTTCTGAAAGCAATTAATTAACAACTTAATAAATCACACTAATATTTTGGAGCTTATCAAATTGTTTCCTCTGGCCAATAATAATATATATATAAAATCCATCAACTCTAATTTAACCAAATCTCATAGAGTATGTTGTCTTCAGTATCATTTTCATTTATTATTCTGAGTGTTTTAAGGGTTTGCAAGTAAAAGGTTAATTCAGAAGTCACAACCCCGTGCTGAGGACTACCATTTGCCACTATGTGCATTTTATTAAGTTGTTCTCTCAATTTGTCTTTAAAGTTATTATGTACTTTCATATATATATCACGAATTTGTTCTAGTGGTAAAATATCTATAAGCGCTTCATGTAATTTGACTAAGTGTTTAGATATATTTCGGAATGTTTGCGATGGAACTGGTGGTTTAGCTTCCCAGTTAATGAGTTGAGAGCTCAGCATATTACTTACAATTAAACATATTTTGTTTTCAATTTCTTTTTTGTGGCCCGCTATATCATTTTCTATGCTGATAAAACCACTCAGAGACAGTTCTTTGGAATGAACATTTTCTAATAACTTAATGATTAATGGTAAAAGCCATAATATAACCTGCAAAGATCTTGATACTAGAGCCAAATTTGATGTGGAAATGGTTTTTAATCCAGCACTCTGTATTGCACCTGCTCCTAAAACCAACTGACAGCATCGGGAATTAAACAACCTAATAAGCTCTAACATGCAGTGTACCAAATATTGTACAATGTCTGGTGATTGTTTAGTTGCATCACAGTATTCTAATAAGATTTTAATCAATAGTTGTACTGTGGCAACAACAGCATAGTTTTCATTATTTATAATTAAATATTTTCTATCTGTTTTTCCACTATCATATTGAATAATTGAGGGTATTTCACCTGCTTCACATATTTTGTTTATAACACTTTGTAGTTCATTTGGTACATCTGCTATCTTCCACCTTTCAGCATTGAGTGCAATAGTTAGTTGTGATCTTCTTTCAGAGTGTAAATTTTGAATATACTTCATTGCAAAACTTCTTAATGCTAGTTTCATTGCATTACTATTATGACCAGTTATATTTTCACATTGTTTACAAAATTCCTCTATTAAATCTGATAATTTTGAAAGTTGAGATAAATCTGTTAAAGCAAATTCTTTATCAGTCTTTGCCACTATAAGATTGGCACACCTTTCATTATTGTAGTCAGAAAGAGAAACTACCAGTTTCTTCACTTTTTCATCTAAATGCTGTGATTCTTCCTGAGTCCAAATTTCTTCACTATCATTTCCTACTATGTCACCCATTTGACTTATGTCTAATATCAAATTACATATAGATAATATCCTTTTAAATAATATGACTAAGCTTGGTGTCACTTTTTGAAGGAAAATGATGCCTTCATTACAAAGCAACCATGAATCTGTGTTGGAACCTCGCAAAACAATTTCATTTCCACTCTCTCTTTCAGATATTATCTCAATAACACATTGTTTGATGGTAGCTTGAATTGAAGTCATAGCTTCTGTCTTAAATATGTCCAGAAAATCAAATTCTTTTAAACGAAGTATTCCTGAAACAATGGAAACTATTTTGTCTCTGTCTGGTAGTTCTGATTGATCTTTAAGGGATCTATTAAGATCAGAAATAATAAACCTTGAAAATTCATTGTTAAGCATTTTATGAATCAATCTTTTCATTTCTGTTAATTGTGGTGACAAATGACGAAACGCTTGAATTCCTGATAGAAGAGTAGACAATACTTTTTGTGTAGAACCTATCAAATCTAAGGCAGCTACATAGTCTGAGGAACTAAGAAGCAATTGAATCATAGGTTGAGTCTGTTGAACAGTTGCCATTAATTTTAATAGCTCATGCACATTATTTAAATTTTTATTTATTCTTGTTAAACTAATTAATTTTAGTGGATTTTCACTCAAATTTTCTTTCACAACTTTAATATCTTTCCTTGTATTTTGGACAGTCCTAAGGGCTCTAGCCATTTGCTCCATGATTGTATCATGTGAAAGCATGGCATGGAAGAAAGCATCTGATTTTTGAGCAACTTGTTTTGATATTTTCATTTCTATAACATCAAGGTATGTACTCAGTGTTTCTTGTAGCGATCTTATTGTTGAATCTGTGTCATTAGTATTCGAAAGACCAGGGAAAACTTGTCGAAATATTTGTGGGTCATTAAGGGCTAAAGACTGTTCGTAGAAAATTTTAGGTACTTCACAAACAGTCTCTATGACAGGTGACTTGTTTTTATTTGGTAGATTCTCCTTTAACTGACAGTGCCTTCTATATCTTCTAGAAATTTTCTTACAATATGATTCAAAATGTAACAATGTTATTTCAGGTAAATAAGGACTAGGATATATTTCTACCCTATCTATGAAACCATCACCCCATGTTTTGGTAAAGAAGTTGCTCTGTTTGCCTCTGTTAGGATCATTCAGTACTGCAGGAAGATTTTGTGATGAAGAGTAAAATGTCCAATCATCTGTTACATTGCTTTTATACGAATGATACTGCCTCACGTGATATTTAAATCCTGCCTTTCGTAAGTCTCCAAACTGTAAGGCTGAACATATGCCGTTTTGTCCATATTGACATAAAATTGAGGTGCCTTCTCTTATACTATGTTTTTCTTGTATATGCCTGAAAATAAACATAACGTTTTATTAAGGTTGAACAAAATCATGATGCAGTTTGTACATATATGTACATAGATTCAGCCAAACTTAACAATTAATAAATATGGAAGTTATAAAATCAGTTAAAAAAGTGTAACAGAACAATTCTTCGATCTGTAGTCGTCGTAAAACATTTTAAATGAGTATTACGCATAAACTTAAGATTTGTATGTAGTAGTAACAATATTATAACCTTTCGAATTCCGTGGCAGTAATAAAGAGTAGATTCGTGCAATGGACACAGTTTTGCCATATTGGCGTCTTATTTGAGATGGACTTGTCCTCCATAACATCTTTATATTAAATAAGATTTTATAAGATTCTTTATATTTTAAGAATCATCTGAATAAAAGATTAACGATAAAATAATTAAAGAATACATTATTAAAAATATAATATGATTTTAGTTGTCAAATGTACGTCAAGGTCAATTGTCAACACCATCCAGTGCTACCTACTCAAAAATATTTCTTCCTAAAACCTAATTTAAAAACACGGAAAATCACAATAGTGTCTTTTCCTCCCTATAAATATTATTAAATAAAAAAAAAAATAGATTACAAAAATGTAATTAAATTACTATAGCTTTTAAATCTAGATCCGTCTCCCACATCTTAATCAACATTTCATTATAGTTCTTATCAACAAAACAGTACAATGGCGAAATTAAATTATACACATAAATAACAAACTGCGTATTCCTAATATGCAAAGACTACGTTATCACCAGAGAATGTTTATAGTTATCTCGGTGGTGAATTTTTTTACCAATTCATCGAACTTATTCCTAAAAAACACTCTAAAAATGACCCCCCAAAAACCCTCTGTAAATCCCCCCTTAAATTTAGGGGAAATATCCCTTAGTTGGCAATAGTGACAACATCCGTCACTGACAAAACTAGAGCTGTTCATGCAGAAATAATTCTTAGTTTTTATCGAATATAAAACATCGACGTATCAATGCTATCCCAAAAATATTAAACAGCCTTTAGGGTATTACACTTAAAATATATTTGGTAAAATAGTATTCCTAATTATTCATTTGATCAATATTATCTGAACTACTTGGTGTACAATAAAGAATATTTATTATTGACCAGTGACCCGGATTCTGATAGGCGTGCGCGGAGCCATAGCCAATTTTATATATCATTGATAGCCAACGCGTAGTGGATCTTTAGATGATTTAATTATATTATTACGTTTAAGAGACACGAGTAAAATAATGTTTTAATAGCACATTTCTAAAACTTATTGTTATAATACTGTTTTTAACTAATAACCAATGATTCTAATGGACTTTCAACATTGAATTACTTCCTAACATAACACTAAATCACTTTTCTCAAAGGCACACATGTTATTCGTAAGACCTAAGTTTATATATATATATATATTATATAACTAAAGATAAACAATACCTAGACTAAAGTCAAACCAAAGACAAGCTTTATTTCTTTTAAATCACAACGTAGTCCGCTAAGCAGACGAATAAAATATATCATCCGGGTACTTAACACCCGGGATAATATCTTTCATCCTAAGTGTATTTCTGAGATCCGTTTTGCAGGACACATAGTTATCGATTTTTTGAATATTTGAGAATCAAAGGTTTTTAATCATTATAGCTATTGTTTTTAAGACTGCTGTGACGTGTCAGACGTTGTGGGAAGCTTCCTTGCGACACACAGTGTGAAAACTCTGTCTCCGCAGCTTCCTTTTTCTTCAGTCTTCGAGTCGACTTTTAACTACGTATTTTCGCATTGTGTATGGATAAAGTGAATTGTGTGGGTTTTTTCAAACGAACGAGTAAAATAAATTAATCATCTGCTTAATGGTCCAATATAATAGTTTTATCTACATGTAGGTATAAAACAAAGTCGGTTTGGTTAACCATTTAAAACTCAAGAACTGTTGACTGACTGATTTTGATGGGTACTGGAGATTGACTAAAGCTTGGGAAATTAAATAGGCTACTAAATAAATAAACTTTTATTTATTTAATTAATAGTGGCTGAATAAGTATAGGTTTATTTTAATAAGTATATTCAATATATTTTAAAAGTATAGAAAAGGAAACCATTTAAATTTAAACCCACAATACAGTATTAAAACAATTTTGTTTTCAATTATAGTTTTTTTTTTAATTTCGCAACTAATTTTCTATAGTGCCTATCAAATTTTAAAAAAACGGTAGGTACGAACATTCAGTCATTCCTTCACAATCAGCGCAACATGAGTCTTACTTCGGATATATTTCTAAGTTTAAGCCTGTTATAGAAGTACACGGAAGGATTTGAATCTAATGTAACGCCATGAGATAATCATCAATGGATGGATCAAATGTTTCCATACTTCGGAGTTCTTCGTATTTCAGTGCTGCAAGTGAATCCAAAATAGGCTCAGGATGACTTCGCTGTAGACGTTCAATATCCCGCTTGATTTCAGTTTCGGGAGTTATACGGCCTAAGTGACGGGATTTTATCTGCAATTGTAAAATATATATGTATTATATTACGTTTCGCTTAACTTAGCTTACGCTAAGCATCTTCTGCGCCGTTGTGCCAAATACTAATGAGCGCCTATATTTTTAAGACCACAAAAAAAATGAATTACGGTTTAAGCCCGCCGCCAATAATCTGATTACGTCCCCAACAGTACTTTTTGGGGTCTCTGTCTAGAATAGTGTCGAAAGCGTCTTTGGACCAACTTAATTTTATTCGAATCATATTATATTTTCATTTTGGCGCCCCTGAAAATTTTAAAGCGTCATTTCCATCTAGCGCCGTCGTCTGCCGAACGAACTTGCATGTATGGACTGCTGAGAAAGCGGTTTCCTTTTATACTGCCAATGTCAGATTGCCAACACTATTATAGTAACTGGAAGTCACGACCCTCAGAAGGTTCGCGAAGCTTTGCTATGGGAGTTACGAATAAAAAAGGAGGAAAATACTAGGTAGGTCGTGTAGGTCATAACACTAGTAACAGCTTTTTAGTGAGAAGGGTGGTGTTTATTACGGTACAGGGCAATATTACTCAGTGAGACCTTTTTGTCGTCGTCCCTAAGAGGATGCCGCAACTGCATATAGTTTTTTGTACAAGTTTCCTTTATTTTATTGAGTCTATTTAGCTTTATACCCCATTGTAATACAATTCTAGTATTTATCAAAAATATTGAGCTAAAGTTTCTATTCTTCAGTAAAAGTTTGGTTTGGTATTTCTAATAATAACCAAGATGATAACTACTGGTATGTAAATTAAGACCAAAAAGGCACAAGTCCAGCATTTTGTAAGCACAACGAGACTTTATACAGAAATTACGTATTTTATATATTTAGGGATATTTATATTTTCATTCGAAGGAAGGAAGAATAAGGAAATTCTGCTTATATGCGGCGTGACCAGAATTAAATTGCAGTGACGGTTTCAACTTTATTATATAGCAAAATGTGGAGGAATTTTGCGGTTATTGTGGTTAACAATATTTTTTTATAATATTTCTATAGATAATCCATACAAATAAATAAAATTGGAGTGTCTGTTTGTAATATTAAAGTAACCGCTTTTTACTAAGTGTATATGGATGTACCGATACACGGTACGTATACCAAAACATTTTTTTTTAAATTTTTGTCTGTTTGTTCCGGTGAATCTCTGACAAGGCTGGACTGATTTTGACAGGACTTTCTCTGGCAGATAGCTGATGTAACAAGAAGTAACTTAAGCTATTTTACATCTCGCTACGAACCATAGTAGCGGAGCAACACGCGAACGAAGTCGCGTGGGTCGGCAAGTCTTTAATAAGCTTCTGGAAGAATTAAATGTATTAATTTGATATTAAATGATATTTAATAAACAAAGTAATCTAATTTGGTGTCATTATCATTAAAAATATTTAGTATATAGGTACTTGTTCCATTGATGAGGCCTGTATCCCAATACTTTCCCAGGAATCCATACCTTTTGGAATCATTAAGGGTTTCGTGTAATTTATATTTTTCTCTTTAAGAGGTATTCCATTACCAAAGCCTATATTATAAAACATATCTTTGCTTTTTCTCGCTAACTGAGTCTCTTTCGATGAGTAAAAAAATACATTTGCATTGTGCAGCATAGCGACACTCCTTATCGTTAAACATATGAATTTTTTTATGTCGTTGTCTGTAAACAAAAAAAAAATTTAGCTTTATAATATTATATAACATTCAAAAAATTTTTATACATTACAATATTCAATTTACCATAATTTTTAAATAGATCGTATTTTCCACCAATTATAATCATCTGAGGATAGTCTGGTGATTCTGAAAAATTATCCTTAAGGGCTTGAATGCACATTTCTAAAGTATTCCACAGTGCTTTAATTTTACTCAAATCGAGTACCACACAGTAATATAGTTCTCTTTGTATAGGGATTGATGCCAAGACAGTTTTTAACATTTCCAATTTCCCGCCATACTCCCAGACGTGACATATAGTTTTCTCGATACCTTGTTTTTGGGAGGATTTTCTACCAAATGAGTATTCCAACACTAACGTTTCTCTGCTCGTATCAGCTTTCTCAAGGAAACTGTTTATCAAAGTAGTCTTTCCCTATAAAAAGAAATAAGGTCGAGACCAATGATATAATAGGACATTATAATACAAGTGTGCTAAGTTGATCGTTACAGTCGAGGCGTAACGGAGCCGAGAGAACTGTACTGTAGGTACAAAAAAAACCAATTATATAAACAAAAATATATTTGTATACAAAGAATAAGAGAAATTACAAAATTTTTTTTCAAAAAAGCGTAGCATTTATATAAATCCATTACCGTATTATAAAAAATAAACGTGTGTTTGTAGGCTGCTTACGTTCACAAAACATGAAATAAAGGACACATTACGTGCAATAGTGATGAAATAGTAGATTATGATACAAGTGTGCTAAGTTGGTCATTACAGTCGAGGCGGAAGGGTGTTGGAGCCCGAGCCGATAATCACCAACACGCACGAGTGCACATACACCTATTACAACACATTGTGTACAAAAAATCAGTGTGTTACTAAAATATACAAACTTACAGACATAAAAAGAAACAAACATATGCATAGATAATTCAATTCACGGCCTCGTACGGCTCGCTTATTATTTTCTCCTATAGTAGAGAAGCCAGCGCTGTCATGGATTGACGAATCTATGCATACATACATAAAACTTTATAAATAAGCATACATGTAGATCGTTCTATCCAGGACGCCGCACAGTCCACGTATTGTTTTCTTATATCTATTATATAGTACCGTACCGTAATTGTTTGAACAATCTATACATACATAGAAACAACTATATACAAGCATACGTGTAGATAGATCGATCCACGACGACTCACGGTCATCTATATATTTTCACATAGACGCCCCAGCGCCACTATGAATTCAATAATCAATACATACATACATAGAACTGTGTGAATAAGCCTTCGTGTAGATAGTTTAATTCACGACTACGCACGGTCAACTTATTATTTTCTCATATAGTAGACGTGCTGTGCGCCGCCATGGATTGAACTGTCTATACATACATACATACAAACAAAGAAACAACCCTTTGAACAAACCTATGCACATACAAATCATACGTATGTAAGAGTACAAAAAAGTCTACCAAAAATGCTGAGTATCCCGCAGACAAAGTCATGTGGATCGTTTATATTATCAATCCATTACCGCACTAGTGCGGTTGTTAAAAGCACTTGTGTGTTATGGAGTTGTTTACAAGAATAGTTTTTTTTACAAACTATAGGTTGGCGTTTCGTGCCTTGCCTGATGGTAAGCAATCACACGGTCTAGGATGGAACACGCCTTCCTAGAAGATACCTGTTTACTCTTGCTTTGAAGATACCCATATTGTACTTATCAGGAAACACAGACTCCGGCAGACCGTTCCACAGTTTCGCGGTGCGAATAAAGTGGATTCGAAGCGCGATAGTGAAATAAGCAACACTTTACGAGCAAGTGTGTTGAAAAAATATTATTGATATGTTATTCATCAGTAAGGTTTATCAACTTACCGTTGATTTACTTCCAACAACAATTATAGTACGTGCACATGAATTACCCTTGCTCGACTCAATTGTAGCCTTTTTTACCATTTGAACTGCTAAATCTGTCACAGACATGTTCTAATATAGAAAAAGAATACACCGTCACTAATAACATAACAAGAATTGGACGTCAGATTGCTAAGTGTATGCATATGAACCATGGTTACAATGTTGTTGTACTTTTTACCAACACGTTGCTAAGGTAAGTTATATAACACAAAGTTTGTGTGTGTATAATCTGTAATATTCATTATTGATTACCTAAACTCGAGATTCTATTGGTTCACAAACACATCCTCGCTCATCTCTGGTGGAAACGCAGAGTAAACAGTGGATAACAATCTTGTAACAATCTACCAAAAATGCAATTAAACACTGAATATAGAATATTAAATTTGTATAAAACGAGACAATATGATAAATGTTTAAAGTTATGTGATCTAGTGTTACAAGATAAAAGTGATCGTATGGTAGAGTATATTCGTATGCGTTCAATGACTATTCAAGCTAAGACTGCTGGAAATGGTTACGAAGAGGTGAATTACTATGCACAGCATGATGATTTGGTTTCAGCGGCTGTCGCTAAAACACCTCGGCCCGGTACTTCTTTCCAGAAAGTTGTAAGAACAGCACAGAAGGCTGAGGTAATTCTCTTTTAAAATTCTTGAGTACTTTCACATAAGCATTCGACCAGTCAATGGATTTACGTATGATATCGACATATTTCGGGAAATTCTACTGTGTTTAATTGTAAAGAATTACATTCTGTGTAAAAAAAAGGTAAATTCTAGATTCAAGAAATTGCTACATTCTAAGATAAATATCTAAAATATGTATATATATCAATTTCTTGTGTCTTGGTGCACCACAATATTTGTTACATACGAGGTTATTTGAATTCTTAAATTTAAACAGACAACTATTATGCAATTATTTTATTGACTAGTTTTTACCAATATATCAACATAGCATAGCTACATTGATGAATTGTGTCAAAGTAGTCGGGTGGTTTGGTGCACCCGGCATGCTCAAGCAAAATGCACTCTGTTTATTTTCGCATCAACAGAATTTTAAAGTTTGGTTTTACTATTAGCGAATAAATATATTTTGTGATGTAAATGCCCGTAGTATCAATTTAAACATCAGTTGAGTAGCAAGTTATATTTTAGGTGGGTTGGCATCGTCAGAAGGGGAAGGGTAAAATCTGGAATATTCTTAAAATTATATTTTTTTTACTTTTCAACATTTTTCTTATAATTAAATCATAAACACTTTAGGGTGAGCCTAGCGCGGGTTCGGGGCTAAGATTAACTTGGTAATGACTGATGAATGATGAGTTAGGTAGTTGCGGCCGTAAATAACAGAATTGTAGTATGCTACTTTTGCTTAATTTTGACTTGAGTACAATGAGCGATATACACGGCCGCTGCGCTGCTGAACTTTGTTGGACTCGCTGCCGTGTGTCTTGATAAACGCTTACGATAATTTACGTTAAAATATTTTCAGAAATAATCAATGGGTTAAATACGTATTTGCTTATTAAATATTTTAGGATGGATTTCAAGTCAGGGCAACAGTTAAGTCCAGCGCCGGTACACTCAACTCAGCACGTGTTCGCACCGCGCGGACAGCTCTACACACAGCATCGCGGGCTTCACGAGCAGCCACAGCGCTGGCTGGGGGCACTACATTTACTTTAGACGCTCCGGTTACCCTCAGATTCTTAAAAAAAGACGATAGAATGTTTATTTCAGCGGCGAAAACTCTATTCGAATACATATACTACTGTGAGGGTAATGTACGTAAGGTCTGTTATCTACTTATCCTTTCTATATAACTAATTATATTTAAAAGTATATAAGCCTTCAGTGATTTTTTAATCATTCCAGGCTATGGAAGTAGCTTTCCAGGCACAAAAAGCTGAAGACGCAAATGACTGGTGGTGGAATTTTTCTCTCGCCCGTTGTTACGAAACACTTGGCATGTACAGAAATGTAGAAGATTGCTTACGACAAGCTCTTAAAATTAATAAACACATTTCTATATATTTGCGATTGATCGCTATGTACGTAGGTTTGAATCAGCCTTTATCTGCTGTGGAAATCTGTAAACAAGGTCTGTTAATATTTCATGATTATACACCATTGCTGTTAGAACAGGCACGCATACACGAGCAACTGGGAAACTTTTCTGTCGCAGTTAATTATTACCGATTAGTTGCAACTCAAGATCCAACAAATATGGAAGCTGTTGCAAATATAGCTATGTATAACTTTTATAATGATCAACCAGAAATAGCATTAAGATATTACAGGTGAGATCGAAATTTAACTTTACCCCATTATTTTTTTTAAACTCAATGCAAACAATAGTTCTTCTGATTTTTTCCTTTCAACTACACTCATTTTCCTATTTCAGAAGATTATTAACAATGTGTCCACCAGGACCGGAAATATATAATAACATGGGACTCTGCTGTCTTTATTGCAACCAGTGGGATCTGACGCTGCCATGTTTTAGACAAGCACTTTATTATGCAGCGAGTGCCGAATCTCGTTCTAATATTTGGTTTAATTTGGCTCACGTTGCATTGGTAAATACTCTCTTCCATGAACTTATTAATTAACCATTTAAAAAACGATAAAGATAATATTTAATATTTACAGTCAACAGGGGACATGACACTTGCTCGACGATGTCTCCTTGCTAGCTTAGCTATTTCCGAACACGGGCCGTCACGACGAGCATTAAAGGCATTGGATATTCGTCTACGTGCAAGAAATATAACAATCTAAAAATAAATAATACTATATATATTTATATTAAATGGCTTTAATTTGTGAATACATTGTATTCACTTGATATTTCCATACAAAACCGCATGCTCCCCGACGTTTAACTTGACAGGTTTTTAGGTTCCAGATTTTGCGTTTTTGTGTGTGTGCATTTGCAATCTATTTGCATAATCCTAACCAGTGATGGCCCAGTGGTTGAAATTTCAAGTCTTACTCGGGAGGTCCGAGGTTCGATCCTGGGCACACACCTCTGACTCTGAGTTATGTGTGTTTTAAGCAATTATATATCACTTGCTTTAACGGTGAAGGCAAACATCGTGAGGAAACCTGCACTCCTGAGAGTTCCCTAAAAGTTCTCAAAGGTGTGTGAAGTCTGCCAACCCGCACTGGGCCAGCGTGGTGGACTATGGCCTAATACCCTCCTCATTCTGAGGAGGAGACCCGGCTCAGCAGTGGGCCATTGAAGGGTCGTGATGATAAATCCTAACCAACAATAAATGCTCTTCTCTCTTATCTTTTGTTAATCGAATTTTTTTTGCAAAAATTCGTACGACCTTATTTTCTTTTATGATATTTTGAGCCGGAGGTAATAACCTTCTAAATGTTATCATGATATAATAATTTCCTAGTGCAAATGCCATGAAGTATATAACAAGATTAGAATTCTCAAATTTTATTTAAAAACGATTATATTTTCTTTTCACTAGATTCTTATTTACATTTATACATATTATATTTTGCTTATTGAATGAAATATTCCGGTGATCTTATTAATGTTTTATTGAAAAGCTTTTCATAGCTCCATGCATAGATTTAATACAAAACTCAATTGCTATACATATATTAAAATTTGTTCAAACAATTAATTGTAACTAATTTTTCATTTCTCAATCAATCTACTGTAAGATATTAAGGTTAGTTTTGTCGTATTTGTATCAATGTAAAAAGCTAAAATATTTCTAAAGGAGTAAATGCCGCATCTACTAAGTCACACACCAGCCAGTGTGGCTGGCTCTCTTAAACATTGATTCTGAAATTGTGGATAAGGTGCTTTCCTGCGTTTGTAGACTACTTATGTACTGTTAATTATGATGTTGGCAACACTTATAATTTGAGTAGCATCCTGTTACTTGATTTAATGTTGGTACGACTGATATGAGTAGCATCCGGTTAGTTGAATGTTGGCCAACTGATAAGCACAAATCAAGGAAGTGGGTATTGCAAAATAAATACGCCGTCACGACAGAATTATGATGGATTACATCGCGAGTATTCTTAGTAGTAGCTCTGAAGCTCTGAGTTTAAAGGGTCATAAGGGTTATACCCCAGGAGGATATTATATTCTAGTCAAGCCGTCATAATGTTAGTCTGCATATAGACTACTACACTAATTCTTCTCTCTCTTTTCATTGATTAACAGTACTTTAATTATAATTTCTACAATATGACATTTAGTATTTACTAATACTACTTATATCCTATGTATATCCTTGGAACGGTGTTTTTTTCGGGATAAAAAGTTTCCTATGATCTCCCTAGAAAGTATCCGTGTACCAAATTTTAATGAAATCATCAGTCGTGCAGCCGTCCTGTGCGTCTGTCTGTTTGTTCTGGCTAGAGATTAGAAATGGCTGGACCGATTTTGACGGGAGTTTTACTGGTAGATAGCTAATGTAACAACTTAGGCTCTTTAAAATCTCGCTACGATCTATAAGAGCGGAGTAACGCGCGACTTCGTTCGCTCTTATAGGCTTTTATATATAGATAGATAGACATTTATTTCCAAAAAAACACACTGTATGAAACATAGAACAATTTTGACAAAGGTATGTTAAAAAAATGAAATTAGTGGTTTTATGAAACCACGATGCAAGAGAAACTTTTTTTCAGATTGTAGGCATTTAACTGAATATTTTTGTGACCGCCCTTCACTTTACATCTACTCCGCAGTCGGTTGTGATGCGATATGCGAACGTGCGATAGATGGGCAACAAAATTTAAAAAACAAAATTTTAAAAGAAAAAAAAGTTTCACTTTTATAAAATAAGATTAACAATAGCTGCCTACCATGTCTGTTTCATGGTAGTGTTACTCGAATCATTTAATTAATCATAGTAGGTAGTTATGGATGCGACCAAGGCTCTACCTTTTCCATTTTTATACCTATGCATTTCTGAGTTTCCTCTGAATTAGTTTCTTGTTTCGTCCTTTTTAGATTACTTTTTTACGTAGTCGGGTTATGGTTTTTTAAACTTTATTATTAATAACTAGCCGACCCGCGCGACTTCGTTTGCGTGTTGCTCCGCTACTATGGGTCGTAGCTAGATGTTAAATAGCCTAAGTTACTCCTTGTTACATCTTACTATCTGCCAGTGAAAGTCCCGTCAAAATTGGTCCATATCAGAGATTAGCCGGAACAAACAGACAGACAGACAAAAATTGTAAAAAAAAAATATTGTTTCGGTATATGTGCCGTGTCTACATATGCACTTAGTAAAAAGCGGTTATTTTAATATTATAAATAGACACTCCAATTTTATTTATTTGTATGGATTCACTACTCTCGTTGGTGAAACTAATAAAATAAAATAATGCACGAATTAATTCTTTCACAAGGAACAGAATTAAAATACCAAATTTTCAGGAAAGACTTTAGTGGCACTTAGAATTGCCTAGTATGCGCATTTTTTTGCATTTACAGCGGCTGTAGTTACACTCGGCAGTACAATTGCAGATTTCGGGTTTGATCTTAATACGAGTCGCCTGAATTTGGTATAACTGAGGGTTGAAATGAAGAGAGGCCTCATTCTTATCTATATACAATAATTTTAGCTGCCGGAGTCGCGTTAAAACAAAAATTGTACACGATAATTATTAATAATTTTTAATTAATCATACTTACCGTAACCAATATGACTTAAGACAAACGTTCAACGTTATGCGTTACTGCAATCTCCTTATAAAATAATAGTAATTTTAGTCACAAATACTTCATGTACTATTAGATTTTATGTTTTGTCAATATGTAAAAACACAACAAAAAAATATTCGTGTACTCTAGACAAGTAAAAAAAGTTTGTCATCTTTCACAGACCATTAGTAGACTTCGGATCACGGCACTTTATTCCGTGTTTAATGTACTGAATTCAAAGCTTATATTATGATAATTTTTTAATACGGAGTTTTCGTAATTGTAAACAATTTTTATAAGTATATTTCATGTTGACTAATTCATCACTCGGTTATATAACTAGTTTTTAAGGGATAAAATAATGTTGGACAACTCGACTTTTTATCATTAATCCAAATATATATTTTCAATATCTCTGGTATATAAACTTAATAAATATTAATTAAATAGTTCTATTACATTGAAATATTCAGATGTATATGTTTAAATATTTTCGATACAATATTTGTCATAGAATGTGACAGATATGACACGCATTACTGTACAGCAATACGAAAACACCAGAGAGACTGAGTCAAATCTATCGCACTAAAGGTTGTATATTGTCTACACGTCGGTATACTTGACATAATATAAAATTATCTACCCGCCAATACTACTTTATAAACGGTGTTGCTAATAATATATTATTGCTTTTGCTAGATTTGGCGAGAGCATTGCTGCCGGCAGATTATATCATGAATAATATCATTAACGTCAATAATTAAATGATTTAGTTGATTAATCTTGTAAACAAATTATTTATGTAGGTATGTAGAGTGTAGTTCCAGAAATTTGAATTGTCTAGATAAATTCTAGATCTTTACAGATAGTATAGGTATATTTATATATATATATATACTATCACACTTTTATACAGTTTTTTCTTGGACTAAATATGTGTAAATATTAAAAAGCACTGTACTGACTAATACGAATACGTACTTAGGAATCTTGTCAATGTTAAGTCCAACGGTTAATAATCCCTGTATTTAATCAAAAAAAATAGAATATAAGGAACGGAGCTGCAGCAAATATTCATTCACTGACGAGAGGCCCAACATATTAGTATCAACAAAATGTTTTTACGTACTTTAATATTTTTTTTATTCATAAGTAGCATACTTGCTACTGAATCATGGAAGAAACCTGGTTGTCATGTAAGAGGTAGGTTATTCATTAGTTAATAATTTAAGCTGTTACTGTAGCATGTAACAGACCTAACAATTATATTTGGAGTTGTCTATTAATTACGTGAGGCATTTTTGAGAATTTTCGACTCCCTTGGTGAGATTTCGTAAGATTTTCCTCAAATCCCTCCCCCCTCCCCTAATCTCAAACGAGATTCTTCAAAATTTATGTTTTGGTTGTAAACGTTTTGGATTACTGAGAAATAAAAAGAATTTGTTATTTTACTTTTATTGAAGACTAGCCGACCCGCGTGACTTCGTTCGCGTGTTGCGTTGTGAGTCCCGTCAAAATCGGTCTAGCCATTTAAGAGATAAACCGGAACAAACAGACAGACAGACAGGCAAAAATGGTCGAAAATGTTGTTTTGGTATATGTAATAATGTACCGTGTATACATCTATATGCACTTAGTAATAAGCGGGTATTCCAACATTACAATAGACACACTAATTTTATTTATTGGCATGGACTAGCAAGGACTAGTATTTGTGAACATTACTGTAATTTAAAATCACAATCATAAAATTAAATAATAAATATTAAAAAAATTTAGAACAGATTTATTCTAATTCAGTCCATGGAATCATATTTGGCCATATTTTATTCTAGAAATAATTTTTTCCGCAATTTTACACCGTTCACCACAGAAAAAAATTACGTGATATTTGCTAAGACCCCTCCTAAGTGAGATTTGGAATTCTTTTCGATTTAGCTTGATCCCCTCTCCCCCTTAGAACACCTCACGTAATTAATGGTCGCCCCCTTATCTGATTTATCATGTTGGACGAGTTGAATTTATCTAAATAAACAAAGAATTCTTTATTACATTTTATAATATAATTCTCTTATGACCATATGACATACAGTAATCAAAATTAAATTATTCTTCTTAAAGGACAGCCACTAAATAAAATATCATTTTGTATTGAAATTCTTTTTCTCCAATAGTATCTAAGTAAAGCGCCCAAACCCGCAGATTGCCGAGTACCAAAAAATTAAGTAGGTAAACTTTTAAATTACAAAATTTCATTACACGGACCTTCCACGATCAAATTTTTAAATTATTTTTTATTTGTCTATTTTTCTTATGTTTTTTTTATTTGTCTATAGGTCACAAGAAGAATATTACAATACCAGATTGTCTCAAATTCGAAATAACAACTAATGCGTGCCGCGGATACTGCGAGTCGTGGTCTCTACCAAGCATCATGTTGGGATTTAAGAGGCATCCCGTTACTTCGTTAGGTCAATGCTGTAATATTATGGAGTCTGAAGATGTAAGTTATTATTATTAATATAACAGATATTGTAAATAAAAATATTTGTTACCTAGCGCTTAATTCGAGAACTGCTGGACTGATTTGGCGATTTTTTTTCAATTATTTGTTTTTGAAGCTTCTAATGTAGAGAAGAATTATAATCCAAAAAGTTACGCTTAATTGCACGTAGAGAAAAGTTTGTTCGAAGATAAAAATATTCTTAGTGAGAGATAGAGGTAGGTAGAGATAGAGGTAAGTTAAAAACTATATGAGTATAAAATTTCATGCACATCCCTCTAGCTGTTCTGGTAAGAATATCCCACAGGAACTCTAATTTTTCCGGAAATAAATATTTCTATGTTTTGATTCAAGTTACAAACTTTATGTGTATCAAATTTCATTCGTACCTGTTTGACTCTTCTTGGACGAATAAAAACTATTTATCCCACAGAACCTATAGTTTATGCTGGGAAAAGTATTGTATTTGTGAACAAGTTCATAAAATCAAGTTACACAATATTTGTTTTTGTTTGTTCCTTTTTTTGTTTAAATATGTTCAAAATTTAGCTGCCTCTATTTTCATTTTATTTAGTAATTTTGGTTTGAGTAAATTTGGTTTCAGTTGGCAACACTGCTTATTTGTTCTTATCCAGTTTATAATGTATCCGTGTACCAAATTTTGATCGAATCACTCCAGACGTTTTAACATGATGTGTGCACTAACAAACATCAGACATACAGACAAAAAAATTAAATATTATTTTTATATGGACTGTTACTTATTTCGCACGACATCTACAATTTTTTCAAGACACGACATATCTAAAGCCCTTTTATCCCACAGGAACCTATTCTGGATAAAAAGTATTCTATGTGCTAATTTCAAGTTATAAGTACCACGCATCTTCTGCTCCGTCGCGCCAAATACTTATTTCTTATAAAAAAAGGAAATCTGTCTTGGCTCGCCTACAAGCATCTGATTGGCCCCCTCCAAGTTGTTTTTGTATTGCGCCCCTGTCTACTATTTTTTTAAATCAAATTATAAAATATATGTATTTTATTTCTGGCGCCCTTAAAAGCTTCACGGTGCCTTTTCCGCTCTGGCATCGTCGTGCGCCCCACGTCCTTGCATATGGACGACGCGTCCTTGCATACACAATTTAATTTTTATTATATTAGTTATTCTTGCATGAATAAAGCCCTCATACCCCATAGTAACTTCCAACTGTAATATATGAACAAAATTTAATTCTTATTATATTAGTTATAAATTATAATTCGCTGAAGCTACACTATTCCTGAATAACACAGGTGATGTGAGTGCTTAAATTAATATTGTAATTTAAAGGATTAGCCATTTTGTTTATACCTACTGGCCCGATTATATAATTTTTTTAAATTTGAAAATGTTTCAATACTTATTTTAGTGACATATCTTTATAATTTCAGATTCCAGTAAAGGTGTTATGTTTGGACGGCGAAAGAAACTTAATATTTAAATCTGCTGTATCTTGTGCATGTTATCACTGTCAAAAAGAATGAATTTCTGCATAATAAGAATCATTACTATTATAATATTGTACCTACTGTAGTCATAGAATGAGCATGGTATTAGTTTATATAGTTATAAAATGTAATTTGTGATTTGCAATGTGACGTCATCATGAGATTTTTGAAATAAAACATATCCAACAATTAATTAACCTTTTTTTGTGTAAATACCTACATAAAAAAGATTTTGAAAATTAATTGCTCGGATGGAATCTAACTAAAGCAAGGTTTATATTACACGTAGTGGATATGGAACCCTCAGGATCATTTCGTTGTCCGTCTCTCAGTCTGTCTATATACCTTCCTCAAATATTCAGGTCAGTGCCCCCTTAGAGCTGCAAACAAATGAAACTTCTAAATCAATTGTACAAGAAAAACACTTTTTGATTGCCTACCAAACCCTTATTCTCAGATACATGTGAAGGTATCATGTTAAAATTAATATATGTAAATAATTCGGCCAAGTGCGAGTGTGAAACTCGCGCACCGAGGGTTCCGTACAGTTTCAATAAAGGGAGCAACAATATCAAATTTTTATTTTCGTATGGGGGTATCAAAACTAGTACTTTGGGGCGTTTAATTCTGACAGTAGAAATGTGTATTTTAATTTACATATAAATATGTGTATGATAACTTACAAGAAAATATAAGAAAACATGATAAAAAATGTTTTAACAAAAAAAAATTAAACGATTTCAAACTTTGAAAAATGTAATAAAAACGAATCAGTTCAAAATTACAATAATTTTTAAGTCGGTGAATATACTCCTATAAAATATATATTGTCAAACATAAGAGTGTTATTCAAAAAAATTGTACGTAACGGATATGAATATTCATTAAATCTTCTTTTTCTTTGCCCTCGCCTCTTCCCGTTACGCGGGGTCGGCTTTCTTAATCATTCGGTGCTATTCACTTCGCTGGTAAGCATCGTCATCTCTAAGGCCAAGCTTTTGCATGTCTTTCCGGACATTTGTCATCCATCCATTTTTGTACTTTTTCACGATATGGTCATCGGGTCTACGCATAACATGTCCGTACCACCTTAGCTTGGACTCTGTAATAGGCTTTACTTTGAAACTCCCTCTTACGTGTTCGTTACGCACTTTATCTTTAAGAGTGATTCCAGCCACCCAACGTAACATGCGCATTTCAGTGGTATGAAGTTTTTGCTCATGGACTTTCTTCGATGCCCACGTTTCATTACCATAGAGTAAAATAGGTCTCACAGCTGATTTGTACACCTTGCCTTTGGTTCTAATCGGCATTTTTGGATCGCAGACATTGTTCTGTGCGTAATGTCGGCTGTTATCGATCCGTCTTCCGCTAGTACTGATCCTAGGTTTTTAAATTTTTTTACTCTAGTTAAGGCTACGCCATCCAATTTGACTTCCGCGCTTAATGGATAAATTCGTCGGGGTTGAAGTAGCATACCATGCACTCTGTCTTGGTTCTGATTATACGAAATCCGTTTATTTCAAGAGATTTCCTCCATTGCTCTAAACTTTCTTGAATCTCGTTTATACTGTCAGAGATGAGCACAATATCATCTGCATATAAAAGGATCCATGGTGTGGGTTTATGGATTTTCTCGGTTAGGTAATTCATGGTGATATTAAAAAGTAAGGGACTTAGTGCGCTTCCTTGATGAACTCCTACATTGATATCGAAGCTCTCAGACGGGCCGGCTGGAC
Organism: Limenitis camilla; assembly: GCA_905147385.1. Lineage (NCBI taxonomy): Eukaryota > Metazoa > Arthropoda > Insecta > Lepidoptera > Nymphalidae > Limenitis > Limenitis camilla. The sequence goes on along the minus strand of LR990234.1, from coordinate 6,758,859 downwards.
TTCTGACACAAGTTTTTTCATGACCAGTCTGATTGCATGGATTGCGTCTGTTGTTCCCTTCTCAGATGTAAAACCTGATTTTCTGTTAGGTTAAATAGGTTTAAAGGCGTTCACTTAGGAAATCGTTCCCAAATTATGAGGCTGTGAGATGTGAGTTTTACACCTCGATAATTTGCACATTCTCGAACATCGCCGACCACATGCCGACTAACGGTCGATGCGCGGTTTTTGAATAAAGCGGAGTTTCAGTGGGACACAAATCGGGCTTACTTGCGGTAGGTATCCTCTTTTTTTCTGTGATCGTTGGTGCATATACAGTGTAAACTTTTTTATTTGGAAAAATAAAGGAAAGATTCTCAACGCAGAGGTCGAAGGGAAAACTTGCAAGAAATTAAAGAACCCTAAATACAAAGATTTGGATAAAGCTATGCTATTATTATAAATTAAACTCAGCTTCAAGATCAAATACACTTTTATTGCATTTACTTCAGCAAACAATACGTTATTATATAAAGTTTCGTCTCAACCTTTAAATCTTTTAATCTGGAATTATACAATATGGCACCCAACAGAGTATCTATCTCTTCACACCTTTTTTTATTAAATTCCCATAGCAAATCCCGCTAAGTGCCATCACAGAGCTACAACTTTAACATTTTCGCGGGAAAGCTCCAGATTGGTCAATTTAATATCATCGATCGCTATTCCTTTTTATTGACCAATCAATCGCCTTAGCTTTCACGATCGGCCCCGAAATAGGAATATTATTCTGGTGCTGTCGGTGAAACTATAATAGTGTACTTCTTTTTCGGTTTGACTTCTTTCAAAGCATCAGAAGGATGGCTCGGAAGATTCAAGCAATTTTCATCACAAGCGCCACATTCGAAATTTAAGTGATTTATATCATTCATATCATCGATCGCTATTCCTTTTTATTGACCAATCAATCGCCTTAGCTTTCACGATCGGCCCCGAAATAGGAATATTATTCTGGTGCTGTCGGTGAAACTATAATAGTGTACTTCTTTTTCGGTTTGACTTCTTTCAAAGCATCAGAAGGATGGCTCGGAAGATTCAAGCAATTTTCATCACAAGCGCCACATTCGAAATTTAAGTGATTTATATCATTCATATCATCGATCGCTATTCCTTTTTATTGACCAATCAATCGCCTTAGCTTTCACGATCGGCCCCGAAATAGGGATATTATTCTGGCGCTGTCGGTGAAACTATAATAGTGTACTTCTTTTTTGGTTTGACTTCTTTCAAAGCATCAGAAGGATGGCTCGGAAGATTCAAGCAATTTTCATCACAAGCGCCACATTCGAAATTTAAGTGATTTATGTACAAACAGTTTACAATTTAAATTATAAAAATGAAATGAATATAAAATGTTATAGAAATCTTAAAAAAATATCGAATTTGATATTCAGAAATAAATATTGAGTATCGATATTTCTAGATTAAAAATATATATATCTATCGATTTTATTTCTGGAAAAAAATATTGATATTGTTTTCTCTAATCTATGCTGCGTTGTGCAGTGTTACCAGCATAGCTGCTTTGTAGCTAGATCTGGCTATTTATCCATGAGCTACAAACCAAAAAAAATGGTGATTATATAATATAGCCAATTTTTCTAGCAACTTTTCAATCTAACACATTTTTTCGCCATACTTAGTTTTTTTACCAATTTCAGCCAATAACTACTAATCTTTGGGTTAAAAATAATATTTGTTATAAAAAAATTATGGGTTGATTCTATTTGTTTAACTTGAACGATTCTTCTATTGAAAATAATATATTATGCCAATACTATTTTGATTATTAAAATTTTTTTTTAGTAAGTACCTATTTTTGTTAAAATGTGTTCAAAATAAATGTAGTCTACTTTTAGCAAAGGATCTAACTATAAAGTTTTATATACTATCATCTTTGCTGTAAAGATAATGGGTTAATTGGCAACACTGGTGTTGTGATCTGTGGACTCTGTGGTTGATTGAATACAAGTGAGAAGTGAAAATAACTACGAATTACGATTAAAATTAATTTACGTGTAAATGTATTGTTTTAGAATTATAGTTATCAAAATTTAGATTTAAAACCTCTGATGTATTTATAACTGACCTCATATATTACAACCTTAAACGACATGGCTCATTGAGTGTAAGTTGGAGAGATTATGCTCATTATTCTCATTATTCTATATTACCCATATCTGGACTGTATTTAATTACCTTAGTACTTATGCTGTATAAACATTTGGAAATTATTGTCCTTTACTTGGAAGGAAATTATTAACCATGAACTTCATCATTTTTCACAAAATTGAATTGGGACACTAACCTACTTATTACTAAAGAATTATTATTTTATATTTATTGCCATACTATATTGTTCAGACATTGAAAAATATTTTCTGAACCTTATAACTCTAGCTTCATGTATATTCTTATTAAAATATGGCTTATTGCAGCTTTTTTTAAATACAAATATCAGGGTGATGATGAGTCAGACACAATTTATAATACTAATAGTTTGTTTAAAATGTTTTTATGACACTACATAATTTTCAATTAGTTTTACACAAAACCTATATGATTCATTCTCATAGAATCCACTATTCTAATCCACCTTTAAACATATCCATGTACCAAATTTCATTCAAATTGGTTCTGGTGTTTTAACATGGTGTGTGCAATTCTATGGTTTTATTATATGTATAGATTAATTTTAATTACATAAGCAGGTTTAAACATTTTGTTGCTAGTATAATAAAACTGCACAAAGTAAGTTTAAATACAAAATAGTTTATTTCAAGAACATTTTTTACCACTTTTGAAATAAGTCAGTCAGTCTGTTAGTCTAACTATAGCTCAGAAGGCATTTATCAGTTTGACAAAACCAGAGATTAACAATTACTTAACTTTTTATATCATATTTGTCTATGTGTTTAGTATAAATCAGTATTCCAATTTTAATTATCTTGTTTAACGGCTCTGGGTACCAGTATTCCAAATATACAAAATGTTACCAGAATTATATTGATTGTACTGTAAGAATACCTATCAGCACATTATCAACTATGTGTACTACTTGAGGGTACTGTAATACGTACACCTATTCCAGGCGAACTGTGTATCTTGTGAACTTTCTTCCACATGTAAATAAATATATCATTTTTTAACATTGATGTGATTTACTCATCACAACACTTCAATGGCCCACTGCTGAGCCGGGTCTCCTCCCTCAGAATGAGGAGGGTATTAGGCCATAGTCCACCACACTGGCCCAGTGCGGGTTGGCAGACTTCACACACCTTTGAGAACTTTTTGGGAACTCTCAGGAGTGCAGGTTTCCTCACGATGTTTTCCTTCACCGTTAAAGCAAGTGATATTTAATAGCTTAAAACACACATAACTCAGAGTCAGAGGTGTGTGCCCAGGATCGACCCTCGGACCTCCCGAGTAAAACTTGAAGTCTCAACCACTGGGCCATCACTGCTTATTTTGATTGCATATTTTTGATTTGATTTAATTATCAGTGAATTAGGTTAGGTTTAATTAATTTATTAACTACATTGACATTACATTTTTTCAGATATGGTGTCTTTCACTAAGGCCTAAAGGTAAGCTGAAACTCACATTACATGTCATAAAGCTTGGCAGGATATATACTGTTATATTATATTTAAATTATTGCTACACAAACATTTAATTCATAATAAAATTGAGTAACCCAATTTTATTTTCTTCAAGAAGTGTTTTAATTGTGTAACAGATGAGGATGAATTCTTCTTAGCATTCCATGGATTCACTGTGCGAGTACTAGGTTTACTGTGTAAAAGTGAGGAACTTCGAGTAGAGCCTGAGACTAAGAGGCCCCATTCCAATACACATTTATGTTCACCATCTCTATTCATGTTATTCAATTCAAACCATACGTTGCGGGATCGCATTTGCGTTCTATCACAATCAGTAAGGACATGCTGACTTTAATTTTATCATTCCATCTTACCCATGAGGGGATGGGTCACATCATCATCAACTATAGAATAAGTTCTTTAAGTGTACTATGTCTGAACCAAAATCCTGGGATATTTTTCGGTTTAGCCGAAGCGTTTGTTCATTATCCATTAGTGTCTGGGCGAGGGTGTTTGGGTGCACAAGTAGTGACTGATTGTGATGTGAAAATCTGCGGTAAACATTAGGCAGAGAATGGGCCCCCTTGCGGGACACCTGCTTGTAAGGCGAAAGGTAATTTGAGTGCGACACTGATAATCCGGCAGTGCGGTTTTGATTTTAAAGAGCAGTCCTTCGTGCCATACGCGATCATATATATTTTAGGTCTGTACGTGGCCAAGAGCCACCGGTTTTTCTAAGAGGAGGAATAATATTGTCAGGTTTTTTTAATTTTCTGGAGGCTTTCCACAAGAAGTAATTGGATATAGCTTTAGCGCCTATGTCAGAGATTTAGTTACAAAAACTATTACTATACGTGGGATTGCGTATACTGTCATGAGAAGTTATATAAATTTGAAAACCTTGAGTTTAAAAGGGGGGGTGCAACTAAAATTTGAACCATTAACAAAGAATGTTAACCTGCTCTATACCCAATTCCTCACCTGTTTATAGCAAATATTTCGTGTTTAGGCTAATAAGAACAGATTCTTCGGTGTTATTTCCTACACATGTTAATTTTGAGTAGTCTGCGCTATATCGAACTCCTCAGCCGCTTACAGTAGATAATTCGTTTTTAGGTTAATAGAAGGATAACTTCTTAAGTGGTTTTTCAGAACCATTTAAACTTTTTAATGCATATTCAAGTCGGGGATAAATTAAATATTAAATTTAAGAATTATTAATATTATAAACATATAATCCATACAAATAAATAAAATAGGAGTGTCTGTTTGTAATCTTAAAATAACCGCATTTTACTAAATGCTTACGGAGGTATTAATGTTGTTTTTGTCATATTTGTATATGACAAAAACAACATTTTTTACAATCTTTGCCTGTGTTTGTTTGTTCCGGCTAATCTCTGAAATGGCTGGATCGATTTTGACGGGACTTTTACTGGCAGATAGCTGATGTAATAAGGAGTAACTTAGTCTAATTAACATCTTGCTACGACCCATAGCAGCAACCACCACGCAAACGAAGTCGCGTGGGTCGGGTAGTGTAAATTAACGTTGATAATATGTGGTAAAACAGTGTTTGAAATTTTGATATTTAGGAATTTGTATTGATAGAATAGGTTAGTTTATTTATAAAGCGTTACTGTCGTTTTCTGGATTAGTAAGAGTCAGCGCGACACAATCTTCCCCGATTACGGGCCTGTGTTTATTCATTCCTCGTATTAAATACCAATACTAATCATAATATGTCAACCAATTTTATATTTAGGTCAAACTCGTACGGGGTCATCACTTAGTATTTTATAATTTTTTGTTAAGTATATACATGTTATTAAATGTATATTTTGATTTATATTAAGATGGCTGAGGTGGATCCTGAAACATTACTGGAGTGGTTGCTGACTGGCCAGGGAGATGAGCGGGACATGCAATTAATTGCACTTGAGCAACTATGTATGTTGCTGTTAATGTCAGATAATGTGGACAGATGTTTTGAAAGGTAAAAAATATTAAAGAAGTATATTTAGAAAAATTATTTCGCCTAGTGGTCAAAATTCGCCCATAATTCATTTAAATTACTTTAACAATATACAAAAGAATATAAATGCCTGTGTGTCAAATACACGGTAGTTGTATAATGTTTTTTTTTAAATTAAAATATTAGCATTCTGCATTCCTTCGCTATATTAACTATAAGCGTGGGCTCCGTCCGCGCAATTTTCGTAAAAAGGGGTAGGTACAAAGTTTTTGCTTCACGTTTTAATAGGTATAAAGATATATAATTTTTTTATTTTGGAAGATTTGTATTGAAAAATTGTTGTGAAAAGATTCATTAGACATTTTGCATATAGTATTATGGTTAGGGGTCATAAATTATTAGTATTATATTAAGGGTTTTCTTTATATTAATGTTTAAGTTTTTAAGTATATTAAAAACTTAAACATTAATATTATTAGCTTTTTTAAGCTTATCTGTTACAAAAAATTGATAATATTTTTACAGCTGTCCTCCACGAACCTTTTTACCAGCTCTGTGTAAAATTTTCCTTGATGAATGTGCTCCAGACAATGTATTAGAAGTTACAGCTAGAGCAATTACTTATTATCTAGATGTTTCTGGTAAGCTTTGATGAAGAAGAATTATTTTTATTTATTTGTTATAATAGATTTTCCTTGTACTGATATGAATGTTTTTATTATAATAAAACTTAAGAATAATAATATTATTTGCAGCTGAATGCACTAGAAGAATTGTAGCTATCGAAGGTGCAGTAAAAGCCATTTGCAGTAGACTACTGACAGTTGACCCCAATAATAGAACTAGTAAAGACCTAGCTGAACAATGTATTAAAGTAAGAAATAAGTTTTATTTTATTTAAATTACATTGTAAGTTATTCCTATATAACTATTGAGAATAAGTAGTATAGCTTCCGGCATATTGTGCAGATATCACACATGATTGGTTCTTCCGCGACAGTTTGTTCCCGCGCGGATTCAACTACCAATACAGGAACGCAGCATGCTCCCAATGCGCAACTATTCCCACTATTTTTGCTCAGACCTACGGATTATAATGTTTTTATAAAAATACATATTTCCTTTAATTTTATTTCACAGGAACTATTAATTTTATTCGAAATAAAAAGTGCCTTATGTTCTTTACTGGCTTGTTAGCTATGTCTATGTAAAGTTCTGTGTAAGTTGCTAGGTTATGGTGTAAAATATACAAACCCACCGACACACTTTTGAATTTATAATACTAGTATTGATATATTATTATTTAATACTTTTTCAATGTTCAAAATTGATAGTTATTTTTGTAAGGTTCTTGAACTCGTGTGTACCCGTGAAGCTGGAGCTGTATGGGAAGGAGGCGGCCTTCCTTCAGTTTTGCACTTTATAACACATCATGGAACATCAGTACATAAAGATACTCTCCACTCTGCAATGGCAGTTGTTTCTAGGTAAAATTATGGTTTAATCTTTTTGAATACATGAATTGATGCAGCAATTGTTTCGTCTGATTACGTAAAGCTTTCTTATTATTTAGGGTATGTGGCAAGATGGAGCCCGGAGATGCTCGGGTCGGCGACGCCGTGTCCTCGCTGTCGGCGCTGCTCCGCCACTGCGACGCTCGTGTAGCGGACGCGGCGCTGCGATGCTTCGCGTCGCTGGCGGATCGCTTCGCTAGAGCGCACGCTGATCCCGCGCCGTTGGCTGAACATGGTATTTGCATATTCAAACTATTTATATATATTCAAATAAATATACTTACGAAATAGCGGTCATTACGCTTTTCGTGTTACTACAAGTACATGAAATAACTGGCAAAATATCAATATTCATCACACAAAAGCTTTCAAAGCGATATGATGTTTAGTAACATATAAAAAAATTAGACTAATTCTTAAGAGCCTTAACATGACGAAATTACGTACCTTACTTAACGTATAAATTATTTATGTTTAGGTCTGATTGAAGAGTTAGTGCGACGCCTAGGATCTACAGAAAGTTCTGATGATAAATGCCTCATGCCTTCTGTGTCTACCACTGTTAGTTTGCTATCAACTCTCTGTAGGGGGTCAGCACAAATTACACATGTGAGTATCTGTTAGTTTTACTACAATTTAACATAAAAGATTGAAAACACTCGTGTAATATAATGTTTTTTTAGGACTTGGTTAGACTAGACCTATGTTCAGCAATTGAAGCTGCGGTGCAGGCAGATGAAAGATGGTGCTTGGAGTGCATGCGTCTTGTGGATTTGCTTCTTGTGTTGCTATGTGAAGGACGGCATGCCATACAGATGTAAGTAATTATATATATGTCATTAATCTATACTAATATTATAAAGCTGAAGAGCTTTTTTTGGCTGACGCTACACGCTAATCTCAGGAACTCTTGTAATGTTGGGTAGCTCGTTTATCCAGGAAGACTATATAGGCTACTGTCACATTACGACCAATAGGAGCGAAGCATCCCGCAGACGAACTCACGCGACTCGGCTATTATATCTAGAAAAGGACATCTAACTTCTACTATTCTTAACATCATCTAGCTTCGAGTATAGTTGATTATTATTTTTTTAAAAGAAACCAGTCATTTTGAGGATTAATTAGTCGGTAAACTCATGTTTATTGTGATTTTGTGAGTGGAATAATTAATATATGTTTTAGCGGAACAAACCGTAACGGAACCGCATCAAGTTCAAGCGCAGTTAGCGGTGCGGGAGGGGAAAGTTCGAGTGGCTCGGGCGGGTCGGCCTCCACTCCTCCCACCGGTCCACGCGACAAGTCGCACCGACAACTCATAGACTGCATACGCGGGAAGGACACGGACGCGCTGATAACGGCCGTCACTAACGGCACAGTCGATGTCAACTTTACAGACGATGTTGGACAGACCTTATTGAATTGGGCAGCAGCGTTCGGAACCAGAGAAATGGTTGAATTTTTATGTGATAAAGGTAACAAAGTAAATTTCTTACTATAGATTTGAACTTTTAGATTACAATGGAGAGCAGATTCTGTTTGAGGACTGTTCAGATCGGTTTTTAAAGATATTTAAATTTTTTATATTTAAATATCTATGTATATTGCTTTCTGATGATATATAGTTTATAAATATAGATGTTTATTTAATAGTGTAAAATAAATATGAACCGATTATAGCACAAATAATTTAATATTAATATTAATATTTTTAAGACAACTGTTAAAAACAATTCAAATGGAAATATTGTTAATAGAAATTAAAATAAATTTAATGGATCCTCAAAAAAGATAAAGACTTTATCCAGATTTCTTTAATGACGAGACAACGTTAGTCACAGTTAAAATAAGGGCTATGTGGACAGAAGATGGCATATGGTACCATTTAGATTTGTTAAAACATATGGTCCCAGAGCTGATAACGAATTTAGAGATGATGTTTTGCCCACTTAAAAACATACTCCTCCATTATATCCATTATAACTTACTCGTGTAAATTTCTACGTACGATTGAAGTGGAGCTAATACTAAAAAGTTGATCGTTAACATTAAAAATCAATTGCCGCAAAGGCACTTGAAATTATTTTTACATTATTACATTTTTGTTAAATAGGTGCAGACGTTAATCGTGGTCAGCGTAGTTCCTCTCTTCATTATGCCGCATGTTTCGGGCGACCAGCAATTGCGAAAGTGCTTCTTAGATATGGTGCTAATGCTGATCTGCGGGATGAAGATGGCAAAACCCCCTTGGATAAAGCTAGGGAGCGACATGATCAAGGTTAATATTTAATGATTTGAAATGAACCGTAACAGAATGTCACCTAATGACTGTTTTTGTTAAATAAAAAAAAAAACAACTTACAGGACACAGAGAAGTAGCGGCAATATTACAATGTCCCGGGGAATGGTTAGTTGTTAGCAATCAAGATTCGCCAGCGTCTTCAAATGACGAGGATTTTCCAGAAACCGGCGATAAAGAGATGGCTGCTATTTATTTAGAGTAAGTTGATTAATACTATAAATATTGATAGCTATTGTACACACCTACACAATTGATATATGCAATATAATATACTTTCAATGATAAAGTACTTAAATGGGGCTATAAACATTGCGTGTTCAAATGTATGTTACTTAGGCGCCTGGTGCCAGTGTTCTGCGCGCGATACGTGGGCGCGGGAGGCGCGGGAGTGCGCCGCGCCTGCCTCTCTCTAGTGCGGAAGATGGTGCACTACGCGCCTGCGCCGTTGCTGCGGTCGCTGTCTACACCGCGCGCAGCCGCGCTCTTGACGCGACTCGTAGCCCAGGTGCTGGATACCCAGGTACTGATTATTTACAGATACTTATCCTGTTGTATAAACACTTTCTACTTCTCTTTCTATCCGAATGGGCTTTGGGAATTGAAGTTAGTTGTACTTGATCTTTTCTTTTTCAATTATTTGTCCGTTTAATTTTATATCGAATCTTATTATACTATTATTTGCTTAGAAGCCTCGTGTTTTTCGATAGTGAACTTTATCTTTACTTCGTTTATTTAAATATAAGTTTTACTCAGAGTAATGCTTGATAACTAACTCGCAGGGCGATGCCTCGCCGCGGCGGCCTCAGCCGCGCTACCTGCGCAGCCGCTATATCCGCCCGCCCGCGGTAATGTTCCGATGGTGTGATCTATTCAAACTTAGGGCACATGACTATTAGAATCTGTTGATTAAACTTAGATTAATCTAACACCGCTTAATTAATTATCATTATTAATGAGTGTATGTGCGGGGCAGGAGGTGAGCTATTTTAGGTTTAATCTCCATTTTGATTCCTTTTAGTGGCACATTTTAATATATTGTTCAGTGATCAAGCTTTTAGTAAAATAATCTAAATTAGTTCACTTGGAGCACAAAATTGAGTACAATTTTGGAATATTTTTTGCGCTAGCTTAACTGACGTATATTTTCTGAAAAAACAAAAAGTTTTAGTCATGCACCCTATTTGGAATGCATTCCGTATACGGCCTCTAATCATTGGATAACTCAATTCAATCATAATAAGAGTCAAGAATATTATACTTAAAATATTTTTGAGCAGGGTCTACATATTATTAGAAATTAGTAGTAGAAATTAAAAGTTTATTACTTAAAAGCAAGCCGATTGATCTTAAATTGACGATCGCATATTGCAAATACTCTTAACTATTATTCCATAACCTGAGTTGTTATTAAGTAAGTAGTGAGTGAAAAGTAAAATAAAAAAATAATTAATATTACCATAATTTATATATTGGAATATTGCATTATTATATAAGTTTATTATTACGTACATGTTCTATCGTATCTAAAAACTAAATATGTAAACTAAAATCAATCTTTAAAATAAATTTAAAAAATTTATTTTTCCAATAATTAATGAGCCGTTCAACATAAATCAAGCCTCTATTGTTAAAAAATGTTTTCTTTTGATGAATTGTTATATATACTTCGATTTTTAGTTAGCTGCAGTAAAAAAGACGGATTGAAACATGATGACGACGAGGTTGAATTTGACTACATTATATAAACTTTCGTGACATGTTAACAATTTCAATAAATTGGTTGTGTTCCCTAAATTTTATCAGGTTTGTTTAACTACTTTCGGAATCATTTTTTTTATATAAGATTACTAGCAGTATGGATCAAGTACTACTAGTATTCCCTTTACCCCTCCAATAAGCTAAATGCATGTGTAAGGAGTGGGTCACTCCAGTAGTCCAATGTCCGGGATTTTAACCCATGACTTGTCGATCGTGAATCCAACGCCCGAACCACTGAGCTACTGACGCTTTAATTCAATCATTCAGGATCATTGATCATCTGCTTAAACTGTATTGACACCAAGATATGAAGCTAAATACGGTCGAACTAAGCAAAAACCTGAACTAATAAGAAGTCTACCATCTTAAAGCATCATAACAATCAATTATAAATTTTAATGACTTAATTTTAATAGTTGATATTATCGCTGTAATATACATAGAGGAGTCAGTGTATAATATAACAATATTTTGCTTGTCGAAGCGTAAATTAGGATAGAATAATAATAAAGTAAATAAAATATCACTTTTGTCGCGTCATATCATCAATCGCCGATTTTAATAGCTTTGATTGGCTAGTTGTTTCTATTGGTGGATTTACTTCTACCCCACCGTGAAGACTTTCATGACGATAAAGACTTTTGCTCTTGAATGAAATGAAATCGATCTTTTTCGAAAAAAAATCGTTACCTCAACGCTGCTGGCGCTTCTAAGACCGCGGCGCCCGTGTGTTTTACACGCCCTGCACTATAGGTAAAGCCGCCTATGGTCTTCTTTACTTATCTGGAGTAGTGCTAGTGGAAGTGTGATAGTGCAGCCTAGTGGATTTTTGTATGTTGGTGGTCCTATATATCTCCGAATAAGGTTACATGAGTACCTTATAATGTAATTGCCGCGTGGATAGGTTAACATAATATCTGAGCAGTGAAGGCAAGTGGTACCATTTAGTAGAAAGGATCCATCCAACTTCTTGCATTCGTATTTCAATCATATATGTAGCGACTATTTCTTATTGCAGCTAATTAAAAATCGTGTCTTTTAGATGGTTTTAACTGTATAGTAGTTACTAAAATAATAAAGAAGTATAGTTTGTTCGAAAGAGACAAAGTATTATTAACATGTCTAGAAACGGCACCTTCTCTAATATACATTTTACTAAAATCTAATCTAAAATCTATAATGTTATAGAATAATACCTAAAATAAGGTGACTTTAAATCACATGCTAGCATGACGTCATACTTTAAATATTAGTTTTATTCTATCAAATTATAATTAGATTATTTGTTCCTAACAGAAAGGTCTTTATATAAATATTTTAAACACTGACAGTGTTATAGTTTATACATAAATCATATAATTTATTATTCGAGTGAAGGTTGACAAATTTTAAAAATTTTTCTGAAAAAATAAATGCGAAAGGTGAAATTAAAACTCTTTCGAACAAACTAAAGGTTTCAAAACAGATTAATTTCTTAAATTACTAATAAAAGAGTTTCCCACATTGCACTTGAAGTACTAATGAAATGATTCCAAATAAAATGTAAATTTATGCCGTTGTTACTGTTAATACGCACATTTCTTTAATACGATATGCTATACAAATCACACCATCGAAATTTACCTGCATTAAATTGTCCTGATTGTTGTTTGTTATTTTGTCTAGTTTTAAAATTTGTGTTTTTATTATATTTCGCTGTAAAGAGTGTACGGTATTAACCATGTTTGAAGCATCACATATTGTACTACCCAAATTTAAATGCTAAAGACCTTAAACTGCTTATTTTGTTTTATTATGTATTCATTAATATTTCCTAATTATAATTTCATAAATATTAATATGTCATTGATATCATATCATGGTAACAATTAATAGTGTTTGAGGAACTGCTGAACGAAACAGTCATTCAGTGCCATAAATATATCAACATGATTATTGTTAAATTGTTGGTTTGTTTAACAGCTCATTAATCATATAAAATAATAAAATAACGAGTGCCCATTTCTACCTAATTATTTTTCTAAAATTTCTAGTGTATTTCTCTTTAGGATGACGACGACGGTCATTTGACGGTCATAGGAATAGCTGAGGAGTTGATGGTAAAGGCAACGGATATATACCTAGAACAGTTTGCTCGTCTTGGAGTGTTCAGCAAAGTGGAAGCTTTGGCGGCGATGCCGGTTGTGCAACTATCTGCAGACGGAGAAACGGTTATTGCTACTGGTAAGTAACTAGTTTACGATCGTGTTTGCGATCTTTGTTTCTTTATCAATTATACAAAAATCAATTTGTGAATATATGTCGCGTTTATCACTTCAAATAGTCTATACTTATTTGGCTATTTTCTTTGTTGTTTATTTTTGGATATTTTTGTATGTAAATCTTCATAACATAGTCTTTTGCTGTATGCACAATCTAAGCCACAGAAAAGATATGTTATGTATAAAGTAATATGTTATTATGAACAATTTCTATTTTCTTTTGTTCGCGATCTAAATCGGGATAAGATATAATGAAAATATGTGTTTAGGTTCGGGTGAAGATGCTACAAATATATCGAGCGGATGTGCATATTACTGGGGCGAGTGGTCGCTGTGCCGCGGCCGCGATGCGCTGTACGTGTGGAGCGACGCGGCGGCCCTCGAACTCAGTACCGGTTCCAACGGTTGGTTCCGGTTCCTGTTAGACGGAAAGCTCGCTACTATGTATTCCAGTGGCTCCCCTGAACATCAGACTGACAATACGGGTAAATTTCATAGGCTCTTTTAGGCTTTTGGCGGAAACTGCCATGTTCGAGATATTTTTTTTCTGTATATGTTTTTAGTCCAATAAAGAATATATAATTGTGTAGTTATATAGTACCTAAATATATTGGTTATCGTTGTTGCAGAAAATCGTGGTGAATTTATAGACAAACTCCAAAGGGCTAGAGGATCCATAAAGAACTGCATTCCGCAAAGTATATTGTCCAAACCTGGTCCAACCAAATTAATACTTGGAAATTGGGTTCTGTCTTGCAAAAAGTTAGTACAACTAATAAAGCTAATACTATAAATAGTAGTCAGTACTGGCAGTAAGCAGTGATGGCCCAGTGGTTGAGACTTCAAGTCTTACTCGGGAGGTCCGAGTTCAATCCTGGGCACACACCTCTGACTTTTCTGAGTTATGTGTGTTTTAAGCAATTAAATATCACTTGCTTTAACGATGAACGAAAACATCGTGCAGAAACCTGCACTCCTGAGGGTTCCTTAAAGTTCTCCTAATTTAAATTGTATTACTTTTTTGTTATAGGGAAAAAGAACTTCATATTCATAACACTGATGGCCAGCAACAGACTACGATATTACGCGAAGACCTGCCAGGCTTTATATTTGAGTCTAATAGAGGCACAAAGCATTCATTTACTGCTGAAACATTTTTAGGTATGCAAAATAATAAGATTATTCTTTTCATGTCAAGGTCAGATGAGTTTAATTATTGAGTAAAGTATTTAATTTTCTAATAATGAGACCTTTACAGGCCCAGAATTAGCCAGCGGATGGGCTGATCGTAGAACAGTCGCACCAAACAATGGGAATACTACATCGTCTCGAAGCCGCTTCTCGGCTAAAAGTGAAGCGCAAAAGGCTCAGGTAAAAATTAAAAATGTTTTAATTAGCAGTTGAATTTAGTAAACACATATTAACCGAATACAACAAAAATATAGGTGCATTTCCAATAAAGGACAAGAGCAATGAAAAATGTAACTAAAGTTACTATTGAACTGATAAAATAGTAAGTTACAAAAAAAAAGTTGCGTAATGATTAACGGTCACAAAGCAGTCGAAAATAACACAAAAAGCAATTAATATATATGTTAATATGGGATGTCTTTAATAGTGGATCAAAAATCTTAAAGAACACAACAAAATATGTAACAGCGACAAGTACAAAACTACCATCTACATTATTCATTTATTATTCTACTACTTGGCAAATATCCTAAGAGTTCAATAACTTATTCTTTCACTAAAAATATTATTTGTACACCAAGTATTCTGATAGTTCTACGAAATATGTTATTGACATTATATTGATCAATGTCTAGTCAAGTTTAACGGATGATTAGATTATTTTATTCGTCAGCTGGAAAAACCCCACACAACCCATATTATGTGCGCCACTAAACAAATTTCACCTTAACCCACTGTTGCAGTACTTTTCCTTTATACCTAAAGTGACCATACGTCCCATTTTGAAGTGAAAGAGGTAGGGCAGAGCAAAAATAAAATTGAATAGGTAAAGGAGAGAGAGAAAGGGAGAGTGAGAGAGGAAGATAATCGAAAGAAAGAGAGAGAGAGAGTGAGAGAGAAAGATAATCGAAAGAAAGAAAGTGAAAAGAGACTGATCATTCTGAACAGATAAAAATAATAATGAAACAGAGAAAAAAGAAACTAGTTGAGAGACAATGATAGTATTATAAGAAGAAAAGAGACGGAAATACATAATATATAGACTTCTCTCAGTGAAAAAATTTTTAAAATCGGATCAGTAGCAACAAAACGGCCATATTCTATTAATTAAAAAATGTATATGGCAACACTAAATCACCTTTGTCACTCACGAATAGTGAAGTTTTCCATTAGTGATTGTACGAACGTCGTACATGTTCTCATCAAAAATGTGGACTGTACGAAATATGTGGGGATAGTGTGCTAGTGAGGTGTATATCGGATCTGCACTGAAAAACAATAACAGAAACACTCCACTAAACTTAACCGGTCGCCTGGGACGCCCAGGGATCCCTGGTGGATGATACGGGTGCAGCGGTCTGTCCGCCCTCTGTCCTCTTCAAGCTCCCGAAGTCATGTGAGTGGAGCACAATCCCAGCTGTCATAGTGACTGTCACCGTTGACAGCACAGATCCAACAGTGAAAATTTTTTTAAAAATCGGATTTGTAGTTCCTGAGAATCTCTTCAATTTACAAAATGATCACCTTATGGCACATAAATGGCCATATCTTTTTAATTAGAGTATATATGGCAACACCATATAGCCTATGTTACCCGGAAAAGATGTAGCTACCTATCGGTGAGAGAATTTTCAAAATCGGTTCAGTACTTTTCGAGCCAATTCACAACAAACAAACATACAAACAATCAAATCTTTCCTCTTTATATAATAGTGTAGATTAAAATTATAATTAAGCACAAATAGAAAATAACAAATTAATGAATAAACTCGGATATTCACTAATTGTATAATGACTTTTATTCACTGGAAAGTATTATTAGAAAATTGTTACATTGGTCAGTTTACTATAATATTTAGTTGCGATTCGCCGATGATATAAGCTTGGAGCAATAATTGTATTTCGCATTTCAACTTAGGTAGGTGAAAGAGCTCGAGCACTATATACGCGCCACTTGGCCAGTGCCGCTGGGCGACAGCCTCGCGCCCCCGTGGCCCGCCTGCGCGCCTTGCTCGCAACACTGCAACGGCTTGCAACACAGCCTACTGGTAATGTGTTGTTTTTCTCTCATTGCTAACCCACTAAAATATACTTATAAATAAACAATACGCACGTAGCGAGACACTCCGTAACATGTTTTAATATAATTATACCGTTTTTTTTGAATTACTGTAATTTTTAAATATTTCATATATTCATCTCAAGTGATGACTCATTAAATGCTAATAAGAATTATTAGATGCTAATCTTTATTTACCGGATTTAATAACTTAACAGGTGAATGGAAAATTGAGTTGAGGGAGTCATTGGACCAATTAACGGAGCTATTATGTGGCGAAGAATTGCTATCTGCTTACGAACTACAGTCATCGGGTCTCGCTCCAGCTTTGCTACATGTTCTCTCGCCTCAGCCAAATGGTAAGATAAAACAATATTATGTATTCTTGTTTATTGAATATACAAATTAAATAAAAATAGTTATAACACTAAACCGATTTGGGTGAAATATGGAGGTGGTTTAAATATGCCCACTAATATTACATATATGATGAACGACATTACTGTTATATAAAATATGGTTATACAACACACACTCATATATTTTATAATATTACTAAAACACCTATAACGTTATTATAAAACAATTATTTAAGCAATTCAATGACTGTGATTTTGCGTCAAAATTTGCGTCATTCGTTATATATACATTAAGGGAAAAACTATCGATAAAATAAAAAGATCCGTGTTGTCCATTCCCTATTTGCATATGTGTGTGTTGAATGACTGTAGGCATGCTAGGAACGTTCCGCCCTAATTATGAATGTGTGCTATTAAAAAATGTATTAGTGTGGCAGCTAGTTCATAATGTGCGTGTGTGTCATACTTATACTTTTTGTACATATGTTAAAAATATTTAGGTGGGAGAAAAGCGGCGACACTTGTTTTGTATACTAAAACGCAATGATGGCATATCTCTAGATATCTATGGGTGAGGTATATTTAAATCAATCACTCACTGATGATTCCCTTATCGTCATTAATTCATACTTTAACTTACTCTCTTATAGATTTACTAGCTCACTCGTGATTGTAAATTATATTTTTAATTCTAAGGAATTGTAAGCAATTTGATAGTATTCTTTAACTTTTCTCCATCATATTCTGAGGATTTATTTTTAGACGGTCCTAATCAGCTGGCAGAACGCGAACGTATATTCCGAGAATGGGCGTGGTCGGGTTCGTGTGGGGAAGATGGTAGTGAAGGTGGTACGGGTGCTGCGCTGGCAGCTCGATTGGTCGGTGTGCTCGAGAGTGTGGAGCGGCTGCCGGTGTTGACTCCAGCGCCCGACGCTCCGGCGCACCAACCTGCCGCATTGCATCACCTTACGAAACGGATCAGGTATATATTACCCATTCTACATTTTGATCCTTTGTGTGAATACATAATATGATCAGATGATATTCGTTACGGATTTGTCACTCAGAATGTTACGATAGTAATCAAAGGCTTTAGCAATGCATTCCAAATGCTAAACTCATTATACCTTTTATTTCAAAACCGAAATTACAACGTGTCTCTGTTGTAGACTGCGTGTTGAGAGGGCTAGTACCTTTTATTTCAAAACCGAAATTACAACGTGTCTCTGTTGTAGACTGCGTGTTGAGAGGGCTAGTGATGACATCACGGATGAATCCGTAGCCAATAACAATGCAGGACGCAACCTGAAGGTTGAAGCGCTAACTACGGTGCGCCAACTAGAGAGGTTCCTAGCGAAGTGTGTCGCTCGCCAGTGGTATGATATGGAGCGGTCTACCTTTAATTTCGTTCAGAAGATAAAGAATGAAGCACCATTAAATTTTACTTATGATGTAAGTATAAATAAACCTAATATATTCTGCATGTTTTTTTTAAACATTTAGTTCCAGTGTGTTGCCATTCATTGCAGAAAGTGCGGATCGCGCTCTGATATGATTTGACTGACTGATTTGATTAAAAATATTATTTACGATAGCAAAAAAATCATGTTGACGTCAATAAAATTGAAAGATTGATTAATTTTTGAAATAGTTAACTCATTTATCTATTTATGTCTGTTGAAGATTTACACAACAATTTTAAAATGAAAAAAATCCAATTTGAAAATAATTAATTTTTCGGGCCTTTTTTGAAATCGACACAGTCAATTTTCGTTATTTTGATAGTTTAGGAGTAAAACTTCATAACTAAGTATAGAGATCTAAAAAGACTATGAAATAGAAACAATAAATTTACAATAAATTAGATTATAATTTAACAAAACAACAGAGATATATTTAGCCCTATTAGACTACAGCACTCTTGCGTCCAATTCTGAACATTTTACGAAGAAACAATTGTTAAAAAAATAAAATCGATAACCTTCTACTAGTTTTCATTAGATATATAAAAATTGTGTTCAGTGAAATATCAGGAGCAAAACAACACTATTTTTAAAAGAATACCAAACCTCCCCAAGCCAAGTTCAACACATTGATGCATTTAGATGTCAAATTCCTTTGCATTTGAATGACTAACAAAAAGACAAACGAGTTCGCCTCTTATAGTTTACTACTAATATCCAGTATAACTTGAGCTTTCCTAGACTAGACAAATTAATTTTTTTATTTCTCACCTATGATGTGTTTCCATTTCCATTTTAATTATAATTTGAATTTCTATATGATTGATTTTTCACCCATATTTTATGGTACACGTTTTCTGTTTAAAACTAAATTGTTATTATGTTAGAAAAGCTATTTGATACTAAGTCTATACCATGTTTGTGTTTAGGCGCGCCGTCTCGTATCTGTGCAAATTCACAGATGGAAACATTTGAATAGAGTTGACTGTTATAATTTAATTTAATTAGTTGCAATTGTTACTCGTATGTATTTAATTGTGTGTCTGGTGTATGCGAATTCGAATTTTATGTTACCTAAAACCATTTTGATTCATTTTAGCACGATTTTGACGAAAATGGTGTTCTGTATTTTATCGGAAGCAATGGAGGAACATGCGAATGGGTTAATCCAGGTGCACATGGATTAGTCAGCGTGTGGTCGTCAGATGGGCGTCAGTTACCTTACGGACGTGCAGAGGATGCTCTATCGAGATCTCCTGAGCCACTCAACGTGCATACTAATGATGATAGACGCGCATTTATAGCGGTGGATCTGGGATTACATATTGTGCCAACTGCATATACTTTAAGGCACGCTAGGGGATATGGTCGCTCTGCGCTTAGAAATTGGCTGTTTCAAGTAAGCTAATATTTTCGTAATCTTATTTAATATAAACCTTAAACAGCAGATTACATAAATACTTTTTGTACTTGGTTGTTTTTATTTAGATAATTCTTGAACTAATCGCCTGGCCGACGTTGATTTTGCAGACATCGTAATTTAGCATGAGTTATTCTGTTTCATAGATGTCCATGGACGGTGTGAGCTGGTGTACATTAGTTGCTCATAGTGACGAACAAGCGTTACAGGAGCCTGGAAGTACCGCTACGTGGCGCGTGCGCTCCGATGCACCCTACAGATACCTCAGGATACAGCAGAACGGAAAAAATGCTAGCGGACAGAGCTGTTACCTTTCTCTATCAGGACTTGAGATATACGGAAAGGTATATGTCGACATGATGAAAACCCCCCCAAGATTTTGTTATTTTTTAGTATAACTAAAGATACATTGCATATCTCATATTATGTCAAAGTCAAATAAAAAGATGGAATGTATCATTTGAGTTGTGTTAATTAGGTGGTAAGCGTGATAGAAACAGCGCCGCGTCAGATCGGAGGTTCAAGTGTACCCGCGAGCGTAGGGTCGGGTGGAGCACGAGCCCGACGCTGGTCGCGAGGTACTCGGGGCCTGGGCACGGGTGCCAGGGTTACGCGCGGGCCCGACTGGAAGTGGCGGGATCAGGACGGGCCACATCCATCTGTAGGAACAGTTACATCTGATTTGCATAATGGATGGGTTGATGTAAGGTAGGTAAACTAAACTAATTTTAAAATATAAAATACAACAACACAATTCATTTAAAAAAATAATGTACGATGAGATGAAACTTGGATGAGTTGTTCTGTTGTACGTCTGCCAAGATTATATACCCAATAAAATACAATTTTCCTGTTATGTTTGTCTTGAAGCGAATTGAAGCTATAATGTTTTTATATAAACGGCCAACGCGCACGGGCCTCTCCTAGATGATGACGATCGTATGATCGAAGCTTTTGTCGGAAAATTTTGACTCAATTCTTTACGTGAGTGTGATAGTGTTTTTACATGCAAATTATTTGTACTAGGTGGGATCACGGCGGTCGAAATTCATATCGTATGGGCGCAGAGGGTAAATTCGATTTGAAGGTTATTGGCGGTGGGTCGGTATGTAGCGGTGCAAGTACGGGCGAAGGCACCCGCGCGTCACGCAAAAGTCATTCCACTCCGAGCCTGCCAGATGCTACTTCTGACCAGCAGGTATACTAAAAAATCATTAATACAAGTCTGTGGTGAACTCTTTTAATTTATCTTTGCTCTGTCTTCGCTTTTTTATTAGCTCTAGTCTTTTTTCTCTTTTTAGATTTTTTTTTCACCTTTTCTTATTCTCTCTCTTCCTCTTCTTTTCTTTTTAAAATAATGAAAAGCTACACAATTATAGAGTGACAATTTAAGGATGATTTATAATATTGCTTCAAATACCCGGAGAGAAGCAAGGGCATCTTTTATTATATTAGTATATCTGTTTCATTCAAAGCAGTTCAGGCATTTTTGTGTGACTGAGTAACAAAAAGAAACTCGAGTCTTGAGGCAACAAATAATCAAAACCGCTTATATCTGCATACTCAATGACACTTGCGATGAAGATGAAATTATAAACTAATATTTTGTAGGTCTCTGTTGCGTCGACGGAACAAGCGTCATCAGCAGACAACATATCTGAAGAAGTAGGAGGAAACATGACTCGGCCACGTGCACACGCTACTGATTTGTCAGCTATTAATACGTCCACGCATCATATCAATACAGGTAAATGTTCCTTGATGTTTTAACAAAATATTTAAAAAAATGTAGACTGTATATTTTGCAGTCGTAGTTGTCTGGAGGCGGAAGGTTATATGGGATTATATGAACTGGATACCAACACTCTCAGATGAGCTAGTAGCACTCGTCTCCCATGAGGTGAATATTTAATGAGTCAACTGTGCATACAGTCTTTGAACCCAACACGTCGTATAATTCCAGTGTCAGCCTTATCCCATTTCTTAAACAATGCAAGGTTTTTAGTGTAGAATATAGACTACAAGTGAACAATATTTCATCTCTTTATTATTTTCAGATCTGGCAACAATAGTGGAATCACTAACACTTGGAGCCGAAGGCAACAACTGCATGACGGAACTGGGCAATACCTCCTTTACTAATATGGAAATGGGGCCCACTAGCATCACAGATATAACTAAGCCATATCCTGCTAAAGAACCACTACCAGACTCTGCCTCGCAAGAGGTATGTACTTGTGTAACAACCCACATTAAGCTTGTGTAATTTGTGATGAATTTAGCAACACTTATTGTTGTTTTATTCGTATTTTAATTTCTTTAATACAAATTTGCTTTATGACATTTGTGGCTGAGTTTAAATGTAGTAAATTCACCAGCTAGGTATGCAAGTTTCGTTTGTGTTATTGTGTTAAAACATGTAGAATTCTTCTGGCGTCACCAGTGTAAATAGCATGAGTGTTATTTGCATCGTATAACATGTTCACTAACGATGTTAATCAAATATACGAGTTCCCTTTTTATTTTAGCACTAAAATTGTACTAAATATTGAGATCATCGCTTTTTTATTATTTCTCATATGTACACTTCGAAGAAAACGAGAAAACATGAAGATAGGGTTCTAATCTGGGCTCATTTCATTAATAATGATTTTATAAAGAAAAATAGACATTACTATAAGTAAAAGTCGTGTCGATTCGTCTTGTCAAATACTTATTTCTAGATGTTCCTCTTTCTTTCAAGATTTTTAAACTTAATATATATTATATTGAAGTCTTAAATAGTAAGCATTTGAAATAACTTTTTCGGCATGTCGGTTTAGAGAAATACAATGTGAAATATATTTTTTATTAACATTAAATAGTTACGATTTAGTCAATCATTTGCTCAAAATACGTTCAAGTAATTTGTGTGACATGTGTTACCTCGTAGTGTGCACTGTGCAGTGCGCAGTATATGGGTTTGTAGTCAGTGTGACGCCAATAGAATGTGTGTATGTGTGTGTGTGCAAGGAGAGGTCGGGTCGGTGCTGGTCGGGCGACGCGATGCGCAACAGCGCCAACGCGCTGCTGTCCAGCGAGCTGCTCGCACTGCCGACGCTTCCCGCCTCGCTGCTGCACACGCTACGCAATAACGCAAACAGGCTGCATATACAGGTATTAAATTTTGAAACGACATGCTTTCTCTAATTTTGTACGCATATTCTACTTTTATAACTATACTAATGATAATTATTATGCGGGTGTAAAAAAGTGGAATTACAGGTTGTATGGATGTTTAAGTTAGTAATTCAATTAATTGTTTTGTTTATTCAATTCAAGTAATTGGTAGAAATTTCGTAACTAAAGTAGTTATTCTTTTAAATTACTGTTCATTTAATAGAGGATTACTTGTTCTTTGCCCTTTAATAAATTTTTTAATTACTAATGGGTTACTCGTCCTTTAGTACGGTTCAATTTTTAGCGTTACGTTACGCGGTTGGTAAATGCTTAAAATCTAGTCATTTCCTTTAAACAGTGTGAAGAGAACGAGAACAGCGAGGGTCAGTTTGGTGAGCATAAAAAGGACGCTCAAGCTTCTGGAGGCGCTATGAGCGCCAGCGAGCCAGATCTCACGCAACAGGTGACATAACACTCAGCATCTGGTTAATGAATTAACTATAGAACATTTATAATCACTTATAAATCTTATATACAAAGAAATATACGTTATGGTTATAATGAGGAGAGTAACTGGGGGATTTTAACCAGTGTAAACAATGAATTAAAATATATTTCACTATAGCTATCCGTAATTATTTTCATATGGAAATGCACATGGAAATTGAATCCTATCGTAATTGGGAGCTGTTTAATAAAGATTTTTCAAAATTTAGCTTCTTAGTATATAGTTTCTGGGTTAGATAACCCTAAGATTACTATGCATGGTTTAGTATATTTTTAACAATGAACTTAGTACAGAAATTTTGGTTAAAGAAATGCTTATTTAATTTATGCCTCACTTAATAGTAAAATATTATTAACATTATACTTACTTTTATTATTTTTTAAATTAAATAAAAATTCATAAATTTCATAAATAATGTGATTGATAAAACCCGCGTTGTAACTGATTTAGAACTACACCGTAACGTATACTTGCTTAAACTGCTAACGCTAAAAAATGAATCACTGAGCTGAAGGTCGGGTATATTGGTTTTAGTTCAAATAAAAGAACTACATTTAAATTTCAGGGCGCAGCGAGGTTACTAGAATCGTTGTGCGTGGGGCGAGGTGCAGGAGTGGGCCGTGGGGCGTCCGCGCAACGCGTCGCACGCCCTAATCACTCAACTGGATTGTTTCCCAGGTAACTTCTTTACGCACTCCAACTTTTACTTTGCAATGCATTTCTGGAAATGTTTCAAAACAAATAAAAACTTGTTTTTCAGTTTGGTGCGTTTAGCTTTGTCCAGCAATTTCCCAGGGGGATTATTGTCGGCAGCTCAGAGTTATCCATCTTTAGCACCTAATGCTCAAAATGCACTAACGCTATCTTTATCTTCTACCACAAGCGATAGTGAACAAGTAAGTTATTATTAATTAATTAAATTATTTAAACTATGTTTAATACTATGTAAGAAATTTCGTAGTCTATCCTAAAATAATAATTCTTCGGAAGTATCATCATCACCCTTTAATGGCCCACTGCTGAGACGAGTCTTAGAATGAGGAAGGTTAAGGCATTAGTTCACCACGCTGGCCAATTGCGGGTTGGCAGACATCACACACTTTTGAGAACATTAGGGAACTTTCAAGAGTGCCGGTTTCCTCACGATGTTTTCTTTCAATATTAAAGCAAAAGCGATGTTTATTTTCTTAAAACACACGTAACTCAGAAAAGTCAGAGGTGTGCCCCGGATTGAACTCGGACCTCCCGAGTAGACATCAACGTCTTAACCACCGGATTATTACTGATTTTTTGAAGAAGTATGCGGTTGGTTAATATGTATAATTTTAGATTGATGAGGGAAGCTGCAGGCGTTATCGAGCAGTATTGTTAAAAGCAAAGATTTTATGAGTAGATAAATAGAATTCGAAGGTTTTCTTTAGTTATTAGAGGGACTATATAATAATCAATATTTCTTTGAAATCTTTTTCGGACGGATCGTTATTACTATAATTTTAGATATTCTAGCAGATATTTTTAATAATAATTTAATATAGGTATCTCTAGAAGATTTTCTAGAGTCATGTCGAGCTCCTGCTCTTCTCACCGAACTGGAGGACGACGACGAGGGTGATGACGCTCTTGATAGCGATAAAGAAAATGAACCCACTTATCAAGAAGTGGTAAGATGTATTTTATATTTGTACAATGGAATTTTAAATATATATATCGCGCGATATATCGTCCTTTAGAAGTATATTTGGAAGTTTCATTGTGGACCATAAAGCATAGTTTGAGCTGTTTAACGCGCTCACTGACATCGGCTTGCTATGAGGTCCCAGGATCCATTCAATCCAATCCAATTAGAGAAATCTTATTTCCCTGCCAAAAATGTGGTCGTAACTACCGCTCCTAAATATCGGTCTTTCGAGTCATTAGTGTAGATGTTGTCTTAACCCCTAATGATCTAGACGCTTCTTAATTCGTCTTCCGCTGATGTTACAGGGCAACGCAATGAAAGTACTACTATCAAATTTTTAACTATGTTAGTAAAGAAATCATGTGCTTTTATAGCGTACGCAGCGGTACGAAACTGTTTGAATTCAGAAGAAGCAGATCAAATGTACCACTCTATTTCTTTACGTTAGAGAAAAGTTTTAAATTGTACTTTACAGAATTTGATCAAATATTATAATTCCACAATAATTATCGTAATCTAGGGTTCAACTGCTGTATTGTAAAACCCAAAAATTATTATTAAATCTTAATAGGTATCTCGCAACTTACTTTCGCTGATGGAGGAAGAAGCACTAGAGGCTGTTAGAGGCGCAAGCAGTCGCTCGGATGCAAACGGTACGCGCTCCCGTAAGCCCTGGGAAGACGACTTTGTATTGAAGCGGCAGTTCTCCGCTCTCATACCCGCCTTCGACCCTCGTCCGGGACGGACGAATCTCAATCAAACTGTTGGTAGGTTGCAAACCATTATTACCACAATTGGAAATTGATAAGACAAACTCTTAAATTACTCCTTTTTTGTACTCTGGATTAAAAAAAACGAATTAGTTGCAAGTATAGAATTAGCACTACTTGAAATCAAATAAAGTAAAGTTTTAATTTATTTTTTAGTATTAACTAAATCGAAAAAAAAAAACTATTTTATCTAAATGGTTAGACTTCTATTTATTGTGGTAAAAACTAGAAGTATTAAATTAAATAGTATTGAAATAAAATAATTATTTTACAGATCTCGACATACCATTGAACGACGACTCCGATGCTGACGACGCCGTAGAACCTACCACAAGTGGAAATATTCCTGAAAAAAATGGCAATACTCCTCCAGCGAGTATCAAGCCACCTGCACTGAGACTGGTGTTGAGTGCGGGAGGACTTTCCTTGCCGCTTGATCGACCTTCTTGGACAATATATAGAGCAGTCTTAGCATTAAATTCAAAATTGCCGTCACACGATACACATCGGGACATGACTTATACGTAAGATTCTTCTGGTTTATTGTTATATATGGTATTATATGTATAATGGTACTTAAAAATCTTATTATTTATATGACATCATATTGGGTTCAGTTCATGGTCTAGTTACTTTATATTTGTGTTGGTCACCAGAATTTGGATTGGAGTGGACAAACTGTCTTGTCAGTAGAATTTGTTCATTTAATTAGATATTTTACATAAATTTTTGTTGCAGATTATCATATAAAGAGATTGAGGATGCAGAAATGCTTACTTTGTCGAGTGATACTGAAGATGAAGAGCCAGGTGACCCTGGTAGGTTATTATACTCATTTATGTTATCTTACTAATATTATATTAAATGATATGATTAGAGGCTTGAACTGTTTGTTTGTCCATTTGTTCTTTTCTTCAAGCGCTGTCCCATCTTAAATCATTAGGTATATGTATTTACATTCTGTAAATAAAGTACAAAAAGTCATCAGTCAAAGCTCATAGGTGTGGATAATTTTCATTTAAAATATGAAATAGCTGACCAATACGTGTGCGGTGCGGAAGGTCCCACGGGCGCCATGGTGCAATGCTGCGTGCGCGCACTGAGGCGTCTGCGTGCGGCCGCGCCCGGACTGCCCGCATCCGCCTTCCTTTCCACGAAACTCACGAACAAGTTGCACCACCAGCTGCAAGACCCCCTTACTCTTGCGGCGGCTGCTACTCCTCACTGGTAAGTAGCATCGCTACAATAATAGACGAACTACCTCGCATCGCTACAATTTTCTTTCGCGTTAAATTTAGAACAAATAAATCAGTTTTTCCTTAATTTATTTAATTTTATTATAGGTGTCAACAGTTGAACGACTGGTGTCCATTCCTGTTTCCATTAGAAACAAGGCAGATGTTTTTCGCTTGTACTGCATTTGGTACATCTAGAACCATTGTATGGTTGCAAGCGCAACGAGACCGGGCACTCGACAGACAAAGGTTTTAATAATTAACAAAATATTTCTTATATTGTATTCAAACTATTTATTGGCTAGTATATCGCGATAATGCGTCTAAATCTTATATCGTCAGTTATTGGAGCGAACAGTCAGTTCGTGAATGAATTGTTGCACATTATCGACAAGAAAATCATCATTTCAGGACAGGAAATACAGTATCTCCGCGGCGGGCTGAATTGGAGGCAACAGAATTTCGATTGGGACGTTTGAGACACGAGCGAGTGAGAATACCGAGGCATCCAAACTTGTTGCGATCTGCCATGCAGGTATATATATATATATATATCTTTATAGCGTAAAGATGTTTTTAACATTATAAATCAGCATGTCTACTGCCTACCGACAATTTAATTGAAATGCTATGTTTATATATGATTATTTAGAACGTTGGAGTGGCCTCAGGGGTTTGTGTTACTGTTAGTTCTTCGAGCGCGCTTTAAATAGATCGAAGCCTAAGACCTAAAACAGAAGCGTCAGTAGCTCAGTGGTTCAGGCGTTGGATTTACGGTCGATAGGTGGGTTTAAATCCCGGACATTGGACTACTGGCGTCGCCCACTACTGACACAAGCATTTTAGCTTACTAGTGTAACTATATCGAGCTAACTCTATAAAATATATACATAGAATACATAAAAATATATATAAATAACGCAAGAGGAAGACGGCAGGTCTGTAACGGTTAAAGAATTTATAAAATATTTAATCAGGCTTGTGATCGTCTAGTTATGACCCTTAATACATTGTGTAAATAAACCATCAAAGTTCTTTTAGAGTATCAGAGGCATGAGTTCAATAGGTCATCGAAGAAGATAAATTTAACTAAATAAAGATCGATTTGCATTTTATTAAATTAATGTAATAACAATGTTGTGATGACGCATAGATGTATAATTTTATAAATAATGACATCAGAAGAATGTTAGTGATAAAGAAGATAGCTGAAGGAGTCTCTCCCTTCCTCTTATGATATTTAAATATAAAAGAGATTAGGGGTTGGCAGCTCCACACCCGCCACCGACAATGGGTTCTAACCAAATCGTGAACCCTCCTGGATAGAAGGTGGGAGCTATTTATAGTGCGCCTACACTGTTGATGTTACATTAGCAAGGACCGAAGTCCGGGTAATACAGTCAAGAAGACTGCAGTGTTGAAAGCCGAAACCTTAGTAAATCAGCCGAAGCTGTAATAATAAAAAGGCGTGAGCCGTGTGATGGAAATGAATCCAATAAAACAGCAAAGCTGCAAGGTGTCCGAAGACAAAGGAACAACCCCTGGTTATAAATAAAGTGATAAATAAATCACTGGTTCAAACATCAGTTCGTAAGAACTCACAGCACTTAGGTGGCTGATTGCAAGGAATGCACATATTCATATTCACATAAATGTGTTATTGTTGCCACCGGAGTGGATATCGTTGCAGCTGTAGCTGATAATCGTTGCAGCCGGAGCTGATAATTAAAAATCACCGTAGTGGATAAGTCGTTGCAGCGGTAGCTGATAATCGTTACAGCCGGAGCTGACAATCGTTACAGCCGTAGCTGATATAAATATGTGTTATGGTCCACCTTAGTGGAATGTGAAATATGATATAGGTACAACTCGCTTACAAAAAGCAACACTCCCATCGAGCATATAAGTCAAACAAATAGACGTAATACGCCAGTTCATTATTTTACGTGGCAAGCCACGGAAGTAGAGACAAAGTAGGCCACACTGTCCTATATGCTAGTGAACATCCCATAAGGATAATTCACCAGATGCCCTAGCACTATGACATGCTACAATGTCTATTTAAAAGCACTAAGCTAAGCGGCAGTCCTGACAAGGACTATTGACGCTACTCACAATGTCCATAAACAAAGTCCATGGACAATGCTCGTAGTTGTACCCAGCATCGCTAGAAAGTACCACTTCGGCTTACAGCCTCCGCACCGCTCAGCAGCTGGTTACGATGGTATGATAGACACAACGATATCAACTGAGACGCCAGGACGTTGAAGTATCAAATGACATTGAGAGTCACAAACAACATCGTCTGAGTCATCAGAGACCTCGGAGTATCAAATCACGAAATATTCAAGACAACTTGTCATGGGGGTAGTCTGCTAGTAGCTGATGTAGCTACAAAGCCTACAAACCAGTCCACAGCGCATCGTCAAGAATAAAGCATATCCGGCACCGTCAACAAGAATTCTCAAAGTAGAACTTAATCACACTAAGAGGCATCTCGCGTCCGTACCACCAAGATACGCAAGGCTCCAGCAACAGACAGATGGACTTCTCAAAGACAATCAAAATCATCTAAGAGTCACCTTCCGTCCGTATGACAAAGCCCGTCCGAAATAAGGCGGTCCTGCAAGACTACTCTCGCAGAATACTTTTGTAAAGAGGCTGATCTAAACACATGCATCACCATCACATCGTAACTACATAAGATATTTTTATTAAAACATATTTATATTCATTATTTAAGTGGTTCATTAGTATTACGTACATCTCCCCTATCCATGTATTGTATTGTTATAATTCTATAGATGGTCACCTACAAACCATCTATGATAAATACTTTTTATGACCTCTTATTATATCGGTATCATATGTAGTACATGAATGTAAGATGCCGTGCCGACGATCTCACGCTGCCTCCCTATATATTATGCAAGGCGATCGGTCAGACTATCGGCAGTTTCCATACTTTTCCCATACTAACTAATACACGAACCGTCTCCATAATACACGAACCTTCTGCATTATTTATAATATATTTAATGTTGAAAATTATGATCGATTATTTCTAATGTATCAAATGACGTTTTAAATATAAAATAAATTACTTATTATGTTTATTTGTACATATAGTTATAATATTTATTAATTACTATTTTATTACCTCTTTATATTATTTATTATATTATTTTAAATGTTCAATTTACTTTATTTAAGGTTTATAACCGTCACACTAGGAGGGGTAAAGGGAATACTAGTAGTATGTGATCCATACTACTAGTAATCTTTTAAAAATAATTATAATAAATAAACAGATTTCATAGTGTACCTGCCGTACAAATATTTAACATATTTTTATAATATTGATAACCGTTGCATAATGTAATACATAGGTAATGCAAGTACATGCCAGTCGCAAGTCCGTGCTAGAGGTGGAATTTGCGGGTGAAGAGGGCACGGGGCTTGGGCCCACATTAGAGTTCTATGCGCTAGTGGCGGCTGAGCTACAACGCGCAGACCTCGACATGTGGTTGTGCGATAGCCCGGCTGCGGCTGCTGCGTCGGCGCTCACTCTCGATGATAACGCACCACTGCCACTTACCTTGCCCGATGGTAACAATTTCCTATTTACACCCATTATACATACATTACTTATGACTTATCGGTAGTTATTGATTTTGAAATAATGTCCACTTCAAAACATTTGGATTCTTAAATACTTACTTTTTTAAGAATTCAACAAAAAAAAAATCCCAGTTATGAGCTAAGTCAAGTTAAAGTTCTTTTTTACACGAAATTAATAAAATAATATTATACAAAAATTTAATAATGTAAAAATAATTTGTTTTATATGTGCAGAAAAGCCGCCAGGTTATTACGTAACACGCGCAGGTGGTCTGTTCCCTGCACCTCTACCACAAGACTCTCCTATCTGTGATAAAGTTTGCAAATATTTCTGGTTCCTAGGGGTATTTTTAGCTAAGGTAAACAATTTTATGTTTTAAGAGTCAGTTATCATCTATTCTATATATATAACAAAAATGTACACGGTCCATAGTAGATATTTAAGAAAGGTTAAAGTTCTTTATAATTATTAGAGCGTGAAAGCGTATATAACACCAATAGAAGTTAAAACAATCATCCGTTTGTTTGTATGTTCTACTTATAATCTAAACTTTGTTTCATTTAAATCAGATGTCAGGAAAAATATTATTGTCGTTTACAAATGTTTTAGTCCAATGATGCAAGGGGAGGTTAACTAGTTAGTCATAAAAGTTTATAATCGAATTAGAAGACTATATAAATACTCATGGCTTTACATACTCATATTAGCTGAACGGACATTAAC
Source organism: Limenitis camilla (assembly GCA_905147385.1). Lineage (NCBI taxonomy): Eukaryota > Metazoa > Arthropoda > Insecta > Lepidoptera > Nymphalidae > Limenitis > Limenitis camilla. Next base: position 6,727,218 of record LR990234.1, on the reverse strand, counting down.
ATTACATTTTTTTAGGTTCTTCAAGACGGGCGACTAGTCGATCTACCATTATCTGAGCCTTTCTTGCGTATTATGTGTGGAGACGATTTAGCTAATTATGATTTAGAAGAAATCGATCCAATAAGGCATAGGTACGTATTTACTAAAATTATAACAATTTGTACCAAAATTAAAATATTTGTAAAATTTTAGCATGCTGGTGGGGCTTAAGATGCTTCTTAATCAAGTACTTACAGTCAGGTTGACATATACTCGTTTACAGGTTCTTAACTAGTGTATTAGCAGCTGCTGAGGAATATGAAGCGTTAGTACGCGACACTTCTGTATCAGAATCCGATCGTGAAAAACGTATCTCTGGTATAACTATAGACGGAGCTTCGTTTGACGAGTTGGCGCTTACGATGACGCACGTAGCGTCTAACACCAGACCAGAGCTCGCTGTCCATCCATTGTGTGATGGCGGTGAACATATTGAGGTTTGTGACCGTTAACTCGAATATAAAATGGATATCTCTAATATTTAGTAGTTTTGATGGTTCTTATCCTGAATAAATTCCATAGTCTATATTGGATTTAAATAATTAATAAAAAAAATTAAAACCAGGTTTCCATGGGAAATTGGCCCGTAAGGTAGTTGGAGGGTTCGATTTGAAATCTAATAAGAATAATTCGCTGATCCTCGCGTTTTATTATTTTTATAGGTAAACATATCAAACGCGCGTACGTACGCAGAATCTAGCGCGCGTTGGATGGTATCGGCGGGCGTAGCGAGGCAGACGAGCGCTTTCCGCCGCGGGTTCGCGCTGGTATTCCCGCCACGACGCCTGCGAGCATTTTCACCCTCGGAGTTGCGACTTCTTCTGTGCGGCGAACGCGGCCCGGCTTGGACGCGAGACCATTTGTTGCAGTACACCGAACCCAAGCTTGGTTATACGCGCGAGAGGTATTTGACATTTGAATGTATCCCGTAGTATTCCGTACGCTATACACAAGGCTTATTACAATTGTTTTATACAGCCCCGGGTTTCTCCGTCTCGTGGAAGTGTTGGTGGAGATGTCATGGCGCGAACGTAAGGCATTTCTACAGTTCGCCACAGGGTGTAGCAGCTTGCCCCCAGGTGGACTTGCCAATTTGCATCCGCGGCTCACTGTCGTCAGGAAGGCAAGTATTCACCATATTCATATTCATATTTATGATTTCCATGCAAGTATCGACATTGGAAGAGCAAGACCAACACTAGTATTATTATGCTTACAGGGAGGTCTCAACGACTAGAAATAAGATGAACATTGAAAATGAATTAAAGTTTAAGGAATGAAACTAACTTAATATTTGAACTAATTTCACAGGTGGACGCAGGAGATGGATCTTATCCTTCAGTGAACACTTGCGTTCACTACCTGAAACTTCCTGAATATTCTTGCAAAGAAGTGCTTCGCGAAAGGTTACTTGCTGCCACCATTGAGCGCGGTTTTCATCTTAATTAATATCGTACATTTTACAGCGTATATTAAATTAGAAATTATTTCACATTTATAATGTATCGCACGACATATATCACCGGCAGAACCGTTGATTTACTTTGAGGAGACAACACAGATCTCCAACGATGGAATATAGAATACTGATCTTTATTTCCCACATTTTTATCTTATGTAGGTATTTTCTTTAGTCGCAACGCCATGATTCGCTTGTAATATACATCAAGCTTAATGTCAAACTATTCAATGTATTGTTAACTTTTGTTATCATCTGGATTATAATAGGTTATCCAAATTATGTAGACAGCATTTTCTGTTACTTGTCGAAAAGAGTCAGCGTCTGTTGCAACATATTACAAGCGACTGAAACATTTCTTACATATTTACAACAAGAACAGACTATAGGAACATTATAAAAATACTATTACCTAAATTGCACTTAACGTATCTTTGTGTACTGATTATGTATGATCGTTTCTAGAAAAGCAAACGTAGCACAATGCGTCTATTTATTGAATTAAGATTTTATTTAATTTGCTTCTTGGCTTTGAATGTATTTATCATAACCATATAAAATATTAGTGTATTTACCAAAAAGAGGCTTTCGTAGATTGTCAAGTAGGTACTTACTCGCGATGCATTGACGCAATCTTATTACATATACAATAAGTTTTTGTCGTATATGTGACGTCAAAATGAATATATTTAAATAATTAATCAATTTGAACGTGTTATAATATCTAGATCATAAGTTTTATGGAATAATTCTTGCTAATCGATGCTTCGTTTACACTGGTCTTTTATAACTGTTCATGAAAAATAACATCTCCTAATATGCAATACACCAAATGTGATCTAAAATGTAAAAATATGTCTTGCAAAACTTTGAATTTGTTGTATATTTATGGTATTTAAATAAATTTGTAGTAAATATTTGTTATTTCACATAATATGGTCTACCTTATAATACCATGTATATTTAATAGTATCAATTCTTGTTTTCTTAGTTTACTTAGAACGTCTACGTGTGAGTTGTGTGTACGTAACAGTTAATTTTTTCAAATATAATTTAAGATTTTGATTCGGAATTCAAGAAACAACATCATTTACTAAACTAATATTTTCGGTAGCTACGACGCTATAGCGATAAAATAATTTTTGCTAGTTGCCCTTTATAATATACATACTAGCCAATACATGGTTTTTAATTAAATTCGTATGTCTTCATGGTAATAAAGTTAATTTGTATGTTTGTATGTATATTATAATACTGAGGTTGCAGTATAAACCATATTATGTTAACCTCAATCGGTATATTTTATTTTGGTGGTGTGTAACACTTGTATTGCGTGAAATGATTAGCTGTATGTTCCTTATTTAAATAATTTCCTCAACTAAAAGTTGGTATTGTGATTTATTATTATATAAATATATATGAATAAAATATATTTAGTTTGAATTGAATAATGTCTTAGAGTAGTAAACGAATATTGTAGAGTGTAATCCATTATTTTGTTGAGTATGAATAAATTAAGGAAAGTAAAAAAGTGTTTTTATTATTTTGCGATACAACAGATATATATTGCCGTAAGTTAAAGTATTTGCGGTATATAATATCAATCGTTTTGATGTACGACTGAAAAAGTGTTTACGAAGAATTGGTAAGAATATTAAATGTAGGCATATGTGAGTTATGTAGATGAGATTTTGAAAGATATTTTGTTGTTTTGACGACTGAAAGTATGTTAGCGAGTGATTAGGTCCACCTCATAGTAAGTGGACAACATCGCCCTTCGCTTTGAAAATTGAGTGAGCAGGTGAAGTGAAGAGAAGAAAGATACGGTTTCAAAACCAAATCAAGTTTAGAGATAAGGGAAAGGGTTTGTAAGTCTAATCATGATGTTACCGGAAAGCCTAAAAATACTAGAGGTCAATTTTCAAACTCAAAATAAGGTGTGCAGTGAACTAAAGTTAATGGCTAGATTGACAAGCGTAAACCTAACTTCTAAATTAAAATTTAGAATTAAAAAGGGGTTAACTGAAGACTTAAAAAGAATGTATATCTTTTTAGTATATTACATTATTATTCCATAGTATTACACAAAAAATGTAAATAAACAATATATTCAGGAAGTCAAAACGAGTCATGAATGAACTGACAATAGCTTTGTTGACGTGTCTTATTGGTACTATTTGGATGTAAGTTTAAAGTTAGAATAAAAGTTTGAAAATTAATTGAAATTCAATATTACGATAGATATCGCCGTTTTCACCAATAGTTCTGCGACGCAACTATTCGCTTCTGTGATAAAGTTGCGACCTTGGTACTTCTGGTTACACAAGTTAATTTTCTTAGGGAATTATTTAGTATAAAACGTTAACAATCATCGGCTAAATTATCATTCACTTGCTTCTATTCTAAATATACAGTAGAAATATGAGAGGAATACTACTATGCTGTGTTGTATTAGCAGCACTGGCATATGTCCAATGTCGAGAACTCTCCAGGGAGAAACGAGATGCCGACTTAGACACAGCTGCGAGTGGTCATGGCGGTAAATGGGATAAAGGTGGTGGTAAGGAGCATCACGAGCATCATCATCACGATCACGGTGAGAAAGGTCACAAAGGCTACAAGGGTCATCACCATCACGAGCACGGGAAAAAGGGTCATCATCATCACGAAGGGCATAAGGGCGAACATGACGAGCATGGCGGACACAAGAAGCACCATCACCACCATGATGGTCATCATCATGAACATCATCATGGCGAAAAGGGACACAAGGGACACGGTCATCACGAAGAAGGACACTATCACAAGGGTCACTCTACCAAGGGACACCACGGTGTACATAAGCATGACGAATTTAAGAAGGAAAAACACTTCCATGATCATCATCATGAAGGCGGACACCATGAGCATCACGGCGGCCACCACGAAGAGCACGGTCACAAGAAGGGCGGCGACTTCCACAAAGGGCACAAGGACGGTGGCCATCATCACCATGAGCACGGCAAGAAGGGTCATCACGAAAAGGGAGGACACCACCACGAACATAAAGATCATCACGACGAGGGCGGTCACCATGAGCATCATCATCATCACCACGATCATGGAAAGAAGGGCGGCCATGAGGATCACAAACACTGGGGTTACAAGAAAGGACATAAATAAATATTTAAATAAGTCAATACCCACCTACTGCACAAAGTGGGTTAGGCCATGTACTAGGTTTGTTTAATTAAGCTCACCTTTTGTTAGTTATATTACAATTGTATATGTTGTTGACTGTGATCTTTTGTTAATAATAAAAATGATTCTCTAAATTTGTTTTGTTTGCAATTACTAAAGTCGCTATAAAAACCAGGTATTGCAATCAGATGTCTAAACTAAACCAAACAATTTAACACCACATTCAGTTTCAACAACAATGTTACATAAATCCATCGGCCGTCATTCATTAATGTGGTATTTTCCGACGAGATAGTTTGTTTAAACTTTAAATGAGATATTGGGAAAGTGGTTCGGTGCCCGATAATGGCCTCCTTGCCTGCAGTCTGCAATAGCCAATAGATATAGAAAACAGTTGCATTGGAGCTGAAACTGATAACATTTCTCAATAATTCGCTGTAGGTTGTGCTCGACAAGTCAATTATTTACAGTTACTGGCTTGGGAAAAACTCTACTATATAAATCCAGTGAAATCCTTAACTTTGAAATTTCAATAACATGATACCATTAGAGACCTGGAGCTATTACATTAATAATATTGTACAGATAACTTTCGTAACTTGCAAATTAATTCGTTTGAAGTTTAATTTAATTAATAAATATTACTTATTTGAATTTCTAAAAAAAGGAAATAATTTGTTTTGATAAGTAATCCATACTATAATATATAATATATAAACTTTTCGTGTTGCGGTGTTTGTTACGAAACTCCTCGGAAACGGCTCTACCGATTTTTATGAAATTTTACATATCCAAATGATAAGGGTGGCCCACACCAAATTTTTTAAAATGTATATAGTAAAACAACGTTTGCCGGGTCAGCTAGTAATATTACCTATAATGGGAAAGATTTGTACATTTCTAACATAACGAATAAACTCAAAACGGATTTCAAAAATTCTTTACAATGAAATGCTTTATTATTCTTCATTAACCCTGAATAACAAACATAGGGGGCATTCCACGCGAAGCGGACAGGTAAAAAACTCGATGTTTCGTATAAGATACATATATTAATACGTGTATCAAATATTTTTGTAATATAATGAGTAGTTAAAGAGTTATGGGACTTTGAAATTTTCGACAACCGGTTGGCATGCAGTACTTCAAACCCCATTATAGTCATAAAGGTATTAAAATATAAACCAATGCATTATGGACTTATTACTTCATTTACTGAGCTTTTTAATGTATTTTTGGAAACGAAAAAAATTTTTTTTTCTAAAAAAAATGCGAATAAATTTTTCTTCCTTTGTTTTTTACAAAGTCAGACCATTTTGATTTTTTTTTAATGTAAATCGCTAATATTTTATAGAACATTCTTGTCAACTTTTATGATGCTTAGAAGTGGAGCTAGACTGAAGATACTGGCGAAGGGTAGGTGGCGACTTTTACAAAGTATTTTTGACACGTCAATCATTCAGTTTGTCTTTTTACCCGTGAGGGGACGGGTTAGAATACAATTTCCCTCTGCCGCTGAGAGAGCAACTCGTAAGAGCCGAGTAACCCAGCATCCCTTGATGGTAGGGGATCTGTTTCCCGACTGGCTTGCGACCACCAGCATGCGAATCCGACCGCTAAGTGTCTTTGGCGCCTTTCGGTTGAGCCGCATGTGGGCCACATCTATCACCTCCTTCTCCCATCCCATTAATGCTGCGGTTCCAGTGAACACCGGGTTCCTGCTCAGGGTCCACTGAAACTGCAGCATTCTTCGTCCCCCCTCCTGACTATCTTCGAGGCGGCAAAGTATCGGACAAACAAGAGATACTCTTTAGTTTTGCCGATGTCGATGATGGCCACATTCCATAAAGAGGACCGTTCCCTGCGTTATTCCGTATCTATCATAAAAAAAGCTCGGAATGCTGTTTTCTGGTGACAAATGCCGACAAAAAACTCAACAGTCGCTCTTTTCAAAATACCAGCTTTTACAATTAGTATTTTTACAAGTCACTTAACTTGAGAGTCAACGTTATCCAAATTTCAAGCATTCTTGTCATTTCAATAATCTTGGACAGAATAGTATTCTTTAGTAAAATTTAGTAAAATTTCTGAAGTGGCAAATCTAATATAGGCTGTGGAATCATAGTATACATGCGTACGCCAAGCCCCATGAAACAATTACTCACTTTGTGGAGGCGAAAATAAGGAGTCACAAGTTTATTTTTTTTTCTAGTGTATAAATTATGTTTATCACTGTGCGAATCTACTAAATGTTACAATAGATAGATTGTGACGGGACCGTAAATATACCTATTTTTCTGAAGACGTCCCGAAGGGAAAAATATCTCGTGCCACATATTATTGAACTTCTCCGAAACTTTGATTTTTTTAATGTATATTTGTTAAGTCTGAGGCTATTTTTTATTACCCGACTACGGCGAAGCCAAAAGGAAGGGTTATGATTTCGGCAGTCTATGTATGTATATATCTATGTATGTATATATTTATGTATGCATGTATGTATGTTTGTATGTTCCACCTTAGCGCCTAAACTACTGAACCAATTTTCATGAGTGAGGTGTCAATAGATTCGTAATAATGGCGCAGGTGACATAGGCTATATACATTTTATGATTTTTTTTATGACGGAATTTAAACCTCAGATTCTAACCTCGAAAAAAATTAAACTGAGATAATTATCACGTGTTTGGTATCAAAAGAAAGGTTTTGGCGAGGACATTTCAAATATCCTATCACGCGGTCCTGTCGTTGCAGTTATTCTTCGTTTAAGCAAATAAAAACCAATATTGCGTGGCAATATGAGATTATAAAGGTTATCGATCAATCAGGAAACGGAAAACTATTAAATAAAAAATAAAGTTTAAAAACTATAACCCGTAACGTAAAAAGTGGCCTAAAAAGGACGAAACAAGAAAATAATTCAGATAGAAACACAGAAATGCATTGGTATGAAAATGGTCCAGGTAGAACCGTGGTCGCACCCATATATACCTACCGTGTCTGTTTCATGGTAGTGTTCCTCTAATCACGTAATTATGTAATCATAGTGGGTAAGCTAGAGAAGATTTTAAAGGAGAGTAAATATGAAAAAAGGCGTATAATATAATAAAAACAACAATTTCGCTTTCCCTTAGAAACCTGTAAAAAAATCAAACTTCTAAGTCACCGTAATAAAAATAAACAGCCGCTTATATTCCATGTGTTGTTAATTTGATTTCTCACAAGAATCAAAATCTCTAGGATTTGTCCTTTGACGTAAGAACATGAATTTGGCAAGAAGGAAGCTCTCGCACTAGTATGTGAAAAAATCCGAAAACTGGAATTTTGTTGTTACATCACGAAAAAAATGATCTTTTATATATATAACGTATGACGTATGACGCATTATTTGATGAATACGCGAAGTTATCTAGTTGAGATTAACATTAAACATGTAAGTCTATAGTCTCTTGAAGCTATGAAAAAAATCAAACTTCCAAGTGCAAGGAAAAAGCAAATATATTATACGAAGACCTCTTCGATACAGATAAAAAATATTTTACCGTTTAAACTATATAATTCAGGTATACGAGTTATAGTTTAAATTTAAAAATTTTAAATACATTTATTCTATAATGAAAGAAATAATCTGTAATGCAAAAATGTTTTTAAAGAGATTATTTAGTAAAATATAAATTCTATTAAATAATTTATATTTTTTTTTATTTTTAGACGCGTCAATAAGGTTTGAAATTAGAAAAGGTGCCCTCGGTTTCTCAAATTTTCAAAGTCCTCTTTAGCTTACCTGTTGATTTTACAAAAAGTTAATCAGGTTTTAAATCTGTACCGGAGACGTATATATGTATAAATTATTCGAATGTTAGTGAAATCGAAAATATCGACGTTTTGTCGTCGTATCATGTGAAATGAATCTAAAACTATATGGGGCGAGTATCCTAGCAACGACTGTTGACGACATGACATTTTTTAAATGACAATTTGTAAAATATTTTAAGCGACTCCACAAAAGAAAGGAGGTTCTATATTTGTCAATATGTATTTTATTAATTTATCTTCAGTGTTCGCCGAATTTAAAATTATTTAAGTGTTAACTTTTTTGTTAAAAATATTTTATCAAGTTTTCTTATATTCTTTATGCAAGTAATTATAAATACATCAATAGAAATACGCATTACTAATGTCGAGAGTATCTCGCGCTGGTGCAATGTACTTAGATAGTAATATTAATTTTTTCTTCAATATTCCCCAGCACTTTAAATCTTTGATATCTTCTAAGATATTAATTTTAATGATATGTTGTAAAGGGAAATCTTTATCTCATTAATGGACAACGTACTTTATTTATCTAATTGGATAAGGAATAATGACTGTATTGTTAAAAAATATCTTCGTAAATAAACTATAAAGTATATTTTTGTAATAATAGGTTGGGGAAAAAGTCTTTTCGTATAGTATAGTATGTATGAACTTGTAATAAAATCTCTTTGGCTATATTATTTGTATCTGGCTGGTTTTGGTATCATTAAAAGTTTACATTTTAAAGAAGATAATTCCAAATTCTAATTAAGAAAATGTGTGATTTTTATTTGTTTTTCGTACTGTGAAGATGAGTGAATCTAATGAAGAAATTCGATACATTTTAAAATTTTACTACAAAAAAGGTAAAAATGCAACGCAAGCCGCGAAAAAAATTTGCGATGATTATGGACCTAGCACAGTGTCTGTGAGAGTAGCACTAATTTGGTTTAAGCGTTTTCAATCCGGAAATTTAGATGTCAAAGATGCACCTCGCTCTGGTCGCCCTATTACGGATAAAATGGATGCCATTTTTGAAAAAGTGGAGCAAGATCGTCATATCTGAAGCTGATAACTGGTGATGAAATGTAAATCACGCACGACTTCACAGACTGTGGCGAAACCCGGGTTAACTCGCATCAAGGTGATGCTGTGTGTGTGTGGTGGGATTGAAAGGGCATTATTCATTATGAGCTGTTACCACCAGGCAGCTACAACTGATAAGATTAAAGTAAGAAGTTGAGAGAAAGCGGCCGGAATTAATCAACAGAAGGGGTGTGGTTTTTCATCATGATAACGCTAGACCTCACACATTTTTAGCCACTCAGCAAAAATTAAGAGAGTTTGGCTGGGAGGTGTTAATGCATCCGCTGTATAGTCCTGGCCTTGCACCTTCAGATTTCCACCTGTTTCGGTCTCTTCAGAATTCTTTAGGCAGTGTCAGGTTAACATCACAAGAGAACTGCCAAAACTACTTGTCGCGGTTTTTTGATCAGAAGTCCCAAAATTTCTATAGCAATGGGATCATGTCCCTACCTACAAGATGGCAGAAAGTTATCGAACAAAATGGTACCTACATACTGTAGTTAAATGTAAATAAACTATATAAAAAATGTTTTTAATTTTCTTAAAAAATGCGAAGAAACTTTTTGCCCAACCTATTATACCATCGTAGATCTTTTTAACCTGGTTCAAAAATTCGTAATTTTGATTTGTCATTTATATTGGAACCGATTACATTAAACACTTCAGAAATATACAATAAACAAAGTTTAATGCGTATTTTAATGTTGAAACTTTTACCATTCTCAACCTGAGTAAGCAGTAATAAATTTAAACCTTGAAGTAATGGTTTCGCGCCTTAGTTTTCGAAGCCTTGCTATTGCCGTCGTAGCACTCGTTAAATAATAAATATTATCAGAGCTAAGCACTGATTATACAAACCTTTCTCAGCTTAAATAACAACCGATATTTGTGACCCGTATTTCGTGGTAGAATACCGTTTGTTTCAAAACAATCGACTTATTGAAATGCCAATGACCTTGGTACAGTATTACAGGAGACTTTTTATAAGGTAATTATTATTTAATTTAAAACTAGATTAAAACTATCTAGGGCAGTAATCTTCTATTTTAATTTTCTTATAATAAGAATTACTTATAATACGTATATATTATAAAAATTCAATAAAAGAAGCTGTATAACGATTCACTCATAAAGTACTGCGCCTTAGAATTGCACTATACAAAATTAATTATTTATTAACATCAATAACATTAATATTAGATAAATAATAATTATTCTTGTATTGGAATGACCACAAGTTATTCCTGTAGCCTAAACAAAGTATGTATATAAAAATAATATAATTTACAGATAATATTATATATTCGTTCATTTTTCTATTGGAAGTCGTATTAGAAAATGTTTTAATTAAATTTTCCTTTTATAATGTTGAGATATTCAAAAACCTAAGAAATGGAAAACTCGTCACATAATACCTACAAAGTTTCAGTTTAGAAATATATCTATTACTTACTATATTTTTTATTTTAATTTATCATTTACCAAAATAAAGCTTTAATAATATTAAGTATTAATTCATCTGATTAACACAAACTTTGGGACTCTTTAAGAATGTTCTTTTAGGGTAAAGCAAATTTAAAATAGGATAGGGGATCCTATCAGCCCAGCCTCTTTATTATGAATAGTATATAATTCGAAATAATCGCTGATGATTGAATCGCCATGGAAATAACTACTTTGTATTGTTGTGTCTACTGGCATAGTTGTGTATTGGGATCGCTTGTAATATCACCGGTATCTGCGGCTATGCTATAGCTAAGAAAGGAGAAAACACTACACTGAGAGAAATTGTGCATAACGCCCTCGTCTCCGTTCTGTTAATGTCAAAATCAAACTGGTAGGATTCGTACTAGTCTACTCAGTCCGCTGTACAGCCTCCTTCAACGTCACGCGAGATTTTTTAAAGGACACTACTGCTTTCCAACACCATCTGTCAGTATGAAGCACTTATTATTTACGGTAATACACAGATCCAGTCCAATTTATTCTGAAAGGGCAAAGAGTTGATTGATACCACCACCTCTCTGCTTTCTGATCGTTTATCATCACCAATATAATCCATCAATGGCCCATTGCTGAGCCGCGTCTCCCCGTTTGCGTTGGCAAACTTCACACACTTTTGAGAACATTAGAAACTTTCAGGAGTGCAGAAGTCCTCACGGTGTTTTCCTTTATCGTTAAATCGATATTTAATTGATTAAAACAGAAAAGTCAGAGGATCTCTCGAGTAAGACAACAAAGTCTTAAAACACTGGACTGCTACCCGATCGTATGGCTCTAAGGTCAGTTATTCGGGCGTTTGACCACACCATTGAGAGTTATCATGAAGATATTTGTGTATATTATTGTGGAGACTGAACTTATCAATAAATATGGCGAGAAATTATTGATTATATACGGAATTTATAATATACGAAATAAATATGGCGAAAACCTGTGTGATGACAAACGGTCCAAAATGGAACACATGTATCAAAGTGCACATGTAGCAAAGTGTTTCGTTTATAAGCAACTGAATATTATATTTAAAAACTGGAAAGATGGATAAAGAAGGCATGGAATTCATACTGATTACTTAAAAGTATTTTACATTTAAAGAAATAGGCAATGGACTTTATTGTTACCTACTCCTATACGGGTGTTAGTCATGGCCCATTACACACACAAAATAGAAGTAATTCAAAGATCCAAATTGGCTTGCAGCTTAAAATAGTGATGGGCTGAACATACGGCGAGAACCATTGACGATAGGTGGAGGGAGAGGATCCTGTAGTGGTGCTGTCAAAAACAGTCCTTAAGTACGCCCGTATCATCGAATATATATTTTAATGTATAATATATAGTAAACGTTAACTATTATTTTTGGGAAATAAACGGCTTATTTATTTATTTATGAGGTTGCGACAAATTTACAGTTTTCATATAATTCTCTATACTTATTTATCATTTTTTTCCGTTTTTAAACTAGTTAATATGTTTTAAAAAAGTCTGTTTTCGCAAATTTTTAAACCCCTCTCAGTTAATTATGTTTTCGTTCCTTAAAAGGGAAAAAATACCTTAAAGGATAACTTCGTTGTCCATCTGCATGTCTGTTGGAGCTGTCAAATTAAACTTCTTAAGTCCATGCAATAAAATTATATGGCCGTTAATGTGGTTACTCACAAAATTATAGAGTACTTCTCTATGAGCTAGATTCATGAACTTTAGCATAAATCAAAGCCTCACAGTACAAGCATTGGGAAAAATTTTAAAACTGTAAATTTGTCGTTAATTCGTAACGTATTTGGTATTTTTCGTTGATAAAAAATTAATTTAAGTTTAACCCTCACTGCGCGAGTTCCACACTTGCACGTGGCTGGTTTTTTTATTATATATAATATACATATAATAACAAACGAAATTGAGGACTAAATTATATAGTTTTAAGATCCTCCGTGAGTTGACCACGCCGTTCGCGATTTGACCGAAGACTTATACATAATAATACTGTACTTGCTTTAATGCTTGTAATTATTGTGCTTGTAATGCAATGTAAGCGCAATTATTAAAATTTCAGCGTCTATATGGGTACTGTCAACTTAAGGTACGTAAATACGAATTTTATAATAGAAGCAAGCGAGTTTAGCTTTCTTGCATCAATAAACCGCCGAGATTGTCTCGCGACGCGTCACTTGACATTGCTTACACAACTCCTTATATAAAACTGCTGCACCATCAATGATGTCGCCAATTTTAAATAATAAGTGAGCAGTATCGGGCCCGCGTAACAATACCCAAAAATGAGGTTAGTGTTAGTATTAGGTTTAGTGGCATTGATTGCTGTAGCTTACGCGCGTCGACTTCCCGCTAAGAAAAATGAGCAGTCTGAAGAAAAGGATAAAAAAATAATTGATCAAGTTGACGCCGGTACCGAAGAAAAAAAAACGAAAAGTAACGATCACGATTTCAAAAGAGGTGGTGGTAAGGAGCACCATACCCATCATCACGATGAAAATGGAGAGAAAGGACATAAAGGATACGAGGGTTATCATCATCATGAGGAGGCAAAAAAGGGACATCATGATAAAGAACATCACAAGGGTGAATATGATGACCATGGAGCTCACCATAAGGATCATCATCATGATGATGGTCATTATAACGAACACCATAAAGGCGAAAAGGGAGAGAAAGGTCACAAATATGAAGAAAAGGGCCACTACAATAAGGGACATTCCACTAAAGGACATCATGAAATACATAAATTGGATGAGTTCAAAAAAGAAAAACATTTCTTCGACGAGGAAGGAGATTCTGGGCATTCGGAAAAACACGGTGGGTTCCACGAGGAACACGGTCATAAAAAAGGCGGTCATTACAAGAAAGGTCATCTAAATGGTGGACACCATGAACATGAACACGGTGAAAAGGGTCATCATGAGAAGGGAGGTCATCACCATGAGCACAAAGGCCACAAGGAATCTGTGGGTCATGACGAGCACCACCATAAACATCATGATCACGCAAAGAAAGCTGGTCATGAACATCACAAGAAATTTGGATATAAGAAGGGCACGTAAAGACAGACATTATGTGCGAACGTTCGACTTCGATTCTCTTACATTGACGTCGCCTATAATATATATGTATATGCCGACAAGTTTTCTGTACTCTCATTATTTATTATTATACCTAAGTTAATACTGAACATGTAATGTTCAAATTGGCCTGATTTTTATACTATTTTAAGATAAGATGTAACGTAGTGTTAAGTTATAAAAATATTTATTACATAATTTTTAGTTACTTTTGTTGTGGTTTATTTCCTTACATAAAATGATTCGCTCTATAATAATAGTTATTACTACATAATATGTGAAATGAAATGTACTGTAAACTGTACTATTTACCGTAATAGATGGTAAAAGCAATTTTAAACATTAAGTTATAATTATTGAGACTATGCAACGAACAGAATAGTGTACAAAAAATGGCCCCGACATGTTGCCTAATTTGGTTTCGATCAAATAATTATTAATTCTTGTTGCATTTCTTGTCTGCAAAGTGCAAAGTAAATGCGCTTTTCAATGAAATCAAATAATCAAAGTTCCCAGAATCAAATCAAAATTAGTTCAATGAATCAAAATTAGATTATTTTTAAATTATACTAACCCAAAATATTTTGGGGTCAGTTTTATAAATTAAAGGATAAATAATTTAATTTTATAAACATTTCATTTTCACACATACAAGGCGGAGTTAATGCCTGTCAACCTTTAGGCAAACAGAAAGTTTTAAAGAGGCGCAATCAATTCGAAAAGGGGAAAAAATATAGTGAGTAAATAGCGATACGGATGACACATGTCACTGAGCCAAAAACAGTTAGGGGACGTTACTAGTTTAATCGATACAATAAAATTGTAGTTATGTTAATATTTGATTTAAGTGCGCGAATGTATTGTCTGTATCGTCAAACATTTTAAAATAATAAGTCGTCGAGACAAATGATCTAAAACTACCAAACAGCAACCTATTATATTTTATATATCGCCCAATTTGTATATTATATTGTGTTATAGGTGAATATTTACTGGCAAAAAACAATTCAACAATATAATTAAATTGTTTCAGAAAATGTATCTTCATGTATAGGTTTAAAGCGATGACAAGAATAAGAATCCTAGGACGAAATTATGTAATTAATTGAACGATTGAAATAAATTAGCTTCAATGATTTCTTCAATCGATTGACTCCACTCCTATTTTTCCATTTAACATAATCTTGTCAAAAATTAATAAATTTCTAAATAATATTAATGTATACAAAAATGACTTTGCTATATTAAATAAAAACAGTTTTGAGTTTTTAAATGAAATTTCACTATCATCGGTAGTCATCCCAGCATATTCTAAAATTTGAACGTTTTTTTTGACTAGTCGTTGATTTTCAATTTTCAACTTCAGAGACAATTTTCTACTATTTCTTTTTACTTTATATTTATATCAATTTATGAGTATAATGTGGACAATGTGTATTAAATTTTTTTTTCAAAAACAATGACAGAATTCTTCTTTCTTTTCCTTTTTATTAAATTGAAAATGAAAAAATAGAAAGAGTATTTTTATTATTAACACAATAAAGGTTAGTTATAAATATTAATTAACCTATATATTAATATCATTGTATAACTCCAACACCAATACATCACTTATTATTATAACAACCAATAAATTTTATCGAATAAACTAGTTTGATCCCCTTACTGTTTATGGCTAAATGTCATGCCATTGTGTCATGTCATCCGTGTTAAGCTATATTGGACGAACTATAAAGATACTGTAACATGGAATACGTTAAACTAGAATATAATTGTTATGTTAATATGATTAATGAATCAGTTAAAAATTATATATTATGGTAAAAGTATATATTACACAGAGGAGGAAGGAGGGAGGTACGTAATGCTTTTCCGGACAAGTTCTGTAGATAAGATACGTAGCTGTGATAACGCTTTTACACTAATTAAGGCTTAGCGATGTCACACGGTCACACCTCACACTAGATTTATGGCTTCATCTAATGTCACATTAAATCCTTCACCTACTGAAGCTAATGTGATATTAAGCCGAGGGATATTTTCGCTAATTACCTTCTATGCTACGATATAAGTGCTTATCGTTAGTATTGGAATAAAAATATGAAATTCAATTAGTCCTTTTTTAATGGAGGTTTTTAGTGCCGTACTTTGCGACAAGCGCGACAGATAGGCCACTTGATTTTGCTGTTTTCGTGTAACTAAAGATTTGAGGTCATTATGGAATTAAGAATAGTACCAATGTGTCTATGAAGGACTATTTCTTTTGGTTTTTTTTTACTTATAAGTACAAAAAAACCATACACAAGATAATGTAACTTTAAGGCGCCAATTTTTGGTTTTACCATAAAATAAAAATTTTATTATCTCAAAAATAACGAATTAAAATCTGTTTATTTTAAAGAAAGTTTATTTACAATTATTTTTAAAATGAATAAATAAATAAGTGAAATATTAACAACAATAACAAAAATAACTAAAATGTACAGTAGATATAAACGGCTTAATGAGACTTTTTATATCCCCAGTGCTTGTGCCCTTCATGCCCGCCCTTGTCGCCGTGGCCCTTGTGATGATGATGATGCTCATGATGACCGCCTTCGTCATGGTGACCCTTATGTTCATGATGGTGTCCTCCCTTCTCGTGGTGCCCCTTCTTGCCGTGATGATGTTCGTGATGACCATGGTGCTCGTGGCCCTTATGAAAGTGTCCACCCTTCTTGTGACCATCTTCATGATGATGTCCGCCATACCCTTCCTCGAAGCCGTGCTCTCCGTGCTTATCGTGGAACTTTTTCTTCTTTAAAAACTCGTCTAATTTATGAACACCGTGATGGCCCTTGGTAGAATGTCCTTTGTGGTAATGTCCTTTTTCTTCGAATCCATGCCCCTTCTCGCCTTTTTCTCCGTGATGATGATACTGGTGGTGACCATCTTCATGGTGGTGATGCTTCTTATGACCACCGTGATCTTCGTGATGTCCTTTGTGACCATCGTGTTCGTGGTGTCCCTTTTTACCATGTTCATGATGATGGTGACCCTTGTAACCCTTGGAGCCCTTACCACCGTGTTCATGGTGGTGATGCCCGTGATGTTCCCTACCTCCACCTTTTTCATGATGGGATGCTGCGGTTTCTAGGTCAGCGTCCCGCTTTTCCCTGAGACCCCGTGCACTTGCCAGCACAACAAGCGCTACGAGACAGCCCACCGCCAATGTCGCCTTCATGTTTGTTGTTTCCTTTACTGCAATCAATTTGTCTATGAAAATTATAAACGTCAACAACGTTCTATAAATACTACCAATCAATTTTCTTAGCACCCGCATTAGGCAATAATTGCAGTTCGCAGCAAGTGTCTGCCTCTATTGTCAAGGTTACATGTTTAATTTAGGTATTCTTGAACTTATATTACTTTGTGTACAAAACTTTTAATTTAGTAAATTTCAACATTGTGTTTAACATGAACTACAAAAATAATCATTTAATGTTTATATAAGTAAGTCGCCGTAATGGGTACCTTTTGTATACATCTTATTTGTACATTAAAGGACAATAAAAGAAGAGACGCGAAAAGAAGACTTTGTTCTATACTGTCAGAAATGCTCTCTGTTTATTGATTGCATACTTTTAAGAATAATTTAAAAAAATTACATTTCCACACAGAATTATGGATTTTTAATTTCTATTTTAGTTAATATATAAATTAAACTAGTATTGTTCTCATGTGTATGTTTTGTCTGCAATGAGAATGAAATATTTTTAAACCTAAACATAAAAATAAGAACCTGGATCGAGTCCTTAGTAAATTATAATAATCAAAAATTAAAATTCAATAATAAATACCTATATCTAAGGATGAAAATTATCAGCTTGGTATTATAACATAACATCTAAAGATGTCATTTTGTTATACTTTCATTAATCGGCAAGAGATGCTGGTTTTTATACAACAGTCGAGATAAGTTATGCCGCCATCGCCATAACGAAATGTCAACATAATATAAATTGCATTAGTTACCGTTACTTTCTGTAACAACAGATATAATAATTTAGGCAAACAAAAGCTGTTAAGTAAATTTTAATTTAAAGCATTTCTAATTTGCAATAAATATTACTATACAGAACTTAAAAATAATACTGAAGTTAAATAATCATAAAATTTTGACTTCCTAACTTCACTACATAGTATAAAACAAAGTCGCTTTCTCTGGCCCTATATCCCTATGTATGCTTAAATCTTTAAAACTACGCAACGGATTTTGATGCTGCTTTTTTTAAATAGATAGAGTGATTCAAGAGGAAGGTTTATATGTATAATACATATATAATATATTAGAGAAACACTGATAATTGTAGAGGTTTCTAATGTGATGTCGTAAATAAACACATTTTTTTACGCTTACATTGCAAACGCTGGCTGAATAATTCGAGATAGATCAAAATAATGTACTACAGTAAATTGTACACCTTAAAAAGATCTACAAAAAAGTCCGCGATGGTATATGTCTACCTCTTAGGGATAACTCACAATAACCATTTATTATCCTTTACTTTTTACAAAAAATAATGGTTTATTTACGAAGCGATTTTAAACAATACAGCATTAATCCTTATGCAATTAGGTGCCTTAAATACATTGTGCATTTAATATAGATCAATATGGCCCTTTACAGCATGAAATTTAAACGAATATTTTTGAAGATATTACAGATTCAAAATGCAGGGACATAGCTGTTACGGTTAAATTACACGTGTTAAATTGCACCCGGGCGAAGCCGGACGGGTCGACTAGTAATATTATAAATTCGAAAGTAACTCTTAAGAAACGTAGGTAAAGTGAAATTGATGCGATATTTAATATACTACTTAGGGGATCTATCGACAGATATATGGTCTGTCTGTCTGTTACGCTTTCACGCTTAAATCACTGACCCGATTTTTATGAAATTGTTACAGAAATAGACTAGAGCTCGGGGAAGGACATAGACTATGTTTTATCGCAAAAAAAGGGTCAACCCCGTCAAGCCTTCAGACACTTCATCCCCTTTTTCAAGAACAGGGGATGAAGCGTATTTCTATTGTGATTTCGTTATGTGTTGGGGAATTAGTCATATATAGATAATGTTGGTGTTGAAAATTAAAATGTAAAATTTAGCGATATAGTGATTAAAATTTGATATTACTTTGATTACATCATCACAAACATTTACGTCAATTTCATCGTATTAAATGTTATAGTGTTGGCACAAATATTCCTATACCGTCTGTTAAAAGATCCGTTGAACTCTTATAGTAAAATTCCCTTCTGATTGACCTTCCGTGACTTACTTTCAGATTCGTTTAGACGTTTTTGTGTAAATGAAATAAGAAACATCTAAGTCTTTAGCCTTACATCCAAATATACAAAAAAACACATTTATAACATTAATATGATCTCTTTGATGTTAGATGTTTGTGATCTAAAATCAAAAACTAGTCGACTCGCTCTGGCTTCGCATGGTTGCAATGAAACACGCGTATCTACTTATTTAAAAAAAAGAAAACATTTCATTTTCAGTTTATTGCTGTATACACTAGTCAGATATTAAATAAACATTTCATTATACATGCGGTATACTGCAGGTAGGATAAAAAATAGCCTATGTGTAAATTCACTGAAAAATGAAAATTCATCAAAATCCGTTCATCCGTTTTTACGTATTTGAGTAACAAACATCTAAACTATAAAATAACAAAACACATAAACTTTCTCATTTATAATATTAGTAAGATTTAAATGATAAATGTATATTCACATTGTCTATTTTGTCCTCTTCAATGAACACAAATATAATTCTCTAACTCTTTCTTTCTCTCCCTAGAAAAGCAGAGGTAGAACTTATTAGATTGGTGAAGAATACCAATAGTAACGAACGAAGTCCAGTATTGTCCACGCAAGGAAAACTGAAGACGGAGGATGTTGTTTCTCCTTTAAATACCTGAAGAAGGTCGGCCTCTACTTTCCAAAATGACATTTTGAGACACAATGAAACATTGACGAACGTTATTACTTATTTATATATATCGTATATATTATCTCAACCTATTTTTTTACTATAGTTGTATTAAATAAAGGCCTTTAAGACATTTTTAAATGAAAATTAGATAGAGTAAATTTATTTAAAAAATTGGTTTATTTCATATTTTAAATGTATAACAAAGTACAAATGTAATAAATCAACAATTAACAACATGTTTAGTACTAAATCCCACTTTATATTAGTGGCCAGATTTGTGTCCCCAGTGCTTGTGATGTTCGTGACCTCCTTTCTTGCCATGACCGTGGTGATGCTCATGATGCTCGTGGTGGCCTCCATCACCGTGGTGTCCCTTGTGATGATGGTGATGTCCTCCCTTCTCGTGGTGTCCTTTATGCCCATGGTCATGCTCGTGGTGACCACCGTGCTTGTGTCCCTTATGGAAGTGACCTCCTTTTTTGTAATCACCTTCGTGATGGTGACCACCGTAGTGTTCATGATGACCCTTTTCACCATGGTGATCATGGAAATGCTTATCTTTCTTGAATTCGTCGTGTTTCTCAATTCCATGATGACCCTTAGTGTCATGTCCCTTGTGGAAGTGACCGTGCTCTTCATGACCGTGTCCATGATCTCCCTTTTCGCCATGTCCGTGATGATGATGGTAGCCTTCGTCATGATGGTGGTGTTTCTTGTGTCCGCCATGTTCACCGTGATGTCCTTTATGTCCTTCATGGTGGTGGTGGCCGTGCTTTCCGTGGTGGTGCCCATGATGTCCCTTATGTCCCTCATGATCATGGTGACCATGTTCGTGATGATGGTGACCATGACCCTCGTGGCCACCACCCTTATCCCAATGATGACCGGAGGCTGCGGTTTCGAGATCAGCTTCCCGCTTCTCTCGGATATCCTTTGCCGACACCACGGCAACAAGGGCTATGAGCCCCCACAACACTAGAAGGCTCCTCATGACTGGTGAAACAAGCAGCTGCTGAATGATACCTCCTTTAACAGCTGTCATATTTTATACTAGTTAGTAGTTACGGTTAAGAAATTTATTGTCGCTAGAGTCAAGGTTGTAAGTATAATTAGTGATAGATAAGATTTCCACTTCCAGATGATTTAATAGTATATTTTAAAGTACTTTATTATTTATTAAAGCCAAATTCTCATTCATAATGTTGTCTGTTGAGTGAATAATTAGTAATAATGATGTTCTTTTTCTTTCTTTATGAAAACATAATATTTAATATTCTGAACTCTTTCAGATGGATAACTATAATGGATTTCAAAGGTTTTTAAGGATAATTAATTTATATTTGCTATTATTAAAATTTTGTTGTTTATACAAATGCCAGCGCGTTGCATATTGTATGCAGTACAGTATCTTATATATAAAATTCTTGTGTCACAATGTTAGTTACCATAATCCTTCGAAACGGTTTGACCGATTTTTATGAAATATTATATGCATATTCAGTAGGTCTGAGAATCGGCTACTATCTATTTTTCATCCCCATAAGTGATAAGGGTGGCCCACCCCAAATGTATATGGTAAAACAACGTTTGCAGCTAGTGTATCTGTATATATAATGAACTCGCATTTTTTTTAATTCATTGCCTATATTAATCAATTTAAGACTTTTTTAATGATACATTTAACTTATTTTATAGAAGCAATGGCGGATTAGATATGAAGCAGATGTACCAATTGCTAAGAGTTTCGCGTATATTTCGTACCGCATACAAAAAACGCTTTTTCTTACTAGAGGGAGGAAGCTAGTTAGTAGCTTTCATACCGAAGGTAGCAAAACTATTTGTGTCGATATGAATGATAATTTTTGTACTACCTTAAAGAGAGAATGAATGTCCATGAAATTTCTTTATAATGCCACTTTTTAATTAAGGTAGTAGAAAAAAATATAAATAGATAGGGAAGTTACATTCAAATAATAGTGCGAGTGTGGAACTCGCGCTCTGAGGGTTCCGTACAATTTTAATAAAGGGACACACTATCAAATTTTGATTTTCGTGTTTCGAATATGTTAAATATTTAGAGGTCTTTGATACAGATTAAACCCTGATAAAAGTTAAGCTAAAAAAGCTTTGAAAATTTGAGTAACTTGAAAAGGTGTCTTACTTTAAACCTTATAGGCCAGTCTAAAAATTAAAAATTTAAAAAATTAATTAATAGATCTTATATTTTACCAAATAATCTTTTTAAATACATTTTTGCATTACAAATTAATTCTCTCTTTCTTGGAATAGATTTATTTAAAGTTTTCTAATTTCAATATCAGAAAATTAAACTCGTTAACTAGTCTTCAAACAGTAAAAATATTTTGTATTTGTATCTAGGGCAGGTATATTGTATAACATATTCGAATATTACTAAATTCGCAAACATCCATTTTTTGTCATGTCCCCGCATGTGGAATGCCCTATAAAAACTACTTATAATCTACTTAAGAATAAATGGCTATACTTATTCATTGCTTACCCTTAGAAATTTAATTTTTTCACAGCTTTTAGATACAATAGACTTACATGTTTTTAATTTATTTATATACTTAATTTAAACTTGATAACTTCACGTTTTCTTCAAATATTGCGTCAAAATCTAAATTTATAAAAGAACATTTTTTACGTGTTGTAACAGCAAATTGCCATTTTTCGGATTTTTTCCCAATACTATTGTATAAGACCTTGATTCTTGCTAAAAATCGTGTTCCTAGCTCAAACGATGAAGCCTGGGAATTTTGATTTCTTACGAAAATAAAAATTACAATACATGAAATAAAAGTATCTTTTCATTAAATTGAATTAGAAGTTTCTTTTTACTTATTTGAGTAGCTATGGAATATTTCATATAAACTTTACGTTTTTTTGAGAAAAAGGTTATTGCGTAACAGTCAAAAAAAGTTAATTTTTCAGTGATGTAAAAATATTACAGTTTTCTAATTTTAGCATGTACTTTTACTATGAGACCTTGCTTCATACTAACTTTTACTGCTAGGTCATTGGGAAGTACCTTATAATTATGTGAGTGACCACATTAACGATCCAATGCGTGGACTTCTAAGTCTTTGATTTTTTGCCAGCCGCAAGAGACCGCAGGTTTGAGTATTTGATATTAATTAACCTTCTCCACACGATCCGGAAAAAAAAGACGGACAGGCAGACAGACAGGCGGACAACGAAGTGATCCTATAAGGGTTCCTTTTTTCTTTTAAGGTACGGAACCTTAAAAAGATGTAACAGTTTGGATTACAAACTACTAATATTCTGAAGCCCTCCAACTGAGCTAAATGCTTGTGTTAGGAGTGGGCTCACACCAGTAGTGCAGTGACCGGGATTTTAATCCACAAACTTACGAACGATGTGCTCATAAGTCACCACGTCCCACTGAAAATATGAAGCGCGTAGTGATTTACCTTTCGTTGAATACAAAGGGATTATAAGAAAATTGGTAAATTTCTGTGTATGAAGTATTTTTTTGTTCGTTTTTTTTCATGTTAATATGCTATTAATAGTTTATGTAAAATAATGTATCAATAGATTGGAGATTTAGCTTTGATATTATGTATCGATTATTGTATGGAGTTTGTTTAAAAACTAATGAATATTTGTTGTAGATCTCATTTGGAAACTCAGCGGAAAGTTTTTTTCACCTATTTTTCTTACATTTGTCAAAAAATACTAAACTTAAATATAAATTAAGATACATTTGAAGTAATTATGCTTTTACTCGTTGAGTAAATAAAATTAAAGTTAAGGTATTTTTTGTTATATAAATTAGCCAGGAAATGCAATTTGCACGAAATGGCGGAACAATTTTTTTTTGAAAAGTTTTGTTAATACACTGTATTTACAGTTATGCTCATTATATTATATGCCCTTAATTGATTACTATGAAGTAATGATTAATTTGGATTCCGTGTATAATGCGTCATGACCTACAGATACATATATCCAGATTTCGGATTTTTCCCTATACAAGCGCTATAAGACCTTGCTTCTTGCATAAAATCTTCTTGTCACAGGACCCAACCATTTATTGATTCTTGAGAATCGAATCGAAAATCAAAATAACAATTCATGGGATATAGACAGATGTTTCTTTTCATTACGTTGACTTAAAAGCTATATTTTTTTTACAGCTCCGAGTGTCTAGAGATGTGAACATTTTTATATTATTTCTAATTAATGCCTACACGTGTTTCGGGTCTTGTGGGACATCACAAAAGTTATTTTTTCTCCTAATGTAATTTTTTACAGTTTAAAATGTATTCCTTTCATTTTGCTATGTGATTTTGTTTCATGTTAAATTTCATGATTCTATATGAAGAAGTACCCTATACATTGCAAGTACCCATATTAATGCCATATCTTTATAATACATGGACATAGTTAGGAGCCGCGGGCTTGATAATAAATTCATCTTTATACCTCAATGCGTTCTTCAGAAATAGAGTCTTGAAAGACAGACAGACGGATAACGACGACAAACTATGTTATTTTCATTATTTGATTTCCTAAAATCCTTTACAGTACTACCAGTGGCGTAACTACACCGTTCGTGTCCCCTGGCAAATTCATGAGATGGGGCCCCTCTCCTCCAATATTAAGAAACTTAACCAATTACATAATATTTTTATTTTAAAATAAATCACTACGTGAAGTAGGTTTATACAAACGCTATTACAATAACTTCAATTTTTAGTAACCTTTATTCCGGTCGTATTGAACTAAAATTACAATTTTTGTTTAGGAGTTTAGAAAAAAATATTCTAAAAGCATCACCTTATTTACAACGTAGAATTCAACAAAAATCATTAAAATAAGGAAAAATTGAGATGATATATAAAAATCATATACATCAATATCATCAAAACCCAAAATAGACCAAAAAATTTAAAAATAAGTGACTTTATTTTATTAACGATAAGAAAGAAAGAGAAAGAGTACTCAGAGTTGCAATGACGACCTGAATAAAAAATATTGTTCCAGTATATAGATAACTTTTTTATACATAGAAAGTATTAAGTAGTGATTTCGCGACTGTCGATCAGTGTTACCAGGGCCCGCATCAAAAAGTCAAACTTTAGTCTTATTTACAAAACATAAAGCAGAGATTTCTGTAGCATTAGTATTCAAAATTTTGTTTATTTCATATTGCATCTGTATGTAATTAAGCTGGTAACTTAAGTGAATTAAGAATAAAAGTAATAAATTTTAATAAATATTTTAATAATAAATGCTAAGGTCCACCTGTGCTTAAGGCACTCTCTGACCGGGGCCCCCTTTCTGCTCGGGTCATTTTGCCGAAATGCCACCCTATTGTTACGTCACTGAGTAGTACCGAATTATCAAGAGATAAGTGGTGGTGGGTATAAATAATTATTAATTTATCTGCCCAATAATCTGATGTACAAAACAAAGTCATCTCTAGAGTGTAAATTAACAAGCCCTAGAGTTAAACTTTAAAATTTTCCATTTCATTTTAATGCACTGTTCCTCCAACTTAAAATTTATATAAGTAATAAATTTTAAAAAAATTATTATTTATAATAAATTGATTCAAAAGTAAATCAAGAAGATTCCAAAAAAAGAAAAAAATTTATACCAATTTAATTATAACGGAATAAAAACAATTTACATTACAATAAATTAGCAAATACTTTATTTATTTACATATCACAAAATAATCAACAATAACAAAAAGTTTCGGTTTGAAAGGCACTTTTGCATTTAGCTGTTAATCAATAACCCTTAAAACCCCATCCTTTGTGCTCTTCAAGACCACCTTTGCTTCCATGACCTGCATCGTGACCATAGTACTCGTCGTGACCACCTTCATCATGATAGCCTTTATGATCATTGTGATGCCCTCCCTTCTCGTGATGTCCCTTATTCCCATGTCCGTGTTCATGGAAACCTCCTTCACTATGACCCTTGTGGAAATCGCCTCCCTCTTTGTATCCGCCTTCATGGTGATGACCACCATATCCTTCTTCAAAGCCTGATTCGCCATGTTTTTCGTGGAAATGCTTATCCTTCTTAAACTCATCTAATTTATGAATACCGTGATGACCCTTGGTAGCGTGTCCTTTATGAAAGTGTCCATTTTCTTCAAAGCTACTTCCTTTCTCGCCTTTTTCTCCATGATTGTGCTCTCCATAATAACCGTCATCGTGGTGGTGATGCTTTTGATGTCCTCCGCTTTCTCCGAAGTGGCCTTTGTTTCCTTCATGAAGGGAGTGTCCTTTTTTTCCTAAATCATAACTGTCGTATCCGTTATATCCCTTCTTGCCAGATTCTCCATTCTCTTCATGATGTTCACCATGATGTTCACCACCGATTCCTTTTTCCCAAAGATTAGTACCCGCTTCTTCGAGATCTGCATCTCGTTTGTGACGAACATCTCTTGCGGAGACGGCCGCTGCTAAGATTACTAAACCGAACAACAATGAGCTCCTCATGGTCCTGGTCTCCTGGATCCGGTAAGTGATTGCCAAATGATGCCTGTTGCTTAGTTTTTGGGGCTTATATAGTATTGCCAATACTACACTGCGTAGTCTTTAATGTCAGGGTAACTCATAAATGACGGTCACAATACCGCGAATGACCCAAATTATTCACAAATTACTTTTATTGTTATATTTATCATTTCAAATATAATTTTCAATTAGTCAATCTATTCTTTGATGCTGAGAAATAAGTGTTGAAATTAACTAATTTTAAACATTAAGTAAAAATAGTTTTAATTAGGTACCATTTGCATATGTAACTAGAAAAGAAATTAATGAGTTATCATTAACGAGAAAAGTTACTTTTATGATGATTCTAGCAGACCCAGCAAGTGTTGTTTTATATGTCAATTTATTTAAAGAGGGCCATCTTTATAACAAGGGCATTAAAAAAATAGCCTATGACCTATTTGTTTTTGTACACAGACTTACCAATAACGTAATAATATTTGGTAGGTATGAGAACAAAAACAAATCACAACAATTGGTGAAGCCGTTCGGAAAAGCTCGATAACAACTTTCCTCGATAAATCAAAAATTAAAAGTATTTTTCAATTCGAAAGAGTAGTTTCTGATATTACATAAAATAATAGAAAAATTCGTGAAAAGTGCAAATGGGTAAAATTTATAGATACAGTGTCGTTGTATCTCCAAAACTAAATTGTCTATGCCCTTGAATTTAACGACCTTCAGCATATCAAAACTTATATTATAAATAAGTAGTCGACTTCGCTGTGCTGGGGACTTATAAATGGCAATAAGTTTTTTGTAATTTAATAGTCCCCAGCCCAGTGGAGTGTGTGCAGGAATACAACTGTGAAAATTGTATCCAATATCGTGCATTAGTTATTTGGTATCTGTGTGTGGATTAAAATATAACCAAAGTAGTATGAAAAAAGTAGTGTAGGGCGTTTACTCCCGACATTAGAAATGCAATTTCAATTTACATATACTTATAAACAGAATACATGATAAAACATTTTTAACAATAAAAATAACTAACTTTAAACTGAAAAATGCAAAAAAAAATAATTATATTAAAATCATTTTGAAGTCGGTGAACTTATATCAACAAATATATATAACATTGTCAAATGCCCTATAGAAAAAAAACTACGTTTAAAAAAGGCGACTTCAAAAACTAATAAAAAAATGGACTAAAAAGTAAGAAATAATTCCGTTATTTATTAACCTCCCTTTATTAGTACAATAATATACAATAATTGATATTTTTGTAGTCGGTGCCGGTAATGCTAAAATTCTAAGTCATCGGGAAGTACCCTAGATTTTGTGTGTAACCACATTAACGGTCATATATTTTCAATGCGTGGACTTAGAAGTTTGATTTTTTGCCAGCCGCAAGGAAGGAATTTGTTATTAATTTCAACTTGATACCTCCACGTGATCCTAAAAAAGGGTTTTGAGAGACAGATGTGATTCTACAACCTCTTCTTCCTCTGTAATATTACTATTATATCTCTCTTTAATTCCCTGTCCCCTTTTCTCTACGTCTTTACTTCTATTTTTCTGTCTCTTTTTTATATCTATCTCCTGTTCTCTTTTTTCTCTCTTTCTTTCTCTCTCTCTTTTTCTCTGTTTTTTTTTCAATAATTTAAAACTACACTAATACCTCACTGTGAATTACGAATTTCAATTAAAATAATTATGCTTTAGATACCCGAAGCGAAGTAAAGACCGACTGCTCGTAAATGGTAAAATAAACTATTAGTATGATGGTGTGTCACTGTACATAGTTTTGACAAGATTCTTAACTTAACTTACAAGATTCTTAACTTACGAACTTATTTTTCTACCTATTTTAAAAAGTCTAAAATAAGGAGAGGTAATGAGATCAATACGGTTGTTATTTTTTTTACCTCAGAATTTCGTCATTACCCGGCTACGGCGTAGCCAAAAGGAAGGACAGTAGGGTAGGGAGGCCGTGATGCTAAATGGGGATTTACTAGAGCGTCTTAGGGACATATAACATTTTGTAAATTAGATGGTTTCCCATTTTAATGTTCCAAAAAACATCTATAGCTTTTCAAAAATTGTAAAATTATAAAATTACATGAAGATAATTAGCCAAATGTCAGATGTTGTTTGTTGAGATGGTCCGACTTACCACTGATATGACGGTATGTTCATCTACCGACTTGAGTTGTGGGGGTGGCCATCTATAAAATGATATGAATGCGATGTTTTGTGATTATCTGTGATGATGTTATGACATCGGAAAGTGGTGTGGTCATGGTACGAGCTCGTCCGCGGTCCGCCACGCCCAAATCGTCAGATTTTCAAAATACACGCATTCTATCATGCAATTAACTCACCTTAACTTAATGAGACGCGCTCGAGTAAATCCAAAAAAATCCCTCTTGGGCTCCCATATTATTACCCTTTTCGAAGAAATTTAGGAAGCCTATGTATGTTTGTATTATATATTATGTTCCACTGTGCGCCTAAACTACGTAACCAATTTTAATGAATGAGGTATCAATAGATTCGTAATTATGTCCCGGGTGACATAGTCTATTATGATTTTTTTTATAACGGCATTTAAACGTCAGATTCTAACCTCGAAAAAAATTAAACTGAGAAAACCATCACGATTGATTGATATCAAACAATCAAAGTAAAAGTCTTGGCGAGCACATTACTAATGTGTATGTCACAAATCTGTATGTATTATTCAATATTCCTGTTTTCTAATCCTTCTCATCATAAACCTCCGAGTTGTATATATGTAAATATATATTTAAAATGCGGTCGTACATGGGGTTCGAGCAGTCCAGTCGTTTGAGCTAATTACTAGTTTACATAGCCTGATTTAGGGAAGGGCAAACGGGGCGAGGGCGAGGGCCAGCCCCGGCCTCCACTAAAGAGGATTTACTTCCAAATTTTTTTTTCAAATTCCGACTAGTAAACAATAGTAATCATATATTACTTTTGTATATTTTTTTCGCTGTTTTACCTTTAGCTACAGTACTTTGTACAAATATGATTATATTGTTCTTAAATGTTAATATAAATCATTGATCGAAATTTTTACTCCAATTAGGCAAACAGTAAAATATCAAAATCTCAAAGAGTCAAATGGCTTTCATAAGCACTTGCAATTTAGTAAATTGCAAGTGTTTATGAAAGCTCAATAAACATTGAAAACAGTACTAGTGTAAACAGAAGGATATGTCGGTGAGAGGTCGATGCTGTTTCATAACAGAGGTCCTAAAGGAAGAAATGAAAGGATGACGCTGTGGTACACAGGGGACCATTATCTTTTTAAGACAAGATTATTTATAGTGCCTTATTTAAGGGCATCTTTAATTATTGTGGCTATTGGACGGCTCCATACGTTAATAGGATCTTTTAACTATTTATTGTTGTTTTTTATTCATTTTGTGTGTGTGCGTGAGAGAAATGTGGTTAGGAAATAATTTGAAAGTTCTTCACCGGTAGAATTTTATATTGCTGAGCATGATTATTATAAGTTTTGTCCGAAATATACTGTAGTGATTACAAGTAGTTTTTCTATATAGCATTCTACACATAGCGGACATGAAAAAAGTCGATGTTTATGATTTTAGTAATATTTGAATATGTTTTTTTTTAGCGATTACTAGCAGTATGGATCACATACTACTAGTATACCCTATACTCCTCCTAGTAAGCTTGCATGCTTGTGTCAGGAGTGGGCCACGCCAGTAGTCCAATGTCCGGGATTTGAACCCACGACTTGTCGATCGTGAATCCAATGCCTCAACCACTGAGCTATTGACGCTTCAATTTAGTTTATGTAATTGAAATTTTAAAACTTTAAATAACTTAATTCCTAGAGAGAAATAAATTATTTGTAATGCAAGGATGTACTTAAAAGGATTATTTAGAAAATATAAATTCTATTAATTAATTAATTCTTTTTTAAATTTTTAGACGAGTTAATAAGGTTTTTTGACGTAAGACACCTCTTCCAGTTTCACTAATTTTCAAAACCCTTTTAGCTACCGTTAATCAGGTTTTAAATTTGCACTGAAGACATGTATAATGTATATGTATAAGATATACTAATGCTAGTAAAATCACAAACATTGACATTTTAATCGTCGAATCGTGAAAAATGGATCTAAACCTATATCGGGTATGCTAGCAACGGATGTTAATGACGTGAAATGTTACAAATTAAAACAAATTCGATGGTTTTCATCAGAGAGTGTACATGTGCGCGGTTGAAACTATAGTAAAATACATATATTACATAAACAATACGTAAGTGTTTACCGTTTATAAACCTTAAAAATAACTGATCACCCGTTAGGTTATAGTTAGAGTAAACGCCCCAGAATACTACTTTTAATGATATTTTGACCCAAATATTAATATCAATTAATATCAATTTGATAGGGATTGTCCGTTCATTAAAATTATACGGAACCCTCAGAGCTTGAGTTTCGTACGCGCACTTGGTCGAATTTTTCTCATTTGAAAATCGAAGTGATCAACATGATGTTGTATTATAAGTTTAACAAGTGTATCTAAATGTCTGTCTGTGAAATTATAATACACTTTTAAATGTTCCCATTTTTTTGCTGATTTTTTATATTTTATTCTGTTGAGTGGGTGTAGTTAATTTAAGAGGGAAGGCTGGAAGGTACTATGTATGTACTTAGTGAATGGGAGAATTGAGTGTATGGTGAATGATTAAGTTGAATAAGTGAATGGATGACTTGGGTTCTAAGTGAGTAGACTATGATACACATAGTCTACTCACTTAGAACCCAAGTCATCACCAGAGGAGTGGTGGTTGATTTGATAGGTAGATTATGTAATGTATGTACTACTTTCATTCATCTATTACAATAGATGAATGAAAGTAGTACGAACAAACTTAACAACAAAATAATAAAGGAAATTTACTAATAAGTATATAAGTAAATATTTTCACGTTCTGACAAAGACGTTTTACACTTATCTCTTATAATAAATCGAAAATATTATTTTTGATAAAAAATTTAACCGACTTCAGGCTTTAAAAAATGCACGTAAAAAGTAAAAAACAATTAAAAATATTTTTGTACTCAGTGCCAGCAATAGACGTAATAAACAACATACTATTTCGTTACACGTTTGTTCAGTAAATATATTTGTACTATTCTATCTCATTTCACGCTGGTTCACCCTGGCTTTCAAGGATGCGACTAAGCGGCGTTTTCACCTGAATCAAGGCCATTTTGTGTCAGGGTTAACGTTGCAAAGGCTTAGTCCACGTTTTCTATTTTTATTTAAGTAGAATACTTTTTGATAGATTTCTTACGCCATTCTCTCCGCAAGAGTGCACACGAGTTGGCACAATTGACTCGGACACTGTGTTCACCGCACGGTGCAGAATTAAGTATAATTTTATATCTGAATTAATAAAG
The DNA here is from genome assembly GCA_905147385.1 of Limenitis camilla. Lineage (NCBI taxonomy): Eukaryota > Metazoa > Arthropoda > Insecta > Lepidoptera > Nymphalidae > Limenitis > Limenitis camilla. The sequence continues at coordinate 6,695,122 of LR990234.1, read as the reverse complement.
TGGTGGGTATTAAATCTAACTGTAATTTGGTAATAGTTTCTGCTCCACTATCAGACACGTAAAGTTATGGATTTGATATTAATTTGCACAGTGCACTCTAGAAATACAATAATGTTTCCATTTCAACGCATAAAAGGTCACGCTCATATATAACCTCGTTATGTTAAGTTTAAAGAGGTCTACTAGTACTTCCATTTAATAAGAATCTTGAAACAAACACAATCAAAAAGAATATCATAATAGCACAGCTTCATTGTATCAAAGTGTCTCTCTTTATTCCTCTTTTATTTATTTACTGTTCTTTACATTATTCATGACACATTATTTATATTAACACACGATAGTTCATAATCTATAATCTTTATGTATATTAGTATTTTTATGTGTATTTTTAATATGTAATATTTATTCAGCTACTTCTTGGTAACCGATTAAGCTGAAACTTGGCATACTTACGTGAATATCATTATTATGAAACAATCGAGCAAATTTTTTTTTGGAGCCTAGAGATTGGGACTGATTGTCGCAGACCTTCAATTCCACATGATGACTAGGACAAGATTCTTGTAATATAAATAAAGAACTAGTATATAAGCAAAAATATTTAACTAAAAATTTAAAAAAATAGTGATAACCTAGAGAATAAGTATCTGCGCACATCTTCATTATGAGGAAGAAAATGGCTCAAGACATTAAGTTCGCTTTTATACAATTTAAACTGTGCACTAAATAATAATAATAAGACTTTGATGTCATACTAGAGAGTCCCAGTTCGATCCCACACGGGCACACACTTTTGACAGCGTCTGAGTTTTGTTTGTTTTAGGCAATTAAATATCATTTGCTTTCACGGTGACAGATAACCCTCTGAGGAGACATCCATTCCTGAGAGTTCTCCATAATGTTCTCAAAGGTGCACGAAGTCTGCCAACCCTCTATGGGACGGCGTGGTGGATTATGGCCTAACACCTTCTCACTCTGACGAGGAGACCCGGTTCTCAAATCAGCCATTAACTGATTTTGATGACAGAATATGATAAGCTTTTTTATAAATTAGTTAAAGATTATTGCACTGATAAGTAAAACGACATTAATAATTATTATTTACCATAGAATATCTATTTATTAAATTTACTTATGTTAATGTAGTATATTATTTTTTTACAATATTTATTAGTGTATTATATTTGTATATATATAAATTATTGTATATATGTATGATGTTTATGTATTAAGATGTAATTTATTAGTATTAGTATAACAGGTTGGGGAAAAAGTCTTTTCGCATTATAGTATGTATGAACTTGTAATAAAATCTCTTTGGTTATACTATTTGTATCTGGTTGGTTTTGGTATCATTAAAAGTTTACATTTTAAAGAAGATAATTCCAAATTCAAATTAGGAAAATGTGTGATTTTTATTTGTTTTTCGTACTGTGAAGAAGAGTGAATCTACTGAAGAAATTCGATACATTTTAAAATTTTACTACAAAAAAGGTAAAAATGCAACGCAAGCCGCGAAAAAAATTTGCGATGTTTATGGACCTAGTGCAGTCTCTGTGAGAGTAGCACAAATTTGGTTTAAGCGTTTTCCATCAGGAAATTTTGATGTCAAAGTAGCGCCTCGCTCTGGTCGCCCTATTACGGATAAAATTGATGTCATTTTTGAAAAAGTGGAGCAAGATCGGCATATCAGTAGTTACGAGGTAGCTGAAGCACTGGGAATTGACCACAAAACAGTTTTGGCGCATTTGAAAAAAACTGGATCCACAAAAAAGCTCGATATTTGGGTACCTCATGAGCTCACTGAAAGAAACCTAATGAACCGTGTACTCATTTGTGATTCTTTATTACGACGTAATGAAACCGAACCATTTTTGAAGAAGTTGATAACTGGTGATGAAAAGTGGATCACGTACGACAAGAACGTGCGAAAAATGTCGTGGTCAAAGGCCGGTCGGGCTTCACAGACTGCTGCAAAACCCGAGTTAGCTCGCAATAAGGTGATGCTGTGTGTGTGGTGGGATTGGAAGGGAATTATTCATTATGAGCTGTTACCACCAGGGAGGCCCATCGATTCTGAACTCTACTGCGAACATCTGATGAGATTAAAGCAAGAAGTTGAGAGAAAGCGGCCGGAATTAATCAACAGAAGGGGTGTGGTTTTTCATCATGATAACGCTAGACCTCACACATTTTTAGCCACTCAGCAAAAATTAAGAGAGTTTGGCTGGGAGGTGTTAATGCAATTTCGGTCTCTTCAGAATTCTTCAGGCAGTGTCAGGTTAACATCACGAGAGGACTGCCAAAACTACTTGTCGCGGTTTTTTGATCAGAAGCCCCAAAATTTCTATAGCAATGGGATCATATCCCTACCTACAATATGGCAAATAGTTATCGAACAAAATGGTACCTACATACTTTAGTAAAATGTAAATAAACTATTTTAAAAAATGTTTTGAATTTTCTTAAAAAATGCGAAAAGACTTTTTCTCCAACCTAATATATTAGATGCTACACCACCTTCCTCAATCCCATCCTTGTTTTCTTTTCGAAACGAGGGTTGTCTGGAAGAGATGGCTAATTAGCCAATAGCCCGCCCGTTGTACTTCACAGATGACTCTTTAAAATATGTTATATATCTAGTTTATTAAGTTTTATTAGTGGTGTACAAAGAAGTTATAAATAAATAAGCCAAAAAAAAAATTCCAAAATATGGTACGAAATCAATATATTAGTAACTAGATGCATCGCGAATATTAGGAAACACATCATTTGACAATATGATCATTACAAAACTGATGTTAACAAAACTGGTGGCTTGCCAAGTACGTTATAGTTATTTGAGCGTGCAAAAGGCATGTTGACATTGTTGACGTTGATGTCAACGTAAGCAAGGTTCTGTACCAAACGGAGCTATTAGATGTTTTGTTAGTTAAACTATCTGGGAAATTTATCGAACGAGAAATATAACTGGATAAGTCAATGAATTGTGGTAAATTTAACTAAATTCGCTTTAAACAATATAAATATTATATTCAAAATAATAATCTAATAAACATAATGAAGGTAATCTGCCTAAACAGTAATTAAATATGCATAAAAAAATAAAGTTTTAAAGATTTGAGACCAATAAGTAAAAAATAAATTAAAGGTAAAAAAATATTTTCAATGTTAATTAAATTAAAATTAAATGAAAAATAAATTTTATAAACATTTTATTTAAATGAAGATCTTTTCAAAATTTAATCTTGAAAGCTAAAACTTTTTATATTTTTAATTTGATTATAAGTTGGTACCTATAGGTAAAGATTTAATCACTTAAAAAATAATTTTTAATGTGTAAGGAATTACGCTCCTATAAGGAATTATCTCTGGTGGGAAGACTCAGCTCGGCTATAAGGAAAGTAAGGCAACTAACTGACATCGATATAGCTAAACTAATTTATTTTAGTAACTTTCACAGTATTGTTTCTTACAGCATTTTATTGTGGGGCAGGGCCGCGGACATAGACTTTCACATCTTTTAAAAATGAGCAGCTATTTCGGGCCATTTACAATCTAAGAGCTAAAGATTCCCTTCGAGATGTTTTTAATAATAATATGTATTCTTACCGTCACAAGATATTTATTGTAACATTTTATACGTAAGGTAGAACATTAATTTATTTTCTAAACATAGTGACAAACACAGTATAAGTGATAGAAATAAAAATATACTTGTTACGCCATATTATCGTCTCCACAAAGTTAGTAATTGTTTCATTAGATGTGGTGTTCGCATCTATAATAAGATTCGACAGCCTATATTAGATTTGCTACTTGTGTAAAAAAAAGTGTTTATTGAACGATGACAAAGCTTCGAATTAAAATGACGTTGATACTCAACAGAATGATAAAACCTTTGTAAAACAGACTGATGATCGATCGACTGTTGAGTTTTTTGCAAATTCTTCTCATCAGGAAACTGCTTTCCGAACTGGTGGTAGCTTAAGACAACTATAAAAGTACTTTGTAAAATCTCTCTATTTGAAATAAAATATTTTGAGTTTGAATTTTGAGTTTGCGTAGCCATTTTGCCTTACGTGACTTCCAGGCTACTCACGCCACAAGTAATCCTTAATTACTCGAGTCTAAAAAGTAACGCAAACGCTCGCGTGGTTTGTGTGACACCGCAGATTTGAATACAGAAATAAAATGTCAGCACGTTAAAATTAACTTATAAATATTATTAATGTCAGAAGTGTAAGTTAGGTTTAGGTTAGCCTTGTGTTAGCCTAGCCTTAGATTTAAACAGAGAACCTGGGCAGAGGAGGCGAGTGTTGTAATTACTTAAAGGGATCTCTTAAGCCTACACCTTGGTCACAAGTGCAAGGCACTGCTTGGGTTCCTGTCATAATAGTTCCTGCCAGAATGGTACGTGATCGTAATCTTAGTTGTATCCTGACCGTGTTGCGGTGTAGCTTATATTATAGGCCATCCGTTGTGCATTACATTCCTTTTCCTCCTTCTACGACATGTATAAAAACGATATTTTTATTTTATGTATCAATTTTATAAACACATTTTTTTTTAATTTCACCATTATGTAAACCTTACCTAACCTATTAAACGTTTCAACGTTAAATGTGCCGAAAATTGAAAGTAAAAAGAAAAAAGAGTGTAATGCAATTGTTATATAAATACATACAAGTTTGAACATTTGTCCATTAATGGAACCATTAAGCTTGAGTGCACCAGTAATAAATATCGGCATTATATCAAGAAACACAATATATCTACTTAGTTACTACCCACTATGTTGTTGTCTTAATTTCTACGATAACCCAACCAACAAAACACATTCGAGTTTATATGGTAGTAATATGTTATCAGGTTCTAATTAATTCTTTTCCACATCATATTATATCGAGAGTTGTAATTAGATACTTACGGGGGTATGTATGTTTATGTCAAAGTAATATAATAAGAATATATAATAAAAACTAATATTCGTCCTGATTTAATTTTTTTGTGAATTATTGGCTTTTTCGTTACTGGTTCCACTACTATATGTGTACGTTAAATAGATTGTCTTTGATTTTTAGACGATAACAAAGATTACATCTTGTACTGTCAAACTATTTAGACGTTAGTTAAAATTTATATCGTCGCAATTGCTATTAACTGCAATCCGTATCAAGCTACGACTAATTACGCTTCAGCGAACTAATAGATTACAGTGTTCAGACATTATTATCGATACTTTAATATGGATTTTAATCATTATAAAATGTCTGTTTCTGTAGTTCAGCGTGTATTTAAAGAGCTTTCAATAAAATTAGTTACGTTTTACGAATAATAAAACCGATTTTTTGAAGAAATTGCTAAGTCTTAAAAATATCAATATAATCAACGAAGTCCAACAGGTTTACTAGATTGAACTCCAATGAGCTACGCAACATTGAATTATTGTTCAGTTCCTAGTAATAGAGGTAAACTTTTGTAAAGTACTCTTGTGCCATTTGTCAAACAAGAACATTGTCCAAGTTTTAGGTCCGAAGTGTTGCCAGACATGACTTATATAAATAACTGCTCCGGCTGGTTTCAGTTCTATTTTATGTGATAATTACATTATGACAATCGGAGAAAATTATTTTAACATTCAAGATGGCAAATAAAAATTAAATATACTTATAGAGTTCAATTTAAAACTTGATATATGTATAGATCAGAATAAAAGAGTTATATAGAATTACTTGATTAATTATTTTTTCAGTGACTAGATTTGTTGTTATTTGTGTGTTCGTTTAAGTTATGTGAAAAGACGTCGTTCTTAAGTAGCTTCTGCCATATTTATTTTTTTATAAGTCACTTCCCACCTCGTGTCAGATCTTGTAAATTATACAACGGAATTTAATGAGGTTTTCACCAATAGACGAAGTGATTCAAGAGGATGCTTTATATGTAAAATACGTGGATTCAATACGAGAGAGAGAGAAAAATATGGGTTAAAAAGATCTGTAAAAAATTCGGCGACGATATATGTTTATCTCATAGGGATAACCCATAGAAACCATTTTTATCTTTCATATAATTATAAAAAAATAATAGGTCATTAATGAGGCTTTATAAATAATACAGTTAATATTCTTTATGCAATTAATTATGCATGTAATATTGATCAAAATTTCTCTTCACAGCATATCATTCAAATGAATTTATCCATACCTGTACCTAAATAATGGTATTTATGGCCAGTGGTGATGATTTGCGAGATGTAATTTTGTTAAAATAGTTTTGGTTTAACTAGAATACTGTAATTGAAAATGCGATTTTTGATATTATATACTGGATGTTATAATAATAAAAGTCATCCCATGACAAACACTGTCACACTCGGAACTTTAAAAGCGTCAGTCAGAATGCTGGAAGTTGCATTATAAGTTGTTGCATGAAAAATATAACAATCATTAATTTCAATATTGAATTTATTTTCTAAATTTTAATCGGAGAATATAATATGAAATAAAATTAAACATTGAAATTAACTATTAAAAACTGTAAAACAGCATTTGAATTTCGTATTAAATGATGAAGTCGCATTAAAAGTTTGCGTGAGCGGAGTTGGTAGTACAATGGCAACGTTGGAAAAATTGTAATTACCTTAGCAAGTCAGCTTGGAATTTGTAAAAGTTAAGCCCAGAGTAAAAAAAGAAATGATTTGACATTTTAATTTAAATAAAAAATATGATTAATGTACCTCGAGGTTGCTAAAGTGAGATAGAGATCATTTTTATTTTAAAAGAAAAGATAATTATGTATAGAGACAATGTTCTTTTTCATTGAATTATAATTGTGCTTATTTTGTTTGTCGTTGTTAAATAGTCAGACTGTTTTATACAATGTTTAAAATCAAATAAATTTAAATACGTGTATTCAGTTCCTATAAAAAATAATGTTTTCATGCAATATTTTTCCTCATGTAACGATTAATTAAAGCTGGGCCACTGGAACGAAGTGGTTGAGTTTAACTAAGGCAAATTGTGTAACAAGTTTACAAACGTGTTGCAAAACTTAGGATAAGCTCGAGGCTATCCTTCTGTGCAGAATACTCCATGATCGTGGATGTATACTCGTATATCGAGACTAAATGTTGGGTATCAACATTATTCCAGTAAACGCCTCCGGCTCACGAGGATTCGAGAATTGGATACAACTGCTGTCTTACACCTTCTGTAAATGTGTGTGTAAGTGATGATGGGATTTATGATGTACTATTTCATTTTAATAACTTTCGACAGATTTCATTATATTTAATAATAAATTGTAACCAAATCTGAAGTTATTACTTATCAAAAATTAAATTAGTAATAGTTTTCATTAATATCGTGAATATCTGAATTTCTGTTTTAAGGAAGTACATAAAAAAATGTTCAGGTATTCAGAATCATCCACCATCCATTACTCTGGAGCAGTTTAATAATGATTGTACTGTAGAACATCTCAGTTTTTGGATTCCGTGCCTTAAATGAAAAAAGGAACCTTTATAGTATTACTTCGTAGTCAATCTGTCTGTCTGTCAAAACGGAAATTAATATCAAATACTCAAGTCTCTCGAAGTTGTAAAAACCAAACTACAATTGTAGAGTAATACATGAAATATAAGCATATTTCATGTATTACTGTTCGCACATAAATCGAGACTGGGAGGATTTGTCCTTTGACCTAGGAACATGACATTTGGCAAGAAGGAAAGTTTCATAGCACTAGCATGAGACAAAACCCGAAAACTCGAAATTTGTAGTTAGATCAATGAACGTTGAAATTAATATTTTCAATACACTTGCTCGTTAAGAAGCGTTTAAGTTTTTTTTACATCAATCGCAGCATGAGGTATGGGAATGGGAAGGGGAAATCGGGATAAATGGCGCAAAGGGAACGCGTCAGAGACACTTGGCGGTCGATATTTTTTATTATTGAAGATGTTATTTTCCTCGCAAATATGTTGAAAAACGTTCTTAGTTCTATGCTCCATTACACCCTCGATTCCGGCTCGGGCTGCAACTCCCCGGCGCCTTGACTGTAAAGTCTAAATTATATCTTGAAAGTGTGAAAATTTTAAGTTTCTGAGTGTAAACAATCAATAAATATGGTCGTTTCTACTTTTTAACCCTATTACACAAATATAGTTTGACGACAATGGAAGGCAAATTACTAACTCCGGTCTGTTAAGAATGCAAGAAAAATGAAGATGTAATTCAAATAATGGCGAAGTGAGTCCGAAACGAAGCTGAAAGATCTGATTTTTTACTTAGATATATTTGTAATTTAATAGAAGTAGGCCATTAGCATTGGCGTCTCCGTTATCGGAGCAGGCTTTGATGTTATATAAATTAGTGAAGATAGGCTTAAGGCATGGGGTTTCTTTTTTTTAAGTTGCATTCCAGTTTTAAGTGTTTATGGCAACAGTTTTCAGACGACTACATTAAGTTTGCCCCTCAATTCTAATTATACGGAACCCTAAGTGCGCGAGTTCCATACTCGCACTTCGCTGATATTTTTCTACCATTAGAGTTTATGTCGCAACGCTGCTCGTTAGAATTGTGTACGGTGCTCGTTAAAACAGATACCGGTTCGTCATTACAATTATTTTTCATTGTAACATTTTCTCCTTAAATTTTTTCTTATCACTTTGTTGACCGTCCGTCTGTATGTCAAGACCCTTTTTCTCATGAAAGCACCAGCTGAAATTAATAACTATAAATATTCAGGTCTTATGTCTTATGTCTTTACTCACAAAACTGGGGTACTTCCCTTTCACCTGGAATTATGAAATTTAGCATCAAAGAAGATCTTATAGCACAAGTAAAAGGAAATATCGAAGAACTGAAAATTAGTAATCACATCACGAGAAATATAACTTTTTGACTGTCTTTCAAAACCCTTTTTCATACACAAAGGTATAAAGCTGATAGCCTATAGTTTCAAAAAGCTATAAAAAAATCAAACATTAGGTCAATGTAATTAAAAGATACAGCCGTTTTTGCCGATTGTGTTGACTATGTCATTGGAATAAAAATTTTCGCGGAGATTCCCGTTGACTCAGAATCATAAATTTTGGCATGAATCAAGGTCTTTAAATAGTACATGTATAGGAAAAATCCGAAAACTGGAAATTTGTGTTTGTTAAATTTTTAAAAGAAGTAAAACATGACCCATTATTTGGGAAATGCATAAAATTAGCAAATTAAAATTAATGTCATTTCAATGCAAATCAATTATATTTACATGCAATGCAAATCAAATATAATTATTAATTGCTACTAATTTTTGGGAAAAGCGATAATCAGCTATAGGTACTTAAATAGCATGCAGATGTTATCTTAATTTGGTAAATTTTTATGACAATGCACTCAAAAACATTAAAACAAAATTAATTTTCTTTTAACAATCTTAACATCTGAATTAAATTTAACATTTCTACTAAAACACCTAAATCTAGAGTCTCTTGAAACTGTTAAGAAATCAAACTTATATTATAATGAATGCAATCATAAAATACAGCCATTTATGCATATTTTGATACTCGGATAGAAATAGTGATGTTTTGGTTACTTTCCGTTTTCCGTTTCGTTTCGTTGATATAGAATTATGAAATGTGATGTAAGAAGGAATCCTACTTCCTACTAATATGATAAACGCGAAAGTTTGTAAGAATGTATGGATGTTGTTTGTTACCATTTCAGGCGAAAACTACTGAATGGATTTTGATGAAACTTTACAATAACATAGCTTACACATAAGAATAACACATAGGCTATATCTTATAATGATATAGTGTGAATTATTTAAAATATAGTGGGTGAAACTGCGGGATGCAGCTAGTTGTACATATTATGATAGGCTCACCAAATATTGACAAATTATAGTTAAGAATCATCTCGATTAAATTACCTTTCCATAAAATAAAACTTCATCAGAATTGGTTAACTATGTTGGGCGCAACGATGCCACATACACATACAGATACACACGTCAAACTAATAACACCCCGTCGTTGTAGCGTAGGGGGTTAAAAATACTAACAATCAAGTCTTTCCTCTATATATATTAGTGTGGATAATAGTTTTAACAAGATGTGTACACTGTCAGTCCTTTCTTTCCTTCTATCTTACTTTTTTCCGGGTGGCGAGTTAGATCCGCATTCTACGTCCGGCTTGTCCACGCTTTTTAGTATCTACTCGTACTTTTTAGATCGCTTCATCTTGTGCCCGAGCGGGTCAGCGTAATTTATTACCTATTGTGCGGATATTTCATTTATCACGGTAAATTCAATTTACAGAACAATTAATCATTCCACAATACCTACTTGTCGACAACGGACTGGCGTAGGCGTATTTGGCTTAAGGCGTATTTGGCGTACAGATTAGCACCTTTAAAAATTATATCTTATTTGTCAACAATATAATTTATAACTTTTTATATTACTAGTCGATCCGCGCGACTTCGTTCACGTAGAACTATGTTTTGTTAAAAATAATCGGCCAGCAAAAAAGTGCGTGTTGGACTCTGGTTTGTTCCGGGTTAAAAGTAATTTATGTGTTATATAAAGTTACACACTATTTGTCTAGAAAATTTTACTTATATCCGTGTAGCTTTTTGTGTGAACAATACCTTTCACTGTCACAGGAACTGCACTCTTTTTACGACATAAAAAGTACCCTATTTATTAATCAAAGTTATAAAGTATCCTTGCACTACATTTTTTTCAAATTAGTTCTTTGAACGTGATGACGTGCCAAACGAACAAATTTTAAAAACCATTTTTATTAGTTATTTCAGGCTCCATCCACTACTTTCTTCCAAAAAATCTCCAATGTACAGACATGGCATCTACGATTTCATTAAGTCTAAATTGAATAAGATTAGATTGTATATATAAAAAAATTTAACTGTCTTTAGCCTACCTTGGTCACAAGTCCAAGGACTGCTTAGGTTCCTGTCGTAATTGTAAGAGATCATAATGTTTAGTTATTTATCGGTTCAGTGCAGTATCTACGTTACGTTTACCCAATAGTCCATTCAATGTCACACCCCTCTTGTAGTGTTTTTCAATATACCCGCTCCTCCTCCTTCTCTTTTTTCGCCGAGTTATATATGAAAAGTTAGTCCAAGTAAGGTTTAAAATGTTAGAATCGCTCAAACTATTTTGATAAAACTTACCTGTAGCCTAATACATTATCGCGAGCGAGGACGGTTAGCTAGTTTTATATAATTAAAGCTAGTAACTCCAATGTTTATAAGCTTTCTCAAAGGTATCAGCAAACATTTTAATTTGATTAAAAATATTTATAATATCAAACATCCAAATACATTTATTTAACGACAGAATGTCATAAGCATAATATAATTAATTTTTCGTTTCATATACGGTCCGGTCCGGCAAATATTATTTTGTATTTTGCTTACCGAGCGATACTTCCGTCCCCACACACATATGACGGTTTTGTTGAATTAGGATTACTTGGCTGAAATTGAACAAACACAATCTGACTATCACGAGTCCAATAGCAGATAATTCCAGAATTATTATAATATAGACGCACCCACAGAATAAAAGTGTATGTTGCCCTGAACATTATTTGTTAGATTTTTGTAAACGCCATTTACGATTACAATATTTAATTTAATTTTTTATATTACCCATTTAATAGTTATTAAAGAAATATTTTTTATTAGACGGAAACGAATTAAATTATACTTATTTGAATACAATTATTTGGAATAACTCATTAATAATAAATAATCTAATCATCGTCTCGTTGTATCGGGCAGTAAGTAAAGTAGGTAATTGATTTTCAGTTATTACGTGGAATGTCTTTCACCTGTCCTGTCTGTCTGTCCGTAGTCAAATCTTGCAAGTTAAATTTGACCCAGTCTCCGGTTTACGATTGAGCTAAAAGAATGCATATGTAAATCGGATGATAATAGAGTATTAGGCGATAGGGCACGGCGTAAGAATACTATAATAAAACAACACAGAGCCAATAGTTTGAAGTATAATAAAACCTGTCTTTAATTTATTTATTTAAATGTGAATTAGTGATTTGATATGATATATACTGGCGAAAAGAGAAAGGAGGTGTTAATTTAATAAATAACACAGCGTAATTATTATCTTTGAATAAAAATATAATTTTTAGGGTTCCGTACCTTAAAAGGAAAAAAGGAACCCGTTATAGTATTACTTCGTTGTCCGTCTGTCTGTCTGGTCTGTCAAGATCCTTTTTGTCAGGATCGCGTTGAGGTATCAAGTTGAAATTAATCAAACACTCAAGCCTGCGGTCCCTTGCGGCTGGCAAAAAATCCAGTCTAAGTCCACGCATTGTAAAGATATGACCGTTAATGTGGTAACTCATATAATTATAAGGTACTTCCCAATGACCTAGCGTCGTGAAATTTAGCAAGAAGTAAGGTCTCATAGCACAAATAAAAGATAACATTATAAAACTGTAATTTTTTTTCTACATCACTAGAAAATTAACTTTTTTTGACTGTCACGCAAGATCCTTTTTCTTAGAAAAACGTGAAGACATCAAGTTGAAATTTATACAAAATATTCTAATCTCTTGTTCGTCAAATATGTAAAAATATCAAACTGCTAAGTCAATAAAAAAGCCGCAGCCGCTTTTATCTCATGTATTATAATTTTGATTTTCGAGATAAATCAAAATTCCCAGGATTTGTCTTTTGACCTAGAAACATTATTTTTGGCAAGAAGCAACGTCTTATAGCACTAATATCGAGAAAAATCTTTAGACTGGGGGACCTTCCATTTACTCAAATTTTCAAAGCCGTTCATCAGGGCTTAAATCTGTGCCGAAGACGTGTATATGTATAACATATTTGAATGTTAATAAAATCACAAACATTGACATTTTTGTTGTCGTATCGTGTGAATTGAATCTAAAGTTATATGGGTCGAGTATCCTAGCAACGATTGTTGACGACATGACATATTGCTAAATGACAACTTGTAAAATATTTTAATTGACTCCAAAAAAAGGAGGTATATATTTGACAAATATATTTTATTGATATATGTTCACTGACTTTAGAATTATTTTAGAGAAATTATTTTTTGTTGCATTGTTTTTTGTTAAAAATGTTTTATCATATTTTCTTATATTCTTTTTTTAATTTTAAATATGTCAATTGAAATACGCATTACTGATGTCGGGAGTAAATGCCCCCCAATATGTTTTTGATAATATTTTAATCCGCGCACATTAAAATTTGATAATGTTTGTTCCTTTATTGAAATTGTTCGGAACCCTCAGAGCGCGAGTTCCATACTCGCACTTGGCCGAATTATTTTATTTACTTTTAAAAAACACAACATACGACACTACGCGCGACGCAATGCGGCTTGTGGCTGTCGCTGTCGCGTAGAACACCCTCGTTGATTATAATATAATTGAGAGCTTCCGTTGACTAAAGTAACCTCCGTTAATTGAAAGTGAAGGAACACAACGGAAAAAGAAAATGGCCGCTTCAATCACATTTTGACGTACTTAGCACAATATATTTCCATTGCATGCTGTATACAAGATACCAGTAAGGGTAATGTTTTTATATTTAATATTTCTATAATTTAATTATTTAGTCAATTAACAAATACAATGTATTTTAGAATTTCACTCAGTTATGTGGTCCGGTGTAGAGTATATTATACTAGCTTAATCTCATTATACATTAATCACTTATGATTGTTTGTTTTTATATATGTAACACACATATTTTAGTAGTTTAGTATATTAACCATTGTCTAAATTCAATTCGACCATACCAAAACTTGAAAGTAACCAGCCCGTTAACAGCATTGTAAATATTGTTCCACGAATTGTCTCGTGGAAACAAAAGGCAGCTTCATTATCCCCTGCCTGCGTTGCTTGCGTTTCTTAGAATTTTAATCTACTACGTTTTTGTTTATAGGAAACATTTACTGTAAGTGTTTTTTTAAAGAAAATAAACCAGCATGTGGAGTAAAACGTATTATATCGAACTTTGCATTAGTATGCCCGCGGTTTTTCCCGCTATAATTAGGATAATTCACACTATAACATTATAAATTATAGACTATGTGTTATTCTGATCTATGTATGTATGTATGTATGTGTGTATGTATGTATGTATGTATATATGTATCTATGTATGTTTTTATGTTCCACTCTAGCGCCTAAGCTACTGAATCAATTTACATGAGTGTGGTGTCAATAGATTCGTAATAATTCGTAATAAATTCGCGGGTGACATAGGCTATAAAAATTTTATGATTTTTTTTATGATGGAATTTAAACCACAGATTCTAACCTCGAAAAAAATTAAACCGAGACAATTATCACGTGTTTGGTGTCAAAAGGAAGGTCTTAACGAGCACATTACATATATGTATATATCTTATTGTTTAAGTCGACATATATTCCAGAGTCTTAATCAAATTGAAATATATACATGAAAAATAAAGGTATTATTATGATGCTATAAATGTAATGAAAAATAATTAACCCCTACTTAAAAGCATATTTTTATATACATACATACATATTGTTGCGAATTAACATCCAAAAAAATTCGCAAGCCTAGACCAAGCTTTAGTTCGAACTTGTTAGAAAATGTCAAAATAGAATAATACGACAAGTTGAACCGTGAGAGACGGCAAGACGTCGTTCGCAAGTTTCGCAAGTCTTCGGAGACTGACATTTAAGAAAAGGATGGCATTAGGGCAGTCTATTACTCGAGAGTGACTTTGTGAACATTTTAAATAAATCCTTTACCAACCAAGCATCTATCATTTTTTTCCAATTTCGGAACTCAAGCTCGTAACAATATATTACATATATTTTTATCTCTTTAATATATACCTAATATATCAAATTTTATAAAAAAAAACGTATATCTATTTCTGCAATTCAACATCTATACTTCTTTTTAATCCTCAGACAGATGAAAGTAAATAAATTACTGAATAATAACGAAATTGAAATAATGCTGAAATATAATTAGTTAATTCATGTCGGACCGCTTTTCCGCTTGCATACGGCAGTCTGCTTAGACCCCGACAGTTTTGATTATATCATATTAGAGTGCTTCCGCCGTGATAGGCGAACTCCATTAAATGGAGTGACTGAAAATTGATACATTGTGTAGTTAGAATATGTTTGTGTATAAACTGTTAGGTATGATGTAGGCAAAATAGATCTGAGTATCATCACCTGAAAGAGGCACAAGTAACGAGTAAGTAAAGAGGCACAGGCAAAATTAATCTAAGCATTTAAGTTGGCACAAACTGAATAATTAAGTTGTGCTAACGCAAAGGTGAAAGGTAACCAAATAAATACGCCGCCATGACAGAAATCAATATTATTACATGGCGAGTATTCTAGCAGTAACGCTGAAACTCTGTGTATAAAGTTTAACCTTCTTGAGTTCTTGATTCTAGTCATCAAGCCATAATACTGTTGGTTTGCGTATACAGTATAACAATACCTACTTGTAAACGTGTTCTTATTTAGTTTAGGTGATTTTTCAGTAATATCAACATGTCTACAAGAATAATTATTATGAGTAGGGGATGTTTAGAGCTTGATTTCGTCGTCACCGTGGCGGGAAGTACAAATGTTCGGATATGGATATATTCTTGACTTATTTTAATTTTTTTTGTCTTAAGCTTTTATACGACATCTACCATTGCCATTACCGGCCGGTGACGTTTAGATGCCATAGGCTACGTTTCCACCAGAGGTGAGCGGCCCGATTATTGTATGTATTGTATATATAAGCAGTCATGGCCTAGTGGTTAAGATTTGAATGTCTCATTCGGGAGGTCCGAGCTCGACCCTGGGCACACACCATTGTCTTTTCTGAGTTATGTGTGTTTTAAGCAATTAAATATCACTTGCTTTGGGTGATGAAAAACTTCGAGAGGAAACTTGCACTCCTGGAAGTTCCCTAAAGTTATTTATAGGTGTGTTAACTCTGACAACCCTGGGCGTGCGTGGTAGCAGTTATGCCAAACCCCCTCCTCAATCTCAAGAGGTGACCCGGCTCAGCAGTGGGTCATTAACGGGTTGTGTTGATGATGATGTTTGTATATCTTACAATAATTCAATACACATTTGAATATTAAGGTATTGATATAATTTTTGTCTGAATATAAGTCTCAATTCTATTATCTCGTTTTTTGATGCCGTTAATAACAGATTAGAATTATTGTAGGTAGTAAAAAAAATAAGATATCATCGTTTCCAACCCTCCTTAATTAATTGTTGTAGACGGCAATTGTCATTCAGAAGCTAGGCCCATCATGATGTAAAAAGCAGGTGGATCGATCTCTTGTGCTTAGAATACTAAACGTCTTGTTATCGTCTCATTCTCGGCGGCGACGATGCTCGAAGGTTAAATTATCTCTCCAATTTCCCCGGTCGAATTTTTAGACGTGCTCTATTTTTAAAATTCCATCGTTTATTTTGCATCGTAAAATTAGGAGACGTGGATAAGAATATTATATTTCTCTATTTGTTAATTCAATATTGTTTTTAAAATACGAGGATCATGGAGTAAAGGGAACCATGATATTTCTATTACTCTACATGTATCTACATGTTTCTATTACTCTTACGGCCGAAATTAACCGATTTCAATCTGAAATACATAGATTATTTATTGAAAATAGATTCTAATTGCAAATTTTTCTAGA
The DNA here is from genome assembly GCA_905147385.1 of Limenitis camilla. Classification (NCBI taxonomy): domain Eukaryota; kingdom Metazoa; phylum Arthropoda; class Insecta; order Lepidoptera; family Nymphalidae; genus Limenitis; species Limenitis camilla. The sequence goes on along the minus strand of LR990234.1, from coordinate 6,678,381 downwards.
AAATTTAAATTTGAAACCTATTTCATTTAGATTTATTATTCAAATATTTTGGATTAGTAATTGAAGGGTTGCTGGAAGAGATCTTCTTCTTTTCATTTTGTGGACTTGTAACTGGATGAGATCTAGTTCATCTAGATGAGATCTAGTTCTAGTTCACAGAAAAGTCATCCTTTGTGCACTATTTCTTATGTCAGTGTGCAACATTTATTGGTACATAATAATGAAAATAAATTCCAAATTGAATTTTTATTTGGACAAATTTGAATTTTGATTCTTCAAAAGATTTTGGATTGAGATTTGTTAATAATTTTTGACGTTAGACCTCTGTAACATTTATAATGTGCACTATGTCATCTCAAACTTATGTAGATGTTACAAATACCTCGTCACACGCTTACACAATCCGTTAATGGCCCACTGCTGAGCAGAACTCTAGGAGTGTAGGTTACCTCAGAATGTTTTCCTTTACCGTTAAATCAAGTAATATTTTAATTGTTTAGAACACACATAACTGAGAAGAAAAGGCTACTATATTATTGAATTATTTAATTTTAAATATAATAAATATGATATGAAAGGAAAATTTAGGAGTCATAATATATAACATTTCATAACACTATCTTATAACCGAATGTTAATGTTCATATTATATCGTCCTAATTACTGAAGAGACGGAATATAATATGTAACATGAAATTAATGTCGAATTGAAATACATACTAAAGTTAGAAATGTAGCTGTTCTTTGGGTTTTATTCTTCTTCCATCTTTTTACAAATATTACAATTAGGCGATCCAGATTTTATCACTAAATATGTTTGTGGAAAGTATAACCGATAGCAGTGTACGGGTAATAAAGGTGAAACTTTAACAAACTCCCGTTTCCTTGGCCATTTGTCAAATAAAAATATTAACCAAGTTTCAGGTTAAACGTACTCCCAGACGGGGATACCATAAATAACAGTTTATGGTTAGTGTAACATTCATTTTTTAGAATGTATATATACTAATTTTTATATTACAAAAATGAGTCTTTATTAGAAAATCTATAATATGATTTTTATATTCCGGCATCAATTTATTATCTACGAGCGGCCTGTCCTCGCTTCGCTCCGGGTATTTAAAGCAATATTATAATTGACGTCCTTAATTTGTCACTCTGTAATTGTGTTTTCATTATTTGAAAAAAGAGAGAGAAAAAGTTATAAAAAGAAAAATGATAGATAGCGACAGATAATAAAAAAGGGAGGACAGACCAAAAATGAAATTGAATAGATAAAGGAGAAAGATAGAGAGAAAGAGAGAGAGAGAGAGAGAGAGAGAGATAATCGAAAGAAAGTGAAAAGATACTGATCATTCTGAACAGAAGAGATAAAATATATGAGAAAGAGAGACGAAAATACTATAGACTTCTCTCAGTGAAAGATTTTTTGAAATCGGATTTGTAATAACAAAATGGCCATATTCTATTAATTTAAAAATGTATATGGCAATACTAAATCACCTTTGTCAATCACGAACAGTGTAGTTTTCTATGAGTGAAATAATTTTAAATAATCGGTTTTAGTAGTTCCTGAGAAACCTTTCAATTTCCAAAATCTCCACCTTATGGCACTTAAGTGGGCATTTCTTTTTAATTAGAATATTTATGGCAACACCACATAGCCTATGTTACCCGTTAAGGATGTAGCTTTCTATCAGTGAAAGAATTCAAAATCGGTGCAGTAGTTTTCGAGCCTATTCGCAACAAACAGACAATCAAATCTTTCCTCTTTGTATAATAGTGTAGATATGAGGCTGTTCTGGACAGTACCACACAAAAGACAATAATAATGTGCACATTAGACGGAAAACGAACGAATAATTCTGAACAATCACAAAATCCTCACAATAGAGTCTCAGCATCACGACAACACACCACTTGTATAGCCACAATGTCACCATGCGAGGTCTGTTTGTCAACTGGTCTGGCCTAAGTCAACTCTTGGCTATCGAAGCAGAGGTTATATAGTCCTGGAATAAAATAAAAGAAACTACTTACGAATTTCTATTATAATAAGTTATCAACGGTGTTGTTAACTAATTGATAAGTTAAGTAGTTACTTGACTTTGAATGGATAAAATAGAAATGATAGCAAAAATCAATCTATCTAGTTATATAGTCCACTAACCCAACAACGTGATATCTTTTCTGACTAAGGCTCTTATGTATCCGAACATCTATACTTACTACGGTATCCACTGCTTACACCGAACATCAATTCCACCATATGTGCTATATATAATAATATGTCGGCTCGTATGTTAGGCTGGGCAGAGGAGGCGAGTGTTTCAATTGAATAATAGACGTCCTTAAGCCTAAACCTTATTCACAAGTCCAACGCACTGCTTAGGTTCCTGTCGTAATTTTTAAGAGATCATAATGTTTGATTATCAAAGCCCGCAACTGGTCACACAACTCATGCCATCTTGTATTTATCTATATACCACAGACCACACAAAAACAAAATTTTGTTAATAACAACAATTAAAAAGGCGTAAGTACTGCCTTGAATAATTGGATAACCTACTTTGCTCGTTTAACCAGAGCTATCGTAGTATTCGTATCATTAAACATACTTAAAGAGAAGTCAAAAAAGCAAACTGAGGAAAAAAGAGAGGTGAGGTCGCCAAAATTACATGTATTTTTGCATTAATTAAAAACTATATTACAGTGAATAACGTGGCATAGGAACATATTGCATAAAGTTTGAGTATAAAAAAATCTAATTCCCTTAGCGAATTGGTATTATTTTTTAAGGCCGTCTCGTCGTCACTTCTGTCTAAAAAGAAAGTTTTAATTTTTCACTGTAAATTAATTAAAAAATTGAAGTGGAGAGCATGCCTGAAACATTATGAATTTACTTTGAGGCATTTACATTTTGTTGTCTGTTTGCTACACTTAAAATTTCTGAAAAGCTTTATTAATTTTTTTACATATTTCGTATAATAAAATATAATATTTTGTTAATTTTGTTAAATATCAAAAGAGCAAACGTAGAATAATTATTAAATTACTTCCCACTGAAACTTATTTAATACAGTCCCCAAATAACTATGTCCACAAAACATTGATTTAGAAGAATCTATTGTAACTTATATAAGTCGATGTTTTTGTATTGTTGGAAACAAAAAAACCGAACAAGTATTCATAATATGCAAAAAACAAACTAATGATAGACAAAAATATACTGTTGAGTATTTTAAAAAATCTTGATACTCGATCCTATTCGATACTTGATTTCGAAAGAAAGGTATCGAAATCGAGAAATAACTTTTATCTCTACTCAGCCTAAGTAATGTCAGTGTGTTACCATGGTTACAAGATTGTTATAATTGTCAATATATTAATAGTGTCAAACAGAAGTTAGAAATGAGCTGATAGTCTTCAAACTCCCTACCACATCATCACAAATTATACCTAAGGACCATCTCGGTTAAATTACCTTTCAAACAACAAAAACTTCATCTCTATCCGTGCATTATCTTGAGCGCTCAGTGCCAGAGACAGCCAGACAGATATACAGATACATACACACGTTAAAAATATACCACCCCGTCGTTGCAGCGTCGGGGTTTGAAAATGTTTGAGTGTCGTACCTTCCTAACTCAGAGAAAAGAACGGCAGGTAACTACGCACTGTGGGTTCCGTACAAATTAAATTACGGGATATAACTTTGGCGTTATAAAACTCAAAATTCCAGTATATAAGGTACAAAGCTTCGTCTGTTTACCAAATGCAAAAAAAAAACTATCATGTAAAAATAATTATTGTGTTATAAAAAATGCTGTTTACCAAATTCCAGGTTAAAGGGAAGCGCCATATGGATATTGATAGCTTCTTTTGATTCTGTTTAATTAACGAAATACACGAAGTTTTCTTAACGCATCTCCTATAAATTGTAGACTTAGTTAAGACTAGATAACATAATATTAATTTAAACTTAATGCCTACATGCGTTCTTGACAAACAGATAGGACAATGGATTGATCCTAAAAGGGTTCAATTTTTCGTTAAAAAGTACGGAACCTTAAAAAGCAATCGGGTAATATATTTTATGGAAAAATAACAAATGTTTTCTCATATGATCAATACGTCATTTAATCATAAATTATATACTTTACTCAATCATATAATTTATAGTGTATTGTAATATTTATTTGTTGTCTACCGTATATAAATGAAAAAGTAAGTAGAAAGAAAAAACTGCCCCAGCTTCGCTACGCTGAAACAAGTTTAAAAGGCAATAACTTTCATCCTCTATTCATACACAAAGCAAAGATTTTAAGTTAGACTTGCTCGAAAACAGTATCAAATTTCTTGCATTGTTGTTTGCGTGATGCACGTACAAACATGCAGACAAAATTTTTTAAAATGATTCTTTCAGGTTTCTTAAATATATTCTACGTACTTTGTATAGCCAATCGATAAGTTACATAATTTTTTTTACAGATTTAAATGAAAATAGCTTGTGATGTTAGATTTACAATGCATAATCTTTAGCTATCGATAACGATATGGTTGTAATCGAACATCGGTGCATTATGTATAGTACGAGAAATTCCAACTAGAGCCAACAATTCAGTGATTCTAGGAATTCCGGAATCTGAGTTTAGGCTGATAGGAAACCAGTATAACATTGCTTTTATGGTGACAAGATATTTTCATGGATAGTAGACAGGTGAAATAACATGCCAAATTCTATAGAATCATTAAATGGAATACAGATTTTATAGTTTGTGTATATTATAATGATATACAAGGGATCACTGAAAAAAAATAAAAGTAACGATTTTTAATAATCTGTCTAATGAGTATGTTATATAAAATTAATTGAAAATTACACAATGTGAGAAAATTAAATTGTTTTTATAAAATTGAACCTATTAGCTGATTTAAGAATTTTTGTACATAGACACGAGGTCACATAAGAATAAAGTAACTTACAAAATTATTCTCAGTTAATTAGAAGTCTTTAAAACAATATGCTTGTTCAGTACACGTTTATGTATAATTTATTAAATAAAAAATAATGGTACTCATATAACAATTACCAAAATATTACTGTGTTTATGGAATTCCTTTAATTTATCGGCAGTAGAAGTAGAAAAATATATTTATGATCTTATTCATTTTGACTAAGTCTAACTCGACGTGTGTCTAGTAATTCAAATTTAAAAACGCAAATGAATCGCAGTTTACCAGATTGATTACAAGTAGAGTGAGGGCGGGAGTACATACATCAATTATGTTAGATTGATTAGCTTCAGACTCCCAGCTATCTTGATCGCTATATCAAGATTAGGTAAACACTCCACAAAATTCATTGCGTTAATACGAATAAGGAATATTCTAATATATTTCATTCTATTGTAATTAAAAATATTTATCTCAGAAGAAGATATAAAGAACGAATACTCCTTCTTAGACAATTGTCTTTATGTCGCTTTTTAAATATTTATAACGTAGTACAATGTTTTACTCTATTCGTACTTTTTATCCTATTTGCTATAAATGAAGAGAGGGAAGGTTCCTCCAGTAAACACCTGCGTTGATTAGGTAATTTGATACAACTTGCGTCGCTTATTGTCCTCGCTTTTCTATACATTTATTCAATAAACGCATATTATCGATTGAAATTACGGTCTTGACAGATGGACGGACAGACAGACAGACGGACAACGAAGTCATCCTATAAGGGTTCCTTCTTTCGTTTTAAGGTACGGAACCCTAAAAAAAAGTAAAGTTTAAAAAGCTATAACCCGATTATACATTTCTAGGTTTCTATCTGAATTATTTTCTTGTTTCTTCCTTTTTACACCAATTTATTTTACGAACTCGGGTTATAGTTTTTTGCTGATGTAAATTAACATTTGTAACAAATAATTTTCTAATCTTTTTGGTGTGCGTCGTGTGATATTCTCCCGAACGCAGAAAATTGCGAGGCGAATCAACTCGATAATGTCTCACTCAAGAGCGCCTCTTTGTCAGTTTACGTAACACCTTGAAGGCTTGGTCAGAAATATTTTGTAAAATCATTAGCAACGGGTTGTTCTACATGATATCACTTTATTTATACATACACGTCTTCACTGAAGGTCACATTCAGAATTTATATAAAAGATATGTTAGATACTAAATGTCGTACCGGGAACAATCCACTACAGACAAGCAGGTATTGTAAAATGATTAATTGTTCTGTAAATTGAACTCACCGTGATAAATGAAATATCCGCACAATAGGTAATGAATTACGCTGACCCGCTCGGGCGCAAGATGAAAAGGTTTAAAAGTAGGTAGAGCCGGATATAACGGATAATGGATATAAAACACAACACCCGCGAACATCTGCCCCCACGTATTGTAGCCCAGATTTTAATTCGAATGCTGGGTGTAGAGCTCTACATTCATCATGTACTTTATCAGCTCCGAGTCGCCGATGACTATTTTGCATTTGTATATGTGATCTGATTGACAATAAACATTTAAATCTCTTTTTTTACTACTTTCCATAAAAAGTAGCATTACAGGATTTATTTTGAAAAATTGGAAACTATCTCTCTTTTTATATTTTCTGGTCTATTTATATAAATAGATATTTTATATATTCTACCCCGGAAGGCACACCACGACCAAATTAAAAAAAAAATATTTGAGTTTAAATGGTAGTGTTATAATATTCAGGATCTTTTCATCTAATGATTATTATACTAAAAAAGGGTTTACAGAATTTTGACTTTGGGGCTAAAACCCGCCGCTTCCGTCCCGCTGTTGAAATAATGATATTGGCTGGTTGACTCCTGCCTTACGACACCGTAAAAAATAATAATATTTATGTATATAAATAATATATATATATATATATATATATTATCTACCTATTATATATAATATCTATCTACTTTAGATAAACTAATAAATCAGAATGAATACTAGTCAAACAAGAAATCACAACGATTACTTTGCTGTAATCGCGTATTTTAGAATTATAGATATAGAAATTTCTTGTTAAACATGGATCTCCGGAAAGCAAAGCCTGAATCAATTCAATATCTATGTGTCACTTCATTAAAAAATTAAAAAATGTACTAATAGTATAAATAATTTATAATTATTTGTACAATTTGTCTGGTGGTCTGTTAGAGAATTGAATTGGAGATCAACTCAACCTTCACCCAGTACTTGTCTGTCATACTCCTAGAATGTATATAAAAAGCAGAATCGCGGAGGCAGGGGAGCCCCCGCCCACTGTAACATTCTACGAGAACACGTGCGAGTTGTAGTGGCTGAGGCCAAAGCTGCGAAGGTGAGCATAGATTTTCGTATTGTGTTAGGCAAGGGCAAAGGGACCACCTTCCCCGAAGCGCCGTAGACGTCACAGAAGTCCAGGAGATAAAGGAGGAGAAGATGGAAGGTGTAGGGGATAATGGAAAGGATAAGGATAGAAGGTGGATGAGAAGGGGGGGGGGAGATGGAGTAAGGAGAGGTGGAAAAGGAGGTAATGGGAAAGAAGAAGACTCAGGGAAGAAAAAGGAAAAGATAAATAATAGAACTCAGGAGAGCAGAAAAAAAAAGAGAGACGTGTTATATTTTAATCTCAACAAACAAACAAAAACATCAAATTTTTCCTGTTTATATAATGTTGTAGTTGTAGATAATAGATAACAGAAATTTATTAATATTTAACGTTATAATATTACCGTAACATAGGAGAGGAAGGAGGAGAAGCATCAGACAATATTTATCACTTTTGCTATCTATCATAAAATAATATAAATAATGTCAGTTAGTGAAGTGAGAATTTATCATATTGTCTACATACTTTCGCAGTTATATATAATGGCAAGTCATTTTAAATAATAGCTAATTTATCACATTGGCTGTAACATATACTCCTTTGAAGTAATTATCATTGTTATTTAAAATGTACCTATATGAAATGTAACATAGAGATAATGGAGGACAATGAAATGAATGAAATGTAATAATAAATTTTAATCTGTAACGATCTGACATTTATGATTTTGATTTTCATAAGAAATACCGACTGACCGATCGAAAAGTTATACCGACTACTTATGTAATGGAATATTTAATCTATACATCAATAGATGAAGCAAAAACTTTGTCCCCCTTTTTACGAAAATTCGCGGACGGAGGAGTACGAAATGCCCGACACTTATAGTTTATATAAAGATAAAGAAGGAGTAGGTGGAGTGCAGTATACTAATATTTATTAATACTATCCATGAAAATACATTAAATCATTAAAAAAAACATACACTAACATGTATCTAACGCACACACACACATTCTTTTATTTATTGTTAAAGTAATGCGATATTTTATGTGGTCGAATGTCGAGCACGATATTGGTCGCTACATTTATTATAAAGTAGTGTTTATAGTATAAATCTTTTAAATTACAAATCTCTATGTTAATTTTCTAAATGACTGCATTTACAAAATAATATTTTCATCGCCGGTCGAGTCGAACTCGAAGATTTTAAAAATCATGTTTTATTATGCCTCTGTGGTTATATTTTTAGTATTAGGGGCATTCCACGCGAAGTGGATTGATAAAAAATCTCGGTTTCTCAGATTTTACTAATATTTGAGTATGTTCTACCAGATATTTTTGTAATATAATTACTATTTAAAGAGTTATGGGACTTTAAAATTTTCGACAACCGGTTGGCATGCAGTACTTCAAACCAGATTATTGAGTCATAAAAATATATATTAAAATTATTAAACCAATAGATTTATAACTTCATTTATTGAGCTTTATGTTTGTATTATTGGAAACGAAAAAAAAAATTTAAAAAAAAATGCGAATTCAATTTTTTTTCTTCTTTTTGACAAATTTAGACCATTTCGATTTTTTTAATGTAAATAGTTAATATTGTATAGAACATTCTTGCCAACTTTTATAATGGACTTAGAAGTTGATTAGGAGCTAGACTGAAAATGCTGCCGTTCTAAAAGTGTGGCGATCTGCGCCGCGCCGTCTCGTCTGATGCCCTCCATTTGTGCGAGTTTAGTGAAACTGTTAATAAAATCACTTGATGGAATGTTCTGTATATTTTTAATAACACCAATACATTTTTAATACTTATTGAATACAAAAATACGTTACATCTACATTTTTAATATGTAAATATATGTGGAATGCCCCATTAGTAATTCTGTTAATTAGTAAATCTGTTAAAACTATTGACATAATTCATATGATAATTCAATAAGAGTCGCATGTGAGTATCCTATTATTCAGTTGTATTTTCATTCCATTTACAGTAGAAACAAGTGGTCCATGGAGTTGTAGCGTGAAAAATCTATAAAGAAGTTATACAAGATCGCCTCCACTGGAGACAGGAAGTCTGGCTTATTCTCACCCAAATATTCGGGATTGTGATTCAGTGTGGTTTCTTGCTACCATTCCCTTCAGACAGGACTTTTACGCCAATGATTAGGTGAGTGTTCATTTGCGTATTCACCTAAGTTTTGCAATAATTATAGATCAAATCCCATAGTCTTCTTATTCATTGATATAAATGATTTGAACATTATTATTTTAATTTAATTTAAATTTTTTAAAAGATTTAATACACTGTGCCACAAACTAGTGGCTTACAATCATGAAATCTTCAAAACTGTAGTAACCACAAGGACTACAGAACTTAAAAAGTAAGGTAAACGTTAAGACAGAAAGAAGTAAACATTTTTTTGTAATAAATTTTTCATATTAAAATAACTCTCATGAGAAAATATCATCAACCCTTTGAATACCTAATTTTAATAGCTCTCTAGTGTATATCCTAACGTAAATACAATTATAATATCTTTTTTTAAAGGCACACGTGTTTTTTCCTACGTATATAATCTACAGTGACGCATAATTATCGCAAATAAAAATAGACTTTATCGGTGTCAAGTATTCAACTGACATTGAACCTAACGGAGGTGAGGCAATTTTGTGGCTGACTGTACAATGTGCTATTCAGATGGTAATGGAATTTGATGATGTAGTACAATTATGTATAACAGAGTATGATCCGAGGTTTATAATTAAGTTCAGTATTATAAGGTATTAGATATAGGTTTATTAATAATGACAATGAACATTCAACTAATTTTATTTAAACAACATATTTTTCCATTTCTTACTTTCGACGTTTGCCTTCAGCTCGCCTCCAAACTCCTGTCTGTACTGTTCGGTATTTTAAAAGGTAAAAGGGAACCTTTATATCCTATAAGGGTTCTTCACTTCGTTGTCCGCCTGTCTGTCTGTCAAAATTCCCAGAGTTGGTCCTTTGACCTAGAAACATGATTTTTACAAAAAGCAGTCTTATAGCACTTGTATAGGGAAAAATCAATAAATTGAAAATTTGTAGTTAGGTATATCTATGTCGGAGAAATAGTTATATTGGTGGTATTTAATTTATTTGAATAGCAACATTGCAATGTCACAGATTAATAGAAAGTATAGATCCGCGAGATCTAGATATATGTATTTATGTCTTTTACATATGTAGGTCTTGATGCATTTTGCGAATTTAATAATATTCGAATAATATGTTGATCGGCTTTAAATCCAAAACCAAACACAACACGAAACCTGAAAGTACACACACACATACATATCGGGGAGTGATGAGATGGAAATGGAAGGAGGAATGTTGGGAATATTGGAAAACACTAACAAAAATACTCCCCGTATTCCCAATCTTCCTATTTAATGGAATATTGGGTAAAGACAACGTAGATACTGCTACTGAACCGATAAATAATCAAATATGATCTCTAACAATTAGAGAGAAACCTAAGCAGTGCCTTGGACTTGTGACCAAGGTGTAGGCTTAAGGAACTCCTATAAGTGATCACGACACTCGCCTCCACTGCTCAGGCTCTCTGTTTAAACCTAAGGTTAATCTCACATAAACCTAACCTAACACAAGACGTGTTAACTAGATTGTACTCACGTGACCTTGATCGGACAGCACTCCTAGCACTAACACTATTCAGAGACTACTTCACTTCTTGAGAGACTGCACACGACTAAGACTTCAGTCAGACTGTCGATGGCATATAAAGGGTCGAGGGTTGAGATTGTCAAAACAACGGAAGTGACTACTACCCTACTCCAACGCCATAGACACCGATAACGATTCGACTATTCGATAGTATTTTACTATTCTCCGACATACATATAATGTTGATATTGAAGTATTCTGGCGAAAAGTCTGAAGGCATTAAAATACAAATTAGTTTTCTTTTAGACTTACTATACACCTTAGTGACCTATTTCCTTTGCAGCTAAATTTGTTTCAAGAACGCCTATTAAATTATGTTGCATTTTACTCACACGAAACTTATTTAAAATACACTTCTTTATTATTTAACATAACTTTTAACTTACTTTGTTAGCTTGGTTAAATGTTGTTTCTAAATGTTCTTATAACTTAGCAAGAAAGTAATATGAGTTTTAATGACTTTTTGTTAGAGTATAATTTTATGTTAGTAATTTGAAATTCTTAGGTCTCGATTTATTCCAAACATTATTATTAAAGTAAAGAGCTGAGATTAAGAGAATTATTTTGAAATTTGGCAGTAATTCCAGTAACGACTGTATTTCAAAGCTCTAAAGCTTGCTATAATAAGAAAATATAAATTTACTATAAATTTTAAATGAACTTTTATAAGAATCTGCGCCCATTACTTGTAATCACTTTTCATGAAAGTGTTGCTCTTTTTGCACTACTTTCGGATGTCATATGCAAAGTCAATGTTGAAGGGAAAAATTGTAACTTCAGCGGTCCCGAGATCATAGCGAGAACAATATATTTTAGGAAAGAGTAAAAGAACACTAAAGAGTGAAGGAAAGAATATTCTATCGCTCTTAGCGACCTGTCTGGTTTTACGTTTTTCAATATTTTTTTTCATACAACCCTTGCCATGTTCCTCCATGTTCTCAAGTGATTTACATATATTCTAGTTGGTTTTAATTTTTAGGATTCCGTACTTAAAATTTAACGCGATAAAGAAGAAACACTTCAAGCATTAAAGTAGCGAAACTAGTGGTGTATTTATTTATATATTGCCCGCTGTTCTGAGTCTCTTTCTAGTAGATTGTGTAAGTCTTTGACATATTTAGTAGTTAAGTACTATAAGGTTACGATAGATATATTAGATAGCGAGGTCGAGCGATTTATGAGATAGTTTTTGCAATCTAAAATATGTCTATAATCTTTCTCCTCCTCTCAAGCCCGATACACTGTTTGGCTTCCGTCTTGAGTGCCTTAATGTGACCATACGTCCTGTTATTCGGTTGTCTGTCCCGTTGTCCCGAAAGTAAGCTTCGGGGCGTCCGACTGTCCCATTTTCCGAAATCGCGCAAAAATTACCGCGTTGTCGGCAATAAGACAGATTTTTATAGAAAATACTAGGGATACCACATAACATCACCTACCTAATGAAAGGTTATAAATTAATGGTTTTTATTTATTTTTTTTGGTGAGACTATTGTCGTTAACATGATTTGCCTGTTATAAATATCCGAGAAATTGTTTAATTTGATTTTGATTTTTCTTTTCACCCGTGGAAGAATGAAAGCCTTCCGTCCCGTTGTCCGTATCCCGTTTTGAGTAAAAAATAAAGTGGTCACTTTAAGTATACCTCATATATTATGTTTAACAATGACTTTAATGGGCGTCGCTTGAGCTTATACCGTGAGTCGTCTTTGTCGCATTAATTATGATATTTTGATTATCAAAATTTTCAAAGTGTTTCCCGTTCATCTAGAAACATGGGTTTTGGAATGAATTTTTTATAGTCCGCTATACAGTACAAAAAATATGTTATGAATTAGCAACACCGGTAATAACTTTATATTTACGGGTAATTTTATGCTATTCCAAGTCAGTACATAATCTCTGTTCCGATAGAGTTGAGCCATTTGTCATACGGAACTATGACCATAATGGTCAAATGCTGTAAAGACGTGATGCTGGAACGTAAGAAGAATTTCGTAAGTGTTTGTCAGTATTTGCTCGATTTTCGTATAAAGTGTATACTATATTATTGTGTAATTTTTTACGTGTTACTGTGCAGTAAAGCTCACATATGGCTAATAGATGTGTAAGTGTATTATTTTATAAAATTGAAGTTGAAAAGATAATAATTAAAATTATTAAGCCAGATGAGTATTTAACTCGTAACGTGTTCAACGTGCTGGATTTCGTGAAGGTGACTAATTCAATTCCGAGTAAGTGAACTGAATGCTAACGACGAGCTTAAATGAACACGTGTACGGAGATAGCACCTATGTGAAACCGCATACATATGTGCTGGAAATAAAGCTTATGTCATAGGGGATCAACTCTTTCGCGAATTCCAATCTAGCTTTCCGCTGTGGATGATATTAAATTTCGTATTACTACAAGTAACTTACAAAACAATTTATAATTTTATAAACAATTTTGTAGACTAAAAGTATTTATTACCAATAGCCAAAATCAGCGTAATTTTGGACCTACCCGCATACGAACCAATAAAAGACGCCCTTTTAATAAATACTTGATATAAACCAAGTCATGTATACCTATTAATGCACGTGTTGCCGTAAAATTGTAAATACCGTGACATTGTTAACTGTCGAAAGATTGTAAACCGTAACGTATTGCTACAATTTAACATTATTTTTTGGTAGATTATAATGTATAGGAGTGAAACCGTCAAATTGTGAATGAGGATGAATTTGTCAAAGAGTTACAAAACTATTATAGTGGCCATAATGAAAATAGTTAAAAAATTAGAATCTTCCGACAGTTTACAATATCGCGACATAGAGTAAAGTTATAGACTAACTAGCGGCCCATCCCGGCTTCGCGCGGGTGGAATATTATTTTTAAAAATATATTGGCCCTCCCGCATTTCGGTGCCCCCTCTCTTGCCGCTTTACTCGCTGCGCTGCGTCGCTATACTGGCCCGTCGCGTCGTCGTGTATTTTTTGTTTATATTGATATTTTTAATTTCGTAATATCTTTTGAATGGAAAGTCCGATTTTAATAATTCAAAAAGTAATTTACAGTTATTGAAATAGTCTTGAATACGAAATAATTTATTTGGATAAGGATTAATACAAAGTTATAGAAAACATGGTCTGATTTTGATAGGCATTTTTATCAACTTTTAAAATGTAAAAAAGTAGTTATAGTGACGTAACTATAATAGTTGAACATATGGTCTCGCGGACTTTTTTGTAGATATTGATACGTTCTATAATATTGTAGAACATTTTTTTGTTCTATCATCAATACTTTTTGCAGCGCATGCGATGAAAGATATTTTATGGCTAATTTTTTGGCACCTTGGATTGGTTTTCGTGAGATTTCCTATGGATCTCTAATTTTTTCTTGTAATAAATATAGCCTATGTTACTCAGGGATAATGTAGCTTTCTAATGGTGAAAGAATTTTTGAAATCGGTCCAGTAGTTTTTATGTTTATTCGTTACATACAAAAATACAAAAATACAAAAATACAAAAATACAAAAATACAAATCTTTCCTCTTTATAATATTAGTATAGATAATAGTTTAGAAAAAAGGATATTAGGTAATACTAAATGGAATATATGTGCAAAACATGGTGAGAGAATGATAAGAAAAAGGTGTAAAACGGATCGTAGCTAAAAGAAACGAATTATAGAAATAACAAAAAACAAATCTATACGAAGCAATAACAGATGACCTACTAGCACATTCGTATTCGTAGCTATTGAGTCTGTTCTTCGGGTTATTTTGTGTCAAGACTATAGAAGTCAATTAAACATCAAATTTTTTGGCCCAGATAACTAATGTTAGTTATGATGTCGGCAACATTTAAGTAGCATTTGACGTTCTATGTTGGCACAAACTGAATCAGCTGTGCCAAGGAAAAGGTAACCAAATAAATATGCGGACATGAAACAAATCATTAAAAGAATAACCCTCGGGAGTAATATTCGTATCCTACAGCCGTGATATTGTTGGTATTCGTGTTTAGTATAACTAAACTAAAACTATACAGATCTATACCAGAAATTATACAATCCAAACGTTTGTACACATAACTGATGAGGTAAATGTGAATTAATTGATATTTACTAAAAATGTTTATAAATGTTGTTTCTCATTTTTGAAAATTGAGAATTAATTAAATATTTATATAAAATATACATATTACTGATCTTAATAGTGACCGCAACGTAGTACCTACTTTGTTAAAAAATGTTTTGGTCCGATTATTATTTAAAATTATAATACTAATACTACTGTTTAATAATTTCAATATTGCCGCTTATTAATATTAAGTTTAAGGATTAAGTTTTCATAATATCTATCTTTTATTAACAATTTGTAGGCAGTGAAAGGAAATTGTGAAAAATCTCTCTCACAAAAAGGCCGCAGTGCAGCGATCACTGCAATCTCTTTGAGATTTTCTCAATTATTTTTGCTTTATTACTTTGAATTCACGAGAGCCTTGTAACGAAACAATTTCAACGCCTCTGGTACAGATTGCTGTAGTTGATTTTAAATTATATTGCGATAAAATATTTTACTAGGTTTGGAATTGAGTCTTTATATTTTAACAGTGAAGGGACGGGTTAGAATACTATTCCCCTCTGCCGTTGGGAGAGCATCTCCCTCTCCCACCCCTTTAATGCTGCGGATCCAGTGGACTCTAGGCTCTTGCTCAGGGTCCGCTGAAACCGCTGCATTTTTTTCTTCACTCCCCCTCCCCACTCTATCTTTGAGGATGCAACGCATTGACAAAATAAGAGGGTATCTCTTGTATTGCCGATGTCCATTGACGATTCTGTTCATCTGCTCGTTTGCTTACCATAAAAAAAAATTATATGTTGAAAGGTTTAGATTTGTGTACTTGTCTTGAGTAGGCTTAACATTAAGCTAAAACAGGGAACCTAGGCAGTCGAGGTCAGCGTTCACATATTTGGCAGCCCTTAAACCTAACCTTAAATGCTTGTTCACAAGTCCGCGGCACTGCTTGGGCTCCTGTCAGAATAGTAAAAGATAGTAATGTTTAGTTATTTCCTGATCATATCGCGCTCGTAGCTTTCGATATTTTTTTAGCGGTGGAAAATGCATTTTCGCATCCCCTCCAAGAATAGAGGGCTATGTGGGGCATAAAGTGGCATACTAAACCACCGGAACCATCGCCGACTGCAAGGAACTCCGCGGAAGCGCTGAGTTGCATTCAAACGCGACGTTACGCGCTCGATAAAATCCGATTTTTATTCCTGGGAAGCCAGGGTTAACTGTGCCTACTAGCGCCTGCGCCTACATTGCCTCCTTCTGAAAAGCATTGCGTATGCCCAATTTATATATAAACTCTCTTTCTCCATTCGTTTTTATCATATCATATGGAAGTAATAATTAATGACAGCTCGATTTCTTCTCCAGATTATTATTTATTCAGGTATAATTTTGATGGTGAACATTATTTTATCTCTATATCAGAATTTTAGTTTAGGAATTGAAAACAAAATAGCCACTTTTTCCAAACCCGATTATAAATCACTGATTATAGTTAGAGATCATGGATTTCAATTTTCATCAAAAGTAATCTCCTGCGTTATTTTTAAAATCTTTAGCGGTTTCCAAAAAAATCGACCATGTGCGAGTGCGCAGTGAGCGAATTTCAATTGAGGGACAAACTTAACTTTGTCGTCGGAAAACTGTTGTCCCCATACATAAACATGGGTCACAGTCATATCAACGACTATTTTTTTATATTTATGAGACCGCAACTGTTTAATTTTAATTGACCGCAGGTCTGAGTGTTTGCTATTAGTTTCAAGTTGATACCTTCATCAATTATTCGGTAAAACGGACAGATAAACGATATTTAGATATTAAGTTTATTATCCCTTAAAACTTAATGTTTGATAAATTATTTAATATTATGTTCGGTTAAACATAAGCCCTGAATATAACTTTATGCATTAACGTTGTCGAACAAGTTGTTCATGTGTCAATCACCAAGGTACGAGTAGGTTCAACGTGTGTACACTGGGTGGTGTTTATTAATGTTTAATTCTCACGCTATGTAACATTTTAGATAATTATATGGTTATTTTCGATTTTAGAAATATCTAATGCTTCACTTTATACAGTGTCCCAATAAGTAGTGTCATGGGTGTCCAAACTTCCGCGATTTTGAAAGTTTTCGAATTCTAATTTTGTTTTCTTATTTTTAGTCAAATATTGATTAATGTGTTTTAATGTGAATCACATTAACATAAATTATAGACGTTATGTGATTAATATTTTTCTTCAACAGACCAATATATGGTATTTTTATCATATACTAAAACATTTATACACAAATCAATTACCATTGCGACATAAAAAAGTTTTAAATCTGTGGATATCAAAATTTAAAAATAAATTCGTTTAAAAATTATCTAGTATTTTTTATCTAATATGTTTATAACTAAAAATTTAAATTACTCTCGACATTCTAAAGTTGACATTTTTAGGAAAGAGACCACCGAAGAAATTTTTCCGTATTAGCCTAATCACGAAATATTTGCTTTTAGTGGCTGAGGGGTGAAATCGTATCAAATACCGAGTCACACCTATAGCAAATATACTTAACATTGCGAAAAATACTCTAGATTCTATAATTTTGTCATAACTTTAAAATAAGCTGTGAAAAATAATCTGATAATTTTTAATGACAAAATAAACTATGCAATTTAAAAAAAAATAAAATAAGTACCCTTCTCACTTGAACACATAAATTTGCCTAATGTCGTCCTTTTCAATCATCAAAAGCTCGCGAAAGACATTTTGCTGTCTCTCTCGGTTCATCTTGCCGTCTTATTCTATTTTTACATTTTCTACCAAGTTCGAACTAAAGCTTGGTCTAGGCTTGCGAATTGTTTTGATGTTGATTCGCAACAATACTGGCCTTCCAGGTTATCGTCCAGCTCTTGCATTTCTTTTGGTTTTATGCTGTTACCAGATGCCGTTTTTCCTCCTTTCTTCCTAGTGTACACCACTTTATCAGTCATTGTAAAAATAAATAAATAAACACAGAGGTGAAAAAATGACGAGCTTTGTACTAAAAACCATGTACTTAAAATTATTTTCCGACTATAATCTTTTGGCACATTTTTTGAGGTTTAAGGGAATAATTAAATATATAAAATAAAAATCAATTTTTCGAAAATTCTAAAGTGGCCTAACCCCTTAAGCCCACGTAACTTTTTAAGCGAAATAATTAGAACAAATGTATTAAATCAAACAAATAATATTAAAGTTTATCGCAGAAGAAAAAAAGTATCTCTGTATTATCGCGACAGCGAAACTGTGACAATAATAAGCACTGGATGCAATAAAACTCCTTTTACGATCGCACAATCGATGACAATCCATAAAATGTTCTGTAGATTTTATGATATTTACTGTTCATAGGCTCAAACATATTTTTGTCAAGAAGATATTTTTATTAACGGGTGAAGTTATAAACCATCAAAAATCACTATTACTTTTTTATCGAAATATTGTGTGAATGAAATTTTAAACTTTGTTTCTTTTATAAATGCATCTATACACTATTACATTACATACAGTTTAGAAATTATTGTCATTTGTATGCTAGCAACACGGTTAATTGCAAATCGGGTAAACCGGGTTCGAGTTGGTCGGGTTTTCATTTTAAAAATTGCTAAAAACAATAGAAATCAAATTGAATATACATATAATCCAAATCTATAGAGTATTAGATTTTATTAGTTTCATTATAAAAAATTAAAAAGTAACAAAAAAAATTAAAACCGTAAAATAGAATTAAAAACAAAATCAGGCTATGGATGACAAAATATCGTAAAGACAAAAAATACCTTCTTCTCCATTGAACCCACTTTTTTTAAAAATACTGATGTTATCAGTCAAGAATAAAATACGGAAAAAAATAAAGTGATTAATCATTTGATTAAAAAAAATTTAGTTGTTAATTTATTCGAGTTCTCTCCGAATTTTAACTTTGCTAGGATTTTAATTATGCAATTGCACAATAGAGAAGCACAGGGACAATATCACGTAGTAAGGGACACACTTGGAAGTTTAACCGGGTATTTTTGCCGCTAATGCTGGTGGCATATTGGAAATAATTTTTACAATTTCTTTCATGTTTAATATTTTCCAGTGTCCAATTACCTACGTAAGATTTAGGTACAGCGACAATTGCTTAAGAGCCATTTCACAATTTTTCGCTCTGCAAGTTTAGGTAAATTTGGTCGCAGCGCACGTGAGTCTCACGAGCCGCGCGGTCTCTGTCCTACTCGGTATAGTGCGACATCCAAAAAAACATCTTAATCTTTTTCTAATGTATAATAAAAATTAATAACTATTCTGTTACAAAATGTTTTTTAGATAATTAATTTGTTAAAAATTTCAAGTCTGTTATAACAACAGTCAAGAAATTTAAAACAAAAAATCAATATTATAAAATAGGTTTTTAGATAGATTTTTAAAATTGATTTTATTGAGTGTCTTGAGTTGACGAATGAATCGAATATTTACGATATAAATATAATAGCCTTTTGTTATGCTCCAGAAAATCTGAATGTTAATATGTGTTGCACAGTTTTGGATGCAAGCAGAACATCAAATTTTTGCCTGCTTTAATTTATTTATAAACTTGATGACACAGTCAAACAGATTTATTTTAAATGCCTATTTGTATTGATAAGATGAGAAAAACGATTTTAAATAATACTTTTGTTTTACATAAATTACGATAAAATTTTACATTACTTTTCGTATAATTTTCACAATTTTTATTTTACCGTGGTATGATAATTAGAATAGAAAAAATTACCACATTAATCTATCTATTTACAAAAATACTCATTGAAATATAGCGGTATAAAAATTATTATTAGAGTTAGCACTAAAAAATTGAAATTCATTTTTTTTTATTTTAAGCGTCAGTAGCTCAGTGGTTCGGGCGTTGGATTCACGATCAACAAGTCGTGGGTTCAAATCCCGGACATTGGACTACTGGCGTGGCCCACTCCTGACACAAACATGCAACCTTACTAGGAAGAGTAAAGGGAATACTAGTAGTATGTGATCCATACTGCTAGTAATCTTTAAAAAAAAAAAATTAACATATTTATTTAATCAAAATAATTACTATTATTATCTATACATTGCTGCCATCTAATAGGAATTCGATCCAATATTCCTTTATTTCTGTATCGATTCAACAAGGCAACACAAGTTTCAACATGCGTTTCTTTCTGCAGATCAGTCAAATGAGGCACCCATTTTTCATATTTATTATTTTATTGATTTGACTCAAATGAGTCAATTTTTGGTAAGGTAACGTTAAGCTACGCCGCTAATTCCTGGATACTTTGGCTCGGATTGGCTTCCACCATCTCTTTCTATTCATTGTTATTCACCTGTGTGGGCGGTCTTCAACGCGGTTCGTTCTTCTAATCAAAGTTTCCATCACGAAAGCATTTAAACTAAAATCGCATTCTGTGTTTGCATACAATTTGATGTTGTAGCTTGTGGTACTCTGGTTCCTAGAACATTATAAAATAAATATATTATTATAAATATTAATTTAAATGTATCTCTATAGGTATACAAAAAAAAATACAAGAATGAGAGTCAAAACTATATTCTTAGTAATATGTCAGTTAGTCCGAATAAACATATAGAAATGCACTCACTAGTGACTACATTTACCAAGATCAACTCTTCAAATTTATTCTCCTGTTGGTTTGTTTTGACTGTCCTTCTGAAAAAAGAGGCCATTTCATACATATCTATTTGTGATTAAAAAAAATGGTAAATAAATGATAAAAGAGCCTTAAAATGATTCAAATACCTATTCAATGATACCCCGCTTGAAGTAATTTATGACTTTAATTTTTTATTTTCACAATATGGCGTCAAGTGGTCACCATTTAGAATTTTTATATACACTGACACTGGTGAGAAAAAACTAACGAGACCTCGAACTTCAACATCCGTCATGCTGTTTAGGTTACAGGGCGTCGAAAAGAATCGTATATCGAATATAAGAAGAATATATATATACACACACCTTAAAACATAACACTCCTTCTGAGCAGTCGGGTAAGAATATAAATGTAGAAGTAAAAGCATACCCTGCCTGCACTGCTTAGCATAGTAATTATGACGTTTCCTTTTTTTTATGGAGTGATAAGCAGTCTTTTTTCGACCCATTACCTAAAAAATTAATTTATAATTAGAAAAGTATCTACTAATATATTTGGAAAAACAAACAATTTAAATATTAATTTTACTTACTTGAAAGTTTCAAATACGGTGTATCACACTATAACATCAGTCGCTTGGCGCGTGTGAGTGAGACCAATGTAAGAAAGAGAGCTGTTCAAAATTTGGCGTAGATCCTACCTCTAAGAGCGCTGGCGCTCGACTGATTTACTGGGCTTGATGCATGGTATTATATATTTTCTTTTTATTTTTTAATACAAAAGGTTATATATTTTATTTTTATTTTTTTCTGTTCCTAAAAGATGTAAGTTTAACTTGGTATAGATAGTTCGTTAAAATTTCTTAGTTTTGTAAGAAAAATATCGCTTTTAAAATTGTACTTATTTAAAAAATATTCGTAACTTAAAAAAATTTATTATGGATTAACGGAGATACTAATGTAAAAAAATCTAAATTGTGTATCAATAATAACATATTCCACATATTACGATATTTTTTTAAACAATTTCAAAGTAGTGGTTATTGAGAAATAGGGCTTCAAAATATACATTGCGACCGTTTACCCAGGGAGGCGGCGGAGGAAAAGGGTAATAATTTTATACACACAATATAAATCAAAATTCTGATAAATTAAGTTACTACAACAAAGGTCACTCTATTATATTTCAATTATAGAAATTATATTATTGCATCCAATGCTGAGATTAACGACGTCAAAATGTTACAATTTCGCGGATTTTTACCGAATTTTGTGAAATGGCTCTTAAGCTGGTGAAAACTTCTTAATTGAATTATTCTGTAACAGTGATGTAAAAAGTAAGAAAATCTGTCTTGAAACGACATTACATGTGTTTGCTTCAAAAAATCGGTATATAAAGATTTCATCGCAAGAGACAGCAGTGCGGCTTGGTTCGAACCTATTTTTTTAAATGGTTAGACAACAAGCACTTGGCGTAAGATGTAGCGTTTGTTTAGGTTATGCCTATTCATTCTTCTTTTAAATGATCCCATATATACAAGAATACAGGCGCCACCACCAGAATATTTGAAACACTTAGTACGTAATGACGACATATCGACAGCAAAGGAACGTATACCTTATACGAAGTCTGGTAGATCGATAGCAAAAAAAGAAAAACGAGATTAAAATCATGTAGCTCCTGCGCACACTCTCCTAAGTAGGTATCCGGTAAAAGAATAATAGGCAAATTAGGGTTTTAGTTTCCTAGCACGGCAATCAACAAAGTCCAGAGCTTCCAACTGGTATTTGGCGAAGCCGTCCCAAAGGATATTCCATGCATGAGCGATTTTGCTCAGGCGTAAAATATTACTTCACCATGTTAAGAATACCTAGGGTTTTTCAGTGATTTACCTATTACTCAATGTTACTCCGAAAATTTAAATTGTAATATATAATGTCTACAGTGCGAAGCCTAGTATGGTCTAAGAATCTAGGAAAGGACGTTGTCATAAAACTAACAAATAACAAAAGTAAAAAAGACAATTCTTGTTAAATATAGACAAAAGCGTGAAAAAACTACAATACAAATAATTTTTTTCTAAGGGTGGCCAAACATTAACTGCCTATTTTGTTATTGTTTACATTAACTTCTTTAAACCGTACGAAACATATTTTTTGCACTCTCTAAGCTCTAAAGAGCCGTCACACATATATTGCAAGTCACTTCTTTGCAACCTTACCTTTTTAACACCCTTTTAGAGTACATATTTAGAAACCTGCAATGGGCTGGACTTGGTATCAAAATAAACGGAGAAATTCTGGGCCACCTTCGCTTTGCTGATGATATTGTCATACTAACAGAGAGACATAGCGATTTACAAAAAATGTGGACTAGAAATAAATGCGGAAAAAACCTGTCTGATGACAAACGGCCCAAAATGGAACACAAAAATCAACGACAAGACCATTAATTATGTTGACGAATACATATATCTAGGGCAAAGCGTTTCGTTCAATAGCAACTACATTGAAGAAGTGGAAAGACGGATAAAAAAAAAGGCATGGAGTTCATACTGGTCACTGAAACATATTTTTAAATCAAAATTAAAGATACACTTAAAGAAAAAGGCAATGGACTCTATTGTCACTCCTACTCTACTTTATGGGTGTCAGTCATGGCCAATTACGCACGAAGTGGTAAAGAAAATAAAAGTGTTTCAAAGGTCCACTGAAAGAAGTATGCTTGGAATCAAGCTAAAGGAAAAAATTAAATGTAGTAGAATAAGGGAGCAAACTAAAATAATAGACGCAGCAGAAATGGCATGCCGCTTGAAATGGCGATGGGCTGGTCATACAGTGAGAACCAACGACAATAGGTGGAGCGAGAGGGTACTACATTGGTACCCGCGGGGCGAAAAGCGTCCCCCAGGACGCCCGCGCCGGCGCTGGGTGGATGATATCGTGGCAACCGCGGGGCCCATTTGGACAACAATAGCACG
The DNA here is from genome assembly GCA_905147385.1 of Limenitis camilla. Lineage (NCBI taxonomy): Eukaryota > Metazoa > Arthropoda > Insecta > Lepidoptera > Nymphalidae > Limenitis > Limenitis camilla. The sequence continues at coordinate 6,654,596 of LR990234.1, read as the reverse complement.
GGATCGCGAAAAGTGGAACAAGATGGAGGAGGCCTACGTCCAACAATGGACATCCCAATAATATGTATATATTTACAAACTCAATGTGTATAATAGTAATATTTTTTTTGGGAAATAAAGGGCTTTATTATTATTATTCTTTGCAACCTTTGCGGAACAGCTCTTTACAGGGCAATGGCTGCATATTTAATCTACTATCTAAAACATTCGTGAAAAATGATATTTAAAAAACTATTATCAACAAAGTGCATGGCGAACAAAGCCAGCCGAAAAACTGCAATAAATATGAAATATTTCGTACACACATTTCAAATAGTGGGAGAATTCAAACAATTGCATTGATTATTACTATAGAATTCAGTCAGCGACGGATTACTTTCAGCATAAACATTAATAAATACAACTTACTAATTGTCTTTAAAACTATACAAAATGTGTTACTTTAGAAATTCTATGAATAGTAAGAAAAAAACAATTGACAACTACATAATAGCTAATAATTTTTGTACCAAAATTTATCTTTGCATAAATAACTTCTAAGTTCGTCTCTAGAGAGGAAGAACCTTCAATTTCTTAATACTGAAAGCAAAAAAATCGCCGACGGCAAAATAATCAGCTGGCTTTTAGTTACTGTGCTATTGTTTACTCTTTGACCCCTCTTTATTGATATGCCAATGAGCAACAAATTCCATTTAGTCACATAACGCAGAATAAAAAAATTCTTGCTTTCCAGTTTTTCATTTATTTTCTGAGAGCAACAAATTTCCGCACAACATTTGATACGATATTAGTGCATTTCGAAATTTTCTGATACCTTGATATAAAGTTAACTCTTAAATTACCAGTTTTATTCAATTCTGATAATTTTGCACTACTATCTTGATAGAGATATCAAAAAAGCATATTGAATTATCAGTTTAATTTTAGCTCAATTGGTTCATTGAAATACCAATCAGTGTTCAGTGTTCACATGATATTTGAACCACTTTCATAATTGCTCTATGAACCACGTACAATTGTACAACAATTCTGCTACATTAATGACAGTGCTTTTGGAGTATTACTATTGAGCTCCTGTAATTATTGCGCGCTCGTTTGTTACAAATAATCACTAGAAATTATTTGATAAGTCTTTTAATTGTTCAACGAGGGCTATGTAAAGGATAGTTACACTTGTTTTTGTTCAGAACACTTTCCTGTCTGTAATATTTTCCTTACTGTATATTATTTCGTAACTTGTTGGTAACGAAACAATACGCGTTTTATGCGTATTCTTACACGTCATCGTAAGAATATAAAATTTTGCTAATCTTCTGGTTCCATAGGTTAATGCGTAATAAAAATTAATGAATAAGAAAACTGCTTGCTCTGTTGAATGTTTTCAATCAGTCACACAATAACCAGTGTCACGTCTACATGACACTTTCCATAATATTTAAGCGGTAATTTTTTAAAGTATGTGGATATAATGCCCCCCTGTGGCAATGTATAGAATATGTACTGCCATTGTGGGAGTATACAACAGGATAAAAAGAAAATATTCGGTTTTTATTATGTTTCATTAAAGACTTCTTATTTACTTTAATAATTATTACGAGTGAAACGTGCATAGGTTTTGTATATTGGAGTCATCGAGAGCGGATGAAATGGTTATGGAGTGGCCTTAACCTTAGTTTTACTTTTGGAAAACCCAAATTACCGCAATGGTACTTAAGTACAGTTCTATATTTTTGCCATTTTTCAATACTGTTACGATCTTGAGTTTTGGATTGGAAGAAATTGATAGATGCTTCGATGGTACGGAATTTATTTATAATGTTCACGAAGTCCAACTAAATCTTCACAATAATTATCCTACACCACAATCTCGCATGTACAGGTCTCCGATATTTACAGTTCTTATTTTCAATATGCACAGTTCGACACTAATTACATGCACTACACCCGAATCACTAATTCCTCAGCTGTTCGTCACTATACACTTCATAATGATCCACTAGTTTGATTATGCACCACTTTCTCAGCACTTCGATATCTTTTCGAATTCACTACTTCACTCTCGAGTAATAGACTGACTTGCAATCGTCCGTACAACCCTTTATATAGGATTTCATATAGAAACTTCACGCAACTTGATTCTAGCAATTTTAAAATAGATTATTCTTACAACCACTGGAAAGATCTAGAGTTATACCCATCCCACTCGAACACATACATTTGCCTAATGCCGTCCGTTTCCCAAATGTCAATCATCGAAGACTCGTGAAACTTCTGGCGAACGACATCTTGCCGACTCTTCCGGCTTATCTTGCCGTCTTATTCTATTTTGACATTTTCCAGCAAGTTCGAACTTAGGCTTGGTCTAGGAATGCGAATTGTTTTGATGTTGATTCGCAACAATAAAATTAAGTTAGCGAACGATTTTATTTATAAAACGTCATTATGTACATGTTACGGTTACTTTAACAAATTTACAAGAATGAATAATCAAAATACCGAATAGAAGATAAAGCTTGAGTCAAAGTCTACAGTGAGTAAGAAGGGCGCCGGGGCCCTCAAAGTAACGGCGAAGACAAGCCGCGTCGGCGTCGTCACAAGTATCGTAAAGTGCAGGAGCCGTATCGTCGCTAACAATTACCGTTGTGAACCCCTAATGACCAGTGACCCTCATTAAAACTTACTTTACCTTGCTACGAATAGCTAAAGTTTAGAATGTTAATCCTAACTTCTTCGTGCAATGATAATTAATAGATTCAGAAACAATTTCATATCTATTCTTTCATTACTTATATTGATGAGCTCGTTTATTCAATTTCTAATATAATTAGGTTCTTTGTTTCTATAGCTAACTACTACTATATTTATTTATTTGTATTATAATAAAATATGTCAACAACATCGTAAAACTAGAGAGATTGATCCGTTATCCTTACTAGGATAATCAGGATTAGCGATTTTTTGTTTTTCTGAGACCCGGAGTGTCTGCGTCAATACCAAGAAAGGAAACTAACTACCAGGCGCGCTGATCATCTATTTCTCGGATAAGTTACCGACTGATTCAGATGAAATTTTCAGAGAGGGAACCTGAGAACCGCAGGCTATCTCATCCGAGAGAGGCAGCAGGCGCCTAAATTCCTCATTTCTCGGATAAGTAACCACTTAAAATAAACATCAATGACATCATCAATTTTATTGAAAATCATTGATTTTCATTGTAGGATATCGAAAATATTGTGTTCTTCAACTCGCTATATCGAGTATATATTCTAAAAGCAGCCAATATATACTTAAACTCACTTAAGTAGTAAATTGATGTAATGAAAAAAATAAATAATAGTTGAAAAAAACTAAAAAATACGCTTTTATACAAAATTCAACTAAAAAATGAAAAATAAATAATAGTTTAAAAAAACTAAAAAAATACGCTTTTATAGAAAATCCAAATAATAAATAGAAAATAAATTTGAATTAAAAATAGTGTAAGAAAAAATGGTTTATTGTAAAAAAGCGTGGGGTGCATGTCATCAATAGTTATAAATATTTTATAAACAGATATGAGTAGAAGGGGTATTTTTATAATATCCTGAAAAGCATGCTTTTTTGACAATAAAATCATTTTTTCTTACACTATTTTTAATTCAAATTTATTAAAATTTATTTTATATTTTTTAGTTGGATTTTCTATAAAAGCGTATATTTTTAGTTTTTTTTAATATTATTTATTTTGTTAGTTATGTTACACTGTGAAAGGATACTTTCAGAATGAACATGATATTTTACGCACGCAAGTGACGTAAACTAATTTTAATATAGTTATGAAAAAAAAGCCAAGTGCTCTGTGACGTGTGAAGTCATTCTGTTAAGTAATTTCGCACAGTAACTACTAAATTAAAAATTTAAATTATCCTCGACTGAAATTCTAATGAAATAGTCACCAAGTATCGATCACCAACACGGTTGATTTAGAAGAATCAATATTATCTCGTATGTCGATCTTTTTGTATTTTTTTATTGTTACTGCGGAGCATAGCTCGCTAGGTATATAGGTGATAGAAACATAATCAGAATGCGTTACAAGAAGCGTTTTGTTTGGCAACCAAGTAAGCAAACTCACTCGCGCCGAATCTGCAATTCGTTTGTGGACTACGAAATGTCCCGCACCACCATCTCTTTTGCGGATTTCTCAGTTAACGACCCAGCCACTGAATATTTTTATAGTTCGGTCACATGCAATCTTCTAGCTAAGTTGAGAACCCTATTATACGTAAATTTACTACGATTTGTGACAAACGGCTTCAGCAAAAACGAAAATTTAGCTGATTCTTTCATATTTGCTATTTAACAAACTGTATTAGAAACCATAATATATTTTTTATTATTTTAAAACATATTATTTTATTTATTCTAGGTAATTTTTGATACGTTTTGTTAGTTGTTGGCAATATTAATCTGAGTAGTGTTTTCCTTTAGAAAGTGCCACAACTGATAAACTATATACATAGATACAAATAATAATTTAGCACTAGCATTTACCCTAAGGTATCACGTTTTATTCCATTGCATTAAACGTGGTTGCCTGGTAGAGATCACGTTGAGTGATAAGGCCGCCATTGCATATTTCTGTTAATTTCTTTCTTATGTACTTTCTTTTGTGCAATAAAATATTTTGATTGATTGATTGATAAACTGTTTTATGATATTGGGAAAATTATTTTGCTTTTCGAAGATGGCATAAATCGAATCAATCAATTCTATCTACTAAAAAATAAGGTTGCCAAATATAATGCGCGATGTAATAATAATGATTTCTTTTAATACGCTGCCGTAAAAGAAATCATTATTATTACATCGCGAGTATTCTAGCAGTTCAAGCTTCATTAATGATGGATCTCTATGTATAACGTAATAGTTTATTTTGTTAATTAATGAAGCGTCGTTCGGGCTTTGGATTCATGATCGATAAGTCGTGGGTTCAAATCCCGGACATTGGACTACTGGCGTGGCCCACTCTTGGCACAAGCATGCAAACTTACTAGGAGGGGTAAAGGGAATACTAGTAGTATGTGACCCATACTGCTAGTAAACTTTTAAATTGGCCGTCATAGGTATCTAGGTATAGAGTATAATACATAACTAACAGTTTATATTAGAATCACTTGTAACAAATGAGGACAAATTAATCAAATCTTTAACAATACATTTATTTTAATTTCATGTCAAAATTTGTAAAAAGGGTTTAGGATAAGGGTAATCGAAATACTCGCGTTCAGTAATTTCAAAATTTATTTAATTTCTCAAACTTTGCGACTTGCTCCTTCAACGCTTTCACATATAGTATATAGAAACTTATTGCTCGATCACACTATCAACATAAAATGGGAATATAATCGGCTAAAGCCTACAGTGTATTTACGAAGTCCGTTCAGTATCTGATAATCGAGATAGTCATCAAATTAAGTCTAATTGTACTTACGATCGATACATTGTATTTCCTTGAAACCTAACATTTGGATGATATTATGCTATAATTTGGATTCTTGGAGCTGATCTGATCTTTAAATCAATTGGCATAGTTTTATACATACATAGTTTGAAAAGTGAATCTCTTCAGGGGCTACGAGACTTAGGAGTTTTTGGGAGTTTCAAAGTGTTTGCTAGTATTATATAGCTACTACTAATATTATTTTGGTTCCGATATTAAAACATTAAATTATATAAACATTTTTCAAATCTGCATTGGTCTTTCGACACCAGGAATCTTATGGTATATTTTTATTCATCATTAGTTTCTTATCTCAAATCTCACCTGCCCACTAGCTGGAAGCTGACTAGATTAGGCAACAAACGTGAAAATGAAACTATGTAAATTTGGTGGTAAATTAAAATAAAATTAATGGTACGAGATCACACCGAAAATAGGGCAGTGTAAAATCCAACCAGTACATAATAAGGACTGAAGCCTACACAGTACACATCTTAGAAAAACATTCATAATGTTTTCAGAGAGTTAGTGCCTACACAAGAGAATCCAAGATTAACAATTGCCTTAAGCCGGGGAACGAGAAAATTAACTTTTAAATGTAAATTTTACGAGGAAGTCATAACGTGAAAGCTGCCGCGGTTAGGTCTGATTTATTGCAGTTGGAATTGAAAGTGTTAAAGGAGTTGCAATCTGAAAAAAGTTTTAATAGGTAGCTCTTTAAAGAAATATAAATCAAGGGTATCAAGCGCGTTTAACTTTGTAAAGTTGTCCAACATTAAGGATCATCTACTCGAGTGTCTATTTAATGACGGCGCTTAATTTCGTTAATCAAGGAGCCATTCATTTGCTTCATGGTTGGCGCCCATTTGTACTAGTCTTAACTAAGTTAAATCATTAAAAGATAGCGAACTGCAAAAAATCGTGCTGATATATTATTAATTTCTCATTTACTTTCGTTTGAATTAAATACCTATATTATTTATTAATTATTATTAATGATCCACCTGGATGATGATGTTTGTTTAATTTTAACGATTTTGTAAATTATTATTATAAACTTTTAGCTATCCCGGTAAACGTTGTTTTGCCGTATAAATTAATTACTGGAGAGGACCACCCTTATTACCTAGGGGTATAAGCTTTATAACAATTTAGACCTTTTCCAATGTTCTCAGTAGATTCTTCTACACTATTTTTATACAAACCTTATACTGAATTACAAACATAAAAAAAAACATTAAAAAAAAACTACCGTGTTCAAATCCTGAAAAATGTAGTAAATAGTAATAACAATTTAATGATTTATTAACTTCAATTTATCAGGAAAATTATATACACTATTTTTGCCAGTCGGTTCCAACCAACGTGTAATGTCTTAATCTAGAATAATGTATATATGTCACCGTAAAATTATTAAGAACGTTTAAGTACAATCTATCTCGCGATATTGTGAATTGATAGATCGTAGATCCTAAGATACTACTGTCCGAAGGCGGTTCCAGATTGGTCAGTCTTTCAGTAAGCCGTTCTGTGCCCACTGAGTTAGGAATGCATCAGTCAAATAAAATATATGCACTTCAAGGTGAGATAAATGGAAAATATGTGAGACTACGTTGTTTGTCAGAAATTCAGAATATAAAATATTTTAGTAATGAGGATTAAAAGTATATAAATTTCTTACCAATTCGCCCACTTAAACACTTAATTATAATGTTGGCAACACTTATAATTTGAGTAGCATCATGTTACTAGAATGTTGGCCAACTGATAAACACAAATCAAGGAAGTAGGGATTGCAAAATAAATACACCGTCACGGCAGAATAATCATTAATTACATCACGACTATTCTAGCACCAACTCTGAAGCTCTGAGGATGTACATTAGGAGGAGGAGGATATTCTAGTCAAGCCATCATACTGATAGTCTGCGTACCGACAACTTCTCTTCTTTCTATTATTAATTAACACAACTCACCAAGGTCTCGCCTATTTAACATTCACCAAGTCACCCAGCTTGAAACTTATATATCCATAAGTCTCCTTATAAGTTTTGAGAACTGACATCTATAGAGTTGGATTTTCAACTCAATAATTTCGAAATATTCTCATATTTTTATTTCTATTTTAGGTATCATCATCATCATCACAACCCATTAATGGCCCACTGCTAAGCCGGGTTTCTACCTCAGAATGAGGAGGTTGTTAGGCCATAGTCCACCACGCTGGTCAAGTGCAGGTTGGTAGACTTCACACATCTTTTAGAACTTTCAACTAGAGTGCAGGTTTCCTCACGATGTTTTCCTTCACTTCTAAAGCAAGTGATATTTAATTGCTTAAAACACGCATAACTCGGAAAAGTCAAAGGTATGTGCCCAGGATCGAACCCGGACTCCCGCGTAAGACACCGATGTCTTAACCACTGGGCTATTACTGCTTATTGGTTCAACGACCATTATAATGCTATTAATACTAGAACTAGCAAGAACGGATCGCTAAATCGGTATAAAAATGCATATTAAGTGTTTATTAGTAAAACAAATGCACGAGTGGGTGAAATTACGGATTAAAATGAACCATTGTTTTGGTGTCCTATTGTGGTAAATTAGATGGGACACAATAGACTAGGGGCAAGTACTTAAATATTCAAACAATGTAGGTTGACAACACAAACACTTGACCCTATACGTACTGGGACATAAAATACTGGAAAATAGATCCTTACCACAAGAAAGTAATTAATATAAAAAATAATTCGACCAAGTGCGAGTGTGCAACTTGCGCTCTGATGGTTCCGTACAATTTCAATAAAAGGACAAACACTATCAGGATTTTCGTGTGCGGGTTAAAATATTATCAAAACTAGTATTGAGAGGCATTTATTCCCGACATTAGTAATGCGTATTTCAATTGACATATTTATAATTACTTCCAAAAAGTATAAGAAAATATGATAAAACATTTTTAACAAAATGCAACAAAAAATAATTTCACTAAAATAATTTTAAAGTCGGTGAACATTATCAATAAAATATAATGGTCAAATATAGAACCTCCTTCTTATTTTGGAGTCAATTAAAATATTTTACAAGTTGTCACTTAACAACATGTCATATCGTCAACAGCCGTTGCTTAGTATTCGCGTTGAATATATATTCATTTCACATGATACGACGACAAAAACGTCCATGTTTGCGATTTTACTAAAATTCGATTATGTTATACATATACACGTCTTCGGCACAGATTTAAGCCGTGAACGTTAAGCTACAGGAGAGAGGCTTTGAAAATTTGAGTAAATGGAAGAGGTGCCTCACTTTAAACCTTATTCCCCAGTCTAAACATTAAAAAATTTTGATTAATTATTTAATGGAATTTACATTTTACCAAATAATCTTTTTAACATACATTTTTCATTACAAATTATTTCTTTCTTTCTTGGAATAAATTAGAGGGGAAGTATATTGTATAACATATTCGAATATTACTAAAATTGCAAACATCGGCTTTTGTATTGTATTGTATTGTATGTGGGCTCTTGTTTCCGCACTCAGACTCTAGTTCGGTCCATTGTGCGTGCAAGGATGACTGGTTATACTAGCCAGCCCAGCTCCTTCCAGAAGCGCAGAAGTATCCTGGGAGCTTCACAGGCTTCTTGGAGCGACCTCATGTCCTTGAGGATTTGTGCCCGTTATGTGGCGACGCCCACGCATTCCAGGACAACGTGGGCAGTCGTCTCGTCTGCTTTGAGGCATCCCCTGCAAATAGGACTGTATGTCATGCCTATAGTAAATAGATGTTTATTAAGTGGGCAATGTCCCGACATTACTCCCACTATTAAACGTAGATCAATTCGATTAAGATAAACATCGGTTTTTTTCATGTCTGCATATTATGTGGAATGCCCTATAGAAAAACTACTTGTTATCACGTCAGTATAAATGGCTATATTTATTGATTGCTTACATTAAGAAGTTTGATTTTTTCACAGCTTCAAGATATTATAGATGTTTAGTATTAATTTCAACTTGATAGCTTCACGTATTATTCAAATAAGGCGTCAAAACCTAAATCTATAAAAGATCATTTTTTTCGAAGAAGCTTTTCCTCATACTAGTCCTATAAGATCTTGCTTCTTGCCAAAAATTATGTTCCTAAGTCAAAAAACAAAGCCTAGGAATTTTGATTTATCTCGAAAATCAAAATTACAATACACGAGATAAAAGCGGCTGCGGGTTTTCATTAGATTGATTTAACAGTTTGATATTTTTATATATTTGAGGAACTAGAGATTAGAATATTTTGTATAAATTTCAACTTGATTTCTTCACGTTTTTCTGTGAAAAAGGGTCTTGCGTTACAGTCATAAAAAGTTAATTTTCTAGTGTTATAGATAAGAATTTACAGTTTTTTAATTTTATCCTTTATTTGTACTATGTGACCTTACTTCATGCTAAATTTCACGACGCCAGGTCATTGGGAAGTACCTTATAATTATATGAGTGACCAAATTAACGCATTAAAAAGATATGACATCTTTTTAATGCGTGGACTTAAAAGTTCGATTTTTGCCAGCCGCAAGGGACCGCAGGCTTGAGTATTTGAACTTAATTGCAACTTGAAACCTCCACGCGATCCTGAGAAAAAGGGTCTTGACAGACGGACAGACAGACAGACAACGAAGTGATCCTGTAAGGGTTCCTTTTTTCCTTTTAAGGTACGGAACCCTAAAAACGAGTTGCACTGGGAGAGTGCCGGCAGAAGTGAAAGCTTGAACATTAACGTTGTGCAATTTTAAATATTCCCAAAGAATAAAATTAAAAAAAAACCGAACTGTTTTATTGAGATCTGGCGCTTACGAATTTTTGATCAGGTCTCGTGTTCCGATGCAAGTTTAACACCCATCCCCAAAAAAAGTAGGGATGGCCCAGTGGTTAAGACGGTGATGTCTACTCGGGAGGTCCGAGTTCGATCCTGGACACACACCTTTGACTTTTCTGAGTTATGTGTGGTTTAAGAAATTAAATATCACTTTCTATAACGGTAAAGGAAATCATCGTGAGGAAATCTGCGCTCCTGAGAGTTGTCCATGTTCTCAAAGGTGTGTGAAATCTGCAAACCCGCTCAGGGCCCCCTCCTATTTCTGAGGAGGAGAACGCCGCTTAAGAAGTATTCATTAAAAAAACAATTTAAGTAGATTAAAACAAAAAATTTATAAACATTGCAATTGACATCTCACTTAAATAAAACAAAGTTTATACTAGCGCCCCGCTTCGTCTTGCATGCAGGTTGCAATGTAGTAAACCTTTCTCTTGAATCAATTCGTCTGTTGGTTGCAAGATCTGAACGTATGTACATTGTGTGTTTACGCTATATGACTTTATGGTACTATATTAGAAAATATTATATGAAACGACACGCATCTATTTATAAAAGTTGTTCAATGATAATAAAGTAGAAGAACCCATAATTATACAATGTGTGTAGGTACGTAAAAGATATTTGATGAAACCATGCGAGAGGTCTTTATAACCAATAGAAGCCAAAACACAAAAACTACACCACGAAATTGGATACCGTTTAGACGTTATGTTTCTACAAGTGTTTTATTTAAATCGGATGTCAGGAAATTTATTTATGTCATTTAAAAAAGTTTTAGTCCAGCGAAGCCAAGGCAGGTCATTCCATAAATCTCTATCTTCTATATTACAGAAAGAAAGATTCCCTACTGATTGAGTGAGCTATACATAGGTAGTTGGTATATATACTCCAGATATATTTGAGGAAATTTCAAGATGTTCTTCTCAGTCTTAGTATTGAGTCCAATTAAAACACGAGTGGCATGCGGCGACGTCTGTCAACATAAGCGAGCCGAGTTAACCGCCTCTCAGAGAGTAATTACAGAGAACTTCATTTAACTTCCGCATCTCAGCCCAAATACTAGCACCGCTAAGCTCTATGCTTCATGGTAGTCCCTAGCAAACGATCCAATTTTAACTAACGGCCCACTAGCTGAACGTACATCTTTTTGTAACTTTGAATAACGTCCCCACTTGCTATAATGCGTGTGAAGTGCGAACTATTCCTACAAATTATTGTAACAAGTTTTTAGTGATTATCTATATATTTATGAGATTAGTCATTGTTTCTACAGGAAATATCTATGCGAAAAGTAAATCGAAAATATTGGTCTATGGCAGTATTATACCGACCAAAGCGACATCGGTACATAGTGGAAACTCCTCGAGTCAGTGTTTTCCGACAGGTACAACGTTGGTGTCTTCAAAACCAGAGTAAACAGGTAACTTCTAGGTAAGTGTAATATATCATAGACCGAGTCGTCTTTAACATCAGCCAGATACGGTCTATAAATGAATTTAAAAATAATTGGCCGAGCAACACGGTCTAATCTCAAAGTCCGAATAGTCACCCAATGGTAAATGTGTATTAACAAAATATCAAAACGATGGTGAAAACTGTTCAAAATTCTCGTTGCGAGCAAAATCCATTTTATACTCAGTATGAACGATATTTTTTCAATTACCTGGAATTCCTTTACGAAATAAAAATAATTTTCAGTAAAATGTAAATAAATATATGTTTGATAACTACTGGACAGCAAGGTAATCTGAATATTTTAAAGATTCATTCCGAACAAATCGTTGAATTGTTTTGTTGTACCGTTGTACTGGAAAAGTTAAGAATACTAAGAATAAACCACAACACATGTTATAAAATAAATATATCTTTAGTACCCGAGCATAGAAATAAAATCTTGATGAAAATCACTGACTAAAATGTGTGTAATATTATTCGGATACATAAAGTATTCGAATTTCGTAGTCAATTAACAAAATTATGCAGTGCACTGTACTGTATACCTACACTAGTTATTATTTTTATTTACAACTACATACTTCAGATAATTATACTGTTTGCTCTCAATTTTGATAAACCGTATTTTGTTTCATTAATTTGTTGCCATATATTAATATGGCAACATATTAATGATTGACGGAAGAATGGTTCATTAATTATTCGTTAGTTATGTTATTTACTTATTACTAGTATCTGCTCACGACTTCGTCCACAAATATTTCTGAATGAGATCCCAGTTTTATTGGGTTTTTAAATTAAAACTAGTATATGTATGCCCTAATGTATGGAAAAAATATGCAAAATTTTGTTTTTAATGATTTGTAATAAAATCAGTAGAGTAATTATATGTCAGCAAACCATTTCGGTATTTATAAAAATTTCGGTTTTTTTTGTTTAAAAAGATTACTAGCAGTATGGATCACATATTACTACTCTTCCCATTACCCCTCTAGTAAGCTAAAATGCTGTGTCAGACAATCTATTCTCAAGTACGGCCCTGTGTTTATTCATTCTTCGTATCGGCTGTGTGTTCAGTAGACATGTCCTGGTCTTCTACAAAACTCCTTTAAGGGATTTGGTGTAATTACAGTACCCGCGTTAAAACAAGGTAATAAAGTATCTGTGTGCTAAATTTCATTCAGTCTTTGTGTGTTTTAGTATCAAACATATAATAAACATATAAATTTATATACAAATCTAGTAGACTTGACAATTCACCGACCAGATTCACAGGGTTTTAGTCGATACATTTTTAAATGATAATAACATTTTTATTAATATCAGATTTCAATTTAACAAAGTTTGTATTTTAGTTAAGCAATACCAGTTGTATAAAACCGTATTTAATTTAGTGCAGTAGCTAATGCCTAATGCACGTTACAAACTGACTAACAACCATATAAAAAATAGTTTTGACTTCTATTGTTGATATAAAGGCCCCACATTAAGTTTTCTTAAATATATTTGGTCAGAAATATTTTTATTAATCACATACACAGATATTTATCTGAAATATTATGAGAGTAATGTCATAATCAATATATATCAAGTTAAAGTTCAGCATGAAATATAGAATGAGGGTGCAAGTCTAAGAGGTCTGACGAATTGCCCCATAAATTGTACCTCAGTCTCTCCATCTGTGAGGCGTAAGCGACGCTCATACTTTAGTGCCACTAAAGAGGTCTCGTTTTTCAACCGCCACGTCAACTAGTTCTAACGGAGCCAAATAATTTAAAACAAAGACGCCAATACTTTTAAAGATAAGTAACCATATATTCATACATTGAAAGTGTTTGTTGGCTTGTTTTTTTTATAGCGGCATAGATACCATCTTAAGCCAATTTTTAACCCAAAAATGCAAATTCTGGACAACAATTTAACATCTTTATCAAGTGGGAAGCGCCTGCATATTTTTATATAGCAATATATAAAGAACAAATAAAATGTATTAAAGCTTTGAAGTAGATAGGTACATTGATATTTTTTTGTTATGAAACACAATTTATAAAAAATATCAATGTACCTATCACCTTCAAATCTATAATACATTTTATTAAACATATAAAAACAATGATAGTCCGGTGGTTAAGACGTTGATGTCTATACGGAAGGTCCGAGTTCGATCGCCCCACACAGGCAAACACCTCTGACTTTTCTGAGTTATGTGTGTTTTAAGTATGTAAATATCACATGCTTTAACGGAGAATGAAAACATCGTGAGGAAACCTGCACTTCTGAGTGTTCTTAAAGTAAAAAAAAAGTTCTTAAAGGTGTGTGAAGTCTACCAACCCGCACTGTACCAGTGTGGGGTGGACTAGGGAATAACACCCTCCTCATTCCGAGGAAGAGGCTCGGTTCAGCATTGGGCCATTAATAGGTTGTGATGATGATGATGGTAAAGCTATTGAACGTCCGCATATAGCTATTAAACTTCTATATACAGCTATAGGACGCTCGTGTATATAGCTATACTACGTCCGTATATTCATACTATTGGATGTCCGTGTATAGCTTTTAAATGATCATATATGGTCATTAGGCGTCTGTATGTCTTCAAAGCACAATACCGTTTAAGTCGTTTTCGCGTCTGTATATTCCTGCTAATTCTTAAGACATGCAAAAAAATTTGGTGCTGATTTTACTATCATGTAAGTTATTATTTTTGGATTTAGAAGGCGGGGCAATAATATTATTATAGGATTTCAAGGTCTCTTGATCTCCAGACGAAAAAAAACAATAAATTCAATCGTGCAAGCAAGCGAATGATCAAATGCACCAAAATGCTAAATTTCATTCATTTCATTAATTTTAATTTCTTTGATTCCGTTGATTCAGTACATTACTTTGAATTGCGTTCATTCCAATCCGTCAATTTGTCGATCGATTAATTTCGTTCATTCCGTTCACTCCATACGTTTCTAATCTGGATTTTTGTTACTTTTTATCCGACAGCTACTCTTTCATACACTGAAAGCTTCCATTCTGTAAAAAAGGAGGGCCATCAAGTACTCGATATGTACGATATAGTTTTTAAAAAATTATGATAATTATTTAAAACTTTATTCTTCAAATTCTAAGGTCTTTAGAAAAAAACTAAAATGACTAGTTTCCGTTTGCCAAATGCGTGAACGGAAAATATAAAAATTTCGTTTCATACTCGGTAAAGCAGTTGTCGAACATGCGACAAGTCCCATTATGATAATTAACTACATTTCTAAACTAATAGAATATGGTCCCTTTGTTGCTACTGACCCGATTTTCTTTCACTGAGATAAGTTCTCTCGCATCCTCTATCTTCTTTCTCTCTAACATTTTTATCTTTATATCTGTTCATTCTATCTCTTGTTTTTCTTTCTCTCTATTATCTCTCTCTCTTTTTCTCCTTTATCTATCTCTATTTAATTTTTACTATGCTCTGTCCTCTTCGCTCTTTGTTATCTGTCTGTATTTTTCCTTTTTTTATATTTTTTTCAATTAATGTAAAGCTACTCAATTACAGTGACACTTTAAGGAGATCAATTATAATATTGCTTTAAATACCCGGAGAGAAGCGAGGGCAGGCCGCTCGTTCTTAATACTTTGTTAATGAAAATAAGGTTTTTATAAAAAAAGTTATTTCGGATTTGATGTGTTAGGTTCCGAATTCCGACGTTTGCGTTTTCATTATGTAGTTTTCAGTATGTAATTTCCAACCCAGGAAATTAAAGCGCTCTACAAGCCGTCAACAACATCGACGTGAAACCACAGATTAAGTGACAATATTTAATTTTTCTCGCAGACCCGGCTTCGCCTTAGAGACTATTATGTATACAGTATACATGTTTTACCCCGATATTTAAACTATTATTGTTATATTTTAATCAATTTAGACAAAACCTAAACAAAGCATCCTTTGAAAGTAACATTGGCTATGTAAGATGCTTATAGATACTATAATTAAAAAGATATCATAGTCATTTTAGTACTATGCATTTATTACAATGCATCGCTAAGACTAAGAAAGAAAATTATATTATTTCAAAAATTTAAATAAAATAACAAGTCCATGAATGACGACCGAAGAGAAGAGAGAACTTTTTTGTGAAGGTATATTTTTTATTAAAACGAAAACCCGCCTTATGTATACTTTTTTATTGTTATTAATGCAATAAAGAGTAAAAAAAACGAGGCGACTATTTAAAAAAGGTGGTCATTAACTTGACGTGCATTTTTTTCATTATAACGCAACGCTAATTAAAATAAAGTAATAACTCAAAAATTACCCGTTTAAAGATTTGGTCATAAAGCGCATTAACGTGACCTAGAGCATTAAATTATTATGTATACCTTTAAAGTTTAAAATAACTGACAATCAGGGCCGGATTTTGTCTTGCCCCCCGCCGCCCTTGGACACTGCAGAAAATGCCGCCCTATCACCGAAATTTTACATAAAATAGCCTTGAGATAAAATCTATCTAAATAAAATTAATAGCTGTTAGCAACACTGTTTATAAATTAGTGTTCTCGGGTAGTTCCTTTTATATTAATCCAAGTACCCACGTGTAGGCAATGTATAACCTTTAGTGCGATGGATAAGAGTTAGTCTCTCTGTCGTGCAGTGTACATGGAAGTTAATATTTTAGTATCGTGTTTAAGATGTGACGTTTTTCAGGGTATAACTTTAGATTCAAAACTCCAGTGGAACCCTCTTTTATCATCTCTAGCGAGCAGACTCAGCTCAGCATTAAGGAGAGTCAGACAAATGACCGATATTAATACTGCTAGGCTAGTTTACTTCATATACCTTCACAGTATTATGTCTTATGGCATTTTGCTGTGGGGGAGGGCCGCGGTCATTGAATCCATTTTTATCTTTCAAGAGAGAGCTTTTCGGGCCATTTATAACCTAAGAGAGGAGTGCTCTTAACAGATTCCCCTTTAGAGATGTTTATAAAAGAAAATAGACGTCCTGACAGTCTCATCTCATTACATATATATTGTAATATTTTCACTTACCACTTACCGTTCACTTACCAGAATATCGATTCGTTTATAAAACACAGTGACAAACATAATGTTAACACTAGAAACATAAAAACAAACATAATGTTAATACTAGAAACATAAAAAAACTTGTGACGTGTATTATAAAGTACTTTCGTCTCCACAAATACAGTAATTGTTCCATGGCGCTTGGTGTTCGCATCTACGATAAGATTTCACAGCAAATATTAGATTTAATTATATTTGATTCAATAATTTAAAATTCTGATCAAAAACATTAATAAATAAAACATACTATAATGTATATGATTACTTAAATGATGAGAATGCTTGGAATCTAAGTAAAATTTACTCTCAAGCTAAATGATTTGTATAACAGGTTATGTAAACTAAACATGGGTGTTTGAAAAGAGAGACTGTTGGGTTTCTGGCCGGCCCGCGTAATCGATATACATACATAAAAAAATGTAGAACCGCCTCCTTTTTGAAGTCGGTTAAAAAATTATGTAACCCAAGGTGTAATAAAGTTAGCAATAAAATGTTTTTCATCGCATGTGCTGCGGAAACTATTGGTGATAGAACAAAAAAAATTCTACAATATTCTTAAATACTTTGCGTTACTAAATGTCCAACTATTGTAATAATGTCAATGAAATGCTGACTAAAATAAGACCATGTTATCCATACATTTGTGTTAATCCTAAACTAAATAAATTATTTTATATTCAAAACTGTTTCAATACCTCATTGATTATTTTTTGAATTATTTAAGTCGAATTGAATGTGTGAATGTGTGGGAGAGTGGCGTGCACATCTATTGAGATATAACAAAACAAAGCATTGTGGGACACATACAGGCATAACATGCTCTGCTACCCGTGCGAAACCGGGCGGGTCGCTAGTTTTTATATAAAAGACCTTTAACCATGTATCTTGGTCGCAAGTCCAGGACGCTGCCCGGCTTTCTGTCTAAATTGCATGTGTATACGCATTGCTGTACACAAATGTGTAAAAAAACTGCTAAAACTATATTTTATTTATTTCTTGCAAATGTCAGGTAGGCGCCACACTTTGTAGTTACCGAGTCTTCTATCACCTCAATCCATAGCCCAGCATTAGTAGTTTCCATATACATAATTATTCTCTACGCATTTGCGACGGCTCCCTTTACTAGACTAACAAAAATATAAATATAATATCGATCGAAAAAAATACAAAAATATAATTAATAATATTTTAGTTTGTTTGTTTGTTAGTATGTTTGTACACGACTACTGTTTTTAAAGCAATTTAAATGACGCCAAAAGTTATTTTTATGTGCTGAATTTCGCCACCCCAGAAAACTTGCACGACTTATTATAATCAAACATGAAAAATGTTTAAAAGAATGTTATTATCTTCAATATTGTCTTGAAATTAGTTAACCACTACTTTTATCCACATTACCAGCGTTTGATATATTTATATAAAATAATAGAAACTTATTCTTATTATTTTGTGGTTAATAGGTTCAGTAAAACTAACTGTCACAATGCCTCGTATCGCCTGGTTTCCCTCTTATTTACTAAGACCCGACTGCCTCAGTGCCATTTCCATTAGATAAATTTCCAATTTCCATTAAAAAAAAATATTGCAATTCAAAGACAGTCCTTTTGATATAAGAAACATTACATACCGTTGGAATTTTTAGTTTTCAGGAATAAGTAGACTGTATTACTTAAAGTAACTAAGTATATTAAGTAACTAAGTATAGAAGGACAAACCAACAAACACACATTCGCACGTCTTATAATATTTGAATGGATACATAGTTGTTTCATTTCCTTTCTTTCTAAAAAGGTTATTTACCAACAGAACTCATGTTATTATTTATAACCTCCAGTTTTCTTCCCATTTTTCGAATAACAAAGAAAAAATAGAGTGAGAAATATTAACTGCTATGTCGCTTAGACAAAGTTGCTCAATTAATCGTAACTTCCAAACGTTATATTTATACTAAAGTTTTTTTAAATATTTCACTTGTTATATAAGCATGATAAGAGATTTCGAAAAACTATAGTATTATGATAGAGAGTTTCTATTGTTGCTTAATAATATAATAGTTCAGAAAATCTTAATATAAATAAAATTCTTGCCAGAACGCTCGTAGGTGAATTGTTGAATCGTGATGTCATTCTTTTGTTTTTCATCCCCTCTTATATCCATATTACTCACTTGAATCCAGTGGAGCTGAATCAGTCAGGATCATCTTGTGAAATAATTATTAATACATCCATAATTTATTCGACAGTGAGATCGTGTTTGCAGTATTTATATTGATAATATTCCGGATTATGTTTTCTAGTCTAGTGTGCGTTTTTGTTCCGACCGTCATTGACAAACGTCAGTGTACCTCACTGACTACCCACATATGACAAGCCTATGTAATAACGTACGTTTTATTATTTTTCAACACACTTGCTCGTAAAGTGGCGTTTTGTTACACACGCATACTTTTTTTAGTTTCGTTACTTTCGTTTGTTTAATAAGTTCCGTTAGTTCCGTAGTTCCGTTACTTCCGTATGTCCCATTAGTTCCGTTAATTTCGTTAGTTTCATTAGTTCCGTTAGAATCGGTAGCCTCGTTAGTTTCGATAGTTTCGTTAGTTAATTTTAGTTACACACAGCTTTTTTATTGCATTGAAACGACAAACAAACAGACAGTCGACATGATGGTAAGTGGCTACTATCGACCATGGAGTTAAACAAAATGAGAGCGTGTGTCTTGTATTGCCAATGCATTAGGGACTCGAAGATAACCCTCAGTGACTGAAGAGAAGAATGTTACGGTTTCAGTAAACCCGGAGTCGGAACCTAGGGTTTACTAGAACCGCAACGCGAAAGGGATGGGAGTGGGAAGGGAAAATCTGGGTGAAGAGCAAAACCGGAACGCGTCAAACACACTTGGCGGTCGGATTCGCATTCTGGTAGTCGCAAGCCAGCTGATGAAAAATACCACCGCCAAGTATACAGATGTATTTTCCTCGCAAATGTGTTGAAAAACGTGGTATGACACTCGTGCGCTTTGGTCATTACAGTTCTCGGCTCCGTTACACCCCTCCGTATCGACTGTAATGACCTCCTTAGCACACTCGTATTATAAGGTACTATAGTAGGTTAGGTTAGGATGTATGTGCAAAATGTACTAACACATTTAACGCAATGACGAAGTTTGTTCTAGCTAATTAAAATAAAATCGCATTTATTAAGGCTAATCGTGATTTTTACTTTACTATACCAATTACTGTTATTGACGACTAAGCTATCATGGCGGTTTACCGTTTTTTCTTAGCTTTAATTAATCTCGCTTCAATTATAATTCAAATACATGTTTTATAATTAATTGATTTTATTTCATTAGATTTTTTTTGCATGTAATTCTTATTAGTGTAATTGAAACAGATTGAATTAAGATTTGCTAGCATTGTACCTATGAAGCCATTCTCACCAACTTACCTTACCTTTATAAATGTCTTCCCCGTTATTGTCTCGTCTGGGGACTGATTGAAATATAAATGGCGCTGTTTGTCTTTTATGATCACAGGGGAGAGCTTTTAGTATAGTCGTACCTCTGAAGCAACTAGTAAATATATAAAAATAAATGTGTTTGGACATCATTTAATTTACTATATATTTTATATTATTTTTTGCTTGTTTTTAACATACTGATATATAAAAACAGAGAGGCGTTTCGGACTCCATAACAATATTTGCATAGATAGTATGTTATAATATATTTATTTCTGACCTTGCTACTTGCCTGTCACCGGTAGCAAGTGTTTGTTATCGAACCTCTCCGAAACGACTTAGCTGATTTTTATGACATTTTTTTGTGTATATTTGGTTGATCTGAGAATATAGTATTTACATGGCAAAACATCGATTGAGGTCAGCTGGTTCTTCTATATAAAGATGTATGAAACGCGAAGAACATCGAGTATACAACCGATAAATATCTAATTTTACAAGTAAAGGGCTGAATTACAAAGAAAACCCTTTAACGAAATCCTTTTCCCTGAACATAAATCTTAAATCGGTTAAGATTATTGAGATTTCTTTCTAAAGGGATAATCCTCAACGATTTAGCCGAAAGTTATTTTGGCCTTTTGAGACAACAAAGATTTTTTATATTTTTCTAATCATAAAAAAGTATTTAAATAAAAGTATCTTAATGATATTATTTTTTGTATACTAGTGGACCTGACCCAGCTTCATCCGGTTAAAACCCGTTTAAATTGCAATAATTATTTTTCCTGAACCTTAAAAGGAAAAAAGGTACTCCCGTTGACCTGGATTTGTCGTTACATTACAAATTTATTATAAATTATATTGTTGGACCATTTTTCTCAGAAGATCGTAAAGGTAATAGTTTGATTCAATATCGGATATCCTGGTCTGTGGTCCCTTCAAGGCATAAAATCTTGAATTTCTGAGAGAATGCAATCAGAAGTCATGCATATATGTTTATTATTTTGTATTTTGAGTAATTCTCGTTGACCTACAGTAAATGAAATATATGAAAAATATTAATTAAGGATTCTATGAATTGATTTTAATATATATCAACTAGGTCTCTGTTAACTATGTAGAACGATAACTGGTTCAAAAATCGTAGTTTTTATTGCCTAATCATATTCAAACCGATCAGAGTATGTTACGTTAAATATAAACATAGAAAAGTAGGACTTCCAACACCTTTAAGGTTGAAATATTCACAGGTAAAAATACACAAATATGTACCTACATCATTGGGACGTTTGCAAAAAATTATAATTTTTAAAACTAAGAGAAAAAAAATTATCTCTTAGTTTTAAAAATTATAATTTTTTGGCTGGAAATTGGAGTTTTATATTATGTTTATTGCCAGGTTTTAATATTAACGGTTTGTAAATGTTGATTTTGGGAACATTCCTAACAATCGTGTATCAGCCAGTTATTTATTACATAAAATAAAAGCATAATAGACAATGTTATAACAGTTTAATTTATAATTTTATCAAGTTATTTATATTTAATACATATTAATTATTAAAAAAATTTAATTATAATGCAGGAAAATTATTCGATCGCTGTAATTTAGTTAATCGTAAACTTTGGTATTTCATCAAAAAAATATTTATTTTATACGTAAATTTCAATTTGATAATTTAGACCGGATCCTCTTTCGCTCTTCAGTCGTATGTTGGCATAAGACATACCAACGCCCCCTGCCGTCACCGTAGCTAAAGACTCTGTGTGGTCTAGATCTCTTGCTATGATGCCCTGAAATTATAAAATATAAACATTTATCAAATATACCGCTCTTCTACATTTCAAGGATACTTGCTAAAGCAATTAAAATATCATTACAGTCTGAAAAATAGATAAATATTATAAAAAGAGGAAATATTTCATTGTTTGTATTTTTGCAAGTTTATGTTTTTTTGTTGCGAATAGTCTCGAAAACTACTGAATCGATTTTGAAAATTCTTTTACCAAAAGAAAGCTATATGTTTAACTATACCGACAAAAACTGTTGTTTTTCCAACTACAATCAAATATTATTCAAGGTTTAAAGGAAAGCAACATGTTTTATTTCCAGTTTTCGGATTTTTATATACCTATACATCTATACTATTATATAAAGAGGAAAGATTTGATTGTTTGTATGTTTGTTTGTTTGTTGCGAATAGGCTCGAAAAGTACTGAACCGATTTTGAAAATTCTTTTACCGATAGGAAGCTACATCCTTTCTGGGTAACATAGGCTATGTGGTGTTGCCATAAATACTCTAATTAAAAATTAAAAAGATATGGCCATTTAAGTGCCATAAGGAGGCCATTCTGTAAATTGAAGAGTTTCTCAGGAACTACAAATCCGATTTAAAACATTTTTACTGATAGAAAACTACACTATTCGTGAGTGACAAAAGTGTTGCCATATACATTATTTAATTAATAGAATATGGCCATTTTGTTGCTACTGATCCGATTTTAAAAATTCTTTCATTGAGAGAAGTCTATAGTATTTCCCTCTCTCTTCCTCTTAAAATACTATCATTGTCTCTCATCCTCTCTCTTTTTCTCTCTTTAATTCTTATTTTTATTTGTTCAGTATGATCAGTCTCTTTTCACTTTCTTTCTTTCGATTATCTCACTCGCTCTTTCTCTCTCTCCTTTACCTATTCAATTTTATTTTTGCTCTGTCCTCCCTCTCTTAGCATCTGTCGCTTTTATTTTATTTTTGTATCTATTATTTTTCTTTTTATAACTTTTTCTCGCTCTCTCTCTTTTTTCAAATAATGAAAAACTACACAATTACAGAGTGACAATTTAAGGACATCAATTATAATATTGTTTTAAATACCCGGAGCGAAGCGAGGGCAGGCCTCTAGTATGCTATAAAATCTTATGCTTCATGCATATATTCCAATTCCTAGGTAAATGAGAAACACTTCGAACATTTTGATAGAATCAACGTGTCGAAGGTCTGATGATGGTTCATGGACGTGGTCTGATAAGGAGTTTCCTGTAGCACTTATGGGCCGTTATTTTTCAGTTTCTTTAAAATTACATATTATGGATATGTAATAACTAATAACGTCAATTTCCTCTCTATATATAGTACAGTTGTTACATTATCCAAACTTTATTAAAAGCTTTTATTTAATTTGCAATGTATGTATGTACATACATACATTGCAAGTTAGTTGTACATACATACATACGTTACATACATTGCAAGTTAGTTGTTACATTATCCCAACTTTATATTAATAATATTATAAATGCGAATGCTTCTTTCAGTCTGTTATGCTTACAAGCTTAAATAACAGAATCGATTTTGATGAAATTTGGTACAGAGATGCACTAGAGCTTAAGAAAGGACAAAGGCTACGTTTATCACGAAAAATAGTTAAAAGGGTTGAAATAAGGGATGAAGTGCGTGTCGAGCTGTGTGACCGTTATCTTCAAAAAGACTAAAGACTTATTAAACCATCCAAATAAATAAAATTGTAGTGTCTGTTTGTACTATTAAAATAACCGCTTTTTACTAACTGCATATAGATGTGCACTTAGTATAAAGCGGTTATTTTAATATTACAAACAGACACTCCAATTTTATTTATTTGGATGATTTAATAAGTCTTTTAACCTGCTCCTGGATCTCAATCCCACGGTAAAAATACCTTTATAATAGTCAAATTTAATGCTATTGTAATATTTATCAATTGATTAAACTAGTAAGTACAATTTGTAATTTATCATTTTTTGTCATATGAAGTAATTTGAATATTTCCTTTATTTGATTTGAACAAAATCAGAGCCCAAATATGAATTCTAGGAATGAGAAAAATTGTGTATCTGTAATTCCAAATTTTTTATAAGGAATCTCGATAAATCAATAGCGGGACACCTTTTAAGGCATTATACTAATTTATAAAGTATTTTATTGTACATAAGAAGTAAAATTTGCTTCAATATATGAAGTATTCCACATCAAAAACTGCTTAAAATCCTTGTCACTTAGATAAAGATACATAAGGGACATAAAACAAAGGCCAACAAGTCAAGTAAATAATCTATAATAGTACTTAATCTTATATGGTTCATGTCGTAAGAATCTTTATGAGTCACATTGTTATAAGTGTTGTACAGCGAAACTCAAATCTGCATAAACATATGACGAAATACATTACATTCGCTTAGTATGTTATTTTTATTGTAATTTTAAATATTTTCTATGTGTAAAATCATCACCATTACTTAGAAATTGTAAAATGTGAATAGTTAGGTACTTATAGAAAAATAATAAATTTAATTAAAAATTGAGATCAATATTATTGTAACCAGAACTTTGCTGTAGAACTTTTCTAGTTTCTCTTGAAAACTTTTCTAATCTAATTTATAAATAAAAGATATAAGGAACAGTCACAATAGTTTTAAAACTTTACCTTTATAATCTGCTGACCGGGATCAGAGAAAAACACTTCCTTGACCCTCTTTTTTAGCGGGATTGCGTTGTACTCTGCCTTTTCTTGCCATAACAATCTATTGTTAAAGCTTGATCCAATAATAAGGTCTTTACAATGGCTAACGCAAACAAATGAAGCGAAAACGATAAATAAAATGGCTGCGGCCTTCATTGTACAAGTTAATACGAGTAGTACGTTTAAAGTCGAACACAACACTAGCTGACTACACGCAGAGCTCAGAAACAGACTGATTAACAAACTGTTTGCATTGGTCATTCAATAACCTGTTTATTACGGACAAACCTGTGAGTAAGCGGAAAAAACTTATCAAATTGTTAAACAGGGTCAGCTTCAATGCCTACTTATTAAGATTCTACGCATATCAGTTAGATTTCCGTAGAAGCTTAATATTCACATCTCGAAATTATAAATAAACCTTAACTATACGTGTAAATACGATATAATAAGAAACAATTATAATTTTATTAAACTTATGACTCAATTATGAAGTTATCCTCTATATGTACCCACTTCGTTATTCTATTGCAAAAACATGAAAATACTAAATTAATAATAATAAATGTGCTATATTTTTTTTTTATTAAAGCAGTCATCAAAACCTATACTTACTATACTTATACTGTGTAAATAATATATTACGGTTTTACTGAACATAATCCTGCAAGTGCATCTTACTAATATTATAAATGTTTGGACGTTTGCACAATCACACAAAAATTTTAATTTTATCCCGGAAAAATTCGCAGTTTCTATGGGATGATAAAAAAATATTTTTTTTAACGCCTGAATATATTGAAAATTAAATCTAAGTTCAGGAATAAATCTATAAACCTCAAATCTTAGTATATTATGGTATTCATATATTAATTTAATATTACTTAAAATATACGAGATATTAATGAAATGTACGGTTCAAACAATAGTACAATAGCGCAGTAATCATCAAAGGGTTTGATGATTTTTCACGTCCCGAATTCAAAAAAAATTCTTGGTATGGCATAGATTAATTTTGAAATTAAATGAAATAATATTTACTGAGCTTTATTTTTTAATTATAATAATCAAAGCTTCGTTGTCAATTAAAGCAATATATTTTGGAGCATATACAAAGGTTTTCTTCTTACCAAAGGGAGGAAGCTAACTTTCATCCCGTGTGTAAGAAAAGTCGTTTTGTATTGGTATGAACGTATTTTTTTGTACTACTTGTAATTAAAGTATTACGTTAGAATCATATTTAGTAAGGTTCGCTATCTTCTTAAAGTTTTTGTCATTGTTTGTTTGTTTGCTTGAACGCTAATCTCAGGAACTACTGGTCCAATTTGAAAAATTCTTCCAGTGTTAGATAGTCCATTTATCGAGGAAGGCTATAGGCTATATATCAACACGCTACTACCAATAGGAGCGGATCATCGCGCGGACGAAGTTCCGCGGGTCGACTAGTAATCAAATATGACCTCTTACAAATACGAGAAAAACCTAAACATTGCCATGGACTTGTGACCAAGGTGTAGGCTTAATGAACTCTTTTAACAGAATTCCA
This sequence comes from Limenitis camilla, assembly GCA_905147385.1. Lineage (NCBI taxonomy): Eukaryota > Metazoa > Arthropoda > Insecta > Lepidoptera > Nymphalidae > Limenitis > Limenitis camilla. Next base: position 6,628,202 of record LR990234.1, on the reverse strand, counting down.
ATACTCGCGTCCACTGCTCAGGCGCTCAGTTTAAACCAAAGGTTAAGCTTACATAAACCTAATCTAACACAAGACGAGGCAACTACATTGTAAGGTACTCACGTGACCTCTCCCAGCGCTAACACAACACTGCACTTAACAATTTCACTGACACTATCTACTTCACTCCTTGAGAGACCGCGCAAGACTAAGACTACAGTCAGACTAACTGGCATATAAACAGTCGAGACTGTCAAATTGACGGAAGTGACTACTATTCTTTTTTTTTTTTTTTTTTAATGTGGGAAATGCATTTACGCATACCCCTTGAAGGGGTTATGTGGGACTCCCAGCGATAAGCGCTGGACTACCGCACTAAAACCCACCACCGTCCATGCCGTATGTTAGGCGCCGCAGGAACGCGTTAGCATACTACTGCGGACGCCTCGGCACAACCACCCGTCTGCGGGTACAAGTACCCGCAGTTCAAAGCCACCCATGGGCTCGCTTTACTAAGCACCTAACCGAGGGGGGATGCCAGGATATGTCTACTGAAACACCCAGCCCCCGGAGGAGTCAGAAGCGGCCCATATCCCTTGAGATCAGGTCGCTCACAAGTCATCTCTGCTAACAGAGGAGTACCCGGAGCGACCCGTACCTCCGGCCACCGGACCCCCCGGACTTAACCGCCGTCTGCGACGCCCAGGGTACGAGTTTAAGGCCCGCGCCCGTCACGCCGGCGCTCTGCGACCTCCGCGCCCAACCTTGGTGCACCAGGGTGCACCGGCCCACAAAATGGTGGGCGCTCGAGGAGGTTTCCGCAGCTAGCACCCCAAGTGACTACTATCCTACTCCAACGCCATAGATGGCGATGACGATTCCATTATTCGATAATCGTTTACTATTCGATCCGACATATATTATTAAAAAGTTTAAATCATTAAGTTACTGATGACGTGACATATAAATGACATGACATATAACTGTCAAATTCAAATTCTTCTCGATGTCGTGCCTTTTTTTTGTCGCAGGGTAATGCATTTACGCATACCACCCGATCCTTTGCGGGATCGAATGGTTATGAGGGACTTGCCACCGATAAGCGCCGTCCTACCCACTAAACCTACTGCGATACCCTCTCTGTCAAAAATGTGGCGCCCCAGGGTCACTATTCGCATTTTACTGCGACGCCTCAACGGTTGGCCCGCTCTAAAGCAGGCCTGTCCATCCTGGGGTTCTCCCGTTTATGGAAGACACGCCCAGTGCCACACTGTGGTCCGGGGGAGCAAGAAGACGCACCGATATCGGTGTCTCCTTCCCTCCGGCCAACGTTTGTGTATTGAGTCGGCAAGAGCGTCAGCCTCCCATGCCCTCTCCGCGGCTTCCTTCAGCGAGATCACCGATTCGCAAAAGGAGGCCACTGCCAACCAGCTCCTCTGGTTTTCGAGCATGGCCCAACCACGTTCGACAACGAGAGGTCCCCGCCAATAATTGACCACATGGCTTGGCGCTGAGGTCTCCAAGCTTGGCATTCTGCCAGAGTATGTCGCGAATCATCTTCCGCCGTAGCAGACCGGCGTTACTTCCATTCAAGCTATCTTATGCAGATACCTTCCGAAACAGCCGTGACCGGTGAGTATCTGCACGAGCCGGTAAGTTAGGACGCCATGCCGCCTGCCGAGCCAGCGACTAAGGTGCGGATGAATTGCGTCCACAGACGCCGACCCGGCAATAGGCTCATGGGCTCGCTGGGGTTGATCCCTGCTCCTCCTCCCCTCGAGGCGACTCACCCTTCGCCCTTATACTCGTCCGGAACCTGTACACCGCCGCGAGCACCTCCGCCTGAAGTTCCCAGGGAGGATCGCCCGCAAGCAGTGTGGCTGCCGTCCATAACACCGTCCGGTAGCCCCGTATCGCATTCACCGCTATGACCCTCTGAGGTCTCCGCAGGAGAGCCTTGTTCCTAGCGGTGATCGCAACCGCCCATGCGGGTGCCCCATACTGCGCCATACTCCGTACGATGCCGGCGTAAAGACGACAGCACGTCGAGTTAGGTCCCCCCACTTTGGACAGGAGCCTGCCCAACGCGGCAGCCGAGTTGACGAGTCGGAGCATCACTTTTCTCTCTCGCACCGCCTCTGTGGCAACCCACTTCAATTCGGACAGGGCGTCGATGGTGGATCGCCCCGCACTGAATCCGAACTGGCCAGGCGAGATGTCCGGCTCACCTTCTCCAAGTGACGAACGAGACGGGATATTAGAAGTTTCTCAAATAGTTTGCCCGTCTCGTTCAGCAGCACAATTGGCCTGTATGCCGCCGGAGAGTCTAGTGGCCGGCCTTCCTTCGGCAGCATTCACCGTCGCCCCTCTTTCCAGGGTTTCGGGAACACACCCTCTTCGAGGCATCGGTTGAAGAGTTTTCGAAGTCATTCCCCTAAGTGTTCCAGGGCGATGAGCATGATTCGCCCGGGAGCCCCGTTCTGTCCTAACGCCGGCTGGCCCCGTCCGGATTTGACCCTCAGACATTCGAGGGCCACCTCCATCTCTCCTCAGTTATGGGGGCGGAGCCATCCCTCCCTTCAGTGCAGGGAGGGGTGGCGGCATGTTTGGGGGTACATGTCTTGAGGGAGACGGAAACGGGTCTCCCACGACCCGCTGCAGGGACTTCGTGGTCATCGACTGACGAAGGCGGTGTATTGGCGTAATTTATCTCGTGCCACCTTATACGGTCGCCCTCATGGATCCCTGTCTAGACCGGCTAGGAGCTCCTCTCTCGCAGCTGCCTTGGCACGGCCCTACAAAAGTGAAGCAGGAGATGCATCTGTAGCAGCGAAGAGGGCGCTGCTCCAGGGTATAGACTCTGGCGGAGCTCCACCCCACCAAGAGTCTGCCGACGTCGATTAGAGACTTGGCAACCGCCACAGGGCACCTTACCACAGCCCTTCCCATCCCAGCGCCAGGGCCTGGTAGGACGGCACTCCGGCAGATGATTCCGAGAGATCGGAATCTATCTCTGGGGCAGCGCCCCTAGAGGGCACCACCCTACTATTGCTGTCCATGTCCTAGGCCACGGCAGCACAAACAAACCACAAAAAACAACAAAACAGTAAAATACGTAACAATAACCGAATTAAAATAACAAAAACCCATAACAAATAACAAAATAACCCTCAGTGGCCAAAGACCATACACCACAAACAAGCAAAAGGAATTTGCTCCAATCCTCAGACACAGAACAGCCTAATCAGAGACAGCCTTCGGACAGCGGTATCTAACGGTTTACAATTTATCGACTGCTGTTGACAATTTCACCGTGACATATTCATTCATAATTGTTACGACATTGGCAAACTTGATCGAGGCTCGATCGATCGTGCCTTTGCTAACCTCGGCACCGGATAATATTATCAAATATCAACTTTTAAGTCGTTATTTAACGGGACGAGAAAGTTTCATTTTCGGAAGTAGAAAAATATATTTTTGGTTCCTTTAGACAGATTACACAGATCAAATGTTAAGTTTATGATATTAAAATTTTAATACAGCTATCAAAACACAACAAGTTTATAACTTGTAAGAAACAAATTCTATTCTACTTCTTTCTATTTATGTAAATTGCTAACATAATCAATTGACAGGAAAAATAACAGTAGTAATTAATAAAATATATAAGATTGTAAGATTGATAATTTTAACGGCATCGAGAGATGTATGTAATCTTATAAAAATATGAATATTAAACACATTGACAATAAAACGATATAAAATTTATAAATGTAGTGTGAATTTAAACTACTTATATTGATATCGTTACTAAGATAACCTCAGAGTGTATCTTAATGCGATATTAAATGTATTTTACAGGCTGAGAGTAGTCGAGTACACAGAGAACAGTAAATTGAACGCATCTGCTTTCCTTATTTTAGTATTATTATCTTGGATCCCAATTATATCATTATTTGTTTATCGTTCATGTTTGTTCTGCCTCACGTGCGTTATAAGAACCTACTCCACATAGATGTATTAACTATATATGTATAAGTTACCGGCAATGTATAATTTGACACATAAACAATACAATTACTAGGCAATGTATAGAATACCTAAGACGTTTAGGTAATATGTGAAATATTGTTCATTTTATACTTTGTCTAGAAATAATACCAACTGCGCAACCGACAATGTGTGTAAAAGACTCCTCCTCACCTCCTTCTTCTCGTCCTGGCCTGGCGGGAGCGTACCATACTAGCGACCCGCCCCGGCTTTTCACGGTTACTTTCTCTACTATAATATTCATGTATTATACATATAAACCTTCTTCGTGAATCACTCTATCTATTAAAAAAACCGCATCAAAATCCGTTTCTTAGTTTTAAAGATCCAGACAACGGGAAGCGACTTCGTTTTATACTAAGTAGTGATATTTACCCGACTACGGCGAAGCCAGAAGGAAGGGTCATGACTTTAAGAGTTTATGTATGTATGTTGGTATAATACCAACATTACGTAACAATATAAGATTTTAAAGGTAATCCCGATCGGGAAACGGAACGGATAAGTATAGTTATCATCTTAGTAACATTTGCTATAGAAAATTAAAAACGATATTGTATATATTTGTCATAATGAGTAAGTCATTCATAGGTAAGTCCCCTTAATTTTGTAAACATTTTCCTGTTTAAATAAATACCTTTTCTTTGAAATATAAGATTTAACAACTGAGTTATTAAATATTGTTTTTGATAAAACCATAGGGTTTACCTTTAAAGTAACTATAATTTTTTTGCTTTATATTGACCGTCAAAATTTGGAATCCTTTTTCAGCATATTCTTGGTTCTAGTCAGATTGAATTGAAATTTGCCATGCCTATATAAATACCATTACAATGTAGTATTATGTTAGCCTAGAACCAATCTGATGATGAAGCCGGAGAATCGGAGATAAGAATGGAGATTCCCTGTTGAGAAATGATAGTACAGTTGAATTTGAGTCCATATGTTGAGTTACATGACTAGCAGTCATGTAACTCAACATATGGGCAGCTTGTCTAAAAATATCTCAATTATTCTACAATGTTTTAAACTAGAGGGGTATAACAACTTATCTGTATACAAATTCTTAGTAACCAGACTGCTCTTGGCAACTCTGGCATAATTTATTTCATGTGAAAGAGTAAAGTGCGCCGCTGCCGCCGAAGCCAAGAACGTTTGTACGCATTAACGCGGCATAGCTCATGAAAAATCGCTTAGGGAAGCAAGCGAACCCAGTTTGTGAGCAATATAACGTGGAAACCATATATCTTTTTTTGTACTCTTTCTCAAAAAATGTCAGTATTATACTTGCTTTTATATATCGTAATCTACAGTAAATGTTATTTTTATAGCACTTAAGCACTTATTCTGAAAGTAAAGTTAATCAGAAGCACTCTGTTACTATCTTAATAAATTGGTATGAATAATACTTTTGATCTTAGCAAGTCTAAGTCCATTATTTTATCTTATATCTACAGTATTAAATAAAGAGGAAATATTTGATTTTATCTATGTATTTTGAAAAACGTAGCCTAAGTCTTTTGAAGTTGTAAAAAAATCTAAAGTTCAAGGAATCAATAAAAACTTTCGTTTATACCGTAGTGACTACGAGTACTTTCCCTAAGGACGTTAAGAGTTAGAGTAGTGTGTAAACATACTTGTCATTTAAATAATAATAAATCACTACTCATTATTATTATAACGTTTGCGATAAAAGCGTCGCAAAACATATTATCTTATTTTTATTAATGTTTTGTTAAATTGTACATACATAGCTATCTGTAATTTCGCGCTAGCTGATTATGCTTTACTATGAGACGTACTCTTCGGAACTATTATTAAACTACCTTCAAAACGACTTCATAGCCCATTATGGAACTTAGAAATAAATTATCTATTTAAATATTAATATTGGCTACTTATAGAAAGTAATAACGTACACTTAAAATGAAAACCAAGTAACCAGTACTAAACACTTACTCTAAACCTTAGTAATAGAGACCCAGCATCACTACAGTACATCACAGCACAGCCACAATGGTCACCAGGCGAGCTCCGTTTGATTGCTGGTTCAAGTTTATTGGAATAGAGGTTATATACAATAAATGTCTTGTAATGTCTTGAAATAAAATACCCGCGAACATAAAGTTATCAACGGTGTTGCTAACGGTTGGCATCATTAAAAGACAAAAGTTGTTTTAAAATCAGTGTTTACTGAACAGTTTGAATTAAAACCGTGTTTTTTATAACGTGAGAGAGATGATACCCATTACTGTACAGCAACACGTATTCACATACAATTTAGACTGAGGCGAGCAGTACCTGGGGCTTGAGACCCAGGAGCAGGTTTAAAGAGCTCTTTCATAATATATTAACTCTCACCTCCACCACTCGACCTCGCTAACGACAATAGATAATAAAGTAAAATTACGTGGACCTCGAGAAGGGTAATCTTAACCTAACTTCCATGTTCACTGCACGAAAACACCAGAGAGACTGAGACTAATCTATCGTACTAAAGGTTATATATTGTCTTCACGTCGGTATACTTGAAATAATATAAAATGATCTACCCGCTACTACTACTTTATAAACAGTGTTGCTAACACGTGTTTAAAAACAAAGATATGTCGATACTCTTCCGTCGAAAGAAACTAATTCAATGGACTAGTGGGTATTGTCCTTATTTAAATATAAAGTAATATAAATATTGAGGTTTCCCCTATTAAAAATGAACATTAGTTAGAACATACGCACGAAACGCAAAATGTATTGTCAATGGTATTATTAGGAAAAGGTTTTTATGTAATAAAATATTAAGAAAGTTTGAAAGTTACCCTATACCAAAGTGACATGATAGAGGTGATGCATTGTTGCCATAAAGGTGTTTTTTATTACTGATCCGATTTTAAATTTTTTTTCACTGACAGAACAAATTTATGATCTTATGTGATAAAATGTGAATATATGTAAATATATGTGAAGTATTATGTACAAACCTCTGTGGTTTTTACAATGTTTAATTATATGAAACATATATGTATTCGTTAAATAAATAAATAAAAATGTATAAATCCACGAAATCTTTAAAGTTCTTTATTGCTCTTCAACAATTGGATGGATATAGTATAACTTAAATCTCACTTATTTATTTATATTACTTGAGAGCGTGATAAATTGGGATTTATATGTAGATATAGCTTTAAAATATTATTGACTTTAAAACAAAATATAATTAGGCAAATAATTAATTTATAGTAAAATATACTAATATGTAAGTACTCTGAAATATTAAGTTATAAATAGAATGTAAATAAACAAGTAATCCAACTCCAAATAATTTTATGAATCTACCACCAGCTCGTTTCGCATTTATATTATTAATCTGAGGAGAGGAACTGGCAAGAAACTCACTCCCCTTATGTTCATTTGAAAATATAGATTAACAAATATCATATAACATCAATATGATTCACTATAATAACAGTATACATACTAGATCATCATTATAATATTATCAAGTTATCTTTATATGATTTTACCAGGAATATCCAACAGCATCACCACCAGCACCAAAGCACCAAAAATATACAGTAGAAGACTAGAGTAAAGTAGATTAGTGAGTGATCCAACTCAAGACTGCCTTTTTATAGAAATACTGTTACAAACAAACCTATTAATATTATCTACTAATTTAATATACGTATAAATTATTTATTTAATTGATTAATTACAATCTTAGAATAATATATTAGATTTTCAAATATTGCAAATTAAACAATTTATAAATAAAATTTTGATTGAAGGTTGCCAGTCTAAGGAAATTATTTACCACATACATACATTAAAAAATTTACACTAATAACATTATTATAATATAACAAGCGCAATAATATGTAAATTTTGCTTCAAAGCTGAGGGTAATGTTTCGAAGTAAGACAGCAGTACCGGTGATTATCGCAGGCATGACATAGTGTTAACACTTAATGTTGGTGATTAATTACCCAAGCCCATGCGCTACTAACTTGCCACTACAACGTTTGATTAATAAACACACTAACATTACGTTCTCCTAATTTAAATCGAATCAAGGTGAATTTTCAATAACAAAACTAACATAATGATTAAGAATCCCAGACATCACATTTACATTATTAGTTAATTATCATCAGGTCCAATACGAGTTTGAACAATACATTTAGTTTCATAATCCTTGAAAAACAAAACATTCGATACCAATAGTTCTTCTACGACGATAGTAATTGACAATGCTATGGTCAAAATAAAAACTGAATTCACCAAGAGGGCGCGCTAAATATCACAATCGTAAGGCTGCGTTTCCACTATGAATATGCGATGTAGCTAAAAGGAGCGAGGATGCGTAACAAACATGTGAAACGATGTGAAAGTTTTCACCAGAGATGTGCTAGGCTGCAGAGTGGTGCGAGAATAAGTAGTGGGTTCTTTTCATATACGAGCCTTTTGGAATTGATATTATTTTATTCAATACCTAGAGTCAATAATTCGTTTCTGAAAGTCGAAATCTATCTCTTGTACAAACAATTCGCTTGTTTCGAACATGCAAGAACCTCGCTCCATGTGCCAGAGTGCGCAAATGAACCGAATATATTGGATCTCAAACACATTCCTCACAACAAATTTCTAACACTAATTTCTCGCATTCTTTGTATATACAATAAAATCGCTCCTTGAGTCAGTGTCTCAAATGAAGCGATTCTATTGGTTCTCAAACACATTTCTCACTACAAATTTCTAACACTTATTCCTCGCTTGCTCTGCATGCATCTCGGTCCGTCTGTCAGTGTTTCAGATGAAGCGGATCTATTAATTCTCAAACATATTCCTCACTACATATTTCTAACACCCATTCCTCGCTTGCTTTGTATGTACAATAACCTCGCTCCATGTGTCAGCGTGTCAGATGAAGCGATTCTATTGGTTCACAAACATTTCTCGCTACATATCCTCTCTCATCTCTAGTGGAAACGCAACGAAGCCTGGTGGCTTCGTTGCGTTTCCACAATAGCTACGCTGAGTGAGGCTAAGGCTACATTTCCACCAGAGATATGTGAGAGAGGGGAGGATATGTATTGAGGAATTTGTTTGTTAAGAACTAATAGAATCCTTCCTTTGGGAACAGCATACGTAATGTTTAGTAATTTTCTGACCGTATCATGCCCGTAGGTATCGTGATAGGCTATCTATTGTGCTACTACGATGCTTTTCTATGACTCCATTCTAATTTCTGACATATATATTATATTTGATAAAAAGAGATATGCGTCAGTAATAAAGCATATTCTGTTCTGTTTTGTTTCGTTCCTTGCCATTCCATAATAATGGAATTATATGAAATGAAATATTTGATATCAATTCTTACGTGAAGTGGTCGTGATGAAATGATTACGGTAAATGGTAGCAGATGATTCAATTCGTAAATTTTAGTATGCAGTTGGCCATATGAAAATCTGTAACAGTGTTGTATGTTGTCACATAACCGCGCAGCACATTGGTTGCTGGGCATTAATTGCATTTTGGTGGGACCAGGCGTTGCAAGAATGTCGTGGCACATTCTGCTTCTAAAATACAACTGGTAATATTTACCGAGAAAATACATCTCTCAAATAAATAACTATTGTTAAAACGAGTTATACCTTACACACAACTAGAGAATAATCAGTTTCAGCATTGGTTGCAATTTTTGAATATAACAGACTAAGATGAATTTACCTGCAGACTTGTCTAAAATCAATATTATATCTAATATATATATGAAAACTATGATACACAATAATAAGTAAAAATATACGACCATAATTATATGCACTTCAGATGAAACTCAAGAAATATAATTCCAAAGACAAAATCCTTCACAATGAAGTCCCAGCTTAACGACACCAGACATGTTTCACACCCTGTGTGGCAAGGTACACCTGGCACAAATCAATTGGAACAAAGGTTATATATTGTTATGTTATAAATTGTTACGTGGATATCATTGAAATAAAATAAAAGGAAACTACTCGCGAATACATAGGTAATTAGTTATAAACGATGTTGCTACTTATTATACTTATCAAAGCGTTTGAGAAAAGCCCACAGAGTGAGTGGGTCTTGAGAAAGCCCGCAACTGAGACACAAGATATAATAAATACCCTTAAAGAAAAAAGGAAAAAGGTGAGATATCATTTTTTATTGCAGGTGGGCTACTTCCCAGCCCATCAAAAACATAACATGCACAAATCTCGCTATGCTGTTCTGCTGTAAAAAAAACTATCAATGGGAGCTTCTATTAGGTTATCCGACCATTTCGTCATAAATATACAAGCTGTTTTAAAAAACATTTCGTTTATGTTATTATTTATTGGAAGTGACCAACGATACTGATAAAAACGCAAGACACGGCTGTTGAGCTCGTAATGATGTACATAAGGAAGTATTAATGTTTTATCATCCCGATATCCATGCTATTTTAAACATCAGTATCGTCTTGAAGTATATAATAATCTTAGCTATTAATTCGTTTATTTGTTACGTTCACAATATTTCAGTTAACTAAGTAACTAAAATTGTCATCTTCATGGTACCGATATCGCACAGTTCCCGCCATAGTCGTCATCAGGCGAGGTCCGATGTACAACTGGCTCGAGTCTATCGGAACAAAGGTTATATATAGTCTTGGAATAAAATAAAATTACTTCCCTCGAATATAAAGTTATCAACGGTGTTGCTAATTAAATTAAGAGTTCTTATCCATGTACGAGTAAGCTATCAAAATTATACGTATATAAACATGTTTTAGACATATACTTGTATGTAACACAAAAAGATTCCACCATTCGCGAGCTAATTAAATTTCGTCTATTTTGATATGCACATTCTTTTGGTTTGCTCCCCAGGTATTTCAATTATTCTTTATACCATAGTAGTAGTGCCTGTTTAATTTATTTTCTACTCAACGTGCCAAAATTTCTGTATTTACTTGGAATAGGTAGTATTTCCCGCTGCAAACCTCTATTTCTTACAGTCAATTTACTGGAATACGAGAGGCGAATCTTCGCTTCGCTCCGGGTATTTAAACCAATATTATAATTGATGTCTTTAAATTGTCACTCTGTAATTGTGTAGTTTTTCACTATTTGAAAAAAGAGAGCGAGAACAAGTTATAAAAAGAAAAAAAATAGAAAGAAAAGAAAAGCGTCAGATAATAAAAGAGGGAGGACAGAGCAAAAATAAAATTGAATAAGTAAAGGAGAGAGAAAGAGATAATCGAAAAAAAAGAAAGTGAAAAGAGACTGGTCATTCAGAGAGGATAGATAAAGATAAAAATTAGAGAGAAAATTAGAGAGGATGAGAGACAAAATAGCCATATTCTATTAATTAAAAAATATATATGGCAACACTAAATCACTTTTGTTCCTCACGAATAGTGTATTTTTCTATCAGTAAAATCAAATTTAAAATCGGATTATTAACAACAAAATGGCCATATTCTATTAATTAAAAAATGTATATGGCAACACTAAATCACTTTTGTTCCTCGCGAATAGTGTAGTTTTCTATCAGTGAAAAAATTTTTAAAATCGAATCAGTAGTTCTTGAGAAACTCTTCAATTTTACAAAATAGCCACGTTGTGGCACTTAAATGACCATATATTTTTAATTACAATATTTATGGCAACACCACATAGCCTATGTTACCCGGAAAGGTTGTAGCTTTCTATCGATGAAAGAATTACAAACATACAAACAATCAAATCTTTCCTCTTTATATAATTACAGATAAACACGCATACAATATATTATTTTTTTAAGTGGTAATAAATCAATAAAAAAAACAAAATCTCTTCTGTAACTATTTTTGGTTTATTCTACTCAAAAATATGTAAAGAAAAAATATTTTTCTAAGAATAATATCACCTGTGTCGGCACGCAAGTTAGTTTTAATAATACATATACTTACATAAACAGCCTGTGGCTATTGATTTGCTGATTCTATTACTTCCTATTGGTGCAAACACTTTCGAAAGTAATGATGTAGAACACGCTTCCCATTTGGCCACCAAAATAAAAAACTGGATCTCAGAATTCCCCCCTTCTTTTAAAATAAAGATTATTGATCCCCAATCGATGGCATTTAAATATGGGTAAGAAATAATTAAAATTCAACTTAATAAATATAAAAACCGACTCGAAGTGAAACCAGACCTCGAGATAAAACTTTCATCATTTGCGCCAAACTTAGAGTCTTAGGTAAAAAAAATAAGCAGCAGATATAGTGTAAATTCATATATACGTACTTCTAATAACAATAAATGTGTAATATTTTACGGTGTTCACGAAATGGCAGTATAAAAACTAGTGTAGACGATAGTGTAGTTTTGATCAACCTGATCACTTTATTAGTTTACCAGTCATCCTGCCCGGCTTCGCACAGTTGTAGTGCAATTTACCACGTGTGGGTTTAACATAATTTTTTTTATTTTAAACAGGTATATTGCTATATAAAATTATTTAGGTCTTCAATAAACATATATTTTTATTTTAATCCCACAATTTTTCCTAAATGAAAATTAGCATGGATTCACATCACAGGTTATATTAAAGTATCTGTGTTCCAAAATTCATTGAAGTCGTTCCGCCCTTTTTATGTGATTCAGTAAGAAACATCGGAATGCCCAAATATTAAAATCTCGAGTATAAATAATTTCCACCAGAGATGCGAGGATGTGTAGTGAACCAATGGAATCGCATCATCATTTACCAAGACGCGCTCAGAGTCACCTTGTGTTCTCACACAGTTAGTTAGTTAGTTTACTTTATTATCTATAGGAGTAAAGGAGCTCCATAACGCTACACCTAGACCGCAAGGAACAGGCGGTGGGACTTCCTTACCCAACATTTAATTAACTTAATATACATTTTAACTACCCTAATAAATATATGAAATTCGAACGTGATCTGTGATAAGGATAATGTTTCAATCAATATTAACTCTACGAAATTACTAGTTAGACCGCCGGAGGTATTGTAACCAATAGAAACTTTTAGCCAACCGAACGCTATTTCCAGTATTACTAGGAATTAGAAGTATTTGTCAGAATATAATATAACTTACTTTTATTGCTGTACTTTCGGTAGATTTACTTACAAGCTAATCGTTATTCGTCTTAACTGCGGCAAGGTAATTCAGATCGGAGATACGTTGTCTTTTAATTTGCTATTGTCTTATGCAAATCAGACCCTTTTTGCGGCTTAGTCGGACTCGCTTACGATGACAAACGGTGACATTTTCGTCCAGTAGATTTTACTAAATTTGTATAATTTTGCGAGCTAAATGATATCCCCTAGGATTAACCTAATCCTCTCCAAAAATATGGAATTTAATAACATTTAATTCATACATTTATTGTTTTTAATTCATTCTATAAGTCTGAATTTTAAGTGAAACTTAATAAAAAAAATTGAAGGTACGGTTAGGATTTTTGAAGCTTTCATTTTAATATTCTGTCTGGGTTTAAATCATAAAGTTCACATCGGCGACGGCAAAGTACTAAGCTGCCGCCTTTCTATTCAATTGCTGGATTATTACATTTTCGATTTTTCTGTAGGACTCGTGTATATTGCGTGTTAAAGATGAAAAATAGTTGGTAGCTTTAAAAAATGATCCATACAAATAAATAAACTCGGAATGTCTATTTGTAATATTAAAATAACTGCTTTTTATTAAGTGCATACGGATATATACACCGTACATATGCCAAACAACATTTTTTACAATCTTTGTCTGTCGTTCTGTCTGTTTGTTCCGGCTAATTTCTGAAATGGCTGGTATGATTTTGACAGAACTTTCACTGGCAGATAGCCAAAGTAACAAGGAGTAACTTCTGGCTTTCGATTCATTTAAAGTAAGGATTTTGAAATAAAAAATTTGCTCCGATTCTAAGAGTTAAAATAAATTTCGCGAGCGACAATCAGCGTTGTAATGTGGAGATTTATAAATTTTTGGTTATAGTGAAATACTGAAATAAATATTGTAAAAAAAAATAACATAACGACACACGTAATCCTGCAACATATTAGGCGTACTTACATAATTTTTTTAGAGCAATTTGTCCTGTTAAAAAAATCCAAATATGACTGATGACTGTGTCAATATCAATATAATATCTTCAAAATAACAATAATTGTATATTAACAGAGTTTGAAGTCGGTTAAATTTTTTTGTAACAAAAGTTTTATGTATTTCTGATGCTCCGAATTCAAGAATACAATAAATATGTAAAAGGACATTTATTTAAAATTCAAACCTAGTGAAATCTGACATTTTTTAAATAAAAAAAAAGCTGAAATAGTTTTTCATTACATGGTCTTCCGAGAAATTTAAAGAAAAAATTTCTCTTAGGACTAAAGACTCTAGTAGGGATGTTAATGGTAATTTCGATCATTTTGTAAAATGACCTCGTAATTTATGAGATATAAGGCGAGGATTGCAGCCAAAGGCAAAGAGGTCGAATCCGTGAAGGCCGGATTAGCGACAAACGAAGAAAAAGAGGCTGGAAAGAAGTCGTGATCCCCAAGACGTGACCTAAATTCCCCTTAAACATCGACAATTTGATATTATCGAGAAAACAATTTAATTTAAATTTACATTTCGCGTTGGATTTCGTCTTTGATTACCTTCTTTATTCATAAGCTATTTCATTCATTTTGATTTACAATGAAAGCAACAATTTAGACCATTAAAATATTACCAATAGAGACGTTTTATTTTAAAACGTTTATATTACTTAAAATGTTTTTGAGAGAGAGGTAGGAAAATAAAAAAAGAGATGGAGAGAGAAGAAGAGGAGAAGAGAGAAAATGAGACGGGAAAAGTGTAAATTTCTATATACATATCAGTATATTTTTAATTTGCAATATTAATTACAATATTCATTCATACGGCAACACTACCACCACCATGGCAATAAAATATTTTAAAATCGGATTAGCAGTTCCTGTGATTACATTATTTATTCGAAGTGGCTATTTACTGTCTGACTGAGTGCACTTAAATGGCTATTTCATTTTGATTATGATTTTTAGCAACACCTAATGTGTCTATGTTACCCGAAAGGGAAGCAACACCTTTTTTAAGAACACCTTATGTGTCTATGTTACCCGAAAGGGAAGCAACACCTTTTTTAAGAACACCTTATGTGTCTATGTTACCCGAAAGGGACGCTTAAAGATTGATATTTTCAAAGTATTATGTATATTATTAACAGTAACAGTGCTATAATGCTATTAAATATAACAACCTATTCAGTCTATTATGCAAAAGTCCTCATTTAATGATAAAGCGATTTCATTCACTGGAACGCGTAGGATTTATAACATTAATCGCTCAAACGATCTTTATATAAGTGTATAATATAAGAGGTAGGAGGAGAGCATAATTTGCACGTATACATTAAAATAATTACAAAATTATTTTAATGTATACGTGCAAATTATGTTTTTGCTTAATCAGCAATGCAGTTTAATTATAAATAAATTTTAAGATGAAGATCATAAAGTTTTATGCTTAATTACTCCAGGCAATACTTTTCATAACCGTTATAAAAAGTGTGAGTGGGACTCCCGCACTTTTTGGTTCCGTACAATTAGAATTAATTGACAAAATTAACTTTGCCATCGGAAAATTGTTGTCTCTACACATCAATATATGATGATGCCAGTTTACCAATTGCAATAAAATATTTTTTTATATTTTATATTTTGCGGATTACATTGCTTTTTACCCAATTTCGTGATTTCAGGTAAAACTAAAATTACCCAATACGTTACACGTGTCCATATTTCTGAAGTCTTAAAATTTGGGTAAATTTCAGAGAAGTGAACTGATGTGATTGTGGTGTGGCGGTGACAAATGCATCTCTATTCTGCATAAAAACAACGATTCCTTTACTTGTATCAAAACATGCATAAGCGGTATTTTATCATTGCGTTTATAAGGCCTTACTTCATGCAAATCTCATATAGTCAAGTATAATTAAGTCACCGGGAAACACCTCAAACTATTTTATTGCTTCTAAGATATAACGCCGTCTATACTGCACTGTATAGACGGCGTTATGTCTTAGAAGTTTGATTTTTTACAGCTCCAAGAGACTTCAAATTGAGCATTTGGTATCAATTTCAACTTGAGACTTTAACTTTTTTCTGTAAAGAAAAGTGTCTTGATAGACAATAAAAAAAGGATTTTTTCTTGTGATGTAACTACAAATTTACAGTTTTCTATATTTTTTTTCTTATTTTGTACAAACCCTTTTGTATAAAACCTTGCTTCTTGCTTAATTTCATGATTCTAGTTTGACGGGAAGGAATCTATAATTTTGTAAGTGACATATACAGCCGTATCGTCGTATTTAAAGACGTCTTTTATAACCGTTAACTCTAACCTTCACCGTTCGACCTCGTTATCAAATATTAAAATAATACAGTACATTACTCACGTGCTCTTAGATAATCGGAGGCCTAGTACCACATCACCAAACAGTACTACACTTTAACAATAACTTCCATGTACGCTGCGCGAAAACACCGGAGAGACTGAGACTAATCTATTGCACTAAAGGTTATATATTGCCTACACGTCGGTATACTTAATATAATATAAAATGACCTACCCGTTAATACTACTTATAAACAGCGTAGCTAACACTATAATGTTATAACGTTAATTTTGGAGTAACAACAGGCAACTTTAATCCCAAAAACCTTCCCGTGGAAAGTACACAAAAACAAGCGAAACCCGATTAACGGATCTATATGAAATATTCCATACACATACTTAATAAGCTGAAATAATACTTAGCATAGTCCCTGTTGTATAGAAGTATAGACTTGTCAGTTGCATATTGTAGATACATGAATTAGTGAATGTCTGCTAGAGGAAGAATAGATAGAATGCACACAGCATTCTATCTATTCAAGATCTTTCAGTTTTCACGGTCAAAGTCGAAACAAACTATTCGAACTTCAATTTAGGCATTAGATTGGTCTTAAATACTACGTTCAACCTAAAGTTCGATCCTTATTTTCCACATTAGAACTTTTTTAATTGCACTTCGATAGGGTACTGAATGAGAACCAATTTTGAGTTTATTTACTTGAGCGAGAAACCTAATAAGGAAACTTGAAGACTCAAGTTAATTTAGCTTATACAATTCAAGCTCTACTCAAACCAATATTTTAACTAACTTTCAAAATGATTTGCCAAATTATTTTGATTAAATCTTGTTATTTCATTTTTCCTAAAAACTAATGTTAATTTTGTATATCCGTTTTTTTCCTTTATTCGTATTGTTGCATGATGGTTGTATTAAAATAATATAAAATGTAAACACATTTGATAACGTTTGATAGTCTATTGATTTTTTTTAAATAATTCCATAGGTGCGATAACTTAAAGCTCAGTCCGGATAGTTCAAGTTAGGCAGTTTAGTAATTTAATGAAGTGAATATTGTATTGATGTAATACATTTTAATTGCGATTCATTGTTAACCATTGCTCTTGTTGCTTGATTTGTAAAAAAAATGAATAAACGGTGTGATAGCATGCTGGGTTGAAGCATTTTAAAATGGCAACTACTTTTTTCCTGTCATCAACACAATACAACAAACAGAAAGACAAATATTTATTCTAATGGTATTATAAAGACCTCTTACAATTAGTTTTCTTAAATATCTTCTATGTACGCCATTCGGTAAGTTTCATTGTTCTATACGTATAAGATTGTATTATCACGTTTATTTATATAGCTTCTTCATTATTCTTATATTTTATTATATGTTTTAAAAAGAAAATGTTCTCGTAATTTATTATTAGGTTAGATTATCCACTCGCTGATGAGTGGATTATCGTTTGTCATATAAAGATGATTGCTAAATGTTCTGGAAAAGAAATAACCTTGTTTTATTCTCTGAAATAAAATGATGTTGAGGCTTTTAACGTTTTACTGTATCTAGTAATGTAGGTAGGTGGTTACTCTTTAATATTATACAATATGAATGTAAAAATGTTTCTCTGTATTATATAGAATGTTTGGGCTTTTCTTTGTCATGCTTTAATTGTTATTAAATGAGACAGGCTTAAGCCCTCGTAAAGGCAGTTAATAAAGTTTCATGTTAACAACACTTTTGATCAGTGATGTGGTAAATATTAATCTAACGCAGTAAGTGTAATCCTAATATGTATTAGTTAGTTTAACTAACAGAAGTTTAACAATTTTTTCTACATGGCAAATTATTGTTTCACTCTACTATTATTGTTGCAAAACTAAATACTGGCACTATTTATTTTTTTTACCTGGCAACACTAACCAAACGTTATTTGTTAAATTTATTATAGTAAAATAATAATCACATGTTTTGCAGAATTTAACTGTACAATGCCCTTAGTTACTTGTAGAAGAATCCCTCATAAAAATGGGGGAAGATTATATAATTTTATTATTTTTTTTGTCTCATCTGAATAAATCTTAATTATTTTATTTAATGAGAAATGGTTATCTTTAGAAACTTGTGAATTAGAATTAAAGAGTTAATAAACAAGGTCAATTATTGTAAGTGATTGTGAGTGTTTATACAAAATAATACAGCCAAGTGTAAAACTCGCGCACAGAAAGTTCCGTAAAATTTCAATTAAGGGACAAACACTGGACCAAACGTTGCTTTTTGTGTGCAGGTCAAAATATCATCATAAGTAGTATTGTGGAGTGTTTTCTTCAGACATTAGTAATGCGTATTTCAATATAATCAAAAGCCTTTCTATGTAAAGCTTATGTTTGCAGTAAATTGACATATTTATAATTACCTACAAAATGAAGAATAAGAAAACATAAAACAAAAAATACCTACTTAAAACGGAAAAATATAATATAAAGTAAATAATAATTACACTTTAATAATATTGAAGTCGGTGATTCTCATGATTCTCTATAATTTGGACAGAAACCCATGCAGTGCCTTGGACTTGTGGCCAAGTGTGAAGGTTTAGGAAAGCGCTCCCTGCCATGTGTGAGACCTCCACTGAACACTATCCATATTCACTTTAGGGGAAGAATTGGAATCGCCAGCCAATTAGAGGCTATCAAAACGACGGAAGTGATTATTATTCTACTCCAGCGATTAATCGATAATCATCGACTCATTCTAAGCTATCAAAAATTATTGAAGAATGTTATGACGTACCTAATGGAAGTGTATTTAATATAACCAACAATTAAATACTATCTACATGACGGAATACCATATTCGATAATTACAAAAATCTTAACCATTGCCTTTTTCATGTCCGCCGCATATCGAAAATCTACTTGTGATCACTACAGTATAAATGACCCTATTTATTGATGCCATGTACTTAGAAGTTTGATTTTTTCAAACATTACGTTATGTTGTCTTAGAAGTTTTAGTTCATTTAATTTTTCATAGCTCCGAGATACTAGAGAGTTGAATAATTTATATTTAATTTCAACTTGATACCTTGTTTTTTGGAGGTAATTTTCTAGAGATTTTTTTTTTTACCTTGCTTCGTGTTAAATTTTATGATTTTAGGTCATCGGGAAGTAAGTACCCAATAACTTTGCTTTAAGTAACCATATTAGCAGCTGTATCTTTTCATTGCGTGGACATAGAGTTTGAAGTTTTTGACAGCACCAAGGGGTGTAGGCTTGAGTATTTGACATTAATTTTTAGCTTGATTCTTTCACGCGTTTCTGAGTAAAAGGTTGTTGACAGAAGACAGAGAGAGATCGACAGCGAATGAGTGAAGGTTCCTTTTTCCTTGTAAGGTCACAAGCCCCAGACACTGTTCAGCTAACTCATTAACTATCTAAAATCCATATTAACCTGTCATTATGTGACTTCAAAGGATTATGACGGTGGAAAAATTTTATTCATATCCCAAAGGACATCTAGCAAGAAAAATTAATATAACCGCAGCGAAACGAGGAATGGTCGGATAGTTACACAAATACAGTACTACTTCTACTTAACCAGTGGAATAATTTGCACAGGCTTGAAACTTTGTTTCTGTCGGGCTGCTGAATGATGTCGGACTGTTTACCCTTCGGGAGACACGCTGTTTGATTTCCGAAACTGTCAACACCAGTTCAGTTTACGTGGCTCTTGGGGCCAGTACTGTTTTAGTTATATTAACTACAACTAACTTCTCGAGTATTCATATCTGCTATTATATCAATCAATAAGTTTCAATAAACCAGTCATTGACAGTTGAATAAACTTGTTGTGAAAAACAACACCAAAAAATCTAAATAAATATGCAATAAAATGAGCGATTTTCAAGAAACTATAACACAAATGAAATGTAGTATTTACTTATTATGATATATATGAGTCATAAAAAAAGCATAACCTAACATAAAAATATTACCTAAATGATATTTTTAATTACACTTATTTCATTATTATGATTTACACAAATTTCTAATACGTTATACTGCACGCTATACAAAATATAATTCCATATTTGCGCTATTCTGTACAACAATATAAACGCTTACGTTTATGTAAGTAAAATGGAGCCATTGCTTTTTAATTGGAACGTGGACGTAAATGTGAATAAATGTTTAAAATTTGCATTCAATGCAGAAACACTGTAACTGACTAGTAGACCGATATTTAGCGGTGTTTATCGAATAAATAGACTCTTTCCCTGTAATGTTTACAAAACCTAGAGCCCATAGAAACTGGAATGGAAAAGGGAAGGGGGATTTCTGGCTTATGTCGAGGTTTGCCTGTCGTATTCGCATAACAATAGCCACGAGCAATTTGGGAAATGATCCCCTACCACAACGACTTTTACGAGAAAGAATTATATTCTAATTCACAGGAAAAACGCAAAGCCCGATTAAGACAACTTCATCGAGAATTCCGCATAAAATATGGAAAAAATTCATCGCATACTGTTCCAAAAATAAATTATTTTTCGTGAAAGTATAATCCTTTCTTATTCCTAACTCAATGGATATTGAGAAAAATTTATGGCCCCTCTTTATCGGAAACTCTTTTTTCAGAATGTTCTATTTTGCCTTTCGTAATGACGCCAATTTAAGGTGAATGAACAAGCGAAATCCCTCTACATGAAAGAGGCGGCGCTGAGGAGGTGATGAGTTTATACAGTACCATTTAGTCAACGGAGCACCTTTGAACCGAGAAATTGCCCTTACTAGAATATCTAGTGAATAGCTACATTTTGTAGTTTTGAGTCTGTTTCAAAATTACTTCCTACTAATATTATAAACGCGAAAGTTTGTAAGAATGTATGGATGTATGGATGTCTGTATGTATGGATGTTTGTTACTCTTCCACGCAAAAACTACTAAATGAATTTTGATGAAACTTTACAATAATATAGCTTACACATCAGAATAACACATAGGCTACAATTTATAATGATATAGTGTGAATTATCCAAAATATAAGCTATATAAAATATAGCGGGTGAAACCGCTGGATACAGCTAGTTTAATTTATAAATATAAAATTTATGTATAAATATAAAAGCTTGATACTCGATTCTTTTCGATACTTAATATAGAAAGAAAGGTATTTGGAATACCGTTTTATATCTACTCTTTTTAAGCAATGTAAATGTGTTACCATGGTTAAAAGATTGTTATAATTGTCAATATATTAATATTGTCACGTTAGAAATGAGCTACGAGTCTTCAAATGGCTGACCAGATTATAGCTATGAACAATCTCGATTGAATTACCTTTCAAACAAATAAAACTTTGTCAGAATCGGTCCATTATCTTGGGTGCTACTATGCCACAGACAGACATACAGATACAGACGTTAAACTTCTAACACCCCGTCCTTATAGCGTCGGAGGCTAAAAATAAAATATAGTCAAAACTTTTCAAATATTCTGCTTATGTGGTCTGTGCTATGAATAAATTATATTCTACTATGTGTTATATTTCTAAGATTTTAACGGTATGTTCGAGAGATATTTTTTTATCTCTTCCGAATTACATTTTTAGTATAAAATATCTTTTAATAATACATATATGAAATACAACACAATCAATAAAAGGCAAAACTCACATCATTATTTTAGTGTATTCAATATTTCTATACATGACAACATGATTGTCTTCATAGAAGTGATGGGATGGCGCTATATGACGAAATACATTTTTAACAACTTCGGTAGCAGATGATCAAAATGTATATTTGTATAAATTGTTATGTGTTTAAATAAAGAATTTGAATTTGAACTTATAAATATAATACATACTAAATATTAATATAACTTAAGGTTAATATACTATTGATTTCTTTATTCACGGATTCCAGTAAGCCGTGTCTTGTGACTCCTGGACATTTCTTTGTCAGGAGACTAATAAACAACATTCAAATTACCAGTGAAGATAAACAAGTCAATTAAATATCTTAATATAATAATAAATTTTTATTTCAGATATAAAAAAATCCATAGCGTATATATATATATATATATCTAGTTATGTTAGTATGGCTTATTCTATGTTAGTAACTTATACAATCTAACAACTTAATAAATACTACCTCCTATTGTCCATGTGTACACCATTCCAACACCTCCAGAGTGGGCTATACCACTTAACCGCCAATGTGCTGAGAAGTGTGTTAGTGTTCTTCATGAGTCTGCTCATCATGGATTAATTTAATTAGTTTTAATTTTTTTTTAATTTCAAACCAGAAAATTGAATTGCTGTTCGTTGGTCTCATTAAAAATTGAGAATGACTGTATCGGCTAATTTTGGTTTTAAATTGTTTTTGGGAACTCAGGGAAGGTTTAAAATGATAAAACGATTTTAATAAAACTTTTACCTGTAGTTTAATACACCTCAGCAAAGCGAAGACAGAACAGCTAGTCATAATATAAATTGTGTAATTTTAAAATTTTAGAAAGTTTATTTTATTCCTTTTTAAGGCTCTTAAATTTTAAAAAGCTTCTTTTTAAAGAAATTTATTTTAAATTATTTTTTACTTTTTAGTAATTGCTGGGCAGTGCTGGTTTCTCAGTCTGTTTATCTCAATTAACGCTCAAAATAACTAGCGCGCCATCTTGAGTTTTCCTCCATGTTGGATATAGAATGTCGTCATACAGCTGTTCATGCATTTATCATCCAAAATTAGACGTGTATACAAAATTTTAGCCCAATCGGTTAAAGATATACTTCAAAATTGAGTTGCATGATTCCACCCGAACAAAACATACATATCATACATCGCAAGTTTATAAAAAACTTGTAAAAACAGAATTATATGTGTGTGTAAACTCGAAGCCGTACGTAAACAGACACTGGCTCAATGTGTGGCCAACAAGCTCGCTGCGGTTTGATATTGCCAGCTTTAACGGCGTTTAATTCAACATAGTTTTACAGTTCCGTACCTACGCTTTACGGCAACAAACTTGCGACTCACCGCTATGTGTGGCATTATGTGGTATACAGCAATTTATTGAAATTCGATAAGCTCTTATCTATTGAACTGTCAACTGGTATTATATTTTATACATAGGAATTATATAAATATTATTATTAATACATATACCTATATAAATAAATAGGAATTTTTATCAGCAAAAACATTTCACTCACACATTTATCATCATCCTTTTTTAACACTTCCTTCACATCATTTTATATAAAAAAAAACTTTTTCTCTAAATTTTTAACATAAAATATTAGGTCTTCACCTATGAAATTGCTGTTTTTTACGAAATAAGTTAACGCCCTTTTTTTCTATATTTTTTATTCAATGTAATTTTATTGATGCCCTTTTTGAAAACGTCTACTTTATGGGAGGCAACAAATTCTTCAAAGGCATTTTGAACTGCCTATCGGTTATTGATTTTTTTCCCCTCCAAGAAGTGATCCGAATTCAGGGAAAAGTAGAAGTCTGTAGGGACAAAGTCTGGTGAATACCGTGGATGTCGGAGAACTTCCAACCGAAAAGCCGAAAGGGTTACCAAAGCCTACTGTCGAGATGTGTGTGGAGATGTGCGAGCTTCTTCATCATTGTGTTTAGTTCTTGACAGCACACATCGACAGTAAATCTCAACCCCATTTGATAAGAAGATTTGTTTGTTGTTTAAGTACTGAACCAGGAAAAAACCAACTTACTGAGCGCTTGTGATTGTCGCAAATAATCCATTTTTAGTCGCAAGTAACAATGCGATTCAATATGCCTTCGTTTGTGTGCCTGTTGAGCAGTGCGACTCGGCGCGTGCTTCACACTGGCGATCATTCAATTCTTGGGGTACCTATTTATTAAAAATCTTTTTTTTGATTTTTGATGCTAATATCAAAAGCTGCCTAATTCAGCTGTAGATTGAGAATCGTCAGCTTTCACAATCGCCTTTAATTCGTCATTGTCGATTAAAAATTTCGGTCGACCACGGGGTTCATTTCTTAGGTCGAGATTTCCGGAACGGAAGCGGGCAAACCAATAACGGGTGGTGTGATTGTTAGTTGTATTCGCTCCGTATACCTCGTTCATGTTGCGGGCCGCTTTGCTGCCACGACGGTACTCATACTACATGGGGTGTACAAATCCCACGGCACGGCGCGCGTGCGCCTCTCTCAATGCCTACATTACGACTGACTCTGCCCGTGGCGCAACTAACACTACCTAACACACCCGCCGCCCGCGCCGCATTCAAAAAAAAATATATAGTAAACGCTCCATAATCACTCTAACTTTTAACGTATCCACGATGATCCAAAAAACGTACAAATGCGATGAAAACAGAACGCTAACCATTAAACAAATTAAATTAATTTTTAATTAAACTAATTTTCAAAAAATAATTCCATATTTCAAAATTAGCACTTATAATTCTCAGCAAAAAAAGAAAACATTGGACATGAAATAGCCGGTACGACAAAACGGGAATTTCATCGGTAAAGACCTATTAGCAACTATTTTATTTAAGTTCTACACTTTTTGATGACGTATGAAAATAATTCTTAGTTATTAAATTATATTTCAAAAAACTATTCTCATTTAGAATACGGACAGTAATCATTATTAACTTTTAAGAAGTTTCTATATAGTATATAAATAATCTGATTCGCCGTCCATTTTTCTATAGGAAAGCTAGAAAAATGCGACAAAAGCGCCATCGGTACATAGTTGGCATTCCCCAGATACGTAGCAAGCGCTTCGAATCCATTTTTATTAAATTTGCACTGTGTTTTCTGATTGGTACAATGTTGATGCTTTTGAAATCAACAGTAAAAGGTACCTACTTCTAGGAAAGCGTGCTCTATCCCTAGATCGTATCTTGGGTCGCCATATGAACCATGGCACCTACTTACAAATCCAAGACGCTGCTTTGATTCCTGCCATCGGTAAGGAGTGAGTCGTGAATGTTAAATAGTTAGACTATTGGCGTTTTATATTTGTAGATTGCTTTATAATGATATGTTGATGAACTATTAGTTTAGAGTAAATAATATAGCAAATTGGTAAACATTAAGAATAGAGCAGAGAAATGTGCTTGTTGATTTTTCCTCGCAAGGAGTCTCTGCGGTATTTTATACAAAGTTACATTTGCGAAGCGTTCCTTAGTGGTTTATATGTTGAATAAATAATTGAATACATTAGCCAGGCTCCCTTTACCTATATGCGCATTACGGGAATAGCGAAGGGTACGAATATTGACAATTAATTGTCCCCATAAGATTTCAAACGGTAGCTCACTTTGTTGAAGAAGTAAGGGCCGAGTAATTAAACTTAAAGTTGTTATTATAAGTGACTACTAATTGAAACGGCGTAGCGCTATACTTACACATTTGCATCAGTAAAAATGTTTTTAATTGTTTAAATTTTTTCCATATTGTATAGTATCGTGAGAAAACTATCTGTTTTCGTACTAATTTTTCTATGTTAAAAAGCTTAGGAATAGGAACAAGTTTTTTATTAGAATAGTTAAGTGCTCGCTTTGTTTTAGAAGCAGGGGTGGAGTGAATAAAGTCAGTTGAAGCGGATATGAAAACATTAGCAAGTCGGTCAGCCAAGTCTTTGAATTATTCCTGCAGAATTAGAATTCGTAAAAGTCGTTACTGTTGTAATGCAATTAAGGCAATGGAAATATTTGTTAGAGAAAATTTTGAGTAAATTTCAATATTTTTGTATATTAATATTCTTATTATTAATTAATATATATATATGTCGGGGATTTTAAAACGATGTGAAAGGAGATGGAAGGAGGAAGATGGGGAATATTGTGGAACACTAAAAGGGGATGATGGTAATGAGTGGAATATTGGGTAAACGCAACGTAGATACTTCTACTGAACCGATAAATTATCAAATGATCTCTAACAATTACGAGAGAAACCTAAGCAGTGCCTTGGACTTGTGACCAAGGTGTAGGCTTAAGGACGTCCTTTAAGTAATTACAACACTCGCCTCCACTGCTAGGCTCTCTATTTAAACCTAAGGTTAAACGCACATAAACCGAATCTAACACAAGGCTAACCTAACCTAACCTAAGGCTAACCTTACATTGTGTTTACTTAACCACGTGGCAATTACATTGTAAGGACTTACGTGACCTTAGTTGGACAGCACTTCCACACTACACTGCACTTGACACTATCACTATCACTAGCACTACTTAGATGTTCACTTCTTGAGAGACCGCGCACGACTAAGACTTACGATTCGATTAATCGATAATCTTTTACTATGCTCCGACATATATATATATATATATATATATATAATAATATATATGTCGGGGATTTTAAAACGATGTGAAAGGAGATGGAAGGAGGAAGATGGGGAATATTGGGGAACACTAAAAGGGGGTGATGGTATTGAGTGAAATATTGGGTAAACGCGACGTAGATACTCCTATTGAACCGATAAATGATCAAATATGATCTTCAACAATTACGAGAGAAACCTAAGCAGTGCCTTGGACTTGTGACCAAGGTGTAGGCTTAAGGACGTCCTTTAAGTAATTACAACACTCGCCTCCACTGCTAGGCTCTCTATTTAAACCCAAGGTTAAACGCACATAAACCGAATCTAACAAGGCTAACCTAACCTAAGGCTAACCTAACCCAAGGCTAACCTAACCTAACATTGTGTTTACTTAACCACGTGGCAATTACATTGTAAGGACTTACGTGACCTTAGTCGGACAGCACTTCCACACTACACTGCACTTGACACTATCACTATCACTAGCACTACTTAGATGTTCACTTCTTGAGAGACCGCGCACGACTAAGACTTCAGTTAGACTGTCGATCGCATATAAAGGGTCGAGGGTAGATACTGTCAAAACAACGGAAGTGACTACTACCCCACTCCAACGCCATAGACAACGATGACGATTCGATTAATCGATAATCTTTTACTATGCTCCGACACGGCCATTCTGATAATCAACGCGCTCTCACGTTGCCTTTAAACAGTTTCAAAAACGTAAAACGTAACACTAGTTTCATAAAGCAATAACTTTGTTACAGCGTGACAGCTTTCAGCACTATTTTCCACTAGACATAAGAATTTCAATCCTTGACGCACAAAATAACAAAGAGCTCTCAACACTTATTACAGAGATCATCTCAAATTCGTGGCAAAGCGTAACAGCTTTCAGCCCCAACCGTCGGGGCCTACAAAGCCACCATACAACGGCTCAATAACAACAAAGCGACAACGCTTCCAGTACATCTTTCCGACAAAGCGTAAAAGCTCTCTGTCGCACTAATAAAACGTTAATATGATCAGTAATTTCCAAACACAATGCGTAAAAACTGTCAACACCATAATTTACTACCAAAACGGCTGATGAGCCTCATGTAAAGCAAAGGCGTACCTACTTCAAATAATAATCACGATTTTAAGATCTTAAACTACCTTCGCAACTATTTCTGATTTCAACTATTTCTGAATTCTTTTTTTAAACTACCCACTTTTAACTTTTTCTAAAACTAATTTTACTCGCATTGAAACTAATTTTACTGTCAGGATTTATACGCAAAGAACCCTTAACGTGAACTTTTGGGCTTGTGATCCCACTTCTGATGTCGGGGATTTTAAAACGATGTGAAAGGAGATGGAAGGAGGAAGATGGGGAATATTGGGGAACACTAAAAGGGGGTGATGGTATTGAATGGAATATTGGGTAAACGCAACGTAGATACTCCTATTGAACCGATAAATGATCAAATATGATCTCTAACAATTACGAGAGAAACCTAAGCAGTGCCTTGGACTTGTGACCAAGGTGTAGGCTTAAGGATATCCTTTAAGTAATTACAACACTCACCTCCACTGCTAGGCTCTCTATTTAAACCCAAGGTTAAACGCACATAAACCGAATCTAACACAAGGCTAACCTAACCTAAGGCTAACCTAACCTAACATTGTGTTTACTTAACCACGTGGCAATTAAATTATAAGGACTTACGTGACCTTAGTTGGACAGCACTTCCACACTACACTGCACTTGACACTATCACTATCACTAGCACTACTTAGATGTTCACTTCTTGAGAGACCGCGCACGACTAAGACTTCAGTTAGACTGTCGATCGCATATAAAGGGTCGAGGGTAGATACTGTCAAAACAACGGAAGTGACTACTACCCCACTCCAACGCCATAGACAACGATGACGATTCGATTAATCGATAATCTTTTACTATGCTCCGACATATATATATATATATATATATATATATATATATATATGAAGCTGTTTGTGCTGATACACTGACTGACTGATTGATCACCTCTCCTGTAAAATTTTGTATAAAAAATTTTCCACTCATAGTTGCGTATAGAGGACAAAAATTCATTTAGAGAAAAAATATGGAGAAAGCTGATGATGGAGGGTTTCAGAGACGGGGAAAGAGCACAGCCAGGATATTTAAGATAGGTGGGAGGTACTCGAACAAATATCATTCGAAACCTCATCCAATTGGCAATGAGCTGAAAATAAATCCAGAATGGCGGATTTAAGGCGGCCATACAAATTTCGTCGGCGTCTATCTCAGAAAGTATACAAGATGGAAGATTGGTTTATTGGAAAAAGATGATCAGGGCCTCAAGGTTTATTTGATGAATAGAAAAAAAATCAAGGTGGCGGAATTTATTTTTCCATACTAAATGTATGGGAAATATTCAAGAGTTGGAAACTATGCAAGACTTTTTTGATACGGTTCATAGAAGAACTTTTATTCTGTCAAGTTTTGATTAAGGATTTCAGAGACGGGGAAGGAGCACGGCCAGGGTATTCAAGATGGCGGCCATGCAAATTTCGTCGGTGTCTATCTCAGAAAGTATACAAGATGGAAGAGTGATTTTCTGGAAAAAGATGTTTTTTTTACATCTATGGTAGATATTAAGGATGGTCTCTCTTTTACATTACACTGTACTGTGCCCTATGGATCAGTCTGATATACGCTTTAGAACATTTTGGCAGTAAACAGTTGACAGTTGTTGCTATAGATAGTAGAAAAGTAAGTTACAGACAGTGCACAGTAGAAGTTAATGAACTTAAAATAGTAGACAACTCCTTCACGCGGTCCGCTTTAGCTGGCCGCGCAGCCACGCGCCATACTAGTATATACATAAAGAAAATAATTGGACTAGGATTGTGAAATTTAATTCTTAAGGTGATAAAGAAGGAATGAAAATCCGTTTCTAACATATAATGGATTATAATGTAACTGAATTCTTGAAATATACAAATAGAATATTGTGCGATACCTCGGTATGCACCTATACAAAGGCTGACTTGAAAAACACAAATAAAAACAAAACTGGATAAACTGTGCATTCGATTCAGGAACATGTAATGGCTGATATTCACATAACTGCAAATTTTCGATCGACAACAAGCTACTAAAAATGATCATGAAGATGTATGGCGCATAGTTGTGAGGTATTGATTGTGACTCCAATTTAAACATAATGAAAAGGCTAAAATACGTCATCTTAAGAACCATTTCAAATGCGTCATGATTCATCACCTATACTGAGATCCATGAAACCCTGAACATAAGAACTGTCAAGGAGGAACTAAAGTAATGGGAAATAGATATAGAACACGGCTAGAAACCCATCAAAATGACCTGGCCACTGTGTAAGAAACTATCAGCGACTACACCAAGCGACTTAAACGCTATGATATAGAGAAATTTGGCGACAGATGGTAAATGTGAGGCGTCTCCTGCAGATCCTTGAACTTGACAAGAGCGACAGGGAATAAATCTGCTCACAGATTAGGACTGATTGCAGATAAGCGCAAAAAAATAGAATATAAAAAACATGTAACCCAAATTCAATAATTTTATTAATGTGCCACCAGTCATTTGAAAATATCATACATATCATACATTATCATTACTATTCACCAAAGTAACTAATTTATCTTTATATTGCTGTACAGTAACCAAGAATTGTTTGTTTTTTTTACCCGGGGACGGGTACAATTCACCTCTGCCACTGGGAAAGCATCTCGTAAGAGGCGAGTAACCCATGACCCCCATTAGTGGTAGGGGATCTGTTCCCCGACTGGCTTGCGACCACTAGCATGCGAATCCGACCGCCAAGTCTCATTGATGCGTTTCGGTCGAGCCGCATGTGGGCCAGACTCACCCCTTCCCCTCCCATCCCGCTGATACTGCGGTTCTAGTGACCTCTAGATTTTCGTTTAGGGTCTCTCACTGAAGCTGTAGCATTCTTCTCTTCATTCCCCTTCCTCACTCTATCTTTGAGGTGGAAATGTATCGGCAAAACAAGAGTCACTCTTGTATTATCGATGTCCATGGGCAACCGGTGGCGACTTAACATCTGGTGGACCGTCTGCTCGTTTGCCCCTTAACTGCTATAAAAAAAAGAAAATAAACACAGTAATGTCCAAAGATATACGAGTGAAGTTTAGTCTCTAACTCAAAACTGCCCTTTTCTGTTGTCCAATCTGTTATATCTACACCAAACAATTTACCTAGTATTAATTTTTACAGTATTAATATTCTCCGACTTAGATTTGAAATCGAGAGGGTCCCCTTTCCCATTTAAAATACATTGAAAAAACCTTTGTTTAATTTTTTTTTCAAATTTTCCTTTTCGTTCTCTTGTAGGAAATAAAATTCTCTACAAAAAAGGTCTCTTTCAGTTTTTCGCTAAAACGCATAGATGTACTTACTATATACATAATACGAGCATAGCCGTGGTTAATGCCTAAGTATCTAATAAAAACATGTTTCATATTATAACTAAGTAAATTAATTGATAATATAAAATAAATGCAGGCAATTTAGCGGAAAGTTTGTGTTTAAATTAGTTATACTAAACCGGGGACTTACCGGCCTCTATCTAGAATTTCATTTAGCAATCCCACGTTGACGATAATCTAGTCGAGGAATTTAATGGTCCGTAGAGCGGTCTCGATTAAAATTGCCCTCTACATATAGCCACGTTTTAGTATGTGATGCCTAACTTTTAATGAGTTTATGAGTCTCCCATGCGCCGGTACCCTAAGCTCCTGACGGTAAAAGTTACTCTCAGACGTCTTATTTAAGCTTATTGCAAAACCTGCATATATAAACCGAACCTTAGTTTTGACTTTAATGAGCTAGTGACGATATCCGCATGTCCCTTATTTATTCCTTTTTTCTATTTATCACAGACGTGGACTTACTATAATGAAAGCACCTTTGTATTTTAAACTTTTTTAACTAACGTAGATATAGATAGTTTAATGCAAGCAGCTTCGCGACGCGCCTAATGTCTAGACGAACGGTGAGGCATGGTGGATTAAACTATATAATATTTAATTGGCTATAATTTCAGAAAAAACTTGCTTATTACTTTAATTAAGTCTCATAATTATATTTAGAAATACTGGAAACACGTTCGTGTGATGAGGAAGCCTTCACAAGAAAGTGACTTGAAAATTGATTACAGAATAATAAAAAATGATTAAAATATTTTAAGTAACTGAGATAGTTGAGCGGCCGTGCGAAACAATCTTCGGCTGGTCAGGCTGCGCCTTGCCCGAGGCAAACTTCGCGCTGCCTCGGTCCAGCCTGTCTCGACCCGAGCCGACATTTTCACTCAAAACACTTTTATTTTGACTCTTTCGTTTTCGTGAATTAAAAATGTTTTTTAGCTTGTTATATGTTTACCTATTTCACTTGAAAAATTTTGTTTCTTCTTTTTTTTCAAGGAGTTTTTTAGCAAAAGTCTTGCAGCGCGGCAGCATCATGCACGAAATTTAAGGAGGAAATCCCCGCGCGGTATACGTTCGAGACTGCCGCGCGAGGCTGCTCAGTCAGTCAGTGTGCGGCCACTCAGCCAGTGATATAAGTTCTCACATCGCTTAAATTAAATTTCAAGGTAATATAAATTGGATATAATAAAATGTATTTAGAAAAACATTCTTTATCCAGAAAAGAAATAAGGATTTAATTCAACCTTCAACCTTTTTTATGTTCCAACTCGTTTAAGGCATGTGTTTCTGTCCTTGTCACCCTTTTTCTTCGCAATATAGCCATACATTTAAGACGTCATGTACAAGTGTTGCAGAAACAAGGTGGAGAAAGTTGGACAGATCTGGCACATAAATCATAACTCGAGCATGGCAGCCTGGCGACCTGGCAGCCTGGCAGCTGGCACCGTGAATAGTTCTGTCGGCCACCGCGTATGACATTCGATTACGCCTGTTTCAAAGGGAAAAATATATCTACCATCTACGGCCCGCTTCAAACATTTAACTCCGATTCAATTCCAATTTCAATTTTAGATATTAATCTATACTAAAACTTCTCCATTACTAAGCAAATGTACCTATCGAACTATAAATTGCTATTATCGGTTTATCCTTCTGAAATATTACTTTATAGAGCGATCGTTATATTAATTAAATAATTAATTAAGAATAAATGTATTAGAATAGAATAATACTTTATTTCTGTTCATACATAATTTACGAATACAGACAATATAAGTATAAAATTAGAAAAACAAAAATTATTATCTTATGAATAAATTAACAACTAAGTACTTACAATAGCCACATCATGTAATCATAAAAGTAAGGAGCCGTTTTGATTCTGTGCAACAAAATCAAAACGGCTCCTTACTTTTATTTATTACTTACTGGACTTACTTTTTGAATTAAGTCGACTCGTTCCTGCTTCGCCCGAGTGCAATTTACCACTTGTATTAAGTAGGTTGTTATGGGCCTCAGGTTGCGTTCTGGACATATTCCACTAAATAAATTTGCGTTTATGATGAAGAAAACAAGTTCGCCTAATTGTGACATTTGTGGTGTGATAGAAGATGTGCAACATTTTTTAGTGGAGTGTGCTCGTAACGCAGGGAGGAGAAGTGAGCTAATTAAAATATTTAATCTTAATTTATTAGACATTGGAATCTTCCAAAGCATTCTGGCTTTTCCTTCTTCGGAGATAGCCAGAATGCTTTATAGCTTTAAATTTAAATAGTGCCTATATAAAAGGATGTTATATTTATTGTTTTTGGGAACGATGGGACTGACATTCACACTTTGTGTAAAAGTCCCAAAATAAATAAAGAAATAAAAAATGTTGGTTTAATTTCACATTTTAATTTCTATTATATTTAAAACACCAATATAATTTATATATGACAAATAGCTGGTGCCATCATTCTAGTCTGTACAAGTAATATACTGGGTATTGAAAATTATTTGCCTCTTTTGCTGGTTCCTTTTACGTTGATAATTACGGTGTGCAACAGTTAAACCATATATTATCGGGATAAATTTGATCCGATAGCATGAAATTTATAGGATCAAGTACAGATTGTACTATTTCAAAATCTATCTTTGACTGTTTTCCATGCTAATATGCTGTGATTTTACACTTAAACTTGCATAATTATCAATTAAGGTATGTAGTCAATACCAATATTTTAAAACTCACTTCTTCACCTTTGGTATACCTTAAATACAACATTAATTTTTAACCAAAATAATCGGCTGTTATTTATACAAGGTGAACGAATATTTTTATGGTATGGTTTTACCTCTAGTTTATGTATCTTCTTGACCAATATTTTTTTAGGGAAGTGCCTTTATTGTTTACGGTGTTTATGACTTTGTAGTCTCAATAATTTTAAAAATAATTATTATATTAAGAGATATTTAATTACTGACCTTGTAGTTCCAATTAGCTTAGCTAAAATATTAATATTGGATCAACAAAAATATTTTTATAACCAAAATCTTTGTGGCTACAAAATTATTGCAAAATAACATACAAACTTTCACGTTTGTAATTTTAACAAGAATTTAATTCATGTCAAATATCGAAGAGTATAGTAATAATAATTAGGTTAAATTATAATAATATTCTCTATCTAATACTTACCTTAAAGCAAACGGAAGTTAAAACTCTATTTAATCCAAGTCTGTTTAAGTATGTTATATCGACGATCCTAAAACGGTTAAGTATTTAGAATATCGAGAGGTTTACTCGGTTCGGATGGTATAAGCGAAATGATTCCACCGTGTTTGCATAAAATGTAATAGCAGATTGCGGCCTTGCGGGAAGTATCAGCGATCCTCATTGTGCCATCTGCTCACATTTAGATCCCTTATAAAATGTTACTGCGCATTTTCACACGTGGATATGGGCCGAGCTTCAGAAACGCAGCCTTTTTATGACGCTAATGGTAATGTTTGGATTTACCATTATATTTATTCTTAATGATAGATAAGAAGTAATAATATCTGAGAGTTTAAAATGTAAATTTGACTGCCATACCTACATATGTTGATGTATATGGACAACTGTTTTCCGACGGTAAAGTTAAGTTTGTCTCTTAATTCAAATTGTATGGATCCCCCAGAGTTCTACACTCGCACTTGGCCGAAATTTTTAAACATTGCAAATTAAACAATTTAAATATAAGAAATTTAACGATTAATTTTGATTGAATGTTAAACAATTTATTATTTTTATATTTATTACAAATTATTTACCATTATAAGTCTAATATTTACCATAAAAATTAATAATAATTCTAGTCGAACCGCCCCCGTTTTGATCGAGTGAATTTAATCACGTGTATATTGTATTTAATTGTTTACTTTTCAACCAAAAATTCTGTTAGTAAATGACGGAACTCCCATACAAACTTTCAACCACTTTAAAATTTTTTTTGTATAAAAGGTTTTGTAAAAAAGTTTCTTAAACTCTCTGAACCAAATTTCTACATCAGCCCAGCAGTTCTCGCGTTAGAAAACGTGTCACTAACTCGTCTTTGTTTTATATATGTACATAGATAGATGAGACGCGTTCCTATATACATCAAATACAGTTTGTAACTTCGACTTGGTATATAAAGGGAAAATAAAGTGACACATCTCACAACCCTCTTCAAAAGTATATTATGGTACGGATATCCTGATGTTCAAGTACGAATTATTGTAAATAAAAAGTGAATAACCTTATTGAAATTCTACATAAATATATATTTTTATATAGCTTACAAACGTTCGTTTAGCATGATTTTTCATTGGTCTAAATTTATAAAATGTACCAAAATATCCAATTTTCAAACTGGAAAAGTTGTTAAAAATTCTTTTTATTTTTTATCTAGGTAGCAACACTGTTGTTTAGTACACTTTGTTTTGACGAGTTGTTCCTTTTGTTGTGATTTGAAGCAGTCTGTTATGTGATTTCACACAGTAAAAATTATTAAAAATAAAGCTTAGTTCCATATCGCGGTCAGTTGCTTGTTTTTTTTAAAGTTAGGTAGCGCTGTCTAAAAGCAAATGATGAGGACATCCTCATACCTCATCTCCTGGATCGCAAGCTACTTGGTTTTCTGTCTAAAATGCGTACGTGTTTCTATACGGTTAGAAGTATCTTCTCTAATTAAATTACTAATCTACATTGCATGATATATTTCCGAGCTGACTTGGCAAACGTTTTGTCATATAAATTAATTTCTGGAGAAAGCCACTCTTATCACCTAGGGGTATAAAAATTAACCTACGATATATTCTCAATAAATTAAAAATTTATAAAAATCGGTCAAGCCGTTTTGGAGAAGTTCGATAACAAACACTGTAGTATTCGTGAGATTTTTACATGTAAGGTTCTAAAGAATATGCGATATTTGTCAGTTAGTCAGTTATAACATTTTTATACATTTACAATGTTCAAGTATATTAATCATTTTGTATAACACAAAGCTGTCACATTGAAGTCATAAATCAAAAGGTATGAGAGAACAAGTTTGACGAGGCACTTAAGTTGACGCTTGAAACAAAGTAGATCTCAGCAAAATTTACTCTACATACGTAAGTATTCCGAAATGGTACACATTCTGCTACTTAATTATTAATGTTGCTGCTTATTCTCTTCAGAAATAAACGACATAAAAGAACCATATGTCGAAGACCAGATGCTATGAATAATAATCGGTAGGGCCTGTCTAGAAATATGTTATACTAAAATGATGGTGATGTAATAATTTATTTCGTACCGAGTACAAAAATATCTTCAAGTTATTGGCGTATAGATGTCACGTAATCGGTTGTGATTACATTGTTTGAAAATGTGTCATAATAATAAATTCGGTGTATTATACTTTAGTTTCACTAAATCGTTCGTCTTTAAATCGTTTCACCTTTAATTATAAGGTGTTCTATTACTTAGCGCAGCGTATCGCATTAACTTGAGAACCATTTCGCACTGGGACGCGCGGCTAGAAATTCAGGTTTCCGTTTTCAAAAACAAAATAAAGTATGTCATGAAACTTTTAATTCGCAGTAGTAGAAAAAATATTTTTTTCCAAATTTCGTCCCCTAAGCGTATAAAAAAAATTAAAAATCAGGTCGGTAAATTATTAATATATGAAAATCAGGAATATTAAATTAAATTTAAAATCTATTATAATTCACTTCCACATTATTTTAATTTTGCTTGTGCAATATATCGAGGTACTTATTCAGTACGTATTTCATTAAAACCATTACAGAGCCCATAAATTGTGTAATTAGACGTTAGACCAGCTCGCTATAAATATTTCATATAATCGATAGAGTTATTGGTTTAGTATTCTTCATAGTTCATTCAATGTTACTAATAATATACCTAACTAGTTTAAAAGGAATCAAAATGTTACCTTGCTATAAACCGCGGCAATCTGAACTACCAGACTCGTATGGTACAACCTAGAAGAGCAAAAGTGAGACGCGCGAACCTGAACCAAAACACACCACACAAGTAGGTAGCTTGACGATCTAACAACCAGACTCGTACGGCACAATCCGGAAGAGCACACCGTTGACAGAAAAGTGTAACGCGCGAACCCGAACCAGTACACACCACACAAGTAGATCGCGATCGACAATCGACGTACGTTTCGCTCCGTAACCGAAGCATCTTCAGGACGTGATGACTCTACAAGCGTCACTTGTTAAAGCAAAGTGTTTTGGTTCGGGTTCGCGCGTCTCACTTTTATGTGGACAGGGTGCTCTTCTAGGTTGTATTGTAGAAATTTTATGTTAACCTATAAAATTTCCGTTTTGCCGCTCTGGCTATTTCAAGTTAATTTTTTTATTTTTCGCTAAGAAATCAAAGTTCAAATCACTTTTATTTTTTAAATATGTAATTCTTTTTTTAAAATTAGTCATTCGTTTAATGGTTAGCGTTCTGTTTTTATCGCATTTGTACGTTTTTTGTCATCATGGATACGTTAAAAATTCGAGTGATTATGGAGTATGAGTACCGTCGTGGCAGCAAAGTGGCAGAAAAGGCACGCAACATTAACGAGGTATACGAACACTACTCACGATCGCACTACCAGTTATTGGTTTGCTTGCATCTGTTCTGGAAATTTCGACCAAAGAAATGAACCCCGTGGTCGACCGAGAACTTTAGTCGACAATAACAAATTAAAGGCGATTCTGGAAGCCAATGATTCTCAATCTAGAGCAGATTTAGTAGCAGCGATTTCGATGTTAGCATCAAAACAATATTGGTTCATTTACGTCGAATTGACAAGATA
Organism: Limenitis camilla; assembly: GCA_905147385.1. Lineage (NCBI taxonomy): Eukaryota > Metazoa > Arthropoda > Insecta > Lepidoptera > Nymphalidae > Limenitis > Limenitis camilla. The sequence goes on along the minus strand of LR990234.1, from coordinate 6,590,069 downwards.
AAAATAAAAAAAAGAAATACAACCGAATTGATAACCTCCTTTTTTTTTAAGTCGGTTGAAAAAGCTTGACAAATGGGTGCCCCACGAATAGAATGATCGCCAGCGCGAACATGCGTCGAGTCTAGCTTTGCACAAACAAAGGAATATTGAATGGCATTGTTATTTCCGACAAAAAATGGATTCTGTTCGACAATCGCAATCGCTCAGCAAGCTGGTTAGATCGTGGTGTAGCGCCTAAACAATGCCCCAAACGAAAAATGACCCCTAAAAAGTGATGGTCACTGTTTGGTGGTCTAGTGCCTACTGCACAACAGACGGTCTCCAAGTTACAAGAGCTGGGGTAAGTTCTCCGTCATCCACCGTATTCACCAGACATTGCCCCTACAGACTTCTACTTTTTCCCGTTTTTGGATAAAGTCTTGGCGGGGAAAAATTCCATAACCGTGAGGCAGTTCAAAATGCCTTTGAAGAATTTGTTGCTTCCCATCCAGCAGACTTTTTCAAAAAGGGCATCAATAAGCTACCACTACGGTAGTAAATTTGCATTCTATGCATGGGTAATTACTTTGATTAATAAAAATAAAGAGAAAAGTAGGACGTTAACTTATTTCACGAAAAACGGTTATTTCTCAATTCTTCAACATAAACAGAATACAATTTGTTTCTTGTTAAAGTATTAAGCGAGGGAGTGTACTAAGTAATTAATTTTAATTGATTCACTTCCTGTATATATGGTTAAGGGTTACAGTTAGAGAAGCACTGATTTGTTACTCTTTCAAGACAAAAGTAAATGAGAATAGTCCTTAATTGGAATTGTAAATGAGTCTTGAGGCGCTTTCTTGTCGGTAGAACGCCCGTTGCGCCATCTCGGTAGAATAAACTGTGATGATTTCATTTAAATTAATTCAGCTTAGAGAGGACCGCGGAGTCTAGATTGAGACGTTTTTCCGTAATCATTTGAAATGTTTCTACATCTGATTTATGTCTTAAATACAGCTATAAAGCTTAAGTGTCTTATTATAATATATTATTAAAGTTAAATCTAGTAAAGTTATTCGAACATTAAAAGTAACCATATAGAATAACTTCGTTGTAAGTCCATCTGCCTGTCAAGATTCTTTTTCTTAGGACCATATGGTAGTATAAAGTTAAAATTGATATCAAATACTTAGGCCAATTGACCCTTGTGCAAGAGATGCGGCCGTTTACGCACTTTTTGAGGCGCTCATAGGATTCACCACGTTTTGGGTACTTTTGGTTGACCTAGATCTTTGATGAGAAGCAATGTGCATCAGCATTGCATGCATCAGCAGCAATAGATATTTATGAAACTGTTGTATAATAAGTGGTATTAAAACACAAATGTGAGTTTACCGAGACACACAAGGAGTAGCACCATACGAGTGATTTAATACCTAATTATCAACAGTTGCATACAAGACTTTATCTACTCCCATATGGTATGAATCTTCTATAAAAGACTCTGAAACAGTTAACTTACTGCTTACATTAAAACAGCCACTCCTAGTAACCTAACATCATCCAATACTGAGTATATACAAATAAACTAAGTATTAATGAAAGAATTATATTTTATTGTAGTAGTAATTAACATTTTGTATAGTGCAATTATTAAAATTCACTTCAATATGTTCTTTAATGTTGGAAGGTAATCGCTTATTTTTTTTGTAAACAAAACAATAAAAATATCAAAGAAAAATGGTGAGAATTTGAATACCATATTTTTTTACGGCGCACGACATTCTAGATGTGAAATGCACGTGAATAACTGTTCTTTTTTTGAAATTCATACAGATGTTATTTTTTTTAAATTAATACAGCGCGCCACGCATTGAGTAGTAAGAATGTAGCTGTCTGTACTCTGTTGAGTACACCTTTGCGCAGAAGGAATTTGAGCGGTATTATGAAATTCAGTACAACATTATATCATCCGTTTGGATGAATAGTTATAAGGACATTAGGTGTTTTAATGTCGTCAATAAGCTAACTGTTTCAGAATCCTTAACAGATGATTTAAAGTATGGGAGTAGATAAAATATATTATTACAGTTGATAAACTGACTGCGATTTATGTTGATGTATTGGTTAGTCTTATCGAGAAGCATAACCTCTCTTCGGCTCATTTAAACAACTCATTAGATAGTGGTCTTAAAATTCACGAACTGCTTGGCTTCCGGCCAGCTAAAGCAAGCGTATAAGTATTGTTATACAGTAATACAACTTAAAGGTATCGGCATCTCTCGTCTCTTACAGATTAACGAGAAATCCCTTTGCAAAACTGATTTTAAAATTCTTAGAAGGGTACTTTGCAAAGGATATTATAATATCATTTTAATCGCAGAGTGCACCCGGTATTCTTCGATCATGATAAACGAGAAGTGGAGCATTTTGTGGCAATGAAATTTATATTGGATTATCAAGACTGAAAATTTACTTGCTTTTACCTCCGTCACTAGTCGTGAGTAGCCGGTGGACCATTAATCACACCTGTGAGATCGGTTACATATGTTCAAGGAAAAATATTTATTCTCGACCTCGATTCTTTACAATTTCAATGGATAAAGCTCACTGTATTTTTTGCCTCAGTTTTTTTTCTTATTTGCTAAAATTTAGATGTAAAATTTCTTAGCGTATGGTTTATAAAACTTTTAATCTTAATTCTTACAGCCTTTTAATAAGAAACTAAGTACTTGACACACTCTTTCAACATCTGTTATCCGGGTTTTTAATTGCTAAATTTTGAAACATGAGTAATGTTTAATAGCCACTGTCTTTGGATATTGCCAATAATTTTTATTTCATTAAAAGTTATCCTTGTGTATCTATACAGTATTATAATAAAATTATTAGCTAATATAAAAACGTATAAAACAGCTTAATGTGACAGTCCAAACTAAAGTTTAAAGATGCCGAGTATGCGGTTTCTGAAGTGAGTCCGTAGCACGTTTGTGGCCGCTTACCTTTGGGCTGTTACGACCCATAAATTTTATTTTATGTATGTTCCATGATCGAAAAAGCTTGAAAACTGAAGGTTTCCTACGAGACTAAATTTATAATAGATCAACTTCTAAGTTAAACTAAACTTAAAGCGATGAATTATACTACAAATTTACAAACTGTTATGTTTTTAATTGGTTTTTAAATACCAGCAATATCCTTTTCGTAAAAATCTTAAAATATTAGCTAACTTGATAAATTATACTCTCTCTTGACAGTCGTAAGATTTATCTTTCGTTTGATTCTTAATTTATGATGATGTTGTCAAATAAAGTAGCTAAAGCCGAAAAAATTAAACCAAGCGTGATTACGCTACTAACTATTTAATATTTATGAACTATTCTGCATAATACTATTCTCCTCTGCCACTGGGACGGCACTCGTAAGAGCCGAGTAACTCAGCACCCCCTTGGTGGTAGGGGATCTGTTCCCCGACTGGCTTGCGACCACCAGCATGCGAATCCGATCGCCAAGGGTTATGGACGCGTTCAGGTCGAGCCGCATGTGGGCCAGACTTACCCCTTCCTTCTCTCATCCCATTAATGCAGCGGATCTAATGGACTTTGGGCTCTTGCTCAGAGTCCGCTGAAATCGCAGCATTTTTTTCTTTACTCCCCCTCCCCACTCTATCTTCGAACAAGAACAAGAAAACAAGAGGATATCTCTTATTTTGCCGATGTCTATGGGCGATGGTGGCCACTTACCAACAGGTGGACCATCTGCTTGTTAGTACCTTATCTACCATAAAAAAAACAATAACCCGGAAAACATAACACGCACTTTAGACAGCAATGCATAAAATCTTTTCTACACTATTCGTCCTCACTATCCAACATCTAGCTAAATAAATAAATCTTTTTATTATTTATTTATACATTAACTCTTCATTATTATAGTCAAATTCTCTACCTGAAAAACTCCAACTACCGCTGATCTGATAAATAATAATTATTAGCCAATCAAACTCTATTTACAATGTTACTTAACTATCTTAACGTCACGACAGAACCAAAATAGTGCTTGTGATCTAGGCGCCAGATGGGGCGGGGCTCTTTTACAAAAATAATAGAATAATAATCACCATCTAATACTCAAGTTCAATATTTTATGTGTCATCTAGTGCATCCGACCACCGGAGCTGAAATGACGATCGACCCTATGTCGCTCACACTTGTCAACATAGTATTGTGTAGAACATATAACGTTCAATAACTAGAAACGTGAATTTGCCATCTACATTCCTGAATCCTTTGCTATTCCGCGGCAATAAATATTTGTGTGTGTAATCCGATTGTATCGGCCAAAATTAATTGAAAGTAAGGCAAATAGAACTGAGGTGTAGGAACTGGCTAAGAAGATTCAAGACGCCAGATATAGCAGATACTTACTCTACACAAAATCCTTTAACAATATCTTAAAACACACCCCAAAGTGACCACAATATAAAATAGATATCTTTATCTTGAGAAACAACGAGTGGCCCGCCCTCGCTTCGCTTCGAGAGTGTAACACAAAATTATAATCGACTTCTTTAAATTGTCGTTCGGTAATAGTGTGGCTTTCCTTCACTGAAAATAAAAGAAAGATTAAGAGTAATAATTAGACAGAAGTAGTGAGAGAGAAGAGAGAGAGAGAGAGAGAGAGAGAGAGAGAGAGAGAGAGTGGAAAAGAAAGAATATACAAACAATCAAATTTTTCCTCTTTATATTATAATAGTGTAGATATAGACTGAGTAAACAATTAACAAAGTGTGAATGCTTAAAAAAATTTAATACGTAACTAAAAATATAATTATTTTTTTATAAATTTAGAGCTCGTTAATATTATGTAACGGCGTATTATGTCCCAATATACATAAAAATATATTATATTCTGCTTTAATTATGGTATCTAAAATCTCGTTTCCCTCCAAATTACTAGACTGCCAATCAATTTGGCTATTCTATATTTGGACTACGGTTAGTTTTATCCTTTTTGGACCGAATACATAAATCTATATCTATACTTAGGTATAATAAAATAGAAATGCCGGGTCATTTTACACACACATTAGAGGATTAAGTAGTGAAAGCTTACTGCAATGTGAGAAAAAACATAAAAAGATGGCGAACTAAATATGATTGTGACGTATTTTAAGTTAATAGAAAAAATATCTTCCATACAAACAAAAAATGGATTTTCTTACCCTCGTGATGAAAGCTTTAGCTTCCATCCTCTGGTATTGGTACCAAATAAACAATTTAACTTTTATAATATAAGGGCAATTACGATATCTATCTATATATAAAACAAAGTCGAGTTTGTTCGAACACTTATAAGAAAAGAACGGCTGGACTGATTTTTTGCCTACGTCCCGAATAATAGCAAATTAAAAGCATTGTATATTAAAAACATTGGAAAATTGAGGAAAAACATTTTCCTGTAAAAATGTTGATGGATTTCGTATTTGTCAAACATTTATTCATCCAGTCGATACGGTAAACTCTCCCCTTAAATTAAAGAACGTATTTAATTAAAGGTTTCGAATCGACGAGATATATACTCAATATTCGGATAATGGCGTATTTTAGATTTTAAAAATGTAGAATAATCACACTATCTTGGGGACCTCAGATATCTATTACCAGTCGTAAGCTTTTTGCCGCGTTGGGTTCCTTAAGACGATGTAAGAACCTGTTACCAATTAAGACTAAAAATGCACTTGCCAATTCACTTCTTCTTCCTATCTTAGACTATGCCGATACCTGCTACTTAGACCTGACACAAGAATTATTTGACAAGTTGGAACGATTACAAAACATGTGCATTAGGTACATATTTGGGTTAAAAAAGTTTGACCATGTATCTCCATACCGTTCACAACTTACATGGCTAACAGTAAAGCATCGTCGTTACTTCCATATCCTTTCCACCCTTTATTCTATTCTCTTCAATCCTCAAACTCCAGTGTATCTTAAAGAACGTTTTACCTTCCTCGGTTCAGACACCCAGACTTCTTTTTGTCTACGTTCCAGAAATAATAATAAATTAAAAATTCCAACAAGCCATTCCCGCTGCTATAATGAATCTTTTACAGTTAAAAGCGTGGAACTGTGGAACGCGTTACCGTATGACTTACGTCATTCAAAGTCATTAGCCATTTTTAAAAAACATTTAAAAGATTATTATTTGGCCTTGCAAAACATACCATAAAATTTATTTTATTCTATTTTAAAATATTTTATCTATGGAAATTATATAGGTATATAGGTATATATAGTTATTAAATATTGCATTATATATATAATTTATTGTATCTATGTATAATATATAGATTTAAAAATATGAAAATATATATGTAAACTTGTAGTTTTATTGCTATTTATGCACTATCTTATACTATTAATATAACTTCTCTTATACGCCTAAAGGTTGCCTGTAAGAAATCACTACAAGTGATAAGGCCGCCTTTGCATGCGCTTTATCATACGCACTGGCTTTATGTAATTTTTATTCTTGTTAATTAGGTGTGCAATGAAGAATTCATTCATTCATTCAATAATTTCAGTAATGAAAAAGGATTATATTGGTTGCCAAATATCTTTGCGTGCGTTCAAAAAGACATTCATTGATTGCTAGACGGTAAGTTTGTCGGGTCAGTTAGTTTTCAATAAAACAAAACTTTGAAATATAGTAATTCACTGTGCCAGCTTAAACGGCAGTTGAGGGAATTACGTCTCACTCCTTTCTGTTTCCTCGAATTCCAACTAACTCTGCATTACAATTTTAATGTTTTTATTTGTATCGTGAGTTAAAACAAATATTATCGACATAAAATAACTTTTGCCAAGAATAAAAGTAAACCGCGGGTTAAGGTAAATCTTTGTTTGGCTATTAGTTTTGTTTTTGTTTATCTTAAAAAAAATAAAGTTTCAAGAACTATAACAAGACTACGTAAAAAAATTGCCCTAAAAAGGACGAAACAAGAAAATAAATCATATAGAAACCCAGAAATGCATAGCAATATAAATGGTCAAGGCAGATCCGTGGTCACACCCATGTATGTTCCAATTCATATAGTTAATATTGGCATCCGGTGCTAGTTCTCCCTTATCTAGGGTTATGAGAGTTGTTAACTTTATCACTTAGTTTAGTTAAATGTTAGATATTATATAGGTCAAGCGTTGTAAACATTATAAAAGACCCTGTAAAGTTCCACTTGGGTCCAAAGCATAGCACTGTTCAGCTTCCTATTTAAATTCCATTATACTTATTTCAAATTTTAATCTCGTTACTATTACTCTTAAGTGATAGATATACTCTGCTACTAAGCAGTGATGGCCCAGTGGCTGAGACTTCAAGTCTTAGTTGGGAGGTCCGAGTTCGATCCTGGGCTTGTCTTTTCAGAGTTATGTGTGTTTTAAGCAGTTAAATATCACTTGCTTTAACGATGAAGGAAAGCCTCGTGAGAAAACCTGCACTCCTGAGAGTTCCCTAAAGTTCTCAAAGGTGTGTGAAGTCTGCCAACCCGCACTGGGCCAGCGTGGTGGACTATGGCCTAATACCCTCCCCATTCTGAGAAGACCCGACTCAGCAGTGGGCCATTGACGGGTCATGGTGATGATGACTATTACTCTGTGGTTTTGTTATAACTGTGAATGTACAGTTTTTTTTATATCCAAATTTTCATGCATGGTTTTAAATACCTTGACCTTACCCAATCTGACATAACACTTTCAGTTGTCTTGTCTTCTTTGATTGGATGGCTTTCAGTTGCGCACTACGTCTGTGCACAAAGTACTCTGCCAATGTCACGTAGTAAGAACGAAACACACTTGTGGAGGATTGACCGGTGAAAATATACAATACTTAATTTATTATCCGTCATCCATTACATGTGAGGATTTTACCTTGTTAGTTTCAATCTACAACAAAAAAAAAACACACACACTCGTTAGAAATTAGTAAACCACCACCATATATCTAATTACAAATTAACAACTAACTACAATTAATATTTACAATTTAATTTTATTATGTTTAACAAATTTGCACACAAATTTTACATAACGAGGATGAGATACTAAATTGAGGAAAAAGTTAACATTGATAGGACGAGGAATAGATAGAGGAAGAGCATCATAGAGATTACAGAGAAGCTTAGGGCAAGAGAACAAGATATGAGAGATGGATCCTTCATCCAGACCACACTCACAAAGTGAATTATCCCGAATCCTTAATTTAGCCAGATGCACTGGGGTACATGAGTGTCCAATTCGGATACGGCTGATAGTCGAGATGACCCATCGAACCTCATTTTGATGACAAAAGAACCAGGGCCTTTGTGGAATATCATGTTGGACTGAAGCGTAATGTTTGCCTTTAACACATTTTGATGAATCCCACATTGACTTCCAGGAATTAAGAAGGTCAATTTTCGCAATCGAACGGAGATCCTGTGGATGATTTGCGTAATGAGACAAAGTGCCTAGTTCTATCGCTTGTTTAGCAAAAGCGTCAGCAGTCTCGTTACCGACGACACCTGAGTGACCAGGGATCCAAGCTAGTACCACAGACAAACCTTTCTGATAACAAGAATACAATACTTCCCGAATTTTGAAAATAATTCTTACCTTACTGCGGAAGGGGTTGTCTTTAATAGTCTGAAGGCAGCTCAAAGAGTCAGTCAATATCAAAGTTTGTCTAATGTTATGAATTTCTACAAAGGTAATAGCTTCTAAGATTGCTATAGACTCTCCTGTAAAAACAGATGTTTCTGGTGGACACTTAAATTGGAGAGAAATATTAAATTTTGGGATCCAGCAAGCTGCACCGACATACCCATTTTTTGATACTTTAGAAGCATCAGTATAAATTATTAAATAATCTTGCCAGTCTGTATCAACAATTTGCCGGAATTTAATGTTAGCTTCAATTGTATTTTTGTTTATTCCAAGATTTGACAAAACGGGAGAAAGATGCACTAATTCTTTGTAGGAAGAAGAAAAAAGAGGCAGTCTAGGAGAAGAGAGAATTGGATGAGGGAGACTTGTAAATTTAATAAAGCTTTTTAATAAGCAAGTGGGTGACTGATTTGGTGTTAATTACCTATGTTAAAATAGAAATACATTGAATATGATATATTGAACCCGTGCGAAGCCTTCTAGTATCATTTATTTGTTACATAAGGTAAAAGAAAATTTATTTCATTTAAATAATTTGTTTTTAAAAGATACTCCAAAGGAAATTTAGCGTGATTGCTTCAATTTTCGCGCATAAAGACAGTCGTAATAAGTAATATTTATCAAACGCTACTGAAAATATATCTCGAAGACTTAGAAGTTGTTAACGCCCGCAGGTGTGCACGTCGGCTCATCTCGAGCGAAACATTTTTCTCTTACAATTTCAATTCGTATTTTCGACGAGAAAATCCTTATATTTATGGCGTTGCTATAAGCACACCTATTAATTTTAATATTTTCATCAGTATGTATTGCGATTTCATTTTCCTTTCAATACGTACCCGGCGGTCACCGCCGCTAGAGGATTCGAGTAAAAAACGTTAAATTTTTGCTCCTCACAAACTTTATTAAAAATATTTAAATAAGTTAAATTAATGCACATGATAGCATCTACTGTTCTCACCAATGCTTTTCAATTAATAAACCACAGCACGATGAACTGAGAGTGACAGCAAGATGTCGTTCGCTGGAAATTTCGCGAGCCTTCGATGTTTGACATATGGGAAAAGGACGGAGTTAGGCAAATTTATGTGTTCGAGTGGGATGGTTATAACTCTAGATCTTTCCAGTGGTTGTCAGAATAATCTTTTAAGATTGCTAGAATCAAGTAACGAGAAGTTTCTATGTTAAATCCTATATGAAGCGTTGTACGGACGATTGTAAGTCAGTCTATTACTCGATAGTAAAGAAGAGAGTTCGAAGAGATATCGAAGTGTAGAGAAAGGGGTGCCTAGTCATAGTGGTGGAATATTGTGAAGTGCATAGCGAATAACGAAGCATCTATCAATTTCTTCCAATCCCGAACTCAAGCTCGTAACAATATTATGATTTTTATTTTATTTGCTACTATGTTAAAATTAAAATAATAATTTTGAGTTCGACCACAGACAGATGATTGGTATACTGTGGGACTCCTTTTTTCGAATAATTTTATTATAAAAGGTTTTTGGTTTCATACTAATAACTTAAATGATTTGCTACATGTTATTTATAAAAACATATAAAAATTAAGACAAAGATTCATCTTGATGTCTGTTACCAATGAAATTGTGCAAAGTAAATAATTCATAAATAAATAAGCTCACGATCACAAGAATCCCGTTATCGCAACTTGCGAATACTTAAAGTATCTTCCTTGATTTATTACTGAAAATATACTTGATGGATCACGGAGCCAGTCGGTGCTAACAAATGGAGCAACATTTTTATCAGTTTATAAACTACTAGTCAACACGACCCGACTCTGCCCGGGTGCAATTTATCACATGTTATTTAAGTTTAATTTAACATTTTATTTTTCAACTTAATATTGCAATAAGACGAACTCCCATAAAATTGTTTTATCCTCTATTGCTATATCTATATATTGGTATATTGCGATATCGCTTTATCACTAAATTTACCATTCTTATTTTCAACATAATATTGCTATGTAATGAACTGTCATACAAACTTTTATCCCCCATTAGAAGAAAAGCCCCCAAGAGCTAGCCTCTTATATATAAATATATATAGATATATTGCGATATAGGTTTATCGCTATGCTTTACATTTTAATTTTCAACATTAACATTAATTGATATATGACTTATTCTTAAAGACAAAAATAGTCCCATTTCCTATTTAGTTTATTTTTATTTTATTTACATTGGAAAAAAACTATTTTTATTTGAAGATTTATTGGGTTCTAACAAATTAGCGTGTTGTAATTACCAATACGTATTCTTGTAAATGATGTTATCTTTTAATTTTTTTCGCTAAGTCCGCTTTTTTCAAAGGTATTCAATGTTAAACTACTAACTATTGAACGTTCTACTAAAAACTTGAATAAATTTGAAACAAGTGCTCAGCAAAAAATTATGGTAAACCTTAAATACATAATATAAGTAGTAACGTAAAATACTCACTTAATTTGGATGAAACCTGTGAGTGAGTAAGTATATTCTCTATTAGCTATCTTATCTCTCTACAGTTCTGAAAAGCCCGTTGGGAAACACTTGGCTGCGAAGACAAATGGAATCCTCCGTGACTGTCGAACGCGGTAATTGTAAAATAACACGCTCTAATCTTCTCCAACAAACTTCCCTTTTGATTAATGTTTGCTGTTGTTTTTGTTTATCTTTATTATATTTAGTCAAGGAAATCACTATCACTACTTTGTCAGTGGTGTGAAGTAATAACTAATGTACATCAAATTGTAGCTTAGCCGGTTATTATTACATTGTGCTTATTTTACTTTTGACGAAGTAAAACGAATTAAATTGATCCTATTTTTTCTATATCAATCATAGCTCTAAGAAAATTGTAATGTAAGAAATATGTGTATTTACTTCCTATCTATCAAGTATTATAAGCAAAGATCGTTGTCCCCATTAATTATTTTTTAATGTGTATAAATGTCGTAAAACTTTCTGAAAGCATAAAGTAAAATACTCAATTATGGCCAACGCGTTTAATTTGTGACTCAAAGACCACAGAGGGCGGTAAGTCGCAAATTTAAAGATGTCTATTAGCGTGCTTAAATTACGATACAATGGCTAAAAAGAAATTCAGGATAATGTCATTGACATCAGTACAATACTTATTTATTGTATCGGTCGTTTAAAGATCTGATATAATATGTCGCTATTATTTTTTATGGAAAACATTTTTGTGAAATGTTAAACGGCCGTTTGAATTATTTTTCGCCTAGTAAAACTATTTTTTTTGTCTTTATTACCAGTATCAGTATAAGTGTCAATTACAGTTTTATTAGCACTATATGTGAATGACATCTCCTTTTTCATTTACAACGCTTTCAGTATCTGAGTACCATGTGATGTTCAGAAATGAGGTTACCAAATGGAATAGATATAGCTTTCATTCTACCGCTTCCGCCCTAACTATGTACGACAAATAAAAGCTCTTATGTAAACGGGACCGTGTCTGGATTTAATTGAAACGGACGCAACTCGACGCGGCTCCATTCAACATCAAATGTGTTGAACATGTCCAAACGGCCACACACAGACACGGCCACACGATGCACTAATTACCAGTCACACTCAAAAATAGAGTGACATCTAGTGGGGCATGTCATATTGGCTTATCAATATCCACTTATACTCACTTTGGCATAATTGATCCGTGAAAACATTATTCCGGTTATGCGAGATGTCAAAATACATAACACATATGATTAATTTAATATAAAATTTTCAGCGTTTAGCAAATTGTTAGCATTTCGTCTAGTTAACTAAAGATTTTTGGTTTATACTCAGTGTAATATGTGTGTATAAAAACATTGATAGCCTAGTGATTAAGACTTCGGTGTCTTACTTGAGAGGTCCGAGATTATTCCCAGACACACAGTGACGACTTTTGCGAGTAGCTTTAACAATTAACCAGACACTGTTCGGCTTCACGCCTCCTCATATATAATTAATATTGCGTCAAAATACTTTAGTTTATTACAATACATTTTCCTCGTATTTAATTATACACTCCAAGTGATGGATGTTTAGGAAAAAAGATTTGAGTAGCAATTTCAGTGAATCCTTCCTATCCTATTTTCAAAATTAGTTTATAGACACAGTTTTTTACAATTTTAGCTATATGAAAATTATATCACACAGTATCGCGGAAAACGAACAAATACTGTAAAACTAAAAATGCTTCACAGTGGAGTCCCAGCATTACGACACCACACTTTAATTCTGTCCTAGTACAAACAGACATCTAAACATGCAAACTTTCATGTTTATAATATGGTAGTGTTAGGTTTTATTAAAATAGGTATATTCTAAAATATCGACGTTGGACAATTATATACTAATTGGAATAATTTGATCGAGTAAGCGTTATTAAATTATTTAAAGGGCAGTTTTAAATATTAACTTGGCAACATTTGGACTGCGATCCCAATTGTCATTATAGTGGGAATAGATGAGGGGGGGTTTTGTATTATAAAAAGGATGATTTTGCGCAATAAGGTTTAGTTATTCTCGGAACTCGTGTAACTTCAGTGTTGTGTATTTAAAGTCGTCTTTTTTAGTGTAATCGTGCTGCTAAGTTACACCGCGTTAGCATTTAGTAGGATAAAAAATAGTCTCCATTAGAAAATTCAGTTAAAAATTCTTGTCTTCTATTATGTAGGTAATTTAGATTAAAAACTTGTAGGGAAGAAGCCGCTAAAAAAATATATCTTCCAAAAAATATAGGGTGTCCTTTCGTTTCACTCCAACACTTACATATTACAGGCTCCAATTCATTCAAATGATACCAATTGAAAGGAAATTGCTTTTCACAGTCTATAAAGTATCTGTTTGTCCCGCGAAAAGTTTGATAAATTCAATTTTCAAGCGGGTAACTTCCGTGTCTGGGCGGTTCAGGCTTGATACTTTTTGAATAAATTCACCGTGATTCCGATCGATAGTATAGAAAACTGGAAAAGTTGTTGCACAGGACGGAATATAATATTTTTCTCGTTACAGACGACTCGAAAAGTTAAAATAATTCCCTCTTTTGTAACCATATAAAAGTCTTTTAAATTTCTTATTTACGACTTCATTGCATTTATTAAAATGTAATGGAACTGATTTTTAGTCATAATTTAGCCAGTAAAGCAATTTTACGAGACTAACTTTTGACTCGAGTCTCCAGAGTTTTAAATGACTCATTTCATTATCTTTTTATTTTCGTTGAGCTAAACTTTATACATAAAAGTTAAGCGGTGTAGAAGTGATTAAAATAAATATTTCGACAATATTGGAATATGAATTGGAAAAATTAACACTTTCATAAGCATTTAAAACATATGAAATTGATAGTTATGAGGAAATGAAGAAATAATTAAAATTCGTTCATGGATAAAGGATTAGTTTACGCGGTGAGCCGCTCCCTTCAAACCTTTCCCCAAATCTGGTAGAGAGCAGAGACCAGGACTAATCGGGCCGGATTGTTGCCCTTCAGCCAATCCACGCCCTGAATCAAGTAAATGAGAAAACTTTCTAATTGGAATTTCAAATGGGCATCCGTTTATCTAGACGAGAACAGCCGTACATTGACGGATTCCTTTCATTATGTACCTATAAAATGTAATAATATAAGGCATTTTATTTTTTTTAGACTATCTAACATATATTTAGTTAAGACAGTAAGTCCAGGAGCTTTTTACATGTTAATGACAATCGCCTTAACTGATTAGTTTATTAGTATGTAACTGAACTAAGCAAAAAAAGTAACGACTCTTATAATACTCGATAAGAGATCCCCTAAATAATTTTACGAAGACCAACTCAAACAGCCATAGCTTTGATTGCATTGACCAAGAAGTTTGATTTTTTACAGCTGTAGAGACCGCAGATTTAAATTTTTTCAATGCTTTAGATAAGTATTTTTAAAACGTTCCTGATAGAAAGATATTGCCGTATATTAGAAAAATACTTTGGGTTTTATTATCTCTTATTATTTAATTTTGGTTATCATCGTGAGAAATATTAGTAAGATCAAGAATCAGAGACATAACCATTTATTTATTTTGGACATAATAATATGAAAGACTAGTCGATCCGTCCCAGCTTCGCACGGATGCAATTTAACACGTTTATTCATTTGAATATAACAGAAAAAAATATTCAATTTTCAATATCTTGCCATATAAAATATTCATGCGTTCAATAAACACTTTTGTTATTATCTCACAGGAACTATGATTCGTAGTTTATGTATTCATCTAGATTATAAAGTACCTATCTGTAAATCAAATTTAAATGAAATCTAAACATCCAAATATCAAATATATAAACTCACATTTATAATATTATTAAATAAGATTATATTCTTTCTATAAGTATGACTGATGTATAATAAGTCAAATCTATTTAGACGGATTATCATAAAAAGGTTTCACATTTTAATGATTGAGACGGTTATATTTCACGATACATAAGAGATTTTGTAAAACTTACTCTGCCGATGGTCGAGTAAGTCCGGAACGAAATTGGCAATCCTCTTTCACAATGGACCGTAAAATGGTTTTCCGTTTTTGTTCGACCGAGCGGAGCGCTGCTCGTTGATTCACCGGACACGTCGCGCGGTGGGTATCTCTAGGTGGGTGAATTCGTTGAATAACTCTTTTACGTCCCTTCACCTGGACATACTTGCTACTTTGCTATTAATGATCTCCTAAATTTTCTAAGGAATCGGATCTTTCTAAGACGTTGAATTCACAATATGCCCACACCTATCAAAAGCATTTAGATTAATTGAAGAATTCATATACCTAACTAGGAGTTTGTAATCCAAATTGCTAGTAACCTTTTAAAATAGTATAAAGCAAAGTAGCCTTTTTTAAACTAAGTAACAAATTTTGATTCATTTCACTCGATTGTTTTTGTATAATTTGTAGATATGTTGTATTAAAATGTCTGAAGTACGTGCGATGCAGTAGAAGATAACTATTAAAATATATTAAATAATTTATGGTACTCTCGAGACATTTTAAGATAGGCAGATCTATCTTAGGATTAAATGAAATTTTTGATGGTAAAAAAGAAAGGATGTTCCTACTAGAAGTATCATATAAAGATAACGGCTAATTTTGCTATATAATGCGATAAAAGGGTCATACACAATTTAAATACAACCAGTAATATTTGAAAAATCAACACTCAATCTGTGAAAAACTCCGTGCGTACTTTTTGAAATAATTAATAATTTTAATGGTAATCTGTCCCAAAATGTTTATAAAGATTAAGTGTTGACTATATTATACAATAATTCTTTTTAAAGATTACTAGCAGTTTGGATTTGAAACTACTAGTATTTGATCATAATTTGAACCCACGACTTTACAATCATGTATCCTACGCCTTTACCACTGAGCATTTACATATAGTCACAGAATTTATTTCGCTAATTATAAAGCTTAGTCTTATAAAGTGTGTATGTCGCATCCAACTAGCTTAATTGGCCGTTCAATCAATAGCCCAGGCTCTCAACCAAACAGCGCCGTCTAACTAGCGGCCTGAATGATATTCAGCCATTTGACCAATCATCTAGGCAATTTGACCAATCAAATAGACTTGGACCGATGACGATTTATAACTTGCCTAGCCAGTTTATTTCTAGGCGCCGAAACTGTACAACAAATTTGATAATGTTTTCCAAAGTTTCTCCAGCGATATCAAAAAAAAAGACTTCCTTTAACCCACCCAGAAATAGGAAAAGGTTGGTTAGGTTAGGTTAAGCCAGCCATCAAAGTTAGGCCTGGAGGTCGCGGAGCGCCAGCGTGTTGGGCGCGGGCTTTAAACTTCAACGTTCATACCCTGGGCGTCGCAGACGGCGGTTAAGTCGGTGGTACAGGTCGCTCGGGGTACTCCTCTGTAAACTGTCCTCTGTGAAACCACGCGACGTAGGCTAGCACCTGCTCTATCTTAATATTTCCGATTAAATATATTAAATAAAGAATTTCTTATGTCAAATGTTTCATCTTTTTTATTTCCGTCACATATACATAAAATTCATAGCAACGAAACCCAGGAGTAGATTTATACGGCGTTTCTTCTTACCTAGGCATCTAAACTTCTTACCTATACCGCTTGTTATACGGCATTACTCAACATTAAAATAAATTACACGATGACTGTAAAGCAGCGGGACAGAGGTTATAATATAAACACTCTTCTTAAAATAAAACAAAAGGAACTATTCGCCGAGACTAAGTTATCTGCAGAGTTATTAACTGTCTTTTACTTTAAAAGTCTACTGGCTATTCTTTGTGACAAAGTTACGTAACGATCGCTCAGATGATATTGTAGCGCTCGAGCTACCAAGCACAATACACAGCTAAAGAAGCCAGTTGAAATCTCTGCCATAGACAGTTACATGCAATATCTTTACTCACCAGACCAATGTTGTTGTTTGCAATAATCCCGTCGCGCGTCGGGGAAAACTCATTTCCAACGAGGCGTTCTATATCGTTTAGCTCTGCACTGTATTGTTATTATAATATAAACAAACAAGCATTTACAACTACAAATTTAAAGAGTAAATAATATTTTGGTAACAGTCCGATTCAAAATTAGTTTGAAGTAAGTCAGGATAAATCGCCTTTTATATGAAGCAGGAAAAGTATTGAAAGTATAATAATCTCTTTTATTTCTCTTAACGGTAACGGTTTTTGAAATCCACATCTAAATCCCAGTCTATCACGCTCCTCTCTCGGTCACTGCATAGTTAACGAGTAATTGCTGAAATAGTCGTTCAAAAAATGTTAGGCTAGGTCCTTTCAAACGTGCCTATTTAGTATTCGAGGGTAGTTCCTTTTATATTGTTTCAAGTTAGTATTATAGTGTCCTGATTAAGGACTAATCTAATCTATCGTAGTTGTCGAGGTCAACCTGTGCCTGTGTCTCATGCGCCAAGCACTTCTCAGCTCTGTCTAAATTGCATATTATTATCATATCTTGATTGTTACTGCGCAGTATAACTTTCATAAACTAAGCAGTACTATGTGGCGCGCAATTTTAAAATGAAAGTTCCTGCGCCACACCCTATGTAATAGAAGAATAGAACGTCATAGCCGAATAGGATAATTGTCGTCTTAAATAGGTTAAAATTAAACATTAGAAACGTTTTGTGGAAATAAGTCAAATGCGTTCACATTCTTAGTTTTTATCGGTCTTGTTTATTAATTTAAAATATTTTAAATGTTCATAGAAAATGTTCACAGAAAGGTAGTGCGCCCACATGCGTAAAAATAATAGATGCTGTGAGTAAGTAGTTAGGAGTATCCGAGGGAATTTTTGTATGATTTCGATACCAGATATTTATGTCGATTTAATTATTATAGATATACAAAACGCATTTACTATTAGGAGGGCTTACCAAACTATATTTAGGACTTTTTAAAAGATTAGATGCTGCTCAGTAGCTCATAAAGACAATATAATAAAGACACACCCTGGACAGAAACCGAGCAAATAATATCAAACACAACAATCAATCCTTTATAATGGAACCAGCATCACAGCACCAAACAATTGCAAAGACACCAATTGTTACATGACGACATTTTCTGACAACTGGCTCAATTCTATCAGAACAGAGGTTATATGCTGTCTCGGAATACAATAAGTACATGGAAGAACTATAAGTGTCCACGTTAGGTTGACCTTAATATTGAAATAGTGGATAATCCTTTAAATTCATCTAGCAAGATCGAATCCTATTAAATATTTAGTGAAAAAAGTTGGGTAAAAGACGCTTTATGGTAAATGTCGTGAAGTAGATCAAAATCAAAACGATAAAGGGCACCTTCCTCTGAATTCTTAAACATATCGGACGGATATAATAAAGGTGATCGTATAGCTATTTACGTGTGTAGAGCATTGGAATAGTAAAAGATCGTAACGAAACATTTCAAAAGTATCCTGAACATTTGGGTGTTGGTAATGCTGGTCACGTCCGGGTAACAACGGGAACGATGCCGAGTAACCCGGGGTTTGTTGTGATATCGCTGTTTTTCTAAACTAGGTACCTGATTCCACTAGCTAAGATTCCAGTCTGTGAAGATAATATTTCATATTCTTAACAGGATTTCCGAGGTCAGTAAATAAAATTGTATAAATTGGTTTTGTTACTTAGTAAATAAATATTGTGTTCTTATTATTTCATAATAATTTTGTTTACATTTTCATTATAAGTACGTATTCTACTGGGTTCTTGAGTGAGTCTTTACAATGTCAATAAAGTAAATTTGTTGATGTTTTCATAGAGATATTGTTAAACCATATAGACTATTGCCAATGGAATTATAATTAAACACGATTATCATAATCAATATTCATTTATTATTTTAATATATTACTAATATTACAAAAGTAAAAGTTTGTATGTTTGTTACTCAATCATGCGGAAACGGCTAAACAGAACGGTAATGAAATTTGGAAGATAGATACTTGATAATCAGGATTGACATATAGATTACATTTTATAATTCAGAGTTCCTACGGGATATTGTTAAAATATGTTTACTGTTATGAAAGTCTAAACATTTTATTCATTAAATATATTGAGACTTAATTGTTTTTTGATAAATCTAAGTATTCGCATTGTACGTGGTAAATTCAAGTCGACTAGTAATATAATATGGAATACAATAATTTAAAATTAGACATTACATTCATATTTAATATAGGTGATAGCAAAATTTATGTAATAGTGAGAAATGTTTTGGTTTCCTTAAATTCAGTGTTAATTTTTTTTTTTTGAAAACAGAAAATGTATATAATACATGGTAAGTATAATAAAAGAGTAAAGTTCTCATTTTGGCGTAAGGGATAGAGGTTTGAATAGTGAACGAGGAGATAAAAGAGAGTCGTTACTTGTTTCGCTCCCTCCCCCTCTAGTATTCTTTGTATTATGCCTTCAGGAACAGACGCCGCAGAATACACCCAGACCGCGACAATATATTGCTACATAACTAGTATAACACAACACTACTGACAAAAAAATACAATTTTGAATAAGGTGCATTTGTATTTTTTGTTTGTACTATGAACAATACTATTCAAAATATTCTCTAAACTTAAATCAACATGAAAGTAAACAAGAATTACAAAAACTTAATAGTTATATCTCGGTGATTTTATGATGAGAAAGAGGAGGAATATTGAGAAACCTTGGACTTATGACCAAGGTGTAGGCTTAAGGAATTCCTTTATTCGATCGAGACACTCACCTCCACTGCTCAAGCTCTCTGTTCAATGCCAAGGGTAAACTCATATAAACCTAACCCTACAAAAGACGTGGTAACTAAATTATAAGGTACTCACGAGATCTTAATCGGACAGCTCTCCCAGCACTAACACAACACTGCACTTAACACTTCACTAGCACTTTCTAGAGACTACTTCACTCCTTGAGACACCGCGCAAAAGTAAGACTAAAGTCAGACTGTCGATGGCATATAAAGAGTCGATACTGTCAAAATGACGAAAGTGACTACAACCTACTCCAGCGTCATAGATGGCGATGACGATTCGATTATTCGATAAATAATCGTTTACTGTTCTCCGACATATATTATAGAATATTCATAACACGCATATTTCTATAATATAAGCCAATTACTAATATTATAAATGTGAAGTTTGTATGTGAAGGTTTCAATCACACGACAACGGCTGGAAGGATTTCATTGAAATTTGACAAACAGATACTTTATAACCTGGATTGACATAAAGGCTATTACATGCTTTTATCCCTGAAAAAATCGAGAGTTTCTGTAGGATAATAATAAAATTTGTTTAATGTCGTAAGCGTCTGACATTGTATCGTATATTTTGATAAATGTTAGTACTATGTGTGGTAAATTGCACCCAAGCGAAGCCGGACGGGTCGACTAGTAATTAAATAAAACCACAAGATGCAGCAATACGCCAATTACTTCGGTTTGTTGAACTGTAACTATCTCCAAACTATTGATGTGTTGCCTTGTTAGATAAGATAACAATTATAAACTACTAACGACTTGCCCCGACTTGCTATGGTAGTTGTGTATTTTATGCCAAAATGTTCTTTTCTGTCGTAGAGTCACATCAGCTTGCAAAGAGATTAAATAGCGTTATCGATGAAAGCTCCCAGGTTGATTTTTTCGACATTCAACAATCTTCATACACACTTTAACCTTCCACATAAATCACTCTTTCAATTGGAGAAAACCGCATGAAAATCCGTCCAGTAATTTTTGAGTTTATTGCGAACAGACGGACAGACAAGGCGTGGAACTTTGTTTTATTGTAGTAAATAGAATAAATGCCATTTGTCATTCTGAAAACATTTTAAGCTTTGTTATTGTCACGTCACCTCACCTATTGTTAGAGATAGAAGAAAAACGAGGTATTTAACTTTATATTAAATCATTATATCTATATCTATATCTATACTAATATTATAAAGAAGTAAGATTTGTATTTTTGTATTTTTGTATGTAACGAATAAACATAAAAACTACTGGACCGATTTCAAAAATTCTTTCACCATTAGAAAGCTACATTATTCCTGAGTAACATAGGCTATATTTATTACAAGAAAAAATTAAAGATCCCCAGAAATTCTCACTAAAACCAACACAAGGTGCAAAAAAATTAGCCATAAAATATCTTTCATCGCATACGCTGCGAAAAGTATTGATGATAGAACAAAAAAATGTTCTAGAATATTATAGAACGTATCAATATCTACAAAAAACTCCGCGAGACCATATGTCCAACTATTATAGTTATGTCACTATAACTACTTTTTTATATTTTAAAAGTTGATAAAAATGCCTATCAAAATCAGACCATGTTTTCTATACCTTTGTATTAATCCTTATCCAAATAAATTATTTCATATTCAAGATACACAATACCTGTAAATTACTTTTTAATTATTAAAATCGGACCTTCCATTCAAAAGATATTACGAAATTAAAAATATCAATATAAACAAAAAATACACGAGGACGCGACGGGCCAGTGTAGTTCTATCTCGGTGATACTCGAAGTGCAGCGAGTGGTAGCGAGTAACGCCGAGGTAGAGGGGCACCGAAATGCGGGAGAGCCAAAATGTTTTAAACTAAATATTCCATCCGTGCGAAGCCGGGATGGGCCCCTAGTAATATATAAATATACAATAATTCAGCTGTACTGTAGTCATATAATATAATCAAATATTTCTCTTAATTAACCGATCGCTTCAACTAATGCATTTTCTGTTACTAACGAAGATAAATAAACAAGTAGTGTTAAGGTATTGTTTATTAGATTTTTATTAATACATTTACTGCCGATCCTTCGCGAAGAAGTATTAGGCTACAGGTAAAAGATTTATCAATATAATTTTAGCATTTTTCACCTTTCAAACAACCTTCTTAAAATATTACTTCTTAAAATATTTCAAAACCAATAGCCGAGTCGGTCCAGCCGTTCTCAAGTTTTAGCGAGACTACAAACGTCTATTCATCTATACTATTATCTATACTTCTATATCTGTACTATTATACTAGAGGCCTGCCCTCGCTTCGCTCCGGGTATTTATAACAATATTATAATTGATGTCCTTAATTTGTTATTCTGTACTTGTGTAGTTTTTCATTATTTAAAAAATGAGAAAGAGTAAGAAAAAGTTATAAAAAGAAAAATAATAGAAACAAAAATAAAAGAAAAGCGACAGATGCTAAAAGAGGGAGGACAGACCAAAAATAAAATTGAATAGGTAAAGGAGAGAGAGAAAGAGATAATTGAAAGAAAGAAAGTAAAAAGAGACTGATCATACTGAACAAATAAAAATAAGAATTAAAGAGAGAGGATGAGAGACAATGATAGTATTATAAGAGGAAGAGAGATAGAAATACTATAGAATTTTCTCAATGAAAGAATTTTTAAAATCGGATTAGTGACAACAAAATGACCATATTCTATTAATTAAAAAATGTATATGGCAACACTAAATCACCTTTGTCACTCACGAATAGTGTAGTTTTCTTCAGTGAAAGAATTTTAAAAATCGGATTAGTAACAACAAAATGACCATATTAAATTAATTTAAAAATGTATATGGCAACACTAAATCACCTTTGTCACTTACGAATAGTGTAGTTTTATTCAGTGAAAGAATTTTAAAAATCGGATTAGTAACAACAAAATGACCATATTCTATTAATTAAAAAATGTATATGGCAACACTAAACCACCTTTGTCCCTCACGAATAGTGTAGTTTTCTATCAGTGAAAGAATTTTAAAAATCGGATTAGTAACAACAAAATGACCATATTCTATTAATTAAAAAAATGTACATGGGAACACTAAATCATTTTTGTCACTCACTAATAGTGTAGTTTACTTCAGTGAAAGAATTTTTTAAATCGGACTTGTAGTTCCTGAGAAACCTTTCAATTTACAAAATGGCCACCTTATGGCACTTAAATGGCCATATCTTTTTAATTAGAATATTTATGGCAAAACCACATAGCCTATGTTACCCGGAAAGGATGTACCTTCCTATCGGTGAAAGAATTTTCAAAATCGGTTCAGTACTTTTAGAGCCTATTCGCAACAAACAAACAAACATACAAATATACAAACATACAAACAATCAAATCTTTCCTCTTTATATAATAGTATAGAGTATAGATAAAGAAGAAAGATTTAATTGTTTGTATGCTATGTAACACGACTACTTGCGACCAAACTGTTAGTGTAGAGGGGAGGAGTGATTAAGAGTCTGGAAGATCAGACACGGATTTAGTTACTGCAGCAACTTTGTTGAAGACTAAGTACGTTTCATTCATATTCACAGAAAGAGACAACAAATTGTCTGCTTTCTGAATAATCATCATTATTACATTTTATCATAAAGGGTATAGGCGAATTTCTACGGTACATCTGCCCTTAGGGCTTTTTCTACTCGCACTTAGGGGTTCATGCCATTTATATCAAATGCAAGATTGCAGAAAAAAAAAACTGTTTTTTTTACCTTATTCTACCAATTCAAAAATTAATGATGTGACACTTCAAAATAGTATTTAAAAAAATATTGGAGATAGGAGAAAAAAAAATTTTTTTTTTTTATTAATTTGAAAACTGTTTTATATAATTGGCAGATAATTTGTCAAAATTATTTTTATTCATAACATTACAGATATTCCATAGAAACCCAGCTATTCCCTTTATTGCATCGATTTAGATGTAGCTTTTCTAAAAAAATCGATACGAATTAGATGCACTAGAATCGATTCTCGATTAAATACTAATACTAATTCCGTCAGTTAAATACTAATTCCTTTTCACATGTAAAAAAATTGTACACCATTTTTTTGTAGTGCGAGATTGAATCTTAATATAGATCTCAATCGGTTTCTAAAATTCAAAACATCTTTTTAGGGTTCCGAACCTAAAGGGTAAAAACGGGACCCTATAAGCTGTATCTTATGAGCACTTGAAATTATCACAAATGATGTATTTCTGTTGGCTATATAACAACAAATACTAAAAACAGAATAATATAATTATTTAAGGGGGTCGACTAGTTTTTTATATATAATAAGATTTCGATACAAAATAAATATTTATAGTTAAGATATTTCCAATTAATTTGTAGGGTTAATAAAACTTATTATAACCTTTCTTCGTTCGTAAACAGTCAACTACGAAACTTTCTCGAAATTAAGGTATATATGTTACTTTATAACACACTTACGCATTTATAACATTAGAAGCTATAGAAGTACTGCTGAAGAGGAATCATTTTATAAATGTAAAATATCGAAATTATTTGCGCGAGTGTAAGCGTAGTTTATAGAAAGAAATCTCATTCTATAATTTTGAGTCAATTCACCGATGTTGAAAACATTTTTTTATTACAAAGAAGTAATTACTTATAATTATTAATATTATGAATTTATGTTTTAGAAAAATCTAAGTTATCGTGGTCTGGTTGTTAATTCGTATACCTAGTAGTGATAAGCGTCAATAAAAGAATTCCATCGTTTGCACTATTCACCAGGCACTACTCAGACTCTTATTTATTTATTTATTACAGTATCACAAAAAATGGACTTAATACTAGCACTTTTGTATTCTGCCAAACTGCACAGCAGTTTGTCGGCAGTTAATGCTCTCATTCTTAAATTTTTTATAAAACATTTATAAATATTTTAAATAAAATAAAATATAGAAACAAAACTAGAAAAAAAGAAAGAAATAAACATAATAACCAAAATAAAACTAATTATAAAAAAGAAATAAACTAATTTAATAATGTGTACATGTTCTTTAGTGTATGTGTAGGTAGATAGTGTAGGTTGGTGCGTGTATATTTTGTACATGTATATACTTATAAAGGCACATCATGCGTCTATTCTGTATGTTATATATGTATGTGTAGTATGTGTACTAGTTTCAATAAGCATCGTCACATAATAATATGGCGATGCTTAATGAAATCAGTCGTTATTTGTATAATCATCAGTCGTTATTTGTATAATCATCAGTCGTTATTTGCATAATCATTTTTTAGGAAAAATTTCTTTAACCTGCGCTTAAATGTAAGTAGTTCACAACTTTGGGTGATCTTTGTCGGCAGTTCATTGTAAATTTTTGGTACAAGATATTTTCTTGTCCTCTTACCATAGTAATTAGTGACTTTAGGTATGATAAATCTTGTCTTATTTCTAACATTATATTTATGTGTTAACTGTATTTTATATGTGTCATTATTATGCTGTTCTAAGGCTAATAATTGTTTTACCCTACAATGAATCGGTAATATCTTACAGATAGAAAATAACTTATAATCTTGACGGTGTTTTTCTTTTACTTTGTCGATAACTAAACTTTTAATAAACATAATTTGTAATTGTTTGATATTATTGAGATAGTTTTTAAAAGTTCTTCCGTAGCTGCTTAACCCGTAAGATATTATCGACTCAGACATTGCAAAGTATATCATATATAAGAATTTTTTAATGAGACTATATTTTAAATGTTTGAATTTTATAAGGATTGCTCTAAGTTTTTTACAGACATCATACACATGTAATTTCCAAGAAAAATTAGGATCTATGATTAGACCTAGATATTTAAATATTTGGACACATTCAATTTTGTTACATTTACACATACGTCCCCCACGCGCACCATGCAGGCACTCGTAATCATGCCCGACAACACGAATATCGTGAGTACGATGCCCGCTCTGGGAGTATGGGGAACGTATGTGCATACATTTAGTCTTACTTACATTTATTATTAGTCCGTTATCGTGAGCCCAATTGACGAGTCGATCTAAGTCTTCTCGTATTATTTTGATGGTTGTATCTATACATTACACATACTATTAACATGCATTATATATATCCCACTGGTCCAAATACGGAACCAGTAGGCACACCATATTTAATACTTGCTTCATCACCTATTATGCCCTTAATAGTTGTCTTTAATGTTCTGTTAGTTAGATAAGCTCTAAACCAATTGTTTAGGGGTCCTCGAATACCACACTCGCCCATCGCTCGCAAAAGGTTTTCATGGTCCAACGTATCGAACGCCTTCCTGAAATCTATAAAAACTACTATTACCTGTTTCCTTTCGTTCAGACTGGAATTTATATCATCGGTGAACTGTGCAAGAAGGGTTGCTGTACTTCGTCTAGGTCGAAATCCATGTTGTGCGTCGCTGAGAATATAGTTTCTTTCTAAAAATTCAGATATTTGTTGTACTACAAGTTTTTCCATGATCTTATTAATAACTGAAAGAATGGCTATTGGCCTATAGTTAGGATAGTTTAAGTGGTAACCCTGTTTATATATAGGTCTAATTAGCGATAATTTTAATTCATTAGGATACACGCCCTGAGCTATAGACATATTAATAAAATTTGCAATTATTGGACTTACTTGTTTTTTTATGAATTTTTCTCACAATTTTCTATTTCTAACTGCCTATATTTATTTTTAGCTGAAATTATACATTTATTTAATTTATTTCTATATCGAGTATATTTTAAACGCAGTGTCATATCTTTTGGCTTTAATTTCCACTGTTTAAAGAGTTTGTCCCTCGTTAAAATCATTTTTTCCAGAGAATTACTTGTCCAAGGTTGTGTTTCTTATACCTGTGTCACTGAAATTGAGTTTTAGCGAAACTAACCAATGCCAATTAATTTTTGTGTATAAGATACATTTCCTAGGAACTGTATTCAATTCAAAAATGATACTAAATGTAACATTTGCTGTCAATAAATAAACCTATTAAGTAAATCAAAATATTTTTGTATTTAACATTATTGTACACATTACCTAGAAAGCGTATAATGATGCACGGATTATGAGTGAGAGCACCAGTAGGTATTGTGTAGGTAATATGTATATAATTTCGGTAACATATTGTTAGTTATAATTTTGGCAATATTTGAATACAATATTGTTTTTGGAGATTGCTTAATTATCACACCTCCTATGGAAATGGGTTTAAATTATTTCCAAACGGTTTTAATAAAACTTGTACGAGTGGTAGAGTTGCAAGTATGTAGAATACACCAACATGATTGATATCATCATAAAATTTTTAGTCTATCGCAAAAATATTACATAAAAAAAAATACCGCGCAAACTGTTCACTACCGATATAAAAGTTTTTGTGGGTGATATAAAACATAAATACGCAAGAACGGTTGAAGCTGATTTTTACCAAATAAAGATATTTTTATGATACATTTTGTGACAATTTTTACAATATACATGTTTAATAAAATTTGAGAAAGTCACAATATAGCGTGTTTCGCTAGAATCACGGATAGCGGCGCGTGGCGTCAGCTGGTGACGATAGCTACGCCTTATTAATATCCTTCATGTTACAGATGTCGATGTAAGAAGGTCAAAAGGGAAACACTATTTTATGAGAAAGTATATCTAGCAAATAAATCTAAGAATAAAATTGACTATCTTGGATTTACTAAAAATTATCAGAAAAGTAGGTATATTAGAAGACATTTAAAGATGTATGAACAATTTTGTACTAATTGCGTGTTTGAGGTAAATTCTAGTCGTGCTCTGAGGGCTCTGTACAAGACACAGTTTTCGGGTTATTTCCCTTACATATTGCAGCGTTCCTTTCTATGACTCTTGTGCTTCACTTACAATTATTGCTCTATTAGGGCACTAAGTAATAAGATATAAACCACTTGCTCACTCACGTACACAATCGAATATAGACACGTCGATCGGACAGCATTAACTAACACCCCTATAATTAAATATACTACAGGTATGCTAAACAAATAGATAGAGGTCGCCCCTGAAAAGGTTATTCTGAATGGTGTTATCTATTTAAAGAAACACAGTGAACAATCTGAACCAACATTTTGACTTAAGTTTTATATATTATAATTATTATCTTCGTATTTTTTATTTTAAATTATTATTATTTTGTATGTATTTTCCAATCACAGTTCAACAGTGACACGGACCTTTAGAAGGCGTGCGCGGAGTCGTAGCCAACGCGTAGAGGCCGTTTAAAAAATTTAATTTAAAATGTGATGTGACACAAACGATTATCCCTGTTTGTTCTATGAGAATGCATCCAAGGACAATTCCGGCCTTGTGTAGGACTATGGCAATATATGGAAACTACTAATGCTGGGCTATGGATTGGGGTGATAGTGGACTCGGTAACTAGTGCTATGGATAAAACTATAGTGCCTACCCGACAATGTTTTTTTTTTTTTATGATAGACAAGGGACAAACGAGCAGACGGTCCACCTGATGGAAACTGGCCACGTCGCCCATGGACATCGACAAAACAAGAGATACCTCTAGTTTTGTCGATGCGTTGCTGCCTCAAAGATAGAGTGAGGAGGGGGAGCGAAGAGAAGACTGCTGCGGTTTCAGTCAACTCCGAGCAAGAACTCTGTGTTCATTGGAATCGCAGCAGAAATGGGATGGGAGAGGGAGGGTTAGATCTGGCCCACATGCGGCTCGGCCGGAACGCGTCAAAGTCACTTGGCGGTCGGAATCGCAAGCTGGTGGTCGCAAGCCAGTCGGGGAACAGATCCCCTACCACCAAAGGGGTGCTGGGTTACTCGGCTCTTACGAGATGCTCTCCCAGCGGCAGAGGGGAATTGTATTCTAACCCGTCCCCTCACGGGTAATATATATTGAAGAATGCGTAGACGGAGACTCGCCAACTCATTAATAGGAGGGCCCCCGTGAAAGGTCGCTTATACGGTGTAACTAGAGGAAAACATTTGCTGAGTGACTTAAGGGTAGGTATGTGCATTGTGCACCCGGTATTCTACCCGATCATTGATCCCTCCCGAGGGGAACCTCACGTGCCAACTAACTACTTACGTGGCACATGTACCCTTAGAAGGTAAAGTTCTTGCGGCTCCACTTGATAGGCCAGCTAGGGCAAGCCAGAGGTAGGGGATCTGGGAGCATTCAGGTACGTGGGGTCGCTACTCCCTAACAGCGCGCCTCAAGCTGCACTGCCTATTGCAGTCAGTCATCCGACTGCAAAAGGCTTTCACTTAGAAGCATTTTTTTACAGATGTAAGGAATTGTAGATTTAATATTTCAAGTAAATACCATCACTTGTTTCTGTCAAAAAAGTTTTTTTTCTTGCAATGTAAAATCCTACTAATATTATAAACATGAAAGTTTGTAAGAACGTATGGATGTATGTTTGTTACTCTTTCACGCAAAAACTACTGAATCTTAGCTTACACATCAGAATAACACATAGGCTATAATTTATAATGATATAGTGTGAATTATCCAAAATATAGCGGGTGAAACCGCGGGACACAGCTAGTAAGTTTATAGTTTCATTATTTCGTAATTCTAAGTTAACAGGATATATTATTATCATACATATAATTTTCTAATTAACAACATATTTTTTGATTACACTGAATTAGAATTTTTATTTTCAGCTCTAAGTGATCGCAGATCTAAAATTTTTTATGAATTTCACGTTGATCTTCCTTCTTCTCAGATACCTCCGGGCGTTCTCAGTACAAACAGACAGACAACAAAAATGACCCTTTTTTTCTTGTGAGCCACAAATCCTAAAAATCACAAAGACCACTATATAATAAATAAATATTATTTATCAGAACGTAATTTTCATCACGTCTGCAAATGATGGTATCATTTTAGTAGCTATGTAACTGAAATATGTATTTTATTCTTTTTCACTAAAGTGTTTTTGTATTTTAATAACAATTGATTGTAGAAATCGATAGAAGTTGTATACAACTTTTTGAAGTATACTCATTAAGAACTGTTGATCCATTCGACATATTTCATTTAGTCTAGGTCACATTTCTTGCAGTTGATGGATGAGACATGAACTCAGAAATCATAATTTCATTGTTCTAGAGTCGGCATGAGACCATGCGTCGTTCAGTGTACGGCTTTGTTCTCGCAAGTTACGACCGTCCTCGCGGTTATCCAGGACCATTAGTAATATTATGTCTCCGGGTATTATAAGCTTACGAGCATCATATCTTATATATGATGAAGGTATATAGCTGGTACAGTTATCACATATCACTGTTGCAACTATAGCTCATTATAATACACTAGTAATAGACTCAAATACATCATTTAATACAATTACTGTATATCATTTAATATAGTGTAACAAACCTTCTAGCATTAAATCTGGTTCTGACAACAATAATTTTTAACACGAACTTTTTATTAAATACGAATACCTCTTGCATTTATAAATAACTTGCAGTTAATACTGTTTTCATCATCATCATCACGACCCGTCAATGGTCCACTTCTGAGCCGAGTCTCCCCTCAGAATGAGGAGGGTATTAGGCCATAGTCCACCACACTGGCTCTTTGCGAGTTGATTGACAGTACTGTTATAAGTTTAAAGTATATATATTTAAAAGCTTTATTTAATCGAAAATTTCTAAGCTATAGTTTTCATGATCTAATTAGCCGCTTGAAAACCACAGCTCATTTCTAACTCGAGACGGAGATTATCAATTTTCACAAGTTTGTTTAATTACAGATTTAACGTAATGTAACTTTGGTCGTATTTTTAGGACTTCAACTAGTCTGCCCTATACCCAACTCCTCAGCCACTTATAGCAGAAATTTTATATTTAGGCAAATTAAACATGAATATGTATTAACGCAGAGCATTTTTAATAGCGTTTCTATTATATTTATAAAGTAACTAAAAGGTAAAAGAGTTGTCTTTAAGAGATTGCTTGTAGCAATTAGACCGCATACCTTCTTCTATCTGTATATATCTTGTTATATTTTATTTCTTTCATGTGTGTACAATAAAGACTTTCTATTCTATTTTAACTATTAATGTTTCAGTCGGGGATTATTTATTTTTTTATTTTAAAAGTTATAGCCAATCCAATTAAAAATGTTGCGGTTATAGCTTATTAGCAATGATAGATATATAATCATAAGCAAAAAATAATTGTATTTATATATTTTAGACAATATAGATTTTACAGATTTTAGAAGAATATAAAACGGGAAATAAAATTCAAAACATCGATAAAGCATAGAGAGAGTTGAATTCGTGCGTCTATTAATTTGAACCACAGCTCTACGACTGAGAATTTCAGGATACAGATAAAATTGAAAAGCATATTTGTTCTATTTTGAGATTCAATTTTTTTAACCCTTTCAATTGTTTTTTTAGTGATTAGTTTTTTTTTTAAATCCTAAAAAAGCGATTAAGTCTGAGTTCTCACCAGAAATGTTTGTTAAGAACTAATAGGATCTGAGCGATACTAAGTTGATGAATTTAATTTACGTTATATTACGATAAACCAGGGTCGATAATTTTTGAAACCAAAAAAATAACAGTAGGATAAAACCCATTAGAAAAGAAGGGGAATATGATAAAAATAAAGGAAAAATAAATTACGGGCGATCCGAGTTCCGGAAGTGGGAGGGGGTGAGTTTTTAAGGGTAAAAAATGGTTTATCTCGATTTCCGGCAAATCTACGTCCTATGGAAAAAACTTAAACGGCAAAGTTGTAGATAATAAAAAGATCTACAACTTTTGTATTTACATAACCTCAAAATTTATGTAAAAAATTCAAAAAGCTTTTAAAAGCTTTTGATTTTATATTTATATCTTTTTCAAAAATTTGTTTTCGACGAAATTTGGTGAAAACTTACCTTATTATGTCCCGAATATACTGTAATTTATTTAATTTAAAATATTTATTTTTTCACCATATTTTGACTTAATATCAAAAAAGCACCCTAATGGTCAATCGAAAATTTTCGGGTCAATATATCAGCTTTTTTCAAAGAGTCGGTGGGCATTTTGTTCGTTGAAACCTCTAATTTCTGATCGTGCAAAAAAATATACATTACTATATATACTGTAAATGTTCTCAGAAAATGCAAAAAACTGAAAAAAACTTGAATACGAAATTTTTTTTTAATCACTATGTACTATGTCATCAAAAAAAGTGAATGCTGCTTTTTTTTTCTTAAAAAGTTTATTTATTAAACTTTCATGTCATAGAAAATATCATAAAATATAAATATACATGTAAATCATAATATTGAACTTAGATACTTCATTCTGATTAAGTTATTCATTATAATATTTTTAAGGTAACTCAGCCTGCACGTGTATTTTATTTTTAAAAACGATGTACACTGCTCTTCATCTTGAATACTGGCTAACGGTTTTTACAGCTGCTACGAAATAACAGGTATGTAGTGAAGCCCAGACCCTCCTAGGTCCGTCCCCACTTCTCTATGAAATACTTTACAATGGGCTAAAATTTACCGTAGGTCACTCAGGTATATAAATTATCTTAAAACAGAATTAATTTTAAAGAAGATTCTACAACTTTTTCAAAATATTGTAGATGTCTTATTAAATATTAACTTTATGAACTTATTTGTTTGTTAATTATAAGTATTAGTAGTATATTTCGACTTGCATTTTTTTCGTTTACCAATGTAACATGAAATCTTACGTTTTTTGAGTAATTAAAGTTTAATTAAAAAAATTTTTTGAATTTTAAGTTTTTTTAATTTTTTTGCATTTTCTGAAAACATTTACTATAGTAATGTATATTTTTTTAAACCATCAGAAAGTAGATATTTTAACGAACAAAATGCCCACCGACTTTTAGAAAAAAAGCTGATATTTTGACACGAGAATTTTCGATTGAAAATTAGGGTCCTTTTTTTAAAATTAAGTTAAAATAAGGTGAAAAAATATGGTAATTTTCACCAAATTTCGTAGAAAAAAATTATTTTGAAAAAAAAACCAAAAACTTGGTTATTTGAATTTTTCACATAAATTATGTGAAAATAGTGTATATACAAAAGTTGTAATTTTTTTATTACCTACAACTTTGCCATAAAACGTTTTTCCATAGGACTTGTAGTTTTGCCGGAAATCGAGATAAACCGTTTTTTACCCTTAACCCCCCTTTTTCCACTTCCCGACATCAGATCGCCCGTAAATTATTTTTCCTTTTATTTTCGTTGTATTCTCTTCCTTTTACAATAGGTTTCATCTATTTTATTTTAATTTTTACCATTTTCAAAGGTACGGTTCGGCACTGGTAATATTCGCTCTAAAACAGATCACAGAACGCCCTTGTGTGTGTGTTATAATGTATTAGTTGCAATTAAATTCGCTTTACACATGTTTTTTCCTATTCTTCATATTTTAGCACAACCCCACTTTAAGCAATTTCGCATTTTATTATTGACTTTGCGTGGGGCGCGGGGCGAGAGCAGCGCATCCCACGCGATTGGTTCTTATGCGACGTTCCAATTTCCACGCGTCTGCTTTATATACAACTAGCAGCGCCCCTCGGGTTTTACCCACTATATTTTGAATAATTCACACAATATCATTATAAATTAAAGCCTGGGTCCAGAAGTATTTAACAGGATTACTTTGAATATAGGAAGCACTGAAAACTTACAAACGTTTAAAAATATACTTAAAGCGTGGTTAGTCGAGCGTCCCTCTACAGTTCAATTGAATTGTTGAATATTGTCATAAAATTAAATATTTAATTTCTTTTTTTATATTATACTAGCTTTTACCCGCAACTTCGTTTGCGATATTAGGGTAGTTAGTTATATTAGCT
This sequence comes from Limenitis camilla, assembly GCA_905147385.1. Classification (NCBI taxonomy): domain Eukaryota; kingdom Metazoa; phylum Arthropoda; class Insecta; order Lepidoptera; family Nymphalidae; genus Limenitis; species Limenitis camilla. Next base: position 6,556,183 of record LR990234.1, on the reverse strand, counting down.
ATTATTTTACCCCTGTTTCATGACTTCCAATGAAGAACCTTCGTACTGAATTTTATTTGAATAACTTTAAAAACGGTAGTTTCATACTAACTTTGCACCCCTATTTACCCCTTTATGGGGTGAATTTTATAATATCTTTCTTAGTGCTCCCCTACGTTATGTAAGAAACCCCTGTGCAAAATTTCATATTTCTAACCCTTATAGTTTAGGCCCTGCGTTGATATGTCAGTCAGTCAGCTTCTCCTTTTATATGTATAGATGCCAAGAATAACGTAAACGATCTGTAAAGATTATTCAATAACTTATGATTATTTAACTTTAAGGTTTTATTGAAGATACGTAGACATTTTTTTTTGGTTCAAAGGTCAAGTCGCTTTTACGCATTTGCAATCATCGTCGGTTTGATAAATAAGAATATTTGAAGGTCTGGCAGGTAAAAGTATAGCATCTTAAATATTCTAAAAAATAATAAATTTCACCACTTAAATTATAGTTTATTTATTTGCAATAAGCAATCTTCTGTTTTTTTATTGTAATTTACGCTATCTAGTTTGAAATAAATGAAATAACGCTGTTTTCTCTTCTAAATATTTATTTTAAAGTAATTTTGAAGATACACTAAGCATTGCTAAGTATATATAAGTAGAGCTCTATCATAATGTATTAACTCTCACCTCACCACTCGACCTCGCTAACGACAATAGTAGATAATAAAGTAAACTTACGTGTGCCTCAACAAGGGTGACCTTAACCACGAAACTATAACACTAACTTCAATGAACACTTCGCTATCTCTAATCTATCGCGCTAAAGGTTATATATTGTCTACACGTGGGTAAACTTGATATAATTTAAAATGATCTACCTGCCAATACTACTTTATAAACGGTGTTGCTAACATTAAAACGACTCACGTGATTCTCAATAAAAGTTTTCACTGCTTGAGATCACATGTCAGACTGCTTTAATTATGGAGACAATGGCGTATTCTTAAAAGCCATCTAAAATGAGCACAGAACACAATATTACAATATTACACTGGGTGAAATAACACAGAAACATATCGAATAATATTTGAGATGGTTTAAATTAAGTATTATTGTAATGGCGGCCATTTGAGTCCATCCATCACGCGGGTATTATCGGCTAGGGGGAAAGAGGAACACCAATTCCCCTCGGAGACTTGGTACAGTCATTTTACAATGCTATTGTGAACTTAGAATTATTTAAAACTAGCTACATTGGTAGTCTATTGTCCAAGTTGATTTTGTATCATAAAGATATTTCTCGTACTTGAGCAGTTTAAATATGTTTTTTGATTGAAGTTGATTTATTTAAAAGTACATTACAATTAATTAAAAAAATACATTACAAATAATTTAAAATATTACAAGTTAAGAAGATTAAGTTGGAAAGATTGTAATATAGTATGGACTCACTAATCGATGATTTATAGATTGAATACACAGACGATAAGTTTAAGTTATCAAAAAAGTTATGGTGTGATATAAATAATGATTAAAGAGTACAAAATATCTACTAAATAAACTGTGAGACAGTTTTGGTAGGTTTTTAGTGTAATTGTTGTTTATTTCCTTTGGATTAAGTCTCCCACGATATCGAACACATGATAAATGTCATATATTACAACATTATTAAATTAATGTTAAGTCTTTTTTCTCAGACGATTCCTAGACAAATTTGGCATGACATAAAAAAATACACTCAAAAACAAACGTAGATATCAAGACTCCCTCTTTTCCCCTATAGTTCACCTCAACTCGAAATGGCTTTACCCAGCTTTAAACGACTACTTGCATTTAATATGTATTACACCCCACAATGTTATTAAAGAGCGTATGATACTTGAGCATAACTACAACTTTAGAGTTTTAGATGTGTTTTGAAAAGATAATCAATATGATAATATTGGTCACAATTTATCACACAAAAAGCGGTTATATAGAAGATCTGAAAAGAAAACACATTGTAATAAATCTTATAGTCATCTAGTAACTACAAGATTTATTACAATACATAAGTGAATGTTCGCTTCTACAATTTTTCCTAATGTCATCAATCGGAAGCCGAGCAGAGCCTGGGGCTTGTGACCCAGGTGCAGGATTAAAACGGCTTTCTACAATGCATCAATCCGCTCAACCTCCTGAGTCTAATATTGTCGAAGCAAAATAAGGGAATCACTGCTGCATACATTGTGAGGTGATTAGGTTACCTTAATCGGACAGCACTCCCAGCACTAACACAACACTGCACTGTACTTAACACTCACTAGCACTATCTAAAGGCTACTTCACTCCTTGAGAGACCGGGTAAGACTAAGAATACAACCAGACTGTAAAGAGTCGAGACTGTCAAAATAAAGGAAGTGACTACTACACTACTCCAGCGTCATAGATGGCGATGACGATTCGATTGTTCGAAAGACATTTACTATCCGATCTGACAAATATTCACCAAAAAATCTCTAAATACACAATACTTTGAGCCACACGAGATCCGAAAACAACTAATCATTATTACATAAAAGTCATCCTTTTAAAATACAAAATACCCCCCTCATCTTCCCGCTATAATGACAGGTGAGGTGGGAGGCTTGTGTTGCCAAATTAATATTTAAAACTCCCTTTAAATAATTTAATAAAGCTTTCGATAGACACAGGATCTTGGATATGCCTTTTTTGTTTTTCGGTAATAGTAATCTACATGTGTCGAGATATTGAGTGTTTAATAATAGCAGATTTGCCTTTGTTGAAACGAAGTGTAAAAAGGAAATTCGAGTCTTTATCAAACGTTGTCTTAGTGATACTGATATCAAAAAGACCTATTTCAAAAATATTTATGGAAATTTTAGAATGAAAAAAAGATTTTTAGAATTCGACTTGCTTCCGAAAGGTCAGATAACTAACAGCAACTACTTAATTCATTTTTCAATTCATTAAACTGATAAAATTTCACATAGTAAAGCGAAAAGCATAAATCGGCGCTTTATCAAAAAAGTGCACTGATAAAATACTGATCTCAAAAAGATCCTCTAGAAAAAAAATTGAGGTAACGGCGGCCTTGTAGGTAAAATACAAATTGTTCAATTAGAAACTTAAAAAAATATAGAATGATTGTATTATTATGTAATAATATGAATATTTTGCCAAATCAAATCTGATTTTGAAAAAGAATATCATTTTAACAGCAATTATAATTCAAAAATATTTCTATACGAGCGGCCTGCCCTCGCTTCGCTCCGGGTATTTGAAGCAATATTATAATTATTATCCTTAATTATAATATAAGAGCGATAAACAAAGATAAAGGTATAAATCAAAGAGACAAAAGAGAGGATGAGAGAGAATTAAAGTATAAAAGAGGAAGAGAGACGGGAATATTATAAACTTCTAAGTAAAAGAATTTTTTAATACGGATTAGTAGCAACAAAATTGCCGTATTCTATTGTCATAAAAAAAGTATACTTATGGCAACACTACATCACCTTTGTCACTCACGAAAAGTGTTGTTTTCTCTCAGTGAAATAATTTTTAAAATCGGTTTAGTAACAACAAAATGGCCATATTCTATTAATTAAAAAATGTATATGGCAACACTAAATCACATTTGTTACTCACGAAAAGTGTCGTTTTCGCTCAGTGAAATAAGTTTTAAAATCGGTTTAGTAACAACAAAATGGCCATATTCTATTAATTAAAAAATGTATATGGCAATACTAAATAACCTTTGTTCCTCACGAAAAGTGTCGTTTTCTCTCAGTGAAAGAATTTTTAAAATCGGTTTAGTAACAAAAAATGGCAATATTCTATTAATTAAAAAATGTATATGGCAACACTAAATCACATTTGTCACTCCCGAAAAGTGTAGTTTTCTATCTGTAAAAAAAAAAATAAAAAACGGATTAGTAGTTCCTGAGAAACCCTTCAATTTACAAAATGACCAGGTTATGGCACTTAAATGGCCATTTTTTTTTAATTATAATATTTATGGCAACACCACATAGCCTATGTTACCCGGAAAGGATGTAGTTTTCTATCGGTGAAAGAATTTTCAAAATCGGTTCAGTACTTTTCGAGCCTATTCGCAACAAACAAACAAACATACAAACAATCAAATCTTTCCTCTTTATATAGATTACGTTTTTATATGAAAATCATTTTATAATTAAATAATCTTCGGAATGTAAAAATTTATGTAACAAAACATTGAATATCGCTTTCGAAGAAATTATAGTTTATTATTAAAACCTATTATTAACGTCTTTTACCTAACGTTCTTATTGAAAAGAGATAAAAGGCTTGAATCAAAATCTAGGCCATGGTATCTTTTTTAATAATGCTTCTTATGTTTTTTTAAGGAAATATGAACCTTATTTTACAGTCTTTCTTCTAAGTTAATGTTCTAAGTGTAAAGAATTAATAAATATGGCCATTTACGATAAGATGGCCATATGTAGTGATTACAAGTAGTTTTCCTATTGGGCATTCCATGTGAAGCGGACATGAGAAATCTGATGTTTGCGAATTTAATATTTTTTTTAAATATTAATAAGCGTTACTGATTGACAGAATCGATTATTAGTTAGAACAGAATCGATTATCAGTATAATTACTGATTGACGGGATCGATATAAACTAGAAATGAACCTATATAAACAAGCACTCAGTCGTATACAATGTCTTTATTTATTTTGATTACCACTTCTGGTACCTAAATATATTATTATACATATTCTTCCCTCGACACAAATGCAAAATATTAAAATAAAAATTCAATACGCTACATTTTTCTTCAAAAATCTAGTTATCTATTAGTAAATATTAATGATAAGATTAATTTCTATTAGATCGTAAATTAAGTAAAGAAAGTGAATTAAAGTCAATAAAATTGGGGTTAAAACAATGTAAAAGGAAGAAGCCGGACAAATAGATCGCTGGAGGCTCCGCTCACGTCCCCTGTGTCTTGATAAATGACCGTTGATGCGAGGTGCAATATGCTCCGGCGAGTTTATCATCGAAAAATACTTAGGAAATTTTTTCTTTTTGCCAATAAAAATCAAGCACTGCAAATAAATGTTTTATAAGATTCAAACTTATTAGTAACTAAGAACTACAGATATTTTTACAAGATTACAGAAGAAGAATTTATATCTATTGAGGAAACTGAATCTTCGTTTCTAAAACACTTTTACGTTTTCAGCAATCAGTCAGAAATTGACAAATAATGAAATGAAACCACAGCACTAATGAGATAGGAAAAAGAGAGGTAAGTTTAGCTGACACGTGGCGTGACCGAGAAACGTTTAAAATACTTGGCGGTTTGATTCACAACAATCCCCTGCCACTAAGTTTACTCGCCTCTTAAGAGATAGAATCCAGCGGTAGAGCGGAATTGTATTCTAACAGTTCGCCCTTACGGTATATTGTGAACTTTTGGATATGTATTCTACAGTAAACTAAGCATATCTTGTCAATAGGAAATGCGCCATAACATTATGCTAACTTAGCCAAAAATACCTACTAAAAAAAACCCTTTAATGTTATTCTATCTTTATTACTTTAATTGTAATTTGAAATTTACGGTCAGTATAAATGACATTAAAATGATATTACCTATTTTTAAGTAAAATCGGGATTTCAGTAATATAGAACTACAAAATACAGTACTACCATGATAGCATCCAATCCAATCTTTTCATGTAATATCGCCTTTAAGAATGTTAAACAGTACAGTAACTTATAAAACTGTAAAAATTATACTTACAAAAATAACGACTTGCTCTTAATGTATTTACATCCGAAAAACCAATGTTTGCCGTCCCAGCTCATAAGTCATAATGTCACCGGCGAATATTTCGACAATAATTTTGAATTTTATATGCTAAAGACTAAATTTAAAAAAAAGTTTTTAGCAAAAGTGGATTCTTTTGATCATCGTAGAATGGTTTTTAACCTTTAACCAGTGAGAAACGGATTCACAGGCCGAGCGGCCTCGATGAAGCCTTATTTCATCCCCTTCTTTTATTTCAACGCCTGGGTAGCTTCGACTTTAGTTGCGTCCATGCCGTAGAGAGGGATATTTGCGTCGTGTAGTCCACCTGTACCATTTGTCCTCCTAAGTTAAACCACAAACTTAAAAGCTACAATTAAGCTAATGTTTCAAAACCTTTAATATATACCTAACTGAACATCCCATTTTATTTATTGATCTAGTATCTTACCTATGACGAAATCGTATTTTTTTTAATATGTTTATTTATTTATTTTATTTTAGTTACTACATACATTACAGTAACAAGTTCTTCATTAAAAACTACAATTAGAATTTTTTGTTTAGTTTTACTTTATTCTTCTATATTATGTTATTATCCCGTTACCTACCTTGGTTTCTACTGTAAAGAACAGATAGAGTAGAGGCCTCTCAGACCGTTCGTCAACAGTTCCGTTACACAAAAACCATTTCACTATGTAAAGGTTAAAAATCAGTCAAATGTCTATTATTTATTAGTTGTAATAAACGCCAACCAATGGATCTAAAGTGGTACCCAATAACAAAATAATACAAAAAATATGAAAAGTCTATAGCGATTTAAAACAAACAGAACCGGACGGTAATATTCAGTACCTACGTGATTCGAATCATTGTAACTGATCCGCAACAAGAAACACATTAATTGGAATCGCAATCGGTGAGTCTAGCGAGTAGCGATCTACGAGTATCATTCTGCCAGAGAAAAGAAAATAGAATTGATTTCCTTTGCTTTCTCCTGATATGGTAAAAAGGTATTTGTCAATTAGGATCTGCAAAATAAATTATCTCAACCTCTCTGTCCTCTGAAATTAATATATATAATATTATTTAGTTTTATTTGTTTTTACTTCAATTTCTGTTAAATTATTTCATTATTAATCCCGGTATTTAATGTTAATTTCTTAATACTTTCTATTGTATCGTTATAGACATACTAATTATTATCGATTTGCTGTTCTAAATTGTCTCATAGAACGAGATAGGAATGATACCCATTACTGTACAGCTATACGTATACACATGCAATTTAGACGGAGCTGAGCAGTGCCTAGGGCTTGAGATCCAGGATCAGGTTTAAAGAGTCATAATATATTAACTACCACCTTCACCACTCCACTTCGCTAATTGCAATAGATAATAAAGTAAACTTACGTGGACCTCAAGAAGGGTAACCTTAACCACGACGCTATAATACAAACTTTCATGTACACTGCGCGAAAACACTAGAGAGACTGACTCTTATCTATCGCACTAAAGTTTATATTGTCGACACGTCGATATACTTGACATAATATAAAATGACCTACCCGCTAATACTACTTTATAAACGTTGTTACTATCTGACCTTTAGTATTTAAATTACTTAAAAGTTTAGATCGCTGTTCATTTATTCGTGAAATCCTTCAAAGCTTTTATAAATTAATATTAAATTTTATTAAATTAGTTTTTTCAATCCCTTGCAATCTATTTTTAGAATGTCCTATTTTTAAGTATTTATATATAGAGCAATCGGGTCAATTATAGAAACTTATTTCTATTGAGAAATAGAAAGTGAGTAAGAACGAGTATTTCAACAAAACTACGTCAATAACAATAAACGTTACTTTTGTCTCAACTGAGACTGGAACTAATCAAGGCCTCTGCGGTCCGGGAATGGCAGCAATATTGCTCACAAGAATCCAATAGCAAAATATACTAAACCAAGCAACGAGCAATATAATTGTGTTGTATTACTCAGAGAAAAGGAGTGAGATCTTAAACATAATCCATAAAAAGTATTCAATAAATTATACTTCTATCAATTTTAGGTGAAAAAGCAAAAAACTTTTTAGAATTACTTCTGAGTAAATGTTGAAGAAATTATATCACGTATTATAGTTAATGCCGTTGTCTGAGTTTTAATTTTAAGCATTACCTAATTTTGCAAATTGACTTTTATTACGTACAAGGTTCAACCGTTGAGATCGTGCCAATTACGGTTTAAACTTTATACATCACTAATAAGTAATAACCCATGAACATTTCTCTAACATCAAGAAAAAGGAAATAAAGTCAATTAGTTAATTATATCAAATATAAAAGTAAATCGCGAAACAATTTATTTAAATATTTGAATAAAAATCAAATACACTAAGCAAATTTCTGAAAATTGGCATCAGATTTCGCTAACCATTTGTATGATATGCAGAAATTAGACGTGTATTTTCGATAGAATTATTCATAACAGAGAGTACTCTGTGACACCTCACCAGTGTCGCGATCGGATTCAAATAATTGAAAGGGCATAAGTACCTTCCATTTAACTTTTTTTATTCACTTTTAATTTTTTTTTGTGATTCATAAGGAACAAACGAGCTGAAGTTCCACGTGATGGAAAGCGGCACGGCTGCGTATGGACCACGTTACCACCTTGAAGTAGAGTGAGTGTCAGTGGATCCCCAGCAAGAATCCAGATTGAAAAGGTTATTTAAATCTTACAGTTCTTAGTAATATGTGGTAATCTATAGATTGAGTCACACAAATTTTATGACTTTTGACCCCTCCCCTGTTCTTGCTCACATTCTTGACATTATGATTTTAACTTTAACTAGACATTATGATTTTTTATTGTTATAGATTTTGAAATGTCACCTTTTTTTCCATATCACACAATGTCATTTGTCAACCCCCTAACTCCCCTTAGTGTGTGACGCAATTTGTGAATTGCCTCATATTACTAAGATCTGTAAGATTTAAATAACCCGTAAAAATGGAGGCCCTATTTGTGGATAACAGGAAAAGTTTTTGTAATTAAATATATTCAATGTTTATTTATTTTTAATTAATATTAAATAGCAAGAAAGCAAAATATCAAAATGCCTAAAATTTAACGTTCATAGCGTTGTTCTACAGCAAATTGACCACCACTATGTCCATTAAGATAATAACTTCCATTCCATTGTAGTAAAATATATTTGAGCATTTATCATAAGAATATATTAAGTATACAAATAGCATGAACAGTAAGCCCGAGGCAGCACCTACTAGCAGAAACAAGTAAACCTATCCTTTCAATTATTCGAAATTAATTCCAGAAAATCATACGCCATTTTCAGCGCTGCGTTATTGTATGGTGAGTTAAATTTGGAACAGCGTTTATATATAAATGCAAAATTTCTCTGTCTATCTTAGCGCGCTATTGCGCTTTCACGCTTAAAACGATATTGATGAACTTTTATACATAGATAGGAGTTAAGCTACATTACAGATTTTTGAAAAATTAGTGGAAGTCGTGCGAAATAAGTAACAGACACCGACTGGCAGACTGATTTGATAGAAATTTGGTACTTATCCAGCTGATAAGAACAAATAGCGATCTGTTTAACCAAGAAAAAAGTAAAATGATATGGTATTACTTGATTAAACATATAGAATACTCATATCCCAGAACAAACTATAAGTTCTGTGGAACAGCTAATAGAGGTGAATGAAATATTGTACGCATATAGTTTGCAACTTGAATCGAAACTCAGAATACCTTTATCTTAGAACAAACTTAGTTCTACGTGGACGAAGTCACGCGGGTCGACTAGTAATAACATAATAAATACGAAAGTAACTCCATGTGTCTGTTATGCTTAAACCATTAAACCGTTCCTGATGAAATTTTGGTTCAAATATAGACTAGAGTTTGAAGAAGGGCATAGGCCTCTTCGAGCCATTTTTTTATCGATTTTTAGGTAGGTATTACCTACCTAAATACACCCTTCAAATAACACCCGGACTAAGCCAAGGTGGATCGACTAGTAGTATTATATGTATAGATTTGTATAAAGCGTCAAAACAAGAGATCCAGCGATCGAGCGGGGAATACCCCCGGGTTAAGCACTACGTGACCCGCATCGCGAACACTTTAAGTCCCGACTTGGAGATACATTTGGAATTGTAATTAGTGAAACTTGAAACTTGACATTGTCTCAAGAAATTGCTTGCAATTAAAAACATATAATCGTAAATATTGCCACTCCAAATAAGATTTTAGCGGTTTATTTACATTATTTGGATACCAACGACTTTTCTTATATACTCTGTACTCGCTTTTTGGTAATTAATTGAAAAGTATAACATTGTTACGAGATTAGGATTTAAATGAACGATTATTAAGTCATTTATTTATTCTTAACCCCTAGTTTATTATACAAAGGCAAACTTTATGCCTTAAGGGTTTTTCTTTCATATGTAAGTCGGTGCGTAAGTTAGGCTTAGGTTAACCTAATCTTAGGTTCAAACAAAGATCCTGGTCAGTGGACGCGAGTATGTCAATTGAATAAAGGAGCTCCTTAAGCCTACGCCTTGGTCATAAGTCTAAGCCCTAAGGCAGATCATAATGTTTAATTATTTATCGGTTCAGAAGCAATTCAATATCACACCCCCCCTTGTAGTGTTTTTTAATATTCTCCCTCTCTCGCTTTTTCCCCTCCTCCTCCTCATTTTTCCGAGTTGTATAGCTTAAGGTTATACAGAATTGTGTTGAAGAAGTGTGAATACACGTAGCGAGGGGCTAATTTATATTAATTCAAAAATATGTTTGTATACATACATAAATAAATATAAAATAATACTTTTTTATGATACATAAGGTACAAACGAGCAGATGGTCCAACTGATGGTAAGTGGCTACCATCGCCTATTGTCATTCCCGATGCGTTGCATTCTCGAAAATAGAGCGGATGGGGGTGTGAAGAAAAAAAATGCTGCGGTTACAGCGGACCCTGGACACAAGCCCAGCGTCCATTAGATCCGCAGCATTAATGGGATGGGAGAGGGAAGAGTATGTCTGGCCCACATTTGGCTCGACCGGAACGCGTCTATGACACTTGGCGGTCGGATTCACATACTGGTCGCAAGCCAGTTGGGGAACAGATCACCTACCACCACCGGTTCTGGGTTACTCAGCTGTCTCTCAGCGGCAGAAGGGAACGGTATTCTAATCCGTCCCTTCAAGGGCAAACGGGTATTTAGTTGTAGTTCATGTTTCTTTAAATGTTTAACATCAAATATATCAAATAGTGGATCTTAATGGTTTTTTCAGCGGTATGTAATAAAACATAAAAATAGTGAATTTATTAAGCTGAGGCAAATGAAATGAACTTCTTTATTTTAATTTCCAACAGCAAGAGGTAGCATCTAATATCTTTTATAATTCCAGATGGATTCGCTAAACTTTTCTAAACTATATTTCAATTTTAAACAAAAACATATCAAACAACACAATATGTATACTGTCTTCTACGCTATTAAATCATAACTGGCATGTTATTTTCGGCTATCGCAATTTATAATCCGTAAACCGTGGCGAAAAGTTATGAGAGTAAAATACAGAGTAGGTAATTTAAACGAAGAGGCGATTGTAGTAGCCAAGTTTATATTGAAATACAATTATAATTAAGGGTTTGGTAATAACGTGGCCTTTTAAAGCTGGGTCAAAGCCATTTGTAGTACAGGAATTATAGCGAAGTATGTCAGTGTGACGGATGCCAATGCATATCAAGAATTGTGACGTAAGCATGTATTTATTATTTAGTAGCTTTTATTTTATTGATCAAAATATGTCCAAACCGTCAAATTGTAAAACAGGAAAAATTTACAAAACTATCACATTGGGCATAATGAAAATAGTAAATAGACAAAACAAAGAATCTTATTCGTCCGTTTGGAAAACCCCACACAACCCATTTTGTGCGCAACTTTACCCTACGCTACTTTAACCAACCTTCAGGCAGTACTGGTCTTTCTAATTCTAACAATTTTATTTATTAGAGTCTATATAAAAAGCTAAGATGCGGAGTATTTACAATTTTACGGTAACATTAATAGATAATGTCAGAACGAGTCAGTAATGGCTAAAATGATCACTTCGCTGTACGGAAATTTATTATAAAATACCTTATTTTTTGACAGGAAACCATTTAAAACGTGCCGATTTTTTCTGAGCTTAATTTTAATATACGAATATAAATCTAATTTCAGATAGTAGAAAAATATCGATAGCACTAAGTTTAACATGATTTGTCCTACTCTTACAATAAAAGCTTATCGTCGATGTTCTCCAACTTCGAACTTGCTTCTTTCTTCAGTACACGAAATTTACGATTTTCATGAGATCAAGATTATTAAGGTAGATAGAGTGAATATAAATTAGTTAATTTAATTCTTTTCCGTGACTTATAATAAGAATACTTCAATAACGAATTAATTTCCCCAAACAACTGTTTACAACCCACCCCAGGCCTACTGAAATGAGGTATTGAAAATGGGCCAGTGTACGGTTTCCTTGATGTTAACACTTAAATTCAATTTTTAGCAGGGTGCCGGGCGGAGTGAAAGCGTTTGCCGGCCGAAAGCTAGGGAGGGTTTATTAATTTTGTATTACACCAATTTCATCCTTGAAATGGCGCAAAAAATAAAATTTTATGGCTATTCCGATTAAGATCCAATTACTACGTATTGCATGATTAACTTCTTATATTTTGTGTTGCAATTATATATCTCTTGCTTTATTCAAATCATATTGTAACACCATTTATTTTGTTTCCAACTTTACGTAATAAGATTATCTTCTATTCCGGTTAATTTTTAATCTGTTCATTGATGGGTATCTGTGATCAAGTTACAGTATAATGAAGTTGTAGTCTAATGCTGCGTTTTGTTATTATTATTATTAATATTTATGGTAGAATTTAATTAAAATATTATTGCACTAAGGTTTCATTAGTGATTAAAAATTAATGTCTTAGTACTTTTGATATACAGTACTTTATAATTTTGAACATAACTTTGTAAAGTTTAAGTGTTAAAATAAATCTTCAAGTTGGTTATATATATTTTAATTTGTTTTATTGTCTGACTCTGAAACTAAGCGCAAATAAACGCAAATTTCCCTTCATCAATGACTGTGCTGAGAAATCGTAGAGAGAAATCGGGCTGAGCCTTGTGCTGAGGCTGAGACTGTTGGCTTGTGGAAGGTGGAAGTTATGTAAAGGTGTTCGAGTGGTGTGACCACCTGGCATCTGCAACTGGTGACTTAAACATGCAGTCCTAGGCCTGAGCAGATTATGATAATTTAAAGGCCTAGACTTCTTATTTCCATTTTTTATTCCAGGGAATCCGATTCCCACTCGGAGGTACCCGTACTTTCGGTACGGGATGTAGCTCCGGGTATTTCCCCTCTTGGTTTGGTGCTTAGTAAAGAGAGCACATGGGCGGGTTTTACTGCAGGTACTTGTACCCGAGGTGGAGGCTTCCGTATTGGCATGTTAACGCATTCCTGCGGCACGGTCGGTGATGGGTTTTAGTGTGGTAGTCCGGCGCTTATCACTGGGAGTCCCATATAAAGCCTTTAAGGGGTATGCGTAAATTGCATTTCCCACTTTAAAAAAGGTGGTAACTTTCTACTACACGAGGTCTCGTTTGTTGCAGGTTTCTTAATTCAGTTTAGAAACATAACTTACATAAACATTATCCTCTTTTGATCAATTTAGAATGTAACTCCAGCAGGGAATCCTTCTGCCGCATGCTAACTACTAATAATTTATTGGTACTCCCCAATGTAATCTTTTTTAACATTTAGTGGCAGTAGTACTTATGTTGTCTAAATCTAAAAGGTGTCCTATAGACCCTATGAATAAATTGTGTGTTTTATAAATATAATTACCTAGTGGTGATAATGTATTAAGTAAATACGAAAGTTAGATATATTAACTAAATTTAATATAAAATATACTCAGTATAGTGTTTCTTTTTCAAAAACCACTTCATTAATTGAGGGGACCATAGTTCTGAGTAGTCGCCCACTTTTAATCAACATAAATAAATTACAGAATTCTTCAACTCATTTATATATTTTATCGAAATTTTATTCTTTCCCCGTATCTGGGACAATTAATACCCACCCCGTCTCTTGCTTATCTTTTGTATTCTTAATGGTCATTATTATGAACGGAATAAAACATTTTTAACAAAAAACTTGACTGACTTCAAATTCAAAAAAATACAATATAAAGTAAGAAATAATTAGCTTATTTATTAACCTCCCTTTATTTTTGAAGTCGGTGCCAGCCAAGTGAATAGACGTGTGGGGAGATGGAATAGTAATAGGAATATCTATTGAACGAACTTGTAAAGAAATATTATGTACGATTGTACTATTATACTACTATGTACACTATTGCTAACATCAAAATCAGTCTAGTCTTTCGGGAGCTGGTATGTCACAGACAGATACCCATATATGTCGGGGATTTTAAATGGTGTGAAGGAAGGAGGTGAGGGGATCATTGTAAAACAATACAAGGGGTGATAATATTGAATGGACTTATATGGTAAACGCGACGTAGATACTTCTACTGAACCGATAAATTATCAAATATGATCTCTAACAATTACGAGAGAAACCTAAGCAGTGCCTTGGACTTGTGACCAAGATGTAGGCTTAATTAATTCCTTTAAGTGATCACGATACTCGCCTCCACTGCTCAGGCTCTCCGCTTAAACCTAAGGTTAATCTTACATAAACCTAACCTAACACAGGACGTGGCAACTAGATTGTAAGGTACTCACGTGATCTTGATCGGACAGCACTCCTAGAATTAACACTGCACTGCACAACACTAACACAACACTAACACCTTAAAAATATCTACAATACTGTAGTACATTATTTTGATCTATCTCGTAGGGTTCAGCCAGCGTTAGCAATGTAAGCACAAAAAAATGTGTTTATTTACGACATCACATAAGTGATTAGACACCTCTAAAATTATCATTGTTTCTCTACTATATTATGCATGTATTATACATATAAACCTTCCTCTTGAAACACTTTCTGTTATAAAAAACCGCATCAAAATTCGTTGCGTAGTTTAAAAGATCTAATCATACATAGGGACTGAGAGACAGACAGACAGCGGGAAGCAACTTTGTTTTTATACTATGTAGTGATAACAAACCTCAAGTTCAATCATCAGGATCAAAACATCATAATTTTGATTTGTTAATATTATTGAAACCGATCAGATTACTTCAAAAATACCACAAATTCTTCTTAAAACTTCCAGTTACTCGGTAACAGATTCTAAAACTAAGGAGCATAGACGTGTTAAATATAAAAACAACAAACTATTTATAGTCTGCCTCGTATTTCGGTTATCGGTGACAAATTTGAAATTCATCTAATAGAATAATATTCATGTATAAAATTAAATCAATATTAAATCATAAACCAATTTTATTCCATAATACCGAGAATATTTAAACAACCTTTCGTGTTTTTGTAAAATTATGACCTATAGAATATACAAGTAATTTGAGTTAATATACAAGTTAGTTTAAATAAATATGATAATGTGTTTTGTTAGCAATAACGTTTATAAATTAGTATTCGCGAGTAAGTAGTTGAGTACACCGACGTATAGTCAATATATAACTTTTGGAGCGATAGTTTAAAGTCGCTCTGGTGTTTTCACTAGTGTGCATTAAGGTCACCCTTATTGGCCCCTAACCACCCTAAGGTCCACGTAAGTTAGTTTTATTATCTACTGTTGTGTTAGGTTTTATTAAAATATTAATAATACAAAATATCGACACTAAACATAATAAAAATAATTTGATCGAGTAAGCGTCATTAATGTTTTTTAAAGGGAGATTTTAAATATTAACTTGGCAACACAGGCCTAAGACCACACCTGTCATTATAGTGGGAATAGGTGAATAGGTGAAGGGTAGGTGACTTTTACGCGAGAAGGTTTAGTTGTACTTGGAACTTGTGTGACTGCAGAGTGTTGTGTATTTGGGGATATTTTGCTGAATATATACCTAAATAATTAGTGTAATTGCTGTTTTGCTAAAGTAGTGTTAAATATTAGTTAGGAGGTCGTGCGGTGAAGCAGTGTTTACTTATAGTAGAAAGGCCTTTTAATCCTGCACCTGGCTCGCAAACCCTAGAGGCTTCCGTCTAGATTGTATATTGTTTTAGTCTTTTGAGTGTTATTGTGCAGTTAAGCTACCGTGTAGCTTAAAATAATAAGAAAAGGTCTTAACCTTGGTCGCAATTCCGGGGTGTTGCCCGGCTTCTACGGTAATGGGTATCTTTTGACTCTCATTTTATCACAATATAAATTTCAATTCAAGTCTATAGGTATACTTTTCAAATACATATTTGATTCAAAAATACGAAATAATATTTGTACTTGATTAATCTTGTCAATACTGTTCTTTTAGTGATTTTTTAAGTCCCAGTTAAATATTTAAGTTCATTTAACACAATGAAATCTCGTAAAAATCCTCTTTACATTGCCATAAAACGTGTTTCAGGTAAAAGGTGAGCTCTGTTTTATATTTGGCTGCCACAGAAAAATCTGGAAAATGGAAAATTTTATTTATACAAATATGAAATTCATATCTCAACCTACTTACAACACTAATTAATAATACCTGGTCAGATGTTGTTTTTATGAAAGGTAGCAAACAAAATGTAAATGTCTGCGAACTAAAATTTAATATTTAGGTATAGAACTTATCTATTTTTATTTTTATAACTTTTATTTAGCTTAAACTGAGTATATGTCTATAAGTTAGAAATATGGGTGTTCCGGTTACCGATAGAGCTTATATTTGACATGCATATGGAAATCTCATGCTTCATAATTTGTTAATGTTGCGTTTATTGAAATAATAAATAAAAATTGTTTTTAGAAATATCTGGACAAAAACGTCCAAATTTTTGATGATGCCAAATGTGAATACAAAATGCTTTTCCATTTATGTTTGTTTTTAGAAACATTTAACATTTCGTGTACTATATAGATTTTTATTTTTTTTTTATTTATTTGTTATTCATATGTCATATCATTTTATACACTTTACTAATATCGTCGTATTGTCCACAAGAAATATACAAGGATGTTATGTTGCCATCTTAATGTCATTTTTTTTCTACATTTTTAAGGGCTTTTATTCTTGCGAATATGCCAGCCCTATTGTACCCTAACCTAATATCTACTATTCTAAACTATTCATTACAAATTGATACACCATCTTGGCTTCCCCAGAATATGGAGAAGACAAAATGATGGTGTGAAACATTCCTATGTCTAAACGATTTAAATTTAACTTATCAATTAATAATCTTCTCTCTTTTTCGTTACGAACACATTCCATCAACAAATGTTGTACATCCTGCACTACCCCACATGATGGACAGTTTGGAGATGGCCCCTTTTTCATAAGATATGCAAATCCATTTAATGGAATGTGTCCGGAACGCAACCTATTAGCTACCTTAATCATATTTCTATCAAATCTAACTTTTTCAAACCAGGGCATCCGAGGAGGCTGATTTTGTAAAGTTTTATACCAGATGCCTTTTTCTTTACTTCTTTGATCAAAGTATTCGTTCCACATACCATATACTTTATGCTTATAATGTATTAAAACTTCCGAAAAGTACGGTTGTATGAACACTTCGCTCCCTTCAGAGCATGCTATTTTTGCTAAACAATCAGCCTCTTCGTTCCCACTTACACCTATATGTGATGGAATCCATTGCAATCTCAGATCCATATCTGTACCTATTGAATTTATTTTTTTACCTAAAACAGTATAGGCTATCGGCACACCTCTCTGACCAGAGGCGCACCGAGCCAAAAGCTGCAAGGCACTCTTGCTGACTGTGTAAATAACTATTCTTTTCTTTTTAATTGAATTTGCACAAGATATGGCCTCTGAGATAGCAAATAATTCCACCGACATAATACAAATATTTGATTTAATATTAAATTTATTGGTATTTCTTAAAATAGAGTCATAATATGCGGCCCCCCTTACACCATCCGATATTGATCCATCTGTATATATCTTATGCCAGTTATGATATTTGTAATTTATTTCTTGTAAATATAGATTTAAGCAATTAAATATCACTTGCTTTAACGGTGAAGGAAAACATCGTGAGGAAACCTGCACTCCTGAGAGTTCCCAAAAAGTTCTCAAAGGTGTGTGAAGTCTGCCAACCCGCACTGGGCCAGCGTGGTGGACTAAGGCCTAATACCCTCCTCATTCTGAGGAGGAGACCCGGTTCAGCAGTGGGCCATTGAAGGGTCGTGATGATGAAATATAGATTAAAAAAAGAAACGGTCCTACTATACTACCTTGAAGTACCCTCTTATTAAATTTATACTTACATTTATAAATTGTTTAATACACTATTTTCCAATCTATACGTTTCAGTACATATTTTCTAGTCACTAAGATAAGATTTTATCCATTCGTAGACATTTCCTCTAACAAATATTACATATCTTTCTAATTTGTCTAGTAATATGTTGTAATTTACATAGTCAAACGCCTTAGTCATGTCAAGATACTCGCAATAATTTTGTCATTCAAACTACCTAAAAATAAATAAATTCTATCAGTTATTTTTACTTTAATAAAAGCAAGCTTCTCTTGTGGAACTATTATTACGAAATCCGTTTGTTAACTAATAGTTGTTTTGAATCAAATAAACTTTTTAGACATTTAGACATTTGACCTATCTTTTTTACCATTTTTGTTATCAAAGTTATAGGATGATAGTTATGTTGGAAATTAAATCTAAATAAAGACGAGAAGACAAGCATGACTATAAATGTATAATTCGTTCGTTGCAGTGTGATATGCAAGTCTTACATAAAATGGTTGGAGAATATATTATGCGGCATTACTGTTTGAGAAATTGCACGTAAGTGACATCTTTAGAGACGTGGGCGTTAAACCTAATTTAGAATATTACGTAGTTGGTTAGTAAAACACTTTAAATTTATTTAGAGTTTTCTTTGCCAAACAATAATGAATAAAATCTGAACAATTAAAGAAAATTATGTTACCAATTAACACTTAAAATGTATGTAATTTTTGTAACACATTCAAATATTGGAGGTCAATTTTAACCAATAGGATAGG
Source organism: Limenitis camilla (assembly GCA_905147385.1). Lineage (NCBI taxonomy): Eukaryota > Metazoa > Arthropoda > Insecta > Lepidoptera > Nymphalidae > Limenitis > Limenitis camilla. The sequence goes on along the minus strand of LR990234.1, from coordinate 6,537,154 downwards.
ATTTGATTCTAACTTAGTTTTTTCAACCTCAATTTTTATTGCAATATTTGGATACGAGCTAGTTGAGCAGTAGTTGGTGACACTAAAGCATGGCTTTTCACTCATCCAAGAGGATCTATTAAAAATGTGTTATAAATAAGAGATGATTCGGCCGAATAACGAATATTCAGCGAGTCTCTTAGCCGAAGCGCTAAATATTCGGCGACCGAATATTCGACGACACTTCGAATCTTCCACGAGTTACAGGTTCAAATTCGCATCACTAAAGTACATGACGTAATGACAATACGGCCTGGACACTTTTTTGTTGGATCTGCTATCCAAGTCCAAAACCTTTTATAAGTGTTGGTGAGCAAACGCAAAATAATATCCTAACCTAGCAGAATTTGCTTAAATGTATTTATTAGCTCCCGGTAGCAGTATAATTTATGATGAAAAGCGCAATCGTTTGCTAACAACAAATGCTGAAAAAAATTTAATTAATCATAACTTTCCGTATATTTTAAGTTTTAACATGATAAATTATAAATATTTATGAGTGATATTATGCATTCTTTTTTCTTCGGTATTCGGCCGAATAATGCCCAATATTTGGCCGAATACCGAATATTAGAGGCATCTTTATCGTATATGATATCAGTCCTATCGTCCTCTATGGATACTTTCCAAAAGGCATTCGCCAGCCATCTCATTTGCCCAGCCCTCAAATGAGATGGCCGGAAATGGCTTTCTATATTTTTAAAATGATATTCCAACTTATTTATTCGAAAGCCAAAGCCCATCACCAGTCTCATCGTTTGAAGTTTCAGTATGTCACTAAGATTTAATATGAAAAGTTAATTTTATAATAGTAATTTTATTTATATATCTAGTACACATATACCTAAGTCATGCCCCATACCCTTGCTCAACTTACTTCACCTATGGGGTATGTTGAGGATGTCTAATTTTCTTAACTTATAGCGGTCCAGCTCTTAAATTTGACTTATTAGAGAAAAAATAATGCGGAAATTTTTGCGAAGGAATAAATTACCGTTACCCGTTATTATGGATAGTTAGGGAGCTATGGTCGACCGAATGAAAATTTGCTCAACTAGCCCCACCCTACTCTACTTAGCTTATAAAGTACTACCATACGTAAATGTATTATAAATATTATACCAAAAAATCTATTAATAAAATGAACCAAAATATTTCACTTTAATAATATATCATTAATGATCAAATTAGTTCTGAATGGTCCAATTTGTATAATTTAAAACACAAGTGTACGGGCGGAGGGTGGTTATCGGGAGTCCCCCTTAGCCTAATGGCGCTGTCGCAAGTCAACAAGTCGACGTGCTTGGGGTAGCAATTAACAGTTCCTGAAAGAAATATACATGTTCCGATTGACTATTCTAAAATATAATTTTTCTTTTATTGTACAATTTTAGAATCAGTAAATTGGGTCAAATTGTGAGAAATCCGTATTAACATTTACATTTAATTATTTTTGTTTGTTGATTTTTTTTAGGTGACTTGAAAATAACAGCGGGTACATTTTATCCAGAGAACTTAGAATAAAGTTCTCCTACTAAACTCATGGTACAATTTAATCGAAGCATTATAATAGCAAGACTGTGCAAGTAAGATCCTTGTAAGAAGTAAGAACCTCTGTACGTCTATTACCTGAAATGGAATCCTATTGATTCTTTATTATAATATTTACTTACTGTAATTTATTTACCATCAGGAGTAATCATACTTTTTAAATATATCTTTTGACTTCGAGTTTTCATTGAAAACACAAAAAGTGAACATAAGTATCATCCACAAGCCGCTTCACTCAACCAATCTCAACAAATTTATAATAAACGAGCGGCCTGCCCTCGCTTCGCTCCGGGTATTTAAAGCAATATTATAATCAATGTCCTCAATTAGTCATTCTGTAATTTTATAGTTTTCCATTATTTGCTAAAAAAGAGAGAGTGAGAAAAAGTTATAGAAAGAAAGAAAAATGATAGAAAGAAAAAGAAAAACGACAGATAATATAAAAGGAGAGAGCAAAAATAAAATTGGATAAATAAAGGAGAGAGAGAGATATTACCGAAAGAAAGAAACCGAATAGAGACTAACCATTCTGAACAGAGATGAAGATAAATATTAAAGAGAGAAAAAAGAGAGAGGATGAGTGAGAATGATAGTATATAAGAGGAAGAGAGACGGAAATACTATAGACTTCTCTCAGTGAAAGAATTTTTAAATTTAGTAGCAACAAAACGGCCATGTTCTATTAATTAAAAAAATGTATATAGCAACACTAAATCATCTACGTCGCTCACGAAAATTGTAGTTTTCTATCAACGAAAGGATTTCATATAATCGGATTAGTAACAACGAAATGGCCATATTCTATTAATTAAAAAATGCATATGGCAACACTAAATCATCTATGTCACTCACAAAAAGTGTAGTTTTCTATCAGTGAAAAAAAAAATTAAAATCGGATTATTAGATTAGGTTATGGCACTTAAATGGCCATATCTTTTTAATTAGAATATTTATGGCAACACCACATAGCCTATGTTACCCAAAAAGGATGTAGCTTTCTATCGGTGAAAGAATTTTCAAAATCGGTTCAGTACTTTTCGAGCCTATTCGCAACAAACAAACAAACATACAAATATACAAACATACAAACAATCAAATCTTTCCTCTTTATATAATAGTGTAGATTAAGTTATGATTTCTCAATTATCATTCATTCTACTTCAAGCAATTATTTTATTTTTATTACTTACTAGCTTTTACCCGCGGCTTCGCTCGCATTGAAGCGATTAAATAAGTATCAGAGATCATTACAATAAAAATGAATTGTTTATCTTTCGTAATTTTTTTTCATTAAAAGTATCTATATTACTTCTAATACCCTTAAGAATATGTGTACAAAGTTTCATGATGATCGGGAAAGTAGTTTTCGCATGACAGCATAACAAACAAACTTACATTCACATTTATAATATTAGTAGAGATACCGAGTAAAGGTCTTTTCGACACATCGACCATTTTTATCTCGTTATTTTGCAGTATGACATGTGAACAATTTTATAGATCTTGTATGCGCCACTATGTATCCGATAAAGTTTAGGCTTCAAAAAACTTCCTCATTTCTTTCAGTGCCGATTCATCTCCACATATATGTATCTTTTTAGAAGATTTGTATATTCCGTTAGATTTAACAATTTTTTAAACTCGTATCTCAGCTTCAATAAACATACAAAAGTAATTTAAAATAATTTCATCATTTATGAATTATGATGATGATGTTAAAAGTATGTTTAAATATTTTTTCATGAAGCTAAAGAATTAAAAAGACTATTATCCTCTACGCATAATCACTCCGACTTTGTGTCAACATTTCCAAAGGATGTTATAACACACTAGCGGCCCATCCCGGCTTCGCGCGGGTCGAATATTATTTTTAAAAATATATTGGCCCTCCCGCATTTCGGTGCCCACTCTCTTGCCGCTTTACTCGCTGCGCTGCGTCGCTATACTTGCCCGTCGCGTCGGCGTGTATTTTTTGTTTATATTGATATTTTTAATTTCATAATATCTTTTGAATGGAAAGTCCGATTTTAATAATTCAAAAAGTAATTTACAGGTATTGAAATAGTCTTGAATACGATATAATTTATTTGGATAAGGATTAATACAAAGTTATAGAAAACATGGTCTGATTTTGATAGGCATTTTTATCAACTTTTAAAATGTAAAAAAGTAGTTATAGTGACGTAACTATAATAGTTGGACATATGGTCTCGCGGACTTTTTTGTAGATATTGATACGTTCTATAATATTGTAAAACATTTTTTTGTTCTATCATCAATACTTTTTGCAGCGCATGCGATGAAAGATATTTTATGGCAAATTTTTTGGCACCTTGGGTTGGTTTTCGTGAGATTTCCTAAGGATCTCTAATTTTTTCTTGTAATAAATATAGCCTATGTTACTCAGGGATAATGTAGCTTCCTAATGGTGAAAGAATTTTTGAAATCGGTCCAGTAGTTTTTATGTTTATTCGTTACATACAAAAATACAAAAATACAAATCTTACTTCTTTATAATATTAGTAAGTATAGATAAAGATTCACTCTACACATTACACCCATTTCACTATGGTAGCTCTTTCTATTACTATATTGTATGCAAATTATATATACTGTATAATCTTTTATAGACTTAATATCTCCTGAGTATATGAATCTTAGAAAATTAGTCTTTTTTATTGTTCTTTCAACAAGGATTTCTGCAAAGTAACGACTGCATCTATTAAATATTAATATTGAAATACTAACTAAATTATAATAAGGACATTAGATCATATACATAACCTGGTAAATAAAATGAATAAATTATCATAACACCATCTTGCTGTAAGTTAAATTGTAATAACATTTCATCGGAATAGTTCTGTTTATCGCCTATCCATGAGTGTTGACTAATATAGTTATGTATGCAAATAAAGTCTCTACTGTCACTCGAATCTGTTATGATATTTGATAGAGTTGACAAACGTAAATAAAAGAATAGACGTCAGGAATTTCTATTTCATATTTCTATTGTTTTGTGTATATTCATACATGTAGTGTTAGATTTTCGAGAGTGTGTGTTAATCGAGATATAAAAAAGAATCTGTGTGTCAAATTTCAGAGAATCTTTAAGCCGTTTTAGCATGATTGTGAAACAGACATCTAAACATCCGAACATTCACATTATAATGTTAGTAAAAGACTTAAATTACGTACGAACTGTTCGAGTATATAATGTCCTCTGTCCCGGTAGATCAGCTTGTCTATTTTAGTGTCTTGGACTGTGGTGCTGATTCCTCATCGGAGATCACGTAACTTAATAATGTTATATTTTGTTCATGTTAATGTAGAGTAGCGAGCAGTGGTGGAGATGGATGGTGAGTGTCTTGATCCTATCAACGACGTATTAAACCTACTTCTGCATCGCAAGCTCCAAGCACTCCTTGGCTTTCTGTCTAAAATGCGTATATCTGTACAGCACTAACTGTCATCCTCTCACACAATGTTCACTGATCAAAGTCGGGTTAGTTACACCATTTATAAATCAACTGCTTGATCGATTTTAATGAAATTTGGTACATAAATAGACCAAAGCTTAGGAAATAATATAGACTACGTTTTATCTTAAAAACTTTCATTGCTACATTGTTTCATCGTTACATCGCTATACATATTGCATCATCTCCTATTTCAACAATTTCGAGCCTTTTTCGCGATAAAACGGACGCCTGTGTCTTTTCCTAAACTCTAATCTATTTCTGATTCAAATTTCATCAACTTCGGTTCATTGGCTTAAGCGTCAAAGCGTAATAAATAGACATAGTTACTTTTGGATTTACAATATTAATCACTAGTCAGGATATAGTAGGGAATAAAATTAGTATAGTACTTACTATATGTCTAGATTTTTTTCTTTTTAAAATTAATTTAATACCATATACATAAAATAAAAAAATACAGCCGTAATAGGATAATACTTTTAAAGGATAATCCTAACACGGTGCAGGTTCCATCCGTTAATAAGAAATACTGTGCTTTATACATTTACATATTAAATTTGTGCTTTAGTATCTATAAGTTTTAATCTCATAGACAAAAAAATCTGACTTGACGTTTAACTTGAGTGTTCACTTGTTTTTATAATAAACTTACATTTAAGTGAAGTTCTATGATAATTATCAATATCTTTTAATAGAATATTGTGTAATATGTTATGTTATATTATCTAAATTAATAAAAGCATATCAACTTGGTGTTTTCTCTCCCTAAATTACATTCAATTAAATAATAGTTAGTTGTATGTTGATTTTTAATCAAATTCATATATTATTATTAAGTTTAAGTTTAATGGCTTTTAGGCGTGCCAGTTGAGCACATTTAACTCCGCCAATGTCACGTGAAATAGAGAAAGCATAACAAGTAAAGTAGGGTAATAAGTTTGCAATGCGTCAATGTCAATTATCTTACCGTGCCGATGACTGGTACTTGAAACCTAGAAGCAAGTTTACAAGGCTTTTGACGTCATTATATTCACAATATTAAATAGAAACTACAATCAAACGTCATCAATAGTGTTGCTAGCATTATATTTTAGCCGACTAAAAAGAGTGAGTGGTTTTTCCATAAAAAAAACTCTCTTTTTAACAAGTATTAAAACGAAAAAATACAAGAAGCGATTTAAAAAGATAAAAATGTAAATCAAATTAAAAATAACATATAAATGGCATTAATTTGTGAACAGTCGAGACAGTTCCTATATACCCGTATTCTGAAGCACTGGAGGCACATAATAAGGAAAATACAACGCTCTATTTCTGAGTACGTCCCACACGTGCTCAATGGGATTCCAGTCTGCAGATTGCATGGGCCACTGCAATACGATGATGTTAGCTTTGTCCGGCGGAACGGAAACGATGCGATTATAATATCATGTATTTTCTGGTCATAAACTGATATAATATTTACATACGAACTAAAGCGAAAGGAAGTCCTCCTTCGGCAGAATAATTTGCCGTCCTTCCAACAATTCGGAACCATTAGTTTCGCGGTGACCCGGAGCACTATTGGGCCAGAGGGCCGCCCTCTTTGTACTTACATACTAGTGACCTTCCCGGCTTCTAAAGGCTTTCTGGCTCAGGTTCTAAAAAATTTGATGAATGCAATGTCACAATCACTATAGGCGAAAGAGACCCAAAGCGCAAAAGGAGATCCCGTTCCATTTTAGCCTCATCGCGACCATCTTCAGGAATATAATTTTCTCCAGAAATTAATTTATATAGCAATTCAAAGTTTGCCGAGTCAGCTACTACCTAAATAAAGTTAGATGTTAGTTCTAAAGCAACAAAAGTTTCCCTCCCGACCAACCTTTTCACCGAACATCATGGAAGAAGTATTAATTATAAAGAAGGTTTATAAAATACCTAACTATTAGATTACTTTACTATTACTATTATATAGAACTTACCAACTAAATTTTAATCATCAGAAGAGCTTTAAGTAAGCTTAAATATAACAACTCTTATTCAACTTGTACAATAAAAAGAACTGAAAGAAATATAACCGAAATCTAGTTATATTCATCATTCATCATAAAATGATGAATACATATGTTATATGGTCTTTATAAGCATTACAAAACATAAAACGAAATATTTATTTTGATCAAACATAATAAGAAGTTTTATTGTTTTGGTTTAAACGGGATGCTGTTTAATTTGCGGTGTTTGTGTTGTATAACAAAGTTATTAGGACTTTACTTATGTAATTATAGAGTAATCTTGATGTGAAATTATGTTAAAGGTTACAAAATTAATATTATTGTTATCTGTTTCTGTAGCTTGTCTAAATAAACCTTCAAATGTTTAGACAAAGAAGTTCAATCAAAGTATTTCAAGGATGAGATTTAAGGGATAAATTCGATAAATTATAAGTGTTTCCTATATAAAGTGTATCGTAGTATATTTTTTGTATTGTCATCATATTGTGACGGTTATAATCTTTACATAAAGTAAATTCAACATTTAAGATGATAATAATAATAATAAATAATATAAAGAGGTAATAAAATAGTAATTAATAAATATTATAGCATAATATGTACAAATAAACATAAAAAGTAATTTATTTTATATTTAAAACGTCATTTAATACATTAGAAATAATAATCGATCATAATTTTCAATAATAAATATATTAAAAATAATGCAAACGGTTCGTGTATTATGAAGACGGTTCGTGTATTAGCTTGTATGGGGGGAAAGTATCGGAAAGTATGTAAACTGCCGATAGTCTGACCGATCGCCCAGCATATATAGGGGGGGGCAGCGTGAGATCGTCGGCACAGCATCTCACATTCATTTACTACATATGATACCGATATAATAAAAGGTCATAAAAAGTATTTATTACAGATGGTTTGTGGGTGACCATCTATAGAATTATAACAATACAATACATGTATAGGGGCGATGCATGTAATAATAATGAACCTCTTAAATAATGAATGTAAATATGTTTTAATTATAATATCTTATGTAGTTATGTGTGTTATTGTGGCTACATCAGCTACTAGCAGACTACCCCCATGACAAGTTGTCTTGAACATTTTGTGATTTGATACTCCGAGGTCTCTGGTGACTCAGACGATGTTGTTTGTGTCTATTACTGTGATTTGTTACTTCAACGTCCTGATGTCCAGTTTGATATCGCTGTGTCTATCACTCTATGATTTGATACTCCGAGGTCTCTCATGGCTCAGACGATGTTGTTTGTAACTCTCACTGTGATTTGATACTTCAACGTCCTGGCGTCTCAGTTGATATCGTTGTGTCTATCACACCATCGTATCCAGCTGCTGAGCGGTGCGGAGGCTGTAAGCCGAAGTGGTACGTTCTAGCGATGCTGGGTACAACCACGAAAATTATCCGTGGACTTTGTTTATGGACATTGTGAGTGGCATCAATAGTCCTTGTCAGGACTACCCCTTAGCTTAGTGCTTTTAAATAGACATTGTAGCATGTCATAGTGCTAGGGCGTCTGGTGAATTATCCTTATGGGATGTTTACTAGCATATAGGACAGTGTGGCCTACTTTGTCTCTTTACTTCCGTGGCTTGCCACGTAAAATAATGAACTGGCGTATTACGTCTCTTTGTTTAACTCATATGCTCGATGGGAGTGTTGCTTTTTGTAAGCGAGTTGTACATATCTCATATTTCACATTCTACTAAGGTGGATCATAACACATATTTATATCAGCTCCGGCTGCAACGATTATCAGCTACGGCTGCAACGATATCCACTCCGGTGGCAACGATAACACATATAGGTGAATATGAATATGTGCATTCTTTGCAATCAGCCGCCTAAGTGCTGTGAGTTCTTACGAACTGATGTTTGAACCAGTGATTTATTTATCACTTTATTTATAACCAGGGCTTGTCCCTTAGTCTTCGGACAACTTGCAGCTTTGCTGTTTTATTGGATTCATTTCCATCACAAGGCTCACGCCTTTTTATTATTACAGCTGCGGCTGATTTACTAAGGCTTCGGCTTTCAACACTGCAGTCTTGACTGTATAACCCGGACTTCGGTCCTTGCTAATGTAGCATCAAAAGTGTAGGCGCACTATAAATAGCTCCCACCTTCTATCCTGGAGGGTTCACGATTTGGTTGGAACCCATTGTCGGTGGCGGGTGTGGGGCTGCCGACCCCTTTTCTCTTTTATATTTAAATATTATAAGAGGAAGGGATAGACTCCTTCAGCTATCTTCTTTATCACTAACATCCTTCTGATGTTATTATTTATAAAATTATTATACATCTATGCGTCATCACAACATCGTTATTACATTAATTTAATAAAATGCAAATCGATCTCTATTTAGTTTAATTAATCTTCTTCGATGATCTATTGAACTCATGCCTCTGATACTCTAAAAGAATTTGGATGGTTATTATTTACACAACGTATTAAGGGTCCTAACTAGATGATCACAAGCCTAATTAAATATTTCATAAATGATTTATTAACCGTTATTGACTTGCCGTGTTCCTCTTGCGTTATTTATTTATATTTTTATGTATTCTATGTATATATTTTATAGAGTTAGCTCGAAATAGTTACAATATTATCAAAATATTGTATTGAATAAGTTAAAGTTACTACATTTTAAGCCAACAACAAATCCAGCGTACCATTGTCAGTTTTCATTAACACAATTACGCAAGAAATCAAAAATATACAATTCTTTATTAAAGTTTCGTTTCCGGGTGTGAGCAATAAAGTCACAACATTATTAAATTTTAAATACGTCTATAAAACTCGTACCAAATCATCATAACATTTGAAAATCTTCAAATTGTCATTATCTTCTGTATTACTGCACCTCGTAAACTTTCATATAAAAACTTAATTTGAGGGAGCAAAATACAGTTTTCATTCTCAAATCTTCCGTCTAAAAGTTTCGAGTGAAAGTCGTTTGTTTGCAAAATTATGAGAGCACGGATCAGAATATTGAAATTTATTTTATGAAGCGAGCCCGATAACCGAGTTAATCTGTTAATATTGAACATTTTTTCCATAAGGGTGAACCATCCCATTCGTTACGTTTAGGGTTTAAGGAACAATCATTTATATCGCATATGGTTTAAAAAACCATATGCGATATAAATGATTGTTCCTACCTTGTTACCTTATTTTGATCAAACTTTGAGACTTTAATGCAGACTAACTTTTTATGATAAGAAAACTTTTATTTGGAGCAATGAAATAGAAGCCAACAGGATACAAACTACCAGTAGTTCGGTTCGTAGAGAAATTTAACACTAAACTTCAGATGTGAATTGAGTTAACTTCTTATACCTTTAAAATTAAATGTTTGTTTAAAAATATATTTATTTAAATTTGATAAAATAGTAATTAAGTAATGCCTTAGAAACCAAAATTGGACACATTTTGCACTCTAGCGAAATTTGAGTAAGCTAATATTTACTAGCTGGCTTTGACTTTCGTTCTGTAAATTTTTAAGAATAGGCTAGACATCACATAGTTTACCTTGGACTGCTTTATATTTATAATAGTATATATAGGTATTCTAATTGTTTAGACACCTTATCAGCTAACTTACAAAAAACATGCAATTTATCCTAGATCGTTGCATATGGTCAAAGGGTAATTCACAGCAAACTATTCAATTTTACGTAAAAGCTCAAAAACATAATTACAGTTCATATCAGTACTGAAGCAATAATCTGATAAGATACTTATGTTTGTATTCAATAGAAGCATTAATACAAATTACTTTGGAATGGATGGTAGAGTAAGTAAACGCAAGCATCTCAATATAACTTAGGTAACACTTAGATAAACATCAGTCTAATACTTTAATGGAAACTGATTTTAACGTGTTTATATTTTACTAGAAGGCTGCCCTCGCTTCGCTCCGGGTATTTAAAGTAATATTATAATTGATGTCCTTAAATTGTCACTCTGTTATTGTGTAGTTTTTAATTATTTGAAAAATTAGAGAGAGTAAGAAAAAGTTATAAAAAGAAAAATAATAGAAACAAAATTAAAGACAAGCGACAGATGATAAAAGAGGGAGGACAGAGCAGAACTAAAATTGAATGGGTAAAGGACAGAGAGAAAGAGAGAAATTATCGAAAGAAAGAAAGTGAAAAGAGGCTAATCATTCTGAACAGATAAAAATAAAAATTAAAGTGAGAAAAAACAGAGAGGATGAAATACAATGTTAGTATTATAAGAGAAAGAGAGACGGAAATACTATAGACTTCTATCAGTAAAAGAATTTTTAAAATCGGGTCAGTAGCAACAAAATGGCCATGTTCTATTAATTAAAAAATGTATATGGCAACACTAAATCACCTTTGTCACTCACGAATAGTGTAGATTTCTAACAGTGAAAGAATTTTTAAAATTAGATTAGAAACAACAAAGGGGCCATAGACAATTAATTAAAAAATGTATATGGCAACACTAAATCACCTTTGTCACTCACGAATAGTGTAGATTTCTAACAGTGAAAGAATTTTTAAAATTAGATTAGAAACAACAAAGGGGCCATACACAATTAATTAAAAAATGTATATGGCAACACTAAACCACCTTTGTCCATCACGAATAGTGTAGTTTTCTAACAGTGAAAAAATTTTTAAAATCGGATCAGTAGCAACAAAATTGTCATGTTCTTTTATTTAAAAAATTTATATGGCAACACTGAATCACTTTTGTCACTACACATATATATTTTTTAATTAATATAATATAGCCCCTTTGTTGTTTCTAATCTGATTTTAAAAATTCTCTCACTGTTAGAAAACTGCACTATTCGTGAGTGACAAAGGTCATTTAGTGTTGCCATGTACATTTTTTAATTAATAGAACATGGCCATTTTGTTGCTGCTGATCCGACTTTTAAAATTTTTTACACTGAGAGAAGTATATATATATATCCATCTCTCTTTCTCTTATAATACTACCATTGTCTCTCATCCTCTCTCTTTTTTATTGCTTTAATTTTTATTTTTATCTATTCAGAATGATTAGCCTCTTTTCACTTTCTTTATTTCGATAATTTCTCTCTTTCTCTCTCTTTCTCTCTGTCCTTTACCCATTCAATTTTAGTTCTGCTCTGTCCTCCCTCTTTAATCATCTATCGCTATTCTTTAATATTGTTTCTATTATCTTTCTTTTTATAACTTTTTCTTACTCTCTCTCTAATTTTTCAAATAATGAAAAACTTCACACTTACAGTGAGAGAGACAATTTAAGGACATCAATTATAATATTGCTTTAAATACCCAGAGCGAAGCGAGGGCAGCCCACGTGTATTTATAAATGGAGAGGAGTTGGAACCAGTGAAAACTACCATAATTTTAGGCATCGCTGTTAATTCTAAATTACAATGGGCTCCATATTTAAATTTATATAGACACGACTCGTTTAGTTTACTTTAGCTGCTTCCATAGTATAATGTCTTACGGCATACTACTATGGGGTAACGCAGCTGATGTAAACACGATTTTGGTACTGCAGCAGAGAGCTATTCGCGCAATTTATGGTCTCGCCCCTAATAATCTATAAAAGAGGAAAAGAGATGGGAATACTATAGACTTTTCTCAGTAAAGAACTTCCAAATTCAGATCAGTAGTTCCTGAGAAAACCTTCACTGTACAAAATGGCCACGTTATGGTACTTAAATGGCCATATCTTTTTAATTAGAATATTTATGGCAACACCATATAGCCTAAATTACCCGGAAAGGTTATAGCTTTCTATTGGTGAAATAATTTTTAAAATCGGTTCAGTAGTTTTCGCCTACCTCGTTATATAATAGTGTAGATGTAGATAACTCCAATAACGTATATGAAGCAAAATTTACAAATTCTAAGATCTTGAGGAGAATAGGCACAGAAAAGGAGAATTTCTTGGAGGGTTGTATCCGGCCACGGACAGTGGCTAAGTGGTCCATCCGGTTCGCTTACGCGTGATGGATTGCCTAACCGCTTCTATTTATGATCCCATTTAATCCTAAGTTTACGTTATAAGATGTTATGAAAGATAGAGATACTCTTATTATATAGCGACTGAAGCCTGTAGCCCACGTGCAGTTTAACAGGCTTTTTCACACCACAAATACTCGCATCCACTTGACTTTGCACTACTTTACACAATTGCTCACTGAATTAAATCACTGTTCAGGTTCCCCTATATTTATTGTGATAGAGGTAGGTATTCCTAAAATATACAATTAGGAGCTACCAGCCAATTAAAAGCTAAAAAAGTGTTGCTAACAATCACTACGTACGAAATACTATTCACGGTATCCGATAAGGGCAAAGGTTAAAGGTGATAAAAGGTCATTAGCAATTTAAGTACATTTCAAAGGTTACAGTGACTTTAAAATATTTAATAAAACCAGAAAGCAGTGTCTGTTTTAATTTGTTTGTAATTTACTGTACTTCAGTCGGCGTTAAGAAACTGTTATCCCACTGCAAGCCCATCCATGATATTTTACTTTGATGAACTACATAATATATTATTATATTCAATAAGATTTTTTTATCATTATCTTTAACAATATTTTAATGATTATCAAAGAAGAAAAATTAAAAGTTTTTTTAGCCCCACCTTAATATATATACAGTGATTCAGCAAGTATCCTAAAATTTTCACAATACTATACCTAATTATGATAGAATGGCTGTGGTGCGAGCCCGCCGTACAACACGACTAATCACTTTATAAGCCTAATATATCAATAATTTTGGATTTACCAACAGATGATGGGAAATTTTCCAGATCGATGGGGACTTGTTAGCGGCGTAGATTGAAATAGTGTGTACGCGGCTCCATCCATCACTGATCCATTAGGTCGACAATTTGTTTAGAACGCAATTTACAGCCAGGAATGGAAATATTACAACTTTCAATTTGCACTTAATTTCTGCGTCTCGTTCAGTGACGTTATGACGTGTACTTGCAGTTTGATATGACTTAGACTCACAATTATTTTTTTAACTCTAAATTTAACACAATCACCAAGTATAATACCCAAACGACATCGATTTAGAAAAATCAGTATTAACTTGTAGGTATAAGTCGATAAGGTATTGAGAAATAACGTTTTAAGCAAAGCCAGTGTGCTACAATGGTTACACGATTGTTAAAATGGTTAATATATTAATACTGTTACCCAACACTCAAGTTAGAAATGAGCTGATAATCTTCAAACAGCTAAACAGATCTTCACTAGTAATAACTAAGAACCATCTCTATTTAATTACCTTTCAAACAAATAAAACTTCATCAATATTGGTTAATACCTTTTCTCTGTTTGAAGATATACTTGGATTTTATTCTGTTACAAATAAGGTGCTGGTGAAGCTGTTGGATAGTCTTGGTCACTGTACAGCCATTTTATAGATACAATATTATAATGTTTAGATATTATTTCTATGCTGAATTGTAATGATGACATATATATGTCGGAAACTAAAGAAAAAGAGTAATAGGAATGGATGGCCTATCTCTAAAGCTATACGGGCGCAATACGGTCAGGATAGAACGTTACGAACTCTTAATATTCTGACTAGAACTATTCTGACAGGAACCCAAGCAGTGCCTTTGACTTGTGACCAAGGTTTAGGCTTAAGGATATCCTTTAAATGATCATAACACTCACCTCCACTGCTTAGTTTCACTGTCTAAACCCAAGACTAGACTAATATACATAAACCTAACCTAACACAAAGCTAACCTAACCTAAGGCTAACCTAAACCTAACTGACACCTCCAACATATATAATATTTCTAAATCTTTATTATAATATAACTAACTTAATATTATTTTGACTACATTTAGTTAAATATTTTCATGTAATAGTTCTGTAACTCTATTGTATTATATTTATCTTGATTCCCAGTTTGATTATTTTACTTTGTTATATTATAATCTAACGAAAATTATTACGTTAAATTGTAAGTTTCGGTTTACAATCTTTCGACAGTTTACAATATCGCAATATAGATTATATTGTAATGGTGTTTAAAAATTTTACGGTAAACATATTGTTAATTATATTTTATCAATTAGAATTTTAATCCATAAAAAGCAGTTCAACATCCATAATGTATCAATTTTTTCAAAATAGTTACTTTAAAATGATTGTTTAATGGCACTGAAGGTCGTTGACTTTATTTTATTTTAAATATTGGCTAGAAACATCCCAAGTATCTCTTATCAATAAATATTGTTAATCGTAACATATTATTTAAAATCTCACTCTGTTATTAAAATTATATTATTATTAATTGTTATTTCCTTACAAAGTATTGACAATAATGCTAATTGGTAGAAACAATTTAAGATTCATAATGCTTTATTCTTGTCAAAATAGTTACTCTTATAAGGTCGTTTAATGTCTCTAAGGGTCGGCGAGTTTCTTTTATATAAAACATCGATAAGTAGACACTGACAATAAATTTTGTTAATCTTACTATTAATTAATTATTATTCTTATTCTGTTATTTAAAATCCTATTGTGTAATTGAAGTTGTATATTCATTGTTATTTCTTTAAAAAGTAACTGATTGTAAAAATTTGATAGTTGTTACTTCCGTCAAAAATGCTGCTGTGTATCCGTTCGATATATAATTTTGCAACTACTAAATGTTACCGGATGTCCCATAATGTCGATATATAGAATTATTGTATCTAGACTATATATACGAGTGTAATATTCATGTTCGGTATTCTTTCTCTTGTAATAAGATCGGAAGTAAAGTTCTAGTCAGTGTCACTTTGGTACCTTTTATTTAAAAATTCATTCTTCTTAACAATATATAACTTATATATAACCTCTTTCGCGATAACTTTGAAACGGCATGTCGGCATGAGGCGGATAAAAATTAAATTAAAATATTCTTCTAATGAATGAAAGCTTTCATGATTAGCTTCCTCCTACGATACTTATTCGAGTTGAAAAATTGAATCGAATGTAATTCCCGATGATGTTAAGCTGAAAAAGTGCATCGTGTTGATCCATTTAACACTTGGATTTAGTATTCAGTGAGCGAATAAAAGTTCACTCACGTTTTCACGCTACCTGCGTTGCCTACCGTTTTAATAATGTACAGCAAATAAATCTTTTCAACTGTTCATAAAATAATTTCAATATTTATAATATTTTTAACGAACATATTCGTTACAATAGTAAATGTAACATATTCGTTACAATTATGGTATTAACTGTTTATCACTGAAATCTGAGAATGATTTTAGTGATAAACAGTTAATACTATTAAGATTCATATGGGTTTTTTCGTGGGTTTTATAACATCATCTGAATGTTTGTACGTTCATTACGTTTAAAAGTTATTGTAATTTAAAACTATTCAGTTTATATCAAGAAAATAGATAAAGATCTAAATATGATAAACCAATACTGAAAAATAAAAAGTGACTTCATTAAGATAACTATTTCCTGATATATACCTACTGCGTTTATGTCAACCAAATATAAAGCAATCTCGAATACTCTATTTTAAAACGAGATTAAGTTAATTTCAACTGTTATACTGTGTCTGAAGGTTTAATATTCTGGAATTAAATCCTCCTCCGAAATTCAAACATTCACGTGAAACCGATTGCAATCAACATTATCATAGGCCAACATCTCATGGTAATTGCTAACACCAGTTATCTATTGAATAATGTATTATGCTAATATCTGTCACATACAATAGCAATCCTAGGTTAATATAAAACGAATTAATTATCACATATGCAAAAAACTATTTATTATGTAAATAATAAAAATGATTGCGATAGTCAAGACGTGGCAGACGTGTTTGAAAATTGAAATGCTAAACAGTTGATTATTTATATCTAGGAAAATAAACGATAAAGTTTTTAAATAGTAATACTGGGGTTTGAAGATAACGAGCAAACAAGCTGAAGCCGGATCCTGGTGGAGGTAGCTAATCACGACGTCACTTTAAGCCTTTCCTGTGCCTTAAGTGATGCAAATGGGAAAACTTGGAGGTCGCAACCGGCTTTGACTCCGACCAATGTCTTTGATCGACACTTCAAAGTCAAACGGCGGCTTACTTACCGAAGCAAATACGACGCTACTGACTTGCAACCATTTACAAAAGCTATTGATCACAAAATTTGCATCGCTCCAAGTTTTGGCAAGTATTACAAAAGGCTGTTATAAAGTTTTTATAAAGGCAAAGTTAGGAGCTGCCTCTAATTGAACCTTTGAAAAGGAAGAGTAATCTCTTTCTTTCAAAAGGCTGGTAATAATTAATGAATACATAAAAGTAACTTTATTCGATTTATTCACTTAAAGATTCAGGCTTAATTTCTTCTAACCTCGGAATAGTGGACCGATTTCGATGAGGTTTTTTTATCTTAGAACCTATATATCTATATCTTATATGTGAATATAATATAGGCTATTGAGAATAGATTCTTTGGCGGTTACCCTAGACACTTCAACTAGGTAGTCTACGCTATATCCAGCTCCACTACTACTTACAGCAGATATTTCTTGTTTAGGTGATGCTTTCCTATTGTAGGTATTTGACAGCTATAATACGGAAATATCAGAGTCGATAAATTTTCTCCAAAAAGAATAAGCCGATGTTTTTAAAAAATATTAAAAATTAAATATGACGCCCACTTAATATATATAATAATAATTCTCGTCTGCAGTAAAATTAGCCATCCTTCTACACGAAGTCGAAGTTGTGGTTCGTCAATTGAATAAGGAATATGAAGGAAAGTCTTTGAAACGACTTCAATTAATTAACTTTCGTTTATATTTTTTTACCAATTTACCTTAATTTAGTTTTATTTACATTATTGTTATTTTATTATACTGTATATTAGGAAGTCTTTCTTTCAATTTCAGTTAGGTTTGCTTTTAAACCCAAATTAAATTTAAATTGACAATTTGACAATCTAAACTTATTTGTTGATGACACATGAGAATGTCATAGGAATAAAAACAAAAAAATCTATGTAACATTTTCTTCATCTTTTACTAATAACTAACGGTAAAACAACTTATTTTTGGATAATAGATTTAATTATGGTTTTTTAATGAATTTAAAATAACTTTTTGAAAATTAAAAAACCATTTTTTTTTAGTTTGGCCACACCAGGGCATTATCGATGTGTAATGCTTCGGCCTACGGATACTTAAACTTGTCATTATGTATGTAACGATTAAATTTTGTCTCTAGGATGTTTCTACAATTAACAAAATTAATGAGAATTTGTTATGTAGCCAATAGTCCTAAATTAATGAGTGTTTCTGAGTGTGGCAGTAAGTGGACATCATATTTAATTATGCGTGAAAGCACATCAGACAGAAAGATATTTAATTAAAGCTGCTTTCACGTTTATAATAATACATTTTTATGGAGCACAATAAAACAATCTAATTTTATCTACTCCATTAGACAAAGATCTACACTACCATTATACATAGAGAAAAAATTTGAATGTTTGTATTTTTATATGTTTGTTTGTTCCGAATAGGCTCAAAAACTACTAAACCGATTTTGTTCACCGATAGAAAACTTCTTTACGGTTAACATAGGTTATTGTAACAAATATTATCAACATTATTATACAAAGAGGTAACTCTCCCTCTCTAACCTTCTCTCTCTTATTATCTGTCTTATTTCTGTTTTTCATAATCTTTATTCTTCTCTCTTCAATTATTAATAATACATATATCTAAAGATTAAAGAAAAGCTACACTATTATCGAGTATTAAAGAATATGGATTATTATTTTGCTTTAAATAATCGAAGCGAAGCGAGGGCGAGAAGGTATAATATTAAATTTAATCGTGTCTCCTTTTTTCAGTATAACACGACCTTATAAAAATCTGTGGGGGAAAAATAATGTGAAATAGCTTCAAAGCTTTTTAGTGGAGCTTTTTGTTACTTAATTTCTTTCAATTTCTCAGCAACAAGCATTCTTTCGTTATTCAGAGAAAAAAATCAAAAGCCAAGTGTTGATTGTATTGCATAAAATATCTATAACAGAATTTTGAATTTTCCTTGAAACGAGGCGCCTTTTCCATTTCAAGAGCAGAAATAACTGCGGTAATGTTTCTTTGATATTGCAGTGGAACTTTTTAAAGATAAATCCGTTTTTTGTTGCCGGTCGTTTATTACTGAAGAAGTTGGTAAATCGGTCTGCGAGGCTACGTTTTATTTAATGATAAAGAAATTTTCAAACCGAATGCTTTTTAGATTTTTCTCGGAACATATATTTACATTAAACATTACTTAGTGTTTTTTTATTATTTCAATTTTTTAAATTAAAATAGAATAGTATTTATACTAACTTAGAAGTACTTACCGCTTTTTATTAAGCTCATATCTGTCTTCCGATTTATGTGTGATTTATGACAGCCTTTCCCAAAGTGGGCGATAACGCGGGCGATTTGTAATTTCATCTAGCTAGGAGGACTCATAGACACCGACTGAGCTCTAGACTACAACTTGTGAACATCAACTAATAATAATTAAGAGAGGCAAACTCGGTTCGATGTTTTTCTTCGCGTAGTTCATATATCCCTCCCCTTTTTTTATATAAAAAAAATATCATGTCAATCGGTCTCTCCGTTTCGAAATGAAAGTAGACACAAACCAATAGGTACATAAAAAGGCAACAAACACTCTTCCGCATTTTAATAGTTATTAGAATTCCTAGATAGGTAATTTTCGTAGATAATAGACCGCGGGCAATCATGTTTTAACAAGTTTTTGTTAAATAACCCGATTTGTACATCACCCTGTATCAGTCGGCTGGTTCATAGAATACTTGTTCTTACTTGTTGAGTACGATTGAGCGTCGAATGAGGTAAACGAGTTTATGCATGTTTGTCTTATTCCTGTCGATGCGTGCTGCTTATGCAATCCTATATAAACAATGTAATATTAATTTTATTTTCATTTGCGGGATCGCGCGTAATAGATATTCAGTACTCAAGTTCAACAGTTACGTATTTCTCAAAACAAAACATTGTCGGAGGTAAAAAAAAGAGACGGCGATACTGTGCGGAATATATTAAATTCGGATTCATTTAAAATCCTACAAACCCATCGTCGCCTTTGTGCCTTCTATGTCTAAAAACATTTTCGAATGAAGCAATGAAGCCTTCAAGACTCCAGGATCATTTGTATAAAATGCATCCAGATAAGAAAGACAAGAATGTAGCATATTTTCAAGACCTAGAGAAGAAGTATAATATTGAGGCAAGTGTAGCAAAACTATTTTCGGCGGCTGCTAAGCAAGATGACGACGGACTTCGAGCTTCGTACAATATCTCTTTGTTAATTGCTCAAAAAGGCAAACCACACAACATCGGAGAAGAGTTAATTTTGCTAGCAATAAACTTGACGCAGATACTTTCCCAAAAAATTCTTTATGTAATAATTCTGTGCAAAGACGAATTGATGAAATGGCTAAAAACATTGAAGGATCATTGTGCAATCATCTGAGGACTAGTCAATTCTCAATTCAGCTCGAAAAATCCACTTTACCAACTTCTGAAGCATAGTGGTTGTCTTACGTGAGGTTTATTAAAGATGAGAAAATATGTGAAGAACTATTGTTTGCTAGAAATTTAAAGACCGGTACAAAATTCGAAACCATATTCAATACATTGGAAAATTTTCATCAAAAGAAAACATCACTTGCTACAATTGAAGAAAAACATCGTTAGGACATCTGCACCCCTGAGAGGTCCCTAAAGTTTCCTAAAGGTGTGTGAAATCTGCCATCTATGGCTTAACCACCTGCTCATTCTGAGGGGGAGACCCTGCTCAGCAGCGGACCATTAATGGGTTGTGATAATGATGATGATGAAACTAATCTGGTATTCATTTCAAATTGTCCTAGTATCCCATGAAATGATAACGGTCTTTGGCTGGATAAAAAAACGCCTTTTTTTCAAAAAGAAAACTTGATTATAAGGTAATAGTTTTCTTTAATGTAGTTTAAAATTACATTTAATAGAATTATAAATTTCTATGTACTCAAAAACGTATAAAATCTCAAGTATTTCCCATTCATTTGATCAAATTTCGGTTTTTTTACCTTTCAGATGAATTTTAACAAATATTAACGATTTATTAAAAAAATATTTTCGCAAACGTATTTTATTATCATGGAAAGAGGACAATGTAGGTTTCTTGGTATAATACCTTGTGCCTTATATCAAGAATTTACAATGAACTGTTGTCAGAGTTGTGAAAAAGTTACATTTAAACGATGACCAAAAAAATGTTTATGGCGGTCTGGCTATTACGCGATCACGACGATCAACAGGACTATAAGCCTTTGATGTATCCACAAAGCGGAGGCATTTTGGGAAAATTTACTTATTAATTTTGGCATAAAGCTATTTGCTATGAATATTAAGGTAAACAAGGGGATTAAAAATGTGATACTCGCGGATTTATAACATTGAATATTTATTTTGCATGTTTTTTCTTCCAGGGAAATTTCTTACTTATTCAATTATAATATAACACTGTCTGTACTTAGTTAGATAATACTTTGACACCAGCATTGGCATTCTGTTAAACAATTCGTCCAAGTGCGACTGTAGAACTCGAACACTGAGTTGCGTACAGTTTGAGTTAAGACAAGTGCCCTAGGGCAAAGATAAATTGCACAAATATTTTATGTAATTTTATGGTTTTTGAATTATTTCTTTAACGTGTGCTGAAAAACATTTGATTCAAGCCGAATTTCATGCTGTTAGGTCAACGATAAATATAACTGCTTAATACGGTTTGAGGTAAGTCGCCTCTTCAGTTTTCACAAATTTTCAAAGTCTTCTGGCTCGAATTTTACGGTATAAACCACCAGGTTTTAAACGGTAGAAATATTGTAGAGTGCAGGTACATGTATAGCAATTAACATATTCGATATACTAAAATCGCATCATCGAGTGCGTCACTTGAAATGTCCTATAGGAAAATCAGTCAGTTTGTTTGAAGGTACCACCAGTTCGGAAAGTTGTTTTCTGATAAAAAGAAATACGTAAAAATCTTCTAAGCCGTTCATTCCATACAACTTCTCCTACGTTATGTTTAAAAATAAATATATCCTAGTCATAATAAATCCACATTATAAATATTGAGTTAAATATCAATCCATCTAGCTATTCTTGTTGGCATGGCGGCGCAGCGCGGCGCTCGGCGGTCGTTACAAGTGATCGGAGCATCAAAGGAATGGATTGTGATGTCCGTGGCGTATCAAATATTTGCCAACTAACAAAGAACTTGCCTCGTGTATTGCCTGAACCATTAATCACTCCATTATTACATGGGGCGGCACAAAGAGCAATATTGCCTTTCGACCGGCGCTATACTCCAAAACACACTGCTATAATGACCCGTTTAAGAGCTAAATGAAAATCGATAGCCATAAAATTATTACCGCGCTTTGCGCCGTTTCACACTTATAATAGCCGATTATTGGTGAAACTGCAAAATTTTGGAACTAATCGCTTCCTCCAATAATGTTTGAAATATTCTATGTAACATTAATATATTGTCAAAACAATTTAGACGCATAATATGAGGTAATATTCAAACGAGAAATAGTTGTGGCAAGGGCGGAAAACTCCACACAAATACGCACTACAAAATGCATGATAATCAAAGAAGGATAATCAGTAAAAATCTTATAGATTACATTTTTAAATGTCTTCCTCCTTAACCAGACTTTTTACCTGACTACGGCGAAGCCAAAAGAAAGGGTTATGATTTTGGCAGTCTATGTATGTATGTATTTATCTATATATGTATGTATCTATGTATGTATGTATGTTTGTATGTTCTACCCTAGCGCCTAAACTACTGAACCAATTTTAATGAATGAGGTGTCAATAGATTCGTAATAATAGCGCGGGTGACATAGGCAAAAAATTTGTGGTTTCATTTATGACGGAATTTAAACCTCAGATTCTAACCTCGAAAAAAATTAAAATGAGATAATTGTCATATATATTTTTATACCTATACATTTCTGGGTCTCTATCTGAATTATTTTCTTGTTTCGTCCTTTTTAGACCACTTTTTTACATAGTCAGGTTAAAACAATTTTAATTAAAAATAAGTGAATAAAATAAACACATCAACATTCAAATTAAACTCCTACACGAATTTATTAGTTTTTTCACGTTCCGTTACATTATTGTTAAGAAATAGTACAAAAATTTTATTTTAGTTTTTTCTCTCCATTTCCAATATGTATCTTTTTTTGATTAAGCTTTTGGTGATATTCATTTAAACAGACATTTATAATATGGTTCTCGTACATTTCTATAATGTACATAACTTTCCAGAGCGTAACATACTTCCAATATAAAAGAAAGTAAGTAGAGCGCGAAGTCGTACAGAGAGCACTAATTCGCACATGTTTTCTTGACTTAGTTCCACCTAAAATTCAAATAAAAATTTAGTAGG
The DNA here is from genome assembly GCA_905147385.1 of Limenitis camilla. Taxonomy (NCBI): domain Eukaryota; kingdom Metazoa; phylum Arthropoda; class Insecta; order Lepidoptera; family Nymphalidae; genus Limenitis; species Limenitis camilla. Next base: position 6,513,553 of record LR990234.1, on the reverse strand, counting down.
AAAATATAAAATATGAATGTTATTTTACATTTTAAAATATAAAAGTTACAGCTGTCAACAGCTTCTTGTTACAGCTATCTTTCTTATATTTTATTGTGCAATAAAGAAATAATTGTTGTCCATTAGTTTCAAGTAACACACTCTCAATTTTCTGGCCTTGTAGCAAAATTAATCTCAGATCAGTACTAAATATTGTTTGAAATTTAATTTTGTTTTCAGTTATATTACTTTTAACGTCTCTTTATCGAAATTACAAAGTCTAGTCTAGTCGACAATTTGAAAATGGTCGAAAAAATAGAGGTGTTTTACAATTTTTTTTATACATGTTTGGGAGGTCGCCCCACCCACAGAATCGCAGCTGACGGTCACGAGTAATCATAATATTAATCCCCTTATGCATTTCACGAATTTTCGCTTGGAAGGGACTTGGTCATGAAAATCTGTCACTGGCTCTGGCTGGGCCAAGTAACTCTGAAAGACCTCGCTTTTATTTGTGTATAAATAGATGTTTCAAAGAAGACGCAGTGATGCTATTTATTAAACTAGCGATACTACTGAACTTTGCTCGGGTATTTAAGAAAATGAAGTGCAAAAATATGAAAGTATGTTTATTACCCGACTGCGAAAGAAGGAGGGTTATCTTTTTCGAGTGTATGTATGTACGTGTGTATATTTTTTTGGCACGCCCTAGAGCCTAAACGGCTTGTCGTATTTTTTGTGAGTGGTGTCAATAGATTCGTCTTAGTCGTGAGAGCGACACTGGGTGCAAAGATAATTAAAAATCAAAATAAAATATTCAAATTAAAATCTTGTTTCTATCTTTTCAGTTCTTCAATTAATTTAATAAAGATAACAGAAATTGACGCATTTGGGATTTGTTTAAACATTTTTTTTATAGCAGTGGTTTAGGTTTGGCGTAAAGAGTAACTGTCAATCTCAACCAAAAATTATTCAAATGATATTTTCATAAAAATACTATAATAAACTTTTTAACTTAACCAGTAGATTTTCCAAAAAGACAAAATAAGAATTGACCAAATAAGTACAAATTTTTGAATTTGTGTGCGTGTCTTACATCAACATTTGATTTTTAATTATAAAGATGACGAGCGGCCCGGCCTCGCATGAAAGTAAGAAAGAAAAAGACAAAGGGAAAAGATAGCGAAAGGTAGAGATAGAGAGAGGGAGGGGAATGATGTAGATTATTATCAGTAGAAGAAGTTTTTAAATAGAAGCAGTACAAACAAGATGACCAAGTCTAATTAATTAAGTACCTACAAAATATTTATAGCAACACTACGTAACATAGGTCAAGCAAGAATAGTATAGCTTTTAATCAGTAAAAAAAAATTAGTGACAAAGCTCGAATTATAGAGAATACGCTCCTGAGAGTACCTTCCACTTACAAAATATCTAGCTTATCGGTGAAATTATCGAAATCGGCTCATTTGTTTTCAGGCCTATTCGCATCAAAAAACATATACAAAAACAAATCTTTCCTCTTTATATAAGTGTTTATGTCGATGGTGTTGATGAGCAAAGTCAAATTTCCATTTCCATTAAGTTCAAAGTTATTAACTATTGCAATGATTTTGAAAGATCACTATTAACATGCCATTCATGAAATGTGTATATTGCACAGTATACTCTAAACATGTATATACATGAACATTGCAGTAATTTCCCGCTCGATCATAGACTCGACGCGCCATTTTCTTACTATAGACCCTTCAAAAGGTCTTTATCGGCCCGTAAAACTTATTTTATGTTACACAGACTTTCTATAGCCAACGGTAACTTGTTTCATGGTCACCCCTCAAAATTATTTTCTAAGCCCTTCCTTAACTTTTCTGTTCACTTTCCGTTTTAGACGCAAGCGATAAAATGTGTTCTTTATATATTAAATAAATTCTGTTATGATCCCTTTTTTCTTTTACCGAGAGTTTTCAAGAGTAATAATAGGATGATCCGAGAATGAATGCCTCCAATAAGTCGACCCTTTTCAACGTTTTTTGAAATAATATTTCAACTTAAATATTGGTGCCTGATTTAAAATTTCCTTTATCCTAATTTAAAAATATTTTTCATTTTTTCACGTTTATTGGTGTAAAATAAAGTTATACAATGTGTACCTAAATGAAATTTAAATTAGACTTAATACTTTTTCTAAATATCAGATGGTATATGCATGCATGTATAGATATAGAGAAGATTTACCGAAAAAATTCTTCCATCATACCTTGTGCTGACAATTACAAAACCTTCACAATGGAGTCCCAGCAACACGACACTACGGTCTTTGGACAGCTACAATACACACAAGACGAGCTCTGTTTGACAAATGGCACAAATCTATCGGAACAGAGGTTTCCGTCTATATTGTATATTATTACTGTCTTTTGCGTGACTGAATGGTATAGCTCCCATATCTTTGCTTTATATCTTTGCTTCTTACCAATTTTTGATTCTAGATCAACGGAATTAACTTTTTTCTGCTAACCCGGAAGAATGTGCTTACAGATACCTCCTCCCCCCGAACGTCTCCATTCTACGGGTACTGATAGGTCTTGATTTTTTTTATTTTTGTCATGATTTCGTTGTTCTTAACAGACAGACGGACAGTGAAATAATGAGGATCCTATGAGTGTTTCTTTTTACTTGTAAGGTATGAAACACTTGAAAGCAACTTAAAATTAAAATGTATCTCTTGTGGCCTAGTTAACAAGCAACTAGAGTTGTTGCCGCGCTGAAGGGCTTGGCTTAGACACTACAACTACTAGGCTAGTCTCAGTGCTAAATAAACACCAACAGAAAAATGAGCTCATGCATCGTTTGTCAAATATATATACTTCCCTGAGTAAAATCATTTTTAAACTAATAACTTTTTTGCCATTCGATTTAAATAAAACATACCTAGGAGAACAAGTATATACCTAGCAGAAATATATCTAATTACGCTTGACGTTCGCCGTTCATTAAAACATTTTAAATTAATATTTTTTCAATTAATAATTTTCTTATTTTTTATTATGATACAAAGTTATTCATTTTGTATTTTTGTAAATACACAGACTTTTAAACGTATATAATTTTATTACATTATATATATTATATTTGGTCTCAGCTGTGTGACGAAATATTTACAGGGGAGTCACAGACAGTGTGACACAGCGTGACAATAGGAGGGGAGGGGGTAAAAAAAAGTTGATTGTTGCGTCACGTATTTTATGAACTACCCCTATTATAAAAAAACTCCAGAGTAAGAAAATTTCCATATACAGTCATTGTTTAACTTACATTTTGTTGTTATAATAATGATAATTGTATAATCAATTTACTAAGACAAATTCGAAAAGCGACATTCATGTCTTTTATGCTTTACTTTTTTCTATGCTATGTAACATAAAAAGCCTCTAGCCGGCTAACAACTGCTATCGTTCCGCAAAAAATAGAAAAATGCTAAAACACCAACGTCAAGTTTCGCTTACAAAAATGTGTAGCAGAATTTATTGCTCGGTACCAAGCTATTCTAAAGGCACATATACGTACTATTTACATTTCACTGTATTATTTTATTTTATTAAATACGCTAACGTTAATACATATTTGAACCAAAAATAAATTGTATCTACAGTCTAAGTATAAGTTTACAGAATGTATAAGTCTTCATAAAACATTAGCCGTGATTATACTCTAGTCTTTAGTCTTTAACGAAATTATCTAAATCAAGTATAAATGATTACAATTAAAGAATTATTGGCGCAATATATAGAAGAGCTGAATATAGCTAGCTGATTGTGGCTTGTACCTAAAATTTATAAAAGCTTGTATTATCAACTTCTATATTACAAAAATTATAAAAAAAGCATAGAATAAACTTTTATGTTAAGTACATAATACCTAATTACAGTCGTCGTAATTTAAATTTGCAAGTTATAGGTTATAGTTATATAATTTTTTTGAATTCTCAAGAACTTTTAAATCACAGTTTACTGCTTTCCTTTAAAGAAATGAGGCTTTGAATAAACGACGTAAGTAATCTCCCGCTACGCACCGGCCGGTGCGTTTATTCGGCTAGAAAACCCACAGAAAATTCGATATTTGGCCAAATAGTTATTTTAAGAAAGTAGGTAAATATTCTTAGTAACCATTTCTTAGAAGCAAGATTCCTCAAAATATAAGTAAGCACATTAAGACCGTCCATAAGTAACCGTATTAATCGTCGTTAACTGGGTGTGTTAGAGACGCTGCGTAGCGGCTGGGAACGATTTCGTGGTCCGCTGCCCTCCACACGCCGGTGGTCAACGACAATGGCGCAGAGCACTGCCCTCGCGACTCACGGACTCACTACGACACGAAAACAGCGGATGTAGATTACGGACACTCCTAATTTTTTTAGCTCTTCTGTATTTTAGTAACAGCGAATATTTTTATCTGCTCACTTCACTCACAATACTAACAGTAGTATATTTTGTACCCAATACAAAAAAAACTTTTTCTTACCAGATGGAGGAAGCTAGTTTCGAAGTGGTTAAAAACATTCCCTGGGGGATAAGAAAAGCGATTTTGTGTCGGTTTTGGATGATATTTTTCTACTACCTAAAATACCACATCAGAATCATATAAATTGCCTAGCGATTACATTTTAATGTTTTAGTAACAATAAATACGTAAATTTTATTAGTCTAATTTCTTACTTAAATATTAAAAAACTAGTCAACCCGTCCCGGCTATGCACGGGTAATATTTATACAGGTGTTATTTAAACTTAAATATATTGTTGCTAAACAATATACATATTTCATTATGATGCCGTAGGACCTCTGAATTTATCCTGAATAAAAAGTAGCGTATGTGTTAATCCAAGTTATTGCGGATACTTTACCCGTGTGCCAAATTACATAACATGGGTCACACCAGGGTCACAAGCCCCAGAAACTCGAGCGGTCTAAAATGCATGTTTATATGCTAGACTTCGAGCAGTCGCTCACATCAACCAAATCATGTCTCAAAGCCTCTATGGTTTCGTTGTAAATGTTTATAGAGATTGAAAAAGGATTAATGTAGAACCACACGTTGATGGTTGTGGATGTCCAAGATAGACGAGGAAGAAGGGTGGTGTTGTCAAGATGTTGTCGTTTCAGAAGTCCTACAATTGCGTACAAGACTATCGTATATATATATGTCGGGGATTTTAAAACGATGTGAAAGGAGATGGAAGGAGGAAGATGGGGAATATTGGGGAACACTAAAAGGGGGTGATGGTATTGAATGGAATATTGGGTAAACGCAACGCAGATACTCCTATTGAACCGATAAATGATCAAATATGATCTCTAACAATTACGAGAGAAACCTAAGCAGTGCCTTGGACTTATGACCAAGGTGTAGGCTTAAGGATATCCTTTAAGTAATTACAACACTCGCCTCCACTGCTAGGCTCTCTATTTAAACCCAAGGTTAAACGCACATAAACCGAATCTAACACAAGGCTAACCTAACCTAAGGCTAACCTAACCTAACATTGTGTTTACTTAACCACGTGGCAATTACATTGTAAGAACTTACGTGACCTTAGTTGGACAGCACTTCCACACTACACTGCACTTGACACTATCACTATCACCACTTAGATGATGTTCACTTCTTGAGAGACCGCGCACGACTAAGACTTCAGTTAGACTGTCGAACGCATATAAAGGGTCGAGGGTAGAGACTGTCAAAACAACGGAAGTGACTACTACCCCACTCCAACGCCATAGACAACGATAACGATTCGATTAATCGATAATCTTTTACTATGCTCCGACATATATATCGATATCGATTCGATTCGCTAAAGATTCGAGGGATTGCGGGATAGCAATAAAATATTTTGTCTACTGTCGTAATCTCCTGAATATTTCACACAGTTTCGCAGGTCAAATAAAAAGTTAATTATAAACTATAATTAAAAAAAAATGATTTACCTCTAAAATTTTACGATATTGTTGTTAATAGATCCGATAGCGAAAATACTTAGGCCTAATTTTAGATAGTAAGCTGATATTAGATCTAAGTAAATATCCGCAGCATAATACGTTACAGTTAGCAACACCGTTGCTAAATTTATAATCACGGGTGGATAGCAGCTAACCTCTATATCGATATACTTGAGCTAGTTGACAAACAGCTCACCTGGTTACCATTGCCTGAAATGTACATTATTATTCTCTTTTACGTGTTAATGTGCAATAAGGTTCCCATATATACTACACAAGTATTTTTGATTTTGTAATTGACGTTTGTGATTTAGGGTATATTGTAGAGTTCGGTAGAAGCAGTTAAATTTAAATAGCCTACTTGCGAATAATCTGTAAATCCGTCACTGCTTTTTATAATATTAATTCGCGTAGGTACCATTCTGAACTGACTGACACTGAACTTTCCCTCGCAATTTTAACAGGTATTTATAATATCCTACGCAAATTCTTAAGAAGATTTCATTTCAGATTATATTTTGCTATTCATTTTAGGGGAAAGAAACTTAATATAAACCAAAAAATTGTTGATAAAAAAATTTAAACTAATAATATAACTATCAATTATACACTTCAATAATAAAACTACAACTATAACTATATATACAGAACACCATACAATTTTAGTTCTTAACCGACTACGTAAATAAATATGTCTAATAAGGACGAAACAATAGGTATATCGTCTAAATCCACATCACAATTTGTTCGTCGACTACATAAACATCCTACTAATATTTTAAGCGCGAAAGTTTGTAAGAATGTATGTTTATTACTCTTTTACGCAAAAACTACTATATGGATTTTGATATAACTTTACAATAATATAGCTTATACATCAGAATAACACATAGGCTATAATTTATAATAATATAGTGTTCATTATCCAAAATACAGCGGGTGAAACTGCGGGGCGCAGCTAGTATAATATATTTTTATCTATAGTTTTTTTTTCGTATTCTAATAATTCATGAGAGATAAAGATAATGAAGATTAAATGAAATAAACGTTCAGTATACAAAATTTATTTTAGCGTTTTTGCGTATACATTATATAACTTTGATAATTGGATGAAAATTTAAATGTTTAAAGGTTATTTGCCTTAATCACTCCACTTTGACGTTTGTTAAAAGGTCTTGAAGTATCCTCCTATTCTGCCAAAAAGGGTACGAACCGTATTTGGTAAAATTTTGGGGTCGGAATTTTAAAATGGATCTCAAAACTTGCGCAACGGGACTGGAAGGCGTTAACAAAATTAGAGACTGAAATCCATTGTGATTTAAAACAAAACTAGCGACCTGCTTCCACTCCTCTTTGGTTTAACAGTATTATTATGTGGTATTAGGGTAATCATATCTTTATTCTAATTACGATATTTATAGTTATTTTAAAATATTTATGTCACTCGGAATTTGTTTAGCTTTAGCTTTATATAAAATCAATAAAATTGAATTAATGCATATTTCTTTCTGTAGGCCCTAGATTTTATATGGGACTTAACTATCACTCATTGTTGCGATCCAATTCACGACGTATAGGAAAAAAAGTTGATGATAACACTCGCCCCGAGTCGCATTCTCATTAGCAAATAATTATAACATGATTGTACACTAGATAAATAGAATTATACAGATAAATGCAATTTAGATATAAAGTTGTGTGACTCCCAAAATCTAAATGGATCAACAAATTCTGAATTTAATATAAAATGTTGTATAAGTGACAGCAACAGTTACTAATGTAAAACGATTGTAGGGCTCTAAGCTCGAGTTTATGAAACTATTGTTCATTATAAAAATAATCTATATAGCACTTAAAAGACAATAATACCATAGACTCTTGATTTATGATGTTAACTTATTGTGAAAATTTATTAGATCCCTTTACAATGCATTAACACTCGCCGCCAACTCGTTACGCAACATTTAAATAAGTTAAGTTATAAAGTTAACGACTCATGTGATTCGCAGTAAAAGAGACCTAGCAACACTTAAACTACAACAAAGACCACTCTATAGAGTTACGTGTCAAACTGTCTCTGATAAGTTGTAGAACCAGTTGGAATATTCTTAAAATAAACAAATATACTATAAGGCAATCAAAGAATATAAAAAGACAATGATATTGAAACATTTTCAACTAAATTAAAATAAAAAAATAAAGTTTAAAAACTATAACCTGACTACGTTAAAAAGGACGAAAGAAGAAAATAATTCAGATAGAAACACACAAAAACATATGTACAAAAATGGTCAAGGTAGAACCCATATATGCCTAGTCGGGTTATAGTTTTTATTTATTTTTTTATTTAATAGTTTTTCGTTTCCTGATCGATCGATAACCTTTATAATCTCATATTGAACCGTAATGTTGGTTTTTATTTGCTTAAACGAGTGAATAACTGCAACGACAGGACCGCGCGGACTATACGACCACATTTTAAACATATATGTTGACTTAAACAATAAGATATATATATGTCGGAGCATAGTAAAAGATTATCGATTAATCGAATCGTTATCGTTGTCTATGGCGTTGGAGTGGGGTAGTAGTCACTTCCGTTGTTTTGACAGTATCTACCCTCGACCCTTTATATGAGATCGACAGTCTGACTGAAGTCTTAGTCGTGCGCGGTCTCTCAAGAAGTGAACATCTAAGTAGTGCTAGTGATAGTGATAGTGTCAAGTGCAGTGTAGTGTGGAAGTGCTGTCCAACTAAGGTCACGTAAGTCCTTACAATGTAATTGCCACATGGTTAAGTAAACACAATGTTAGGTTGGGTTAGCCTTAGGTTGGATTCGGTTTATGTGCGTTTAACCTTGGGTTTAAATAGAGAGCCTGGCAGTGGAGGCGAGTGTTGTAATTACTTAAAGGAGCTCCTTAAGCCTACACCTTGGTCACAGGTCCGGGGCACTGCTTGGGTTTCTCTCGTAATTGTTAGAGATCCTATTTGATCATTTATCGGTTCAGTAGAAGTATCTACGTTGCGTTTACCCAATATTCCATTCAATACCATCACCCCCTTTAGTGTTCCCCAATATTCCCCATCTTCCTCCTTTCATCTCCTTTTCACATCGTTTTAAAATCCCCGACATCAGAAGTGGGATCACAAGCCCAAAATTTCACGTTAAGGGTTCTTTGCGTATAATCCTGACAGTTAAATTAGTTTCAATGCGAGTAAAAATAATTTTCGAAAAAGTTAAAAGTGGGTAGTTTAAAAAAAAAAGAATTCAGAAATAGTTGAAATCAGAAATATTTGCGAAGGTAGTTTAAAATCTTAAAATCGTAATTATTATTTGAAGTAATAGCCTTCGTTTTACATGAGGCTCATCAGCCGTTTCAGTAGTAAATTGTGGTGTTGACAGTTTTTACGCATTGTTTGGAAATTACTGATCATATTAACGTTTTATTAGTGCGACAGAGAGCTTTTACGCTTTGTCGGAAAGATGTACTGGAAGCGTTGTCGCTTTGTTGTTATTGAGCCGTTGTAAGGTTGCTTTGTAGGCCCCGACGGTTGGGGCTGAAAGCTGTTACGCTTTGCTACGAATTTGAGATGTTTTCTGTTGAGAGCTCTTTGTTTCTTTGTGTGTTAATGATTGAAATTCTTATGTCTAGTGGAAAATAGTGCTGAAAGCTGTCACACTTTAACGAAGTTATTGGTCTATGAAACTAGTGTTACGTGTTACGTATGTTACAATTAAAAAAAAATATTATTATTATACGCGGTAAAGGCCATATTATTGGCCTATTATTCTAAGCGGGATTACTTGAATTAAAATTGAATTGTTACGAATGTAGTGACGTTCGCAATCGATTACGATTATTACAAATTAAAATATTCGAGATGGTTGAACTTTTCGGTATTATGCCGGTTTTACGGGCGTTTTAGACAAATAGACTTACTGACTTATTTGTGTAAAAATTGTGATTATGTAAAAGAGAGTTTGGTTGGGATAAACTATTTTGAATTTGAGTACACTTCTACATTAAATGAAAGTCATAAAACATTGATGTCGATGGATTTGTATCGATTAGTGTCGATCTGTTGATCTGTCGAATAAAAATATGGTGATTTATGGGTTATAATAATTTAATCAATATTTTAATTTCTTAATATGACTGTTAAGTTGTTTGATGTTGGTTTGATGACCTTACACCCCTGTGACAGTGATAACATAATTGGTCACTTCAATATTAATGTTTGCTTTATCTAGAGGTGGAGTTCGATTTAAAATAGTACAGGTACAGATTTGATGCCGAGTAATCAGTGAAATACCGATAGACTAAAATAAAAATTGAAAAGAAAATGCTAAATATTGATGAATTCCTTAGAAATTGTGATATTTATGATATTATAAACGAAATATTTGACCGCTCGTTTCGATCGAATAATTTATTTGGTGTGTGAGTTGCTGTGTCGTGTCCAGTAAGATACCAGAAAATGTTTAGAATCTTTCTAAAACCGGGTTTTAAAAAAAAGGGGTTAATAATAATGTTTGTGTTATGTGATCGTATCATTAATGGAAACACTTGAAGGAAATGTGGCAATTGATATAATTTTTCAAATGCTAAATAATTTACCTTATTCGTCCTGGTTTAAAAAAAAAAAATAAAAAAAAATATTAATGATTTTCTTGAGTGCGAGTGAAAATTCGTATTTCGAATTAACCTAATTTGATTTTGTATTTTGCTGTCATTACGAGTAAGATGCTAGCCAAACTTCTGATTTGATTTAATTCTCGATAATATCGCACAATAACATCTGTTTCTCTCGTTTCGAAATAGTCGAATTATGATGGAGTCCGTGAGTTTTCATATTTTTGGAATTAATTTAAAATAAAGTTATTTCATTAGGATGGACGAGCAGAACTGTAGATGATTTCTTTTTTTTTTATTATTGATTAATTTTAACAGTTTATCAGTCTGACCGAGTCATCACGTTTTAATCATAAACATGACTGACTAGCGAAAAATAAAACAAAAAGTTACGTTGTGAATTTGATGTGAAAACATCAGAAAGGAATTTCACAGACATTTTTGCGTTACAATTATTTGTTTGGTATTATGTGCAAGAATAAATTAGTTAATTGGTGATATGGTTCCATTTCATAAACGTCTCGAATATAGTAAAATATTCGCGAATAGTTTTTATTGTTGTCAAGAATCAATTTTATAATAATAAATTTGAAGGAGTAGTAGTGAGGGTAGTAAAGAGAAATTTTATTTAAATACTAGCGGACCGTCCCGGCTTGGCTCTCTTATTATTCAGACCTTTGGCGGAATAGTAGGTCGCTATGGGTCCCTGAGTGTATATTAATGTTCGTAGAATCAGTTATTTAGGCTTATTAGTATCATTGTTGTAGAAGCAGTATAGTAGTGTTTAGTGTGAATGAGATGTAACTTATAGAGGTTGTTTTTCTCCATGCGCGTTAGCTTGTTAGACCAGTTTGTAATTCAGTATCAGTTAGTGAGCGTGGCATCTGAGAGCAGTATCAGTGCTAGTTAGATCGGATGTGTTTCAGTGTCAGTTAATAAGCGTGGCGTCTGAAAGTAGTATCAGATAATGAGCACGCCGTAGTAAATCAGTGCCTGTTATATCAGTTCAGTTTCAGTAGAATGAGTGATGCTAACTGACTAGTATTATCAGTTGTTCAGACCAGTACTCAGATTAAATTAGTAGTCAGTTGTGCGAGGTTTGGGGTCACTATAGGGGAGATTGGAGATCAGAAGCGGGTCAGGTCCTGTGTTAACAGTTAATAGTGTCGGTAGCGGGTGTCAGGCCCGCGTTACCAGTTGTAGTGTATAATTCAGTATCAGTACAGTGTGGTACTATACACGTTTGATTAGTTTTCATCTACTTATTCGCTCGGGCACCGAGTATATTAAGAAGGTGCTCGGCGACAATGAATGAGGATTATCATAAAAGCGTTAAAATAGGTGAATTAGGTGACTTGTTCAATGCAATAAAATTTGAACAATTTATGACTGTTAGAAGTTACGCATTGGCATTACGTAATGGTACATTGATGATATCTTTATATTGAATATAAACTTCACTTCTTATCATATTGATAATGAACTCTATTTTGAAGTTTGGTAATTATTACTGATCCACATCTATTAATGGACTGGAGACTTTTTACTTTGTTTGAGAGGGATTGAAAGCATTGTCGCTTTGTCCTTATTGAGCCGTTGAAAGCTTCTACGCTTTGCGGAATTAATGCTGAAAGCATTAACGCTTTGCGGAATGGTTGTTGAAAGCTTCTACGCTTTGCAGAATTAGTGCTGAAAGCTTTAACGCTTTGCGGAATGGTTGTTGAAAGCTTCTACGCTTTGCAGAATTAGTGCTGAAAGCTTTAACGCTTTGCGGAATGGTTGTTGAAAGCTTCTACGCTTTGCGGAATTATTGCTGAAAGCCTCTACGCTTTGCGGATTGAACGCTGAAAGCTGCTACGCTTTGCGGAATTATTGCTGAAAGCCTCTACGCTTTGCGGATCGAACGCTGAAAGCTTCTACGCTTTGCAGAATGAATACTGAAAGCTTACACGCTTTGTGACGATATTGAGATGATTTCTGTACTTATGTTGATAGCTCTTCATTGTGTTTAACTAATGATAAAAAAAATCTTAGTTAAGTAATGCTAAAGCTGTTACGCTTTGTGGCACTGGTGATGATAGTTCTTATGGTTCCTTGAAACTCTTACGTGTAATTCTTAAACACAACGCGAGAGCGCGTTGATTTTCAGAATGGCCGTGTCGGAGCATAGTAAAAGATTATCGATTAATCGAATCGTTATCGTTGTCTATGGCGTTGGAGTGGGGTAGTAGTCACTTCCGTTGTTTTGACAGTATCTACCCTCGACCCTTTATATGAGATCGACAGTCTGACTGAAGTCTTAGTCGTGCGCGGTCTCTCAAGAAGTGAACATCTAAGTAGTGCTAGTGATAGTGATAGTGTCAAGTGCAGTGTAGTGTGGAAGTGCTGTCCAACTAAGGTCACGTAAGTCCTTACAATGTAATTGCCACATGGTTAAGTAAACACAATGTTAGGTTGGGTTAGCCTTAGGTTGGATTCGGTTTATGTGCGTTTAACCTTGGGTTTAAATAGAGAGCCTGGCAGTGGAGGCGAGTGTTGTAATTACTTAAAGGAGCTCCTTAAGCCTACACCTTGGTCACAGGTCCGGGGCACTGCTTGGGTTTCTCTCGTAATTGTTAGAGATCCTATTTGATCATTTATCGGTTCAGTAGAAGTATCTACGTTGCGTTTACCCAATATTCCATTCAATACCATCACCCCCTTTAGTGTTCCGCAATATTCCCCATCTTCCTCCTTTCATCTCCTTTTCACATCGTTTTAAAATCCCCGACATATACATATTTGAAATGTGCTTTCTTTTGATACCAAACACGTGATAATTATCTCAGTTTAATTTTTTTCGAAGTTAGAATCTGAGGTTTAAAATCCATCATTAAAAAAATCATAAATTTTTTATAGCCTATGTCACCCGCGCCATTATTATGAATCTATTGACACCTCATTCATGAAAATTGGTTCTGTAGTTTAGGCGCTAGGGTGGAATATACCAACATAGATAGATACATATATACATACATAATATGCCAAAATCATAACCGTTCCTTTTGGCTTCGCCGTAGTCGAGTAAAAATGGAGGTTATCAATTCGGTTATATTGTTTTTTTTTGTTTGTTACCTCAGAACTCCGTCATTTATGACCCAAATTGAGAATTTCTTTTTGTATTCGGTAGGATATGCTTACAGATTGGTCCCATTTTTTTTTTTAAATACTGGGTTTTGATGATGGGATCCTTGAGGAATTGAGAGAACTCCTCAAAAGTTGTAGTAACACATATAGTGATTTTGATATTTTCAGAAAGGTTTCAAGCATTTGCATTTAGAATTTATCATTTGAATTAATGTAGTTAGGAGTGAATAAGTAAACAGGTGAGAAAGTGAATTAATGTATGAGCGATAAATGAGTTACAAAAAATAAAAAGCAAGAAATAAATTTTTAACAAAAAATTATAATTAGTGTTAATTATGATGTTGGCAACACTAATTTGAGTAGCATTCTCTTAGTTATGATATCACCAACATTAATCTTAGGAACATTTGATTTTAGAAGTTGGCACAAACTGATTATAATTTAGTCGTGCTAACGTAAAGATAAAAATAAACCAAATAAATATGCCGCCATGACGGAAATATTTATTACATCGCGAGTATTCTAACAGTAACGCTAAAGTTATGAGTCTAAAATATAATCCCAAGAGGATATTCTAGTCCAGCCGTTATTCTGTTAGTCTGCGTATAGACTACAACCCCATTTTTAATAAACAGTAGCGAACATGATTATTCCGATATAATATTAATAGATTACACTGTATTTTGCGGTACATCATCATTATGACATTAGTTCATAAATATAAATAAGTAATTTAAATATTAAAAAAAAGCTTTATATTAGAAATTGTATTTGCGTGTTTCATTTGTAATTTATATAGTAGAACTCACAGTCATTAAATTAGGTAGTAGGTAGGGACCTCATGAAGGTTGAATACTAAGCGGGTTCGGCTTGAAAATAAAAATAAACAATTTAGTACATAATATAAACTCTATTTATAAGCAATAATCAGCTATAAGCTATATAGTCTAGTGGTTACAACTTCGGTGTCTTACTCGGGAGGTCGGATTGATATGACCTCTGACTTTTTCGAGTTATGTGAGTTTTAAGCAATTAAATATCATTTGCTTTAACGGTTAAGAAAAACATCGTGAGAAAATCTTAAAGCCTAATAATGTTTTTAAAGCTGTATGAAGTCTGTCAAGCGGCGCTGATCCAGCGTGGTGGACTGTTGCCTAAACCCCTCCTCATTTTGAGAAGGAGACCTGGCTTAGCAGTAGGCCTTCTACAGATTAAAATGATCGTTTACGGTTATTAATTTGGTACTAAATCCAACGATTTATTTGTTCAATTTTGCCTAATGTTCGCCGTAGGTTTTTAAAAGAAGTGAGAGTTAAAGAATGGTATTCTAATAATATTCAGTCATTAAAATGTATGCCCTTATAACGTTTATAATGATTATATAGCAAAAGGCAATAAGAACAGAAGGTGATAGTTTCTGAACTTTTCATGAATTAAATTAAACTTTTATCTCAGTAGGCATTTGATAGAAATGTAATTATAAATTCTACAGAATTTAATTTGCTTGCTCTTCTGAAGTCAAGATTTTGACTTTTAAATATAACAATACGAAATTGTTTTATCTGTTATCTGAAACCGATGAAGCAAATTTTAAGTTTGAAATGTAAATAATTCAAACATTGGGGAAGGATTCTATGTGTAACTTAATGGGCATCAGTATTATCTATACATATATTGAAACTAAGTTAACAGTTTTGGCAAGTTTAACCCTTAATAAGCGTTTTGTATTATGCATAGCTTCCTCTTCACTTGGTAACGTTTCTGAAAACTTTGCCTAGTTAGCAGAAAATGTACTGAGTGACATTAAATTATCATTAGAAAGTCAGTGGCTCTAACATGCCATTACGAAGACTTCTTGGTGATTTACGTTAACTGGAGTATGCAGTGTCATATTCGCAGAGCTTCTTCTTACACGATTAATGTGGCTTCATACTAGGGCACTTTCAATACTAGGCCATGTTTTTTATTTTACTATTATACTAGAGGCTTATAATAGCTTCACACAGATGCAGTTTCAGCAGACGCTGAGCTGCTTATAAAAAGCATGAAAAAGTCAAAGTATTTCTTGCTTACTTTTTTCGTTTGCGCAATAATTTACAAAAACAAAATAATTATATCTTAAATATTTACATTTTTTTATGAGCATTTAAGTGATTTCCACTTAACGATGGATGGTATAGTTATCTATTTTTATATTTTTATTACTGCTCTATTTAAATACAGGATACAGACTGATTTCTTGATATAGAACCAGATTATAAATATTTTTTTTTGTATAGTTTTAACATTTATTTTAATAAAATAGTCTTAAAGAAAAATATTTCCAACAAAACTTGTAGCAATGAGAGAATTGTCAATTTTTTTGAACACAAAACAGGAAGTAGGTACTCAATAGTTTTGTAAGTGAGTATACAACCAAAGGATACGGACGTTAATATTGTTATAAACGGAAGTATCCTTTGGTTGCGTTGACTTTAGAGTTTGATTTTGTTAAAGTTTGAGGGACCGCAGACATTAACATATTCAACTTGATGCCTCGACGCATTCCCGAGGAAACGGTCTGGATAAACACACCTACAGACGGATAAGGAAATGGCTATATTGGTACCTTTTACGGAACCCTAAAATTGTATATATTTAGCTAAGCTTCATGTTTATTATTATAATTTACTTTCGAATTTTCTACCAATAAACTGAGCATAATTTTTTTGCATTTTTTGAATCTTTGGTTTTTTAATCTTAAAAGTATCTAGCAAAACCTAATATTAGGTCGCATGTTTCCCAGGGGTATAAACACTGCTTTTAGGGGAATAAAAATTGAACTCTATTGATTGACACAAGTTTTTATCTGAATCTTTTGAAGTTAAATTTTTTTAAAGTTACTTTAGATTTAAAAGCTTTTTTCTAAAAAATAATTACCTTCCTTATAAGTATTTTTACGTAATTTGTATTAATTGTCAATAACACTAGATATTTACTGAATTTTATGTCTATTTAATTTGTTAAATTATGTTAAGAAAATGATGTCAAGTTTATTCACTAAACCAACCACAAAGTTTTTAAATTGGTGAGTATTATTGGTGAGTAACTAGAGATAGGATATTTAAAGTAATTTAAAAATTATCAGTTCATTTTAGAAAAGGGTACTCTTGCCAAAAATAGTTTGGAAATATCTGGTTTAGAGATATGATTCACTTTTGGCACTGTATATCGTAAGAGTAGTATCCTAGTAGCAGTAAACATCTTAAGTGGGCTTACCTCACTCAGTTTTCTTAGCACCAGAATAGAGAAACAAAGGTAACTTCCTGTATTACTAAAAGTTAAAGGTGTGTGAAGTCTGCCAACCCGCACTAGCCCAGCGTGGTGGACTATGGCTTAATACCCTCCTCATTCTGAGGAGGAGACCCGGCTCAGCAGTCGGCCATTGAAGGGTCGTGATGATGTATTGCTATGGGCGGTGGTGAGCACTTACCATTAGGTGAGTTTTCTGCTCGTAGGGAAAAGAGTAATTCATCAATACTAGTCATTTATTACTAGTCTGGAGAGTTATATGGGACTCTAAGCAAGAAGCGGCAGATTACTCTACTAAAACAACCATAATTTATCCATTGCGTTCAAGCGCGACACCTAAACCTAAATCTGTGCATGAAGTCGCTTTACCGGGATCTACGCCTGCATTAGAGGCGGTTTTTATTCGACGAGATGGGATCTATTACCTCCTTCACTGGCTGCTCTCTGTGATGCCATGTATAACTTTTTATGATTAAGTTTAATCACGCCGTGTCCAAATGAATGCCCTCCAATTCAATGATACTCAAAATTAAAATCATCTCACACAAATCATCTGCATTATTCATGCCAAACGAAAGACTGAGATGATTAACCTAAAAACATGAATATTAGTATAAATTAAGATCTTTTACAAAAAACACGGAAAAATCAGAAATTTGCAAGACGTATATGCACATTTTGATATTCGCATAGGAATCGTTTCGTTGATCTACAATTATGTTTGGTGAGATGCAATGTGTTTCAGCACACGTAAACAAAATAATACAAAAACTGTTAAGTTTTTAAGTATGCCGAGAACAGTTTTCAGACGGCAAAGTTAAAATGACCCTTAATTCATATTGGACGGAACTCTCAACCTTAGTGCCCGAGTTCCGCACTTGTAAGCAGATTTTTTTTTGTAATGCTCTCATATCTAACCAAAACCAAAATGAATACAAATAATGTAAACACATTTTATTACTGCCTTGACTATCAGGAAAACACTGTGAAGTAATAATTTTTTTTTAAACATTAAGCCATTTGAATTGATTTATAACCAATAAAATTTTCTACTACGATATTCAAATATAGACAAATATATTTTAAACGAGTCGATCCGCGTGACTTCGTCCACGTAGAACTAAATTTGTTCTAAGATTAAAGTATTCTAAGTTTCATTCATATTCCTTTAGCTGATCTTATAAGAAAAATAACCCTTATCCCACAGGAACTCTGATTTCTCTGGGATTAAAGAATTCTGTTTTGATTCAAGTAACCAACTTATGGTATAAAAATTAATTTCTATCTGTTTAGTTTTTCTGCACGAAAATCTATTCATCCCACAGGAAATATAGTTTATTCCAGGATAAAAGTATTCTATATGTTTGATCAAAGTACACATCATTTTGTAAAAAAATTAACTTAATTTTATTTGAACTATATAATAACCTTCAATTACATTGGAACTGCACAATTTTCCGGGATAAAAAGTATTCTACATGTTAATGCAGCTTATTAAGTATCCGTGTAACAAATTTCAATTCAATGGGTCGAGACAATTTAACGTGGTCCTTGCACACGTCACGGCATATCTACGATTTTATTGTAAGTATATACAAATAAATAAATAGATCATTTTGTGGTTATTTTCAGTAACAAAACAATATATTTATTCCAGTAAAAAGTTAAAGCAGGAATCTCTCCTTTTAAATGAGATAAAGAATTTCTAAAGGTAGTATAAAAGGCGGCTTGGCGACTTGCGTCCTACCGACGCGGACGACTTAAATGGATGGCATTATCTTTTAATTTTTCCGTCTCACTTAGATCTATTTTTTAAAAGATTTATTTTTATATTCATTTGAGTTAAATTAAGGTGGGTGGTCGTCGATAGGAACGGAAGAAAAACCGAATAAAGAAAAATTTCTTATACTTATATCTTCTTATAGTTACATTTTTACTTAAATCTAAGGGGCGAGTACACTACGCGACGATAGGGTGCCGACTGATGTCTTGCAGGTGATGTTCCCACGCTCTTCGGGGACCATCATGCAACAATCACACTCGTGTTAGTGACAGCGTTTATAAAGTAGAATTCGTGGGTAGTTCCTTTATTTTATTTCAAGTATGCCTGTAGCCAATATATAACCTTTTAGTAATATATGGTAAGCAGTGATGGCCCAGTGGTTGAAACTTCAAGTCTTACTCGGATATAATAATAATATATAATAATACCCTCCTCATTCTTAGGCCCGGCTCAGCAGTGGGCCATTGACGGGTCCCGATGATGAATATATGGTAATAACCTTTAGAGCGATAGATTAGACTCAGTCTCTCTGGTGTTTTAGTGTACCTACACGGAAGTTAACATATAATCTAGATTGAACCACCTAGCAGTGGTTAAGGCCACCCTTCTTGAGATCTACGTAAGTTTACTTTATCTATTGTAGTTGGCGAGGTCGACTGGTGAGAGAGAGAAGAGCTCTTTAAACCTGCTCCTGAATCTCAAACCCCACTGCTCGATTCCATCTAAATTGCTTGTGTATGCGTGTTGCTGTACAGTAATGGCTATCATTCCTCTCTCATCTATGACACTACCTACAATATTTCCTTTTAATATTTTTAAACAAGGTATATTTTTGAAAGAGGTGTGTAACTGTTGTTACGACGATGAGCCCAAAATTGTTGTACTCTAAATTTATAACAATTTAGATTTAAGTATACTTCTTTTAAAGAAAATAAAATATCTCTCAAACCTCAAAGCTAATTCATGTTATTTAAAATTTACCCAATAGTTTCTGTACCGAAAAGAAATCGGACAATGCCTAATGTGTACTAGCTAAAAGATATTTTTAATATTTTGGTAACTTTATTTCTCATTAAAGTACAATGTTCAATTGTATGAGTTTAAAAAATCATATGAAATATTTTTTCTTATTACGAGGTAAGAGACGTGACGTGTAATTTCGGAGACATATACAAGTTTATTGATTCATTTATATTATTTTTTTAAGTTTGTCTTTAAAATTTCTAACAGATGTGCTGTTATTGACATCTTTAGGTAATCTATTATATAATAATAGTGCTCCCTCAAATTTCATGCTTTTAACACCGTATTTTTCCGTTCCTGTAATAGGTAAACTTAGCTTGTTTATTTCTTGTAGCATATTTGTTTGGTTTTTTGTGTAAATATAATGTATGTTACTTTATTGATATAGCTGTTGTATTGAAAGTATTTTTGTTGTTTTGTAGATTTCTTTGGTAGGTGTAAGGTAATTTAAATGAAATAGTGTTTTAATATATGGATAATTATAAAATAATATAAATCAACCGAAATTATTTTGAACCAACGTATTTTGGTCGTGAAATCGTCAAGGAGAATTCGATTGGATTGGTCGCACCACGCACGGCTGAGCGCTGAGCGCTTTACTTGATAATGAGCATCGAATTGACGCCAGCACGACGCGCGACCCGGCGCCATTACAACCACTTCGATTGCTCGAGCCTGAAAGTATTTATTTGAGGCATTCCTCATTATCCAGATAGACCTCTGAAACCAAGTTCTTTATGGAACATATTGATTCACAATTAGGTACTAAAAACGTAAGAGTGAAACATTTTAAAAAGAATTAAATTGAATATAACAGTAACATAAAATACCTAAAGCAAAAGCTAAGTGTATTGATTTTAAGGAAAGGAATAGCGACCAGCATTTACTAATCTTATATATATAATAATCTTGGGTCACAGTGTTTGTTCGAATTCCCCTGAAACGGCTTGATCGAATTAAAAAAAATTGCAAATGTTTGGTAGGTCTAAGGCTTAAACTTATGTGCACGATGCGACAATAAGATTTTTTTTAAATAACTTTGGATCTATTTCATCTAAGCAAATATATTTCCATCAAAATATACCTTTATATTATTTTATTAAAAATATCAGTCGTTGATTAAGATTATTACGTAGTTTACAAGTTACTTATATAATCAAATAATAGAAATCGCTGAATGAGTATGACGCCTGAAACCTCGTAAACATCAACAGAAATACGTTTGATGGATGACGTCATAGCCCACGCGAACGCAACATTTTAATCAGAATAAGAATCTTACAACGTCACGCGACGCAACGCTAGTAAACTATAAAGAGAAATAATAATCATCCCCAATTTGTATTTTTCTAGTTATATCATAAATCGACATAGGTCAAAGTTAGTCTACCAACTGTATAAAAAAAATTATATAACTACATTTTTCGGATTATTTCATTAACACGTTGCATCACACCAAATCTGATTATTCGAGTATAACGAGAAGTGGCCAATAGGTTTATATTCCTTTCAGAAAATCCATATATGCATAAATGGCCACATCTTTTGGCGTTTTTTATTTCGTTTACTTAGAAGATTGATTTTTTGACAGCTCAAAGAAACCTAAGTATTTAATCTCAAACTTGACATCTTTTCGCGTGCCTGAGTTTGACAGAATGACAACCAAGTGATCCTATAAGGATTTTTTCATTTCGAGGTACGGAACATGTAGGTTTCTCAGGAATAATATTAAGCGTTAACGTAACCGAACATGTGCCTTTTTAAAGTCCATAAAAATAGTTGGTACATACCTAAACATACTTTTAATGTCCAAATATAACAAACTATTTCTGTTAACGCTATATTACAAGACTAATTACCGATATTCGTAGAAAGAGCTAAGCATTACACGTTAGAGTTTACTGGAACATAATATTATTATAAGAATAAAACATACATTTTCTGTTAGTTTTTATTATGTTATTGTTTGTTTTTTTTTTTCTTTAACATAAGTTAAATAAAGTAGTTACTTTTAACACTTTTATATATTTTATATATTAATCTAGTCCTGTACTTGTAACAACTATGTCCCATATAAAGAAATACTTTATTTTACATATATTATCACTAACAACACGTACATATATTATCACTAACTGAGGTAGGACACAGCAGGAAATTTCCTGCTCAAGTATGGAGCAGCCCGACTAGGGTAGTACCTCGACCTTACAGAAGATCACAGCTAAATAACACTACTCTAAAGCAGTGTTGTGTTCCTGCTGGTGAGTAAGGTGACCAGAGCTCCTGGGGGGAATTGGGGATAGGGTCGGCAACGTGTTTGCGATGCTTCTGGTGTTGCAGACGTCTATAAGCTACGGTAATCGCTTACCATCAGGTGAGTCGTACGTTTGTAAAATATATATATATATATACTTAGGGTTTAAAGTAAAAAGATGCACAACTTTATTAAGCACCATTGCTAGAAATGAAGCTTAGTGCTGAAAAGTTAGTTTAGTATTCATTTGGCTTCGTATAATACAAGCTGTTATATTATAATCTGCTTAAAATCAAAGTAAAATTCAGGCTAGTGAGCTTAGTGCTAGGTTCAATAAGTAGAAATATGAGTAGGTTGTATGTATGAAGGAAGTTTACGAAAGGTTTCCGGATCGATAACAGTTTACTTACGTATGCATACCAACCCACCATTGGACTTGCGGCCTCATGCTATAGCGGATCGAATTAAATATACAAGGACTTGTATATATGTTACTGTTAAATCCCTTATATTGGTATGTCTTGGTTTAGCATATAAATCGTAGGATTTACCAACATGAGCTGGAAAATGTTGGTTTTCGGGAATAATACAATGAATATTATGTGTATTTAATCTTCATTATAAAAATATTACGATTGTTTGTGGTTATTTAACCGCAGAAGACACTAGTTTACAAATAAGTTGGTTTGATTCACTTTCTCACTGAATTTTTATGGCCAAAAGGGATATAAAACAAGAAAATAATTCAGATGTATGTTTTTATTTTATGGTATGTAGGTCAGCGTTTAACCATGACTTGCCTGAAAGCACGATACGTTCTAGAATCCATCCTAAATAGAATGTTCACTTTACGTTTGCACCAACATTGTACTTTTCAGGAAATACAGACTCCGGCAGATCGTTCCACATTCTTCACAGTGCTTATAAAGAAGGTGAACTCAAAGCGCTATATATATAAAATATGTACCTTCCGTATCTGTTTAATGGTGGTGTTACTATAATCAATTTCAATGGCCCACTGCTGAGCCGGGTCTCCTCCTTCGAATGAGGAGGGTATTAGGCCATAGTCCACCACGCTGGCCCAGTGCGGGTTGGCAGACTTCACACACCTTTGAGAACTTTTTTGGGAACTCTCAGGAGTGCAGGTTTCCTCACGCTGTTTTCCTTCACCGTTAAAGCAAGTGATATTTAATTGCTTAAAACACATATAACTCAGAGTCAGAGGTGTGTGCCCAGGATCGAACCTCGGACCTCCCGAGTAAGACTTGAAGTCTCAACCACTGGGCCATCACAGCTTATGCTTATAACCATATATATTCTCATAGTAAGTATACAGTGGGCGACCACGGTTCTACCTTAACCATTTTTTACCTATGCATTTCTGGGTTTCTTCTTTTTAATTATTTCTTTTCTTTATGATAGGTAAGGAACAAACGGGTTACTCGCCTCTTACGAGATGCTCTTCCAACAGCACCCCTTCCCTTCACGGTAAAAAATTTCTGAATTATTTCATCCTTTTTAGACCATTTTTTTACGTAGTTGGGTTATATTTTTTTAACTTTATTGTTTTATTTAATACTTTTCCGTTAAATACATACATACATTTCCTGCCAAAATAATTACCCTTTCTTTTGGCGTCGCCGTAGTCGGATAATAAGTTCCTTTGTCGATTATTAATTTTACATTTCTTTGGCAGACTAGGTTTTCGTTGTTTGATACAAAATGTAGGTAAAATGGGTTTTTCAGATTTCTTGTCATCCAATTATCACAACTAACTCGATTGTACAAAATAACAAATCTATCATTTTATACAATCGAATTTTAAGATTTAACAACCATAGTTAATCGCGACGATATTGAATGCAACTGAATAATACTTAATACGTTTTTAAATCGGATTAAATCATCGAGTACTCTACAGTCTCACAAAAGCAATATCGTAAATCTCAGTGACATAGCGGCCATTTATCGGCGCAACTCTATAACAGATTTCGGTACAAGTTTTAAAATGTAAAAGAACACAAAGATATATTTTTGTTATTCTAAAATAGAGTAAAAAAAAATAAAATTTAATAAATGAATTTAGTTCTTAAATACATTTGCAACATCAGTGAGCGTGAAGAGATGTAACTCTTATTGAAGACCACGTGAGTCTTTTATATTGTTCCTGGATTGATTTTGTTGGCGAGTTAGTAGTCACTTCCATCGTTTTGACAATCTCGATTCTTTATATGCCTTCGACAGTCTGACAGTAATCTTACTCTTGTAAGCTTAGCTTAGCTTGTCTCTCAATGAGTGAAGTACTCTCTAGATAGTGCTAGTGAAGTGTTAAGTGCAGTGTTGTGTTAGTGCTGTCCGATTAAGGTCACGTGAGTACCTTAAAATGTAGTTGCCACGTCTTGTGTTAGGTTAGATTTATGTTAGTCTAATCTTAGGTTTAGATAGTGAATCTAAGCAATGGAGGCGAGTGTTAGAATTCTGTTAAAAGAGTTCTTTAAGGCTACATCTTGGTCACAAGACCAAGGCACTGCTTGGGTTCCTGTTAAAATACTACAAGAATGTAACGTTTACTTATATCCTGACCGTATTGCGCCCGTAGCTTTCATGATAGGCCATCCGTTGTGCACATACGATGCTTATAAATGATTGTATCTATTTTAGTTTTCTGACATATACGTGTACTAAACATACCAATATACAGATGGTAGTAGTATGTACTACCATCTTTATATTGGTATGTATTGATTTTACAGTAACATAATTTAATAAAATTGATCTATAAGTATTTTTCAATTTCTTAATTCACTCCATTATATTTTTACCCACGACATAATATGGTACTTACTAAATTAATTTAGATAATTAAGCAACTATTGTATAATATACAAGTAGAATAGTAACAAGTATAAGGGTTGATTTTAAGAGCATCGAGTCACCACCGCTCACCACTCGCAAGCAATCTGTTTACGTAACAGCGGCCGTTATGTTCGGGGAGGGTTCCCGTACTAGACGTTAAACATATTGCCTCATAAATCGCAAGAATCCCAGCCGGCTCTACATCTGTACCGGTGTCGATTTGACTACGTTTTCTTTACAATTTCTCGACATTGAACAATCTCTGCCGCTGAGATACTCTTGATAAGAATTTTCTTCCGTTATTACCCAAATTTTTGGACCTTCTTACGAAGGATTCTCATTATTTAACTTCAAATAATAAATAGTTTCGTTTTGTGGCATGGAAAAAATGTATATTTACGTAAAAGTTAGTTTAATAGTATATCACTCTCATTTTTATTTGTGTAACGAATATAGCCAGTTATTCTTTTAGGTTTCTTTTATAATTGCCTCCATGGCTCGCTAGAGCAATGACTGTAAGACAGATGGTTACATCTTAGATAGGCGAACTCATGCGGATGCGGCGAACGGTATGATCATAGTGCAGCAGGTTGTTGAGTCAATGAGAGGACGGGTTAGAATAAAAATTCCTCTCTGCTACTAGGGGAGCATATCGTAAATGACGAGTAAATTAGCCCCCCGGTGGTGGAGGATCTTTTTTTTTTTGTAGATAAGGTGCAAACGAGCAGATGGTCCGCCTGATGGTAAGTGGCCACCATCGCCTATGGACATCGGCAAAACAAGAGGTATCCCTTGTTTTGCCTATTTTGATAAAAAATCTCTCTAAATCCGTACCTAGAGGCGAGGTCGCTAGTCCAAATTGCAAAAAATGTTTTACATATTTTATGTTATTATGATTTAACGATAAGTTTCATTTTTATATCGACAAAATTTAAGTGGTTGTCTTACTTAAACTAAACTAGGTTAAACTTAGTTTTATGAGTTAGTTGCTCCGAGATTAGACATCTATAGAAATACCACAATCTCGACATCGGGCGTTATAACAGTTGTAAAATTGCTTTTGTTTTGTAGTTCAATAAGTTATTTTCTTTCTGGTTATATAAGTGTATTATTTTTTAATAAATAAAATAAAATAGATGTGCTCCTACTTATCACTAATATCCTTTAAAACCAAGACAAAATTACTTGATTACTTCTCTAATACTAACACCATGTAACTAAATTTTGTAATCTAAATCATGTAATTTATTTTAAACTTCCAATTTCAACCTCTTACTAAAAAATACACGAAAACGTCCGTATAAGTATGAATTAATATGGATATTTCAGATTAAATCAGGTTTTAAAACTAAATAATAAAGCAAATTTCATAATAAAGTTATATATACAAAGGAATAATCTGAATATACCACCACCATTCCCACACGCCATTTCTTATATGAAGTTGAGGAGATCCTGATATCTTAAAAATCCAAGAAACATTTTACAAATCGAAATTAACTTGGCAACACATGCATACGAGCCCACCTGTCATTATAGTGGCAATAGATAACGGGGATAATTTGTATTTTATATCCTATCCAAAATCCTTATAAAAAGGATGACTTATGCAATAAAGTTTATTCTCTCTCGGAACTCGTGTCTTCAATATTGTGTATTTAAAGATAGTTTGCTGAATATTTAAATAATTATTCTAATTGCTATTTTGCTGAAGAAGTTTTAAATATTAGAGTCAGGAGGTCGAGCCGTGAAAGAGAGTATTTTTTGGTAGTACAAAGGCCTTTTAATCCTGCACCTGGGTCGCAAGCCTGGGGCACTGCTCGGATTCCGTCTAAATTGTGTGTCATTGTAGTATTCTGATTTTAATTGTGCAGTAAAGCTACCGTGTAGCTTTTAATACAATCTAATATCAACATATTTTAATTAATAAATTAATATTCAAAACTAATTATGTAAAAAGTCCTCAAAAAAGGCCAAGATATCGTATTAAAAAATTACGAACAACTTTATAATGGCACAAGAAAATTCAATGTAAGTCATTTTACCGTAGCTGATCCAAAGAGCACTAATGACACGAGTACCTTAAAAGCTTTTTAATAGCTCTACTACACTAGAGACGTTTCAAGTGATATCAGACTACTGTGTTAAAATTTCTACATATTTCACTTTTACAGATATTAAAATAAAAATTCCTTCGTCATAGTACCACAATTACTAACTTTTCAAAAAGTATTGATCAAACTGAATAATTTTTAAAATCTATTAACATATACAGATTTTCAAGCTTATGGTAAAAAGCCTAGAACTAGTTTAAGTAAATTTTACACACCCGATCTTAAACAATTGTGATTTTTCACTAGATAAAGACGAGTTCATTCTTTTTATGTAAACTCATCGACGCTCACTGATTATTATCTGAGACAAATTTCTAAAGGCTATCATTTCTTATTTCCACCACTTCTTCACTTAACGATTTTCCCGGTTTGGTTTCAATTTAACCTCTTCGCTGTCAAAATACAGAATAAAACGGCTTTAAACTTATTTGTGGAAAAATCCAGATGTCGAACTTTCTTGACTACGTCATCCTATCCCTTTCATTAACACAAGAATCTCCTACTATGTTTCATATACTAACTAAGCCTTTATTATTAAGCTTAGTTAATATATGTAACATACAAGAGTTAACGTGTATATAAAATTTTAAAATTTCATTTAGAAATTATTCATTTTGGAGAAAAGTTTGTATACCTAACATCTTTTACGTCAGCGCGTAAGTTAAATAATATTTAATCACTTGTGGGTAATAATACCACTTGCGTTGTCACTTTGTAACTAGACTTTTAGTAGCCTGTGACTGAACAGTGATTTTTATTTACTATTATCCCCCATTGGAGGCGTGTTCGTTACTGTTTTATCACGTTATATTCTCGGGTTGTGTTGTGTTGGAAGTGTAAAAATAGTGTTGCGTTGCCAGTGCTAGGCGTCCCTGATCAGTTTATTTTATTGCTTCGACTAATTCAAAAATTTGTATAACTTTCAAGAACGTATAACTATTGACTAATAATCATCTTTTTGATCCCTGCTACTACTGCTACCTATTTTTATGCATTTATTTGTTTGAAAACTGATTTAATCGAGATAATTCTTAACTACCATTAGGTTGATCAGCCGTTTGAAGACTATCGGTCCATTTCCAACATGAAACAGAGACCTTGTCAATTTACAAAAGATAGTCTGATTCAAAGTTAAGTAAATTGTTACTTTGGTGGTATTTCTAGGACATGGCAATCTTAAGATGATATAAAACATCAAGTAGTCTGCTCCATGTAGTCTGCGTTATACCCAACTTCTCAACCACTTATAGCAGATATTTGGCGTTTAGCCTTTAATGATAATAGTTTCTTTAGTGGCATCTCCCATATATATGAATTGTAGGTAGCTTACACTATATCCAACTCCTCAACCGCTTACAGTAGATATTTTGTATTTAGTCTAAAAATCATAAGTAGTTTCTTTAATGACATCTCCTAGATATGTGAATTTTTTGATAATTTGCTCTATATCCAATTCCTCAGCCGTAGTATTATTTCATCAATCCTAAATATACAAAAATGAAAAATATATATACAAATACAAAATTATTTATAGTATCCAAATATTTATATGTCGGAGCATAGTAAAAGATTATCGATTAATCGAATCGTTATCGTTGTCTATGGCGTTAGAGTGGGGTAATAGTTACTTCCGTTATTTTGACAGTCTCTACCCTCGACCCTTTATATGCGATCGACAGTCTAACTGAAGTCTTAGTCGTGCGCGGTCTCTCAAGAAGTGAACATCATCTAAGTAGTGATAGTGATAGTGTCAAGTGCAGTCTAGTGTGGAAGTGCTGTCCAACTAAGGTCACGTAAGTCCTTACAATGTAATTGCCACGTGGTTAAGTAAACACAATATTAGGTTAGGTTAGCCTTAGGTTAGGTTAGCCTTGTGTTAGGTTAGGTTTATGTGCGTTTAACCTTGGGTTTACCCAATATTCCATTCAATAACATCACCCCCTTTTAGTGTTCCCCAATATTCCCCATCTTTCTCCTTCCATCTCCTTTCACATCGTTTTAAAATCCCCGACATCAGAAGTGGGATCACAAGCCCAAAAGTTCACGTTAAGGGTTCTTTGCGTATAATCGTGACAGTTAAATTAGTTTCAATGCGAGTAAAATTAGTTTTCGAAAAAGTTAAAAGTGGGTAGTTTAAAAAAAGAATTCAGAAATAGTTGAAATCAGAAATAGTTGCGAAGGTAGTTTAAAATCTTAAAATCGTGATTATTATTTGAAGTAGGTAGACTTTCGCTTTACATGAGGCACATCAGCCCTTACGGTAGTAAATTATGGTGTTGACAGTTTTTACGCATTGTTTGGAAATTACTGATCATATTAACGTTTTATTAGTGCGACAGAGAGCTTTTACGCTTTGTCGGAAGATGGATTGGAAGCGTTGTCGCTTTGTTGTTATTGAGCCGTTGTAAGGTGGCGTTGTAAGCCCCGACGGTTGGGGCTGAAAGCTGTTACGCTTTGCTACGAATTTGAGATGTTTTCTGTAAAGAGTGTTGAGAGCTCTTTGTTTCTTTGTGTGTTAATGATTGAAATTCTTATGTCTAGTGGAAAATAGTGCTGAAAGCTGTCACACTTTAACGAAATTATTGGTCTATGAAACTAGTGTTACGTGTTACGTATTTTGAAACTGTGTAAAGGTAACGCGAGAGCGCGTTGATTATCAGAATGGCCGTGTCGGAGCATAGTAAAAGATTATAGATTAATCGAATCGTTATCGTTGTCTATGGCGTTGGAGTGGGGTAATAGTTACTTCCGTTATTTTGACAGTCTCTACCCTCGACCCTTTATATGCGATCGACAGTCTAACTGAAGTCTTAGTCGTGCGCGGTCTCTCAAGAAGTGAACATCATCTAAGTAGTGATAGTGATAGTGTCAAGTGCAGTGTAGTGTGGAAGTGCTGTCCAACTAAGGTCACGTAATTGCCACGTGGTTAAGTAAACACAATATTAGGTTAGGTTAGCCTTAGGTTAGGTTAGCCTTGTGTTAGGTTAGGTTTATGTGCGTTTAACCTTGGGTTTAAATAGAGAGCCTAGCAGTGGAGGCGAGTGTTGTAATTACTTAAAGGAGCTCCTTAAGCCTACACCTTGGTCACAAGTCCAAGGCACTGCTTAGGTTTCTCTCGTAATTGTTAGAGATCATATTTGATAATTTATCGGTTCAGTAGAAGTATCTACGTTGCGTTTACCCAATATTCCATTCAATAACATCACCCCCTTTTAGTGTTCCCCAATATTCCCCATCTTTCTCCTTCCATCTCCTTTCACATCGTTTTAAAATCCCCGACATATATATTTAATATTTATATCATTTCAGATTTTAACGGATTTCAATTTTCATTAAAATTATGGCTGCATTTTCCACAGAATCAATTATGAAACAAAACTTTCGTTTGATATTGATTCTGTATGACACGATTTTTAAAACATAAACAATATTAGGTGTGTTGGATGTCCTAATGAAATGTAATCAAATTGCCTTGTCACATATATTATATATAGTTATGTTAAATATATAGATTAACACGTCACGTTTTTTAGTTCTACCCTCATACATAAAGAAGTTACGTACACATATATTTTACGTAGTTATGGGTATGATATATTATACTAGCTGAACCACCAAACGTTCTCTTGACATATAAATTAATTTTCTAGAGGCGGCCATTATCATTTAGGGGTATAAAAATAGTCAACGACTTATACGATTAAAAACTCAAAAAATCGGTCAAGTCGTTTCGGAAGAGTTTGATAACAAACACTGTGACACGATTTTCTATACATAAGATTTAAATATAACATTGTGTGATATATATATATCTATAGTCTATACATATCGGAGATTTGAGAAGTAGAGGGAGTATATTGAATAACACTACAAGGGGGTGTGATATTGAATGAACTATTGGGTAAACGCTACGTAGATACTGCTTGTGAACCGATAAATAATCAAATATGATCTCTTACAATTACGAGAGAAGCCTAAGCAGTGCCTTGGAATTGTGATCAAGGTGAAGGCTTAAAGTCGTCTTATATTCGTATGAAACATTCGCCGCCACATCCCAGGCTCTCTACTTAAAGCTAAGATAGGTTATCCCTTTTTTGTTGTGTTATTTGTTTAATTATGTTGTGGGTTATGTGGGACTCCATACTACTGTGGACGCCACATCACATCCACTCGTCTGCAGGTAGAAATACCCGCTGTTAAAACCCGCCCATCAGCTCGCTTTACCAAGCACCTAAACGAGGAGGGATGCCAGGACAAATGTACTGAAACACTGTACTGAAGCGGCCCATATCTCTAGAGATCAGGTCGCACGCAAGTAATCTCTGCAAACAGAGTACCCGAATCGACCCGTTATTCCATTATTTAGTACTTCCAAACATAATCAGCCACTTATATAAAAAAAAACTACGTTTATAAAAACCGACTTCAAACTAAAAAATGCACTAAAAGTAAGAAATAATTCTGTTATTTATTGACCCTTTATTTTTACAATAATATACAATAAATGTTATTTTTGAAGTCGGTGCCAGCCAGGTGAACAAACGTGTAGTGAGAGAGAATAATAATAGGTAGGTACAACTATTTGATTACTACTATTACAGTACTATACTATTGCTGTTACGGATCATAAATCTCAGCGTCATCGGTATACATTACATTAAAAAAAATATACCAATCGAATTGAGAACCTTCCTCCTCCTTTCCCTTACTCCTTTTTGAAGTCGGTTAAAAATGGCCACTTTATGACACTTAAATGACCATATCTTTTTAGTATGTAAGTTTTTAGTCAATAAGTACATTGAATGCCCTTGACTTTAATTGTATTTGGTCAATGGTTATATTATCTACTTCATATCTTTTTTAATATAAAAAGGACATCGACAAAGAGTACGAACAGGCGCGTTATGGTTGTTTTCAGTTTTCTACTATAGCAAGCATAAATTTTATTAAATAGCAGATTTATTGAAACGTTTAACAGAAATAGAACATTAATAGAGCGCTTACTAGAGTTGAGCCGTCGTCGATCCGACCTGAAACCCGGCGCGATTTCAATCTACGAGAGGATATTTTATTTCACTTTTCCGCTCTAGGTGCGATCAGGGATCGTTCATTTTATCAGTGTCGACTATTCCTACGAAAAATATATGACTTCCCACTATTTTACTAGTATAAATCGATATTATAATACTTTCTCTAAACTTAAAGCTGACTTTAGTTGTAAACTCGGTTAGGTCTGGACATGTTACAAGTAGAAATAGGAATAAAAATAATCACCAATAGATGACATAATAATCTGCAGGCGCATTTCGCAAAAAGTACTGGAAGAAATTAGGGGCAGTTTTCAAAATTTTATGTTTAACTTAAAATCTAGGCTTTATTTATTTAAGTCATATGACAGAAAAAGTTATTGTCAATTAAAATGTTTTAGCCCAGCGATACCTTTGGTTCTTGACATTTCGTACTTTAACGGTATAGACCAAGAACTAATCATAACTCTTCAATAGGTTTTGATTCCCTTACGAGAAGCTTATCTTTTAACATTTTCTAAGTTCCAGGGGAATAAACACTTAAGGCTTCCCCGAGTTAAAGAGACAAACAAGGAGACGAAGAAGTTTTATTATTGCCTTTATACTCCATATATTGCTATAATAACTTATGACAGGAGCATGGAAAACATAAAAAAGATCCAAAATAATAAGGCTGTCTAATTATGTTAAAACAGAAACTTGTTACTTAGCTTTTTTAGATTTATTTTTCACTTGTTCTATGAATATTAATATGCTATAAGCTTACTTTGCATTCATTTTAAGGAGCTAAAAGGCTTTGAAAAATCAGTTTACTTTATGTTAAAAGAATAAACGTCCTCTTAGATTTAAAAATAACATAAGAAAGCTCGGCCAAGGGTGAGTCCAATTCGGGCATCGAGTGTTCCGTACAATTTGAATTGAGGGACAAACTTAACTTTGTCCTCTGAAAACTGTTGGCCCCATACATAGGTCGCACTTGTTTCCAACTGCAAAAAAATGTTTGTAATGTAACTAATTTAAAGTTTGGATGATTCAAGATCAACGGAGAGTACCTTACAAACAGCTGTGTCTTTTGAATACGTTCACTTGAAAGTTTGATTTTCTCACAGCCGATGATGCCGACACAATATGCTTGAGTATTTGGTAGTTACTTGAGTATTG
Source organism: Limenitis camilla (assembly GCA_905147385.1). Classification (NCBI taxonomy): domain Eukaryota; kingdom Metazoa; phylum Arthropoda; class Insecta; order Lepidoptera; family Nymphalidae; genus Limenitis; species Limenitis camilla. The sequence continues at coordinate 6,480,303 of LR990234.1, read as the reverse complement.
AGCAGTAGTTTATCTCCTTGTAGGAAACACTTGGCTAACCATTGCAGTTCAAGTCCTATAGAGAATTAAGAAGTGATGGTGGCTTTCAGAGATATAAGGAAAAAAAGGTGTAGATCATATGAATTCATAGTATGAAATAAGTTTTTATTAATATTGTAGTATGTATACCGAATACCATTCGTTAAGTGCCAAACACAATGATGATTCCAGCTTTTTGCCAGACGCCTTCAAAGAAGCATCTTCTTAATCTGGCAGGTTGATCGAATTATACAGATTTCAGATATTAATTACCTTTTACGAAATAACTTATTATTTCAGACTAAATATCATTATCGCTTTTACTAATATCTTTATAACCCTTTAATTATTTAATCTTGGCATCTTTTAAACACTTATAAAAGTTTTGACAATATATAATGCGTTATCTAATATTTTAAGATTAGATTTCACAGGGAAAGGCAGGTGTTATTTTATCAGCAGGCGGAACATTGGCCTCACTTCCGCCCTTATCTTGCTTACCTATGAGGACAACTGCCTGAGAACCACACACGAGAAGTCAGCTGTTCAGATTTCACTGTCATACATAATATGGTTTCACCTTAAGGCTAATATTAGACTACAAAAAAAACCATATTCGCGAAATAGTAAATATAGAATTCCATTGTGTGTACGAACAGTACTTAATAATCTACAAAAGATATTCAGAGTGACAATTTATGGACATAATATTGCTTCTAGTACCCGGAACGAAACAAGGGCAGGCCGTAGGATATAGGAAGAGGCGTTCTCAATAGATGAAATGAGCCAAGTGATTTTTGCTTATTACATGCGATCATATAAATGATATAACTGTCACAGAATAAGAGAGAAATGATACCCATTACTGTACATCAATACGTATTAACATGCAATTTATACGGAGTCGAGCAGTGCCTGAGGCCTTGAGACCCAGGAGCAGATTTAAAGAGCTCTTTCATAATATATTAACTCTCACCTCCATCACTTGACCTCGCTAACGACAATAGATAATAAAATAAACTTACGTGGACCTCGAGAAGGGTAACCCTCATCACGAAACTATAACACTAACTTCCATGTTCACTGCACAAAAACACCAGAGAGACTGAGACTAATCTATCGCACTATATTGTCTTCACATCGCTATACTAGACATAATATAAAATGATCTACCCGCTAATACTACTTTATAAACGGTGTTGCTAACATACCTGCCATAAATAATAAAATGGGCATTCCTATAAAGCATGAAGGTATAAAGCAATGCCTATAAATACAGATAGATCGCAAATTGAATAAACATAGCTTGAGGTGCCCACAATCAGTAAACAACAAGAATCTGAATTCTATATCCGTTCAACTAAGCGGTAAATACAAGGGATTCTGTTGGATTTCACATACAAATCCGTTTATTTATTCCTTTCCTGATATATTCCATCTTAAACCACCGTCATGAGGTGTTCTTATACTTTTTTTATGACAAAACAAGAGAGTGTCTCTTGTATTCCTGATGCATGGCTGCCTTGAAAATTAGAGGAAAGTAAAGTAAATAAGTAGTAAAAGTAAAGTCTGCCTACTGCACAGATTTTTTTCTCGTGCTTTTCATGTTGAGGCTACCAAAAACCAGGTTGTAGTTTACCCTATATTACTTAATTTAGTATATATAAGGTTAATTATACATCAAAATAAAATAAACTTATGCCAGAAGTTCCGGTAAATTAAAATTGAACGAGCGTACAAAAACCCACTAAAAGTTCCTCTAAGCTCATTGTGTAAGCAAGCAAATTTTAAATCAATTCAAGATGAGAACGAAAACAAAAAGTTTGGAGTTGTTGTTGTCTAAATTCTGTACGTACTACGTACTGTATCACGCAAAGTTGGAGCTGAGCTCCCGACCAAACGATCCAACGGCGATCGATGTCGTGTCGTTCGAAGCTTCCAAAGATTACAGGAACATTTACATATGAAACGTTTCACTGAACGCTTGCACCCGGCTTTTATTTTTATTCCAAGGGATAACTCACATGGGAGAATATTATTCGCGAGGAAAACGAATTTCTCTCTGTTCAAACAATCTTTAGTTACTAACTTATAAAATTATGAGCATGAAATCTTTGAAATTCAAGAATCTGCGGCATTTTATTGAGATATATTGATTTACATATTATAAAAATCGTTTCTTTTAGGAAGTATTATGAAAAATTAAACTAATAACACTAACGTATTATTAACTTTAACTTAGTAAATGTAATAATCTGTATACCACAATGCTCTGTCAGCCATACATAAGAGAGAGAGAGATGATTAGAGAGCGTGTCGTAGGCACTAATGTAGCTGAATTTTTTTTAATTTTATCGCCGTTTATGCAGGGCACGCAACAGAAGCTCTCAAAAGGAATAAATTTTCCCCGTTTTTGCAAAATGTTTCATTGATATTCTGCTCCGATTTTAAATATCTTATAACCTTCATCGATAAATATATAACACAATTAGTATAGATATTTCTTGTAGATAGTTGAATTTACTATACATAAACCCTAGTTGTTTTAAACTAAGCTTCTATGCCTATCACTAAATTTATATTGTTATACTTATTTTCCTGGAACACAAAAATAATCCTAAACACAATACAAATCTCGTTGAGTATTATCTCTGTCCCACAAATATCGCATTGGTACAAAATGCCTTGAGATGTAGGTATTGATCGCAAAACATTCGAATGTTTCTTAGAGCTGTGACGCAAAGCTAGCAGTCACAAGTGCTACTTTCAACTCCCCTCGAAATCCTCTTATATGGCGCAGATTTTTAAAACGATCTCTTTGCGCGAATACCCTACCAATCATTGCTCTTTTATGTCATATTATTTATTTTTTCCTTTTATTGAGGCGAATGCAATTGAAGAGCCTCCTTTTCGAACAAGTTATATCAATATTTTAATAAAATAAATGTTCTGAGCTCTTTTAAATTGTTGAAACTTTTAAACATTTTAAAGATATCAATAGTTATTTAATATTCTAAGTATATAATTATAATCTTGTATTCCTTACACATTCAGTCAATGTTTACGTAAGCACGGGGGAGGGTTTAGGGCTGTGCTTACTTTTGCTGATATGGAGAGCGGGGGATTAATAACTACAAAAATCTGCTTATACTTATGTTCTTATTCAGGTTTTAAGTTATTTACATTGTTCTTAATCACCGCCACATGGCGCCGAACGAACCATTTTTCTTCATTTGATCCTAACTCTTTATTATAAATGCGAAAGTAACTCTGTCTGTCTGTCTGTCTGTTACGCTTTCACACTTAAACCTAAACCGATTTTGATGAATTTAGTACTAGACTAAAAAAACCTGAATAAGATGAAATAGGTAATGAAGTGTCTGCTGAATTAGTGACGATAAATAATTTTGATGTTAAAAATAAAAAAATATAGTGATATAGCTATATAGTAATAAGGGATGAGTTTATATGGGAGTTCATCAAAATAAAATACTAGCTGCGCCCCGCGGTTCCACCGGCTGTATTTTGGATAATTCACACCATATCATTATAAATTATAGCCCGTGTGTTATTCTGATGTATAAACTATATTATTGTAAAGTTTTGCTATAGATATGTAGTGATATGATACACATTACTGTACAGCAACACGTATACACATGCAATTTAGACTGAAGCGAACGGTGCCTGGGGCTTGAGACCCAGGAGCTGGTTTCAAGAGCTCTTTCATAATATATTAACTCTCATCTACACCACTCGACCTCGCTAACAACAATAGATAATAAAGTAAACTTACGTGGACCTCTAGAACGATAATCACGACACTATAACACTAACTTCCATGTTCAGTGCACGAAAACACCAGAGAGGCTGAGACTAATCTATCGTACTAAGGGTTATGTATTGTCTTCACTTCGGTATACTTGAAATAATATAAAATGATCTACCCGCTACTACTACTTTATAAACAGTGTTGCTAACAGTTTCATCAAAATCCATTTATCAGTTTTTGCGTGAAAGAGTAACAAACAAACATCCATACATTCTTACAAACTTTCGCGTTTATAATATTAGTAGGATAGCAAAATATGATGTTGAATACTAAAATGTAAAATTAAACCTAAAAACATGTGGTAAATCATAGAACAACACCCACCCGGGCGAAGCCGGAGCGGGTCGTATAGTTAGTTACTAATATAAAACAGTTTTCATTATATTATTCAACTTCGTCCTTTAATTTTGTGCTATGTAGAATCCAATAAATACCAATTTCAATATTGAAACATTCGTTTATGTCTAATTGGGGAGTAATACAATATTGATTAAAGTAAATGTTTATTGCCAAAATATATTCACAGATATGTACGAATTTAATACTTAATACATACAATAACAGTAAAATAAATTACCCTCCAAATGAATACCATAACATATTCTATTAATATTATTTACAATGTTAATGTTTTTCCTGTCCCTGCATTCAATGACATCGTGTTGAAAGGGAACATCGCTCACATATTATGCGCGAGTTATTACAAACAAGAATCTGAGTAGAATTATGGAAGGGGAAAACTCATGGTAGATTTAACTTTGGGAATGATTTCTCGAGTTCCGGCTGTTTTTCAACGTATGGAGAGGAGAATGGGCTCATATTTTAGCCGGCAGGCGCTACTCCATTAGTGACGTAGGAACCCCAACCAATATGGCGTAGCAAGGCGAATCTGCAATGACAGGGCCGTTCACCCCGCTTGCAACCCTCGTTTTTGTTATAAAATCAATATATTTGGACTAACGGTTGCTATTTGTGACAAAATTTGTTTAGGTACTTCTTAGTCACTTATAATCTCGCGAGTTTTAATATAAGAAATGGCTCAGCCGGAAAGTAAACAATATTTTTATAATAGATATTTACGTATACATTATTATTAAATTCAACATGATGAACGGTTTGTTTATAATTGAATTTAACTTACTTACTGTTTTCAATTTAGATATAATATGATTTCACTGCTAAGCTTCAACGACTTAAAACATGTTTTAAAAATCATTAGTAGATACTCTTATAATATACAAGAACAGTATAAAATTTATTTGTAAGATAAACAGACTATATAATCAACGACTAGCTATATGACTATTTTAAAAAGAACAACTTTATATTTTCATTTGTATTTGACTAGAATATTTCTCCTGGGGCTTATACTTTAAACACACACACACACGCAGAATTACTGTTTGATTACTCGCGATTTAGTAATAACAATAATGTCTATCATAGTGGTATAATGGCGTACTTATTTATATACAACTGAATGATTCAATTTGTTTAATGTCAGATTAATGTTTCCAACATCATAACTAACATAATAAAGTTTCACACGATGGTAAATAATTCCTTTAAACTTAGTTACATCACACAGTAATAAGGACATAGTTGATATTGTTGTAGTTAGTGGAGTGATAATTAATTTTCTATTAATTATTTATTTTATTATTACTCAAAAGGAACTTAATAAGGAAAACTTACACCTACGTGGGACACTCAGAGAGCTTTGAGAAACTGAAAAACTAACTTTTATGGATAAAATATTTTAATTAAATCTTTTCAAAGAATTCTCCACCAGCCTCTATACAAATTTTCATGCGTCTGAACCAATTTTCGAAACATTTTTTCCAGTCCGCCGCATACACTTCCACGGCCTTCTCGAACGCTGCTCGAGAGCAGCATTCAGCAGATTTTTTACTTTAGGGAATAAAAAGTCACACGGTGCCAGATCAGGACTGTAAGGAAGGTGACTAGGACTCTGACCGGTGTGGTGTGCAGGAAGTCCCTCGATTTGAGCGCTGAGTGCGGGTGAGTTGTTGTTGTGAAATAGTAACTCGCTTGTTACTCATTGCTGACAAGACTTCTGGCAGGCATTTTGTGGCATACCATTCGGTGTTGATGCTGCTCACGCAAAGGTTCTCGTGCAGAATCTTGTGAACGCTTCTCGAACCAATCTGCTGTGTATGCTAAATCTCTTCGTAGGTATGGAATTGCAGTAAATAAATAAAGAGACATAATTTCTTCGTATGTAATTTTTAAATAACATACGAAGAGATAGATTCCTGTTTTCTTGAATTAATTTTTTTACTGCCAGCACACTTTCTTCCGTGACAGCCGTCGTATGACGATCACTCCTTTGTTCATTCCCCAAAGTAAAGCAACCGCACTTGAACTCGCTTTTGAAAGTCCTTCATTCAAAATCCATTTGAAGTCGAACAAGTGACTCATCAGGTTTTAGACCACATTTAAAATCGTAGAAAATCATCGCACGAAAATGCTCTTGATGCAGAACCTTAAATGAGACACGATAATTTAATTTGGCTCTCGAAAAAATGTAGAATGAAATTCAAAATTCGAAGAATGGTGTTTTAACTTTTTAATAACCAATTTTTTTTCCCTAATGCCAGTATATATCTAAGTATATTAAAACACATAAGCACATTTTTTAGTTAAGTAAATTACTTACATTAATTAAAGTAATTTACTGATATTTTTCGATGCAAACATGACTTCCAAAGATAAATCTTGGTCATAATAAATCGAATTGATAAGATTGACAGCGCGAAGTGAAAGGTTATTTACATTCACTTTTTAAAGAAGTTCAGGACATTTAATAAGTATTCTTTCAATTAAAGAAATGTAAATGTAAAACGCTGTTGCTGGGTTCATACCACATATGTTGGAAACTTAGCGCACGACGATTCAGCTAAAGTTCAATAACTTTACTCAGAATCGCTTTATTTATTCTTGCACCCAAATCCCAAGTTTAAAACTTATCCCATCGTACGCGCTTCATGATGTTACCCGCTAGCGCTACAGCTAACGTTAAGATGATATCTTCCTAACTTGTAAACTTAGTTTTCTCAAGTACATCCTTATATTTATCACAGTCAAATTTTCGTTGTATTTTTCAAATACAATGTAAGTCTCAATAAACCTACTTTTTTGGTATACGTAAGTTTGATTATCTAAATACTTATATAAATCTATACATCATATATTTAAAAAAAATATATACTATACATCTATAAATGTATAATCAATACAAAACAATATATATCTATATAAAACAAAGTTGGGTTGTCAAACATTTAATTTTCATCCCGTCGATACGGTAAACTGGGGAGAGTTTACCGTATCGACGGGATGAAAAAGAGAAAGAAAAATCAAATTAAAGAACATATTTAATCGACAAGATATATCCACAATATTCGGATAATGGCGTATTTTAGATTTTAAAAATGTCGAGAGAGAGAGACCAGGTCAGTTAATCTGTAACACGACATTCATTGACTGTTAGGCGGTACGAAGTTCACCGGGTCAGCTAGTGAACATAAAAAACAGCTGAAAACAGACCCTGTAATGTAAAAAATGAGAGAACTATTTATAGTTTTTCAATGCTCTGTAAAACATAGCTCGGTAGGGATGACAGGTAATAACAAATCCGACATAACTTTTAACCACCGTCTTTATGATTCTTTCATTTCTTGTGTTATACAAGTAATCTTTATTTTTGGGTACAATAATGAGCTAAATATATTTTATGTACAAATATTATCGATCGATTATACGATTGATAAAGGTATGTTAATCTATAACCTATTTTAGTCCTTAAATAAATACTATTTTCTGTTATATTATTAACGCAATTACGCTTCACGTAGCTATCTAAAAATTGTGTCGTAAAAATTAATACATACTTAATTAATGGTTGTTTCATATCATTGCTTTCGATTTACAATATGTCCAATATAAGATACGATAATACTGTATAATTATATGATAAATTATAAAAATATTATAAATGTGAAAACTTGTAGGATATTTAAATATTTAGGTGTTTGGATGTTTGTTACTCAATCACGCAAAGACGGCTGAACGGATTTCAATGAAATTGGGCACAAAGATACTTCATAACATGTATTACCACATAGGCTACTTTTTATTTTCATACACTACCTATCTTTTTATTTAATATCTCCTCAGCTATACGGTTTCCTAGAAGAAATCGCTTCAAGCGATAAGGCCAGACCACCTTTTGTATATCTCTACTTTAATACTATTATTTTACTCTGTATAAGTTTGATGTAATATAAATTCATTTATTTATTAAATACAACATAAATAATTATATTATGATCATGGCTCAATGATATTGGGATCGATAAAAAGGTTTTACGACATGAGTTCTATCATCAAAATGTTGTCTTTATTATTTTTCCCATCATTCATATAAAGTAATATGAAGTCTACGTTTAGAACGGAAGGCAATATCTTGCGTAAAAGCGGGTTCAGAGCGCAGACACAATTTCAATAACTTGAGATTAGTTACTGGATATGAGATTAAAGCTCGGGTGACGCGAGCGTCGAGACCGCGACCGAACTCCGCGGATTATCTCACATGTTCTATTTCCACTGGAATATCTTAAATCGAGCGTCAGTAGCATAGTTATTCAGGCATTGGTATCACAATCGATAGGTCGTGGAATCAAATCCCAGTTATTCGACTACTGGCGTGGCCCTCTCCTAACACAAGCATTATTTAGCTTAGGTGAAGAGGTTAAGAATATTAGTCGTACTACTACAACCAAAAACTTTACACAGGAACTCGCTACATAGACATACTTATATGTATTGAAAATTGTAGAATCACGCAGGTTGCTAGGTGGCTAGGCAGTTAGCTAATATATAAAAATATAATTCACGTAAATTTTATGAACTGGATAATTGTTGAAATAAACTATGAATACGCATGAGGGAATGCGCTATTATAGTCCCCATTATATAATATAGTTATATATAAACAGCTACAATACGCTATGGAAACAACAATCAATCCAGGTACGAATATTATTGTCTACTGAAACCCGTGACAATTCTGCTTCCTTATCTTATAATTCATTGTTGTAGAGTTATTCATTGTTATCTAAATTTAACCTAGCAAATATAATGGAAAGCTGCTTGGTAGTATCGTTACCAAATACCGCAACTTAACGTGCCAAGACTCGTTTAATGCCTTCTAAGTAATTTTCTAATTTTCTTTTCAATTTCGCCAAAGCCCTGACTGAAAACTTAGCTTTTGTAACCAACTTAACCACTCCAGGGTAATTTCATTTAAGCTTTCTGTTTTATAGGTCACAACTAGGTAGCGCAGTAAAGGCAACGACTACCAGTTTAACCCGTGATCTCCTACATTAATTTTACAGGTTCATATTAAGTACCATTAAGAAAATTAAGATATCATAGTCATAAATTCATTAAATAGAATAAAATGATATACTGAAATTGTCTACTGTTTGTAAAAGAACTTTGATAGAAAATAATTTGAATTTTATTATAAACTAGCTGTGCCCCGCGGTTTCACCCTTTGTATTTTGAATAATTCAAACTATATCATTATAAATAATAGCCTATGTGTTATTCTGATGTATAAGCTATATTATTGAAAAGTTTCATCAAAATCCACTCAGTAGTTTTTGCGTGAAAGAGTAACAAACATACATCCATACATTCTTATAAACATTCGCGTTCATAATATTAGTAGGAAGTAGGATTTTGTCAAAACTCTCGCCGTGAAAAATGATGAGCCGTAACGTCATTTCTTCGTTCTTCAGATCCAATAACATAGTTTTTTCATAATTCATAATAGTGCAGAGTTAGTCGCCAAATGATTGCCGAGGAGGAGGAGGGACAAGTTGTTATAAATAAAAGATGGGGACGGATAAATTGTATAATATACATTTTGTACGGTATAGCTGATTTTTTCGTAATTTCAGGATTGGTCTTATTACCTATACCAAAAGTTTATAAAATAAGCAATTTCTTCGAATTCCGACGATTTAACCATAGTTAGTGCATGAGGGCATCTGCCCCTTGGCGACACTCTTGGTGGATGTTGAATAAATTGTAAGAGTGAACGAATTCGTTTAAATTACAATGACTTTTCTTAAATATGTTCTTTTTACAATCGTTTGATATGTTGCATTTTTAACCCCTGACGGTGCAACAACAAGGTGTTATGAGTTTAACGTATTTGTATGTTTATCTGTGGCACCGTAGAGTCCAAGACAATTTAAACCAACCCTCCGTCGTTGTAGCGTCCCCGACGGTAACGTAGAAATCAATTAATTAATTAATATTTGAAGAAGATTAAAACGCTAATTCTTATCTATCTATCTATCTATCTATAGAAAGAAAACTAAATTATTCTTAAATAACATGTATATTTACATACCATTGCCAAATAATTCGTTCGTTCGACCGAATTCTATTAATTTTTTTTTTAATTAATAGAATACGGCCAATTTGTTGGTACTAATCCGATTTTAAAAATTCTTTTTTCTTCTTCTTCAATTACGGCTTCCTGGAGTGCAAGATCCAATGCATATTCACACAAAAATTGATTTCTTATCCTTAATTTTAATAGATGTACGGGGAGTTCAATGCTCAATACGTATGTAATAGGGTATGGGGCAGACCTATTGTGAAAATGAACCAGCGAGACTTATTTCGATGACAAAAGAACCAAGTTCGTCTGGAAATTCTGGTTGAATACAGGCATAAAAATTATCTTTGACAAATTTTAATGAAATAATCATTCTGTTCCAGAAGTAAATCACATCAATTTTTGCTATGGACCGCAGATTTATTTTGAATATAATTTTGAAATTGGTTCATGTTCTCTCAAATACTTCAGTGACAAGGTACCCAGGCCAACAATAGAGAAACTCCTTTGATGACATTCACATAGAATCCGTTTAAGTTTATAGATAATGGAAATTCTTGCTAGAAAGCCAAATAGGTTATAATGAAGTGCGTGAAGACCTACTAAGTTGTCTTCAAGCACTTCACCGACAGTCAGTCAGTATAATAGAATGTTTAATGTTAGGAAACTCTACAAATGAAATTGCTTTCAAAATAGCTGGGGACCCTTCAGTTAGGTATCCAGCCAACGGCACGAACACAACCATTCACCGATAATTTAGATGCATCAGTGAAGATGGTTAAGAACTGTGATCATTGGGTGTTAATAATGTCATCAAACTTGAGGTTTGCTTCTACAGCTTACTGATTGTATGTTATATACCTAAATCAAATATAGGAATAAAGTATTTCATTTTTTTAACTATTTCAAGTTAGTCAAGCCTAGTTTTAACTATCCAAAGAGGTAGAAAAAATAAGTAACTTAAGAGATGTGTGATAGGAATAGAGCAGACTGATAAATTTTAGATTTTTTTTTAAATAAAGGTGGTACTTAGTTTCCTTTAATTAGGATAGAGAAGTGTTGAAGGTTGCCTACAGAGGCATAAGAAGACTCTTTCAAAACTTCACAGATAAATCAATCACTCCAATATTGTGCACGTATTGAGGTAAGAGGATCAACACACTCAACTTGGTAAGCAGTAGTAGGTGATGATTTCAATTAAAATGATTATACAGAATTATGATACAGTAGTGTTTAAGAGTAGGGATGTGTAGTTGTGAACCCAAGCAAACAATAAAAATAAAATCCCCATACAAACGAAGGATATTAATGCCACTTTCAGATTTTTTTAAACACAAAATCATATGAGCCATTTAATCGAGGGTCCAAAACTACCCCGAGTTTAATATGATAAGTGACTAATATTATTTGATTCTTTTATAAAATATTTGAAAGTCTAATTTAACAAAACAGTTTTCTTTATATTTTTCATTTTTATCTTTAATTATTTTCTCACTATATTTTTCTCTCTCGTCCTCGTTGTTTTTCAAATAATCGAATGCTGCATTATCACCAAGTGATAATTTAATGACATCAAGCAGCGAAGTAATACCCGAAGTGAAGGCGAGCCGCTCGAATTTCATATAAAGTAATAAATTGTTTGTGTAATATGTGTCAATAAAAAACATGTAAGCGTGAAAGGAAAACCCTCACCTACGAACATATTGTAAGCTCAAGAGCGTGGTAACAAAAGCAACATAGAGTGCTCGGGGTCACTTCAGAACTATATTTTAGAACACTGTTCTATATATAATGTATTCTATATCATTCTATAATATTATTTATCAGAGATTTGATCAGTCACAAAACATTGTATTTAATTTCTTGCATTGTCAAATTGGACTTAGAAAAGCTTTAGCAGACTACATCCATACATCCTTATTCTTTTTATTAATTTCAAAAAGTAATAAAATTTTATAGGAAAATTTCTGTTCGGTTAATATTACTATTTAGGTTTAAGGATAGGTCTGAAAGTAGTTAGGTATTTCATCTCCAGTTGATCTTATTATCATATACACAGTAATCCATAGTAATAATACAGTCGAATTATACTCCACTGTAGGCTGATAGAGTCGTTAAGGCCATAAACGCCATTGTAGATTTTAAAAAGGCCTCGCCCTGGCATTATTATTAGGGTCATTAGCTATTACTAACATCGTTACCGTCGAATTTATCCCAGCCTCAAAACTGTTACGTAACCCAGATAATATTATAAAATTTGTTTATTCCGCTTTACTGCTGTAAAAGCTATTTATAAAATGTTAAAGCTATTTAAGTGGATGGAGGTTTTAATTCGGGAATTTCCTGACCACTATCATTTTAATATCAACTTCAAGAGTACTAATAGAGACTCCGATTATATCTACAATATCATGCAATTTGCACCTTGCTATTACTTTGACTAGGAGTAATAAAATTACATTTGAACACGTCACTCCTACTACTAAATTACATTCATCCATCAATGGTTTTAATGTAAACATTACTTCAATATATATGTCGGAGCAAAATAAGGGAATCACTGTGTAAGGCAATCTTGTGATAATTACACATATTTTCCATATTGTCTTGTAACAATTACAATTTTCTGAGTTACGTGTTGTATATATAGAGTTCCCCCTTATATTCTCAAAGGTGACTGTGACGTGTGACTCTGCCAATCAGCACAGAGGAGCCAGCGTTGTAGACCTTCTCATTATGATGAGGAAATACGACCATTAGTGGGCCTTATGGTGATGATGAGGTCGATTATGAGGATGAAAACCAAGTAATCCTACCTTTACGATAAAACTATCATATTATAGTAAACCTAAATTATTGAATTATTCACTTACTTTTATACGCAACTTTGTTATTAGTTAAAATCGATGCTATTATAATTTATAATTTTCAAACGGTTAATATATCATTAATTGTATGAGAGATTATTGATAATATCACTTGGTCTGATACGCTGCTGCATGTCTTGATATTTAACGGCATGATTAAAAATAGAGCTATGCTTAATTTCCTCAGTACATAATATTTTCGTTATTGATTTTTAGTTATTTATGATACTTATGAAATCTATGTAAAAAAATTGAACGTATATTTTGCGTATTTACACCGTATTTTGCTACTGTACAGCAATACCTATTCACATGCAATTTAGACTGAGGCGAGCAGTGCCTGGGGCTTGAGACCTAGGAGCAGATTTAAAGAGCTCTTTCATAATATATTAACTCTCACCTCCACAATAAATAATTAAGTAAGCTTACGTGGATCTCGAGAAGGTTAAACTTAATAATCTACCCGCTACTACTACTTTATAAACAGTGTTGCTAACAATTTATGTCAAATAGTTATTTTTTAAACATCATTTCTATAATGTAAAATACATCAGGAAATTTCATTTACCCAGCAGCTGTCATCACGAAATCACGACAGATTATACTCACCAGTCACACCAGTCTGCTAATAACCCTCATTGTAGTCCAGCAAAATAGCTTGATACGGATATCGGCTAAACGCATAGCGTAGCGTATAAAAAATAATTTATTTTGACGGAAAAAAAAATCTTATTTATATTTTATAACTTTTTTAATGTTATTTAGGATTTATTCTTTTTATGAATTACATACTACCTACTCTTACATTTAGTATGGGGGCCTTATAGCGCAGTAACACTCAAATGACAATATATTAACATGTAATTTAGATTGAAGCCGTGCAGTTCGTGGGGCTTGAGACCAAGAAGCAGGTTTAAAGACGTCTTTTATAACCGCAAGCTCTCACCTTCACCGCTCAACCTCGCTACCAAATATAAAAATAATAAAATGTATTATTATACGATAACCTATATCGAAGAGCACGAGAACGCCTCATGCCAACAAACAACACCACACTATTAGTCTCACTAATCTCTATCACTTGACCGACAAACTCAATCCCGAAACGAAAGTTATATATTGTCAACTCGAAATAAGATTAAACCTGTGTGTAATTTATAAACCATATTGTTAACACTAATTTTTATTATTCTTTTTTTTGTGCTTATTATATACTATATTCATAGTGAATGATAAGCAACCCATAGTCCAGTTAATTAATAGATTTCTCGAACTAGGTTCAAGTTTATTACTAACTCTCCATTAGTAAGTACATGATTTTTGTTCATTACTGTCAAAAAGACATTTTGGATTACTGGTCCAAAAATTGTAGCTATATTAAAGTTAAATTAAAACATAAAACTACTAAAGAGAATAACAAAAAGAAGGAAGGAAAGAAGTTTGATTATGTAAGGTGCATTTTCTGTGGTGAAATCTACTTTGAAGAAGATATTCTAGTTCTATGACAGATAATGTTATTGCTCGCTTTGCCCTGCTACCGAATCCACTTTACCCGGGGTGCTGGGTAAAGTGGATATTCATGCCATCGTTGAAAACTGACCTTATATTTAATTGTTTAAATAATATTAACGACAACTGTTTTGCATTACGTAAGTTCATTAAATGAAGACTGATTATAAACATTTGTTTCAATTGTACATAATCAAGAAAAGCTTAAGGTATTCACGTTGCCCGGGTTTCCCCTATGTCAAACTAGCAAAAAAGTTGGGATGAAATGAATCGATTTATAAATTTATATATAGGCGATTTATCTTTCTATAAATTTAAAAGAATGCTTTACTTATTGCACACAATTTTATAGTAATCTATCTGATTTATAACAATCGATCGGATTATATTAATTATATATCGAAATATCTGATTTATATCAACTCCCTTGGTGGTGCTGCGGATCCAGTGGACTCTGGGCTTTTCTCAGAGTCCGCTGACACCGCAGCATTTTTTTTTCTCCACTCCCCCTCTTCACTCTATCTTCGAGGTGGCCACTTACCATAAGGTGGACCATCTACTCGTTTGCACCTTATCTTTAATAAAGAAAAAAAATCGTTTAAAAATTATATTACATATTTCGCCCTTGGATTTTAATTCTTGTCATCAAAGCGACGACTACTATTCCATATTAATTTAAAGAGTACAATATGTAGAATAATTTTTGCATAACTCCTACACCTATTAATCAATTATTACTATAGCTACAATCATATTTTAATCGACTAAACTAATAACGCCCTCTCACTGTTTACGGCTCAATAGCATATTGTGTCATTCGCATCAAGCTATTTTGGATGCAGTTGTGGATTTATTAATGGGCTAAGTAGATTGGAGCCTAGGGCGGCAGATTTTCATTTTCATTTCATTTTGTGGAGCAAAACGTATAAATAGTAATTGAGAAATCCAATATTTTTAGATTATTTCTTATACATATACACGACACTATACATGATAAACATCAAAGTTGAAGAAAAAATTAAGATTAACATTTTCTACATCTTGCATACATTTCAAGCAATTGCAATTTCTATAATATGTCTTTAAAAAAAATACCTTCACTTCTATTTTACAAAATCTCTTGAGAAGCAATATCCGAATTTTGTATTGTTGTCAACTTTAAAAGTATTGTTATTATGTAAATAACTTATAGTTTAGTGCTGATTGAGCCCAAAACTTCAAACAGTCATCACTCGTAGCGAGAGTTAATCAAGACATTAAGTCTTATAGAAAGATTCTAATGCTCAATTACGTAGCAAATGCATAGGGCTAAAATTGATCCTAATGATAGTAAGGTTATTGCTTACTAGTCAAATCGGTAGTCTAATTTTTTTCGACCGTCGCTGCCGATATTAATTAAACCCCATAGATTACTGGTTTTCCATGCAAAAGATAAAACAAATCTCCTAACCTCTATTTAAGGAAAATTCACTTCTTCCGCATAAAATATCTGGCTGCCAATCAACAATATCGGACATTCGCATTAATCAGAGAGATTTACTAAGAAAACTTCGCACCCTAGACGTAAATAAAGGCAAATATTCAGACGGAATACCAGCGATAGTCCTGTGGAACGTATGCCCTTAACTGTCTCTACTGCTGACACGCCTGTATCGTGTCTCTTTTGATACTGCTTAAGTCCCAAAAGTTTGGATGATTGCCAATGTGCAAACCAGTTCCCAGAACGGACTAACTAACAACAGACTTATTACAATTATCTTTATACAAAACTAAAGGGCTGCCCTCGCTTCGCTCCGGGTATTTAAAGCAATAATATAATTGATGTCCTTAAATTGTCACTGTAATTGTGTAGTTTTTCATTATTTGAACAAAGAGAGAGTAAGAAAAAGTTATAAAAAGAAAAATAATATAAACAAAATTAAAGAAAAGCGACAGATGATAAAAGAGGGAGGACAGAGCAGAACTAAAATTTAATGGGTAAAGGAGAGAGAGAGAAAGAGAGAAATTATAGAAAGTAAGAAATCGAAAAGAGGCTAATCATTCTGAACAAATAAAAATAAAAATTAAAGTGAGAAAAAAGAGAGAGGATGAGAGACAATGATAGTATTATAAGAAAAAGAGAGACGGAAATACAATAGACTTCTCTCAGTGAAGGAATTTTTAAAATCGGATCAGTAGCAACAAAATGGCCATGTTCTATTAATTAAAAAATGTATATGTCAACACTAAATCACCTTTGTCACTCACGAATAGTGTAGTTTTCTAAGAGTGAAAGAATTTTAAAAATCAGATTAGAAACAACAAAATGGCTATATTCTATTATTTAAAAAATGTATATGGCAACACTAAATAATTTTTGTCACTCGCGAATAGTGTAGTTTTTCAACAGTGAAAACATTTTTTAAATCGGATTTGTTGTTCCTGAGAAGCTCTTCAATTTACAAAATCACCACCTTATGGCACTTAAATGGCCATATCTTTTTAATTAGAGTATTTATGGCAATACCACATAGCCTATGTTACCCGGAAAGAATGTAGCTTCCTATCGGTGAAAGAATTTTCAAAATCGGTTTAGTACTTTTCGAGCCTATCCGCAACAAACAAACAAACATGCAAACAATCAAATCTTTCTTCTTTATATAATAGTATAGAGTATAGATTACGGTATTCATGGTATAAAAAAATAATTGATATGAAATAATATATAAAAAAAAAAAAATTTAGTATATCGAATATCGGATATCTAGGAATCGAAAAAAATGTACATGCAGCAAAATTTAAATAGCCTACTGGCAGCAAATTTGTAGATACGGCACTGAGTATTTGGAATACGCCTGCGACCTCATTAATCTCACTTTGTCCCTCACCTGTGAATACGTCTACCACGGCTCAATAATCCGCCTACTACTTGTATATCATATATATTATAGAACCCGCTCTGACTTCGCACGGGCGCTATTTCTTATCAGAATTAATAAAAAATATTTCTACTTCATTTAGAATTTTAATGCATATCGCTTCCGACTCCATAAACCTTTTTTTTTTATTTTTTTATGGTAGCGAGGTGCAAACGAGCAGATGGTCCACCTGATGGTGAAGTGGCCACCATCGCCTATGGACATCGGCAAAACAAGAGATACCCCCTTGTTTTGCTGATGCGTTGCATCCTCGAAGATAGAGTGGGGAGGGAGAGTGAAGAAAACAATGCTGCGGTTTCAACGGACCCTGAGCAAGAGCCCAGAGTTCACTAGATCCGCAGCATTAATGGGATGGGAGTGGGAGGGTTAAGTCTGGCCCACAAGCGATTCCAACGGAACGCGTCTATGACACTTGGCGGTCGGATTCGCATGCTGGTGGTCGCAAGCCAGTCGGGGAACAGATCCCCTACCACTAAGGGGGTGCTGAGTACTCGGCTCTTACGAGATGCTCTCCCAGCGAGAGAGATAAAAGAATACCAAAGACCTTACACTTACTAACTGAACTGTGCACTATGGCGAAGAATCCGGTCCGAGCGAGAGGGCTCCCGTTGGTAGTGTGTCCCTTTCTAATTAGGTGACTATGATAAAACAGAACACAGGACACAACAGAATTGCTTGTATACTCATGACCTTATTTCACCTAAATAACTTAAAATATTACAACTTGAGAGGTGACTTTCTAAGTAAAGTAATATTTATGGGAAATACTTTAAATATTTTTTTTAGTATATTTAATGCATCTATCCTGGTATATTGATGCTACCTAACTACGCTACCTACGCCTACCTAATTTATTGTGAATAAATGTTTTTTACTCACAATAAATTCGTGTGTATTTTTTTTTACAATCTTCATCACTTACCCTACACGTGGGTTCAGGGTGCCCAATTCATTACTTTCTTCATACAAACGTAGAAGGGTGATCACTACATTATTTGATATGATAGGCTCAAAACTAAGTATAATATCGATTTGTATCATCATTATCTAGGTATATTGTGTTAGCATTCGTTTTAATTTTATCTAAATTGTTGTTATATGTTATAATTTAAATGCACACGCACTCAGTATGTTCTGCGCTTAACATATAAAGTAGAGAAATACCTCTTTATTAGTAATCTGTGTTAGCAACCGTTTTAATTTTATATAAATGGTTGTTATATGGCCGTACAATGCTTGAATATTATCTATGGTATATGATAAATTGTTTACCGTACAGGAAATTAATTGTCTATGAGTTAGATCATATTAGTGATGAATTGTCAGCATTGATACTGTTTCCGTTATTTTTTTAGGCTAAGGTAGGATATAAAAAGATGATGCAAGATAACATAGTGCAGTATTTCTTTGATTTTTGATGTAATAAGTGCTATTAAAGTGGTTATGTGTGAAAGTAATTGTGTTTTTCTTACGAAATATCTGTGCTAATAGTTCTAGAGCTAACAATTGATATATAAATCATTGAAAAAAATAATGATTTAAAGTTTTAAGCCACGAAATATTCATATTTTAACACTAAGATAACAATTTTGGGCGAAGTAAAATAAAATTAGGTGTGTGAAAATTCTCAAAAAATGTATCATTAAACATAGTTTATTTATTTAAATGCAAATTAATATTCACACTTTTTTTAAACATTTTAGGTTATCAATAGTTGTATTACGTCTTTTAGCCGTTGCTATAAGACTTTGACATCTCGACGTAATTTCTGTTTACGTGGTGTGGCTGTAGTTGCAGTACATGGTGTTTGCGTGCAAACACTTTCCGTAGTGATTGTCTCTTTTTTTTAAACATTTGTGCAGTTTTATCATTTTTAGTGCTAGTCCTTCCTCTTATATATTGCTTAAAACATGTATTATTTTATCGCAGGGCACGATCTGTAAAGAAATTGAACAAAATAAAAAATTAAATATCCATACACAAAACATACATTTCGGAGATTATATTTTATTATAATAGTCGATTATTAATAATCATCTTCAATTTAAGTCAGTCGGTACGTAATCTACATTAAACTAAGAGACTAGATAAATCTTTGATCTACATAACTCATGGTTACCCTAAAGAATATGATTGTTTTTTTTACTTACCTGTGGAAAGAAAAGCTGCTACCAGGATAACACTCGCTTTCACACCCCAGCATAGAAAAACAAACAGGTTTATTAAGAAAATTTACACAATCGCAAATCAACTTAGGTTGATCTCGTACGAGAATCAACTATAACAAACCACCATCTTGCATTAAGTATTACCAGTCCCAAACATTTAAGTACTACTATTACTCAGTATTAATGAAGTACTTTTTAAATAAGTAACACGCAATAATTATTATTTATATAAATGTTAGCAACACTGTTTATAAAGTAGTAGTAGCGGGTAGATCATTTTATATTATTTCAAGTATACTGACGTGAAGACATTATATAACCTTTAGTGCGATAGATTAGTCTCAGTCTCTCTGGTGTTTTCTTGCAGTGAACATGGAAGTTAGTGTTATAGTGTATAATATAGTGATTAAGGTTACCCTTCTCGAGATCCACATAAGTTTACTTTATTATCTATTGTTGTTAATGACGTCGAGCGGTGGAGGTGAGAGTTAATATATTATGAAAGAGCTCTTTAAACCTGCTCCTGGTTCTCAAGCCCCAGGCACCGCTCGCCTCAGTCTAAATTTCATGTGAATACGTATTGCTGTACAGTAATGGGTACCACATTTCTCTCTCATTTTATAGCAATTAATTAATCACTTTAAAAAAACTCTGAATTAACTGCATCAGCACTGTCCCAAATTATTGAATAACTAATAATTTCAAAAATGCAACCATCTTATTTCAGCATTGCGTTATTAGTTAGTCTAACACCTTGTGGGATATCCGAACTTATAATTAGCAGCAAGGAGGTACTTTTGTTTAGTTTTATAAAAATAGATGTCATTCTCATTACTATCTTGTCATATTAATATATATAATGTTATTCTTAGAACATAGATAATATGTTAATAAATTCCGCATTTTGAACATTCTATTGAACATGTGGAACCGTGTCAAGTGTGCACATTGCTTGAAGAAGATGCCGTTAGCGCGGGGAAGGACTAGGGCAATCTCTTAATAAAAATTTGACTTTTTTATTATATTACTCGACCCGCGTGACTTCGTCTGTTCAGAACTAAATTTGTTCTAAGATATAGTATTTTAAGTGTCGATTTATGTTACAAAATATATGTGTACAAATTTTGATTCATATCCCTTTAGCTGTTCTTGTAAGAATAATAATCCTTATCCCACAGGAACTGTAATTTTCCCGGAAATAAAGAATTCTATGTTTAGATTCAAGTTACAAACTTTATTTCTACTAAATTTCATTCATACCTGTTTAGCTATTCTTACACTAATAACTATTCAACCCACAGAGCCTATAGTTTGTGCCGGGATAAACATATCCATAGTTTAATCAAGTTGCACGCTATTTGTGTTCAGGATTTTATTGCTGTTTTTGTGTGAACGGTACCATGCATTTATACTGGATAAAAGTACCCTATTAGCTCATATCTAACTTGTAATGTAACCGTGTACCTAATTCCAATCAAAAAGGTCTGTCTGTGTATCTTATTTATTCAAAAGTCTGCATCTAAAGCCCTGGGATATAAAGGATCTGGGATACCACAATAACTTTTATTCTGGATGAAAGTATTCTGTGTGTTGATTTGAATATACTAACTATATGCGTACACAATGTCATTTCTATGATATTAGTTATTCTTGCACAAATAAAGCCTTTCTATTCCACAGGAATTGCGGGATAAATGTATTCTATTTGTTGATTCAAGCTACAAAAATTAATTAATTAATTAAACTCAATTAATTCATAACCATTGCGTTTGTATCACTTACAACGCTCAATCCCATAGGAACTGTAATTTTTTTTTCAAGAATAAAAAGTATCCTTTTTGGTAATCTAGGTTCTATGGGCACAGCGTGTCCTAGCCAAGACGAGCCGAGCGAATCGCAACAGCATTATTACATTTTCTCGAAGCGCTTCGTCGTTTTTTTAACCCTAGTAACTTGTGTTTGGATTATACAGATAAACAAAATTCTCGCGATATAATGTCAATAGTGTTTCGTCACTAACGCACAGATGATAAACAAAACTTTAGACAACTTCTTAAATTCCTATAAAAGCTGAAATTTTTATCGCCCTGATCTATCACTTATAGAGAGTGGGCTATGAAAAAAGCTACCTACCTCTGATGTGCTAGAAATACCACCATGTTCAAAAAATTAACAAAATAAATAATATTGTCATAAGCTATTTACAAAAAGAAATAAAATCCCACCAAAACATATTCATGTAAAATGTTGCCAATACGAGATCATATACCTACTATGAATCAAAAAGTTATCAGATCACAAGCCCTAACATCATGAACTTTACACCTTAGTCAATATATGTGGCTTGGCCGTTTCGCCATCTTATATTTTTAATTTATTACTTTTCTGTTATACAACAGTTCTTGTAGTAACGAAAAAAAACAACGTTTAAAAAAAACCGACTTCAAACTAAAAAATGCACTAAAAAGTGAGCAATAATTCTGTTATTTATTAATCTCCCTTTATTAGGACAATAATATACAATAATTGTTATTTTAGAAATCCGTCAAACTAAAGAAGAATCACGTAAATCGGATCATAAATCTCAGCTTAATCGCTGTACATACCTAAATAAACAATACAGATCCCAAGACACAGGAACGGAGAAAATGTTTATAAAATAAAAACTACTGGGCCAAACTATTCTAAATTTTTATGGGACCAAATGCCAACTATTCCGCAGCAAACAAAAGAAGAATCACGTAAATCGGCTCTTAAATTTTAGCGTAATCAGTATACATACATAAAAAAAATATACCAATCGAATTGAGAACCTCCTCCCTTTTGAAGTCAGTTAAAAAGGCCAAGCCAGAGATATATTTAAGCACTTTTTCACATTGAACGCGGTATCTATTGGTAGTGATCTGTGGTCTGGAAGAATATTTTTACTTCAGTTAATTATATGAAGAGCTTATTCACCGCAGATACCACACAACTGTAGTTAACAAAGTAAAATTAGGTTAGAGGAATACACAAAAAATCAGCGCTAAGTCACTGCTAATTGTTGTTAAGACTCCGAACTGACCGCACTCCATTTGATAAGAGAATCCCTGTATTATCTCAAAGGTATTCACTAACATGGTTGGTACGCGGGACTAAACGGCGAACATAAGGAAAAGAAAGAAAAGAAAAGGGTTTAGTGGAATGAACAACTAAATTGTAAATATAAAAAGATTTACATCGCATACAATCGCTGTAATCTTGTTTACCTTATATCTCGTTCTATTTACAGTTGGATTATTCGTTAATAATAAACAAATCAATAAGTTTAAAAGTATAACCCCCAGTTATAAAATACTAGCAGCGCCCCGTGGTTTCACCCGCTATATTTTAGATATTTCACACTGTATCATTATAAATTATAGCCTATGTGTTATTCTGACATGTAAGCTATATTATTGTAAAGTTTTATCAAGATCCATTAAGCGATTTTTGAATGAAAGAGTAATAAACATACAACCAGACAACCATACATTCTTACAAACTTTCGTTTTTAATATTAGTAGGATATATTTGAAATATCCTTAATACCTTACTAAAAGTTACATAAGTACAATAAAAAATTAGCCAACTGAAAGCTTATATCTCTCGCACAGAGGAATCCGTACAATTTGAATTAAGGCACAAAGACTATCAAATTCTGAGTTTCGTTTGTGGTAATCCTAAACAGTATTATGAGGCGTTTTCTCTCGAAATTAGTAATGCATTTTTATATATTCAAACGCCTTTCTATGTACAGTAGAATAGTGCAGTACCACTAGCTCTTACCTTAAATTTTACTGGTATTAGATATTGGACCTCGAAAATACACGACGGAATTCTTCAATATCAAATTGGAGATATATAGTGATCACAATATTGATAGATAAGATAAAATAATTGAGGTTAGTGTTTATGTTAAAAATAGTTTTTCGTCTAACATAAATTAAGTTAAAATCTATTAAACAATTTCTACATCCTTTATCAATTTATAAACTATTTCTACATCCTTTATCATAAAAAATATACCGTTGCGACTGTGGTATCTAATGTTTCCTGTCAAACGATTTCCACTAGTCACACAATATATTTATGAACACAAAAACTCTAACTGAAACGGTAACGTCAGTGTGTAATTTTGTTCCTTCAGTGAAGGCGAGTATTTTTATAATCTTAAAGGGCCACAAATCAATAAAGTTAAGCCATAAGTCTGCGTTTTCACCAGGTTAAGTGCGTAGAACTTCTGGATACTGCTTCTAGGTAGGTATTTATAAGTAACAAACGTGACCTAATAGATGATTAAACCACTCATCTTTCTCAATTTTTAATGCTTCATAAATTATTAACTTTTGAAAATTCTCAACTTCCGACTTCTCGTATACGCTGAGTAGTCGTTTCTTAATAGCAATTTATTTTTCTGTTGCTGGGATATTAAACAGCAAGACCATTACATGTTGCAGGTTCGACCGTTACAATTCCTGCAGGACGTATCGAAACTTCTTGGCCAACTGAAGATTTTAATTTAAGATTTTAAATCGACTACGGCTTCAAATTGAACAAATCATGGTTGTGGAACATGGCGCCAGAATGGAGGCAACCTGGACTGTACTGATACGGCCCCAAGTATTCATTCATTCTCCTTGTTTACTCTTGTCCTAAACTTGGTGGTATAGTGGACGTGTTCCGATGAGGTTGACAACAATAAGCGTACTGTACTTTTGTCGTTTTTATTTATAAGAATGACAAATAATGATATTATTATTAGTCACAATAGCTACATCCGTGTGGTAGCGCGATCTTGCTAGGAGACTAAACGATCGATTGTCTTGCTGGAAGGCTCCATAAATCGCTTCATTTGACACACTCTGAGCAAGGCAAGTAAATGAAGCGTTTCTATTGGTTCTTAACAAATATAGTCCTCGCTACACATTCCTGCTCATCTCTGTCGGAAAGACAGCCTAAAAAAGTAATAAAAAACATCGAAATAGCCGCGTCTGTGCAATTTAAATAATATAAAACGGTCCCATTCTAATGCCAGCATATTTAACTGATTTGCTCGTTCGGTCAATTTGACAATTACTCTCAAATCCTGCCTCGCGTATATCTTGTATTCAATTTTATTAATCGTTTGAATTATTTATTGTAGTTGAGTAACATGTAACAACATATTTTCTCTTAACAGACTAGGATTCTTATTAAATTTACTACGACTTATACTAGTATTGGTCTACGACTGTTTTTAACAGTTTATTTTGTATATTATTTGCCAA
The DNA here is from genome assembly GCA_905147385.1 of Limenitis camilla. Lineage (NCBI taxonomy): Eukaryota > Metazoa > Arthropoda > Insecta > Lepidoptera > Nymphalidae > Limenitis > Limenitis camilla. The sequence goes on along the minus strand of LR990234.1, from coordinate 6,455,264 downwards.
GGCTGCCTAACATCTAACTAAACTAGATAATAAAATTACATCTCACCTGACCTGATTCTAGATCTAGGAGTTAGTCGATGCATTGCATCCTCGAAGATAGAGTGGGGAGGGGGAGAGAAGAAAAAAATGCTTCAGTTTCACTGGATCCTGAGCAAGAGCCCAGAGTCCACTGGGTCCGCAGCATTAGCATTATGGGATGGGAGAGGGAGGGGGTAAGTCTGGCCCACATGTGGCTCGACCGAAACGCGTCTATGACACTTGGCGGTTGGATTCGCATGCTGGTGGTCGCAAGCCGGTCGAGGAACAGATCCCCTACGGTGCTGGGTTACTCGGCTTTTACGAGATGCTCTCCCAGCGGCAGAGGGGAACTGTATTCTAACCCGTCCCCTAACGGGTAAAGCTGCCACAAATTTATAAGAACAGAGGTTACAATATGTCGAGCGAAAGAAGTAAACCAATTCTTAAAATAAAGCAATAGAAACTAATATTAATTAATCCTTTATCAATCCTGTAATTACTAGTCTATCCTATAATGCTATAAATCAAACGCCATCAACAGCGTTGCTAGCAAGCTTTGTGTCTATTACCAAGTTGAGATGTAGGCCGTTAATTATCTTGTCAATTTTCAATTAGAAATCAAAATACTATTAGCCGACTTGCCCTCACATCTATGAGGTAAATCAGGTTTAAAAGATTTAATTAATGACAATAAGTTTGGTTCCAAAATGTACATACATACTTACTGCCCTTACCTACCAACCCGCTTATAAACACTCCAAAATCCATGTCAGAGAGTGTCACATTGTCAATAATTGCATATAGTAGGTATTTAATACCCAGTACAAAAATAATCTTCTTACTTAAGGGTTAGGCTAGTTTTGAGTTTTAACGAACAGCGAAAGCTTTCTTCCGAGTGTAATAAAGCTATGTTGTTCTCCGTACGTACGATATTTATTTACTTCCTGAAATTTCAATATTGCAGAAAAATTGATATTACCTCTAAAATGTTATATAGATTATTTAATTTTTATTCCTATGACAATATTCCCATTTTATGTCATCTATAAATAAGTTTAGAATGTCAAATTGTCAATTTAAATTTCGTTTTGGGTTTAAAACAAACCTAAGACATATTGAAATTTAAAAGATTTTCTACTATATAATAAAATAACAATAATATAAAATAAAATTAAGTTAATTGGGAACAGAATATGAACTAAAGTTATTTAACCGAATAGTCGTTCCGACTTTCCTTCATATTCCTTTTTCATTGAGGAACCACAACCTTCGACTTCGCTTTTAAGGGTGACTATGACTAATTTCACGGCGGGCAAGAAATATTTATTTACGCCACTCGTCAAAAAGCTGGAAAAAGGATTTTAGAGTGTAAGCAAACAGATAGGCTGCACTGATATACTGCACAAATAAATCTATAAAATCTAAGAGTCCGACATTTTTTTCAAATTTCTATATCGTCAATCACTCATTATCCAGGTTAAGTGAAGATTTTCCTAGACTTAAGTTTAATAGTCATTAAAGGGAGCTAATTGATCATTAACTGACTCTAGGAGTGATTAATTAAAAATTAATTATAATGAGCGACTTAAGTAACCATTTGACGTTTCTGAGTGTGGCTGAGGGACATTATGGTGTGTTCTGGATAAATATGTGTATATTTAACAAACGAAATTTCTTTATTCTAATAACTATTTATTATTTAATCAAATCCATAAATGAAACGAGATTAAAAGCCGAAATTCTGATAAAATATCTTTGTCGAATTCAATCAAGTTTTATTGTTAATTTAATTAAAAATTAAAACGAAATTAATATTATATAGCAGCGGTATGAAACAAACCAAATAACAAATTATTCATATAATTTTTGCTTATGTGGACGAAATAATAAAACGGACAATAATAACTCAGTTTCCAATTTATGCAATCAGCAGAGTTGTACAAACAGAGCCGAGTAACGGTCGAGGCATACCCCATATAATAAATTAAATTTATAAATTATACCTGGTGGACTATACGTAATAAAAATTAATCAAAATTAAATGCAATTCGCGTCGGTTGATCGACACACATGTGGACTGCGGTGCTTAAATAAGAGAACAATTATAATGTTTTAAGATTTGAAAGTAATTTAAGTCGTATCAGTATTATCGCCACTGTAGATATAACACTGTAGTTACTTCACTCTCTTGTCCTACGAAGCCTAAATAATAATTTGCCTAAATTAATATTCATTTAAAACACAGGCCTACAAAAAGTGGGGTCGTTATAGCAGAGATGAGGATGTATTTTTGTATTATATGAAGGATGATTTTCACGCAAAAAGCCCTACTTATTCTTAGGACTCGCGGCACTTCTGAGTGCCGTCTATTTAAATATATTTATATATATTTTGCTGAATGCTAAATAATTCGTGTCATTGCGGAATAAGCGTCCCTTTATCTGAGTGGTAAATATTACGATCAGGAGATCGATCTGTAGAGAAAAGTGTTTATACTTATAGGAGAATAATAAAGGATTCTATCTAATAATCGAATCGTCATCGATATCTGTGGCGTTTTGACAGTCTCGACCCTTTATATACCATCGACAGTCTGACTGTAGTCTTAGTTGGAGCGAGTTGAGCGCGGTCACTCGAAGAGTGAAGTAATCAGGTCTGGATAGTGTTATTACTATTATATACAAAGTGAAAAGGTCCTTTAATCCTGCTCGCAAGCCCCAGGCGCTGCTCGGCTTCCGTCTAGGTTGTATATTAGCGTAGTCTTTTAAGTGTCATTGCGCAATGAAGCTCCCGTGATGTTCACACATGGACGACGCAAGTCGCCGGGTCGCAAGTACCTAAGACCAAAGTACATTAAAAAGTATCTGTATTCAAGTACCTACTTTATCAGAAGATATCATACACTACAATATTATTTCTTGTTATTATAGAGTATGACTTTATTTGAAGGGTTGTTTAATTAGACGTATAGGTATAGTTCGTTAAATAGACGAGGTCTCGCCGCTCGGTTAATAACTATCAAAATTATTTATAAATAAATATATATATATATTAATTTTTTAAATAAATAAATACGTCTACGATGAGAACATCATCAGTAGAAACACTTGTATTTTCTCACTCACTCGTATTACTAATTTATTTATTTTTAATTATTTATAAAATAAGCTCACTCAATGAAAACTTAACGTAACTTAATTTAATTCACTGGATGATTTATTTATCATCATCATTATTCGTTGCTAGGATTGGAACCTAACACGATCGAGTATTATGTAAAATAAAAGTTATTTATGAGCATTAAGAAAAGGTAATCAAAAAGTGAACGCTTGAATGAAAACTACGAATCCGATTCTCTAAAAAGACAATAAAATTAATATCCTATTGATTAAGATAAATTGACGCAGGATTAATGTCAATGTCTGTCGTAAACTAATTTAGGATAGGCCATATTAGGAAAATATAACTAACAAAAAAAAAAATATATTTTGGACACGTTTCTTTTCCATTCTTTCCATTTAACACCTTGGCAGAGACAACTTAATGTATACATGCAAAATGTATACAATTAGCTTGTAATAAAATATATTATTTTATATTATTTGAAAATAAGTATTATAATTTTACTAGTATAGTTTTGCTGCTCTCAGGCATGCACATTAGTTCATTCTTTCGCACAGCAATTTTATTCCGGGATAAATATCTTTAGTTTTCATGGTATACCTACCACGTGGTTAACTACGAAAATATATTTATTAGAAGCAAAAATTCCGAGATAAAAAGTAAGATATCTTAAACCAGGTTATATATTATCCGTGTGCCTATTTTCGTTCAGATCCGTGTAGCAGTTTTTGAACATCCATACATCCAAACCTACATATTTTCACATCTGTAATATTAGTAAGATAAAAACTTTTTATATTAGGGGGTAATTTAATGAAAAATATGTAATAACTCACAAATAAAACTACAAAAAAAAATCTTTACAATCAAATAGCTTTAGTCTTTAGTGACACTCGCAATATTAAGTCGAACTTGGGATGAATCTAAAATCAGTTATTCTCCTTTGGGTCGCGCAGCCTAGAAATGAAAAGGAAGTGTGTGTTGATAAAAAGCATACTAAACAAATAACAAATGCAACATCCGTCAACAGAAACGCCAACATGACGCGACATGCTAATATTAGACATTTGTAAGAAAATAGGAGTGCTCGCTCAAAGAAGGCTCAAAGCTAACAGTGAAGAAAACGCGATAATTAATACTGAGATTAATTTTATTAATTGCTCGCCTCTCAGCTTAATTGTTTTGAGTTAGTCGATTGTATTGAATAAGTCTGAAACTCATCTTATATTGTCTTATAGAATTGAGAGGTAACTATTTTCAAGAAGTGAGTAAAGTGTTCATTAACCTCTATTGAAATTTGGCCGGCTTCCAGGCTTCACAGCAACTGCCATCCCGAAGAGGGTTGCCATTCGTTATGGTTTTCTCGGATGTTTGAAAAAAAAATCTACTTGTAATTTATATAATTAAAACTTCAATAAATTTGTTTCCTTTCTTAAGAAAACTAAATTTAATTTAAAATTATGCTATTCAAATAATTCAGAAAATTTAAATAAATCTCTTATTAGGTTTTCTAGTATTTAGTACTGTCTCTTGTATACAGTCCTACCATTTTCTATTATACAATTCCAGTATAATGTCACGATATACTTATTTTTATTAAATTTTCATTCAATGAATTAAATGAATTTAGAAAAATTATAATAAAACTACTTTTTATTTTACTGAGTATAAACAAAAAAAACTGTTGATGTGTTCGGGTTTGATGCTCAAAAATCTGGGATTTCACACTTATTGGCACTTTTCCTAGCTCACAAGTCTAAGCGTTGGCAGCCCTAGTTTTGGACAACCTATTGAGAGCAACGTAACAACTAGGTTTGAAGTTTACAACAATAGTTATGGCTTAGGCACTTGTGACCGCTTGTGATTTCACCTTTATTACTTGTGCGAGTATGTTAGCCAAGTTAATTAGGATATTTCGTAAACTTACTAACCGACGCGATGGCAACATATAGGTAAAAGACGAATGAAGTAATTCAAATTTTGCAACTTTACGTCACAATTTTAACGTTTGTTTTTAATGGTATGCTAAAATTTTTAATTAACTTTGCCTTGTAATATAATTACGCTTTTATAATATATTGCACTTAATAAATCTAAATTTAAGCCTCACTGGGCTACAAAAATAAGTATATAATTTATTAACCCATGAAACAAATTTTTTTTATAAATTCTAAAATGTACTTGAAATTACATTGCATGTACTTGAAACGTGTTTTTACACAAAACAGAATGGAAAGAAACGAACAAAACTCGAATCCGAATTTTAGATGAAATCCCCTTTAAATCCTATCTTTAATATTTAGAACAACTATTTTCGCATGTTTTTTTTTTTCAATGTTTGTTTTATAGATTTGTATTTTTTTTGTTTATCAATGTTACATGAAATCTGTACGTAGTTTTCAGTCAGTATGTAGGTTTCGAGTTGTGAAGGGGTTAAAGACGGAGGATGTGCCGATGCGTCTGCAGTAGTATTCTAACGCGTTCTTGCGGCGCCTAACATATGGCATTGTCGGTGGTGGGTTTTAGTGCGGTAGCCCAGCGCTTATCGCTGGGAGTCCCACTTTACCCCTTTAAATGCATTTCACACGTTAAACAAAAACAGGTCGAAATGGTTCGTGTAATTGCATGCTGCTGCTGAGCAGCTGAACTTGGCTGAACACGCTCCTTTAATATTTAGATTCAATGTTTGCGACAGTAAAATTCCATAAGAATATACTGTTTAAGTAAAATACTGTGTAAAATAATTGAAATAAACAAGCCTGGCCTTACTTTTCAGCTGCCGAGCTGAGTCTTCCCCCCAGAGATAATGAAGGTTCCACTGAAGTTTTTATTTTAGAATTATTCTTAAAAAGGTTGTTGAGCCCGCTACATATAATATTTCATTATTTAATGAATGCTGGTGAATTGCTGTTTTTTAATATATGGTAAAGGAAATACATTTGGTTTTGCATTTAATACTCGTACTAAATTATGAAAAAATTCTCATTAAAATAAAATAAAAATATTTAGTTTTATAAGTTTGGCAGTAGAGTAGATAGAGAGCAACACAAACGATTGTATTAAGTGGTTGACTGGCATTGAACCAAGGAGAGCGGAGAGTATTGGACGAATTCAATTTATAGCAAAGACCGATAGTGCCAAGTTGTAAGTATCGACGTAAATAATAGCCGAGCTTTGTTCAATTAGAGAACGCTTATAGAGGCTATAGATAGTCTAGCAAACAAAAATAATATGATGACATCTATCTACGAGCTATACACAAGAGGATCATATCGTGGACTTCAAAATGTATTAAACAACTCACGTGATCCTCAATAAGAAAGCACCACCACACTAATCTATACTACCTACACTACTATATACAATGTTCAATTTTCACTCTGATAGCTTGTTTATCACAGACACAGAGTTTGTTACCGAACTCCTCCGAAACGACCTTGCCGATTGGTATGATTTTTATTTGTATATTTGGTAGGTCTGAGAATAGGTCGTAGGCTATTCTTTAAACCCTTAGGTGAAAATGGTGGCAAAATTGATTTATATGGCAAAACAACGTTTGCCAGGTCAGCTAGTAAATCTATAGAAATTGCGTACAAATCAAAACTTGTTAACACATAGTATAGTTCCAGTTTCCAAAGCTACTGATCTTCAATACACTGAACTTTTTAATATAAAACATACAGGGCTGTTATAGCATAGACTAGATTTAATTAAAAAACAGCAATACAATACTTACCCAGCGCCTCAAGAGAGTTTCTTCATAACGAAACAACTCGAGCGTAGCCGACGCGACGAAACCACTGCTTTGGTGTTAAATTATATTACTTGTCACAGACAAAATCCACTTACAATCTTTAAACGTAGAGTAGAATGTCATGAACATCTACTTCTATTCATCTACGATTATAATAAAACCGCAACTGATTAAAAACATAATAGAGGTCTTTATAACACTAATTGATGCCAAAACAATCCTTTATGTCTGTCTATCCGTATGACAATATTGCACGAAATTGGATGCCATTTTTACAACTGAAGGTATTGTCGCAAGTCTATCTTAACATAGGATTTGTTTAATTAAAACTTAATTTAATTAAAACTTAAATGTCTGAAAATTATTCTATTTGAAAATTTTTAATAATTTACTTGATTGTGTATTTGTACTCAGTGATCACACAATTATTTTATATTTTATTTAAATTTCACGTCCGAAAAAATGTATGTAAACTTAGAATTCAGGGAGAATCTACTTTTACTTTAATAATGTAATGACGTGCTCTCGGTTCGCCTAAGTAGATTATTTTATTTAATAAATAAGAGTATTTTATTTAATAAATAAATCGAAAAATACATAGTTCTGAGTAAGTCAAGTCATTTATGAGTAAAATTACGAACGTTCTTAAAGATATTGTGTAAATATTCGTTATGAATATTCACAATTGCTAAACTACTACTATATTTGCGATAAAATTCATTAAAAGTGCCATCAAAACTTATTTATTGCTTGTTAACTTGTATAAATTATACAATGGCAATTTTTTATTTCCAAACAGGAGGTATACTCCCTTAAGTTAAATTCCGTCTCCCAATATTTGACCACTTCACGCTTGGAGCACGATTCCATTGAACCCGTTTAGGGTCCTCCTTTAATAAAAAACAGAATTGAGCGGAAATGAAATAAGGCTAACCGGTTTTACTTCGGTACCTTGGAAGGTGAGCTCGGCTATATTTTTTGTCGCAAACCAAAAGCAGTTTCTAACAATAGACAGTGAAAAAATATTTGTCGTTAATTCTTGATCCAAAGTTAGTTCAGGTCCCAGAAGCTGGACAATGCGCCGGAAACATTAATTCAATTTGTAAGTTAAGCTTATGTATTTTTATGTAAGTTATTGTAAATAATCTTATTTAGGTAGAAATCACAACGTTTATATATTATAACTGAACCGACTTTAATGAAAAGTAGAGAGATAGACTAGACCTCAAGAAAGGATATTGACGTTTTATAGCGAAAATCTTAGTCAAGGTGTGTGACTTATTAAAAAATATATATCTATATAGTATTGTAGCGATATAGAAATAGGGGAATTTGAAAGTTTGATGGCAGTTCGTTGCATATATACATCCTAAATACACGTCGTAATTTGCACCCCGGCGAAGTCGGGCAGGTTACGGTTACGCGAAGCTAAATCTAATAAAAATATTAAAAAATAAAGGATATTAATGGAAACGTTTTTCCCCATCTTATAAGTTAAATTTCCAAACATCCTCACCTACGATGTCAATGAAACCGACAAGTAAATTCTCACGGTCCTATCAGATTGTACTATGCGTTATGTGAAAGTTAGTTAATTATTTTATATATATAATAATATAATATATGTAGAAAGTAACTCTCTTATTTTTGTTATCGTCATTACACAACTTGCTCAAAGAGGAAATGATAAATCTATTTGAGGTTGTACGTATAAAAAATGTTGACAACGCTTTTCTTATGTGTGTTCGGAACCGACGTGTTATCTACCGTTGCTTCCTGTGTCAATGTCTTCCTAGATACGAGTTACAGCGTGGACTCTGCACATAATTATATCTTATCTTATGACTCACAGAGGCTATAATAGTATGGACACTGTCGAAGTACCTGTGTCTATGAAAGGCTTTTTACACCACAGCAATTTCCTGCTTTATAATATTATTTATAAGCCTTTAATTTTAGATTCATTCATTTGAAAACTAAAATATCCAGGTAGATTTCGTAACCCTTTTTGATCTTTACAATTTATCATTTTTCCAACAAGTGAAACGTCTATTTTATATATTTACTACTACTACAGTAAATAAAAAATGATACTATTGGGATTTTATAATGTTTAACTTTGAGTATAAAATTAAAACTCATTCTGAAAAAAATCGATACCTATACAAATTCTATATAGAGTTGTTAAAAATAATTTACTTGAAGGAAAGTTTACTACGTATATATTGCTTAATTTAATCGAAATAATATAATTTTAATCATGAGTCTATGACTTACGAGTATTTACATTTGTACATCATAAAAAGTTTTTTCATATTTTATAATTAATACTTAATAGAATATTTATTGGCCTAGTTACATTTTATTAATCTGTATTTTATCACTTAGCATGTAAAATATCAACTTCTTCTTTGGTATGAATATGGGTTTTTTAGTTTTAATCAAGATTCTAAGTCGGAATTTTAATTAGCAAATATATGTAATTAACTACCTTCTAAAATACTACTTTATTAAATATCGTCGGCGCTACAGTACTACTTGGTTTAGCGGGGCAAGATCAATACATACACCAGCACAGTTTTATAATCGCCTTGTTTATTTTCCTTCCATTTTTACTTCTAATTTCTTTCAACATAAAGTACACATACAATCTTACATCAATTAACATTCACCATGTATTACAATAATTCATATTAATAGACATTATCGTATTATTTTTAAAGGGACATTTTCTTTGGATATTTTGTTCTCGTGATTCTTAGGACGACATTATTAAATATGTAACACATCTATTCAGTTTCAACATTCAGGATAAATAACATTCAGTTTAATATTAATCATTTGGCGATCTTATGTAATACCATTCCATATCACGTAATAACTTACTATTACTTCCTTCATCTAATCAGTCGTAGATCCTCAATGCATGGATCCAATATTACTTTCCGCTAATTACATCTAAATAAATTATATAATATAAAATCTATTACACGAATGTCAAATTCGCCATACTACAGGTAACATATTTACAATATAGACACTTGAAGATAGTACTCGTAAGTTTATCACTTTAAACATCAGTTACACAGCCATCCTGGAACCTATCGTCGGCAGGCCTCGTGATAGTGAGGACTCGTTTGAGAGCTGATACCGGGGGCAACACCGGCGGGGCGCGCTGCCACACGCGTAGCGTTCGCGCTCCGCCCACGGGCAGTCCGTAATCGGCCGGATATGGAGGGTCCACAGCGCTAGCCACACTCATAGCATGCGAACGAGGGAATGTACGACTCGTATATCCCAATTCCTCCTGTGATCCGTTCACACTACTGTTTTCTATAATTGGTGTTCGATCATTATAGTAAGTTGGGATCGCTGAACTTATCGCTCGAGCTAGATTATTGGCTTGATTCATTTTGATCTGATCCCAAAGTCCTGATGGATATAAAGAATCAGAAGCCTCTCGTGCATATTCTCCACTTCCTGGACGGTTAGCACTATCTGGTCTCGTATCATTGATAAGATCAGGATCAATTCCTCCTGATACAGATGGAGAAACAATGACTGGTCCTCCTGTTGTAACTAAGCTTCCTCGGCCCTCATAATGATTTGTGGTGTAAGGTATGTCATTAGTTCTTGGAGGCTTTAAAACTGGGTTACACTTCGTGTCATCGTAGTTTGGTGATTCTTGTCTATTAGCTAAGACGGCGACATGTGGCCTCTCTGTTACAGTCGGATGAACTTCGTTCCCAGATACTACTCTATCTAGCGTATTGGGCGTTTTACTCTCACAAGTATGTTTTGGACGAATTCGGACAAATGTAATAAGCAACCCCAAAGAGATCAAAATTATAACCAAGAATAAAGCTGCTCCAAGACTCGCTATTTGGGCGCTACCAAGAGACGCCATTCCAGCTGTCGATTGAGTGACATGGACAGTAAAGTTAGCTTCTGTGTTGCCTGCTTTGTTTTCAGCGACACAATAAAACTCACTTGAATCCGATTCTTGCGTATTTGTAATAATAAGTGTGGAGCTCTTTTTAAAATCACCCGCTTCCAAAATATGAATTCTTTGATGAGAATTAAAATTGGTCCCATTTTGTAATAATCTTCCGTTCCAATACCAATTAATGCTTGCACTCGGCATGGCCTCAGTTCTACATACAACAGTAGTGTTTTCGCCTATTTGAGCCTCGACATATTTATTCACTGGCAAAATCTCTGGCTTACAGGCGAACTCATCGATAACCAGCTCTGAAAATGGTTTATTTTCTAAGCGTGCTGGTGACGCGCAAGTAGGTGACGAAAACAATTTATGCTTCATTAACCATATCTTAAGGTCACGAAGTCGACAATCGCAAGTCCAAGGATTATCAGATAAATCAATAACTCGTAATTTTTGCAGTTTTTCCAACGAACTCAATGGCAGCTCTTGAATATTGTTACTGTTCAGTTTTAATGATTCTAATGACTGTAAGTTTCGAAATACATCAGCTGCTATATCTCTTATATCACAAATCGATAAATCGAGCTTAACAATGCTTCCGAGGTTATTTAATGCATCTGAATGAATTTTTACAATCGGATTACTTGCGAGAGTAAGATCTCTTAGAAAAGGAACATCTTTAAAGCTATCTGAAGGTATTTGAGTTAGTAAATTCTGCGAAAGATCTAACTCGACTAAATTAGTCAAACCTTTAAATGCCCTATCATTTATTTGGCCTATATAACAACTACGTAGGTATACTCTTTGAAGATTTACGAGTCCTGTTCTCGCAAAAGCCTCCTGAGGAAGAATTTGTAAATTATTTCCTGACAAATCAAGCACTTGGGTTGCTGGATCAACCGGCGCCGGTACGGTGATGAGAGCTCGTTCCACACACTCCACAGTCTGTTTTCCACCTTTCCATTTGCACATACACACTGCAGGGCAAGATCCCGGAGGAGCAACTCCAGCCAAAATTGTTTTTAACACCATCACAGTCACTACCACTATGAGCCACTTCATTTTGATAATTCTAGTTTTTAAACCAATATTACTATGGCATTTCTTAAATTTCTTATATTTAAAGTCACTGTTCACCGCAACTCTTAAATGATAAAGTTTCTACGTAAATACTTTTTCGATATAATAATACCGTATAACATCACTACTCGAGAAAGTTAGTGAGCGACACATGACGACGCAACGCCCGATCGCGACGGCTGTGAGTTAACTGAGAGGGAGGGATCGTCGGAGTGAGAAGAGCACCGCATGCGCGTCGGAGTCTCCCCGCGCCCCGCTCTGCGGCTTATCCTCGGCGACCGAGCTGAGTAGCCCTACTCTGCGTGTTGAAAGAATTCCAAAAGCGTAATTTCCTACCTGACTGTGACCGCGGCCGTCACGTTCATTCATAAATACCTGAGCCGGTGTGGCTCTAGCAGTCGGCAGCAATCAATGTAGCTCAAGAATGTAACAATACAATGTTCGCTCGTCCCACCACGCAAACCACTTCGATTGTTATACCGTACATTTTTTGTAAAGACGACATTAGGCCAGTCTCAGGTATAACATAAGTATATTCAATGTGAGCGTAGATAGCGGCAGGTAAAAGTAATAACGGCAGGATGTGTCACAAAAAAAAACAAGATCTTTCTTGTTTTTTTTTTTGTTTCATTCATAATTTTCTGATATATTTTAAGCGTAAGACCTACTTCAAAACTTTATTCAACTTGTATTCAGTCAACGGCAGACGGTTCTTAGCGAGGTGTATATTGTTATACAACTCATAATCAATTAGTAGTTAAAAAAATGAGATATTATTTTACTTAAAACTAAAACAGATAAGTATATTATGTCACGAATTTAGATAAAAAAAGTTTCCTCTACATTCTCAAATTTAATTTTGCATATAGCAAGCACAACTTGGCAGCGTTATAATTTTCAAATGCATATGTTGTGTTAATTAGAGTACTAATAATATAATTAATAAAAGTTTATAAGTTCATTTTATATATTGTTATGCAGCTATAACTTTCTAGTTGGTTTTTAGGATTGTTTTAACCAATGATTATTGCTATGCATACGATTAGCAACTTGTTAAAAAAATAAACGTTTAAGGGAAACTTATTTTAATAACGAGTCTTAGATTATTAACCTACTAAGTAGCACATTTGGCAGAAAAAGTAACATTATGGCATGTGCGCACGCGGCTGGCACGCTCCTGTCCTCAGCTGTCTCTGCACCTGGAGCCGCTCCGCCTGACAAGCTGACACCCACATGCCACATCACTATGGCTTCCATCAAAATATTTCATCAGAAGTAAAGAACTAGACTTAATGCTAAAAAAAATTAATAAAAATATTTTGCTGAATGTACGTCGGATGCTTCTGAACTTTGTTGTCTATAAATATAGGCACAAAGTCTGTCTGAAACCAAATTTAATTTCAAATAATTTGAAAAAAAATCTACTGTGAAAGTCGGAAAATACGAATATTTTAAAGGCTATGTTTAGTTCGAAAATCTCAATTAATATTTGACATTGAACTTAACATTTCGGGCGGAGCCGGAGTTGTTCACTAGTTAATAATTATTCCGGCACACGAATCTAAATGGTATCCTATATATAAATACCAAAACAGAGTTATTAAGGGATATCAAAAGAAACAATTAGAGAATTAATAATTTATTCTAATATTTCCGTTTATTGTTCAAATGATTTAGTTTATTTTCATATTTAAAACAGCTGGTCGATCTCATAACTGCGTTTGAGATTGTATAGATAACATCCATTGAAGGAAACGGAAACGAAAATATAAACTAAAATCGATTTAATTCAAACATTTTATATCTATAAAAAACCTTATTCGTTTTATTGAAATGTAGCGCTTAATTACTCTGCCATTTATTGCGTTTTAAAAGACTAAATGGCGTCGAAATGTCAAGTGAATTTATATCTGCGGACATTATTTTTCTTGAACGTTTAACGCCAACAATAATTAACACATGGTTGCATGCATCCTCATTTTGTGGTTATGAACAAGTTCAAAAGGTCAGTTGGGTTAACCATGATTATAAACAATTTTATCTTATCTATCTTATCTACCATACTAAGTAATAATAATTTCCTTTAATAAAATCTAAATTAGGCATTTTAATATTCTCTTGAAATTTTATTGATGCCACCTGATATCTTACAAAGTAAAGCTTTCATTTCCTCCAAGAGCGATGCTTGGTGCCGTCCTTATAATAATATAAAGGCCAAAAGACGGCCTCGGGACATAGTAACTGTGTATATGCACGTTTGATTAAATATTAAGTTGTATGTCTGTCACAACTTATGAGTAGGTTACGGTTAAGTTAATAACGTAGACCACTTTCTAACCCGAAACACATATTTCCTGTCAGATGAGAGAGATCTTATGAGATAACCCTTTAAAAACTCAAATTTGAAATGGGAGCCAAGTTTAATATAAATAATATGCATTGCTGTTAACTTCGCCGACAAAAGAAATGAAAAACATATGTGTGCTAAATTCTGTGTAAAAATCTTTAAAATTCTAGTTTTAAGAACATGCAACATTCTAAAATAAATGTGTATAACCATTTCTTCTGTCTTAGTACTGCTACAATGTTTGCCACCTAAAAATTAACCTAAATTCTTACATTTTTACAAACAATTATTTACAAAATGCATTATTTCACTTCACATGTAATTTAAACTCAAGATTTGACTTGGCTCGTTTTCACGTACATTCAACATAGCTCTGATGGTATATTTTAATCAACTTATCTTCGTAAGTCACACTACGCATATTGACTGGTTGGTTGACCTATGTTACTTTTGTAAAATTTGGTAAAAACTAGCCAATTCTTTGTAATACAATCCTATAAAACTTTGGGCAGCGCACGCAACTCTCAAAATGAATAATTTTTTCTTCTTTTTTTATGCAACATTTTTAATAACGCTCCGCTTCTATTGTTTATAGCGTGATGTTTATATTATTAGACTAATAACCTTCTTCGATAAAATAATGGTCTATCTAACACTAAAAGAATTCTGCAATTCGTACCAGTAATTCCTGAGACTAACTTTCAACGACATAAACAAAAAAAATATGTCTATTCTTAGTCCTATAATATAATCTATGCTTACAAATACTATAATATTAGTATAGATTTCTAGTTAAAAGGTTTTATTCTCTTTTTGTTATAATAGTATTATGTAAATATCATCTCCAATTCATAAAATCAATTTTAACAATCGTATAAAAGTGTCAAAGTCCGTCACATTAAGTCGAAAGATATCCTCACCTTAAAATTCATATACTCGTATAATGAACACGAAACTTATCGACCGCAATAAATAACCTGAAGTCGAAGCGGCCCAAATTAATTTCTTTGTTTTTAACGACGAGCGGCCGTGATAGGGATCTCCACTGCCGAACTGCCGGACCCATTAAAGCTTAATAATGACTATTCGGTGCTCTAAGCGTTGAGGCATGCTATTGTAACCTGAATAAGGCCTATGGGAACCTCATATATTCCAGATGAGGGCAAATATACTAGATGTTATATAATTTTTTTATTACAGTTAAAGCGCAAACTAGCGGACGGTCTTCATGATGGTAAGTGGCCACAATTTGGGAAAGAGGGGAGAAGTCTGGCTCACATACATCGCGACCGGTAGACACTTTAGCGGTTGGATTCGCAAGCCAGTGGTCACACGCCAGTTGGGGAACAAATCCCCTACCACCAAGGAGTGAGGGGGCAGACAGGGTTTATCGCCTCTTACGAGAGTAAGAGATAGATACTATTACTAGCGACAGAAGGTACCTATACATTTAGAAAAATACATTTTAATTAGTCGTTCAGTAAACGGATAGAGAAACGTAAAAGTTTCCCTTCTATATGTTTTACTGATACCCATATCTCTGATGTTTAGTAAAAAATCTTCATATTATCTTCAGTTTATAGCAATATGAAAATAACGGAAAAGAAATACTGTGTATTCGCGTCATGTGAAAATGAATAATGTAGTTAGCTTATAGTCAACACTGAATCATGACTTACATATAACAAAACCAAATTGGTCAATTTCTAAAGTAACAGGAAGTTTAAATTACGCTCAATAGAATAATAGAGGGGTTATCTCTATTGGTAAATGTATTGAGCTTAGTAGTGAATCTTGTATTGACTTTTCAGTTCCTGATGTTCATAATCGAAAAGAAAAGATATGGGTAATTTAAAAATTATTTCATAATATAAGAAATTGAACGGGTACGTATTTTACAATATTTAGTTCAGTCTTAATTAAAGCTAAGCTTCGCTAAAAAGCCCAAACAATCAATTTTGAAATGCCTTTGTTTCAAACAATCAATTTGTAAATTAACATGCGTATTACATGAAAACTACTGCGGGAAATTGGATTCAGTTTATTATGGATTATGGTTTAAAGTTACATTACTGCTGGGGGCGTCTCTAGCGCAATCAAATCAAACCCCAGCGCCCCTGTTGAAAAAAAATGTCTTCAGCTCAGCGGACTCTATAATAATCTCACTTTACCTCGATGTAAGTACGTCCAGGTACGAAAAATTACTTCAGAAGAATCGCCAATCCTACGCTGCGAGCAACGCCCATAAGACGATGGTGCCCGTGTACAAAGCACACCCTACAATATAGGTGCAATATAGGCGCCCATGATTGCAGGTCTAACTTAAAATAAACTTAAAGTTTTGTTTTATTGAAGTGACCATTTAAACGTGTTGACCCAACGAGCTAGGGCGGGTCGAATAGTCTAAAATATATATCTCATCATCTACTTAAGTCGAAGTTTTACCAATTGAGAACCGTTGTAAGCAAAAAGTATACCATTTGTTTTATTTAACTCTAATGATTATTCTATACTTAGTATAAAACTAACTTTTTCACGTCTGTGTGTTGTTTCATTTGTTAAACTTCTCCTAAACTCGATGCTGGTTACTACTTTACTAATAGTTTTTACTATTCAAAAGAGCGAAAAACTAAAAAGCTTTACTTATATGCGCTGCTAGAGCAGCATTCTAGTAAATTATAAAGTACTAAAAAATTATTTCAATATACTTAAATGTCTTGTAAATATCTTGTCAGTTATATAAGATAAACGATTATATCATACATTTTTATAAAGCGGATATGCCACTTAGTGTATGAGTAATCTAGCCGCGTGCTGACATCAAAATACTGATCCGGCAGGCCAATTGAAAGATCAATTAGCGTGATGAACTAATTAGTAAAATATATTGTGTGTGTGTTCATCATAACATACTACGAATAATTATTACAGAGCTCAACAAATAGCAAAAATGTCTTCTCTTACTCTTACTTGCCTTTACTTTAGTATTGTCCTTAACAGTTATCCTACGTCATTTAATACTTATATTGCGACTCTATGGTATTGTATTGATAAAATAGGCATCACGTGTTATCGATATGTCCAAACACATACATAAAAATAATGAAACCATTCGAGATTGTTTTTTTTTAATGGTAGTTTAAACAGTATTAATAATTTTCATACTTTCATTTCGTACGCCAATAATCAGAGGAGTCTTATAGTCGGTGATTGTATATAAACAAAGTGTTAATTATTTCGACATAGGTATGTACTTTATAGACATCGATAACTCAAATTATATCACATCACTATCTTTGGACTAACACATTTCTTTGAGAACTTTAAAAAACTCTCAAGCATGCATTCCTTAAAACATACAAAACTCGGAAAAGCCAGACATTTTTTCCCGATAACAATAAGTGAATGTGAAAACGTTACAACATTTTATTATTTTTTTAAGGTCATTTGTTTTTCTTCTATGTGCATTAATTTTATACTAGAAGAAAAATTAATAATATTTTTAAATAATAATATGGTAATTAAAATAATTTGTTATTTCTTTCTCATACTAAACGGTTTTGTTGACATGGGACAACAAAATATAAAAAACAAGACATTATTTGAAAACACTTCTATATCAAGGACAAGAAAACCAGTGTTGACCAGAGTTACTATAAAACACAATTGTACAGTCTCTAGTATGTAATTAAATTAATATTTTGAATTTATTTCGTAGCAACAGCTTTAAACTTCAACAGTACTTCTGTATTCTCTTTGCAAACAGGTTTAACGACAAAGAGATGACTCAATTTAAAATATTCTATTTCAAGTTCTTCCGTTTATGCAATTTAAAAGGTAAATTTTTACATAAAAGAACGCAGACTCTTAGAACGGCAGTATGAATGTTGTACTATCAGATACAAACTACACTAATTAGACAACCCTTACTTGGTAAAAACGAACCGACGGAGTACGAGACGGACTCGCACACGAAGGGTTTCGTATCAATATTTAGCAAATAAATTAACTTTATTGTATGGGAGATACAACTATATATTCTGTGAATATTTCTAGCGTCTACCTGCTGCCGTTATTAATATCGACCAATAAACGGCAGCAGGTACACAGTTCATGAGATACGACCTGGTAACAGACAGACGGACGGACAGTGAAATCTTAGTAATAGGGTCCTTTTTTACCTCTTGGGTATGGAACCCTAAAAAGTAATAAATAATCTTATATATGTATAAAATTCTCGTGTCACAATGTTAGTTACCAAACTCCTCCGAAACGGCTTTTTATGAAATTTTGTGTGGATAACAGGTAGGTCTGAGAATCGGTCAAAATCTAATTTTTATACCCCTAAGTGATAAAGGTGGCCCACGGTGGCAAAACATCATTTGCTGGGTCAGCTAGTTATCGTATATAACACTAATAGGAAATATAGTATGTAACCAATTTTTAACAATATGTAGGTATTTTCCAGAACATGCACTTTTCGAAGAGAGTGAAATGTTTCAGATTGGACTGATGCGAGAGATTTTTGGCTTCGAGGTTACACCTCAAAGTTTTATTTTTAGTAACTTATTATCCATAAATATGTTTGCATCTTTAGTAAGTTTCAAGATTATTATTAGTCCAAAGTTCTGATCATGTTCTGAGTTAGGCAGAAGACTGGGACCGTGTAAATTGTCTGACATTATGACAAGTCTGGTACGGAGTCCTAACTTATCGGCTTTTGCAGATACTCACCGGGCACGAGTGTTAAGTGTAAGTGCATTAAATAGCTTAGAGGGAGTCTGTCTCGAGTGTGGTGCAGCGAAAGGTACGTTGAATCACACCTTAGCGGAACAATAAGCCTAGGGACTGTTTCCCTATCCCGGGACACGTCCAGTACGGGGAGGGCCTACTTTAGAGCGGGCCGACCGTCGAAACATCGTGGTAGATAGAATAGCGACCCCGTGGCACATCTATTTAGACAGAGAGGCTATCACAGTAGGTTTAGTGGGTAGGACGGCGCTTATCGCCGGCGAGTCCCATTTGTCTATTTTTTTCTTATATATACACGGATCGGGTGGTATGCGAAAATGCATTCCCCTGCGACAACAGAAAAAGGGAGATTAGCGTTGTTTTGAATTTGTAAGAGATATTTACATTGCAGTATCGATGCGATTTGCGAAGTGGAACAAAGCATTGCTTTGAAGTCTGAACCCCTCTACAGGGAGCAAAATCAACATCCTTTACCTCACGTCACGTATTTAAAATCCCACATTCGCTTCCTGCTTTTTGTTGATCTCAGCCCGGAGCTAATAAAAGGTATTAAGCGATTTAAAAGAACCTTATTGTACTCGTACACAAATGCCGACCTTTCTAACTGGATATACTTAGCTTTATGTATAAGTATTTTAATTTATTATCTATACATATAACAAAAATGTGACTTATCGAATATCTTTATATGGAAGATTATTTTTAACATCAAGATTCAAAATTCAAGATGACAATTTTTTTTATTTATTTAAATTTTGTTTGTTTCTATACACTCACATCACGTAAAACTTCTGTACGAAGTTGAATACGGTTGTATTGTTACAGATTTAATTTAAAATATAGGCATCATTTGAGGACTCTGTTTTATTCTAAACATATTAGATTTATCATAAAAGGTATACGGGCGCAACACGGTCAGGATATAACTAAACATTACTATCGCGTACTATTCAGACAAGAACTATTATGACAGGAACCCAAGCAGTGCCTTGGACTTGTGACCAAGGTGTAGGCTTAAGGAATTCCTTTATTCGATCGAGACACTGACCTCCACTGCTTAGTTTCACTGTTTAAGCCTAAGATTACACTAACATTAACCTAACCTAACACAAGGCTAACCTAAACCGAACTGACACCTCCGCCATATATATTTTTTTTTAATTCTTCTTTCTTCTTTGTGAAAGTAGCAACGGATGTTTAAATGATACATGACTACTCTTCATTTAATAAAAGGCCATTTAGTGACATTAAAATATATGATGTAAGTACAAACTTATTTTATTCAATTACGTTAATATAAACAGTGAAAGACTACTTACAAGTTTAACAGCAATGTTTACTTTACAAATAAAGTAAGTTTTTAGATATTACTTTGATAGATATTGTGATTAACAAGGGTTTTAATTAATAATACATTTTAAAATAATACTATAATTTCGTAAAAACGTTCTTACCGCTGGCTACAGTACAGGCCAGGTAGCATAGAATACAAGCATGATAGGAAAAGGTGTCGTCCTCTATCGGAACTCGCATCTCATGTTGTGTACTGTGTAGCTAAGCGTATAACCTCTTGGGAATATCTCGACAGATGGCTACTCGTTTATTACACCGGAATGTGCAATCACTGTCATCGCCGTTTATATATCATACTGTATGTCGATCATTCCAATTTTTATTGTCGTTTACTAAACTATTTTTATTTTTAAAAATTATTACCATTAGTATGTATATAAAGGATTAAAAGTTAATTTAACAGGCAATAAAATCTGTCCAAAAAAAGAAATTACCATTATAAAGTACTAGTCGATACGTGTACTTACTTAGATTTAACAAATAAAAACATAATTTTTTTATATATTGTTGGTACATTAAATATTCGTCGCCGTTCCATAAACATTGTATTATCATTTTTTCTTCCTCGGTTCAGCCCTTTCATGTGACTGAATAACAAACACCCAAACATCCCAACTTTCACATGTATATATTAGTAAAAAGAAAAATAAATAATATCAACACAGAAATTCTTTCTGCAGCATTACTGAGTACAATAAAAGCCACTTTAAATAAATAAAATAAAACATTTCTCTCGTGCATTGTGAATACAAAAAGTGGCATAATACAACACTTTTAAAATAAACAAGTGTGGTTGCCATGGTCCACACTCCACAGTTAAGAATGCCCAAAATTCTCCCAAACCGCATTTTGTTCATCTGGGTACGCCAACTAACTACGAGTATGCAAACAACGTTTCCCGCAGGAATAATTTTTAGAGCACGCTCGCATTTGGTCAACTTGGAAAAGTGTAATTTTGCAGCTAAACCCGATAAGTTTTAACTCGTTAGACTATTTTGTTATAACAGTTTTATTGGATTCTTGACCCAATCAAGATGATTTCATAATTAACTTGATCCGTGGTTTTACTTTATTTTCTTATGGTTTCGGTTGCCCTACATCAAACTTTGCGTCTGAGCAGGGTTTCCTTTACAATCCGTGTTTTTAAGCTTAAAAATCATTACCCTTCCTTTTGGCTACGCCGTACTCGGGTAAAAAGTTATTATACTACTATATAGAAGACGAAAATTCATTCAGAGGAAAAATATCTACTATTGTATTATCATGTTACGAATTAAACGCCGATGTGACATTCATGACCTAAATTTTGTTTACATCTCTTATGGCTCTGGTAGATATTTAATATCACATTGATATGCTATCTTCTTTAGAAGATAGCATATCAATGTGATATTCGCTTTAGAATATGTAGGCAGTAAAAAGTGGACATTTGACTGAGCTATAGATAGTAGAAAAGTAAGTTAAGATAGTGCACAGTAGAAGTTAATGAACGTCAAATAGTAGACCACTTTCTAACACTGCCTATCACTGACTACCATTTTTTTACTGCCGCGCCGTCTACAACTCACTACCTTTTTCTACTTCTTTCTACCCCTGTCTACCATTTTCTACCTGTATAATTTTGTATGAAAAAAATTTTTTTCACTCATGGTTTCGTATAGAGGACAAAAATTCATTTAGAGGAAAAATATGGAGAGAGCTGATGATTGAGGGTTTCAGAGACGGGGGAATAGCACACCCAGAATATTTAAGATAGGTGGGAGGTGCTCGAACAAATATCATTAGAAATCGTATCCAATTGACAATGAGTTGAAAAAAAATCCAAAATGGCGGATTTAAGATGGCGGCCATACAACTTTCGTCGGCGTCTATCTCAGAAAGTATACAAGATGGAAGAGTGGTTTCTTGGAAAAAGATGATCAAAGCCTCAAGATCTATATGATGATTAGAAAAAAAATTCAAGATGGCGGAATTTATTTATCCATACTAAATGTATGGGAAATATTCAAGAGACTACAAGTTGGAAACTATGCAAGAGACTTTGATACGGTTCATAGAAGAACTTTTATTCTGACAAGTGTTGATTAAGGACTTCGAAGACGGGGAAGGAGCACGGCCAGGGTATTTAAGGTAGGGTGGGGGGTTCTCGAACAAAAGTCATTCGAAACCTCATCCAATTGACAGGGAACGGAAAAAAACCAAAATGGTTCAAGATGACGGCCATGCAAATTTCGTCGGTATCCATCTCAGAAAGTATACAAGATGGAAGAGTGATTTATTGGAAAAAGATGATCAGTGTATACAGGTCTACTTGATAAACAGAAAAAAAATCATTATGGTGGAACTTATTTTTCCATATTAAGTATATGGAAAATATTGAAGAGACTACAAGTTGAGAACTATGCAAGACTTTGACACGGTTTATAGAAGAACTTTCATTCTGTCAAATGATTCATCGAGGGTTTCAGAGATGGGTAATGGAGGACGGCCAGGTAATTAAAATAGGTGGGCGCTACTCAAATAAAAATACTAGAAATCTCATCCAATTGGCAGGGAGCTGGTAGACAATGGTAGAAAGTAGTAGAAAAATGGTAGTCAGTGATTGGCAGTAGTCTATTATTTTACATTCATTAAATTCTTCTGTGCGCTGAAGTGATTTTCATGTCCTGGATGTTTTTTTTACATCTTATGGCTCTGGTAGATATTAAAGAAGGTGTCTTTTTTACATTCCACTGTACTGTGCTCGATAGCATATCAATCTGATATTCGCTTTAGAACATTTAGGCAGTAAACAGTGGAAAGTTGACAGAGCTATAGATAGAAGAAAAGTAAGTTACAGACAGTGCACAGTAGAAGTTAATGAACGTAAAATATTAGACCGCTGTCTAACACTGCCTATCACTGACTACCGTTTTCTTCCGCCGCGCCGTTTACAACTCACTACTTTTTTCTACTACTTTCTACACCTCTCTACCATTTTCTACATAACCGCCATCCGGAATCAGACAAATTGTCATTCACTACTTCACGCGGTCCACTTTAGCGGGCCGCGCAGCCACGCGCTATACTAGTCTTATATATAAAATTCTCTTGTCACAATGTTAGTTACCATACTCCTTCGAAACGGTTCAACCGATTTTTATGAAATTTGATACTTTTTAGTAATGTAGAGAGTAAGTAATTTTATTTCATATTCAGATTTATATCACAATTTAAAAATATTTAACATACCTATACTCTATTATTTAAAAAAAACGTTTAAAAACACATCCGGCATTCAAAGACGTCCAATATCTTAATTCATTAGTAAGAAAACGAAGCTAATGATATAATTTGATAAAATATTTGTTTAAAACTAAATTAAAACAATAGTTTTAATGCGCCAAGTGAATCTTAAATGTCGTAACCATAAGGCGGCAAATACTCGTAATTTGCATTAAATGAACACTGTAGTTACCAAAACGGGTTATATTTACATATTATAACACATATTGCTATGAGTCAGTGATATCGCCAACAAAGCTCGTTTAGTAAGCGATAAACTACACGACAAAGGAGCACAGTTGAATCGACAGGTTAATACACGTTTTAACAAGATTACAATATAATAGGGCTTTCAATATCATTTTTCTAAACTTCAAAAATAAACTGAAACTTTGAGTTTATTGTTTTGTATAGTGTTGCTATTCATATTCAAGTATTCATCATCATCATCATCACAACCCGCGAATGGCCCACTGCCGAGCCGGGTCTGCTCCTTAGAGTGAAGAAGGGTTAGGCCATAGTCCTCCACTCTGGCCCAGTGAGGGTTAGCAGACTTCACACACTATCGAGACTTTTTTAAGGAAACTCTCAGAACTGCAGGTTTCCTCACGATGTTTTCCTCCACCGTTAAAGCAAGTTATATTTTAATTGCTTCAACCCACACATAACTCAGAAAAGTTGTTGTTCTTTTGTTGTAATGCAATTCTGGAATTCCATAGCTTAATTTTTTACGAGCCCGCCCTCGCTTCTCTTCGGGTATTTAAAGTAAAATCATAATCCGTATAAAGAGCAAAAAATTGTGTGCGTGATTAAAATACAAATGTTGTTTTCATATACGAGTATCACTGCAGCTAGCATAATATTGGAAAAATTTATCGACGAGATTCAATTCAATACTATCTAGGAAGGCTCGACAGTACGAGAGCCGAGAAGCTATTCGTAAATAAAACATGAAAATGTCAATTTTATTAATATATAATAAAGGTATTTAACGACCGGTGCATAGTCAATTTTTTCTTAAATCTTTTTAATGTAGCTGCCAACCCTATAATAATATATTTGAAATAGTTCATATTCATGTTGACTCACACCAACTTAGTCTAATAATTTATGACAGGATGTCTCGAATACTACTCTTACTCATGTCGAAGCACGGAGTTATTCAACCGAATTGATTGCTCACCTATACCGCAAAGTAGCCTGCAAGGGCTTATTACGATTTTATGTTCAATCTTGCTCTTAATGCATCTAACTGCCTTCAGACATAGTATATTTACCATCACATAACATATTGAATTTTACGAATATTATAAATTGGAAATTTTTATGTTTGGATGTTTCTTATCCAATAATACAAAAACTGCTAAATGGATATCATTGAAATTTGACCCACGTATACTTTATAGCCTGATTTAACATATAGGATATTTTTTAGCCAGAATAATTCAGTTCTTGTAGGATAAAATATATTTTTTTCGTATGGTACTCGTTCTGAATATTTTTTTAGTAGATAGATAGATAGATAGATAAATAGATAAATACTTTATTGCACACAAATTAAAGTAGTTACAATGATACATATTTAAATTAAAAACTATATCAGCATGCAAAGGCGGCCTTATCACTAGTAGTGATCTCTTACAGGTAATAGTAATAATATATTGTCGAAAATTAAACTTCTTTGATAAATCTAAGTATATACACTCATTTGCCCTAAATTACTCCGTGGACATCGAGTTGCCAGGGTTAGCTTCGCTCGAAATTGTGTGTAATGGACTCATGAAGACTGGGATAGGGTTGGGTAGTTCTCCGATGAAGCCAGGATATCTCTGCATGGTGAAGACCAACGTCGGCGAGTGCTACGTAGACGAGGAGAACGCTTTGCAGAGGCCTGTTTTGAAGAAATCACACCTTATGGAGGGGGCTCTGTTATGTTTTGGGCAGGAATAAATTCTATGGATCGTACGGAGTTAGTCTTCATCGAAAACGGTACACTGACTGGACACCGATACATAACAGAAGTTCTAATTCCTTATGCACAACCCGCTTTAATCGCTCTTGGCGAAAACTCAATTTTTATGGACGATAACGATCGCGCCCACCGGTCTGGCGATGTGGAAGCGTATATGCTAGAAGTCGGAATTCGTCGTTTGGACTGGCCTCAATCCCATAGAGCATGTCTGGGACGTTCTGAAGCAACAAGTGAGATCAGTGCTGCCGGCTCCGCAGACCATCAGAGAGCTAAAGAATGTGATTACCGCGGAGGAACGTATTCCCCAAGAAACCATAAAAGATGAAGAAAGCCAGCAGCTGTGATTTCAGCAAGAGGGGGTCACACACAATACTAAACTTTTATCTGCTTTTAATGTATTCAAGAAAAAAAAAATAACGCGTTTCATTTTTATTCAGTGAGCAGGTACAATAATAGTGTATTGAGCTTAAACATTATTTCTCAATAATTTAATCAAAATGTTATGATAAAACTGATGAAAACTATTCCTTCCTAATTAATTTATAAAATTCTGAGGATAACAATACCTAAAATTGTCAAACAAACTAATAGTAACTATAAAATAGTTCTTTGCTTAAGTGCCTGTTTTTTTTTGCAAAAGAGTGTATATAAGTTATTACAAACGTGAAGCGTGACGTGTGAAGCAGGGGCGTAATAATTCAATTCAAATAATTCGTAGTTTTCTTCTTTTTACCCGACTACGACGAAGCCAAAAGGAAGGCTTATGATTTTGGCAGTCTATGTATGTATGTATGTATGTATGTATGTTCACTCTAGCGCCTAAACTACTGAACCAATTTTCATGAATGACGTCAATAGATTCGTAATATTGGTGCGGGTGACATAGCCTATAAAAAATTTATGATTTTTTATATGACGGAATTTGTACCTCAGATTTTAACCTCGAAAAAAATTAAACTGAGCTGATTATCATGTGTTTGTTATCAAAAGAAAGGTCTTGTCGAGTACATTACAAATATGTATATATATATTATTGTTTATGTCAACATATATGTTTAAAATCGGTCGTATAGTTCGCGCGATCCTATCGTTGCTGTTATACACTCGTGTAAGCAAATAAAAACCAACATTACGTTACAATATTAGATTATAAAGGTTATCTCGATCGAGAAACGGAAAACTATTAAATAAAAAAATAAAGTTTAAAAAACTATAACCCGACTACGTTAAAAAGTGGAATGAGTGGAGGATGAAACAAAAAAAATATTCAGACAGAAACCGAGAAATGCATAGGTATAAAAATGGTTAAGGTAGAACCGTGGTCGGACCCATGTATACCTACCATGTCTGTTTCATGGAGATGTTCCTCTAATCATATAAATAATCACAGTAGGTATACATGGATTCTTGTTTCATCCTTTTTAGACCACTTTTTAACGTAGTCGGGTTATAGTTTTTTGTAGTCTTAAACTGTAGTTGTAAATATCTTACGTGATTTATCTACATAAAATAACTAGACGATTACATAATACACATAAAACAACAATCTTCTCTCTTGTCATTATTTTATTTAATCTACTATAAAATAATATTATTGTCGATTTCATATAAATGAAACAAATTATCAAAAGATACTCATTCGTTCACTAATTCCAATAAAATTAAATATTGACTGAAGACAGCCAAATACTCTTAAAATTATAAATATCAAGATTCATTCCAATGATAAAAGAATCCTTAGCGGCTGTACCTTAAAAGGGAAATTGTGTCGGAATGTCAATTAGATAGGGTTCCCAATTTAAAATTTATAATGTCCTTTAAAATAGCCATACATTTAAAAAAAGTTTCAAATAAAATAATAAGTAAAGATTAGATTAATGAAGTAGTTGAATAGAAAGGCTTGATGAGTTATTTATATTTGACATGAATGATTTGTTCTAATAACTTAATGCAAAGATTGAAGAAAGAAGGCCTAAAGTCTCGCGAATCGCAAAAGACAGTATTTGCAGACAAACCATTCATACTTATGATTATTATCATCACTCACAGAAAGCGTGTTACCCATAGTATAACAAAGAAAGCTTGTTAAAAAATAGAAAGATGACAACATTGGCATACATTCCGAGAAGCCCTGGCCATCCAGACAGTTTTTTTTTTAGAATCTGATTTTTTGATATGCCAGCACTGTATGTTTCCAATCCTTAACAGACGTCTTCAGTTTTTAAGCTTTTTCTAAGTGTGGCAATTGCTTGACAATACAATTACATTTTACACATGTGTAGTGCGAATGTGAATTTATTTGTTAGAAATTAAAACAGTGTCTCGTCGGCGTCAAATTAACGGAAATATCTTATCAGACACGACGCGGCGCGTTGCGTTCACCAAATTATATTATATAGCGAGGCCTGGCCTTCTCTTGGACAATAAAAACACAACCAGCTGACTTATCCAGCGACACAATCCGTGAGACTTTTGTGACAAAAACAGACCCTATTCTTTATGCTTCGAGCAGGTAACGTTTCCAATGAAATGATGAATAACAGATATCGATTAGGGCCTTATTTATTTTTAAAGCTTTATTTACTCGCAGGAGCTCAATCGATCTCTAAATGTAGGTTAAAATCATATACACTTTATAAACCTTCTTAATTAAATCTCAGTTTTCATTCTAAGAAGTCATGTATTTCATTTTTATTAATTGATTTTGATTTAAAGGCCTTTATGTAATCTTTACACATTTAGTTAGCAACACCATTAGTAGCGAGTAGTTCTTTACATTTTATTTCAATGATACCCACGTTACAATTTATAACAAGACAATATATAACATCTGTTCCGATAGACCTGACTGTGGAACTTCCCAGCATAACACCTTTTAGTTTCATATATATATGTCGGGGATTTCAATGATGATGAGAAGGAAGGAGGTTGAGGGGAATATTAGGGAACACTAAAAGGGTTGATGATATCTAACGGAATATTGGGTAAACGCAACGTAGATACTCCTATTGAACCGATAAATGATCAAATATGATCTCTAACAATTACGAGAGAAACCTAAGCAGTGCCTTGGACTTGTGACCAAGGTGTAGGCTTAAGGAGCTCCTTTAAGTAATTGCAACACTCGCCTCCACTGCTAAGCTCTCTCTTTAAACCCAAGGTTAAACGCACATAAACCTAACCTAACACAAGACGAGGTAATAACATTGTAAGGTACTCACGTGACCTTGATCGGACAGCACTCCTAGCATAACACAACACTATCACTATTCAGACACTACTTCACTTCTTGAGAGACCGCGCACGACTAAGACTTCAGTCAGACTGTCGATGGCATATAAAGGGTCGAGTCTGTCAAAACAACGGAAGTGACTACTACCCTCCCCAACGCCATAGACACCGATAACGATTCGATTATTCGATAGTCTTTTACTATTCTCCGACATATATATAATTTAATAATATTTGTGTAATTGAATTTCGTTTCTAGAATAAAATCTCTTAATGCGGTTTATGGTAGAAGCAATGTGACTTTTGTCTGATGGTCGTTCCGGACTGGGTCCCCCGACCGCAAATGATCTTTGTATGTTGTGATTCTAAGCACAAAATTAATAGTAAAATAATATTAGTAAAAATAATAATATCTAGTAGTGGTGTGCCTAAATAGAATCGTATAGTGTCCGTGTCGACATTATTGAAATCCCTAGTGAGTGAGCAATATCGCGGTGGCATGTGATTGGCGCGTAGAGTGGGCGGCTGCATAATGAACCGGGGGGAAGAGGGAGAGGGCCGAGAAGAGGACCGGGAGCGAAGGGGGAATCCTTAGCGCCCCACCGTTTTATGCTAGATTGGAATTCACGAGCCAACCATCAAATCTGTCAATATGACTGCTAACATGATAATATCACACTCAGCGAAGCAATATAAGTAAACATTTTTTTTTTTTTTAAATTAAGAATGGGCAAAGGCGTAGAAAGTCCAGTTGATGGTATGTGATCAGCGTCCATCGACAGCAACATCTACATCACACAAAGAACTGCCGATGAGTTGCAAACCTCCTAGGAACCTGTACAAGTATGCAAACGCGACCAAATACCTGATCTTACTGTGAAAAGTGTCCCTAACGTGATGTACTACATTACTCGATTTTTTACAATGCAATAATTTCATAAGAATTAATTAAGGGATTTTAAGAAATTCTAAAATAAGTGGAATAGAACAAAAAAAAATTGAATGAAATAAAATAAATAAAAAATTAAAAGAAGAAATGTTTCTAAGTCGGCACGAGTGGCTGGTCAAAGCTCTTTCATTGAGGTACTTTTCTCCTCAATTGCGGCGTCGGCTTCCGATTTCACATTTTATATACTTTTATATATATAAATGATACAAGAAACCTTACTGAAAAATTTAATTGCATCGAAAATGTTATTTTTATCTGTTATGCCCATTTTCAATTATTCTTACAACAACATGACAAATTTACAGTAAGCATTAAGATATAAAAAGAAATAAAAATCTTTCATTCGTAGAAATTCGTACCGAATAGAATTATTAATAATAGTTTTCTTCTTAACCGATAGACATCCTGCAATTCTAAATAAAATTGAAGACATCTTCTCCTTAAAATACTACTAGCTATACAATAAACTACATTACTATGATTTCATTCGGCTTTTAATGTTTTAATTTAAGGTATTTCTAGTGCATCCTACTAATATTATAAACGCGAAAGTTTGTAAGAATGTATGGATGTATGTTTGTTACTCTTTCACGCAAAAACTACTCAATGGATTTTGATGAAACTTTACAATAATATAGCTAACACATCAGAATAACACATTTAAAAAAATATAGCGGGTGAAACCGCGAGGCTCAGCTAGTATTGTATAAAACATTAGCTTTCGGCACTCCTTCTTCATATTAACTACTAGCGGCCTGCCCTCGCTTCGCTCCAGGTATTTAAAGCAATATTATAATTGATGTCCACAATTTGTCGTTCTGTAATTTTGTAGTTTTTCATTATTTGGAAAAAGAGAGAGAGAGAGTGGGAAAAAGTTATAAAAAGAAAAATTATAGACAAAAAAGAAAAGCGCCAGATAATATAAGAGAGAGGAGAGAGCAAAAATAAAATTGTATAAATAAAGGAGAGAGAGATATAATCGAAAGAAAGAAACCGAACAGAGACTGACCATTCTGAACAGAGATGAAGATAAATATTAAAGAGAGAAAAAAGAGACAGGATGAGAGAGAATGATAGTATATAAGAGGAAGAGAGACAGAAATACTGTAGACTTCTCTCAGTGAAAGAATTTTTAAAATCGGATTTGTAGAAACAAAACAGCCGTGTTCTATTGATTAAAAAAATGCATATGGCAACACTAAATCATATTTGTCACTCACGAAAAGTGTAGTTTTCTATCAGCGAAAGAATTCTTATAATCGGATTAGTAACAACGAAATGGCCATATTCTATTAATTATAAAATGCATATGGCAACACTAAATTACATTTGTCACTCCCGAAAAGTGTAGTTTTCTATCGGCGAAAGAATTCTTATAGTCGGATTAGTAACAACGAAATAGCCATATTCTATTAATTATAAAATACATATGGCAACACTAAATCACATTTTTCACTCACGAAAAGTGTAGTTTTCTATCGGCGAAAGAATTCTTGTAATCGGATTAGTAACAACGAAATGGCCATATTCTATTAATTATAAAATGCATATGGCAACACTAAATCACATTTGTCACTCACGAAAAGTGTAGTTTTCTATCGGCGAAAGAATTCTTGTAATCGGATTAGTAACAACGAAATGGCCATATTCTATTAATTATAAAATGCATATGGCAACACTAAATCACATTTGTCACTCACGAAAAGTGTAGTTTTCTATCGGCGAAAGAATTCTTGTAATCGGATTAGTAACAACGAAATGGCCATATTCTATTAATTATAAAATGCATATGGCAACACTAAATCACATTTGTCACTCACGAAAAGTGTAGTTTTCTATCGGCGAAAGAATTCTTGTAATCGGATTAGTAACAACGAAATGGCCATATTCTATTAATTATAAAATGCATATGGCAACACTAAATCACATTTTTCACTCACGAAAAGTGTAGTTTTCTATCGGCGAAAGAATTCTTGTAATCGGATTAGTAACAACGAAATGGCCATATTCTATTAATTATAAAATGCATATGGCAACACTAAATCACATTTTTCACTCACGAAAAGTGTAGTTTTCTATCGGCGAAAGAATTCTTGTAATCGGATTAGTAACAACGAAATGGCCATATTCTATTAATTATAAAATGCATATGGCAACACTAAATCACATTTTTCACTCACGAAAAGTGTAGTTTTCTATCGGCGAAAGAATTCTTGTAATCGGATTAGTAACAACGAAATGGCCATATTCTATTAATTATAAAATGCATATGGCAACACTAAATCACATTTTTCACTCACGAAAAGTGTAGTTTTCTATCGGCGAAAGAATTCTTGTAATCGGATTAGTAACAACGAAATGGCCATATTCTATTAATTATAAAATGCATATGGCAACACTAAATCACATTTTTCACTCACGAAAAGTGTAGTTTTCTATCGGCGAAAGAATTCTTGTAATCGGATTAGTAACAACGAAATGGCCATATTCTATTAATTATAAAATGCATATGGCAACACTAAATCACATTTTTCACTCACGAAAAGTGTAGTTTTCTATCGGCGAAAGAATTCTTGTAATCGGATTAGTAACAACGAAATGGCCATATTCTATTAATTATAAAATGCATATGGCAACACTAAATCACATTTTTCACTCACGAAAAGTGTAGTTTTCTATCAGTTAAAAAAAATTAAAATCGGATTAGTAGTTCCTGAGAAACCCTTCAATTTACATAATGACCAGGTTATGGCACTTAAATGGCCATATCTTTTTAATTAGAATATTTATGGCAACACCACATAACCTATGTTACTCGGAAAGGATGTAGCTTTCTACCGGTGAAAGAATTTTCAAAATCGGTTCAGTACTTTTCGAGCCTATTCGCAAACATACAAACATACAAATATACAAACAATCAAATCTTTCCTCTATATATAATAGTATAGACATAGATAACTGTGCCTTTCACACTCCTCCATTCGCTTAATTTTCTTAAAAAAGGGTATTAATTTTTGCTTCATGTATTAATGAATAGATCATATTTTGAAAATTCCTGCCTCATCAGACAAAATCCATTACATTCTATACAAGGAATAAAGTACAAAACAAGCAGCAATACTCTACACATTAATTAATAAAATACATTCATGAGTGTATTTGATAAGGTTAACAAACAAGTATCTATTGAGCCGCAAAGATCTGAATTGGGACTTTGACGTATAAACCATGCGTCAAAGGGGGGTTCAGAGGTAAATAGGGACTGCGTTATTGACACGGTAGGACAGTCAAAGGAAATAGCAATATCAGCATTTTGTGACATGAATGTCGATAATTCAGTCAAGCTTTTAAAGTTAAATTGTGTTCTAAATAAAACACGTTACACATTTGAAAGTTTACATTTCATGAATCATGCGTAAGTTTAAAATTCTAAATTAATAAAAATTAATTGCTGAACGTATTTTACATTCACGACTTCAGAACGGATTTTTAGGCTTCCATACCTTAAAAGGAAAAACAGAACCCTTATAGAACCCTCTGTTTGGCGATTGCGGCTGGCAAAAAATCAAACTTTTAAGTCCACGCATTGTAAAGATATGACCGTTAATATGGTCACTCATAATTATAAGGTACTTCCCATTGACCTAGCGTCGTGAAATTTAGCATGAAGTAAAGTCTCATAGCATAAATAAAGGATAAAATTAAAAAACTGTAATTTTTTTTCTACATCAGTAGAAAATTAACTTTTTTTTATAAAATATTCTAATCTCTAGTTCCTCAACAATGTAAAAATATCAAACGCTTTTATCTCATGTATTATAATTTTGATTTTCGAGATAAATCAAAATTCCCATGCCTTGTCTTTTGACCTAAGACCATGATTTTTAGCAAGAAGCAAGGTCTTAACACCAGTATGGGGAAAAACCTAAATATGGCAATTTTCTGTTACATCACAAAAAATAATTATATTTTATATATTTAGGTTTTGACGCATTATTCGAATAATACGTGAAGTTATCAAGTTGAAATTAATACTAAACGTAGAACTCTATAATATCTTGAAGATATGAAAAAACCAAACTTCTAAATATAAGCAATCAATAAATATAGCCATTTATACTGAAGTGATAGAAAAATTGACGTTTTAGTCGTGGTATCGTGCGAAATGAATCTAAAGCTATATTACTCGAAACTTAGCAACGGCTGTTGACGATATGACATGTTGTTAAATGACAACTTGTAAAATATTTTAATGAACTCCAAAAAAAGAAGGAGGTTGTATAATTGACAATTATATTTTATTAATTGAACATATATCAACCGACTTTAAAAATATTTAAGTGAAATTATTTTCATTGTTTTTTTTTTTGTTAAAAATGTTTTATCATATTTTCATTCATTTTAATTGTAGGGATTCCTCAGAGCGCGAGTTCCACACCGCACTTGGCCGAATTATTTATTGTGTACTAGCCGACCCGCGCAACTTCGTTCGCGTGTTGTTACGCTCCTATGGGTCGTAGCGAGATGTTGAATAGCCTATGTTACTCATTGTTACATCAGCTATCATTCAGTGAAAGTTCCGTCAAAATCGGTACAGTCATTTCAGAGATTAGCCTGAACAAACTGACAGACAGATAGACGGAATTTTACTAAATCCATATGCATTTAGTAAAAAGCGGTTATTTAAATATTACAAACAGTCAGTCCAACTTTATAATGACAAAAAAAGCATTGAAACATTTCTGTGAAAGTCAGGGGAGGAGTAAATGTGAATGGTATTATTGTATGAAAAACTAGTTGATTTCGGCAGTTATGCTGTACGCAAAACCTAAACCGCTAGAAATAGACATGTATGTTCTTTAGTTTCCAGTCAATGCGGCGCGCGATGAGACAGATCGCTAGTCTTATATAATATTAGTTATTACTAGAATTGTTTTAATAGTTTAAGTATCTCAGTCTTAATAAAGTAATGAATATGTAAGTGTACCTAAACCTATTTATGTTTCTTTCGGACTGATGTTGCTCACTCCTCGTTGGATATTGTATGTAAAATAGCGGAAGTTCTCTACAATAATAAGGTGTATAACCGAAACATTATTATTATTTCAAGGAATTTCAATGTACTATGAGGAACTATAACTCACTTTAGGTTCTTTAAAAGTTGCCGCTAGCATAAAATTATGCAGCAGTTTAGAGAAGTGGAGTCATTTATCAAAATATTTTTTCCCCTTTTTTAATCTCTCTTTATTGCATTTCATTGCTCTCTATAGCCACTTAAAATTAAGTTTACAAAAGATAGCACATTTAAACGTCTTCTCGCTCAAAGAAAGACTGTAATCTTCAGTCCGCAACTGGGTCGTAGTTGGCATTTAAGGTTGTACTTTTAATCCGTTACTTTTTCGACTAAGCCAAAACTGTAGGACTGTAGTAAAATCTTCTGTTTGCGTAATAATATCTCATAAGCAGCATCAAAAAGTTTACAGATCGTTTCAGTATATCCCTACAAGTTTTTCTAACATTTCCATTCCTACTCTCGAAGGACATTGCATGCACGCTTGATAAGGCTCTGTGTTGTCCAAAAAAAATGTCGTTTGGTTTTTTAATAACTGGCTATACTGTTAATAATTAGTCATCTCCCTGGGACCGATATCGCACAGCAACAGCCATAATCTTCACCAGGCGAGCTCCAATTAGCTCAAATCTATCGGAACAGAGGTTAGTAAAAGTACTAGTATATATATATATATATTATAAAGTTGTAAACAATGTTGCTAACTAATTATATATGCCAGATTTCTAGTATTTAGATTAGTATTAAAAATTCTAAATATTTCAGACAAATTAAATATAAAAGAATTCCCCTGATAATCCAAAAGAGTTAACGGAGTCTTGAGTATTATTTTTATTTTCACTTAGGGACATCTTCTACTTCATAACCATTAAATCGTATTGTTTACTGCTCCTGTTTGTACCGAGATACCACCCTCTCTCACTCCTTACTTTCTAACTTATTCACGGACCAAACTAAACAGTGAAACAGTAGCACTCCATTCTGAAATCATTCCCCAATGACTTACAATTTTACATCTCAGCTTCAACACAAATTCCTCCCTCCCTGTTCATAAATTAAATATTCAAACACAAAAGTCTAATATTTTTAATTTCGTCTTTCTGCTATCTTTTCATTGTAAAATATATTTTTTGTAGTCTAGTAGTAGGAAAAGAAATTGCCAACCACGAATAAAGCATATTTAGTAATTGTGCCTTTTGTGACAGGAATAAACATAAAATGGTATCCTTATCTCATTTCAAACATCGGGCACGCACCAAAGTCATAATTCCACGATGAAGTACCGCATGGGCAGAAGCGCGCCCTTTGCACTGGTGATTCACTGTTAGCTTTATTCTCATGTTTACAAAATCTAACACATCAAATAATTAGAAAAAATGTAAAACTTTATATTTAGAAACATTTAAAGGTAAGACTAGATCTATCTAAGGAAAAAAGAGAAAGAACAAAATAGAAGCCAAATTCGACAACAACCAATGTTATTGCACATAACTATAACAATTTGGCAAAATAGATAAAGTAAATTACAGACAAGACACCTAGTAATATTGATTCTCGATTGTAACATTTTAATTTTTTCACGTTATTCGAAAATAGCTTTATCATATTATATCTTATTTATAAAAATCCCGTGTCACAGTGTTTGTTATCGAACCCCTCCGACGTGTGAGAATAGGTCGTAGCTATTTTATACTCCTAGGTGATGGGGATGGTCCTCTCCAGAGATTAATTTATATTACAAACCAACGTTTACCGGGTCAGCTAGTATTATATATTACTTATCTTAACCTACTGGTCTAAGTAAAAAATTATATAGTAATATACAGCAAAGTAAAGAAAGAAAGGTAAATAATGCACAAAGATATTGAAATGTTTCTCGCCCTCCTGATTAGAGTCAGCTTTATCAAATTTAATGTTCGACGTTTCTTTCGCTCTCAAAAATCCATTTCTACAATGTAGGCAAAGAGCAATTCCCAAAAGAAAAGTGTCCATAAATTAAAGCTCGCTCCAGGGACGAGTCTCAGTTTCCCGTCACAGTGTAAATAATTGGCCAGCCGTTAAATTTATTAGGTAGACAAATTTTGACTAATCATTCTACAAAAATTGTGATTACAATTATTGTGTGTATTTTGTGGTTGGTTTTATTTGCGTATACTTAATTAATCTTTTTTTAAATCTCTTGGATTACCTATTGGAGATTACTAGGTAACAACATTTAAATTCCTAAAAACATTGCGGTAGTGCTACTTGCTATTTTCATGTCGGATAAAGACAACAACACACGGAGCAACTTTGATTGGCAATTGCCGCAGTTTTGAATAAAGTATAGATTCAAAGAAGAGCACTTCTTTTACTTGTGACAACTAAATAAATTAGTACGATATTATTAATAAGATTATTATTGCGGAAACCAGTCACTTGTCACGACTGGTACAAATTTACCAGTTTCCTATAGCGCCACTAATAATTTTTATTTTTTTTACTCTCTCTCTCTCTCTCTACTCGGACTCACAAATAGAGTTGCTACGTCAACGCAGATTCTGAATAATAAAGGTGCTTACAAAGTAGAATGCAATCTGAAAGAATAATATGATCTGGTACAATAATATTTTAATGTATGATAGTTTGGACGCGACTAAAGCTGCTGCTGGCGCCTCGCCCACTTGGTTGCGGTCGGCAACAGACTCAACACATTTCCACCGATTTATTTCACAACAAAACAACTTTATTTCAAATTTCGACCAATGTACAACCGCTATCTGCTATAATTTATTCTTAGATCTTTGTGTATTAATAAAAAAATATCTTTGACGGAAATCAAAAAACATTCGTATTTTGATAAAAATTTCTTTTAAATTAATTTAATTTTTCTCGCTCGTTTTATCTTTTATTTAAAATGTATCTGCTGTATTACTTTATTAATATTATGATTTTATTTGTAAACAATAATTTTAATCTGTTGTCTATTTCTGTAAATACGTTTATACACGATTCACTTAAAAATTTTATTTATTAATTTTTTTTATTTAATAAAAAAGGTAGCTACATTTGTTTGAAAGAGGTTTCGGTTAAAATATGTAATGATAATGTCCTTGGTCTTACCTATTACATCGATAATATAATATTCAACAAACATATTTAACGAATAAACCTAACCATCTTATTTCAATTATGACTCTACATCCGTGCTGAATTTAATACTTTAACAGACAAAAAATTAAGTTCTACAGAGATATTTTCCAAATACAAATCAGTACAAAGCATTCCCTCGCTGCAGAGATCTTTGCATATCGCGATCACAGCCAATGTAGATGTCTCCAGCGAGTCCCAGTAATATGTCGCTATAATATTATAAGCGTTTGGAAAAATATCAACAACTGGCCGTTTGCCAAACAACGAAAACGTATTTGTTTCAGTAGTGGGTAGCTAGCGCTTCTGAACCAACGTAGTGAGGCTATTGTCCGTTTTTATGTGAAAGCCTTATAATGTAAATATATATATAGGAAGTTTTACAGATTAGTAGATAATAAAGGGGATATACATGTGACACAGAGAACAATTAATAAACTAAAGTATTGGTGAAAGAATTACTGGAAAGAGTTTAATGAGAGAAAATTTTAAATTATAATTGTTTCTTAGGTTTTCACGTTTGTTATACATTTGAATTATACTTTACCAAACGGTTTATATCGTGTTTTGGCTCTTTTATTTGATTTCCGGTTCGAATGCGGTTCAGTGTTCGTGGTTATCCAGTCTTTTTAATTAAAAGCTGAAAAATTAAGTTATTTATATAAACCGACTCACCAATATTACAAATTAACATAGGCATATTATTAAATTTATAAGATGTAATATCATAAAGAAAAATACAGTCAAGTGCAATCAGGTTACCTTCAATTCAACAGCATAAATTTATTTTCGTTACGTAGCAACTTTACGGTTTCAAGTTAAAGGAAATACTATAATTAAAAAGGCACACTAAATATCTACATTATCTATATGTGAACCATTAGTTTTAATTGTAGGTCTTACTCAATTGATATAGAAAATCAAAGGAAAAGTTGCAGTGAAATATTGTTGTAGTCTTACTTTTGGTATTATATGGACAAAGTTTTCTGATTTCATTTTATGTAACCCGTCTGCACATAA
Source organism: Limenitis camilla (assembly GCA_905147385.1). Taxonomy (NCBI): domain Eukaryota; kingdom Metazoa; phylum Arthropoda; class Insecta; order Lepidoptera; family Nymphalidae; genus Limenitis; species Limenitis camilla. The sequence goes on along the minus strand of LR990234.1, from coordinate 6,416,258 downwards.
TTCATGTAACTCAAGGAAATGAAATGCGGATATTCTCGTAATATAAGACGCAACTTAATCCGCCACCAGTTTTTCCAGCGATAAAAGTGACGCATTTCTGCTATACAAAGAACTTGTTTCTTGACAAACTTAAAAAGCACTCAACTCACACTTGTTCATTTTTTGATTAAGTTATTTTGTTATCTATTCTATACTATTATATAAAGAGGAAAGATTTGATTGTTTGTATGTTTGTTTGTTTGTTGCGAATAGGCTCTAAAAGTACTAAACCAATTTTGAAAATTCTTTCACCGATAGGAAGCCACGTCCTTTCCGAGTAACATAGGCTATGTGGTGTTGCCATAAATATTATAATTAAAAAGATATGGTCATTTAAGTGCCATAAGGTGGCCATTTTGTAAATTGAAGAGTTTCTCAGGAACTACACATCCGATTTAAAAAAATTGTTCACTGATAGAAAACTACACTATTCGTGAGTGACAGATGTGATTTAGTGTTGCCATATAATTTTTTTAATTAATAGAATATGGTCATTTGGTAGTTATTAATCCGATTTTTAAAATTCTTTCACTGATAGAAAACTACATTATTCGTGAGTGACAAAAGTAATTTAGTGTTGCCATATACATTTTTTAATTAATAGAATATGGCCATTTTGTTGCTACTGATCCGATTTTAAAAATTCTTTCACTGAGAGAAAACTATACTATTCGTGAGTGACAAAAGTAATTTAGTGTCGCCATATACATTTTTTAATTAATAGAATATGGCCATTTTGTTGCTACTGATCCGATTTTAAAAATTCTTTCACTGAGAGAAAACTATACTATTCGTGAGTGACAAAAGTAATTTAGTGTTGCCATATACATTTTTTAATTAATAGAATATGGCCATTTTGTTGCTACTGATCCGATTTTAAAAATTCTTTCACTGAGAGAAGTCTATGGTATTTCCGTCTCTCTTCCTCTTATAATGCTATCATTGTCTCTCATGCTCTCTCTTTTTTCTCTCTTTAATTCTTATTTTTATTTGTTCAGCATGATCAGTCTCTTTTCGCTTTCATTCTTTCGATTATCTCTCTCGCTCTTTCTCTCTCTCTTTCCCTCTCTCTCTTCTTTACCAATTCAACTTTATTTTTGCTCCGTCCTCCCTCTTCTATTATCGTCGCTTTTCTTTTATTTAGCGAAGCGAGGGCAATCATCTAGTTATTATATAATACTAGCTGCCTACCCTCGCTTCGCTCCGGGTATTTAAAAAAATATTATAATTGATGTCCTTAAATTGTCACTCTGTAATTGTGTGTAATAGTTTTTCATTGTTTAAAAAAAGTAAGAAAAAATTATAAAAAGAAAAATGATATAAACAAAAATAAAAGAAAAGCAACAGATAATAGAAGAGGGAGGACAGAGCAAAAATAAAATTGAATAGGTAAAGGAAAGAGAGAGAGAGAGAAAAGAGAGATAATCGAAAGAAAGAAAGTGAAAAGAGACTAATCATTCTGAACAGATAAAAGTAAAAATTAAAGAGAGAAAAAAGAAAGAGGATGAGAGACAATGATAGTATTATAAGAGGAAGAGAGACGGAAATACTATAGACTTCTCTCAATGAAAGAATTTTTAAAATCGGATTAGTAACAACAAAATGGCCATATTCTATTATTTAAAAAATATACATGGCAACACCAAATCACTTTTGTCACTCACGAATAGTGTAGTTTTCTAACAGTGAAATAATTTTTAAAATCGTATTAGTAACAACAAAATGGCCATATTCTATTATTTAAAAAATATACATGGCAACACCAAATCACTTTAGTCCCTCACGAATAGTGTAGTTTTCTAACAATGAAAGAATTTTTAAAATCGGATTAGTAACAACAAAATGGCCATATTCTATTATTTAAAAAATGTACATGGCAACACCAAATCACTTTTCATATTTATCAGTGAAAAAATTTTTTAAATCGGATTTGTAGTTCCTGAGAAACTCTTCAATTTACAAAATGACCACCTTATGGGACTTAAATGGCCATATCTTTTTAATTAGAGTATTTATGGCAACACCACATAGCCTATGTTACCCGGAAAGGTAGCTTCCCATCGGTGAAAGAATTTTTGAAATCGGTTCGGTACTTTTCGAGCCTATTCGCAACAAACAAACAAACATACACACAAACAAATATACAAACAATCAAATCTTTCTCTCTTTATATAATAGTATAGATAACAACATTATATCGACTCACGATAAGAACTGATGTTTGTATGAAGGTTTTATTTAATTTTTCAAGTTTTACAGTTAACTGCAATAGGCGTCCATTTTGGACGATTTCATACAATTGACAACCAATTATGTAACTCATTAATAATTCGGTTCATATGGAATCCTAAAATAAAGTTCTCTTGATAATATAACACTAGTAGATTTCAAGTCAAACTTAAGTGCGCAGAATAATCAACAGAACATTTTAACGACTTGAAATACTCTTAATGCATTACGGAATACGACAGTACAGATATAGATTGAAATACGAACTCCAGCCAACCGACAAAAAATGGAGGAAGTTCTTAATTCAATTGTACCAAATTTTTATTGGCTGAATTAGATATTTTTTTATTTTTAAGGAACTAGGATACTTTAAGTTTGGTCCTATTTTATTTTCATGGGCATGGCACCTTTACCTTAAACTTTAGCATGTCATTAATGTCTATATATTTATCATTACATACCTAATACTAAATGCTAAATATTGATTTAAATATGTAATGTTAATAATATCAGTAATTTCAATAAAAATCCTTTTTGTTAAATTACACAATTCTGATTTTCGTTTTACTGAATTCCAACACAATAATTCGGAATTAAATGTGTCTCTTAATTCGTACCAGTCCCTTTGTTTCGATTGTTTGCACTGTTAATTGTAAGGGAAGTGGTATTTACGGGACCAATAAACTTCTAGCTCGTAACTTTGCCAATCATAAAAGACTTCTTATTACGTTTTTATTGATATTAAACACTGAATTTTCAGCCAAATAGATAAAGATTTAATGATTGTTACATAATAAGATTTAGTATGTATTCTATAAAGTGTTTGTTATTATATACTAGCTGACCCGGCGAACTTCGTATCGTAATGTCGTGTTACTGAACTGTTGACAACCAATGTATTATATGTCAATCCTTTTTCATTACTCATATTATTCTACATTTTAAAAATCTAAAATATGCTATTATTCAAATATCGTGGATATATCTTGTCGATTCGAAACTTTTAAATAAATAAATTCTTTAATTTGAGCGGAGAGTTTACCGTATCGATGCGATGGGATGAGCATTAAATGTTTGACAATTACGAAACCCATCAACATTTTGTATGGGAAATTATTATCTCAATTTTTCAATGTTTTTAATAGTTATTCTGCTATTCGGGAAATCAAAAACCATGAATCACGGTCCAGCCGTTCTCGAGTTTTCGAACACACCCGATTTTTTTTACATATATACATTACTCGATATTCCTTTGAGTCGATATTGGTTTCCCAAGGCTCATAAACGAAAACTGATTATGGAGGTCGACGGGGTAAAAAAAATCTACCAATATTAATTAAAGCAAGTTCTTATTTAAAACTTTCATGGTACTGTGTAAGGTGGGTATGAAACATTTTCTTTTTTATCTTTACTTTATAACTAGCGACGCGTCCCGGCTTCGCACGGGTGGACACTTAACACACCGGCGAGTCGGCGTGTATTTTTTGTTTACATTGACAATTTTAATTTCGTAATATCTTTTCAATGGCATATCTGATTTTAATAATTCAAAAAGTAATCAACAGGTATTGAAAGAGCCTTGAATACATAATTAAATATAAAATATTTGGATAAGAATTATTACAAAGTTATGGATAACTGATGTGATTTTTATAGGCATTTCTATCAACTTTTAAAATGTAAAAAAGTAATTATAGTGAGATAACTACAATAGTTGGACATATGGTCTCGCGAAGATTTTTGTAGCTTGTATATTTTGTATAATATTATAGAACATTTTTTTTGTTCTATCATCAATACTTTCCGCAGCGCATGCGATGACATTTCATAGCTATTTTTTTTACAGCTGGGCTTGGTCTTAGTAAGAATTTCTGAGGATCTCTAATTTTTTCTAGTAATAAATATAGCCGATTACTCAGTGATAATGTAGCTTTCGAACGGCAAAATAAATTTTTGAAATCAGCCCAGTAGTTTTTAAGTTTATTCGTTACATACAAAAATACAAATCTTTCCTCTTTATAATATTAGTGTAGATGTAGATTTATGTTTTTTTTTTTCATTAATTACCTACTTAAGTATTATTACACTTGATATTTAACAGAATTGTATCTCTACTAATTTTGTAAAATTTGATGAGTAAATGATGTCAAGTTTACTCACTCAACCAACTGAAACTTTTTTTAAATTGGTAAGTATTTTGTAGTAATAGGAAAAAAACTAGAGATAGGATTTTTAAAGTAATTTGGCTATGTGGGTCTGAGGTATCAGTTCATTTTAGAAAAGAGGTATTTTTCTCAAAATAGTTTAAGAATCCTTCGTGTATGTTATAGAATATAGATAGCAAACCTTTAGCTAGTCGGTTTTAGAAAATAACACAGCAAAATATAGTTTTTTTTTATAATTTTACTTCATAAGTATTGAGTGTTACTAATATTTTAAATTGAAGAATTTAATGTTACGAACACGAAGGAAGTCATTAGGAGATTAAAACTTAAACTTCTTTTACTTTACGTTATCTATTCAATGTTACATGAAGATACGATGTGTGGGATAAAAACTTGGATCTCGAGCCGAAAGGGGCTCCCGGTTAGCGAGGGCCGTGAGTACATGTGGATCTTAACATTTATTATTCCAATATTTAAGAAGATTTATTAGTTTTATTCTTAATTTATTTAAGTTACCAACATAATAGTACATACAGATGCAATATGCGTCAAAGAAAAAATAGCATTTGTAATACTGATGCTGAACAACAAATGATGATGTAAAAGCTAGAAATGATATTGATGTGTGCTGATTTATAATTGTCAAGATCAATGCCGGGGTTTATCATGAAACACCTGAACGCATATAATAGACTCCCAACTTTTCTTAATAATGGCTATCACATATCGCAGTAAACGCAGCTACGCAACGCTAGACATCGTGTACACCGATTTTTTTTAACGATGGATAATGCTTTTACGCATATTCAATGAGCGATTCTCCCAGCGAGAAGCACTGAATACTCACTAAAAATCATTGGAAACTAACGTCGTCTTTAGGTGGGCACTGGGCACCACTGATCATCTTTACAACCCGTTAATGGCCCACTATTGAGCCGGGCCTCCTCCTCAGAATGTAGGAGAAAGACATTGATGTCTTACTCGGGAGGTCCCGGTACAACTAAATAGCCACGTAAAGGAAAAAACAGCTTCAGCCCGTCGCCGAGAATTTCTAAATATGGAGCTCGCGGTTCCGTTGTTTGGAAGTAACCAAGTCGACGCTGCCGCCGTACCCATTATTCTCGGAACCAGATATTCAAAATGAGCTGGGAAACCCCACCTCCTCATTTGAGTCTCTACAGCTAGAGGTGTTACGAGTGATCAGTCCGCGAAGCAGACTCGCATGCCAGTCAGGAGCGAGAAGCGCAAGAGTCAATCATTGCCAAACACTGAACCCTTTGGTATTCCGCAATTAATTTTGTGGCAATGAAGACGCCCTAAACTGTTGAAATAAATAAAGAGGTACCTATAAGTCACGAAACGCTATCTCATTATGATTTCGTGGGGGAAGCTTTTGAAGGCATTCCTGATGTCTTCCGATTATAATCCACCTATAGAACGACCTACACGAAATCCAACCATCTTCCACCTTGCAGAAAACTAAACTTCACGTAGACATGCACCAATTGCTCAAATGCCGCATCCAGTTTCCTTTCAGAAAACGGAGGGACAGCTTCAAGCCCTTCATCATACCTTCATCCTGCCTTGGTATTGATTTTATTTATATGATTTTTGTATATCTCAATTTTTCCTTATTTTAATTATTTTTGTCGAATTCTAAGATTGTAAATTTATATTATTTTTTAATAAATTTATCCTAAACTACTAACCAAAAATTGTAATTTTAGTTCAATACGACCTGAAATAAAGGTTACTATAAAATAAAGTAATTGTAATAGCGTAATTGTAATGCACCTACTTCACGTAGTGATTTGTTATAGAATAAAAATACTATGTAATTGGTTAAACTTCTTAATATTGGAGGAGGGTATTAAACGGTAGAACGGATTGCAATGGATGGGTCTTTTAATTCACTTTGGACCAAATTCAGAAGTTTTCACGGATGAAATCGGGTGCAGATACTAGTTAAGATATAAAAGGATATGCCTGTATAAGATAATTACAAATGGCGTAGGTATCAATAAAATCAATTAAATTGTATAGGTTGTTGCAGTTAATATTGTTTTCTTTTTTACTTTACTGACATTACATCTAGAAAAATGTTAACTATAATTAGTGGTTGCCTTACGGTCGCCTAGTGCTACAGTATCAAATAGTTTGCGAGATACCAAAATCCTCAGCAACTTACAGCAGATATAACGTGTGAGGACTACTATACCACCATTAAAAGTACCGAAGTAACTATTCTTATGAGCCCAAGACACGACATATCTGTTGTAAGTTTCCGAGATGGGTAGGTTACTCTTATTAGGTGATATAGGTCTGCCCAAAAATACCCGCTACGTAACTCTTTCACACACAAATCATAGCTTGGCAGGAAGAGATCTCTTCTAGGGGGATAAGTCTACCTTTGCTTACAACATATCGTAACCTATTTTTTCTGCAAATATTTTTTTATGAGCGATATATATAAATGCTTTCTCGTTAATAAATCATCGAAAATTCATTTGGTTTTTCTCATTTCACGCTACGCTTGGATTTTTAAATTATAATATTACTAAGTATTTACTTAAAATTTAAATGATAAAAGTTAAATGACCAACAAATACATTTTATTTCTAAACATTATACATTATGTCGATATTTCATCACAATCGACATAATGTATAATGTCTAACAAAAAAAGGGATTTGAGGGAAGGGATGGAGGGAGGGAAACTAAAGTAGGTCTAGTGATAGTAATTAAAGCGCTAGGTCTCAGAAACTTATTTTAATCAATTTAATTAGACAAGTCAAATTTTTAACATCCTTAATGGGCAATTCAGGAGCTTACGTCTACAGCCTTTTTCTTAACGTAAAATAATATATTAAATACATATAATGCTTATTATACTCGTCATAGGTTCTTATAATACGATGGAATATGCTAACTACTTGTATATTTTTTTCAAATCAAATCAAAATTATTTATTTCAATTAGACTTTTTTGAAAAGTACTTTAGAAACGTCAAAAATTTGTCGGTCAGTTAGTTTGTTTGAAGCTACCACCAGCTCGGAAAGCAGTTTTCTGTTGGGAAGAGCCGGCCAGAAACTCAACAGTCGCTCTTTTCAAAAAGCCATGTTTACATAGTCTGTTATACAAATCATTTAACTTGAGAGTCAACGTCACTTAGATTCCAAACATTCTCATCATTTAAGTAATCCTGTACATTATAGTATGCTTTATATATTAATGACTTCTTAATGCGAGTTTTAAATTGTTGAAGTGGCAAGTCTAATATAGGCTGTGGAATCTTATTATAGATGCGAACACCAAGCCCCATGAAGCTATTACTGACTTTGTGGAGACGATAGTAAGGCGTTACAAGTTTATTTCTGTTTCTAGTATTAACATTATGTTTGTCACTGTGTTTTGAATACAAATGAATATTCTGGTAAATGAACAAAATATTACAATATATGTTTTGAGATGGGACTGTAAGAACGTTTATTTTTTTATATACATCTCTAAGGGTCCCGCGCTCTTAAGTTATAAATGGCCCGAACAGCTCTCTTTTGAAGAATAAAAATGGATTCAATGTCCGCGGCCCTACCCCACAGTAAAATGCCATAAGACATAATAATGTGAAAGTAACTGAAGTAAACTAGCCTAGCAGTGTTAATATCGGTCATTTGTCTGACTCTCCTTAGTGCGTAGGCAGCTGAGCTGAGTCTTCCCGCTAGAGATGATAGATGGGGGTTCCACTAGAGTTTTGAATCTAAAGTTATACCCAGAAATACCATCGAGTCCGCCACATCTAATATTTAATTATTTAAACGTAGGTTAAATTTTTGTTTTTTAACATTAGGTAAAGCAAACTCAACGAATTTAGTTTTTTTAGCATTAAGAACTAAGTTATTTACCGTAAACCATTGAAGAACCTGCGATAATGCACTGTTTACATCGTCATAATTATGTTTATTTCTGTTTACTTTAAATATAAGAGATGTATCATTAGCAAAAAGTACAATATCACACAAGTTCTTCACATAGTATGGTAGATCATTAATATAAATCAAAAATAAAAACTGGCCTAAAATGGATCCCTGTGGAACGCCCATTTGTAGCAAAGATCCAGAAGATTTTACACCATTAATAGTAATCCTCTGGACTCTTTGATTCAGGTATGAGGCAATTAGATCCAGAGAAACACCACATATACCGTAATAATTAAGTTTTTTTAAAAGTGTTTCATGTTGAACACAATCAAAGGCCTTGGACAAATCGCAAAATACACCAATCGCATTTTGTGATTTCTCCCATGCTTCATAAATATGCTTAAGAAGAGCAACTCCAGCATCTGTTGTTGACCTACCCCTAGTAAAACCATACTGTTCACTATGAAATAGTTTATTTTCATTAAAATATTCTAAAAGTTGGTTTAAAATAATCTTTACAAAAACTTTACTCAGTGATGGTAATATAGAGATTGGTCTATAGTTACCGGGATCTTTCCTGTTTCCATTTTTAAATAGAGGTATTATTTTACTGTGCTTCATTAAGTCCGGAAACTTTCCTGTATCGACACATTTATTAAAAATATCAGCTAGATGTGGGGCAATATTATTGATTATTGTATTTAATATTTTTACTGAGATGTCCCATAAATCACCAGTTTTTTTTATATTAAGTGTCCTGAAAATCTTAATAATATCAAATGAAGTAATATGTTTAAACTCAAAGTAATAAGCATAGCCTGGGAGTTTATTTTTAAGTAGAGAAATAGCATCTAAGGGCGATGATTTTAATGCAGATGTTACTTTGATAGGTATATCAGTAAAGAATTCTTCAAACGTGCTTGCCACTTCTTTTTCCGAATTAATTAATATATTATCAACATTTAATTTAATTGGTTTGTTTTCTATTTTAGATCTTCCAGTTATGCTATTAATAATATCCCAAGTAGCCTTTATTTTATCGTCCGAGTTAAGTATTTTGTTTCTAATATAAATTGCCTTTGCCTGGATGCAAACACTTTTAAAGATCTTAGAATAACACCTAACGCGTTCTAAACATACTGGATCCCGATTATATTGCCTCATACCATATAATTCATATAATTTATCTCTACTTTCCTGCTGTAAAACATGGAATCAATTTAAAATACATACTTTGTATTATTTACTCTTCTTCCTCGTCGTGATGTCATTAAACGAACTCGTAGCTCTAGCTACGAGTTGTATTAGAAATATTTCTCTGTAACATAATAAAACACCTACTTAAAACTTTGATTCACCCAGAGAACAACATTTACATTGTTATATTAAATGTGCATTACTAGATTAATGCTGCTCCTTTTCTTTTGTCAACCTATTTCTTTAAATTCAGTCAAAGCACTTGATTGATTGATTGATTTTGATTGACAAACAAAATTGATATAAACAATGTAAAATACCGAGAATTATTGGACAACTTGTTTTTCACCTTATTAGTGCTCAACTATAGTATTTTGGCATAAAACGTGCATACTGCGCCACAACTAAGCAATGTAAAGCTCCAAGCTCTTTATCTGATCTTATTAAAGGCGGCATGGAACCCAATTCCGATCACGTAGACAATTATTCGAGTAAAGTGTGCGGGCTTGAATCACTAACCTCAGAGAACGACCAACTTTTACAATAAATCCATCCTGGCTTCGACAGTTAATCAGTCCTGCGATAAAAGCTTTAATCAGGAGTTGGATACCTGGGCCCCAACTCTTTTATTCATTACGCTATTTAAAAAAAAATTAGACCATTGCAAACTTTTGGACTGGATGCGATATGATGAATTCCAAATTATTTATTTACTTAAATCAAATGACACACTTAGCCGTAATCGCATTTTTTATGTCAGAAAGCAGTAAACGAACATACCGTTCACCTGTTGGTAAGAGTTCAGCGTTGCTAATGGACAATTGAGTAAGGAGTGAGAATAGGGGAGCGAAGATCCTGACTCACATGCAGCGCGACCGGAACGCGTCCAAGAAAGTTGGATAAGTTACTCTTCCAGGGCGAAAGGAATTAAATTATTCTAAATAGTTCTCTGGCGTTATAAAACTAGGAATTAGGTTAAACTATTTAAATAAAACGTGTACGGCAACGACAACGGCACTATTTTTGAAATAAGTCTCATAGAGTGCCTTGTCCATCGCTTATTGTTTACGAACAAAGCGAAATCTCTATCGTCCCCGGTTCGAATTTGAGCTCAGGTCGAGTCCGCTGCTCGCCTCCAACTTATCCGTCTTTGTTCGAAAACTATTGATGCCTGATCAAACTTTCTGGGTCTACGTGATCTTACAATATTATTTTACTCATTTATATATTATGAAATATGTTCTCGTATTATTAAACTTATTTCCTATTTTTATATTCAATATAACTTAGTAACTTATACCTTAATTTTGTTTCTTTTTGCAATATATATTTGATGTTTGTTGTTGTTTGCACTCTTTCTTTTAAATAATATTATTGTTTTTTTGTTCTAACCTAACCTAACCTTAGGTTAGAACAGAGGGCCTGGGCAGTGGAGGCGAATGTTATAGTTACTTAAAAGAATTTCTTAAGCTTACACCTTGGTCACAGAGGATTTTTTATTATAATTTTATGACTTCTATTTATGAAAAAATTGTAAAATTTACTTTATATTTCAGAGAAATAACTTTTGTAAGCTGACTATTTTGCTACATTTATAAAGTAGCACAAAGATAATTAGTTAGGATAGTGTTTAACTTTTCGAGGTAATTGGTTTTAGGAAACTAGTGCTCTTCTTCGTATTCCGGTGCAACGCTTTCAGTGAAGACACTCATGTGAACAGATGAGAGACGTGGTCCAATTTGCATACAGTAATGGACGGATTATTTACACTCCAGTTTCTTTAAGTTGTTTTCTTTCGTTTTAGAGCCATTTATAAAATTATAAAAAATGTAATCCCCTAAGTATCATTGGTAATGGGGAAATTTAACAGCCTTAAACGGGTAAACGATTATCGATTAATCGCGCCGCCAGCGCCATATTTCCTATTTGTTGATTTACTTCGGATAATAATAATAAACAAAATTAATTATCACTTCCGTCGTGTCATTTTAATATTCAACGATTTTAAATAGTCCCAAACGAGTAAAAGATTATCGATTAATCGGGACGCTAGCGCCATATTTCCTGTTTGTTGATTTACTTCTTCTCACTAGTGGGCGTTGTTACCATTGTCTAGTCCCTTTATATTCCCCGACTGACGCAGTTCACCTTAGTCTCTCGATAAGTCTCTTTGAGTGAACATCACCTGGAGTTGAAGTGTAACAAATAGTGTGTGGCTATATCACAAATATTGGACCTCTCGAACTAAGGATCATGTAAGTTCTTACGTCTTATTTATTGTGAGACCCTACATTGTGTTTAGATGTATTAACGCAACCTTAGGTTGGATTAGGCTTATATTCACCTAACCTAAGACAAACAGTAAGACCGGGCAGTGGAGGCGAGTATTGTAATTACTTAAAGGAATTCCTTAAGTCACAAGTCCAAGGCAGTGCCTGGGTTCCTGTTCATAAACTGAAGAATCATTAAATTCGCTTCATTCATTCAAATCCGCTATCTTCTGACATAATATATAAAACACATTTAAAACAATTGAATTTCTTTCCTTAATTTTTTTAATTTGTACATTAAGAATAACATAACTCAATAACCTCGATTTTTTGGTAAAATTCCACAAGTATACGTTAAGAAAAACGCCCATGTTTGTATGAGACGCGAGTTATGGACGGATAACGAATTTAATCTGAAACCAGACGTAAGATATATGGTACCCATTACTGTACAGCAATACGTATACACATGCAATTTAGACTGAGGCGAGCAGTGCCTGGGACTTGAGACCCAGGAGCAGGTTTAAAAAGCTCTTTTTATAATATATTAACTCTCACCTCCACCACTCGACCTCGCCAACGACAATAGATAATAAAGTAAACTTACGTGGGCCTCGAGAAGGATAACCTTAATCACGACACTATTACACTAACTTCCATGTTCACTGCACGTAAACACTAGAGAGACTGAAACTAATCTATCGCACTATAGGTTATATATTGTCTTAACGTCGGTATACTTGAAATAATATAAAATGATCTACCCGCTACTACTACTTTATAAATAGTGTTACTAACAAATCATTGTCCAATTCAATACTGGCAATATAATCTCCCAGCAAATGATAAAATCAATAAACTTTTTGATGTCCCTATGCTTCGATCAATATCCCTATGTATTAAAAAAGTCCATACTAGTTACAGTTTGTAAAGAAAAACATTATTACATTTTAAGGCTAACTTACTTTAAAGTGAAAAATACAAGTAGAACCGCGTAGATTTGTTCCATTTATTTATCGACTTGGCACGCGGCTTTATCTCTTGTGACAGAAACAGAAAATGGAACAGCTCTTATCTAGATCTTTAATCGCGTTGAGAATACATAGATATACTACTTTCTGCGCCTTAAAACTTGCTGCAGGAGGCAGTCGTACTTTTTGTAGCTTAATTGTACTTACTTGCACAATTCTTCACTGAGCCAACTTGCTTTGATAATAAAACTCTATGATTTAATCCTAATTCGCACACAATTTTCTTATATTTAATACTGGCTGACCCGGCGAACTCCGTACCGCCTAACAGTCAATGAATGTTAAAAACGAATGTTAAAGATTAGCTGAATTTTTGACAACCAATATATTGATATTTGTCAATCCTTTTACGTTACTGATATTTAGTCTAGTCGACAAGTTGAAAATGATACAAAATAGAGATACTGCTCTTAAAATTATGTGCGATAGCTCATTGGATCCGGAATGACGTCTAGAAAAATGTGCCAAAAGCGTGTTTAATTAGCACATAAAAAATTGCAAAAGTTATAAACAATTAAAGATGAAAAAAAAATGGCATTCCGTTTTTTGCCAATATTTAATAAACTATTAATATTTAAGAAATTTCAAAAAAAGATTCTGAAAGAGGAGGAAATTTCCAATAAAAAATTCCTAACTCCCGGAACTCTATCTCCATTATTTATAATTTTAATTTAACGCTGAAAATAGGTCTGCGCGTGACATTTTTAGGATGCGCGCGTGGCGTCAAAAGCGAGTACGGCGCATTAATTAATTTATTTAAGGTATTGAATATTTTTTTATAAATTTGAAAAAATTATGGTGTGTTCTGAACACTATAAATAATTTATTCCCATTGGAAATTTTACTTAAAGTTAATTTTTCAACGAGTTAAACAATTGTTAACTAACGAAATTTTCTCGAACTACCGTCTTAATTGTAAGTGAAAAAAAATGTTTAAATAATGGTCGTAAAAAATTTTCGCTTCGTAGAGCCTTTCTTACATACTTAACAAGATCGTGCCATAAAAGTTAAAAAAATATTGATACATTTTCAACTTTTTTTTATTTTTTTTCTAAAACTTCTAAAATTAACAAAAACAACCATATATAACAAAGTATAGAAAAAAAAAGTACAATAAAAAATTGAAAAAAATTTTCTAGACGTCATTCCGGATCCAATGAGCTATCGCACATAATTTTAAGAGCAGTATCTCTATTTTGTACCATTTTCAACTTGTCGACTAGACTAACTATTCTACATTTTTTAAATCTAAAATACGCCATTATTGTGCGAATATTGTGGATATATCTTGTCGATTCGAATTAAATATGTTCTTTTTTTTGAGGGGAGAGTTTACCGTATCGACGGGACAAACATTAAATGACTGACAGTTACGAAACCCATTTTATTTTTTTATCGTCAATCGACCAATGTTATTAATAGTCATTCTGCTATTCGGGAGGGAGACAAATACAACAAATCATAAACAATGAAAATCGGTCCAGCCGTTTCCGAGTTATAATCGTTCGAAGAAACCCGGCTTTGTTTTATATATATAAGTTAACATGCAATTTGTATATACATATATATTGTATTTATAACAGCTTCCTTTGTTTAAGGACAAGAAAAATTGTTCCATAGTTAAAACTCTACCGCTCCCGCTCCTACTAATGAAGGAGCTACTCTATTCACTAGCTTGTATTACATGGATGCTGATTTATTTTATTATTTACTACATACAAGGAGTAAATGAGTGCTCGATAAGTTTGTAACTAGTTTTGCAAGTGTTCTAAAACTTCTAACAGTATATTAGCAGTGTAACACTATTTTACCCTTGAAACCTGCTTTATGATTGTAAGCTAGATGGAATTTACACAGCATAATGACGCAGACAATAATAACATACAATTTAGACGGAAGCCGACCAATTCCTGGGGCTAGAAAACCAGGAGTAGGTTTAAAAGGCTTATTTATATTGCTTCACACATTGTAGGAAAGATCAATTAGTTCTGCCAGGATAAGCTAAGTCTATTAGCAAAAAACATTTACAATCTTCCAAATTTCTCTACACCATACGATAATTATAAATTAATAACATTGTATTATTACTCAGTTTTGCATGATGTCGCATCGTATCGTCGTTATTGAAACCATATTTAAAACTAACGAATAAAAATATTCTTCATATTTCACTATAGTTTCAAATAGAATAAATTAAAATAAGGTAAATTTTAAGGCCTTGACAATATTTTTATGATCGCGATCAACCAATAGTGAGTTCTTTTAATCAAGGTAACATAAAAGCATTTCCAAAATAAAAACCTAAAGATATTAATAAATATAAATATGTAATTTGGATTGAATGTAATAAATAGGCTTCTATAATTTTGCTGGTTTCTGTAAGTAACAAATGTCTTTTTTTTTTTATATTATATACAATTATATGTATTTATATACAATAAAAAATGTAGATATTTTAATGTAATAATTTTTAACAGACCATTAGTAATAAATGTAATAAATAAATACGTATAATAAAATCGTAGAATTTCCGTGTTTGTGATCGTACTCATCACGTTAAAACTGCTGAACTAATTTGAATGAATTTTAGTACACCGATACTTCAGAAAGTTTATTAACATATAGCGCACTATAGGGTAGGTACAAAAAAAGTTGAAGCTAAAAATTATAAACACGTATATTTGATTTAACGTATACTTCTACGTGGATGAAGTCACGCGGGTCGATTAGTATAAAATAAAATGTGCAATCAAAACAAATAACATTGTATGAAAAATGAAATAGGTGAATGTAAGCCGAGCCGACTTTCAGACGCTAATGAACCGCGCGATGAACATCGTAGTAAAGACTTTGGAGTGATCTTGGGGTGGATTTTTTTAGCGCACCTTCTTCGCTTGTTCATTAGTGTAATTAACTTACGCCGTACTCTTCCACAATTCGTTTTGGTATCCCTCGTTATTAAATTGCTCTTCTGCCCTCGAACGTTAAGCTAAATTTATATTTTTTTAGGTATGTATTCTACTCAGGGCATAATATTGTTAAATCTGAATGACTACTAATATTGTATGTATTCATATTATATAATATTATTGTGTAGGTGTGTGTGTATTCGTATAAGTATATTAAAGCTACACCACCTTTGTTTCTCCGCTCCTCCCTTTAAAAAATAAATTTAAGTTCAATAAAACATTTTAATAAAAAAATTAACCGATTTCAAATGCACTAAAAAGAAGATAATTCCATTATTTACTAAACTCAATTACTAATAATAGTTAACAAACAAAAAAAATACAATCGATTTGGTAACTTTATTTTTTGATGTTTTTAGTCGGTTGAAAATGATTTCAGCTGCTTACTATCGCAGTCTTGTCGCTGTAAAATATAGAGAAGATTTCAAAATAAATTAGTATCTATGGAATCATCTACTCAACAAGTTTGATCACAGCAATATTATATTTCTATAATATAAATAATAACTTGTCAATCGACGCATGATATCCATTAGTACTTACCGAAGCACCCATGCCCGGTAAGTACCTGGGTCAGTCTAAAAGTAAGCGTCCCGTGTTGCCTATTCAGCCAACGTTCCAAATGTGGGTAAATTGCTGCAACCGTATCTACACCTGCATTTGGAGACTTCATGGACGATAGCACGGACCCTGCTAGCCAATTCTACATTAGGCCGCTCGCCTCGAACTCTAAGACCTGCCCGAAAATGGTACATTTCAGCAAGCACTTCCGCCTGCAGTTCTTACGACGGGTCACACGAGATAGATCAAAATAATGTACTACAGTATTGTACACCTTAAAAACGGCAACAAAAACGTCCGCGATGGTATATGTCTATCTCTTAGGGATAATTCACAATAACCATTTTTTATCCTTTACTTTTTACGAGAAATAATAGGTTATTTACGAAGCGATTTTAAGCATTTACAGCATTAATCATTATCCAATTAAGTACCTTAAATACATTGTGCATTTAATAAAGATTAATATGGCCCTTTACAGCATTAAATTTAAATGAATATTTTCAAAGACATTACAAATTTAAAATGCAGGGACATACCTAGCAGTTAGGTCGACTAGTTAATTATAAACAAAACACATCTCAATTAATTACATTAAATTTTTTTTAAAAATATAACTATCACTACATTATTATAAATTAAAATCTCTTTATAGCAGTGATAGCCCAGTGGTTAAGACGTTGATGTCTACTCGGGAGGTCCGAGTTCGATTCTGGGGACACACCTTTAACTCTAAACACACATAACTATGTGTGTTTTAAGGTATTAAATATCACTTGCTTTAACGGTGAAGAAAAAACATCGTGAGGAAACCTGCACTTCCGAGAGTTCTCCCTGTTCTCAATGGTGTGTGGAGTCTGCCAACCCGTACTTGGCCAGCGTGGTGGACTATGGCCCAATCCCTCCTCATTCTGAGAAGGAGACCCGGCTTAGCAGTGGGCCATTAAAGGGTGACAATGATGAAAAAGCTAGTTTTCTAATAAATCTATCAATGGTGGGGAAATAGCCTTGGACCGCATAAAATGAAAACGCTCGGAGGTGGCCTTTACTCTGGAAGGGGTTCTCACAGCTACTTAATAATTAGGTATAATTAAATGATATTAATGTGACATTAAAAAATTAATATAAGTAGTAGAGTAATTTATATAATAAGTACTAGCTGCCTGCCCTCGCTTCGCTCCGGGTATTTAAAGCAATATTATAATTGATGTCCTTAAATTGTCACTCTGTAATTGTGTAGTTTTTCATTATTTGAAAAAAGAGAGAGTGAGAAAAAGTTATAAAAAAATAATAGAAAGAAAAAGAAAAGCAAAAGAATATAAAAGAGGGAGGACAAACCAAAAATAATATTGAATAGGTAAAGGAGAGAGAGCGAGAAAGAGAAAAAGAGATAGGGGGGATCTCTTTTGCGAGAGAGATAATCGAAAGAAAGAAAGTG
The DNA here is from genome assembly GCA_905147385.1 of Limenitis camilla. NCBI lineage: Eukaryota > Metazoa > Arthropoda > Insecta > Lepidoptera > Nymphalidae > Limenitis > Limenitis camilla. The sequence continues at coordinate 6,398,442 of LR990234.1, read as the reverse complement.
AAAGGGGACTGATCATTCTGAACAGATAAATATAAAAATTAATGAGAGAAAAAAGAGAGTGATAGTATTTCAAGTGGATGAGAGACGGAAATACAATAGACTTCTATCAGTGAAAGAATTTTTAAAATCGGATTAGTAACAACTAAATGGCCATATTCTATTAATTAAAAAATGTATATGGCAACACTAAATCGCCTTTGTGACTGACAAAACGTGTAGTTTTCTATCGGTGAAATAATTTTTAAAATCGGATTAGTAACAACTAAATGGCCATATTCTATCAATTAAAAAATGTATATGGCAGCACTAAATCACCTTTGTCACTGACGTAAAGTGTAGTTTTCTATCGGTGAACGAATTTTTAAAATCGGATTAGTAACGACAAAATGGCCATATTCTATTAATTAAAAAATGTATATGGCAACACTAAATCACCTTTGTCACTTACAAAAAGTGTAATTTTGTGTAAGAAAGAATTTTTAAAATCGGATTAGTAACAACAAAAGTGCCATATTCTATTAGTTAAAAAATGTATATGGCAACACTAAATCACCTTTATCACTCACGAAAAGTGTAGTTTTCTATCAGTAAAAAGAATTTTTAAAATCGAATTAGTAACAGCTAAATGGCCATATTCTATTAATTAAAAAATGTATATGGCAAAACTAAATCACTTTTGTCACTCATGAATAGTGTAGTTTTCTCTCAGTGAAAGAATTTTTAAATCGCATTTTTAGTTTCTGAAAAACTCTTCAATTTACAAAATGACCACCTTATGGCACTTAAATGGCCATATCTTTTTAATTAGAGCCTATGTTACCCGGAAAGGATGTAGCTTCCTATCGGTGAAAGAATTTTCAAAATCGGTTCAGTACTTCGAGCCTATTCGCAACAAACAATCATACAAACAATCAAATATTTCCTCTTTATATAATAGTATAGAGTATAGATATAGACAACAAAAAATTTTAAAATCAAAAAAATTAAAAAAATCTTGTCCTAAATCTATTTTACCCGTTTGGACTGGTTAGAATACAATTCCCCCCTACCGTTGAGAGAGTATATCTCATAAGAGCCGAGTAACCCAGCACCCCTTGGTGGTAGGGGATCTGTTCCCCGACTGACTTGCGACCACCATAGAAGACGGAGCTGAGTACCTGGAGCTTGAAACCCAGGACCAGGTTTAAAGAGCTCTTTCATTATATATGTCGGGGATTTCAATGATGATGAGAAGGAAATGGAAGGAGGAAGGTGGGGAATATTGGGGAACACTAAAAGGAGGTGATGGTAATGAATGGTATATTGGGTAAACGCAACGCAGATACTTCTACTGAACCGATAAATGATCAAATATGATCTCTAACAATTACGAGAGAAACCTAAGCAGTGCCTTGGACTTGTGACCAAGGTGTAGGCTAAAGGATATCCTTTAAGTAATTACAACACTTGCCTCCACTGCTAGGCTCTCTATTTAAACCCAAGGTTAAATACACATAAACCGAATCTAACACAAGGCTAACCTAACCTAAGGCTAACCTAACCTAACATTGTGTTTACTTAACCACGTGGCAATTACATTGTAAGGACTTACGTGACCTTAGTTGGACAGCACTTCCACACTACACTGCACTTGACACTATCACTATCACTAGCACTACTTAGATGATGTTAACTTCTTGAGAGACCGCGCACGACTGAGAAAGAAAGAATGAAAGAAAGAAAATATTTATTGACCAAAAAGTTACATTTTTCTTAATAGACTTCAGTTAGACTGTCGATCGCATATAAAGGGTCGAGGGTAGAGACTGTCAAAACAACGGAAGTGACTACTACCCCACTCCAACGCCATAGACAACGATAACGATTCGATTAATCGATAATCTTTTAGTATGCTCCTACATATATTAACTCTCACCTCCACCACTCGACAACTACAATAAATAATAAAATAAATTTACATGGACCTCAATAAAAGTGACCTTAACCGCGACACTGTAATACTAACTTCCATGTACACTGCGCGAAAACACCAGAGATACAGACTAATCTGTTGCACTAAAAGTTATATATTGTCAAAACGTCGGTATACTTGACAATGAAATGAAATGACCTACCCGCATACTACTTTATAAATGGTGTTACTAGAAGGTGTAGAATCATTAATTATCAATCGTAAAAAGTATCTTAACACATACGAAACATTCGAAATATAAAATTCATAACAACAGAATTATATATTCAAAGCGACACCTATTTCGTGCAAAATTCTTGATTATCGAATCACGCAACGTCACAACAAAAACAATTATAACAAGAAGGAACAGTAGCTAAGGCCCTGGTAATTGGCAGGCAGTCTGACACAAAAAGCCACCGAAGTTGAATTAGTTTTTGTACGCGAATATCCGCCGGATTCACCCTGAGGAAAACAGGATGGGAAACGAAATTTCCTCTCTTCTTACATCTTTTAATTATTACAATGCGTCACGTTACATTCTATTTTTAGATTTATGTACAAGCTTATTATTTTATTTGTAAAAATAATACTATAAGTATAATACCTATTATAATGTTTTACTAGACATAATACTTAGATCGCTACTTTTGTTTTTTTTGTGGAGTATGGTATAAATTAGAGATGCCACGAAAATTCGGAAAATATTCGGTATTCGGCTAAATATTATACTTGTTTCTGAAAATAGCCGCACTTTGTCCGGATACACTGCTACCGTAAAAAGATAAATAAATCTTAACAAATTCTGCTAGATTAAGATATTGTTTTGTGGTTGCTGACCTCCACTTATAAGGGTCTGCTATTCTATCAATAAACAAATCACTCACGACGCAACGTCATTACACATACTTTACTAAAACACACACGAAAAATTCTAAGTTTAGCCGAATATTAGACTGCTGAATATTCGCCGCTTCAGGCAAGAGACTCGCCGAATATTCGTTATTCGGCCAAATCACTATTTGTGGCATTTCTAGTATAAATATACCTAATATTTTTCATATTTAGCTTAAACTCTCATTTTCGCGATTTAATTTGCTTAATATTTTTTTTATTTGTTTTGCTTTGCTTAATATATATGTCAGGAATTTTAATGATGAGAAGGAAGGAGAGTATTGGAGGACATTGGAGGAGGAGAATATTGGAGAACACTAAAAGGGGTTATGATATTGAGTGGACTATTGGGTAAACGCAACGTAGATAACTTCTATTGAACCGATAAATAATCAAATATGATCTCTAACCTAAGCAGTGCCTTGGACCTGTGACCAAGGTGTAGACTTAAGGAACTCATATAAGACTGTAAGACTGTCGAAAGCATATAGAGGGTCGAGGCTGTCAAAATGACGGAAGTGACTACTACCCTACTGGCGTTAACGATTCGATAATCTTGTACTATTCTCCGACATATATGTCGGCGCGTAAGTAAGGCTTAGGTTAACCTATTCTTAGGTTTGAACAGAGGGCCTGGGAAGTGTAGGCGAATGTTGTAATTACTTAAAGGAATTCCTTAAGCCTATACCTTGGTCACAAATCCAAGGCACTGCGTAGGGTCCTCTCATAATTGTGGGGGATGATGGTGTTTGATTATTTATCGGTTCAGTAGCAATATCTGCGTTGCGTTCACCCAATAGTTCACTCAATATCATCACCCCCTTGTAGTGTTTTTCAACATACCTCCTCCCTTCATCATAAGTTACCCATCAAACTTAATCATTTAAATTTTCAGTTTAGAAAGAAAATAAGAAAAGACATTTAAGACGATTAGTTATCCTCACATAATACTTTTCTCATCCTAAAATCCCATAATAGTATACATTTAACAGGTACGTCTGTAAAAGTACGTGTAGTCTAGGTCATACCACGCTTCAGGGAGTCGCTCTGCATGCACGAAGAGTGCTCAGAGATCGCACCTTCCGCCTGCATGCGTGACCTCGCATTACTTTGTGCACTACTTACACAAATTTTATCCCTGAGAATTTACACTAAGGATTTTCTTTTAAAAATAAATAAATAAAGTCTTATTTATATTTGAGAAGAAGGACAAAAACTATTAGCTTTTTGTCTATCTCAGCCACTCTACAAATCAACAGTCATCGTGGTAATAATATAATTATTGGAAAACATGCAATTATAATATGTCATAGAATGAGAGAGGAATGATACCCGTTGCTGTACAGCAATATGTATACACATGCGATTTAGACGGAGCCGAGCAGTTCTTGGGGTTTGATACCCAGGAGTAGGTTTAAAAAGCTCTTTCATAATATATTAACTCTCACCTCCACCACCCCCCCGCTAACGACAATAGACAATAAAGTAAAGAAGGTGATCTTAACCACGACACTATAATACTAATTTCAATGTACACTGCGCGAAAACGCCAGAGAGACTGAGACTCTAATCTATCGCACGAAAGGTTATACCTACACGTCAGTATATTTGATCATCATCATCATCATCATAAAATGACCTACCCGCCGATACTACTTTATAAACGGCGGTGCTAATAGACAGAGAAAACAATTTTATCAGCACCTATGAATTTTCTTAATCCAATTTTAAGCAAATACAAACTTTATTTAAGCAATAAGTCATCTATCTATATACCTATATCGTGTATTAAATACCTACTATTATAGTTAATATTTTAGACTTAAAAAAATATGTTTTCAAAAACATAGGTTCTTAAAAAGCCGTGTGATATCAGAGGCTGTCTTTATTATGTAGGTATTAAGATTTATCTATTTCGGAATACAATTATTTTAAAAGGGATCGGCAAAAATAAACATTATCGCCCGTTCGATGTTTTCTCTACCTATAATTAATGAATCCCCATGTTCGCACGTTTCTCTTCTTTAGGAGATAGATATACTCGTAGGTGTATCAATAGGTCTTAAATAAATAATCACAAACAAGGGTGGAAGGGCCTAAGTGCGGGACATTAACAAGGGTCCAGTCCAATTTTCGTCCTGTCTACGTTGATATATTGAGGGCCGAAGTGAAGCCGCTGCGGACCTCGCCACTGACCGACGACACAATTCATTTAGCTTTTTCTGCAAATGCCTTTCTAATACAATAATTATATTTGAAGAAATCTCTAGGAAAAACAATCAATTTTTATTGTTTCGTACTATTATAGTTAATAATTATCGCGGTATCTAGTTACACATAAGTTTGACGAGTATATTTCAAATTTTATACTAAACTAGCTGACTCAACAAACGTTGTTTTGCCATATAAATAAAAAAAAATTTGGGGTGGGCCACCCTACTAATCACTTAAGTGTATAAAAATAGATGTTGACCGTTTCTCAGACCTCAGACCGATATCACACAAAATTTCATAAAAATCGGTGGAGCCGTTTCAGAGATATTTGGTAACAAACACCGCGACACGAATTATATATATAAGATGATTTAAATACTTTTACAAACAATAAAGACTTTAAGAAACAAAGAAAAAGCATAAATTAGACACCAACAAAGAAAAAGCATACCTATATTGGGTAAAAATGAAGGGGCGAAGCGTAAGGCAGGAAACATATTTGAAACCCCCCAGCAGCCAACAAGCCACGAAAGCAGCGCTTTAAAAATTCAATGTGTACCCAACCGCCAAGCTTGCATTTTTCGAGAGTACTAAAGTCTGCTTCGTTTATATTAAAGACCTCTATCTATTCGTTTTATCCGTCGAGAAATATGCTTTCACTCTCGACATCTCTTTATTCTGCTTAGACCACAGTTTTACGCTAAAGATGCACCTTAAATATCTTGTTGAGCAACATTTATAAACAACTTCAGTAGCTCAGTGGTTCAGGCGCGGATTCACGATCGATGAGTCGTGGGTTCAAATCCTAGTCATTGGCCTACTGACGTGGCCTCCTTCTAATACAAGAATTTAGCTTACTTGGAGGAGTTAAGGAATACTAGTAGTATCTGATCCATACTGCTAGTAATCTTTATGAAAAATAATTTTTGATGTTTTGGACCAACGCAATAACTCAAAATATTGAAATTATTTAATTAATAAAAAGACGTTTTTATTTTAAAATATAATTTTGGATGTTATGGACCGGCGCAATAACTTTCAAAACATAGAAATTATTTAATTAATAAAAAGACGTTTTTATTGTAAAAAATTAAAAAAAAACGTAATGTATAATTGAGATCTGTCGCTTACGAATTTTCGATCAAGTCTCGTGTCCTGACGCGAGTTTGACATTTTTTACCCATTCCAAAAAAATGTACACAACTGCACAACGCCGCTAAAAAAGTTTTCACTTCAAAAATTGTTAAGCAACGCCATCGTCGTTACGTGCGTGTGTAATCACTGTTCAATCTCCTAGCTATTCTCGTAATTCACCCCTGCTTAGACTTTGGTATACGAATTTTGAAATTCTGTAGTCGTTGCGTTTTTAACCTACAGCTTTATTTTCATTCGTATTTTTTTTTTGCATACTGATCGATTTCAAGGGCAATTTCCTTTTTATAAAGTACGAGCGGCATGCCTTCACTTCGCTCCCGGTATTTCATTATTTAAAAGAAAGAAACAGAAAGAAAGAGTGTGAAAAGGTGAATAGATTTCGAGCCTATTTGCAACAAACAAACATACAAAATACAAACAATCAAATCTTTCCTCTTTATATAATAGTGTAGATCAATAAACAAAAAGAGAAAGAGAGAGAGATGGTTAGAGAGGGAAAGAAAGAAGATATGTATAAAAAAGAGGGACAGATTGGAAAAGAGAATAAAGAGATAAAGAATTAAAGACAGAGAAAGGTAAAAATGAGAAATGAATGGTAAAAATGAACAAGCGAGAGACTGAATTTAGAAATTGAATAAACTGAGAATTTAGAAATTTTGTAGATTTCTAAATTCTATTCTAAATCTAAATTCTAAATAATGGCGATACCCAATTAATTGTATGGCACTACGTAAGCCATTTCACTCGGAAATAGTGTAGCTTTTCAACAGCGATACAATTTTTAAAATCAAAATGTCTCATTATAGATTGCAAAAATACGGCAACACTATATTATTCAAGTCTCGACAATATCAGAAGAATGAAAGATTTTTTTAAATTGGACTTGTAATACCAAAAAAAAATTTATTCTTGCAAAATGTCTATTTTATGGCACTTTAATCCATAATTCAAACATCCTTTCCGGGTAACATACCCAGAAAGGATGTAGCTTTCTATCGGTGAAAGAATTTTCAAAATCGGTTCAGTAGTTCTCGAGACTATTTTACGAACAAACAATATTACAAACAAACAATCAAATCTTTCCTCATTATATAATAGTGTAGACACAGATGTAGATAACCTAAATATAAGGAACCTCAATATACCAAATTCCTCGTTGCAACAAAATACATATCAGCCCAAGGCACTGCTCGACTCCGTATAAATTTATTTATTTACTTCACCAACAAGATACACATTAAAACATGCTTAGAAATCAAAAACATTTACATGGTATCTTAGACTAAATGATATCTTAATTATAGGTGAAACGACATTCTTATACAATATAAAAACAACAGCTAAATTAATGTATAATATTAGTTAATATTACAATATAAATGATCTTAAAAACGAATTAACTATTTACAAAAATTGATACAAAAATTATGTGAATTTATTTATAACTTAAATGTATACTTTCTAAACAAAATTACTAAAAGTACTAAGTATTTGAATAAAAAAACTATTAATTGACAGATTTCTTTTAAATTGCACGTTTATACGTATTGCTGTGCAATAATTCGTCTCTCATTCTATGACAGATGTTAAGTAAAGTAAACGCCGTTCGTAAGTTGTAGTAAATGGGTATTTTCTCAAAAGACGTGATTTTATACTCTTGTCAAAAAAAATAATACTATGTTTTCATTAAAATGATTTTTTTATTGAAAAAAATGAGTACTTGTTGAACCTCGGCACTATGGGTGCGTTCCACTAAGCACTCACGACGACCACGCTCACGGCCACGGTTTTTCCGTTCCATTTATTCGCGAGCGTTACAATCGTTAATACAAGTGGAATAGATTATTAAGCGTTTTCGGCGTTAACGAAAATAATTCAAATGGCGAGTTATAAAGCAATAGTTTATAATTTGCAAGTCTTAACAATAAACTTCAATAATTATTAGTTAAATTAATTTATATTCATATTTATAATTATATTGAAATTAAAATTAATTTTACAAAAATACGAACACATATTCACTTCCGCTAATAAATTTCTATCCGTGTCAAATACTTATTTAAATCGTCTCCATTTTTGTAGTTATAAAAATGCGGCCTATTTTGCAAAGCTCGTGACGACCCACTTTTTAAGATGCGTCGTGAGCTTCGCATGAGCATGAGTCATGACGTTATTAATTACCTTTGCGCCGCGAGCACAACGACCGTAGTCGCCATGGAACGGCTAAAACAACATTTTGGGCTTTGTGAACGGAAAGTTGAACGCACCATATGTGTACCTAGATCATTTGGCTCGATTTAGACATTCCCCCAGCACATAATTATGTTGTCTGTGGCCTTTGGTATGTCTGTACAGTATTTTTTATATACAATTTATGGAGTGTTTTGAATTTAGTTAAAGAAGTAAGGAGGACCATCTCAGTGTATTAAAAAGTGTCCACTTGTAAACAGAGAATTAAAATGGCGCTATAGTAGCAAGTGGTAGAATTTTAAATAGTTTTTAATTCTTTTTCAATTTTAATTTGTTTAATAATGAGCTTTAAATTTTAATTTTTTTTAAAATTTTGTTAATTCTTAAATAGTATTTGCTATTTACAAATAATTGGAGTGCCTAAAAACACTGCATACTGTATAATTTTATTCCATACTTATGTTTGGCTATATATTATAATAATTTTAAAAAATGCGCTCTAATAAAGCGGAAATTTTTCTTTCCTTTTTAATTTAGTATCTTACTCTAATAATTTGTGGCGCTATATTTAAAATTCTTCCACTTGCTACTATAGTGCTACCTTAATTTGCTGTTTACAAGTGGACATTCTTATCGACTAATCCCCCATCCACCCCAAGAGATCGTTCTCATCACGACCCGTCAATGGCCCACTCAGCCGGGTTTCCTCCTCAGAATGAGGAGAGTATAAGGCCATAGTCTACCAGGCTGGCCCAGTGTGGGTTGGCAGACTTCACATTTCACACATCTTTGAGAACTTTAGGGAACTCTCAGGAGTGCAGGTTTCCTCACGATGTTTTCCTTCACCGTTAAAGCAAGTGATATTTAATTGCTTAAAACACACACACACGTAATTGTTGTTTGGTTGAGACTTTAACAATTTTGTTAACTTATATTAAATATAATTTTACTCTATTCCTTGAAGCATGGTCATACTAGCATTAGTAATGCGCAAGTTGTACTGAGTGCGTGATTGATCGTTAAAAGCTCTAAATAATAGTTGCCACTTGCCATACACCTGCCATAAGATGCCGAGTCACGTGATTAAACTTACGTTTTAATTTATATTTGTTAGTGTAATTTTGTGCAACTGTTATTTGACTGTTATTTATACATAAAATTGAATAAGAATAAAACGTTTTATTATTGAAATAGAAAATGCCGGATAGTTTTCCAACTTTAGAATCTTATAAACCCTTAAAATCTGAACATACGCATTTAAATAAAATTACAATATCTTCAACATGTGTAAGTTGTTTAATCTTTTGATTTAGTATGTATTTTAGAAACACAATAAAAGTTAATCTATATTTTATTTCAGTTTACTGTTGGAAGGGGTGTTAATAACATGCTCAACATCCCTTTCATTGCTATATCAAGAGAACACTGTAAATTTATAAAAAATGAGAATGACTGGATATTGAAGGATAATAGTTTATTTGGAATAAAAATTAATCAAACACTATTGGGAAAGGGCAAATGTGTGAAATTAAAAGATCAAGATATAATCACTTTAGACCAAAGTGGTGAATTTGTATATAAATTTATATGTGGTGACGATAGCTCTATCCCTAAGAAACGAATAAAACTAAATTGCAATGTAAACAACAGTGATTTAATTAATGCTATGATGAACCAATTTGAAGAATCTCAAACTAATGAGATGAAACACCTAGAATACAAAATACATAATACAAAACAGATTAAAGATATTGACATGTTATTGAAATATCAAATGCAAGATTACATGACAACTAAAATAAATGAGCTTAACAGTAAATTTTCCATGCAAATACGAAATTTGAATGGTGAAAAAGAAGAAGTTGAAAGACAAAAAACAATCCTTTTGAAAGAACATGATGCACAGTTAGCAACATTGAAACTTAACATGCAAACAAAAATGTATGAACTTCAGGTAAGAACAATTCACTGAATCCAATACACACAAACTGTGTGATATTGAGTATATATTAATATTATGTTGCATTTGTAGTATAAATTGTCAGAATAACAAGCTATATATTAAATCTAAATGCAATTTCTTTAGAGGATTAAAGTGACCCCTAAGATAATAATTAGTGATATAATTTTAATCAAATTAAAAAGCATTAAATTAATTTCTTATTATGTGTACAGTAAAATTAAAATATTAGTATTATATAAACAATAGAATCTCAATAAGTTGAAAACCTCCAAATCTCAGAAAAATGTTTTGTTCCCTTCCCTTCAAACACCAAAACCTCTATTACTCAAAATCTCAACTCCCTATTAGTCGAAATAATCAGTGAGTCCCTCCAAGTCATTTTGGTACATATTTACCCTTCGTAACAAGTAAAATTAAATTTTACCTGTTTATCTCAAACAGAGAAATGTTTAACTTTACAACTCAAATTGTTTGAGACTTTAAGAAATCTCAGACAGTGTAAGTACACCAATATTTCTTACAAAGCAATTTAGGAGTATACAATGCAAAATATGTGTGTCACCTCTGCAAAGCATGCATGCATTGAAGTTATATTTATTTTACCTCAGTAACTCAAAAACCTCTCAACCTCTTTATGTAGAATCAAAATACTCCTGAGTTGTTATTCTTCTTCTTCTTATTTTGTGGACTTTTACCGCTAATAAAAGCAGTAATTTTGCCAATGTCAATGTTGGAGGGTAGACAGTCACAGTAAGAATGAGCGGTAGTGAAGCTGTACTCTCTTCTCTACTTAGACTTTCTGAAGAGACTGTATGGTACTGTGGCTATATGGCTTTTTGGTTCTGTCAAGTATGGACATTGAAAAATGCAGTGTGATTGGATCTCGGATGACTTTAATAATTACAATTAAAAGCGATTGTTTGATAACTGCAATCACACATAAAAACTAAGTGTTAAACTAACCCACTACTTTTGTTACTTATAAAAAGCAATTAATTAACTGATGTTAATCTTAAATATACTTAATAGCTTATTTTAGTAACTTAAAACTACTTTATGTTAGTAACTTATAGCTTAATATTGTATATCTTAATATATCTACACAAAATATTAATAATACAAAGGTCAGGGAATGAAACGAGAAATTGAAAGTTAGTAAGGCGAGGGATTTTAGTAGGTAATATATCATACAGGGAAGAAGGGAATTTTTTACAGCCGACAAAAATGTGATCCCCCGGATCACATTTTGTCCTTCTTCTAAGCCACACTCACAGAGGAAGTGGTCTCGCACTTTTATCTTGGCTAAGTGGACAGGGGTACATGAGTGACCTAATCTTAATCTGCAAATAGTTGAAGTCACCCACTTGCAGGCTTTCTTGTGCTTAAAGAACCAGGGATTTCGGTGAATAACTGGTTGGTTGTTATTCTCTATTAGTAGAAAACTCTTTTACTCACATTTTTTGGTGTCTCCCTTGATGTTCGACTTATAGAGGTTCTAATGTTTATAAACAGTTTTTGAGCTAACTATCTTATTACAGAAACAGATCAAAAAGCATAATCAATTAGAAAAAGAGCTGCGTGAAGAAAATAAATTACTACAAATTAAATTAGCAGAAGAACGGAGAGAGTTTTTATCAGAAATAAACAGAGAAAATACTTTAAAACAGGACATGATTGATAACTTACATGCAATAATGAAGGAAAAACAGGAAGTGAGATTGAAAGAGAAACAAGAGTTTGAAGAAACTTTGAAGAAGAAAACCATAGAACTAAAATTGGAAAAGGACAAAGTAATGTTATAGCTATACTCCTATATTCTAACCTAATTATGAATTTTAATAATGATTATTTATTTTTGAATTTTGAAATTATGTAAAATTTTGCTTACTCCCTTTTATTAGGAACTACAAGAAATACAAGAACAGACGAAACAAATGGAACAAGATCTTGCAAACAAACTTAATACTATAAGAAAGAATATGCAAGAACAAGTTGAAATAGCAGAGAAGCAGAAATCTGAAGTCCAAGAGCAGCTTAATCATCAAATAGAAGCAAGGAAAAAATTGGAAAATGAGGATAAAGCTAAAATGGAAGAACTTGTAAGTAATGTATTAAATATGTTATTTTAAAAGATGTTCATGTTCATGAAATCTTTAAATTGGCTGCACAATAATTTAATATCAATAATTGCAGAGTTAATATTAAAATCAGTATTGCTTGTAGGCGCTTCTACACTGGGGTTTTACGCTCAATGGCGACGTACGGTGCTCCCGTATAGGCGGGTTCTCTCAGCCGACGCGCCGTGGTTCTACTGCGGCGCCCTCAGCGAACCATGGCACTAAGATTGGCCCGGGCGTACCGCACGGTCTCCTGTGAGTAGGCACCTACTTGCTTAAGAGAACGCTGCCGTGGGACCGACGGTGTACCATAGGCGCACGCGTAAGCGTGAGGAGGATGAGGGTGACCCGCCTTTACGAGTGGTTGCCGATTGTAGGAAAGAGGAGTGCCTGGTGGTGCTGAACAGATGGTGGCCGCGTTAAGGCCCGTCCTGCGGGACTGAGTTGGTCTCAGCTTTGGCGCCCTCACATTCCTTACACAGGTTTTGACTGGCCTTGGGTGTTTTGGGCGATACCTTTGACAGGTGGTTAGGAGAGAATCGTTCCCTGCATGCCACCACTGTGGAGAGGCCTCGGCGGAGTCTGCTCCGCATGGAGGAGCGCGGCGCTACCGTAGCGGCGGTTGTCGGAGGAGACCTGTCGCTGCCGGCCTTGGTGAGAGCCATGTTGTTAGCGAGCCCCTGCTAGCTGGCAGGCAGTAGCAGTGCAGCAGCAGTAGGATGAGAGGTCGTTATGTCTACGAAGGAGGCGGCGGAGAGAGCCCGGGAAACTGACCCTAACCCTCACCCCTGTGAGCTGGTTGCCGGCGTCGGGCTTACCTTGCGGAAATGCCAACGTAGCGTATTTGCGCTGAGTGACAAGGACTTATCGGTGATGGACGGGGATTTCTGTCACTCATGGGACGGCCCAGTGCAGGTGCACGCACTCTTGTGTTTCGAGGGCGATACTTTGCGTTTGATAAAGGGAGGAGTTTGTTATTGTTCCCCCAAGAGTAGGGTCCAGAGGCGGACAAACGCCGGCAGGCTGCGGTGCGTTACAGTCACATGGCTGGCCACTCCCCGGCGCTGAGTAGGAACACCCTGGATGGTTTAGCGGAGTGGACCGCCTCCTTCTGAGGTAGTTTTGAAATGTCTCCTTTTGAGCCTCACATAATCTTCCCGGGTAAAAAATAGGCTTCATTATTATTTTAATAAATAATTATTTATATTGAACATTTTCTTTATTTCCTTCAGATACGTGAAAGGGAAGAAATAGAGAAAAAATTGCGTGAATCTCAAGAAAATGCTGAAAAAACTATTGAAGAACTAAAGGTATTCTTTTATTATTTATGTTTTTCATGCTAAGTTTGCTTTGTATATAAAAGATTTATCAGTATTATAGAAGACAAAAATGTCATAATGATTACATATATTTTTGTAAAACTACTCTAGGTAAGGGTAAAAAAAAGAGAAGTAGAATTGGCAGCGCTGGCAGCAGACAGAATACAAAAGCAAGTTGATCAATCAAATGGAGTTATAACATCGTTACAGGAACAGCTAGAAAAGGTTTGTTGCTAAAGTAACTCAGAGCCACAGGGCTTCCTACACATTCAACAAGTATGTTGATAGAAAACAAGCTTGTAAAAGTATTTATAACCTTTCGGCAGTGCAAGAGACTCCTAGAAAAAACCTGGGGGCTATCACCCAGAATCTCTGGGTATATACTGCCATCATCACTCATTATCACCTACAGTGCAGTGGTGTGGTGGTACAGGAACAGAATAAACCCGCCCTTACTAGTCTGCAAAGGTTTCAGTGTCTGAAAAAATCATAAGAATTTTGAAATAGTATATCTATCAAATAAACTTTTTTCCTTTAATAAAAATCCCCTTCCACCTATCATTTAATTTTAAGTAAATTAGAAAATAATAATCTCAAATTACTGTATCTTTACTACTACTTTCTTTCAATTATCGTTTATTAACTACGTCTTTTTTATATACACATATTTGCATTTCAAAGAATTATGGTATGATTTTTTTTTCTTTTATAAAAAATATTTGCTAGAAATAAAAATTATTAATTTTATTAATAGATATATATATATAGCTGCTTGTGCCGATTCACTGACTGATTGATCACCTCTCCTGTAAAATTTTGTATGGAAAAAAAAATTTCACTTGTGGTTTCGTATAGAGGATGAAAATTCATTCAAAGGACAAATATGGAGAGAGTTAATGATTGAGGTTTTCGGAGATGGGGGAAGAGCACAGCCAGGATATAACAAATATCATTCGAAACCTCATCCAATTGACAATGAGCTGAATAAAAATCGAAAATGGCGGATTTATGATGGCGGTCATACAAATTGCGTCGGCGTTTATCCCAGAAAGTATACAAGATGGAAGAGTGGTTTTTTGGAAAAAGATGATCAAGTCCCTAAGGTCTATTTGATGACTAGAAAAAAATTCAAGATGGCGGAATTTATTTTTCCATATAAAATATAATATATGGGGAATATTGTAGACTACAAGTTGGAAACTATGCAAGGCTTTGATACGATTCATAGAAGAAATTCTGACAAGTGATGATTAAGAATTTTAGAGACGGGGAAGGAGCAGATTGTAACTGAACGACGCTAGATGGAGGGCAATAATAACTGCGCCACAGTTAAAACTAAAGCACTTATTATCGTAAAAACAATTTTGTACCTATCTAAAGTTTGCAAATAAATTATTTGAATCTTTAAACAAGACTTATGTTTATAAAATTGTGTATATTAACAAAAATTGTGTGTGTGTGTGTTAAAATGAATTTATTATTCTTTGTCTAGGTTCAAAAAGATTTAAAAAATGTTGAAAATCAAAAGACGAAGCTTCTAGAGAGTTCAGCATCAATGTCAAATAGCCAATGTTCAGACTTCCAAACTCTGGGTGTCTTCAGCGATATCGTGGAGAGTGAGCTGCAGTGCAGTATATGTGCTGAACTATTCGTCTCTGCCACTACGTTGAACTGCTCGCATTCATTTTGCAAATACTGCATATCTATGTGGAAGAAGAAAAAGAAAGATTGTCCAATATGTCGGTAAGTTATACAGAGCAAGCAAACAATTTCTAGTTTTTTCCTATTAATACAAACCACTTAAATTTAAAAACTTTGTGGTTGGTTCAGTGAGAGTATATGATATAATTTTCTTATCAAAATTCAATAAATGAAAGGTCCTAGTAAGAACTTGTGTTAATTAATAAGGGTCTATTTTTAGACCACGTCGACTTCGCTCGATAGTGTTCGTTTATGTGAACCTCTGGGAAACCAATATCGGGCACTTTAGAAATCCCTAATTATACTTTTTATCTCGGAAATTGATAGTAATAAAATATATTAGTCAAATTTTAAATTTGATAAAAATTAGCCCGATAGAGTGACAAAATCTTTTATAATTGGGTACAGACCCTAAAGGGGATGGTATATATAAACCATAATAGCATATTAAGTGAGTTTATCATGACACATCTGATTTTTATCTTCACTGATTTTCCATTTTATATTTTCCAAATAAGCATGTTTTGTTTTTGTTTAAACTGATTAGTTTCACCGTTTATAACACAAGAATTGCTGGACCTATCTTTTTTTTATAGTAGACAAGGTGCAAACGATCAGATGGTCCATATGATGGTAAGTGGCCACCATCGCCCATGGACATCGGCAAAACAAGAAATATCCTCTTGTTTAGTTGATGCGTTGCATCCTCGAAGATAGTGGGGAGGGGGAGTGAAGAAAAAATGTGCTGCGGTTTCAGCGGACCCTGAGCAGGAGCCCCGAGTCCATTAGATCCGCAGCATTAAAAGGATAGGAGAGGGACGGGGTAAATCTGGCCCACATTTTGATAAATTTGGCACAGTGATAGACTAGAGCATGAAAAATGACGTGGGCATACTTTTTAATCCAAAAAAACTCTCAATATTCATTGTTTTATTCCCAAAACCAACATTTATAATATATAAAATGACCCATAAAGTTCAGTCAATTTATATTCTACTAACGACCCGCCCCGACTTTGCACGGTTTCTCTACTATATATTTAAACCATCCTCCTCATCCTCTATTGATGTAAACTGCATTAATATCCTTTGAGTAGTTTAAAAGATTGAAACGAACAGACAGCGGATGCGACTTCATTTCATACTATGTAATGAAGATGTAATGTTTAATTATTTAATGTATATTATTTTCAGAGCACCCATAACATCAGAATGTAAAAGTTTAGTTTTAGACTCATTCATAGAAAAATTGGTTCAAAATTTACCCGAAGAAAAGAAACTTAAAAGACAGGATATACTCAACAGTCGGAAAGGTATTTCATTTGTTGTCTTTGTTGTAGTTCAGTGGATAAGGCAGTTTCATAATAAATGTTTAATATATTAGAATTATTTGATTTACTTTTTTATTGTAGTCCTAACAAAAGTTTTGGTGGTGGGGATGAATCCGAAAATTGAATTCTGTATAATGTGGGTTGTTTTATTATTAATTAACCTTTGAACATTATTATGCTGCATATTATTGTTTTAAAAATGTTTAAATGCTTGTACTGAGGAAGCCAGTAGTGAAACTGAAAACATATTTCATATATCCTTTTCTTTAATTCCAGTATCACGTTTTTTATAGTACTAATTTGTCATTAGAGTCTAATCTAGATTCTAATAGCTAAATTTATGAAGCTGTCTTATTCACAGAGCTTGAATCCAAACTGGTCACACAAGAAAAACCTTCAACTAAACGGTATGATTTATTTTTATTTTTTTCTTTTATGAAATAATAGCTAAAAATTATTAATTCTATACCATAACCCATAGAACCGTAGCTCAGTGGTTCAGGCGTTAGACTCACAATTGATAGGTTGTGGGTCCAAAACCCAGTCATTGGACTACTGACGTGCCCCACTCACACACTCAGCTGGAGGAGTTAAGAATACTGGTAGTATGCGCTTCATACTGCTAGTAATTTTTTTTAATTAACTTAAAAAAAGAAACGAATAAAAAAACAAATGATTGCGTTTTGCTGCACCTTCGAAGTTATGACTCTTTAAGTCTGACAGGTGGCTTTAACCATTAGCAATAGCTACATTTACGCTGAGGTATATTAGACTACAGGTGAAAGTGAAATTACCCAAATCTATGCAGACGTTCTGGAACTTTAGCTAGACTAACAACCAAGGTTGCAAATAATGCATTAAAAAATAATTGAATTAACATTCAAATTAAATTTTCTTTTTTATTTTGTAATTCCGAAAATTTTAATTAAAAATAACTTTTAAATTTCTATTCCTAAATACTAGATTCAGATATTAAAAATAAAATTTTAATCCTAAATACTTAATTAAAAATTTAAAAAATATGTAATCCCTAGTACGGGATTTAAAAAAAAATATTAATTTCAAATACTGGATTAAAGATTAATTTATCGATGAATATTTGTGTTATCAAAGTATTTTTAATTTCCAATTAAGGATAAAGAAACAACACAATTTTTTTTTATTTCTTACAGAAATTGTTTTTTTTTTTAAATACTGTAAAATTGTATATAATGAAATGATTAAATATTAAATAAAATAAGCTAAATTGAATTAAGTATTACAATACGTTTATTTATTGTTATTATTTAATATTTATTATTATTTTTAAATTATTTCGTTCTTGCGTTACCATAATAGTTTAACACACTCTGTCTCATTTTCATTTTATAACTCAAAATTCTAGCGTTTGAGTTAGAAATGTATCTAACTTTTTTATCCCTTTTCCAACTTTTATTAAAAATTAAATTTTCAATTTTTAATTAGAAAATTCACAACCCTGATTACAAACGTCAATTAATTTTTATATATGCAATATAATATAGACCACATCTTATACTATAATTTTAGTTGAACCGCCCTTTTTTACCTGATATATGGGTCAATCTACTTTTATTTGTTCGACGGTAACACTACTCTGTCCCTTATCGATATACAAAAAAATTGTTGAAATAAAGGAGACAATTAATCAGTAATGTATTCATATTATTATACACTAACAAACCTTTAAGAAATTATTAAAAAATTGCAAATTTATTTGTTTTATTCTGGTTGTCCAAAGGACTTGTCCTGTACTTTCTTAACTTTACAACTTGTCCCCGTTATATAGACGAATTTACTAACTCAATTTTTCATAGAAAAGAAGTGATATAAAAAGGAATTAGTGTAACAAGAAGACTATCTCTTTATAATTATAAACCTTTCATTCATGTTGTCCATTGGACAACCACAAACAATGTGTACAAATAAAATATAGATGACGCGTTAGTACGGTGTCAATAAGCTAATCTTTTTGTGAGCCACATGCATCTATCCGCCATATTGTTTTCGCAATAACCACGACGTTAGTCAGCCGACTTGGTTTGAAAAGAGAGTGTGGCTTTATTGTGTGTCCGAAAAACATAAGTAATTGCTATTTTGTGCTTAATTATTGTGTACAGTATAGTTTTTATCTTAGTTCAAACGTGAGGCTTACATAATAAAAAAACGTTTTACTTTTGATCAAGCATCTCAAATTCCAAAATATGTCACTTGGACAACATAGTCACAGGGACAACTGAACAAAACAAAAACGGTGGTTGTGTTGTTGTATTTTGTTCAATATTGAGAAATTTTTCTAATAAAATACTTTTTGCTAATTGTAATCATTTGTTTTTGTAATTAGTATGATATAATCATGAATTATATCATACTAATTACAAAAACATTGCCATTTCCTTTGGACAACCAAATAATGTCTACTGGACAACCAAGTTGTCCCCGTATCTAAAAAGCTTTATATGTATTTTCTATTGAAAATAAATCACTTTACTTCTAATTCTAAATAGTACACAAAATAATCGATTAGCTTTTAGTATTTTTTATCACACAAAGATCCAATTTTATATTTAAATGAAGTTTTTATGTATTACGAAAACTTGTTGTCCAAGAGACAATGTAAGTGTAAATAAAACGTAAATCATTCATCGAACATCTCTCACATCTCTTACTTTTCATTTAAATAAACTATTTGTTTTAATTTTTAATCGAAAGTTAAATTTATAAAAAATATTTTATGTACGTTGTCCAGGGGACAAATTATATATCAAAAAAGTCTACTCGAGTTTTTCCGTGATAATTCACATAAGTATTTGTCAAAAAAAGTGCACAAATTATATCCGGTTTTTTTTAAATAAGGCATGTTAATTTAAAATTGCAATTTTAAAATTGTGGACACTTAAAAGTTGATTGACCCATATAAATTTTATGTATTTATTTTGGATAATATTCTACACGAAAATTACTTATTATATATTTCCAGAATTTTTGAATAGAATTAGGATGTATAAATTATATTTTTTGTAGACGATCAGAGTCGGATGAATACGAAGGCTTCACAGACTACGACGTCGTCGAGGAGGAGGAGGGGGAGGAGTAAGTAAAACCCTCACTTAAAATAATTGATTTCTTAAGGTTTCATTTCTTTCCATCGACCACACCACCATTTAATAAAAACTAAAATATAATAAATCTATATTTATGGTTCTCACTATACTTTTTACTTATTATTTTTTTACATTTCGTGTTTATTACTTTAAAAAAAATTCAATCGTATTGATAACCTCCTTTTTTTTGAAGTCGGTTGAAAAATAAGTTATTAGTTTGACTTAATTGAAATCAGAACTACTAAACTAAATATGTTAATTTAAATTAAATAATTAACTTTCCATTCCATCCATATCCATACAAATAAATAAAATTGGAGAGTCTGTTTGTAATGTTAAAATAACGGCTTTTTACTAAGCGCATACGGTATACCTATATACCAAAATAACATTTTTTACAATTTTTGTCTATCTGTTTTTTCTGGCTGATCTCTGAAATGGCTGGACCGATTTTGACAGGACTTTCACTGGCAGATAGCTGATGTAACAAGGAGTAACTTGGCTACTTTTATTTTTGAATTAATGAGGTGTTTGAATACACCTCAGCGAAAGGAGGGCGGGTCGGCTAGTTAAAATTATATTAGATTATAAGTATAAATAAAAAAATAAGTTGATTAATACTTTAATATTTAAATTTTTAGCGAATACCACTTTAGCGATGTCAGTTGGGAGCTCACGGACGAGTACGATTACGACAGTGGATCTGACTATGACGCCGAGGGCGACGGGTCCACAGGTAAACTTTGATATTATTATTAAAACTGATCGTTGTGTTGTAGAGTAGAATATACGACGGAATTTTTTGGGTTTACTCAGCACGTCTGATTAAGGTAAAGTAGGTTAATTAGTAGAATATGTATGTATCACTTAATACGGCGCTTGAATACATTTGGTTCTACCCTTCTTGGCCACCGCCACCACTCAAGTTGTCATATCAGTCATGTTACCATCTTAACAATCAATATCTTCATGTAATTGTTTTTTTACAATTTTGAAAAGCTATAGACGTTTTTCTAAACATTAAAATGGGCCTCCCCTACTATAAATACGGTATAGATCTCTTGCGCTAATAATAGTAATCCATACATATTTAGTAGCTTCTTGTCGACTCCAATCTTGTGTGTTAAAGGGAATCCATAATATTCAGTCACTTTACATTTTATATTAATATATGATTGTAATTCCAGCTGCAGGCGAACCAAATAATCGAAATAGACGGGTCCCCGGGAGGCCGGGCTCTTACTACGGCGGGTACGGACGCTGCTTCCGCTGCGGCGCGCGCGGCCACTGGGCGCCGGGCTGCCCCCTCTCGTAGGCGACGCACCTAAGCGATGCAACAATAAACTTATTCATAGAGTTCGTGTCTGAATCAATGGTGATCTAATGGTCAAACGTATTAAAAACGAAACTCATAGAGATACTTACATATTTTGGAATTTCAAGTATCGTATCCATTATGAATCACTGCTGAGCATGCATCTCGTATAGATAAACGATATTACAAAATATTATTTTAAATTAACCAGTTTGAATACAAAAAGGAAGTATCCGCCTCTTTTCATTTCACACACTGCTGCTAAGTTGGGTTTTAAACAGCTCTCTTAGCATAACATTCAATTTCAATAGTAATATTTTGTAATATATCTAAGCTATCTGATATGCTTATACGAGGTATAATATTTTTTAAATGTAATTTTATTGGAGAAGTAATTAATCGTTTTATGTGTACAAAATTAAATGTATTATTCCAATTAAATTTCTGAATTAAATTGGACTACTTATTTTACTAACCTATACTTTTTGTTAACTAAAATGTTTTACTTGTACGAAAACATGATACAGGCTAAAAATGAGAATAACAACTCAAAACAACAATTTATTAGACATAGTAAATAAGAATTTTCATTAATTTAAAAAAGTAATTATTATGCAAAAGATAATGCCAACCAACAATGAATCGCACCTTAAACATTTTGAAATTTTAGAAAGTAATGACAAAATTATATTTCAAGTAGTATTATAGATATCGTCGAAAACCTAGTGTATGCTGAAGAATTACCAGAAGAAACAACTTTATTATTAAATATTATTAACTTTTCACTTGACAAAGAATACATATTTTTATACTACCTACTAATTTATGCTAATAAACATTTTTCCAGTGTCTGCAGAAGGCTGACGAAACAGGGGTGCCACTCTTACTATAATAAATAATTGTCATACATAAATTACAGAAAAGTATTACAAAAAATACTATAATTACGCCGCTGTCGGTTATATTACTTACTAGCCGACCCGCACGACTTCGTTCGCGTGTTGCTTCGCTCCTACTGCTCGTAGCGAGAGGTGAAATAGCCTAAATTACTCCTTGTTACATCAGCCATCTGCCAGTAAAAGACCCATAATAATCGGTCCATTCATTTCAGAGATAAGCCGGAACAAACGAAACAAAATTTTAAAAATGTTTTGGTATATGTACCGTGTATACATCCATGTACTCATTAAAAGCGATTATTTTAATATTACAAACAGACACTCTTTATTTATTTGTATGGAAGAGGAACGAATAAGAATGCAAAAATAGTATCCACGCATATAATAAATAGTGACACCATCAGACGCTAAAACATTTTTTTTAATTATGTCTGTCCGTCCGTAGCATTACGCAAAACTTAGGTACACAGTTGTATTGCTGCAAGTTTACGTTAAAATAAAGACTGTTTAATTTAAATCTGATTTCTTAAACGTCAACTCCATAAGGACGGACATACAGCAATAATTACGGTAAGCAAATAACATTATTTTCAATTTAAGTATATTGCTGAAAATGTAAAAGGCAAGATATAAATGAAATAGATAATATTTTTTTATCTTTCCTGAGTTTCTACAACCCCAGTTTTGAACATAAAATAGTAAGAAAGTACCATTTATTTTAACTAATTAATTAAACAAATTAATTGATCTATTATATAAATATGGACCTTTGTTCAGTTACAATTAAAAATAAAAGTGGCAACCCTATATGTTACGAAATTAAAAGAATACATTTGTAATAACCTCAAAATTAAATTCATAATTTAAAATAGTATTTAAATATATAATACCTATTTAATTATCTAAATTACTTACTGATTTTATACAAGAAAAATGCACACGAACAGATTAAAATGTCTAATAATTATAATAGCAAGAAAGTTTTAAAAATTTGAATTAATTATACTAATATAATGAAATTATCTAAACTTACTTAACAATCAACAATACTATTTGTACCGGTCTGAATTTATTTATTAAAAAATATAGCGTGAAGAGTTTTATAAATATGAAGTAATAATTGATTAATACAATGTCGTATAATGAATTAAATTAATAATTTCACAAGATCTCAACTCAAGGACAATAAATAAACCTTTATCACTAAACACACAATAGTTTGAGCTCCGACATTCTTGAAGAGATCTCAATGAAGCGGTAAATGCTTATCTCTACCTATCAAGTATATGAATTTATTTACGAGCAAAATGTTAAAAAAAACATGAACAGCTTCCAACATGAAAATGAATGACGCCACGTAATATATTTTAGCAATAGTAGATGATCATAGAATATTTTCATAATCAGTCATCATACCTATTGTTATCTACTCAACTTTGCCCCAATTGCTGCTTTAAGCAATATTAGCCAAACTGCTTTTTACTAAGGATTTCATCAATTGTTGTTCATTCAGATTTCTAATCAATTTTCCGGCGAATGGGCATAAACAAGACTGTCGAATGTCGGGCCGAAACTAATAGACATTATATTCGAATTATTGATCTGGAAAACAGCTGCTTGATGGATCCCTTTATCAAGATTATTGTTTATAGTTGTCAAAATAGTCAAGATTAAATAAGGATTCCTCATGGATCCATGTTAAATATATAATTTTAATGATAACTGCTCAATATGGAATAGAACGTTCTTAGGTGTTCACAATTGTTGTACATTTGAAAATACTTTATAAAACGGTTTTGATCGAGTTTATGTTCTTTCATTCGATTTCCCTACGTTTCGAATACTCTTCAGTGTTTGTGGTCACAGGACATAACGATAAAAACCGTTTTATAAAGTATTTTCAAATGTAGAACCTTATTATTGAATTTGTATCTATATTAAATGCTTGTTTTCTAAGCATTACAATAATCATAACTATGCAATCAATTGTATTAGATTATGTTACATATTAGCTATAAATTAATCATTTTTCTTATCAGCAGTGTCCCCTTCAGTAATTGCTAGATTTCCATTTCCTGATTGCTTTTGCTGTTCCATCTCACCAGAGAAGCCAAATTCATTGACTCTCTTATGATCAACCTTATATATCCAGCGTTGATACAAAAATATAAAGAAGACAATATCTGTAATAAAAGAATAATTTAAGTTGAGTTTTAGATAGAGAATGAGTAAAAAAACAAACAAGACTAATTAAATCTTAATAAAACATACCATCTCTGAAGCATCCCAAGCGATACATAGTTGGCATTTTAATAACAAATGCAAATATATCATCAATAAATGTATTCAGAAATTTGTATGTCATCATACGCCACGGCAAGTGAGCTACCGACTTCAACTTGTAATTTATGAACAGTTGGGGTGTCATCATGATAAATCCAAAAGTCAGGAGGTATCCATACATCATATTCAAAATAAAGGAATACCACCCTTTGTGTTCAAGATATAGCAAAGAGTAAACGCCATATCCAATAAGGAGAGGGAAGCAAGCCCAGCTCAGATATCTGAAAGCCAACATGTCGTATTCTCTGGTACTGGATTGTACATATGATCCTTTATCAGTGAAAGTAAGCTTTGGTATTCCAAATATTCTCTCTTCTCTATTTAATTTCACATCCATAACCTTATTGATCTTCCAAATTTCAATCATTAACCCAATGAAACATGAAATTCTTACCATGACATTGGTTTCATTATCTAGAACGTAGAGAAGAACTACGGTCGATTGAAAAACATTGAAAAATACTGAACGTACAGACAGACCTTCCAATGACTGTCTATTATTCCAAAACTGAATATCATTTTTAAATGCCAATAGTTCAAATATTGAATGTAGAACAGAAACTGATATGGTCAGGGCTAACAAATATGGAGATGTGTCTAAAAGTAATTCCTTAATCGTATCTTGCTCTTCATCCTGTTCTTCAGCTCCTAAAGCAGAGAACATGTTCAACTTGTCACGCATGGCTTGCGTAGTATACAGTTGCCATTTGAACAAGCTCAAAGGTTGAAATGTTAATTGTAGCTGAAGATTTGTAGAAGTTTTATTCAGTGGAACATAATCTCGCATCATATTCCAGTAATCATTTAAAAATACTGCTGGCTTGTACTGCTTTCCATCTGGTAAGAAATAGATAAATTCATCTAGAGGTGGGGGTACACTGCCCTGCACCCAATTTGTTTGGTCAGTGACCAAATTAATTGTTAAATTTGGGTGCCAATGTGACACAATTTCCTCTTTCAATGTTTCTGCTTTCATAATCTCTTCTTCAGACTTTTCAGTTTGTCCAGTTAACAAGTTATGAGTTTTAAAATACTTCAATTTCTTAAATTTATTTATCATTTTTTTTCCATAAGTTATATGTAATCCAGCATAATTACTTTTATCTTTAGGATTTGGAGATTTCCCTGATGGAACAATATATATATGGAGAAATACAGATCCATTATTTTTAAGCTCCTCTGAGGGAACAAAACTTGTTGAGTATGTAAAGGTACCATCATTGTTTGGTCCTCCATTCCAATCTCCATATATCAGTCCAGGAAGCTTCCAAATTAATTTGCTATCATCAATGTCGTGGAAAAATTCTTTTTCAGATAAATAGGAGTACATATCCAGCACGGTTCCATTGGCAAACATATTAATAGCAGGTAAACGGGCAGCACCTGAAGGGCTGACTATGTCAGTCTTAGGAGCTGAAGATTGTCGAAACATTGATGTTATAAAATATACAACTAGAGCTCTAATTATCAGTGATTTCGTAATAGCAAAGAAGGATTCCATTTTACTTGGTTGCATCTGTCTACGCTGCTCATCAATCTGTGCATTAATCTGAAAGAAATGGAATTGGTATTGTATGTATTAGTATTTAACTCAATTAATTCCTGATTTGTATTAAAAATTTGCCCTTCTACCACCAAAACTACTAATTGTGCACCAAAATATGTTTAATAAAATATTACATAAGGAGTATCTGTTTAATGATTGTTGCAAATCTATAAATATCAAAATACTCAATACTATTAAAGGAGCACTTCTTATTTCAGTTTCACTTCAAGCATTATACTCCAAAATACATATTAATCAAAAATACCAATGAAAACCCATATATATATATATATATATATATATATATATATATATTTTTTTTGAAACTATATATATATATATATATATATATATAGTTTCAATAAATTTTTCATAATGCTTGTCCACTCAGCCGTTGAATAATTCATACAATCGGTTTTTGTATAGTATTGTATTTAATTGTTCAAGCATTAGCTATTATCTTAAAGCATTCTGCAATTCTCTATTGTTCTTATTTTTGTTTTTTTTTCAGTGTATCAAATGTATATTAATTTTTTTTTTTACTTTTGTACATTTATACTTAATATTATAAAGAGGAAAGATTTGTATTTTTGTATGTAATGAATAAACTTAAAAACTACTGGACGGATTTTTAAAATTCTTTTACCATTAGAAAGGCATATTATCCCTGAGTAAGATAGACTATATTTATTACTAGAAAAAATTAGAGCTACACAGAAATTCTCACTAACACCAACCCAAGGTGTTAAAAAATTTGCCATATAATGTCTTTCATCGCATGCGCTGTGAAAAGTATTGATGATAGAACAAAATAAATTTCTACAATATTATAGAACATATCAATATCTACAAAAAACTTCCGAGATCTATTGTAGTTATGTCACTTACTACTTATTTACATTTTAAAAGGTGATAGAAATGCCTGGCAAAATCAGACCATGTTATCTATACCTTTGTCTTAATTTCTTTTTTATTCAAATAAATTATTTCATATTCAAGACTGTTTCAATACCTGTAGATTACTATAATCGGACATTGAAAAATATCAATATTAACAAAAAATACACGCTGATGCACCGGCGTGCTCCACGCGGCGCAGCAAGCAACGCGGCGAGAGGGGGGCACCGAAATGCGGGAGAGCCAAAATCTTTAAAAAAAAATTGTCCACCCGTGTGAAGCCGGGACGAGCCGCTAGTTATAACTAATTCTAAGAATATTCTGCAAAATTTTCATAATAAAATATTGTAAATTAAGCCAGTGGCAGTGAAGAGATCCAAGTTATTTTCCATATAGTATTCATAGTCAAAATAATTTATGGTCACTTTGTCTAAAACTAACAAATTAAAAAGATTTCATTAGTACAACAAACACATGCCTCATGTACAACCAATTGCTTAACAACTTTATAATATCGGAACAAACTCATCAAATTGCTTGAAAACTGCACCGCTGACTGCACTACAAACTGTTACTTCTCAATCAGCAAATGTCCCGGTGTATGTACTTCAATGTTGTCATATTGGAATATAGCACAAGATTTCCCTAGAACATATCGACTATGTGACCAAATCCTTAGATCCCCCCACACCTTTTACCAAGAGTGGTATTTTGAAGACTGCCCTCCCCACCTCAGAACGGGTCACATAGTATGGGTATCTTCCCTAAGTTTATCATGAATTTGAACAGAAGAATTCACAAAATATTAATTTTTGGTAAAGATGCAATCTAAAACATTTGCTCCTAATGAGTATATAATAATTGATGGAATCAGAAAATCATATTAAAAGATCATTTATTTTCTGACCCTTTTCTTTCATTAAAAATTAGTAGAGTAAAATTTAATAAAATTGTTTTAAATGTGCTAAAGGTATATTAAAGGTATATTGGATATTTTGTAATCTATCAGAATACTTGGTGCACAATTAGTATTTTTGAACTCTTAGGATATTTGCTAGATAGTAGAATAAAACAAGTGATAATTTAGGAAGTAGTTTGGACTTATTAGTGTTAAATATTTCGTTGGTGTAATTGATTATTTTTAGTAAAACTTTTTTATGGTTTAACAATAATTTTTTAGACTAGCATGTTTAAGTGTTCCCTTTGGTGCACAGATAGACATATCCCTATACTAATTTGAAAAACAACATCAATTGGGAATTAAAAACCTTCATATCATTGCAATAAGTAGTAACAACAGGCTATAACAAAGATAAGGTGGTGGCCTTTGGAGATAAGAAGCAGAACAGAACTTTCAAGGTGGGGAGGCTAGAACTATTTAGTGTCATAGGATGATATGGATCACAATGATATCCTGTTCATAATATCAGAACAGTTGCTGCACTTTTGCTATCTGATATCTCAGTAAACATGTAAATAAGCAGTATACACACTCAAACAGTACACACATTAGGGGAGCTCTAAGAAAAATTTATAACCAATAACAATTCAATATCTTTGGATTATAGATTGAATCTGTAATTTCATTTAATATATTTCAAATAAAATTTACTACTCTTTCTCTTGAAATGCGATTCATTATTAATTATGGCCGTTAGTGAATGTTGGTGCAGTACCATGTGCCACCACCTGATAATTTGGTTTGTAAATTGATTTTTATTTTTGATATATATATATATATAGAAACTAATGTGGTGTGGTGGTGGTTTTGTAATATATTTTACTATAGTTCCACCCGCATTCAGCAGTGTTCATCAGAGAGTGGACTTAAGCACGGTCGTAGCTCAGCAAACCATGTTCTTATTCACACTCTTGTATTACAAAAACAATATGTGAGTGTTTACCATTTATAAAGCCTAAGTAAATGTTTAAAAAAACACTTAAATTTTATAATATTAACAAGAATGGCTGGTTATAGATTATTTAAAATAAGAATCAACTACTGAGCTAACTGACGGAGACACAGCAAGAAAGCCTAGTTTCCACATTACTTGTATGAATTTACTGTGCTGGTGTCTTCCAAAGCCACCACCAGAGAATCTTCAAAACAACCAATTGTTACAACCTGTCTCATTGCTTGATGAAGAATTTTTTTCAGATTTCATAATTTAACATAGGACGAGCTCTCTATGGGCTAAACCCGCGACCACTGAAGCAAAAGTTGGGTCCACGCGGTCTATACTTCATAACAATTATTAAGGTGTACTTTGTATACACACACTGACCTGCATGTGTTGTATGTGAATAAAAAAGGTTAAATTATGCTATCATTGTACTTTGTAATGTTGGTTTAATTAACAATTATAAACCTTAAAATATTACTTACATCGACATTATCACCAGTAGACTCAATTTGTTCAGAATTGTTACTCGGAACTAACTTATCCGAAGCGTCAGTAGAAGCGTCGTCTTCGTTAGTACTCATTTTTGTTAATATCGCTTATTAATTCAAAGAAAGTATCTATCGTCTCATTGATTTTTTACAAGGTGATAATGATTTTCAGCAACATCACGGAAAAATTAAATTGACAATAGGCTTGGGTAAGAGAAATATATCGATGTAATTCGAAGTTAATCGATATTTAGCTCCGATATTTTAATTTGTTTATTTTATAGTAATGAAGTATTTAATTCCATATTTTTAATTAAAATTATATCGCTCTATGCAAGTTCCTATTTTTTTTATTAAAATAAAATTGTTTATTGGGAAAGACGCTATTAACTATTTTAATTTTTCAGAGATTCTCCTTCTTCCAATCGACGCGCAACGACACGCTTTGTACTAGATCACAGTAAGAATTGATGGCAAGCACCTAAAATTTCAAGTCAACACAAAAACGAATGTAATTTAACGCATGTACCTAATTATTTTTAAGGAAATAACATTCAATTTTCAATGTATTGCTGTATAACAAAATTCATACGTTCAATATACACTTATTATTATCCTGCAAGAACTAGAAATTTCCGGGATAACAACAAACATCTAAACTTTCACATTTATAATATTAGTAATAATAATAACTAATAGTAAGATTGCAATATCGATATTTCTTACTCTACATACATATCGATATTTCTTAAATATTTCATCCCTAATGGACAAAATGTCAGATGTCACGACTCCATCGGTGTGACCAGATTTATTAAAATTCTGCGATTTTAGCAGAGTTAAACCCAAATTAAGAATTTTAAAAAATGTCGCAGTATTACATGATTAGAAACTGACAAATTATCGGTATTTCAGTTTAGTATTGCCGCCAAAAAAATTCTTCTTACCTCGATTACTTACTTATACAATTACTTTTTTAATGTTAAGCCATCAAGGAAGATGATAAAGTATGATAAAGAATCGATTGTTCTGTATAAAAATATGGACACCACAGAAGATTCAAATTAATTGTTAAGAAATAACAAAAATAAAAAAAAATCTTGTTTTTATTTTTATAAGTACTAAAATTTGGAATTGGGCAAAAATCCTGTCCTCAAATGGATTGAAAATTAATCGGTTCATTAAATTCATTTTTATTAAGTTTAGGCATTAAACTTCGCCACGTCTGCACTTTAGGCATAAGGTCGGGCCACGCTTGAGGCTTGCGACCCAGGAGTTGGGTTAAACGCCCTTTATGCATACAAAACAAGGAGTGTTGTATTGCATTTCTGGGAACATCGAAAAGCAAATTGCGACAAATTAACTAAAATATTCAATGCTTTGGAAATACAGTTCAATGATCTTAGGCAAATATCTAACTGCGTATTATATTTTACACTCTCATTACATACATTTTTAAAAGATGAGCTTTAAAAAATGTATATAGAATCAATTTAAAAAAAAAATTGACCACAAGATCTGTAGTCTTTTTGACTTACTATTTTTGTATCGATGTAATAAACACTTAATTTTCGGCGATTGATATTTCGTCTCACTACGAGGAGCGACAACGAATTATATCTTCGATATCATAAAATAAGGTCATAATAGCCAGGAGGTAGTCGCTTTCATGCAATTTAGACGGAACCTTGCAGTGCCTGGGACTTGAGACCCAGAAGCAGGTTTAATGAGCAAGACCTGGTGGATTCAACTCGACCTCGCCAACTACAACAGATAATAAAAGAAAACTTACGTGGATCTCAAGAAGGGTGAACCACGACACTACAACATGATACTAACTTCCATGTACAGTGTACACTGCGCGAAGACACCAAAGAGACTTGACTAATTTATCGCACCAAAAGTAATATATTATTTACACGTCGGTATATTAATAACAATAATAATAAAACTTTATTGGACATAAAAGAAAGCATAAATAAACAGATTACCCTGGCTTCTGCGCTAGTGAAAACTGTTGCAGACGCCAGTTTCCTCCTCTAAATTGTATTCTACATTTATGTCCTAAGGACCTTATTTAATTAAAACTAATTATATAAATTTATAAATAAAAGTAGTTAAAGAGAAAAAAAACAGTTTCTAATAATGATTCTTACAAGTTAAATATATACGAGTCCTTCTTCTGTATTTTTAAATACAGTGTCCCAGGCATTTCCGTGAAACAGTAAGACGGTATCATCCGCAAACATTATTATTTCAATATTGGATAGCTCAGCAACCCTACAAAGTTCGTTGATGTAAACAAGAAATAATGTAAAGCCAAGTTTGCTTTTACCTATGAAAGTTCCGTTCTGCCGTACTGGCTATTTGAAGTTTAATTTTTTGTTAAGAATTTTAATTTTAATTTTCTTATTTTTGTGGGGTATATTTGACCTTTTTTAAAGATCCTACAATTTCCTACAAGAATATGTCATAACATGTTTGTTACCTCAGAGCTCCGTCAAGTTTAAACCGAATTGGAAAGTGAAAAGCAAGAAGAAAAATATTGTTGAGAATTTTCTAGGAAGGTTGTTGAGGAAAACGTCGCAAAGGCGCAACTTTATATAATTTTATTGTATTATTTACAATCAATATGAAATAGGCACAACTTTAGTATATGGGCCCCGACCCCTGGTGGTGTGACCTATATATTTGAGTAGCTTAAGGTGAGGGGAGCATAAATATATAAAAATATTTTAAAAATAATTTAAAATAAAACCCTCTCCTATGCTTTTCTATGATTCTTTCGAATAATAACTACTGTGACATCTTCGGCTCCGCAAAAGGAGTAGCCTCTTCACTTAGGCGTAACACAGTGCAAAACACACGCTTGCTTCCGCACTTTTAAGGTGCAAAATACGGCATCACTATAGTATGTAGGGCACGCCCTCCAGGAGGTAAGAGGTCTATTTTGAGTTTGCCCAACTCCACAAAAACCAGTGGCATAGCGACGGTAGCGTCCTCGTCACCGTGAAGGGACGTATGTTCAATGTCGATATCATAAGTAGCAATTAGCGGGCGTGGGGTCAATAGGGTGAGCATAGTCAAATATTTAATTACTGATAATTACAATATAAAAACACATACAATATAGTTATTTGTTTATTTCAAACACAAATTGAAAGATTCGACAATTAATCGATTTAACGGTAGTTAATCGGATCACAGCATTCGGAAACCTAGAATGTTGTTTCGACTCCTAAATCATTATAAAGTTAGTGTTTACAACATTAAACAAAAGATAAAAACGTTACTAACAGTACTTTACTTCATCCTTTCTAGAATCTACCATTAATACTCCATAGCGCACATGTTGTACATCCGACACTGGATCCATCACAGAGATTTAATTACCTACAAATCCATTTTTAACTTGGAACAGAAATATTTATTTCCGGGTTTGTTGTCTAGCAATGTAGATTGTTGCACGATTTTCTCCTATAAATAAAAAAGGCCTTAATATATATTTCTCATGCTTGTACATTACACCTTATGTAAGTGTTGGGTACTACCTTGCGCCTTGCATTCATCATCTTCCATTGTTTCAGGCGATCCTTTGTACAAACTAACATAGCAAGGTATCATTTTGACAAGCACGAAGTTTCACGTGCCTCAACGGTAACAGTTCACTAACCGTTGCATATAAATATTATCTAAACATTAGGGGAACCGGAAAGTAATCTAAATTTCTTTTCATTTAATTACTTTCCGTTCCTTTTATATAAATGCAATAAACAAACTATTTATAATTAGCATTCAATTTTAAAAAAATATCATTAAATGAAATTATTTAGAATAAGATCTGTACAAACCAACTAGTTGTTATAAATCAAACTGTTTGAAATAAATAATTGAAAATAATGGTGCACCACCAATTTTAAAATTTTAAGGATAAAAAACTAGAAATAAGATTCTAAATTTTTCATGTAAAGTGAACCGTTACCACATTTAACCTTTCTTACTAAACTTAAAATTAATCTTGCATTTCTTCCGGCAATTCGTGAGGATTAATAATTCCCGGAACGGACAACTGGACCCTGCGCTTCTCTTCCTGCGCCTGACGAAGTGCAAACAGCCGCTCTTCTAAGTACAAGTCACTGTCATCTTCGCCAGTATATTCCTGTACCAAACAAACAATTCAACATTACATTATATATATATATATATATCGATTTGTGTGGATCTAAGATAATTAAAGATATAAGAACTATATGGTTTAGGAGTTCAAATAATTGTATTAATTCAAATATATGTTATACTAGCGACCCACCCCAGCTTCCCACGGTTTCTCTTATATAATACGCATATATTATACATATAAACCTTCCTCTTGAATCACTCTATCTATTGGTGAAAACCGTATTGCATAGTTTAAAAGATCTGTGTTTTATAATATCTATAAAAAGTAAATATCACAAGTATGTGTCAACTTGGAGGTTAATATAAATAATAGAATTAGTGCTTGGGAGAACTCTCATACTGAGGATTCCGAACAATTTGAATTGAGGGACCAACTTAACCATCGGAAAACTATGTCCCCACCATACATTAACGTAGGTAGGTAGTCAATTTACCATATCAATATTTTTATGTAATTTAATATTTTTACTGTTTGTATTATTCCCTTTAATAGTGCTTAAACACATTGTGTCTCACTGAATTTCATGATCCTGGGTCGATAAGTCCCCAGTATGTTGTGATTCCTATGCAAATATCAGAATGTGCATAAGCGACCACATTTCTCGATTACTTTTTCTTAAAAGTTAAATATTTTTATATCTACAAAGGCTATGATTCTTCATAAATTTTGATTTTTTAAAATGAAATTTACCAATGAATTTTGATTCTTTATAATATTAATATCTTTAGACTGCTTTAAAAGTTCTACACAGATTTTTTCAATCCCAAAAGATATTACTAGCAATCTGATATCTTCCTGTGTTAGTGAGAAAAAGGATCTTGATGGTCAGTCAAAAGTAGTTATTTTTCTCAGGATGTTTTTCTTTATATATGCCGTAAGACCTAGCTTCATTCTAAATTTCATCATTCTAGGTCAAAGGAAGGAACCTTATAATTTTATGAATAAGTATATTAATGTCTATATCTTTTGATTGTAATTAATTTTTAAACAGCTCTAAAGTCTAAAGGTCTGTAGACTGAATATTTGATATTAATTTTAACTTAATACCTCCACAGGTTCCTGACAAAAAGGTCAAAGAAGTGACCCTATAGGATTCTCTAAAATTCTGCTTGCTTTTTAGTTTATTATTTCTAAAATACTATAATTATATATTATAAGTAGTTTTTGGATAGTTATTATTGTATGCTGAGAAATATAAGACTTTTATTTTTGGATTGTCACCCCTATAATTCCCTTACTATAGAAGTATGGGTTATAAGATTAATTGTATGACTAATTTAGAATAGAATAATAATTTATGTATGCAAATAGTTGGATACGTGTTCTACCACTTTTTGGTTTAATTTTACGCTTTGGGTTTTAGTTTACATTAGTTACGAGCTCAGCGTTAAAATCAAAAGCACCGCTGTGCGTTTTTTTGAATGAGTTTATTTACGCAACCCGACGCGATGCGATGCGTGCGACGTTAGCAGGGTGGGGTTACGAAGATTCCCCGACTTTAAAGAACGAGAGAGCCAAAACAATTGAACAATCATCCAAATTTAATTCGTGTTTTTATATTTCGCAGTAATTGGCAAGCGGAAGCAGACTGGTTTTACGTATTTAGGAAAATATTATCATAGAAAGATTATAGAAAATATTAATATTATCATAGAAGAATATAGAAAAGTATATAAAACTAGAGAACATTTAATAATAAAAAAAATAAGTTAAAGTGAGGAGTTGGTGTGGCCCTGCATGAATTATCAATATCCCATGTATGTATAAATATTTTTAAAAAAAACAAGTTTTATAGTATCACATATTTTGCTTCCTGATATCTAGCCTAACATAACACTACAAACACTCCATTTTTTATAACTTTCTGTACATCCTTAGGATGGGATATTATCAAATTTTATACTAAAATGTAGGTCTGACATTTTTAAAGTAATTAAAAGGTTCCACTTTTACTTACTCTTATTTGCACTAGGAAATCTCTTAGATGATCTTTAAAAGCTGGTATATCTTGATCCAAATTAAATAATCCTTGTACAGTTATTTTTACTTGGTTGTCTGTCAAATGTGGGAATGCTGTTTTCAGAAGGTTGGCAACATATTCCTGCAACATATTTTAATAAGATTATCTTAAATTCAGACATTCTTCCAGTAATTTCTAAAGATATTGGAGATTATACATTGTTTTAAATACGATAAATTAACCTTTCGCATACTTATAATATTGCTCTAATAAATTTACAACAATTAAACAAAGGTTAAATTATTTTACAACTTTAGAAAAAAAGATTTATTACAATTAGTCTAGACATGTTTTAACAGCAAATATAGCTTGGACTTGAAATAAAACTGTTAAAGAAAAATAAAATTTTACCTGAATGTAGAGAACATTATCTGGAGTCCTTCCGAGAGGAACTGACACACGTCCAGTTTCCACTAATGAAAAAATGTATGCAAGGATGGTTGCATGCATAGTGAGGCCCGCTCCATGAGAGGTGTCTGTGACAACACTGAACACATGTTCCAGAATGTCACACAGATAGGTCTGATAGAAGCTTTGCGCTGCTTGTGGATGTTGTTCAACATTCTGTAGCAATCTGTACAAAATTTGGAGACCTGTATCTGCCACATTTCTCATGGTATGTTTAAATGCCCATATTATGGAATCCAACACCAATTTGAACTGTGCTGGAGGTATACTTAGGAATGCCTTGAAACAGTGTGTATTGACTGCTTGTAATAACAGGAAGAACTCAGTCCTATGTTCTGGATATTCCTCAAAATCTTTGTTGATCATTTCCAAAGTACATTCAAAAACAGCATCAAAAATTTTTGGTACTTCAGAGGTTATGTGACCTCCAAGCTTGTAAACAATAGCTCCCATACATGATAGAACTTCAGGCTCTCTCGCATCTGCAACAGCAGTCCTTTGGTAATCCAAGAGAACAGCATCTAATAAAGGAGGAATAAAATTTTCCAACACCATACTATTGTCTGTAGAACGTGAAACCCAACTTGCTATTAACTTTAAAGTCTCCTTCTTGATAATTCTCATGTTTTTGATCAGGGGTTGTTTTGTTACCACAACCCCATTTAAGGCAATTGCTTGGCTTATATTTTCTGACATTACTTTGTAAACATTTAACATGTCTAAGTAGATCCTCCCAAGCTGTACAACATATGGATGACCTAATGCCCGGCAGGCGCGTCCATTTGTTTTCAATATACTCACAAGCTGTTTTACAGCTTCTGGATCCTTCAGAATATCAACATTATGAGAAGCCTGAGAAATAATGTCATCCCACACTTGATTAGGTAGCAACATATATTTTTCAATCAACTGTTCCTGTGCAACCTGGTCTACTTGTGCACTAATCATATATCCAACTGCCTCATAAAAAGTATGCACTTGTAATGTTTGAAGATCACAGATAATAGAGCTGATTGTACTTAATATTTCTTCAATGAATGGGCAAGCTTCTCCAACTTGAGTAGTAACAAAATGGCGTCGACATTTTAAAGCAATTTTTATAAATGTATCACATGCCATATCCTGCACCCCATCATGTGTTTCATGCATAAATTCAAAAAGTTTGTTTACAACAGTTTTTAAGAATTTCCAATGAGCTCTTAGAAAGCGAGGGTATTGCCCGACAACATACATAATATTACTGGCAATAATGGCTTTGTTATCTTTTCCCTTTTTTTGCTCACAAAGTCCTAAGAGTTCCTTTATAACAATCACTAAAAAACGTTTCTCATCTTCTTCCATCATAGCTCCAGATATGGACCCGATAGCCCAGCATAGAGTGTTTAGATTTTTCCAAGACCACTCTGTTCCATTCACTTGGTTTTGAAGTTTTTCTGTCATTATTCTCTCTGTATCTTGATAATCCAAATGTGTTAAGTAAACTAATGTTTCACGCATATTCTTATACAGATTAATAGAATCTGTATCTTTCATAAATTCCCTTACCACTTCACCATTTTCGTTTTCTACAACCAACACCTCCTCTGGTTTTGCCATTCTGGATATCATAATATATCGAATACCACTAAGAACATCAGCATACAATGCTTTTCGCCCTACACTTTTGCCTAGACTATATAACCCAGCTGAATGTGCACATGGTGCAACTTTATATAAATCAGCAGCCAATGCATTCCAGAATTCTAAGCAAATTTTAAAAATCTCAACTTCTTCCACCTCCGATATCAATGCAAGATATTGAAGAGCATTTATAAGAGTGTTAGTAAGTCCTCGTCTTTCAATTAACTGGCCATGTTCTTTTAAATAAGTACACAGAAATAAAGCAAGATTTTGTATAAAAACTTGTTCTTGATCTCGCCCTGCAGCATATGCCTCTCGTATATTGGTTGTGAGGGGAAGCATGACCTGTAACTGTTCCATAGTTTGTACAAGTAATGCTACAAATTGTTCTTCATAATTACTGACTGTAACACCTGCTATTTCAGTCAAACAACTAAGGGTTACATTACGAAACAGGGGGACATTCAAGAACTTAAATATAAGTGTACTTATCAATTTCATTTCAAAAATATAGCCAAGTGGAATCCAATTCAAAAATCTTAGGAGGGTATGTAGAGTAGCATCTACTAGAGGAGCATTTTGTGAATTTTCAAGAACAAATTGACATAGAGTAAATATTTGACTGAATTCAGAACACATTGTATCTTTAAGATGTTTGGCCTTTGTCTGTGTTAATTGACCAGTGCTGAAAACAAATACTTCCTCACTAAGAAGTTTCAAGATGACCATATTATTTTGACAGAGACTCTCGTTAGTCTTGGATGCACCCACAATGTCACTTATAAATGTCTCCCAATTGTGAGGCCACTCTCTTTTTAACACTTGTATTAATATCATGTTCAGTTTTTTTAGGTAAACCTTATTACTATCCATTGTGACAGGATCTGATGAGTTTTTGATAATTAGGCCAACAATATACTTCTTTATACCTTCACATTGATTTCTAGGTAATACTTTCCACCTTGTCTGTATAACTTGTTCTAATATTTGCAATGCATAGTATTTTGTTTCTTGATTTTGGGAATACTCTAAAATTGTATCAACTCTGGTCCATGCATCGGGATGTTCCTTTAAAGCAGTTAAAATATCTTGAGCAACTCGCTGTTGATCTCCAACGCTTGAATATAAACATCCAACAATATTATCCAGAAGATTTATGTCAAGTTTTTGGTTAAAATCCAAAAGTTTTGAAGCTTGCTGCTCTAAAGTTGCCATTCTGATTGTTGTTGAAAATGAACTTGTTACTTAAAACCAAGTGTAATGTATATATCCTCAATCATGCCTCATCACACGCCACACTGAAACAAATCAAGACGATCTTTAAACCTACAATCTAACCTCCTTAACAGATTTTTCTATACATAATGCGGCGGTAACAATAATGTGTTCCTTATTTATATAAAAATATTTGTTATAATATCGACTACAGCGTTCCGTCATGAAATTCTCATGTTAGAGTAGAATTTTATGGAGTGCACACAC
The DNA here is from genome assembly GCA_905147385.1 of Limenitis camilla. Taxonomy (NCBI): domain Eukaryota; kingdom Metazoa; phylum Arthropoda; class Insecta; order Lepidoptera; family Nymphalidae; genus Limenitis; species Limenitis camilla. Next base: position 6,359,384 of record LR990234.1, on the reverse strand, counting down.
CCGTAAGATGAACAATGACATTTTTCGCAATAAACTACAACTGTTTTAAATATATAAGTTTCACTTAATTTAACATGGAGTGCAATGCGTACGAAACATTGTCCTATTACTTACCCGGGAACAATAATTGCGGCGCAATCGGTTAAATGCACTTCCATACACACTAGCCCGTTGTTTTCGTGATGCTTGAAAAAGCTATTCACAGATTAATAAACTGAATACAAATTTGTAGTATAGAAAACTCAAGCTCGAATCATTTTGTCTATGGTCATTAAATTATGTACAGATATTTGAATAATTATTATTTTGTTAAATCTTATATATAAAATTCTTATATTGCGGTGTTTGTTCCAAACTTCTGAAATGGCTCTGCCAGTCTACCGAGTTTTATGAAATTTTGTGAGAATATCGGATAGATCTGAGAATCGATCAACCAATTTTTTATACCCCCAAGTGATAAGGGTAGCCAACCCCAATTTTTTAAAATTTATATGGCAAAACAACTTTTGACGGGTCAGCTAGTAATATATTATACAATAGTCAACAAACCTTAAATGGACTGTTAGATTTGATATATGACTACTTTTACGCTAAGCATTCTATTATTTAAACGCTTTGCACTTACATTTTTAGAGAGTTAGGATTGCTAACCACTACGCCACATCGATAAATTAAAGATTGTTTAGATTAAAATTAATATGTATCTTAACGGCTAGGTATTGTTCTTCATTATATTGCCATTTTCATAGTTCTCATTTTCATATTACTAGATTGCTTGAGCTCATATATTGTACCTAGCACAAATTACCCTATGCGGCTGGGACCCGACGTAATTATAGAGTAATAGTCAATAATAAAGATTAAAAAAAATATATTTGTATTATTATTCATTAAAGAAAGATATACTATATCAATTAGAGATGCACCGAATAGAGATTTGGTTGAATAACTTTTATATATCATCTTTGTTAATAACAAATATTCGGTTACACTTAAAATCTTTTACTTGTGTTTTACTAAAGTACGTGAAATGACAATAATAGTCCATTTATCTTAGATAAAATTAGGTAAAAATCTCGAAATATAAGATATCCAGCTGAATATTGGTATAAACTTATATTTTGGAATTCTAAAAGTTTCCTCAAAACTTACATAAGGTAGGATGTACGCGTCTATTAAAATTTGATATCAAAGGACAAAATCGATTTCTGCATATTTTTTATATTTATTATTAATATTGCTGAGAATTAAATTCCCTACAACTTTTGATTCAAAATTTTTTTTATACTTTGAATAATATGGTAAACCGGTATAGTCCCGGTCAAAACATGTTGATCAATTTGTTTTCATTCATCATAACTTACCACTGGTAGATTTTAAGTATTAACATGTTAAGTTACTGATAAAATAAAAGTATTTGTAAGTAATATTATGCATTCTTTTTTATTGTGATTTACTATTCGGTATTCGGGTAAAGTCTGCAATATTCGGCCGAATACCGATTATATCAATGATCTGTGTGTCGTAGTATATACTCTTTGATCATATCATTTATCTGTGGACTCAAATGTTGTATTGCTGTGTATTGTATATTATCTTTGGCTGTATGCTTTGATCTTTCCAAGTTTCTATTTATACTTTATAATATAGCAGCTTGGCCTAAAGCTTGTTTGTTCCACGATTACAAGTTCTGACAATATAATAATTATTGGTAGGATCATAACCTATATATTGTAAATTATAAATGTGTTTGTTGAGGCACAGTGTGCCTGAATATAATGAATAGAAAAAGAAATGTTAACTATATTAAACCTGAAGACCCACATTTTCTAAAAGTTCTTAAAAGAGAAGCAGGTTATGATGATGCAAACCACAAATTTGATAAGCTTCAAAATTCTGAAGAGGATTTTGTAGATGATAACGAGAGTGAATCTCCACAAGTTGTTGTACTTAAGGAAGGAGATCTAACTTCTGAAGAAGCAGAAACTGAAATGGAGAGATTAAAAAAAGAAGAATCGGAAAATAAAGCTGATTTAAGTCAAAGAGTCATTTTCAAAGTAAAGAAAAATCCAACTGACAGTAAAAACAAGAATAAAAAGGGCACTGTCAAAAGTTATCTACAAATAAATAAAAACAATCTTTTGTCCTTTGCTGATGAAAATTCAGATGTGGATACCTAAATCTAACAAACCAGAATTATTAAAATGGAAAGAATCTGTCCTGAAGTCTCCAAACATAAAATTTTTAATCACCTAGAAGAAAGGTTGATTTACAAACAGTGCATGCTATTAAAGGGAAGACAAGGACTTAAATAGAAGATATAAGTTTTAATATTGTTTTAGGGCTTAAAAAAACTTAAAACTAAATTCTTCAATCTTATTTATTTCTTATGTTCATTATTTAATAAAAAGAATTGTTATACACACAAAAAAGTTGGTAAAGTAACATTTTAAACATTGTTGTACTAATCCAACCAAATTTATTTCATAATTGCTTATATCTTTCGAGTGCATATTCGTAAATTTATGATGTAAGACAAATTAAAAAATGAATATATAGGTAACAAAAATATTTATCTTCCAGGAATACACAGCATCATTGGAAAAATTGTAAGACCTGTTAAAATAAAACTACCCATACCCTTTTAATTACCTTGTTTTGATTAGCCTACACACTCAGGAATAGTGTAGTTTTGGAAAGATGATGGATCAGTGAAAAAGATTCAAAATCAGATCAGTAGTAGTAACTTTGTATCAGTAAAAGAAATTTTAAAATCGGTTAAAGCCACTTCCCACTGTCTGTCTGTCCCTATGTATGCTTGGATCTTTAAAACTATGCAATGGACTTTGATGCAGTTTTTTTTTAATAGATAGTGATTCGAGACATAAGTTTATATGTATAATACTTGTACCCATGCGAAGGCAAGGCGGTTTCCTAATATATTATAATCAGTTATTCAAGTTCTTAGGTAACAAAAACAGGTTATTTTAAAATTTTATTCATGCAGCTTTAATAAAAATACCTTATCCTTAATCATATTTTGTATTATAATATATATAATTAAATATTTTTTACACTATCTTCTACACTCTGTCTTTTCCTTGGTTTTGCTTTTGTTCCATTAGATATATTTGCTTTTGATTCAACCTTGACATAAGAATGTGTCAAGTCAACATCATTTTCAAATTCTAAGAGCTTACAAAGTAAAAATCTTCTTTCATCTTTTACAATTTGTATGTTTTCTTGAATTTTAGCAACTTCGTCACAAAGAGCAGCATTTTCCTACATACAAAATTATAGAAAATTACTGTAGTGTTAATTAACACAATCAACAAATTCATGTAGATGCAACTTACAAAAATTAAGCTTTTAATTTGTAATTTCATGTAGTGATACTTTTTACGGTAGCGCTTGTTTTGTTTGTCATTATGTGTACTCATCATCTTTCAAAATATCACTAATAAAAAAAGTTAATTTAAATAACAAGTAGCTATATACTTCTCTTTCATATATTTTTACTTTACTGCTTGCCAAATATTCAAGAAAAGACAATAGCCTAACAAATTGCCGATAAGTTGAATATTTAGAAAATAATCATTGAAATCAAAAAATACAATGCCAAATCTACACTGCAAGTTGAAACCAAAGAATATATAATCACTATTCACTAGGTTTTAGTCGAAACAAATAGTAGCTACAACCATAGAGAAATATAACTATATTTAAGTATTTAGTATACCCAAAGGAATAATAAATATACGTATAATGCTACGACCTACAATAGATAGCACAGAGTAGGTAGTCAGGGAGTTGAAACCACAGATGAGAAAGTTGAAACGAACTAGTGATGTGATTCGAGTGAAAAGTTGATCGTTAACAGTTACATACAGTGCATTCCAGTCCACTAAGCGATCTCAACGCTCTCGCTCATGACCGGGGTTTTTCCGTTCCACTTGGCCCCGAGCGTTGCGATCGTTAACTCTAGTAGAACGGGTAATTGAGCGTTAACGAAAATAATTGAAATGACGAATTATAAAGCAATAGTTGTTAAAGAAGGAGTTTTTATAATAAGGTCGGCTAAAGACTGGCAGCTAATGAAAACTAATATTTGTATTTTCACTTGTATTATACGTTTATTATACTTTAATAATAGTTTCTAGAGGTTAAGGTTAGTAAGTCTTAACAATAAACGTCAATAATTATTAGTTAAATTAATTTTACATAAATATGCAGAAACATTCACTTCCACTAATAAATCTCTATCGGTAACAAATAAAGTAATTAACATTGTAGCCATTTTTGTTGTTTTAAAAATGCCGCGATTTGACAATTTGACATGGGTCGTCGTGAGTATAAGTCTTGTCGTCATTAATGACGTTTTCGCCGCGATCGTCCAATTTTTTTTCATATCAATTAATATCGTGAACTAATAAGAAAATTATATTACGATTAATAAAAATATTTTAAAAAATATTGCTTAGATTTTTTGTATTTGTTCAAGTATAAAAATTATTATAAACAAAGTATGAATATTTTTTTTACTTTTACAGCGTGATCTTGTATGTATATAAGAAAGGCGAAAAAAATTTTACGACAATATAACAACCCACATTTAACAATCTTTTAACTTGTTGCAAAATTAACTTTTAAGTAAAATTTCCAAAGGGAATATATTTTTTAGTGTTCAGAATACACCACGATTTTATGAAATTAAAAAAAATATTCAATATGTCGTACTCGCTTTGACGCCGCGCGCGATAATTAAAAATGTCTGGCAGAGACCCATTTTCAGCGTTAAGTGAAAACTATATTTTTATGTAAATAATGGAAAATTTTTCGAAAATTTCCTCCTGTTTAGGATTTTTTTTTTAAATTTCTTAAATGTTAATAATATATGAAATATTGGCGAAAAACCAAATGTTTTTTTTTCATCTTTAATTGTTTATAACTTACAATTTTTTATGTGCTGATTAATACACGCTTTTGTTACATTTTAATAGGCGTCATTCTGTATCCAATATAAAGAATACAATTGAATAATTTAAGTATTTCATTTATTGGCAATGGCAGCACTAATTTCCACTGATCATTGATATACCTATGTAATTTTCATATTATCATATGGTTTTCATATAGGTCTGTATGTCGACGTTTTATGCTTCATGTTACTTTTATCTATGGTTAACTTTACCGGCGTCTGCTGATGTTAAAGCTAATGTTGTTGTTTATATCTATTTTTATTTTTTTAATATTTCTATAATGTGAAATTATAAGTCATGTCTGATTTATCGGAATATAAAGCTTTTTTTCCTATAGACAGCATACAAAAAGTATGCGATCTCTTTGAAGAGCAATTGCGTAGTAGTAAGGAACCTGATTTGGCTTTGTTTTCTATAATAATTGGAGCAGTTGAAAACAACTTAACAAATGTAAAAAACAGTGATAAAGATGTTAGTCTGGCTTCAAATAAATTTGTGAAAATGAAGTTCCCATCTGTAGAATGGGAAGAAGTGAGATCACTATACGAACGATTTGTATCACTGATGCGCAGCGGCGTCGATGTGAAGCTGCTGAACGGTGAGCTGGCGACCCGTGAATTGGTCAAAAAAGTGGCGGACGTCGTATGGAATTCATTAACTCGAAGTTATTACAAAGATAGGGCTCATTTGCAGTCAGTTTATAGTTTTTTGACTGGCAATAAATTGGATTGCTTTGGAGTAGCTTTTGCTGTAACAGCGGGTTGTCAAGTGCTAGGCAAAAATGATGTACATCTAGCACTATCAGAAGATCATGCTTGGGTAGTCTTCGGAAAAGATGGGATGAACACAGCTGAAGTAAGATATTACTGTGTAAGAAATCTTATTCATCATCAATCAATAAATTTCATTGAAATATTTTCAAATAATATAAATATTTTAGTTGTTATTGATGTGTATTGTGTGTTTGCATAATTATATGAACATTGAATATATATAAAGGTATATTGACTTTGACTACATTGCTTTTTAATAACCAGGTAACTTGGCATGGTAAAGGGAATGAAGATAAAAGAGGCAGATCAGTAGGAGAAGGTGTCCAGGCACGATCTTGGCTTTACGTGGCTGGTAAACCTGTTGTGTGTACCAGGATAATGGAATTGGCTGCTTTGGTTTCTTCAATAAATCCTACTTTAACACCTACAATTGATGTTCATGAAGTAGCACAAATGCAACACAAACTATTATGGCTACTATATGATAAAGGTGAGATATTAACATCATAAGAACATTTTTATAATGATAGGATGTTTGTCTTAGGGATGGAGAAATTTTTTGGTCGGATAACTTATAAACATATGAATTACACTGATCCATTGTAATAGATGAAGGGTTGTTAACACGATCATGGACATACCTGCTATAACAGTCATTTGAACTAAGATTCAAGGACGCACCTGCCATAGCATTCATTCTTTGCTCCTTTGTTATTGATGGAAACGCTATAGCAGGGTTCTCTTAGTATGATTTTGTGACAGTTACACTTTTCTGTCCAATCTTACTCAATTCGATGGTGTTTAGTATCCCATAGTACACAAAAAATGTGTGAGCAAAATTACAGTCTCCCTCTATACCCGCACTACTCTCACATATGCACAGCTTGTATAGCAGGTGTCAATGTATGACAATTTGTTCAGTAGCGTGGCGCCAATGTGCAAACGCATGGGGACAGAGATTTTTCGCGCATACAATTCAGTTTTTTGTAAATCATAAGTAATGTGTTTTGTTGTTTACACACAAGTTAGTTGTATACTTTTTTTTCTCTTGTGCTGAGTTTGCACTAAAATCAAAATATTGAAACAATCGAACTATTACTGTAAAGGCTGTATTAACAAGTCACCTCTTTGCCCAAGTTGCTATAAATCATTATATATGTTTAGAGATGAAGCTTAGAGATGTTTTCACTGTTTTCGCATTCATCTTAATTGATCTCTTTGATTTTATGTCTTCTCCTTAATCTGAACTGATATATAAATACCTAAGTTTAATATTGAAGCTTAAAAGGTCATAAAATAACAGTGTTTTATTTTTTATCAAAGAGAAGTAGCATTACCATAAAAACAGCCTATGGCAGTCAACTGCTACTTGCCCTATTTGATACCAAATGTACTATTAGAATAGGATATAGCCGCTAAAGCACTCGTCTGCTGCAGCAGGTGTGTCCTATTTTATAGTATACATACTATTGGATAAGGACATATCTGCTATAGCATTCCATACAAAATAATACTGTCCAATGTGGGTGACTGTATGCGAACATGTTAAGGAAAACAGGAATTTAATTAAAAATATTTTTTTCCTTATAGGACATTTAGATGCATATCCAATGGCTTTGGGGAACCTTGGCGATCTAGATGAGTATATGAAAAGATCCAATTGTGTAGAGGTCCCTGATAATTCTGTTTTAAAGGAGGAAATTCTGAATTCAAAAAGTAATGGTACACCAAGACCAGATTCAGCTGCTTTATATGTGCAGGCAATTCGTTCAGCACGGACCAATTATGAAGATCGTCATGTTTATCCCTATACATTTCAAGCAGGCTATTATCACAGACATAAAATGTTTAAGGAAGCTTTTCATGCTTGGGCATGTGCCGGCGATGTTATTAGACAGTATGTATTTATTCTGAAATTTTGATGAAAAGCCTAACTAAATTTTGAAAATGACTCAATTTGTGTTCCTTGGATTTATTTCCTTGACATGCAATCACTTATTATAGATTTGTAAACACTAAAATCATTATTACAGATAATGATTTGTATAATGACAGACATAAGACATAAGAAGCTTTACTAAAAATTGTTTTTTTTGTATCCCATTTAAAGCTACAAAGTAAAACTTTTTAAATAAAATGAGTAATAATTAATTAGGTTAATTAATTTTTAGTTATAACTACTCCAGGGATGATGAAGAGATTTATAAAGAGTTTTCTGAAATTGCTAATGAATTGATACCCCAATTGATGAAGGTTGAAAGTTCAGGGCACTCAGCAAGGTCTATTTTAAAGGATCCTGAGTGTTTTGCATCACTTTTAAGGTAAACAAATTAGTTTTCATTATATCTTAAATTCAGAAAGGGATAATAAATTAAGAATAATTGAATGAGCTTGTCTATTGGACCAGGATTACTACTAGATAGTAATCTATACATAAAATCTGCAGACTTGGTTTTCCTGTACAATGAATATTTTAAAAAAATGGTGTTTGTTAACACGTAGATTTGTTATTTGTGCACTATAAACGTAAAAAAATACTTACCCAATTCAATTGAGGTTTATATATAAATATTATGACAATTTCTAAATAGCATGTAGTGTTTGTTTCACTCAAACTAATTAAAACACTAATTTAAAGTTGACAAGGATGTCACTTATTTTTACTATACTCTATATTATTAATATAAATATTGCATTAATTATAACATACTTTTTCTTCTCTTCTTTACTATGTGAGGGGACAGGTTAGAATACTATTCCCCACTGCCGCTGGGAGAACATCTCGTAAGAGCCAAGTGACCCAGCACCCCTTGGTTGTAGGGGATCTGTTCCCGACTGGCTTGCGACCACCAGCATGCGAATGCGACCAGACTTACCCCCTCTCTCCCATCCCATTAATGCTGCGGATCTACTAAAACCGATGCATTTTTTTTCTTCACTTCCCCTCCCCACCCTATCTTCAAGGAGGAAATCTCTTGTTTAGTCAATGTCCATTGGCGATGGTGGTCACTTACCATGAGGCGGACCATCTACCCGCTTGCCTTATTTACCTTAAAAAAACCTATTTTTTTACATTTTGAACTTGGTCCTGAGATTTTTCTATAATTCTCATGGTATTTAATTATTGGCTTTTAAGGTTTTACGACGGGATTTGTAAATGGGAAGAAGGTAGTCAGACACCCATTCTGCACATTGGTTGGGCGAAACCTCTCGTGAGCACTATATCTAAATTTGACGCTGAGGTAAGAGCACAAGTAAATATTATCTGTAGTCCTGATAGCGGCGAGCCAGCTGATGATTCACTAAATTTAGGAAATTCAAATGAAAACGGAAAAGGTAATGATAGTTGGAATAATAATTCCGAAAATATTGAGATGTCCGTTCGAGAGCAACTGACTGCAGCAGTAAATAGCAGACCCAGAGTTACGTTATACAGTCATAAAATGGCCGCCTTGAAGCCACTGTTATTGGCAGAGAGATTGAATACCCATGCATTACAGTTGCAATTGACTGCTCAGAGTCAGTTGCAAAGGCCGCAACCTCCTACCAAGCGGCGAGACGACGAGGAGCACACGCCCTCAGCGCCGACGGCTCGCGCCAAGCGAGCTCGCCGAGAACGCTAACTATTCTGTTTATCTCCATGAGTATACTTTGTGTCGAGTACAAAATAACGCTTTTTCTTACCTAAGGGACGAAGCTTCAATTCAGTGGGTAAATAAAGCCATTTTGGGTACTGGGTACAAATCATATTTTTTATAAGTAGTAACTAAAATTTCGATAATATAGTGGAATTAATTTTATAAAAATATTGTTACTTAAACATTTTTTTTTCAAATAGTGTTTAACAAATTGGTGCCACGCGAAATAGTCTATACTCTATTCACATTGACATTAAAACTAACTAACCTAACAGAGTACGAAAGAATGTTTCATAAAATATTTCGCACTGAGAGCACCAGGCCAGTTCGTTTTTTGGGAATGAGTTGTATAATATATATATATTTATATGTATTTGTCTTTATCGTAGAATGTTCAAATTTAAGAACTTATGACATAGTGGTGTCTTAATAATATATTTTGAAATCTTTATAGAAGCTTTAAGAATGATGGTAGACTTACAATTAAGGAAAAGACTTAACTTGTAACACTGAAAATGTAGAATAGTTCATTAGTAATACATTAGCTATTGTCATTCATATTTTTATAAACTGTCCCTCGTGCATAACGAACGATCAATATAATGATAAAGGTTCTACGCAGTCATTGAAAAATGATATAAAATAAGTATTTTCAAACTTTATAAAATGATCACTTTGGATATGTCACCGTAAAGTTGTAAACACCGTTTGATTATAATCTATCTCGCGATATTGTGAACTGACCATATACTGTGAACCGTCAAATGCTTACAATTTAACACATTGATTTTTTGTAGATTATAATCTATCGAAGTGGAAGCGTCAAATTGTAAATCAGAATTTATTTACCATAGAATTACAAAACTAGTACAGTGGGCATAATGAAAACTGTAAAAAATAGAATGGACAAAAATATTGTTGTAGGACTTCTGTTAGTCTCTGGCGCTAAGGGAAACATAGCCTCTTCGTACTTGCGTAACAAAGTAGCCGGGGCTCCGCTCCCTCCGAGCATTCGCTTATTAAATACACTCTAGGATTAGGACAGACAAGTACTGCGTAAAGGTTACTATTTTGATTGCACAATATCACGAGATAAATTATAATCTTACGGGTTTACATATTTACGGTGACATATTCCAAACCATGACATCTTCAATTATTACAATAAAAGTTATTTGTTATGTCAAGATTTTATATTCTCGGTGTGACTGTAATATTGTTTTATGTATTTAATCACTATATTATTAATGTTTTTATTACAACTCAAAAATTACTTGCTGAAAATGAATATTTGTTGTTGTTATATTCAATGTATTCACTTATATTGCATGTTTTGAATTGTTATAGATCATACTTTTTTATAATATAGATTCTAAGGTGGACGTTTCCTCACAGTTTCCTTATGTAATTTTTTACATGTCTAATATGTGCTGTAGTGTGATGAAGAATAATTGGTGATCAATTTATATACCGGAATTTGCAATGTTTATTAAGAAAAAGCACTCATCGAAAGTCAACAATGTAAATGAAATAATAACTTGGTCTAATTAGCAATTATCCAACCAAGCGCGGAACCCCAGCGCTTAGCGAAAAGAAAGGTCACCCTTATCACATAATTTTAATATTATATACGACTGCGTACTTGGAACTTCTGGACTGCGTACATCTGCTTATACTATAAAGCCTTCTTAAAAAAGTTATAAAAAAAAACCACTATGGAAGGAACCACAACAAATGGAATTCATATTCGTCTAACATAGTTTAACTTCGTGAGTAGTGAAGTTTTTTTTCCTCACGTATTCGTCTGACTTCGTTCAACCTAATTTTTCCTTTTCAAATGTTGTAGTTTTTTGTCAAAAAGTAAAAGGTAACCTATTTTTTTTCATTTTTGTAATTTAATGCTGGCAACTTTAGCATGAATTTTTCTTCGTTGATTATGGTTTACACTTTGTACAATTATATTCAGATCTAGAATAGGAAACTATGAGGAAGAGTTAACCTTCTGTAGGACTTTATATTTTTTACATTCTTAATTCCAGGCATGATACATGCAGAGTAAAACTCTTTAGTTGTTAATAATATTTTGGATGTGATTAACATTATTTAAAAATTTTATTAAAACTCAGAATTTGTTACATTCTACTTAAACAAAATTTGAATATAATTATAACGTTTTATTTGGTTGAGTACTTTTAAAAAATCTTTAAAACTTGTTGCAATGTACAAATTATTAGAACCCTAAAAGGGTGTTAAAGTTAGTTTGTATTAAGATTTTGAAGTAGTTGTTTCTGCTGTAAATAACATTATATTACATGATCCTTGTTAAATTATAAACGCTTTATTTTTAAGTACTGATTTTCAGTTTTATTTATAACACTAGTTAGATACACCATCACTTCTCTACGATTTTGTACTGTATGAATTATTACATATATTGGACTCGCAGAGCGATACTTGGATTCTATTTAATACATAATATTAATTTATCTATATTGAACTATGTTGCTTAACTTAACGCATAATTATTTATTTTTAATTTTCTTTAAAAAAAACCTTGATCTGTAGGGTCGCTTTTTTAACAAGTAGTGCAATGACCGGGATTTGAACCCGCGATCTTTCGAGCGTGGTTCCAATGCCTACTGAGCTACTATCGCTACAATAAAATATCAAAATCAACAATTTGATATTTATTTTCATATTTCAATTAAAACTGAAAATCATGCATTACATTTATTATTATAATAAATATCAACTTGCAGGCAAGAAGAACAATTCAATATTTTTAATTTGCAATTTTAACTATTTAGGCAATAAGCCTAGTTGTATTGTCATTGTGATAATAACTGCATTTATAGAATAAAGATAAATGAACGTAAATATTGTTTCATTTAAAACAGTTAATATATCTTTTTTTTTCAACTCTTAATTGTTCCCTCAAATGTAAGGTATTATAGTACTTATTTATTTTTATCTTACTTATACATACTATAAATGTAAAAGTTTGTGTTTAATCTGTTCGGTTTAACATATACTATTAATCCTGGACAGATTCAGAAATCCCGCAGGATAGTCATTTAATGTTTACTATCGTAAGCGCCTAAATATTTTTATTTAGCAACAAAAGTACGTGATAAATTGTACCCGTGTGAAGCCGGGTCAACTAGTGGATAATATTAATATGTAACAATCACATCGCATCAATGAAAATTTGACTCTCTTGGTCTTAGCTCCATATTACACATATTTAGTTTGAACTATTGCAGCAGCAATCCCACCACCAATCTACGACAGATCTTGTCGATTATCTAAAGGACTGCATATATCTGCAGTGATAAACCAGTGGTTAAGACATCGGTGTCTTACTCGGGAGGTCCGGTTCGATCCTGGGCACACACCTTTAACTTTTCTGAGTTATGTGTGTTTTAAGCAATCAAATATTACTTGCTTTAACGATGAAGGAAAACATCGTGAGAAAGCCTGCACTCCTGAGATTTTCCTAAAAGTTCTCAAAGGTGTGTGAAGTCTGCCAACCCGCACTACGCGCAACCCCAACTCCTCATTCCGAGGAAGATACCCGGCTCAGCAGTGGGCCATTAATGGATTGTAGTTGTTTCCAGCGTCATAAATAGTTATCAATTCTCTCGGATCCATTACGACTACACCGTATAAGCATCGGCATTCGGCAGTCAACTGATAAGCTACGGAGTATTCAATGTGACTGCAATGTATAATAACGGATTTACGGCAACGGGAGTTCGTCGGAATTTACGTCAAATAGCGTAGGGCTAAGTGAATTCTTATAACTTTTATAACAAATTGAATTTTATGGCGTAGTTTAATGTTGTGATTGCGTTATAATAAAATTTTCGAAAGAGTAAGTTAGAAAACCTGCTGTCGGGTAAAATGGAGTATTTTTTTAATGGGTAACTACGATTTCATTTTTTGGCAGCAGTGATTGTAGATTTTTTTTTAATCATATAATTTTTTCTAAACCTATCGATAATAATATATATGTTATCGATAGGTTTAAAAAAATAACAATTCATGCAGAGTCATATCGATATTCCCATATATTTTTACCTCAAAAACCTATTCCCAACTGAGGTAAAAATAATGATATTCCCATATATAGTGATTTTTACCTCAAAAACCGATTCCCAACTGTATTGTCAAATTGTTAGGAAGGGGAAAAAAAACGCATGTTCATCATTATCAAAACCATCCATCAGCATTTTGTGGCTATGTATACTATTTAAATAAAAGTAAAATTAATATAAAATATAACGAAGCTCGGGAAAAATACTCAAATTTGTTATTAAGAAATAAATATCAAGTATCGATATTTTTGATTTATTTAGACAGTAATAATAGATTATTTTCCAAAAAATCGATTTTCTTATATATCAATATTTTTATAATCCCTATAGTAATTGTATTCTATGATAGTAATTTAACTTTTACATTTAGTAGGTATTTAGTTATTTACAGTAAATAACATTAGTTTTAGAAATACCAAACTGTGTTATGCGTAATTTCAATTTGGATATCGCTGTTCAAAATGTGAAAACTATAGTTGATAAAAACAAATGTGCTACATGGTAAGATCTGATCGGAACTTGTAACACGTATAATGTTGACAAATCTTCTATAAATATAAAACAAAGTCTGGCTAGGTACACCATTTATAACACAAGAACGATTTTGATGGAATTTACATTATAGTACGGAGATAGACTAGAGCTAGAGAAATGATATAGGATATCTTTTTTCATTAAAATGTTACAATAACGAATTAATGATTGTATGGGAGTTGGTCATATAAATAATGTGTAAAATATTTATCTACATTATAGATAAATATGTTGAAAATTAAAATGTTACATTAAACATAAATATACAATACACTGGTGATTTGATGTAATAGTTATTTACTTTATTTATTTATTTATGCTTTATATCCTAAATACAATATTTATGATTATTAAGAGCTGCAGGAACCTTAAGGGCTTATGAGCAGCTAGTAAGTTCTACTAATTACTATTAAAATACATATATATTAACTTATATAAAATAATGTTATAAAAGGTTTATAAGTTGGTGAGAAATGTAGTATTTTTTAAAATGTAGTATTTTTTGTTAGAAAGAAAATTATCCTGTAAGTCCTTAGGGAGGTAACTTATTATTTTTGGTAGTATCTATTTATATTTAATCCCATAGTTATTGTTGTATGGAGACAATACAGAAGTGTTAATGGCATCTAGATTCCTAAATTTAGGGTTGCTGTGTATGCCTCTGCAGAGTGTGATATTATTATGTAAATCTTTCAGAATAGATACTCTGAATACTCTGTATCGGTAACATGGTTAATAATATTTTTAATTTTGCAGTGATCAATTAAGCTGGCCATGTGTAAGATACCCTTGTGGTCACTCTGTTTGTAAACATTGCATTGAAACAGCCGAAGATTGCTTGCTGTGCCTTTCACCACCAGCTGTTTCAACGCACATAGTAGATGAGCTGCTGAGTCGTCGTGTTGAACACATTTCGAACTTGTTACATACATTTCAAGATTTGTTTAACATAAATGGTACATTAATTACATTTTTTTTAATTGAAATTGATAGACTAAAGCAGCTAGACTAAAGCCGCTAGTGACAAGGCAGCCTTTGCATGTTCATATAGTTTTTAATTTAAATGTGTATCATTGTAACTACTTTAATTTGTGTGCCATAAAGTATTTATCTATCTATCTAAAGCTTGGGAAATCACATAGTCTATCCTTTATCCTAAAAAAAGCTTGAAAGGATTGAAAAAGGGGTTGTAATTTTGTTTGGAAGTTAATCATATACATATTAGAGAACATACAATTCACCTGAACGAAGCTGGGGCAGGTAAACTAGTTTATTATTTATATTGAAATACTAAGTATGGTTTCTTTTTAGTTCACAGGAAATACAGGCTTTCTGAACAATTAAAACTAGAGAAGCAGGTATTTCCAACATGTATTCAAGCACCATCTAAATATTGTAACAAAAGAAGAAGTCTAAATGTTTCGGTACAGGATAAAGAGAATGTGACACCTTTCCTACCCGGTGAAAATATTTCATATTCAATGGAAATGGAGAATTCCATTGGAAATGTTAAGCAATGGTTAAACAGAAATGAAAAAAACTTAAAGGAATCTAGTAAACTACCTCGAAAGCCTTTCGCTGACATAGATGTAAATGATCAAAATTTTAATGTACATAGATCTGTAGGTTTATCTAAAGATAAGTATAATAAAACGAGTCGTAAAAAAAGAGCTCACAACAAGATTATTAATCCCAGTAGAGAAAAATTACAGCTTCTGAAAAAAGAATTTGAAAATCAACCTCAAGTTTGTACAAATGTTATTAAGAATAAAAATGAATTTAATGAAAGTGGGATTATTATAAATGATGATGACACGATTGTTATAGATGAATCCCAAAATGATAAAGACAAACAAGCGTGGCTGGCTGTGTTAGAGGCTGATAAGATTGAACCTTATAATGTTGAAAAAGATCAAGCACAAACTAGTTTAATAAGCAATGTAAGCAAATTTGGAACACCATTTAAAGCAAAAAGTTTACTGTTTTCAAATAAAGTTCCATTTCTAAAAAAAGGCTCCATAAAAGAATTATGTACTTTATGTCATAAAGAAGAAATCGTTGGGAAATATAAAAATTACAAGAATATTGTAAAACATAATTTCAAGAATATAACAGTTACTATTGATAGTAATGACCACACAACCACTATAAAGATTTCAGATTTAAAAGAAACAAATACTAAAGTTGCAAACAAACAATCTGTTGAAATAACAAAAAACATAAATTGTGACAGTGGTAAAAATATTGATGTTAATTCCTCATCAACAAAAGATATTGACCGAAGCAATGTTTTGAAAGATAATGCACATATTTTTGATAATAATAATAAATCCAAACAAGAAGAAAAAGGGAAAAATCAGAATAAGTCTGTGAATGTTGTAGTCATAGAAGAATCTGAAACAGATAGTGATTCAGGGAATGGCAATGATAATACGCTTGAAGTTACTGCAGAGGTCCATAAATCTGAATCATTTGAGTAAGAATTTCTAACCTTTCTTATCATAGTACTATAAATATTAGGTGATTTAAAAAAAGGATTTTTTGGCAGCAAAATGAACTTTGTAAAATATGAGCCCTTTTCTATTTCCTATACAAATTACATAGGAAAAGTTCAGAGTCAACTCGTTCAAAAGTTATTCAAGTTTAAAGTCAAATTCACCATCAAAGGCAATCTCAAAAAAAACAGTTTTTGTAGTGTATACGAATTAAAATTTTATTGGTAGAGATATCTTGACTACAATAAAATAAATCTTCAGCTTACTTACAAAAAATTAGACAAGCACAAGACTTATTAAAAGATAATTCTAAATAACTATACATTTTTTTTCTGAATCACCCTTTTTACTAAAATTTATGTTGTGATAGCTGGATGTTTTGGGAAAATTCGATTCCCTTTGTCATAAGTGTTCCTAAAAAGATCGCAAAATTGATCGCGATCAGGCGGCCAACCTGACGAAAAGTGGCCACCGTAGTCCATGGACATCTACAATACAAGAGTGACTCTTGTTATGCCTATGCATTGCCACCTTAAAGATAGAGTAAGGAAGGGAATGAAAAGAATAATACTGATTTTGTATATATTGAACACTATATTATTCTGTTACACATATTGACATAAGTTAATGTTGATTTTACTTGCAGTGACTATGGAATTTTATCATCATTGGAACAAGATCAATATCAACACAGGAAAAGAATCCCAGTTCGAAGTCGCACTCCGCATAGTACTGATTCTTCAGACAAAGAAAATTATGATCCAAATAGAGCTAAGAGGCAGAAAACAGGTAAAAAGTGCTATAAAAAATAGAGTTTAATTATTTTGCTAACGCTAAAGTTTAATCATTTTTAAAGTTATGTAGTTAAGTATTGATGTTTTTCTATATTTATTTTGTGTATTAAAAATGTTCTCTTTACACCGTGTTCTTATTTACTCTTTTATGATAGACGAACCGCCCTCGCTTCGGCATGTCAAAAGAAGTAATCCATATTAATAGCATGAAAAGAATGAAAAGAGTGAGACAGAAAGAGAAAAGACGACGGGAATAGTGTAGCATTCTAACTAAATGTCTGATTGCCTGCGCTTTGATAGCCACATACATCATTTTAAATATACTATTTATGATGACACTATATCGCTCTGTTATAGTATAGGTTTCTAGCGGTGAAAAAATTGTCAAAATTGGTTTATTACTTCCAGAGACATTTAGAAAATGGCCAGTTTATTGCACTTTAACGGTTATATGTTTTTAATTATATTATTTATGGCAAAACCCGTAGCATAAAAAGCATTCTACCGGCGAAAGAATTACTGTTCAATAGTTTTTGAGCCTATTCGCAACAAACAAACAAAAAATCAATAATATTTCCTCTATATAATAGTGTGTCATACAAGCAATTGACCCACCAAATGGTAAAATAGTAAATTTCCTTCTTCAGTGGACATCCTCCAAAGAGTTGCACGTTTGTGTCTTAAATACAAACAGTTATTTATTGAAATGAATCTTAATGTCATCTTTATTACAGGTATGTAATTTATATTATGTATGAAATATAACACTATTATAACATGTACATTTTACAGCACTTATACACTGGCGTATGAGGCGTACGAGAGCCAAGGACAAGGAATCCATCCTTGTCCTTGGCTCTCGTACGCCTTATATATCGTAAAATATACGAAAAAATCTGTTGCAAGGACATTGTTATGGGTAGTAACTATTGGACATTAAGAATATTCAGTGGCTTAGGGAGATATTACTATAAAAAACCATTATATAATATATCGTATATACGGCCACGGGTTATCTATCATTAAAATGCATACGTATGACCAAGTGCTAGACACCTTGAGTAGTTCTAAACTTCTGCCTGAAGTCTTTAAAGTTCGATAGATGTCAGTCTGGCAATTTGTTGGTTTTTTTTTTTTTTTTTTTTAATAGTATATAGGGGCAAACGAGCTGAAGGCCCACCTGATGTTAAGTGGTCACCGTCGCCCATGGACATCTGCAATACACTGAGGATTGTAGATGCGTTGCCAACCCTACTTTTTGAGGAACCTGTACACTCGGCGTTTGAAGACTCCCATATTAAAGCGCTCTGGGAAAACCTGTGGTGACAAATTATTCCACAGCCTGCACGTGCGTGGGAGGAATGATCTAGACGCACGTACATTGCTGGTATGCCAAGCATCCAAGTGGTGTGGATGAAATTTGTCCCAGCGGCGGAGAGTGCGTTGGCGGAAAAGTGTCGGAGGCACTAACTCAAACAGTTCCTGTGAACATTCCCCATTGTAGAGGCGGTAAAGAACACACAGAGATAAGTTGGTCATTTTATATACCTAGTACAATGTGTTTCTGGACTCTAGCGTATGTGTTGACCGCTCTAGCACCTAGGTTAAGATATATTCCTTTGCGCGGAAAAGCAAAAAAACATCCATCTATCAGTACAAACTCGCACGCGCTAACTCAAAATGGAATTGTTTTTCAATAATAGTATTACATCATTAATGTCTGGATCAAATTTGTTTGTTAAACAATAAAAGAATTCATAAATTTGAGGTACGGTTGTATATTTATAATTCATTGAGCGACGTGATCACCACCAGCCGGAGGATCCACCACCGCTGGACCAGCCGCCGCCGCCGCCGCCACCGCCGAGCTTCCAGCCGCCACCACCTCCGCCGCCGCTAGACCAACCGCTACCACCGCTGGACCAGCCGCCGCTACCACCGCCGAGTTTCCAACCACCGCCGCCGCTGCCGCCTCCGTAGCCGCCGCCGAAACCACCGCCTGTTAGAAATAAAATTAAAAGTTAGGTTTAATTCTGTTTTCTGTGTTGAAATTGGGCTTTGAATTGATAATAGGTTTCATGATATAATAATATACAATAATATCTAAAAATTCGCGTAATAATATCTAAAAAGTTATTTTAAAAAGTTTGTCCGAATTTTCTCGAATTTAATAGACAGGGAAAAAACCTTAAGGAAAAAATTGGTTGCCCTCGATGAATATCGAAATTTTTCTTAAGTTCGTCGTACTCAGATAGTTGTTGGGATTTTTCATAGCCTCTAATTTTATTTTAAGTATCCTTATACCTAATTATGTTATATAATAAAATAATAAATAACAAATTGCTAATGTAGGAATTAGGAATAGGTAAATGGACGTGGCTATTTAGATATTTTATGTTACATGTAATTTCCTTGACAAAAAAGCGCCAGATTTATCTTTGCTGATTATTATAAAATTATCGCAATAGCACTCGAGACATTGAATGTTGGTGAGTAGTACATAATTGCGAAATTCGTAATTTTGTTGTACCATCAAGTGAATGGATGACCCTCTTGTGCGGTAGTTATGACCTGTTATATCTAATGTTCTATGGCAGTTTGTTGTGTTTGCTTGGTCAAATCTTGTTTTAAATCTTAGATAAATCAATTATTATTAAATGTAATTCCCCAAATAGCTAAACATTATGAAGTAAGTTTTTATTATTTCTCATGGTTATTATGTAAGGTCAAAACTTTTTTGATCATGGAATACGATAATGATCAAATGTTAATGCATAGTTGTGCATCAGCATATGATCGTTAGGCTATAGCCGTAATGTCGATTATGTAATGTTTAACGTCCTTTCTAAAGCTCGATCAAATAATGCAGGAACTCACCATGACCGCCGCCGCCACCTCCGCCCCCACCGCTTGTGATGATTTTGATTATCTTCACCTCTGTGTAAAGAGATAAAAACATTTATCATCAATCAACAAAAGAGGTAATCTTTGGGATGTGATTCACAAATTCTTATCTTTTAATTGTGACAATCGTACAAATTACAATACACACTATACGTGTTATATATAAATTTATATAATATACATATAATAATTAAAATTTGAATGAATATATCTAATGTTAACATTATTACAATTTTGTATTTTCAAAAATTAGAGATAAAATGTAGTAAAATTATTAAAAAATAATAAACTTACGTCCACCGCTTCCGCCGAAGCCGCCGCCGCCGCCGTAGCCTCCACCACCTCCTGACCAACCACCACCTCCTCCGCTTGACCAGCCACCACCGCCGCCGCCGCCACGCGACCACCCTCCACCTCCGCCGCCGCCACGCGACCACCCTCCGCCTCCGCCGCCAATGTAGCCGGCGTTTACGGCCACTGCTAGGGCCATTAGACACACGAATATCTGAAACAAGTTAATTAACTAAGATTTCGTCTAATTCATATAGACAAATAAACAATGATATTTTTAAAAGTAAATCAACTTTAGGCATAAAGGTCTCCAAATCCAAGTAATACTTCATGTACAATACAAAAATAACTAGGAAATTATTGTGGAACATGTAATAAACAACTACTACTTTACATGACGTAAAAATTTTTGTAATTAATCTTTTTACATATATTTTTTTAAATAAAATTTATTTAGAATAGTAATAGTCAGATAAATCTGTGTAGAAAATAGCGAATATGAAGGGAGGTGAGATTGTGTGATGTATTTACCTTCATGTTGAAGCTTTGTGATATGTTTGTTGGATTTGCGGCGAGTTATATATATGCAGCTGCTGACGCCCCACCCGGGCCTGTGGAGGGCCGTGAGACGAGCAAGAGAACGGAAGCTCTTCCGCGGTCAGATGTGACGCAACCCATTGTCCCTGCGTCTGCGGTTCAGGTAAACTGAGATTAGACCATCACTGTAATTATGGAAATGGGACTATGGAAAATCATAAAATCATAAAACTTTGTAACCTAATGCGTACTATTTAAGAAAGATATCAAAGATATTTCAAGGTTTACACTCTCCTTATTGTTTATAAAGTTGTAAATCATATTTTAAAAATGATAATGGATGGTAAGATTTCAGACTATTTTTTATAGATTCTTTAAAATGTGGCGCACATAAAATTAAATTTGTTCTGTTTTAATTTTAAAACAGCTTTCTGGCAATTTAAGTCCTAAATAATATTCATTATTACTGCTGAAAAATCAAAGCATTTCGTTTATGAGTATTTTGCCTACTATTTTGTATACTCGAATGTACCTTTGATCGGAAAATTCGGCCAAGCGCGAGTGTAGAACTCGTTAACTCGCTTAATAAGGGTTCCCTACAATTTGAATTAAGAGACAAATTTACTTTGCCGACGGAAAACTGTTGCCAGTTTACCTACGGTAATAATATAATTTGATGGTTTATTAATTATTTTTAAAGCATCCTGAAACATATTGCTTCTGACCAATTTTCATAATTCTAGATTAACGTAGTTCCATATTCCTATGGGAATATACAGTATGTTGTATAATATACAATATTTGTAGCGTAGCGACAAATTTACAGTTTCAGATTATTCCCTATACACGTGATCGTACTTGACACTGAACTACATGATTCCAGGTCACCGGGAAACACCACGCGTTCCTGAGAAAAAGGGTCTTAACAGACAGGCAGACAGACAATGAAGTGATTTTTAGGTACGGAACCGTAAAAGAGAACTTTTTGGTCTCGGTGCGAAAACACTGTAAGTGTGAAGTAAATATTTATTCGAATATGACTTAATTAAAAATGATAAATTTTTCCAACGTACTATTTTCCAGCTCACCCCCTTGCACCTTGTTGTGATCGTATGCTAGTGTCGCAGGCCAGTCGGAGACTGTGAATTAGGTTTTCATAATCCATTTTTAATACATAGGTAAATACAATGATATAATATAATATGAAATGCAACATTATTCGTTTGGCATTTTCAAGTACTGAACAAAAGCATAAAATATTTTTAACAAAAAATTGAACCGACTTCAAACTCTAAAAATGCACTAAAAAGTAAGAAAAAATTAGCTTAATTATTAACCTCCCGTTATTAGGAAAATAATATACAATAATTGATATTTTTGACGTCGGTGCCAGCCAGCCCAGCCAGGTGAACAGACGTGTAGTGAGATAGAATAGTAATAGCTATAGGTATTGAACGAACCTGTAACGAAATAATGTGTACGATTGTACTATTATAATACTACTTTCTGTACTATTGCTGCTCATTCAATCACTCATTAAATCACTAATTCATGCATTGAGCATCTACACACCCATGCACATTTTACCCATTCACAAAGTGACTTACTCAATTTACCTATTTACAAAGTACTTACTCAACCATCATCTCAACTACTAAACTGTACTACTCTACTCACCCTTCTATCTCCAATCTACTGCACCCAATCAACAAATAGCCTTCTCATAAATTATAGATAACAATAATCTAGATCACCTGAAATATCGAGTATAAACAACCGCACCAATATGGGTTCATTTATCAGGTTATTACGATTTCACAGACAGACACACATATAGGTATACGGTAAACTTATAAAACCATGGCATCTTAATTCCATCTGCTTCCACACAGAAAAATCCGCATCAAAATCAGTCCAGTCTTTCGGGAGCTACGATATCACAGACAGATACACATATATACTGTTAAACTTGTAAAACGATGTGATCTTAATCCCATTTGCTTCCACACAGAAAAATCCGCATCAAAATCGGCCCAGTCTTTCGGGAGCTACGATGTCACAGACAGATATACATATACACTGTTAAACTTGTAAAACAATGGCATCTTAAACCCACCTTCTTCCACGCAGAAAAATCCGCATCAAAATCGGCCCAGTCTTTTGGGGAGCTACGATATACAAAGACAGAAAATCACCATTAAAGAAGTCGGTTGAAAGTTACTTTCAGCCAAAGTACGCTTTAAGAAAATTCCATTAAACCCAAACACGACTAGTTTACGTTGTCCCATGCATGAGTTCCAGTACATACCTTCCGTTGTCATCATCAACTAATGGTAGATAAAGCCGGAAGGTCTAAGAATCTACTGGTAATATCAACATGAAAATTATTTATATAAAGTTTCTCATAGCTCATGCTTAACATTTTTAACCATATTATGGCTATCTGTGGTCTTCCTCATCAGTTCCACTTCATCAAATGATAAGTTCTGCATTTGAAGAGTTCAGTCAACTCCTTAAGGATCCCATCATCAGAACTGTATTTTGAAAAAAATGGGATCAATCTGTAGGCATACCCTACGAAATACAAAAAGAAATTTCCCATTCGGTTCATAAATGACGGAGTTCTGAGTTAACAAATATAAAAAAAAATACAACCGAATTGATAACCTCCGTTTTTTTGAAGTCGGTTGAATAAGTGAACATTTTATTTTACATAAAATAGCTTGAGATGTAAGTCTACAAGCCCCGTCTCTACAAGGTCTTACTGCACAAACTACACCTTAGTCAATATATGTGGCCGTTTCGTTAACGTCTTATATATTTATATATATTCAATTTATTACTGGTCATTACTTTTCTGTTATACAACTTATATAAAATTATAGTGTCCGACCGAAACCGAATTTCGGCAACGGTCTCAGTTTCGGCCCGAACCGGAACCTTCTTACAATCTATATTTTGAGGGAAAAACTCAGAAAAAGTTTAGCCAATCTTTGTGTTTTTATCTTTAAATCACATAATATAAGTCATATAAATATAAATTGTCTTTGTCGCTTGGAATTCAACGCGCCGAACATGACTGATCGCAGCGCGAGAACTCTCGAATACCGTTTCGGTTTCAGTCGTAGTTTCGGCAGTTTTGCCACCGAAATCGAAACCCTTTTTTTTTGCAGAAACTTGCCAGAAACCGATATTTATTTAATTGTAATTAATTTTCTTTTTATTGCATTTTTCATTTTGAAGTCGTTTTTTTTGTTAAAAATAATTATGATGTTTTTTTTAAATTCATTTTGTAATTATTTATAAATAAGTCAACTGATTGTAAACATTATCGTTTTATTATGTTAAAACACCCATTACTAATGTGTGGGGCGTTTACACTACTTATGATGATATTTGACCCGCACACGAAAATCAAAATTGATAGTGTTCCTTAATTAAAATTGTACGGCTCAGGGCGCGAGTTCCACAATCGCACTTTACGAATTATTTGTTAAATCTAAGCATACATCGAGTAGAAATTGCATTCGTGCTCAACTAAGCGGTGTCCCTAGTTTGAAATAAGTAGAAAATTCGAAGCGTATTGCTCGTATTACGTATTGCTCATATTACGTAAATAATTAAAAACTCCTAATAACAACAAATTTAAGCAATTGCATAGCGTTGATTGTTGAATACACGAGAAACATGAATAATGCAATTTTTGATGTTTTATTGTTCGTTTACACGCATTACTCAATTTAAACTATTTTTTTCTGTCTAAATCATATAATTAAGTCTTACATCGTGATCTTAGTGTGAACGTTGCGCTCACATGCGAAACATTGCAGCGTACAAGATGATGAAGTAATTGCCGTTTGTGCCGGCCGGCCGCTAACTTATCGGATCACGTTTTAATACGCAAAAGCCACTCATTGCATCCGTTCGTTCATCAGCGTCACACACCACAGATGATTAGGGAATATTGTGTGAATACAATATATTTTATTTAACGAAATAAAAATTTCGTATACAGATAGTCTAGAGCCTGAGAAAGGACATAGGCTAATTTTAATGCGAAAAAAGGGTTGTAAGGGGATGAAAGTTTGTATGGAAATATGTAAGGTTATAGGTTACCCAAAGACACAATTGCACGCAGACGAAGTCGCGGGCATAGCTAATAGTTAATATTTTGCCATAAAACTAAATACTAACGTTTACCTACATACAATTTTAGTAGATAAAGTAATTAATTAATAGAATTAGTGAGATGACGAAAATTTTATTTTCGTTTATAATGATCAAGATCCCGAATACTAACAGAAAAGAGATTTAAGATTCGGTACTTTGATTATTTGGTAACCTTCAGGCTCAAGGTTAAAATAAAATGTATTGAGTTGTGGAAAGAATAGTTTTATCTACGCTCTAGAGATGATATGTAACATCTTGGATAAGCAACTATTCCTTTAATAGGATAGTGTGTTAGTGGATATGATGAGGATTCGTGCTGGACACACTCCTTAATTTTTTGAATATGTTTTTGGCAAAAGTTCCGTCCCCTAATTGTTCTGCGTGCAACATTGTGGAGAATGCTTACATTTTGCTTTAGTGTTCGGAACTAATAATGAAATGGGGACGTTTTCTCGATTTCCATTGTTACAGAAATTAGGTGGCAATATTACACTGGCCAACCCTTTATCTGAGGAGCTTTTGTCAGAAAATGTCTCCTACGATGATCTACAACATGTGTTGTATTATTATATTTATTGTGTTATATGAATTGTTGATTTTTTAAATGTTTACCATTGGTTTCTTTACGGAGCGGCGTTGTCTTTAAGAAAAAAATGGTAAAATCCATTTTTATACCTATTGTTTAATTTCTTTTTTAACTTGATATTTTATTATTTATAACTTGTTGTTCTTGTTCATCTTGTTAGTGTATCCTAGGGAAATAGCGATAAAGCAATGGGAGTTCTCATAGATATAGCAATATTATGTTGAATATTAAAATATAAGATTATATCTAAATACACGTAGTAAATTGCACCCAGGTGAAGCCGGGGCAGGTCGACTAGTTAATTTTATAAATATTTAGCTAACTCGATCCGCTGAGGGAAAGATTTCCAATGTACCTACTGCTATCTGATAAAATAATAAAAAAAACTCCATGAAAACTTTATTCACCATGAATACACATATATGTATATATATATATATATATACACATATTATGTATATACAAGTTTCATGGTTTTTACTTGAATGATGTCAAACTCAATTTATTTTATCCAACCTGACCTCGACCATTTATTAAATTATCTTAATAGCAATAATAAAGGCTATTGGTAGGTGTCCGTATACCTTAATTATAATATACATAAATATTTAAAGCTAACGATCCGCGTGACTTCTTCCACTTTACTTACCTAGTTTCTAATTATAACAAAATCTAATAAAAACCGGCTAAGTGTGAGCCAGACTTACAGACCGAGTATCGGTAAATTAGGAATTTGGATGTGGACAAACTTAACTTTGCCATTGTCTTCATACATCTGTTTATCAACTGCCAAAAAACTATTTTTGTTATATAACACATTTTTGGATTATTCCAAAAGGAATATATTATATCTTACGTTTATTTCTCACAAGAATCAAAATTCCCAGGGGTTGGTTGCCTAAAAGGCACGTTGTAAGACTCATAAATACATCAACACACGATTAAAGTTGCGAACTATACGTGTAAAAATGTATCGTGTCATTGCGCGATTCCGTCCTCTCCTGCACGAACTCCTATTCCAGGATAAAAGCATTTATTTAAGTTAAGGAATTTTCAGCTTTCATATTATTTTAGCTATTCTTGTACGAAAATATCCGCTCTGTCCCACAGGAAGTCTCATTCTGGGGTAAAAGTATTATAAGTTGATTCGAGTTACAAACTTCATTTAACTTTTTGCACGAATAAATCCTTTCTATCTCACAGGAACTCCAAAATTGGGATAAATGTATCCTATTTGTTATTCTAGCTACAAATTAATTAGTTCATTTCACTTATATCCATTCATCTTTGTATGCCTATGTACCGCTGACATCGCCCAACAAATCCAAGTAATGATTTGTTAATTCAGCTACACGAAGTATTCGTATACCAAATTATATTCACATTGGTTCAGCCGTTTTAATGTAACGAACACACAAACGATAAACCGACAAAAATTTCAAAAACTATTTTTATGTCTTGGTAGGTACTTATATCAACGCATCTTCCACTATTTTTAGGGTTCTCGTACTTTAGACGTATAAAAGTAAACCTTATAGGATCAGTTAGATATTCGTCCGTCTGTCTGTAAAGATCCTTTTTGTCAGAAAAGTGTGACTTTTGTGCAACCTTTTATATCTTACGTTTATCTATATATTATTTTTACTTCTCAAAAGAAACAAAATTCCCAGGGTTGGTCCTTTTACCTAGAAACACGATTTTTGGCACGAAGCAAGATCTTATAGCACTAGTTTTGGGGAAAAATCTGAAAACGAAACAAAGAAATTTGTTGTTACATCACGAAAAAAATGATTTATTAATATCTTATTAGATTTCGACGCATTATTTGAAGAATATGTGAAGTAGTCTCTCGAAGCTGTGAAAAAATCAAACTTCTAAGTGTAAGGAATCAATAAATATGGCCATTTATAGTGAAGTAATTACACGTAGTTTTTCTATAGAACATTCGACATAAAGCGGACATGAAAAAAGCCTTTTTTGAAAGGTAGCGAAAAAGGTATTAAAAAATAAATGTGTATTAAGAAATAAATACAGAGGATGAATTATGTTTATATTAACGCGAAGTTTATATGGTATTATAGGTATAAAAATAAATGCTAGCCTTGAGGAAGGAGTTATTTGTGAGTTGATACGTAAGCTATAATAATAATAATTAGTTATTAGTGTTTACTCGCCTTAATGACCTTCTGAGCTTCTTACCATTAGAATCTTTAATCTGTTGCAAATTCAAATTGTTATAGCATAAAATTTTAAATTTCAAAACATATCCTATCAATTATATCTACATATTATAATGAAATCGTAGACTTTCCGCGTTTGTACCTACAATGGTAATTTTTACAAAAAAAAATCGACCCCGTGCGACTGTGAATCTCGCCGCACTATATCAAGTATAAAAAACCGCACGGGTTCATTTATTATGGTATTACAATATCACAGACAGACACACTGTTTAACTTAAAAAACAATGACATCTTGTTCCCATCTGCTACCATACAGAAAAATCCGCATCAAAATCGGTAAAGTTATTTGGGAACTATGATATAGACAGACAGGCAGACGTTACCATTAAAAAATGACTTACAGCCAAAGTATACTTTAAGACATTTCCATTAAACCCAAACACGACTAGTTTACGTTGTCCCATGCCTGTGTTCCAGTACAAACCTTCCGGTGTCTTGCTATATAAATTTAAAAATATTTGGTGGACTAACCTTATCACTTAGGGGTATAAATATAGGGGGATGATGTACGTATAAAATAGGGAAAGTATAAAACATAAATATAAAGTGTCTTGACGCAGACACAACAAGGTCTCAGGAAAACAAACAAATCGCTAATCCTGATTATCCTAGTAAGGATAACGGATCAAAGTGTTTAAAATATTAAATTTTCATCGATCCTTAATAAGTATGCCAAATTTCGAGATAACCCGACATTTTAAAGGAGGTCAAAATCATGTTCAAAGATTCCGTTACATACATACTAAGATATGTATGAAGCTAATAAAAGCGTATTAAAAAATAGATGACCTATTCTCAGACCTACCCCGATATGCACACAATATTTCATAAAAATCGGTCAAGCCGGAGGAGTATGGTAACTAACATTGTGACACGAGAATTTTATATAAAAGATATATGTAACAAAGATATATTATTTATAGGCATTGTTAACAATAATTAATTCTCGAGAATAGATTTTATCTAAAAAACAAAACGTTTCGTATTGTAGACATAATGATGAAGCATACTCGTATATTGACGGTTTAATAATTCGCATCGCAGATATTACTTAATCGCAGTAAGAGGTGAATATTACGCAAAATGTGAACGTTACTGAACAAATTCGGATTTGGATCAACGTGCTCGACTGCCGACTTGACTTTTAGTTATGATTACAGTTATATGAGATTCACTGCTCGTTGTTTGCAATATCGGAATAAAATTTAAAAATTTTACATTGTACTGCTGAACTATTGTAATTGCATTTAAAATAATGTACACAATTTTTACAGTTTTGCTACTTAACATCCTCCAAAGCAACGACCCTTGCAACTACGTGCCCTTGATCTTTCGCTCCTATTGGTCTTAGCGTGATGATATATAGCTTATAGCCTTCCTCGATAAATGGGCTATCTAACACTGAATTTCTCAAATCGGACCAGTAGTTCCTGAGATAAGCGCGTTCAGGCAAACAAACAAACTCGTCAGCTTTATATATTAGTATAGATTCTTAATAACCGATTATTATTATTATTAGAACATAGACATCCTTGCCCCTGCTTTAATAATTGTCTAAATAAGATTAAGATAAGATATTCTCTTCCTCTTTCCTTCTATAATCCTTCCTTCCAAGACGAAAACTGTACCCGTGAGGGGACGGGTTAGAATACTATTCCCCTCTGCCCCTGGGAGAGCATCTAGTAAGAGCCAAGTAACCCAGGACCCCCTTGGTGGTAGGGGATCTGTTCCCCGACTGGCTTGCGACCACCAGCATGCGAATCTGATCGCCAAGTGTCATAGACGCGTTCCGGTTGAGCCGCATGTGGGCCAGACTTACCCACTCCCTCTCCCATCCCATTAATGCTGTGGATCTAGTGGACTCTGGGATCTTGCCTAGGGTCCGCTGAATCCGCATCATTTTTCTTCTTCATTCCCCCTTCCCACTCTATCTTCGGGGATGCAACGCATCGACAAAACAAGAGAGCGTTTCTTGTTTTTCCGATGTCCATGGGCGATGGTGGCCACTTACCATCAGGCGAACCATCTGCTCGTTTGCACCTTATCTATTATAAAAAAAAAAAAAGAAAAGTTTGCTATTAAGAATATCTACCTAATTTTTCAACTGATTTCCAAAACTCTAAAAAGGAGGTTATCAATTCGTTTGTATTTTATTTTTTTAATGTTTGTTCAAACCTCAGTCGTTTATGAACCGAATTGAAAATTTTGTATTTGATACGGTATCCTCAAAGATTGGTCCAATTTTTTTGAAAATCCTGTTCTGATGTTGGGATCCTAGAGGAATTGAGAGAACTCCTCAAAACTTATAGACACATAGTAATTTTGATATATTCAGAAGCCTTTCATTTTAGAAAGCATTTCATTTATCATTTGGTAAAGTGGAACTGATGCAGAAGACTACTAACAGCCACATCTCGGTTAAGAAATCTAGGCGACTATTAATTAAGATGAAAATTTAAATAAATGTTTATCATGTGGATGTTACCGCAGACTTCATTTACGATTAGTTGATGAAGAAGCCTGTAGTTAGGTACTGGAACAGAAGCTAAGTGGATTCAATAGAACTGTCTTAAAGTGAACTTTAGCTATAAATAATTTATAGTAAAGGCTATAATATTTGTCAGTTGATCTAAGATATCGCAGTTCCTAAACGACTAGACCAGATTTGATGTTATTTTTGAAGTCGGCGCCAGCTGTAGATGTACTTACTATTCCGTTAAAGGTTCGTTCATTAGATATGGTCATGTCTCTCTGACCAGGGCTGTTTGTATATTTATCTTTTTGTGTAAACACAACAAGTTAAAGATGGTAATTTAGGTTCTAGCTACGAGTACAAAATGGGAGAGGAGCGGCGACAATGAGCAAAGTGCGCGCGCCCTGAATATTTACTGCAGATGTGACTAAGCGTAAGCGATCAAAACGTGCAACGTCCGAGGTGCGCGCGGGTCATGGATACAGTTTAGTATAATAATTAACTTTAAACCAAACAAGTTATTGCGCAATTCAGCATTGCCGCAAAGTATCATCAAGTGATCGAGTCAATATTCTAAAGCGTTTTGCCTTAGGTCTACTAGCGGCTAGTTCAGCGGTGCTCAAGCTGCGGCCCGGCGTCCGCGTCGTTGTGGTGGTGCAAGTAACCCACCAAGGAACCATTCATTTATTACGTAAGACTATTTTCGCTAGTTTTTGGGGAGAGGGAAAAGTTAAAATTATACTTTAAAAAAGCGCGACTTTGAAACAACGCGAGTGCCGAGGTTCGCTAGGATCGAGTAGGTTTTGAGCCCCTGGACTGAAAATCTTATGTAAGTAAAGATGAATGATTAAAACCGAACTTTATCACTATCAAAAAATTAAAATTAATAGTACCTATGTAAGTAAAAATAAAAATTTCTAAATATTGTTACTTTGAAAAATAAATATTAAAAAAAAGTGAATTAATTTTTTCCTTTAGATTCTTACGTAATAAATATTAAAAAGGGGGGAGCGGGTCAGCCTATTCTTATTTTTACTTATGATAGGGCTCCCCTCTAGGGGTCAAAAACTAGCGAAAATAGTCTAACGTAATAAATGAATGGCCCCTGAGTCAGTGACGACATCAGAGTTGAATGAGAGAATTTTGTTTATTCAATACAATCCAAGCCTAACGAAAAAAAAAAAAAAAAACGACGAGGCGTTTCGAGAAAAGGTTGTGGGGCCTTTGCGCTTCTATTGGCTCGTCTTGACGATTTGACAAAGTCGTCACGTTTAAAATGTCTTAGGGGTAAATAAGGTTGCGCTAGATCCTATAAGAAAAAGTTTAAGTGAAACATTTTTCTAATAAGATTTGTTACCATGAATGACCTGTAAGTATTGTTTTTAAAAGCAATAACTGACATAATAAAATATCTTTAAAATATTTAGCAGTTTTTCAAACTCTATTTATTCGTAAATATGCTATATTTTTAATTTGGCTATACTCCTCATAGGAGGTGATTGGTTCGCTTTTATCTCAATGTTATATTAATTGCATCAATTTGTTATTGAATGGGAGATTGTGGCTTTTAACAATTCACATGACCATGAATACATTTCACAATATGGTAATTATTTGAAGATGGTCTTATCATAATTACAAGGTTTATACTTTAAATAAATAATTGATAAAAACGAAATTATTTAAATATATATATACCTATTTATTTTTATTAACCTAAAGCTTTCCTAATCCATTGAGAGAAGTTTGTTGGTTTTTTATTGAGATCGAAAGTCTGCCTTTGTAAACCAACCTAACTAAATCTTATACTTACTAATATATAAACCTGAAGAGTTTGTTTGTTTGAACGCGCTAATCTTGTGAACTACTGGTCTGATTTGAAAAATTCTTTCAGTGTTAGATAGCCCATTTATCGAAGAAGGCTATATATCATCACGCTAAGACCAATAGGAGCGGAGCTACACGTGAACAAAGTCGCGTGGGTCGACTAGTCGGTTTATAAAGAAAAGAGCGGCGGTACCACCCGAACTAATATATATAATAGTATTGTAAGTACAGTCAGTTGGTGAATAAAAAATGATTTACTATATAAATTAAAAAAGTTAAAAAGTTAGGTAGCAAGTAGATCTTGAAATTAGCTGTAGTCTGATGTTCTTTTTCTTGAAGTAACTCGTTTAATTATTTCTTATCCTCTCTTCTGAAATATTGTTTTTTACCAGCTCGACATTATAAAATAATAACGGTGTTGTAACGGAATATTCCTTACATAATAAGCAACCTGAGAAGCAATTGCAAGTAACACTGTAATTTTAAGGCTACTTATAAGCATTTTGTCCAGGGCGTTGTAGCATGTTGCAAGTTAGAAGGCGGTGATTGGGAAGCAGGGAAAGGATTGTAATAGCAATGGATATCTTATACGGTTGCGTTAATACAATATGAAACATTCTAATTTCATCTCGTAAATATTACATAATTTTAACTACATTCCTTGACCTATTAGGAAACGTGATCGCAGTACATAAACGTATTATTTAAAGACAGACCTACTCTGTTTATTCTCAATCTATATATGTTAGAAAATTAAAAATACATACACCTATTCAAAAATAGAATTAAAAAAAAATTATTGGACAAAGCCTATTATCACATCAAGGAATATCTATCTGACAAAAAGTAAAAACTTTGACTCTTGTTTGAATTTATTTGACAAATTAAATTATACGGAAAGCGAAGCCGGGGCTTGTCGACAGTATTATCTACAAAAATACGAGAAAAGTATAATGTTATTATATTGCTAAAACGGATTAAGTTTACATCATGTGTATTAGTTAAACAGTGTTTTGTCTCTTCCTTTCAAATTTATTTGACATAGAATCACTGTTTTAAATTTATTTTCCTTTAATCTGCTCTGTTTTAGGAAAAAATTAGATGCAACATTTTAGGTATTTAAATACGTCCTCTGCTCACACTTATAAATGGGGTCCAGAGAGAATTAAGAACTTTGTTATTAATATTTCATTAGTATGTTTTTGTGTAAGCACCTGTCTTCTATACCTCAGGACATTTTTTCTTTTTTTCCGTATAAAAAGTAGCCTAGGTGTTAATCTAGGTGACAAAGTATCTGTGTGCAATAGTTCATTTAACTCCGCTGTTTTTGTATTATCAAGTAACAAACATAAAAACATACAAATTTTGATATTTCATTAATTTTCACACGTCTATGATTGGCTAGAAAATCTCATTGATTGCTTTTACTACTACTCCACAAATGAAGGGTTATTCCTACCCTTCAACAGATGGAATAAGGTTTTGTCAGACGAGTAATTTTTGAGAGAACATTATCTAGTGTTTTTTTTTATATTGCAGTTAAGAGAAAAATCAGCAGACACCCCACCTGAGGAAGGGGAATGTAGTTAAGAATGGCACGGTTTCAGTGAGCGAGAACCAAGGGTAAGTCTGGCCCACATGTGGCGCGACCAGAACGCGTTTCTTCTGACTCTTAAGACACTTGGCGGTCGGACTCGTAAACACGGGAGACAAATCCCCTACCACCAAGTGTTGCTGGGTTACTCGCTTCCTTTGACATGCTCTCCCAGCGGCAAAGGAGTAATTGTATTATAGTAGGGTTCTATTTCGTCTCGGATACTGGGCCTCCTTGATCAAGTATAATGTGAGTTTGTGGTTGTTAGCTTGTTGTTAAGATGAGTCAGCGAGCCTGAGCATTGAAGGCGAATTCATTGAATGAAAGGATCCTTTAAACCTACTCCGTGGTCACGAGAGGCCTTGCTTAGTTTCTTGATATTGCTATACTTATTTATCTATCAATGATTATATATCTGACGTTATCATTAGCTAGTGGCTATCGTTATAGGCTTTCCTTAGAAAACTATGCTGTGTAACCCAGTAATCCAATTCATTCACCCCCTTTCCCCATTATTGTTTTATGATAATATTATATATATTGCAAGATTTTAAACTATTAAAAGATTGTGAATCGTAAGATACTACTTACAATTTATCACATTAACTTTATGGATGAGTAGTATTACAAATTAAGTGTAAAAAAACAAGTAGGAAAAACATAACATTTTATTGAGGCCTAACCTACATAGACATAAAATTAACTATCATACTTACAAAGGAGATAAAACTACTTTCTCTTTTTTTTGGTATCACTACGACTACCGCCCATAACTTCTAGTTGTTGCTTGAGTTCAAGTAATTCATTATCAGGAACATAACGAATTTCTTCATGTTCAGCAGTATGTTCATGCACATTGAGGGTACATCCTTCAGGAAGTAAGGCTTTGGATACACGCAGTAATGTAATAAGTGCCCATGCTGGAACATCAACCACCTGCAAAACATGCCATTTTGAAATTTTATTTATTACCACAGATTCTAGATCAGATTATATAGTCTGTTGGGTTTCATCCCTGACTTTGGGTCTAATGTGCTGTAATAACTTTGTAGTAAGCTATTCTATTTACCTCAGTGTATTTAACCTCAGTGAATAAAATTAATTGGGTTTTCGACACAAAAATATATATTGTAACTTATTTTTTTTATGGTAGATAAGGTGAAAACGGGCAGATGGTCCACCTGATGGTAAGTGGCCACCATCGCCCATGGACATCGAGAAACGCATGCTTCGCATGCTGGTGGGTGCAAGCCTGTCGGGGAACAGATCCCCTACCACCAAGAGAACCCAGCACCCGGTTACCCCGCTGTTACGAGATGCTCTCCAAGTGGCAGAGGGGAATAATATTCTAACCCATCCCCTTACGGGTAATCACTTATTATTCACTCGTTTACCTTTTACACATTTAGATAATGTTAAAAAAAAGGAGTTGAATTTCATTACCATTATATCATCCTTTTATGATTCAAAGATATAAAAACAAGCAACTAAACTTAGTTTTATCTAGATCAGTTTGTGTAGTTCATATTTGTTTCAAAAAAAAATTACCAGTAGTCTAAAAAGATTATGCTGCCTTAAGGTAATTGAATAATAGATGTTATTTAATTATAAATACCTGCACATTTCTCTCATATACATTTAAATGGTATTCAGATTCTACAGCTGTGCTTCCTGGTTTGTACCTCTGGATCTTAAGCTGCTGTGCTGGAGTTGCCCAACTACAAAAAAGATTATATTTGAAATGGATAGCAATATTATCTCATTGTAGTTATTTTTAAATTCATATATAGTATGTTTAATCGAACAAAATCAAAAACAACATTTTACAAAAATATGTTTTAAATGCTGTGGATGTTATTGTGTCCATGTCGCTAGTTGGATCGACACTACAGAATCTTTCCCTATCCTACTTGTTTTATGACAGTTAAGGGGCAAACAAGCAAATGGTCCACCTGATGGTAAGTAGCCACCGTCACTCATGGACACCAGACTTACAAGTGTCTAATCTCCAAATTTGTATGACAATAACTGCAAAAAGCAAGTTTAGCTTTTTACATTTTTTATAACGTACAGTCGACATTTTACGTTTAATGGAAGTAATGATTTCATCTTGTAATTTTATTAACATAGCCAGTTTTTATCTCAAATCTTGTAGCTTATTTACTTAATACTATCCATTTAAAGTTTGATGCAGCAAACTTGACAAGCAAACTGAACAAGATAAAATAAAGAAAATAATCAAAATTATGCAGTTATAAAAAAATTGGAAAATAATGAGCTATTCAGGAACAACTATGCAATAAATATGATAAACAATAAGTTTAAGATGATATAGTTTAGAGTACAAGAAATCTGTTTCTATTACAGAAGTCCAAAAACTCTATGTTACTCTCCACTTGCCGTTATTTACTACCCATAATTCGCTAACTTTAGTCATGCAAAGATGATGGATAATTCAAAATTATTTTCTATATCTATAACATCATTTTATCTGAAAATTTAACCATTTCTGCAATTTTTTTCTTTAGTTGGATACCTTTCAACATTTATTTCAACTATAAATTATTTTTATAGCGTGCATATTGAACAGCTATCATAGCTATGGGTGGTTTTCAAGTAAAACCCTAGCTTGGTTTAAAGACATTTTGTTACTTGTAAATCAGAGCTATATCAGGGTAAGAGTACCCATAAACGGATGATATGCTTTCCAGTATAGTATGAATTCATTTACCTCGTTTAGTAACAAACTTTATAAAATTTAATTACTGATCATCTTCTTTTGTTAAAGATAGTTCAAAAACTAATTAAGATAAAACTTGACATTTGAAATCAGTTAGGCACCTCACTAAGTACCTAAGTACTTATTAAGTGGATATAAAAGATACCCACATTCAATATCAGGGTTTATAACTATAAAACCTTATTTACTATAAATTAGATATATCTCACAGTTCTCCGGTAAAATTTGTTTTGTAAGTATAGTTACATTTTAGGATTAAATATGCAATATTGTTTAATTTAAAAAATTAAAAATAATATTCACCATTCTTCTACCTCTATTCCCATTATTTCTGCATATCTATGTATTTCTTTTTGACAAGACTCTAGCAGAGCATAATCATAACCTTTTAACTGAAAGTTCAAACAGTCATACACAGGCTCATCTGGTTGCAAACTCTACAAAGAAAAACACATTGAGAAGCACATAATCAATCTTATTAGGTGATTGTTTAAAGTGGTAATAAAGTAAAAAAACAGTTGCTGGTCATTTGCTAAGTAGATGAATAAAATAAGTTAATTGTCCACCAATCAGACAAATAAAATGATCTGAATACTTCTTTACCATAGTGATGCCATTGTATCTTGAAAACTACGATTGGGAGTTGAGACAGTCGATATTCTGATTTCTTAGGTGGATTTCATACATACACTATTATAAAGATATGTCATTATCTGCTAAACAGACAAATAAAATAATTTATCCTCTAAATAGATAAAAATATATTTATTTTAATAATTCATCATTAGCAGACTTACAATTAAATAATCTGGCTCATACAAATCACTTTTGTTTCGGCGGCTTTGTAATGTTATCGTCGAAAGCGGAGTAAATTTTCTAGGCTTCACAAATCGATTCAATTTTGCCTGTAATATCATATAAATTTTCAATTTATTTTATAGACAAAATGTATTCTTTCATTATTTTAAGTTGCTTTATTATATTATTATAAAATATAACCTACCAAATTTAAAAGCTTTGTTGCAAACATTTTTTCAATTTGCTAAGAGCTAACCAAATTTAACAATAACATCCACAACAAAGATGATAATCAAAGATTATATATAGATGATAATACAGATATGAGATAATCAAAGATGATATTATGAACAATAATGATCAATACATAATGATATCAATCAAGAGATATGAAAATCCGAGAGAGAGAGAGTTTAAGTTTAATGGCTTTTAGGCGTGCCAGTTGAGCACATTTAACTCCGCCAATGTCACGTGAAATAGAGAAAGCAGGTATAGAGACAATGTTCGGTAGAAAAGAATTTTACACATTAACTGGTTTTTCCAAGCTCTAAAAATAGGTGGATTTTTTATTGTTAGTAAACCTAAAACCAAAAAAAAAAAAAAAAATTTAATCACACAATGAAGTACACAGATACAAAATAAAAGAAAAATAGGACAAATAAATTGATTAGTTTTTATAGCTTAATATTATTAATTTTGATATATTTACATAAGAATGTACATAATGGACTAAACACATACATTAACAAACATTTAACACTTAATGGGCGGGGGACTTTACGTGGGAGAACGTCATAGAGAGGGTGTAAAAGTTTAGGACAATTAAATAAAATGTGCGAGGCAGAACCTTCGTCAAGGCCGCATTCACACAGCGAGTGATCCCTAACTCTGATCTTAGCCAAGTGCACAGGTGTACATGCATGTCCGAGACGTAGACGGCATATTGTAGAGGTAATCCATCGATCAGTATATCTTTGAGAGAAAAACCACGGCCGTCGGGGTATTTCGGTTTGGATGGATGCATAATATTTGCCTTTGGTTGATTTTGATGATTCCCAATGCTCATTCCACAGTTGATCTAAATGAGTTTTCGCAAGGCAACAGAGGTCCTGAGACAAATTAGAGTAATGCTCAAGAGTACCACATTGGGTTGCTATTTTAGCACATGAATCCGCAGTTTCGTTACCTCTAATGCCTGAATGGCTAGGGATCCAGGCTAAATGGATTATGAGTCCTTTTTGATGACATGAATACAAAGCTTCACGAATCTTCAAAATGATGCAATATCTTGATTTACTACGAAACGGGTTTTGTTTAATAGCCATCAGACAGCTAAGTGAGTCAGTCAAAATAACAGTTTGCATTACATTATGGGATAGGGAGAAAATAATAGCCTCATACAGTGCGACAGCCTCGCCTGTAAACACAGATGATTGGGGAGGACACTTGAATTGCAATATTGTTTTGTATTTGGGAATCCAGCAGGCAGCACCAACATTACCATTTGGGGATAATTTAGAGGCATCAGTAAAAATTAATAAGTGATTTGACCAATTTTGATGAATTATTGCTTGTAAATTAGAATTGCAATCAGGGGCACCTTTGGTTAAACCTAGATCTGTTATTATGTCAGGAGAGTATACAAGTGCTTTAAAAGTAATTGTGTATAAAGGATTTTTTGGAAAAGTTGTAAGGGGGTGCGGGAGCTTAGTAAGCCTTAGAAAACTGTCTAATATAAAGGAAATGGGTTTACTAGCAGGACAAAGTTGAGATAATAAGGTCAGGCGGCTCCAAAGTGGATGCGATGATAATTGTAAAGATTTGGCTATGAAACGATCACACAAGTATTGCCGGCGTATAGGAAGTGGAGGATCGACACATTCAACCTGAAGCGCATTAACTGGGGAAGACTTCATTGCCCCTAAGATTATTCTGAGGCATTTATATTGTAACTTGTTTAATTTTTCGTTAGGTGCTTTATTAAAAGGGTCTAATACAAACAAACCATAATCAATGTGACTGCGGACAATAGCATTGTACAGCAGTTTTTGAGTATAGGGGTGCGCGCCCCACCAAACACCAGACACAGCACGCATTACATTGATGCCACTTTCACATTTCTGTTTGATGTAATCTATATGAGAAATTCCGTTCAGTTTGTTATCGAGAATAACACCTAAAAATTTAACTTTATTTACAAGTTCAATGTGTTGATCCTCAAATGAAAACATAAACTCTGGAATAACCCGCTTTTTGGTAAAAACAACTGCCTGGCATTTAGATACTGACAAAGAAAGTCCATGATCAGAAAGCCACAGGCCTAGATAGTGCAAAGCAGAGTTAATCCGAAAATGTATGTCCTCTACTGAATTTGAACTGTAATAGAGGGCAATGTCATCAGCATATTGAAGAATATTACAAAAGTTTTTGACAGACAATTCAAGATCGCTAGTATATAAACTATATAGTAATGGGCTTAAAACTGACCCTTGGGGAATTCCCCTCCAGACAGTTCTTGGGGAAGTAGTAAGAAGAGGATGTTTGACGGTTATGCTTCTTCCTGAAAGAAGATTACCTATGAAATGGCACAGCTTCGGCGGTAAACTCAGCTGATGCATTTTCTGCCTGAGCAACGGAAGAAGGACATTGTCATATGCTGAAGAAACATCCAGGAAAACACCCACCAAATACTCTCCCTTAGCAAAGGCGATTCGAATGTCTGTCGTTAAGATGCTGAGACTATCTATAGTACTGAATCCCTTCCGAAAGCCAAACTGGGAGGGAGCCAGAATATTCCTGCTTTCCACTACCCACTCCAAACGATTTTTAATAAGGTGTTCAGTGACCTTAGCTACTGTGGATGCCAGAGCAATAGGTCTGTATGAATCTGGGTCAGAAGGACATTTTCTGGGCTTAAGGATAGGAATGACAACTTGGGTTTTCCAAGACTCTGGTATATGGTTATATTTAAATATTAAATTTACTAAGTTTAAAAAATATAGTTTAGCCTTATGATTAAGTTTATAAAGAAAGGAGTAAGGGATGCCATCTTGCCCTGGAGAAGTATCTTTAACGCTACTTAGCACATATGTAAGTTCAGAGAAAGAGAAGGGGGCATCCATGTCAACTATGCTACAAATTGGGGGAAGTATTAAAAACTGTTCCTCCTCAGGAACAAAAGGAGGAGCTAACCTATCCGCAAAATGGTTAAGCCATTCTAAAGGATTATTAGATTTAGGACTTTCAATACAATTAAAAGAACGCCGGAATCTCTTAACATTAGACCATACTAAGGGGGATGGAGTACGAGGGTCTAAAGATTCACAGAAATTTATCCACCCGCATCGTTTCTTTTTAATAATAAGTTTTTTAAAAAGGGCATCTTTTTGCCGGTACACCAAGAAGTTTTCTTCTGTCATGTTCATTGAGTATGATTGCTCTGCAGTAAATCTCTGATTGTAAGAATCAGTGCATTCTTGGTCCCACCAAGGATTAGGGGGTAATTTTCGCCGTGTGGAATTTTTAGCAGGAACATAAAGGTCAGCTGAGTTTACAATAACGGCTATAAACTGTTCATAGTAAAAATCGACACTGTTATCATCCACAAGACTAGGAAGTGAGTTAATCATATCATCAACAAGTTCAGCATAGTCTATCCACTTAGCATTTTTTAAGTTATACTTTAAAATTGGACTAGAAATGACAGAAGGTAATGTTCTATTGTTTAGGCCTAAGAGAATAGGGAAGTGATCACTTCCGCATGTAGAAGGAAGTACTTGCCATGAAAGTTGAGAAGCAAGAGATGGTGACGAAATAGTTAGGTCCACTGCAGTCATGGGATTCTGATATGGATTGACCCTACGTGTAGGGGAGCAATCGTTAAGGATGCAGAGTCCTAGCTCATCAATAATGTCCAACAGTCGCAAGGCAAAACCATCAGAGTAATGGCAGCCCCACAAAGTATGGTGGGCATTAAGGTCACCCATAATTAATAAAGGATCAGGTAAAGATGAGAAGAGAGAATGTAACTCAGGTATGAGTGAAGATGAAGGGTGGGGGATATACAGAGATAGAAAAGAGATGTTAAAAGCTCTCACAGCAACAGCATTAATCTGTTCACAGTGAGGAGGAAGGGAAATAAAAGAATAAGGAGTGGAGTGACGTATTAAAACGGCACATCCAGCAAACCCATCACTCCTGTCATCCCGCAGGCAGGCAAAACCCGGAACCCTAAATCGAGATCCAGGTCCCAACCTTGTCTCCGAGATGGCAACAACAACAGGTTTATGTGAGTTTATTAAAGTGAGTAATTCATGTTTTTTGGGACGGATACTATTGCAATTCCATTGCAGAAATCTGGCTTGGGCCATTTTTGAGTATTTCAAAAATGTGTTTTAAGTTTTTGGCAACGTTGGACGGTAAAGGCATTTCATCACATGCAGATATAATACTGACAAGTACTTCAGTCAGAGAAACTAGTAAGTTTGCATGATTGTTAGGTATATTATTGGAGTTATCATCAAGAGCACAGCCATTGGGAAGGGTAGAAGCAGGAGAACACACAATCTCCTGGAGGGCTTGTCTATCATACCCCTTAGCTGGAGGAGCTCTGGGGCGGGGAGAACGGTAAACTGTCTGTCTGTATGATTTGTTAGGTAGTGAATGTTGTGGGGGTGATACAACATAGGGGGGAGGATTAGTACTTGGGGATGCAAACATCTCCTTGGCTACATTAGCATAAGATCTATGGAGTGTGGGGAAACGGGAAGCTGCTTCCATATATGATATATTGTCCTGGGACATCACAATTTTGATACTCTGCTGCCTTGAATATTCTGGACACTCCTTACTAGTGGAAAAATGTCTGTTGGAGCAATACAAGCATGTTGAGTTTTGCTCTGATATGGAACATGAATCCCCAGTATGTGGCTGAGAACACCTGTAGCACCTTGGCTGCGATCGACACTGAGATTTTACATGGCCAAATCGACAACAGTTCATACACTGGATAGTGGGTAACTTGTAAGGAACTACAGATAAGGATGAGTAAAATACAAATACTCTTTCTGGAAGCATTTGCCCCCGAAAGGTTACTGCAACTGACTGGGTTGGTACCCATGTTACATTCCCCTCTGTAATAATTTTGCGGTTTAATCTCCTAGCTTTGAGCACTTCACCACATCCTGTAGGGAGTTCAACAGAGCTGGCAAACAACTCCATTGACCAATCCACAGGCACACCCTTGACCAAACCCATACGGGTAACATTAAATGTGGGAATTACCGCTTTATATTTTGATATTCTTAATATGGGATTAATAAGGAAATCGTTTGCAGCCTTGGCCGACGTAAATTCCACTGAGATTTTATTACGTCCAATGTTTTTAACACCACCACCAGTTATACCTACAAATTTATTGGTGTGCAAGAATTGGCCAAATTTAATTGCACGGATTGATGTACCAGCGGCAGGATCTGGAGTGTCACGAGACACGTAAACAATAAAAGGTCCCTTGTCATCGTCATAGTAATACTTCGGTCCGTCAGTCATAGAGGGGTGGACAAAAATATTATTAATTGATGGAGTTGCAGAGGAAGGATCGACTATAGTTTTTTTTGCCGCATTATTTAGATCGGGATCATCTCCATGACGCTTACGAGATGAGCTTTGAGAAGCCAAATCAACTTCGATCAAATTTTGGCCCCCGGGGTCAGGCGGTTCCGACCCCATTTTTATGGCTTACTTATAAATAAAACAACACTTACCACTACCAAATATGTTAGTAATCCAAATATATGTTAGTATAACCCCACACCACCTATTAAAAGTTAAAAACAAAACAGAAAGATTTCAAACACTGCGTTCACCATAAACAGCGCAAGGCGAAAAAAACTATGAAAATCCGGCTTAGTTTTTGGTTTTGTCTATAGCTGTTAGCTGTTAGCCAGTTGAGCACATTTAACTCTGCCAAAGTCACGTGCAATAGAGAAGGCAGGTATAGAGACAATGTTCGGTAGAGACGATAATTTTACAAATTACTTTATTGTTAGTAAACCTAGAACCACAAATAACCTAACCTAAATACATAAATAAATTGATTAGACGCAATGCCATTTGCCAAATTCGCTTGTGACATTGACAATAGGATAGCTACTAAGTAATTTCAGGTGTGAATCGATTTTTTATATCGATTTATATTTTCGATCAATACATTATTTTTTAATATTTTATCTCATTTTTAAATAAATTGGAAAAATAAGAAGAGCAGGTAATTCATTCTTTTTTCTGGTAGAGAAATGAAAATGGAGAAACCTACGTGTAATCTCTAAGAACATCTTGTTATACATGTAATAAAGTAGTTAATTTGTAAAATATATAAAATATCTTCTCACATATATTTAGTAATCGTAACATGCCTCGTACAATGTTTAAAATTCATCATTTTCGCCATCATTTTAAACCCGATTTGGTGGATTGGATTTATTTATTACCAACCAAAATGTAGTCTGTGGTGTGATAAATGATTAACTGAGATATCTTTGACTGTGATGTCAAAGCGTCAAATGAAAAGGTTAGCAAGGACTTCGAAAATTTATAGTTCATTTGAGTTAATTTGTTGAGCTAGAAATAAATGGTGAATCTATAAAATATTATTAATTTTAAGAGGATGGCGTCAACGGGCAGCACACCTTTCCCCAAGTGGCAATTAGCTATCTTGCTCGGTGCTCCCTTGGCTATCGGTTTAGGTTACCTTTATCTAAGAAATAGATTAGAGGATCCCGAAAAGAAGAAAGTTGCTGAATTGAAGGCAAAAACAACTATTTCTTTAGATAATGAAGATAACGCCAAAGCTGCAGAAAGTGCTATTGACCGTGCCATGAAATTAAAGGGAGCCGGAAACCGAGCCTTCCATGCAGGTGAATATGATAAAGCAATCGCTTTGTACAATGAAGCTATTGAGGCATGTCCTCCTGACCGTCCCGTCGATTTAGCTACGTTTTATCAAAATCGTTCTGCTTGTTATGAAAAGCGCGAGATGTGGGAACAAGTCAAAGAAGATTGTACGTTTGCATTGAAACTGAATGAAAAATACGTTAAAGCTTTTCTTCGTAGGTCTCGAGCCGCTGAAAAGAGTGGTGATCTTGTTCTAGCTTTGGAAGATGTAACTTCTGCGTGCATTTTAGAAAGGTTTCAAGTGCAGAGTTCTCTTGTGAATGCTGATCGCATACTTAAAGCCCTCGGCCGACAACACGCTCGCGAAGCTCTTGCTATGAGACAGCCAGTAATGCCATCCAAACATTTCATTAAAACATATTTTTCTGCATTTTCCGAGGATCCCATTTCAAAAATTAATGTTGATCAAGATTCTGTTAGTGGTTTTGCTAAAGCGAAACTTGCTCTAGATTCCCAAGACTATGAGGAAGTGGTAAAAGCTTGTACTGAAGAATTTAATTCTGATGGCAAGTTTAAATATGAAGCCTTACTACTGAGAGCTACA
This sequence comes from Limenitis camilla, assembly GCA_905147385.1. Taxonomy (NCBI): domain Eukaryota; kingdom Metazoa; phylum Arthropoda; class Insecta; order Lepidoptera; family Nymphalidae; genus Limenitis; species Limenitis camilla. The sequence continues at coordinate 6,314,413 of LR990234.1, read as the reverse complement.
TTTTATCTTTTACTTGGAAGGCATGATGAAGCTCAGGTTGATCTAGCTGAAGTTATTAATAGTGATGCACCAATTAAGGTAAGAGTGAATGCTCTTATTAAACGTGCTTCACTATTTACCCAGTTGGAAAACACTGAGCAGTGCTTGGAAGATTTTGCAAATGCTGCTAAGTTGGACCCTAATAACTCGGACATTTATCATCACCGTGGTCAAGTATATCTATTATTAGAGAGGATGGATGAGGCAACTGCAGAATTTGCAAAGGCTGTTGAATTAAATCCTGACTTTTCAATCGCTTACATTCAGAAGTGTTATGCTGACTACAGACATGCTCAATTGCACAAAAATATTGGAGCACTGACTCAGGTTAGAGCTGACTTTGAAAAAGCTTTAGAAAGATTTCCTAGGTGTGCAGAGGTTTACATTTTGTATGCTCAAGTGTTATCGGATCAACAAGAGTGGGGTCGCGCAGAGGCCTTATTTGAATCAGCACTTGCTGTTGATCCTAGCAATGCAACCTTGTATGTTCATAAAGGACTTGTACAGTTACAAAAGAGTACAGATTTTGATAAAGCTGTCAAATTGATTAACAAAGCTATTGAAATTGATGACAAATGTGATTTTGCATATGAAACACTTGGGACAATTGAGGTCCAGAGGTAAGTCTAATTTATATTGTTTCAATACTAATCACAATTAGAATACAATTCCCTTATGCTGCTGGACCATGCGCTCATTTGTTAACTTAACTGTTTAAAAAAAGGATGGTTTATTGTATGTCAAAGGCTATTTTATTATATCATTAAATTATCTGTATCACAAAACCTTGTGATTTTGGTTAAGTGAAAAATAAGATAAAGGTTATCACTTGATATTTGACTCCGCTATCTAGTATGTATCATGTACACATAATATCTTTACATGCTATATTGGCAGACTTCAATGAATTTTGAAAAGGGCATAATTTAATATTTTACTAACTTAATAAAAATTTATTTATATGATTTTTTTAAATTGTTAGCTTTATTTATTTTTACACATGAGCCTAATTATATTCTGCTCTATTTCATTTGTGTAATATACAATATAAATAAAAGTATTTATTATCTATTTGTTTATTAAAATATTAAATTAATTTAATGATTTTACAAAAAAATCTCTTAAAAAAGTTCCTCTCAGAAAAAATGTAAGTGGTAAATTATTATAAAGCTGTATTTATGCTATTATTAACATTTTTACTGTTTTGATATTTCAGAGGCAACTTACGGCGGTCATTAGAACTATTTGAAAAAGCTATTGCACTAGCAAAGACTGAACAAGAAATGACCCACTTGTTCTCTCTAAAAGATGCTGCAGCTGCACAACTGAAGGTTTCAGAGCGCTGGGGATTGGATTGGACTGTCAGTTAAACATGACCTACAATCTGCATTGTAAACAACGAGAACCAAATCCAGTAATGTTATGATACGTCCAAGAAGGTTGGAACATTTATTCATTGATATTATTTAATTGGTACAATTAAATTTAAAGAAAATTAACTTGTTTAGAATTAGCTGAATATGAAAAGGCTATCCTGTTCCAATCAATATGGCAACCCTATTAAAATAACCCGTGCCACAATTCCAAAATTTTTATTAAAGTATTAAAATATGGATTTCATTGTAGACTGTGTGAAAGCTAATTGTATTATAATTAATATTGAAGGTTTTTATTGGATGTGATGTTATATAACTAAATCAAGTATATAAATGTGTTGTAACATTTGGTGTGTATCACTTCTTTATTGGAATATTAAATCTCGTTGTGATAAATTAGTGTTGTATTGCTGTCAAGAGCTAAGCCGTCGCCAACTCGTCGCTTTCCTACGCTTGCTTTAAATTGTGATTTTGCGTATGACCAATTTTTAGCCATTTTGTGTATATATGGCATTTTTGCATCATAATAAAAATATTTATTACATTACATTATATAATATAAATATTATATTAAGGAATCAATGCATTAGCTTGATCTAATTCATTAATTACTTTATCTAAAACATTCATTTTCAAAATATCTTTTATAAATTAAACACATATATTTGTGATTTATAATAAGGTAAGGTAAAATTTACAAGTGTTTTTGTCAAAATGTCCTACCAAAAATATGTATTCTTGTTAACTAATTTTTATAATAAATTTTCTCAATTTTTTTTAATATGTGGTGTGTGTAAGTTGTTTGTTATTATGCTTATATTTCATCACACATTAATCAGTGTAGTTATGTTTAAACATTTGTTTAAAATTACTTAAAATCATTGTATAGGATTTACTTCATATTGAAGTCCTACAATTTAAAGTATTAAAGAAATTGCATTTTATTTAAAGTATGACTTTCAGTAACGAAACTTAATAGTTTCCCAAGTCGAAGTAGTCCCAAAAGATAGCTTTAGTTCTAAATTACACTTGTTTTTATTTAATATTTTTTTTAGTAAGTTACATAAACGCAGAGTCCACAGATTAGTGATATTGACACTGTAATGCACAGAAAGTGGATAGAGCCTTTGCCAGATTCTCCTTGTTACTTAAATTATTTTAAATATTAGAGCAAAAGGTATTTGTGCCACACTTTGAGGTTTATGTAACAGACTAAAGCAGTACTTTAAAAAAATAAAACTTTATGTTTATATATTCGACACTGCCAATGATTGCATAGTGTAAGTATAGTAAATTCCATGTTTAGAAAACCACTCAATGTGTAAAGATTTGGTTGTGAAAAAAACCTCAGTGTAGTCGTTGTATTGCCATGGTGTCAACCCGCATGAGGAAGAAAGTAATCTGATGGCACTCTAAATTGTATTATTATTTTTCTGAAGGGTATTTTGAACAGAACATGACGAATAATCCTTGTAAGCATTTTCTAAACCATATCATCATCTATGTGTTTACTTTCTAAATTATATGTATATCACTATCTACATAATATTAGGGTTAATATAATGATGCTTGTAGATATTTGCCGATTCCCAAAAAAATTGTAAAGTTCTGTTTATATATAGCTTTAAATTCCTGACAAAACCATAGAAAAGGTTGCCATTATTTAAATTATATGGTTATGAGTACTCATAGCTCCTATAGGTGTGTATAGTCTATTTTAAATATCTCCTCAATTGTATATATTATAACAATGTGTACGAGTGGAATTGTTTTGATATTTAGTTTGCCGGGTCCAAGTTTGTGAAGAGATATCGAAATTAAAATAAAATGTTTATTGTATGTGATGCGTTATAGCGATGAGTTGAGTGAGCGGTGGTGCGATTGCACGTGCTGGTGCATCTACACCCGATCCCTATTCAGATAAGAGTAGTAAATTTAATTAAAGCAATAACTATTATTTCTTAAAGCTTGTTTTGCTTTAAAATGCTTAATTTTGCAATATTATAATATTGTCCTCTTATAGCAATTGGCGGTAACTCATAAACATCAATATTAAGTTATTTATACCATCGTCGTCTAGCTTAATACGTTCTGAAGTAAAACCCCCATAATAAAATTAATCATCTTTAAGGTGACATTAAATTAATTTTCACATTTTTCAATTTACCAGAAATGTTTAAAACTGAGCTACCGCTTATTGTATTTTGAGGGTAGAATAGTTATTACACAATAGATATTTGTGAAATCCTAACCGTCGTATAGGGCAAGGTTTTAGATGCACCTCAAGATTATCGGTTTAGAATGCGAATTAGAATTATAGATTGCAGAAAAATGGTTCTACAAAAATTGTTACCTCACCGATAGTGAATAGTTATCAATTTATTAAAACTTCAAAATATAATGTTTTTTTTATTACTGCGTTTCTTCACGTATTATATTTTTTCTATAAGTACACGAATATATTATATACTAGCTGCACCCAGCGGTTTCACCCGCTATAATTTGTATAATTCACACTATATCATATAAATATAGCCTATGTGTTATTCTAATGTATAAGCTATATTATTGTAAAGTTTCATCAAAATCCATTCAGTAGTTTTTGCGTGAAAGGGTAGCAAACATGGTAGGGAGCCAGATTAAAATTCGGTCAATAATTTCCTCTCAAGTGAAAATTCGTATACTGCATAAGGGGTTAATATTATGATAACTCGTGACCGTCAGCTGCGATTCCGTGGGTGGGGCGAGCAGTGGCAGCTTCCCAAACATGTAAAAAAAAAATCTTTTTTCTGTCATTTCCTCCCATTTAAAAATTTCTCGGATTATAGTTTACCTGATTATAGTTTATCTTGAAGGAAAAATAAAGGCTCCTTGACCATGTAAAATTTTGATTTTTTTATAGCAAAATCCCAGTTACCATTTAAGTAGGTTTTTACAAACAGGAGTTTCGTGAGTTCGAATCAATCACTTATGCGTTTCACTAATTTTCGCTTGGGAGGGACTTTGTCATGAAAATCTGTCATTGGCTCCCGTACCAATACATCCATACATTCTTACAAACTTTCGTGTTTACAATATTAGTAGGATATATATATCTCGACTGTATCCTGCCAGTACCCATCACTGAGGTACTGATGGTCCCAAGCCCATGCAAAAAAGGAGGGCCTATCGATGGGCTAACCACCTATCATGGCGAACACAAGGTTAAGAAATCCTTCACTATCGCAAATAATAAAACAAAGTATTTAAAATTTGGAACATGGAATGTCCAAACAATGCTGAAAATTGGGAAAACTGAAGAAGTAGCGCAAGTACTAAAAAAATATAAACTGGATCTGATAGCTCTGCAAGAGATAAGATGGGGAGGCTCTGGCCAGACTAAGGAATGTGAATACACTATATATCACAGTGGCGCAGAAGTACAAAGACACTTAGGTACAGGATTTATTGTGAGCAAGTGCATAGCTGGAAGTGTACTAGGCTTTGAGGATATAAGCGAGCGACTGTGCAATCTGAGGATCAAAGGCAGGCTGTATAATACAACTTTCATCTGCGCGCATGCTCCAATAGAGGATGCAGAGCAAGATAAGAAAGAACGGTTCTATGAAGAAATTTGTAAGGCATGTGATTCTGTGCCAAAGTATGATCAGCTTGTTGTGCTAGGAGACTTTAATGCCCAAATCGGAAAAGAGGGAATATGTGCAGAAGTAATTGGCCAAGAGTCACTACACTGCCATACCAATGACAACGGTGAAAAATTATGTTTTTTTGCTATCGCTAACAATATGTACATTGCAAGTACAAAGTTCCCACATAAGAATATCCACAAGGCAACATGGAGAGTTCCAGGAAGAGACCTGCACACACAAATAGATCACATACTTATTAGCAAGAGAAGGCTCACCAATGTACTAGATGTACGCTCATACAAAGGAGCTAACTGTGATTCCGATCATTTCCTCGTTATTGCAACTATAAAATTCAAAACTTGTAATGTACAAAACAACAAAGGGGAGAAAAGGATGAAATGGAGCACAGAAAAGTTTAAATGTCCCGAGACCCGTGAAAACTTTAAAAAAGAAGTGGAATCGTAGCTCAACGCAGTCTCTATGGAGAATAATATTAACAAAGAATGGGAGGCTATCAAACAGGGCGTAACAAAAAGTGCCAGGGCTATATTGGGAGAGTTTCAAAAAAGCAGAAAAGAGATATGGTATGATCAGGAATGTAAAGAGCTCCTAAATAAAAAAAATGAAGCAAGACTGAAGATGCTGCAGAATGACACTGAAGAAAATAAGACCAACATATATATACCAAATACAGACATGCCAGAAAAATCAGCGGGAAAGAGGCCAGAAAGAAAAAGAGAAGACTTGAAAATAAAAGGGTCCAAGAAATAGAAGTAATGAAAAGGCGAAACTCCTCTAGGGCTTTCTACAAGAGGGTAAATGAACTACGTACAGGCTACCAACCCAGAGCTTGCACACTGAAGGACAGCTCTGGAAAATTTTTATCAGACAAGCAGGATATAATTCTCAGATGACGCGAACATTTCCAACAGTTGCTGAACGCATGCCCCATAAATAATACAGAAGCACCCTTATATTATGATGTAGAGGAAGAGCTGCCAAGGCCAACTCTCACTGAAGTCAGTAGATGCACTAAAAATTTGAAAAACAATAAGGCATCAGGAATGGATAATATTACGGCGGAGCTATTGAAAAATGGTGGTCCAGCTTTAGAGAAAAGGCTCTATCAGTTAATTCAGAAGATATGGGAACAAGAAGAGATACCACAAGAATGGCAGACAGGAGTGATAACACCAATATTCAAAAAGGGAGACAAAAAAGTATGTTCCAACTATAGAGGCATAACAGTGTTATCCACAGCTTACAAGATATTCTCTGGAGTCTTATGTTGGAGGCTAATGCAATACACTGAGAACATCCTAGGTGAATACCAGTGTGGCTTCCGTCCTAACCGCTCCGACACGGACCAGATACACTTGATGAGACAAACACTGGAAAAGTCATATATATACAACATCGATCTGCACCACATGTTTATAGACTTCAAGCAAGCCTTTTAAGTAGTATGCTTAAACTCGGAATACCAAGTAAGCTGGTCCGTTTGACTGAGGCAACGTTAAGAGATACCAAAAGTTGTGTGGCAATACAGAATGAACTTTCCGAAACTTTTTAAATCAGGACAGGAGTGAAACAGGGTGATGCGCTATCTGCTATGATATTTAACTTACTTCTAGAAGCAGTAACACAAGATCTTGACCTCAAAGGCCTAATCAACTATAATACCACTCAAATGGCAGCATATGCTGATGACATAGTCATAACAAGCCGGCTACAGAGCAGTATGATAAGTCACAGTGGTAAATTAGAAAAGGAAGCAGATAAATATGGTCTACAGGTCAATGCAGCCAAAACACAATATCTTGCAACTAGCCGTCAGCCTAGGCCACCTCGGAATGTCCATGTCTGTGACAAAATCATAACTGGTGTTACCAGCTTCAAGTATCTGGGCTCTAACCTCAACTCCCAAAACATAATGGAGGAAGAAATTAAGGCAAGAATAACTGCTGGCAACAAATGCTTTTATGCTTGCAAAAAAATGCTAGGCAGCAAATTTCTCACCTCCAAGTCCAAGATAGCAATCTATAAAACAATTATCCGACCAGTTGTGACATATGCCTGTGAAACATGGACACTCACACAAAAGGATGAAGAAAGATTAGCTCAGTTTGAGAGGCAAATTCTACGTAAAATCTTTGGGCCTATTTGGGAGGATGGCTCATTCCGTGCCAGGATGAACCATGAGCTAAATAGCTTAATCCTTAACGAGACAATTGTCCGATATAGTAAAGCACAGAGGTTAAGGTGGGCGGGCCACTTGGAGAGAATGAGCGATAGTAGAGCAGTAAAAGAAATCTTAGATTGGATCCCACAGCAGAAACGATCCAGGGGCAGACCAAGGAAATCATGGATTACCTGCTTGGAAGAAGATCTGAGACGTCTAGGGCAGCTTGATGGATGGAGGCGAACAGCTCAAGACCGTGCCAAGTGGCACAAAATAGTGGAGGAGGCCAAGACTCATACTGGGTTGTAGTGCCATAGGAAGTAAGTAAGTAAGTAATATATATCTCGACTAGACTCCGTCTGCGTCACATAAGAGGGAAAGGGTTAGAGGGGCGAGGACCTATAATACAATATTTCTAAATTTGCTGAAACTTTCTTTGTTTCATTGTCGTTTACGTAATACATGTTACCTAACCCAAAAGCAATAAATTTTCCCCATTTTTTCAACATTATTCATTGATGGTCCGTTGTATAGGTGGCCTATAAGCATGATGTTACCATAAAGCCATTTTCGATAGTTGAGCTATCCAACAATAAATAATTTTTCGATTTGAACCAGTAGTTCTCGAGATTAGCGCATTCAACCAAACAAAAAACTCTTTTACAATTTTACTTATATATGTCACCGTAAAATTGTCAACACCGTTAATATATCTCGCGATATTGCAAACTGTCAAAAGATTGTGAACTTTAACGTACTGCTTATAATTTAACGCATTAATTTTCGTTAGATTATAATCTATCGAAGTGAAACCTTCAAATCGTTAATCAGGATGAATTTAACATAGAGTTACAAAAATAAATAGTAAAAAAGTAGAATGGACAAAATATTTTCTTATAAACTTCTGTTACGTCTCCGGAGGAAAACCATATACTCGTCTTCATAGCTTTGCTCTAACACCCTTGATTTCTTGAAAAGCTTTTAAAAAAATCTTAACACTTCAGCAGACGGAAAAAACAATGTCACTTTGCGTCCTATTTTTTTTGCTCTTCAACTTAGAAGGCGCAATATTAACATAGTAAATGCACACTCGAAAATGTTTAAGAAATCGATCTTTTTCGAAAAGAATCGCCATCCATGCACTGCTAAAATATAAAGCTGATTATTTTTTTTTGCTTGAACGCGCTAATCTCAGGAACTACTCATCCGATTTGAAAAATTCTTTCAGTGTTAGATAGCCCATTTCTCGAGGAAGGCTGTAGGCCACGCTCGAAGTCGCGCGGTTCGACTAGTTATAGATAAAGCCGCCCTTATCAGTAGCCCAATATTACCTAAAATTGACTAATGAATCCCTAGCCGCAAAATTATTGTTGCCCTGAGTTATGGTATTTTAACTCTTATGAAAACAAGATTGATGATAGTACAATTGCAACTTAAATTGAATTGTAAGAACTCTCGGAGGCCATGAATTTATATTTTATATTAGTGTGTCTTTGTTTATTATTCATTCATAGAAGTTTTCAGTTATTGTGTTATAATGGAACCTGGAAAAGTATATTATTTGGAGAAGATCCTCTGCACACAAGGACATTGTTTCAATTTAACTATATAAAAATGGCGAGATTACGTTGTTCACTCACAACTCTATGTAACGGTGATTATGTAATTATTGTTCGTAGACTTTAATTTATTGAATTGTGTTACATTTAGAAGATTACTTATATTAAGAAGTAGTTTACAAATTTATGCTCATGCTCAGTTTGTTTTTTTGCTTGAACGCGCTAATCTCAGGAACTACTGGTCCTATATGGAAAATTCTTACAAGTGTTAGATATCCCATTTAGATTTATTAAAACTCAAGTGGCTCCCTATCCGACTTCGCAGGAATACTTGAGTACTTCATTTTATATACTATAGGGGCCCGTCCCGGCTTCGCACGGGTGGATAATTTTTTAACATTTTGGATCCCGCATTCTGTCGCTCCCTCTATCGCCGCGTTACTCGCTGCGCTGCGAGGCACCCACTCCGCGCCGGCGGCCCGTCTGGGACTATTTTTTATTTATCTTGATATATTTATTTCGTAATATCTTTTGACTGGAATGTCCGATTTCAATAATTCAAAAAGTAATTAACAGGTATTGAAACAGTCTTCATTACGAAATAATTTATTTGGATAAGAATTAATACAAAGTTATGGAAAACATGGTCTGATTTTGATAGGCATTTTTATCAACTTTTAAAATGTAAAAAAGTAGTTATAGTGACTTAACTACAATAGTTGGACATATGGTCTCGCGGAGTTTTTTGTAGATATTGATACGTTCTATAATATTGTAGAGCATTTTTTTGTTCTATCATCAATACTTTTCGCAGCGCATGCGATGAAAGATATTTTATGGCTAATTTTTTTGGACCTTGTGTTGGTTTTAGTGAGAATTTCTGGGGATCTCTAATTTTTTCTTGTAATAAATATAGCCTATGTTACTCAGGGATAATGTAGCTTTCTAATGGTGAAAGAGTTTTTGAAATCGGTCCAGTAGTTTTTATGTTTATTCGTTACATACAAAAATACAAAAATACAAAAATCCAAAAATACAAATCTTTCCTCTTTATAATATTAGTATAGATGTGCTGTTCAATGCTTCTAGATCTTTTTGCCGAAAAGAGCTGTTTGAGTTTCTTCGAGATACTTATATGTCACTTCAGTCACTTCGTTCTGACAATTTTCTGCTTAAAACTCCATCGTACTTCCAGTTACGTTATGAATTCTTTTATGGTCAAAGCAGTAATTCTTTGGAATACTCTTACAAGTTACAACTCATATTAGAAGAACTAAAACTTTGAATAGTTTCAAAGAACTATTAAAATTGCGTTATTTCATCGAACTTTTTATGAATGTATATTTAAGTTTATCATGTATCAGCTATTTTATTTCTTTTTTATTAGTGCACTTACTGTTTGTCAATAACCAACTCCTCCATCTCAAGGTTTCCTGAAGGAAATATTTAAGTGCGATAAGATCGTCTATTGAAATACTATATCTTTTCAACCGACTTCAAAAAAAAAGGAGGTTATCAATTCGGTTGTATTTTTTTACTGCGTAATTTTTCTTTGTGTTTATAGCATAAATGTGAGTTTTTATGTTTGTTACTCAATTACGCAAAAACGGCTTAACAGATTTCAATGAAATTTTTATCCCGGAAAAAATCAGAATTCCTGTGGCATAATAATAAAGTGTTTACAAGATATAGAAAATAAACATACACACAAAAAACTAATCTTAAACTTTAACTAAGAAGTAAAATTTGATTATTATACCTTTGTTATGTTGGTTTTTACAGTTCCGTACCTTAAAAGGAAAATAAGAACCCTTATAGGATCATTTCGTTGTCCGTCAAGATTCTTTTTCTCAGGATCGCGTAAAGGTATTTAGTTGAAATTGATATCAATTACTCAAGCCTGCGATCCCTTGCGGCTGTCAAACTTCTAAGTCCATGCATTGAAAAGATATGACCGTTAATGTGGTCACTCACATAATTATAAGGGAATGAAATTTAGCATGAAGTAAGGTCTCATAGCTCACTCAAAAAATTAACTTTTATAGATTTAGGTTTAGACGCATTATTTGAAGAATACGTGAAGTTATCAAGTTAAAATAATATTAAACATGTAAGTCTATAGTATCTTAAAACTGTGAAAAAATCAAACTTCTAATTGTAAGCAATAAAACTTCTAATTGTAAAAAATAAATATAGCCATTTATTCTTACGTGCTAACAACTAGTTTTTCTATAGGGCATTCCACATATGCGGACGTGAAAAAATTGATGTTTGCGATTTTAGTAATACATATTTGAATATGATATACAATATACCTCCCCTCAATAGAGAATAAAATATTAAAAAAATTTAAACTCTAGTTAAGTTTCTCTGTCTTAATCTTTCTGTTATTGAAATTTAAATCTAATTAATTTATTAAATTTTGAATTTTTAAAGTAAGGCACCTCTTCCAGTTAGACAAATTTTAAATTTTTCTTACGTTTAGTAAAATCACAAACATCGTCGTTTTTGTTGTCGTATCGTGTTAAATGAATCTAAAACTATATGGGGCGCGAATCCTAGCAACGACTGTTGACGATATGATAATATATTTTTATTAAATGACAACTTGTAAAATTGACTGCAAAAAAAGGAAGAGGTTCTATATTTGACAATATATATTTTATTAATATATGTTCACCGACTTTAAAATTGTTTTAGTGAAATAATTTTTAAATGCATTTTTTTAATGATATTTTTTATATTATTGTTTTAACTTTTAAGTTACTATAAATATGTCAATTGAAATACGCACTACGCAGTCGGTATTAAATGCCCCTAAATACTACTTTTGATAATATTTTAACCCACACACGAAAATAAAAATTTGTTAGTGTTTGTCCCTTTATTGAAATTGTACGGAACCATCAGAGCGCGGGTTCTACACTCGCACTTAGCCGAATTATTGTATAAAGAAGCTAAGAAAATGTATTGTCGGCAAATTTTTGTTTAATCTGATGTTGCATTGTATTTTTTCTCCACATTCTGTGGATTTCGTTGACTTATTTGACAACTAGCAGCCCTTCATGTCACTTGGAAAAAAATACATATCCCTGGCATTATGTTTATTTGTTAACATGAGCATTATATCATTGATTTCATTATGTTTTTTGGGTATCGCCAATGCTCTACTTTGTTTCAATTGTTCTTCCTCATATGAGAACTGGAATCATTGTGGAGGATACTTTGTGCAACCCTCTGTTGCCTTTAACAACAGCCGCCTTTATTTGACCAACTGTACCGAAGGTAACGTGAATGTAATAAATAAAAAAACTTTGGTTATTAATATTAAAATTTACTTGATAAAGTAAACTAAATTAGCTAGTAAAAAAGCATTTCTTTATTCATAAAACCATATCAACCTTTGCGACTTCATGCCCAAGATGCTCCGCTTCTATTGGCCTGAGCGTGATGATATATAGTCTAGAGCAATCCTCGCCATAATTGGGCTATCTAACACTGAAAGAATTTTTCAAATCAAGCAAACTAACAAACTCTTCAGGTTTTTGTAAAAATATGTATTTTTAAATACGAAGTTGCATCAGAATCTGATTTTAAGTTTGAAAAAAATTTAATTATGTAAAATCTGACTGTTGAAATTAATTTATAAATAAATTGTAAACGTAGAGAATTCAATGTGTTTTGTGAGATCCTGGACGGCGAGAGACAAGCACGCCTGGATTGTTCAACGTGGTTGCTATCAACTCGACAAAGAAGACCCTTTTCCAAGAGCTATGAATACGCCTGCCAGAGCTATGTCCTGTAAAATTGAAAGGTATGAGAAATTACGTACGTTTAACTTTTTTATAAATGAATGAGCAATTGACGGGCAGATATGTATCCTGATGTTAATGGTTGAGACCATAGTGTTTGCTTGACTTCGTGGGTTTTTGAGACCGACTGTCGGTCCTGAGCTTTTTTTTTATTGCAGTTGGGTGCAAACGAGCAGACGGCCCACCTGATGGTAAGTGGCCACTGTCGCCCATGGACATCGGCAATACAGGAGAGTGATTCTAGTTTTGGCGGGATGGGTGGGGGAGGGATAAGTCTGGCCCATATGCGACTCAACCGGAACTTGACAATGACACTTGGTGGTCAGATTCGCATGCTGGTGGTCGCAAGCCAGTCGATCAGATCCCCTACCACCAAGGGTGCTGGGTTACTCGCCTCTTACGAGTTGCTCTCTCAGCTGCAGAGGGGAATTGTATTCTAACCCGTCCCCTCACGGCATGTATGAATGATATGATTAATAGAAAATATTAATGCTCCATGGTTTATTTCAATTCTCATATTTAAGAATATTGAAGTAAAACTTAATCAATCTAAATATGAAATGGTTATAAAGATTTTGCAGTAAAAAAATTACTTAAGTTTTAATAGCTGTGTTGTAACAGCTTTTGCTCGCTGATTTATGCTATTATTTATGTTTTAAGGGTAAAAATGAGGTAATAAATTATCGAAATTTAATTGTTTTGGACATTAATACCTAAGCCAAAATAAGTAGTACTAAAGAATTTGATTTATGACTCACTGTGAACTTTTATCATTAGTCTTAAAAAGTAAAGTTCTACCTCATTATTATAAGCGTTTTCTTAAAAGTGAATCTGCGCCTAGTTCTTCTAGCATGTAAAATTTAATGTCCTTACAGGCTCTCGAATGCAGAATACAAGACATGTTTATGTAATGCAGATTGGTGCAACTCAGCGATTGTATTAAAAAATCCAATTTTCAAAAATCCTGTGTGTGTTATGCTAATTTACGCCTACTTCAGTACACTATAAGTTGAATCGTCACCTCAAAACATTTTACAAACTATAACCCGTAAGGGTTGGCGGCGGAAGTGATGAACTCTTTGTTTTTCATGATTCTGTATGACTTGTGTGGATTGCGATAAACGTTGACTTATAAGTTTGTTTAAGCAGCTTTCACTTAATCTTAGTTGCCAGCAACCTGTGTATTTCTACGAAAAGGATGGTAAGAAACGCGTGTTAGTGGGCCGCGTCCGCTAAGCCGCATACATCTTTTTTTGTAGACATGTGTCAATCTAAACCTACATAATTAGAAAAATATACCTTTTCCTTATTCCTAATAATTTTCATTCATAATTAAAATATCAAGAGCTAGGTTATTAAAATGAAAAGAGACATGTTTCATAAAATATTTATACACTTTAAAATTTTATACACTTTTTTTATATAAATTAGTCTATTTATAATACAAAAATAAAAATTGATAATGATTACAAAACGATTTATTTTTTGTATAATTAGATACCAAACGATGCATGTAAATTATTTTCTAATCCGTATATACGGATTAGCCAGCCTTATATAAATAAATATATATTGCTGGTGTGTATGTTTTGATGTTGACTTTACTTTTCTACTACACGCTTACAATAACTAAATATGGATTTACTATCTTTGAATACAAGAAATGTTTTTTTTTCTTACGTTTTAAATACCTAAAATTTTATTTAAACAGAATCCTTTATGTAATCACTCATAACTTTTCAATAAGTTCTAATAATTTCACGTAAACTTTTTTTATTATTGATCGTTACTTTTGTCATGTTTTTATATCATTTAATTTATCTTATGGCAAAAAAAATAATTTTCTCATATGTTTTTGGTTAACGTAAATAGTTTCTTGAAAAAGCGCGAGTTTCTTTTTACATTCCAACTTATTGTACTAGGTACATATAGGTAAATATTTATTATTATTAAATATTATCTCCTTAATATTAATTACTATATTTATTGAAGTTTATATATCTACTCACTGAGGTGGGATCTGTCATTATTCAAACGTTTTTCTATCACATTAGTAATTTGTATTATTAAGAAACAAATAAAATAGCCACATTGGTTTTGTCCTGAAAAATTAATTATAAAAATTGAATTGACAATATTTTCTCCATGCTAAGATGATAAATAGGTATGTTGTTAACATCGAATATAGATTTTTAAGCTTTGGTTAAAGTAAAATCTACTTTAGTAGATCATCGACTCGAAATTAGATGATTGGTAGGTACCTACGATAAAACGATAATGATGACGTATTAATAATATTATGTTCATCTAATTTCTTCGTTATTCACTAGGTCAATTCTCCAACAGATAGAATGGACATACTTGTTTCTGATTCAAAACAAAGCATTTATTTATCTATATTATCAAAAAAATTGTAAATAATGTTTTCCATTGAATTTTCTTCTAATAAATTTTTGAGCTTGGCTTGTCTTTTATATCGTGTTATAAAATCCTTGTTATGTTTAATATTACTCGTATAGTCGTTTTCATCAGCGTCCACGATACCTTTTCTGTATACCTCTACAGGGACTTCACTGCCATCACTTACATCGTATTTAATGCCCAAATCAGTTTCCTGTATCTCTATGGAACCAAGACCAGTATCTACCAACGATTTTAAATTTTGTGATCTACTAACTCTATTTTTTTCGGACTTCCCAGAATTTTTATTATATTTTTCCTTAATAGGATGTAAATGTTTCACCTCATTCGTTTCATTTGGTTTCGGAATATCGTTGGTCACTCCACTAACAGGCTTTAATTTAGATCCATAAGTTTTAACTTTTGAATGTCCTTGAATAATTAAGTACGTTGATCCAGGTTGGGTTTCGGTCGTTGAACTAACATCTTGAGAAGTTGCCATGGTTGTTGGTAATGGTGTTGTAAAACGCATGTGTAAATATGGGTCATGCGTATGTGACACTGACTGTTCATGAAGCAATTTATTCAAACTATTGGGATCTACATGAAAGTGTTCTCCAGAAGGTATTGGTGTACTCATTGTAAATTTAAAAGGTGGAGGTGGTTGCATTGTTTGCATTATTTCTAAATTCACAGAATCTTCAGTAAAAGGTTCTTTAAAAATATGAATATTATCTGATGCATGGGCGTATAAGTTATCTTCAGGTCTATTAGGGTCTGTCACCATAGGCATTGTTATCATGGGACCTAACATGCTAATTATATTGGGAATTGGTGTTGATATTGGCGTGGAATTAAATCTTTGAGTAAGTTTTCTTTCAGTAGTGGTTTCTGAGTAAACATTTGGTCTCTCTGTCGTAGTTTTAGGAGTTGTATCTGTAAAAATCTTAGTTTCTTTTATTTCATCTGTTGAAAGCGTTGGAGGAAGAACAGTTGGTAGGAAACCGGTTATTTCGTGTGAAATTGAAAATTGCTGAACAGGTGGAGGAGCTTCAGATAATATAGGTTTATAATATGAGAGAGGCTCTTTAATAAATTCAAAATTATGACTGTCAGTGTGTGAAATAACATTATGTGATTCATTAACGTCTTCAAAAGGTGTGGTAGGACCCCATCCCGCATAGTCGCTACTTACAGTATTGTTTGGTAAGTTCGTACTTTTATTGTCACCTATCCAGTTTTCTTTTACGGTTGATGATTGATAAATAAGATTTGCCTCTTGCAGTGCAAATGAAGTTATAAGTTCTGGTTTTGTTATAGATTCCATTGTCGTAATAGACAGATTAGGCAGAGAGGTATGCTGTGGTATATTTTCCTCTGATAAGATATACAAGGAGGGTTTATGTCCTGGCGGCGGCGGTGGAGGTGGGACAAGAATAGTCATTGGATAATGGTCACTGAATTTGTATGAGAAATCCTCATATTTTGGAGGAAATGTAGGAGGTCGCGGATGCCTTCTAATTGGTGGCGGTGGTCTTGAAGCAACACTGGGATTCCTTGAAGAAACTCCTAATACTAAAACTTCAGACTTTCTCTCTGGATATTTTTCGCGTTCAAGTCTACTTTCA
Organism: Limenitis camilla; assembly: GCA_905147385.1. Taxonomy (NCBI): domain Eukaryota; kingdom Metazoa; phylum Arthropoda; class Insecta; order Lepidoptera; family Nymphalidae; genus Limenitis; species Limenitis camilla. The sequence goes on along the minus strand of LR990234.1, from coordinate 6,297,788 downwards.
TCGGCCCAGTAATGAACTCTTTCAAGCACTGGCGGTTCGTAATCATACGTAGGATCATTACGAAGAGGATCTCCTCGCCCTGTTAATGGTTTCCACTGATCAAAATCCATTCGAGGAGAAAAAATTGAAGCAATCCCGCTAAGATTTAACTTATCTCCATCTGAAAATAGTAGAAATTAGTATAATATTAATTCAAATTCATCTTACGTTTAATATTTTTCAGAAATAAAAAAACACAGTGATAAATATTCAAATAAACATACTCGATATATTTGTAGACTCTTTATGTAATATTTCTAAATCATTGCTAGTGTCTGAAGTAGCTGACTGGAAACATAATATGAAGATTCCCAATAAAGTACTGCGGCTCTTTTTCTGTAAACAATAAAAATGAATTATTATTTATTTTTGTATTTTAGCTCTATATGATAAAATTGAAATACTTTCGATCCTCTCGATATTTTCGTGCAATTAGAGCGACAGTGGATTGCAGCCTTTTTTTGAGCACGGAACTTGCTCGTTAAAATACCGGGCGGTATTATAGGAATAAAGGCGGGCTTATTTAATATTATAACTCCTTGTTTTTGTATGCGAAATACATGACCTCGATCGCTTCTTATGGAAAAATTTATACATGGTACGTAATGACTGAAAATTCGTGTTAACGAACTGGCTCTCCTGCACTAAAGGTAATTACATTTATTAATGTAAGTCAAATTTCAAATATTTTTTTTAAAGAAATCATCTTTTGTCGTAGTAAAAACCTATAATAAACCGGTAGACGTTTAAAAATTAGAGGATGCCTTAAAAGATAACACATAGATACCATTTCAAACGATTTGCGAAATTTGTCGACGATTAAAAGTACTGACGGAATTCGTTTTACGTTAAATGTTGTGTCTGTTTTGGAGTATAACTTAGTTTTTGTTTAATAGTAATCGTTTCAGTCAATCAAAGATATTATTATAATTTAAAGTTGGCAATAAAATCAGTTTAAAAAAATTTTCCGTATTAAATTCCTATTACGTTTTTGTTGTGTCGTTTTAATATATCGTCATATTAACTTTTAATTTTGGGTGAGAACTACGAGTAAGTATTATTGAGGGAATCACTGGGAATAAAGAAGTAGTTCGCGAGCAAGTGTGTGAGTAAGTTAGTTGGTGGATGATTGTGTGCATGGTTTAAGGGCTAGATTGAGAAAGTAAATGCATGGATGATGATGAGTAGGTAAGTGAATGTGATAGAAGAAAGTGATCAAGTGCATGTAAGATCTACGAAGTGCTGGCTGGGCGAATGAATGGGAGAGTGTGCATGTAAAGATATATTTCTCGATCTCACATATATAAAACTAATTTTGAACGCACTTGCTCGTAAAGTGTAGTTTATTTCACTGTTCTTGTTAACAGCTCCATAACACACGAATGCTTTTACATTATATTACAGCACTCGTGCAGTAATGGATTTATATAAACGACTCGCGCGACATTGTTCGCTTATTTTTAATATTTTTTTCTTTGTTGATTTATATGGTTATTTTTTTCAGTACGTAATTAAAATATTTGATTACATTTTAGCAGGATAAAAAGTATTTTACTGATATGTAGGTATATACATAACAATAAAATGATCTACTTGAATATATAGGAAATGCGACTGGAACGTAGATTACCAGGATACATATGATGCGACCGCAGTGAAAGCTGCGCGTGCGCCGCATACCTAACATTAGATTTCATGACAGGAATAGGGGTCTGACGCTTTGCATCTAATTTTCCTTCCACCAAATATCTTTTCACTTTCTTATGTGACTGTCGGTGCCGAAATGTATAAGTTAATAGATGGGTGTCAAAAAAATTTCGCCTCAAATATTTACTATTATTAATGTCCATTAGGTAAACCAAAAACAATAATTACTTGAATAAAAAACTTGTTGCGCAAACTATAAATAATGTAATCACAAAACATTTTCGTCTCAGAAAGAAATTCCTATAGAACTCATGAATCTCGTCATTTGTTTACATTTTTAATATTAATATACAGTATATACATATATATAGCTGTTTGTGCTGATTCACTGACTGACTGATAGATCACCTCTCCTGTAAAATTTTGTATGAAAAAAATTTTTTTCACTCATGGTTTCGTATAGCGGACAAAAATTCATTCAGAGGAAAAACATGGAGAAAGCTGATGATTGAGACGGCGGAAGAGCACAGCCAGGATATTTAAGGAGGTGTTCGAACTAATATCATTCGAAACCTCATCCAATTGGCAATGAGCTGAAAAAAAATCCAAAATGGCGGATTTAAGATGGCGGCCCTACAAATTTAATCGGCGTCTATCTCAGAAAGTATACAAGATGGAAGATTGGTTTATTGTAAAAAGATGATCAGGGCCTTAAGGTCTATTTGATGAATAGAAAAAAAAATCAAGATGCCGGAATTTATTTTTCCATATAAGATATACCTATATGGGGAATATTGAAGAGACTACAAGTTGGAAACTATGCAAGACTTTGATACGGTTCATAGAAGAACTTTCATTTTGACAAATGATTTATCGAGGGTTTTAGAGATGGGTATGGAACACGGCCAGGTTATTAATGATAGATGGGCGCAACTCAAACAAAAAATACTCGAAATCTCATCTAATTGGCAGGGTACTGAAATAAAATTCCTAATTGTCAGATTCCGGATGGCGGTTTTGTAGAAAATGGTAGACAGTGGTAAAAGTAGTAGAACATGGTAGTCAGTGATTGGAAGAAGGTCTACTATTTTACGTTCATTAACTTCTACTGTGCACTGTCTGTATCTTACTTTTCTACTATCTATAGTTCTGTCTCTCTTTTACATTCCACTGTACTGTGCTCGATGGCATAGCTTTAGAACATGTAGGCAGTAAACAGTGGATAGATAAGATTCTGCCGCCGTCTACAACTCGCTACCTTTTTCTGCTACTTTCTAACACTGTCTACCATTTTCTACAAAACCGGAATCCGATAATTTGTTATTCACTATTTAATATTAAATATATTAAATTTATTCAAGCGCTATACTTAGTATATTATAAAGTATACTAAAAGTTCAAAATACCCAATCAAATAATTCAGATAACGGGGATTAATTAATATTGCGTAGAAGAGAAAGAGGAAGGTTGCGCAAACAAAAGAAATATTCTCGTACCTATACCTAACTAATAAATAAAGTTTAAAAAGCTATAATTATTTTTTTTAGTAATAATTTATTTTCTTATTTCGTCCTTTTTAGACCACTTTTTTTACGTAGTCGGGTTATAGTTTTTTTAACTTAATATTATTATTTAATACTTTTCCGTTCACCAATCGGGATGACCCTTATAATTTAACTATATATTATTTTAAAATTTCATCTAAATCCATTGGTTTTTGCGTGAAAGAGTAACAAACATACAAACAGACATCCATACATTCTTACAAACTTTCGCGTTTGTAATATTAGTAGGATATTGTAACGTAATGTTGATTTGTTATTTACTTAAACGAGTAAATAACTGAAACGTCTGGACCGTGCGAACTGTACGTCCGCATTTTAAACATATATTTTTGACTTAAACAATACGATATATATACATATTTGTAATGTGCTCACCAAATCCTTTCTTTTCATACCAAACACGTGATGATTATCTCAGTTTAATTTTTTTCGAGATAAGAATCTGAGATTTAAATTCTGCCGTAAAAACTTTCTATGTCACCCTGGCCATTATTACGAATCTATTGACATGTCATTCATTAAAATTAGTTAATAAGTTTAGGCGCTACGGCGGAACATACATACATACAGTTACATACTTAATAACCCTTCCTTTTGGCTTCGGCGTAGGCGAGTAATAATAAAAACTGCTGCAGATAATCCAATTAAAACGTATGGCGGAAGTATTTCAAGGTATTATTAATAATTAATAATTAGCATTTTTTGATGGGATGGATAGAAAATATTTTATTTTTTAAATGTCAAATAATATTTTACAAAATTTAAAACAACTTGGAAGTATGCAGACCTTAAGAATGTAAATTATATCGCTGCGAGAATATTGTTTGATACCGGTATCGGTTACATTTCGTGGCTAAGGTATTCATCACGTTCAGCAAATATTAGCTCGACCCTGGACGTAACTTTCAATTTCTAATTTTATAAGCTATTGTGGTTAACCCGATCCCCTAGTTTTACTGGCGACGAGTATACTGATCATTTGTACGCCGCACGTACTAGCACAGGTGAAAACATTAAGAACCAATGTATCAATTTACCGCACAAACATTGGGATTTCCTTTCAGGTAAAGATAATTAATAATTTACTTGTTAGGCTTGTAAGTTTAAAAAATACTATGGCATGGTCATACAAAGATTATAGTAATTGAGAACATAGTATGAGAATTTTTCAATGTTTTGGGTTTAATCTAAGGGTTTGGTTTAAGGCTGGACAGCCCACGATTGATGAATCAATGTATTATATATTGTATATTACTAGCGATCCGCTCGGCTTCGCACGGATGCAATGCTGATACTAAATGTACTACAGAATGTCTTTATATAACACAGCTTTTTTGTCATTAGACAATACAAACATGTTTTTATAGGCACGCGCCGCGTAACCGCTATATCCCTGCATTTTAAATCTATACTAATATATAAAGCTGAAGAGTTTGTTTGTTTGAACGCGCTAATCTCAGGAACTACCGGTCCAATTTGAAAAATTCTTTCAGTGTTAAATAGCCCATTTATCGAGGAATGCTATAGGCTATTTGTCATCACCCTAAAACTAATAGGAGCTGAGCTCCACGCGGACGAAGTCGCGCGGGTCGACTAGTCTGTAATACCTTCGAAATTATTCATTTAAATTACATTCTGTAAAGGGCCATAATGATCTATATTAAATACACAATGTATTTAAAGTACTTAATTGGATAAGGATCTATACTGTAATGCTTAAAATAGCTTCATATATAAGCCATTATTTCTCGTAAAAAGGAAAGGATAAAAATGGTTATTGTGGGTTATCCCTAAGAGATAGACATATAGTATGTCTATCTAGCGATGGTATACCATCGCGGACGTTTTTGTAGACCTTATTAAATTGTATAATACTGTAGTACATTATTTTGATCTAGTTTGTAGGGTTTAGCCAGTGCAGCGTTTGAAATGTAAGCGCAAAAACATTAGTATTTACGACATCACATTAAAAACCTTTAAAATTATCAGTGTTTCTCTACTATATTATACATGTATTATACATATAAACCTACCTCTTGAATCACACTATCTATTAAAAAAAAAACCTTTCCGTAGTTTTAAAGATCTAAGCATACATAGGGACAGACAGACAGACAACAGGAAGCAACTTTGTTCTATACTATGAAGTGATAAACGCGAAAATTTGTAAGAATGTATGTTTGTTACTCTTTCACGCAAAAACTACTGCATGGATTTTGATGCAACTTTACAATAATATAGCTCACACTTCAGAAATACAATTAGGCTATAATTTATTATGATACAGTGTGAATTATCCAAAATATAGCGGGTGAAACCGCAAGGCGCTGCTAGTCATTGTATAAAGCCTGAGTTTTTGATGTTATGTTACATTGGCATATCATTATGATTCGCGTCTTTCAATACCTGATACTTTGCAAAGTTCCAACCATCTACTAGGTTCAGAAGATGGTTATAAATTTGCTATTATTATTGTATTACTTTACTAGCCATTATGTATAATTGCAGGCAATATGATAAATTAATCCCTTTATCATCGTTATCTACACCTACACCATTTTACGAGTATAAATAGTTAAGTTTTGATTTTTTTAAGTTTGTTTGCTGAGATAAAAATCCACGATATAACCCGTCTCTCTTTTTCTTTCTGCTCCTCCTCATTTCTCTGTTTTTCCATTCCCATACTTCTCCTCATCTTCCTCCCTCTTACCATCCTCCTTTTCCTCTTTCTTCTTCCCAAGTCAGTAAACAAGACCTTTATTAAATTACAGTTTCTGTTAGAATTCTAGCAATACAAAAATAAAAACCGTATCCAATTTCGTGTGATGCTTTTTAACGTAAAAACCTTAAATAATCTAAGGTAAAAACATAGATACGCAAAACAAAAATACGACAGATTTTTTAAATTGCTTAATACACATTTGATTTTTTTTATGATAGATAAGGTGCAAACGAGCAGATGGTCCATCTGATGGTAAATTGCCACCATCGCCCATGGACATCGGCAATACAAGAGATACCCTCGTGTCCCACATGCTTTGCTTTTCGGCTCGACCGAAACGCGTCTATGACACTTGACAGTCGGATTCGCATGCTGGTGGTCGCAAGCCAGTCGGTGGACAGATCCCCTATCACCAAGCGGATGCTGGGTTACTCGGCTGTCTCTCAGCGGCAGGGGGGAATAGTATTCTAACCCGTCCCTTCACGGGTCATCTCTTATTTTGATCTATTATATTTCTGATGCTTTACTGCCTAGAAATCTGAGTTAGTAAGGACAATGAGGAGAAATCTTGAACGTAAAGCCGGCACCTCATCATTAAAGCATAAATAAATAAAAGGATGGGATGGGGGAAAGTCTGCCCCACATGCGGCGTGATTTAGATCCAAGATTAGACAAAAGAAATTATTTTTGAATTCCAAATAATTTTAATTCTTGAATAAAATCTTGATTATAAGCAAATTTGAAAAATAAATGTGGGATATTGCAAACTTTTGTGCATATATACCTACTCGTAAATTAATTATTGACCCAGTTCCAAAAAAATTGCATATCTATACATTTTTCGGCAGTGAAAGTTTTGTGTCGTCTATTTATTAAGTTGAACGAGGAACAAGGCGTGGGAACCATTCGTGCACAGAGTCACAGACCGATCGGCGCCAGAGGCAATTTAACGCCTACGCCACGCGAACGCCAGCGCGATGCAGACAACCTGACAGCGACGCGACGATACGACGTAGGAGGTCGACTCCACTAATTGAACGAAACAAGTTAAAAAGCAACTCGAACCGTCAACATTAAAGAACAAATCGACTAGTAGCCCTCACACGATGAGACATTATGCTATACATTCACTTAAATTTCTTTTATCTTGACTGGATGTTAAATAAAAAAATTATTCAGTAAAGCGATATAGTATCTGGTAAAACACAAAAGAAAAAACCTATCTTATACGTCTATCCCGTCTTTACGTTCCGCTAGCTCGAAAGAATAAGATATAAACAAAATACAATATTTTTATTGACAATTAAATTAACACATTATTGTTATAATAAATATAGATAAATAATGATCAAATCATCTTTAAAAACGGGAAAGTATTTTATCCAGAAACATTACCAACGTAACGTAGCTGCGATACTGGTTAATGTATATAATCATATCGAATGCGGGGCAATTACCTCTCTTTTTCGTTCCCACTTTAGTATACAGTCAAAGCATCCGTACTAGAGATGCCACGATACTCGGCAAATATTCGGCTATTCGGCCATTTTTACACCATTAGATATTCGGTCGAATACCGAATAGTGAATCACAATAAAAAAGAATGCCTAATATTACTTACAAATATGTATATTTTATCAAAAACTTAACAATTAATAGTAAAAATCTACCATATATGATAAATGAAAACATTTTTTTAGCAAACAATTACGTTTTTCCTCATAAATTATACATGCTTCCAAAAATAGCCGCTCATTGTATACACTACTACCGGGAGAAGATAAATAAATCTTAGCAAATTCTGCTAGATTAAGATATTGTTTTGCGTTTGCTGACCATCACATAAGGGTTTGCTGTTTTATCAACAAACAAAGCGCCCACGACGTATCACGTCACGTACTTCAGTAAAACACACGAGAAAGATCCTAAGTGTTGCCGAATATTCGGCACTTCGGCCTAGAGACTCGCCGGATATTTGTTATTCGGGCAAATCACTATTCGTGGCATATGCTTGATAATATAAAGCCATGGATTCATAACACGTCACACACAATACTATCGTTGAAGCGTAGCGCGGGCAAGCCTCTTCACAAATCAAGTACGACGTTGTAAGCTTTGGGTGGCTAACTATTGGCTATCCTTTGTTTTGTTTATAGATGACGATATATTGTGTGGGTGATAGAAAGAAATATTATTACTTTCACGTTTCATGTGTCGATGACCAGTCTCACTTCCAAGGTGAATATGTGTCCACGCGACAATAACTGATGCGCTTTGCACATCGGTTAATAACTTAATATCAATTTTGAATATTCTGGAATTTATATCTATGTTTAAACAAATCAGAAATTTAAATAAAATATTGCCAAGGCTATTTCTCATAGAAAACTATGATTTATGACACGCACCTTCTTTTACATAGAAAACTTATTTAATTCACATGAAATTAATTAATTACACAATATATTAATATTTCTACTCTTTTTCTTTCTTATCTTTCTATTCTTGTATTTAAAATTGAAAACTACCATAAAAAATTATAAGTGTGTAAGAACATAGTTTGACATTCCTCTAAGTATTGTTTATCTTTAATTATTAGGATTCGGTAGCTTTAAAGAAAAAAATTAAGCCTTATAGGATTACTTCGTTGTCCGTCTAGTTAATTTTATGAAATTGAACCAAGAAAGAAAGAAATAATTTCTAATGTAATAATGTATGTAAAGAAGATTATTTCGTAAAACATAAATTCCATTAAGTAATTTATTAAATTTTTAATTTTTAGATTGATCAATAAGGTTTAAAGAAAGGCACCTCATACTTAAATTTTCAAAGCCTAACTTTAATCTGGGTTTAAATCTGTACCGAAGACATGTATAACATATTCAGATGTTACAAGAATCGCAAACATCAACGTTTTTGGTTGTCGTATCATGTGAAATGAATCTAAAGCTATTTTAGCAAATATTCTAGTAACGATTGTTAACGACTTGACATGTTTTTAAATGACAACTTTTAAAATATTTTAATCGACTCTAAAAAAAGGAGTTTTTATATTTGACAATGTAATATTTGTTCACCGACTTCAAAATTATTATAGTGCAATTATTTTTTACTTTTAAAAATAAAAAAAATTTAAAAATTTTTTATCATGTTTTCTTATATTCTTTTTGTAAATAATTATAATTATATCAATTGAAATACGCATTACTAATGTCGGGAGTAAACTCCCTACAATACTACTTTTGATCATATTTTGACCCACACACATAAACTAAATTATAAATATCAAAATAAAATTTGATAGTGTTAGTTATTTAAATTGTACGGAACCCTCAGTGGGCGAGTTCCATAGTCGCACTTGGCCGAATTATATTTAGTTAAGCATAATCTACATAACTTTATGGACGTCACACTCACAGCAATTATTACATTTGCACGCGTGAACATAATAGTTATTGCATTTTACTAAGTTATTGCTTTTTACTTAACGATGCTGTTATATTAGCGATTTTTAGAAAGTGTCTAAAGTGAAGATTTTAATCTACACACCACCGTAACTTTTATCCATTGAACATAAAAGATGATAAATAAACAAACAAATATATATCATTATTAAGTTTTAAATGTACATAACTTGTAAGTTTCCTCTTTTAATATAAGTGTCTTCCACTCTATACTAGAGATCAAGAAGTTTGTATTGTTTCCCGGCAATTTGAGCGTTGATAAATAATAATATAATAAAAAGACTATTTAACTTTTATTTTTAATTGTAACTTAATTAATTTTTCATGTATAATATTTTAATCAATAGCTGAACGCGTTTATATCTTTTTTATGAAGATGCTCGTACTATGTGTAACTTTACTATAACAGAACTCCTAATTTTGACAGGTTTGCTCTGTTTATGATGAAGAATACAAATAATATTTTCCTTACCCAATCCATTATTAAAACTGCAACATAAACACAACTAAAATTCGAAACACTGATAGAGGTCGGTCGAGTCCCACACGGTACTAGTCGCGTTTTCCGCCCGGCGTCTGTTGCGCGTCTGCCGGCCCGGCCATAAAGCACGCAAGGGACGCGGGCTAGTCTCGGCATAACCCACAATCCATTGTCAAGGCGCGACCCATACCGACTACCGATACCGATGCCTAGCTCTCACAGAAGTATATTTAATTACTTGTAATTACTGTACTGGGCATACTGACCATACATTAAGTAGGTCTTTATATTATTTCTAGCTGACCCCGCAAACATTGTTTTGTCATATAAATTGAAAAAATTTGGGATGGTCCACCTTATAACTTAGACCTACCCGATATGCACACAAAACTTCATAAAAGTTGGTACAGCCGTTTCGGAGGAGTTTGGTAACAAACACCGCGACACGAGAATCTTATAAATAAGATTTAATTTGTATCACATAAAGAAACGTTATGCATGTGTACATTATACCTACCAGTTTAAGACCATCTGATTTTTAATATCGCTGCTAGGGTTAAGTAACCCGCCCTCTTTTCGATGATTTCAAGTTTAACTTGCCTGCGAAATACTCAAGTTATAACAGCTTCTAAACAACCCGCGCGACTTCGCGTTGAATTTCGTACTCTACATGATCACTCTTTGCAACAACATGTTATACACCCTAGTATTCTTCCTCAGTAAATGGGCTACCCTTTTTAAATTGTTACTAATAGTTCCTGATATTAGCGCGTTTAATCAAACAAACAAACTTTTCAGCTTAAAGTATCATGTGTTTATGTTTCCTTCGAGATATAAGCGTAAACGAATATCGTGACTTTAATTTTTATTACGTTCAGAATTTTCTGTGCTCTTAGTTTCTACATCCCAAATCTCTTAAATATACTAATATATAAAGCTGAAGAGTTTGTTTGATTGTTTGCTTGAACGCGCTAATCTACTGGTACGATTTGAAAATTTCTTTCAGTGTTAGATAGCCCATTTATCGAGGAAGGCTATATGCTATATAACATCACGCTAAGACCAATAGGAGCAGATGATGACATTCGCGAACTCCCAAGGGTCGGCTAGTAAGCCTATATTTTTGATACTAAAATATAGCTTTTTTGAATCCTACTAATATTATAAAAGCGAAAGTTTTTAAGTATGTATGGATGTCTGGATGTATGTTTGTTACTCTTTCACGCAAAAACTACTGAATGGATTTTGATGAAACTATACAATAATATAGCTTACACATCAGATTAACACATATCTATCCAACTGCATTAGTAAATAAAATTGTTTACCTTTACGTAAAAGTGAATCTAGAAACATTGATATCCCAAAGAGATGGCGGTAAATCTTGTCTTAACTATAATAATATACCTATAGCGAATAAAAATAATTTGTGATGCAAATTGCCCGTAATATCAATTTGAACATCAATAGAGAGTAAGACAAATTACTCAAAATAAAACGTTAAAATAATACTTTTAATTAGTACTTCTTAAAATGTTTCCGTAAATTGTTTCTTAAGCTGAAAAATAAATCCCACCAAAAACATTTTCATGTTAAATGTTGCCAAGACGAAACCATATACGCACTGTCAAGATATCAGATTTCATATATAATCCGGCCAAATTAAACCAAAAAATAAGAATAAAGCTACCTAAATTCAAAAAACAATCTTACTGATTTTCAGCTTGATGGGAATTTAGGTAGCTTCGAATGTCAAAATTGACCGAACTAATAGAGCCAAACTTCTAACTCTACACGCCCTACCTCTATAAGCTCTAACTTTACACCTTAGGCAAAATATGTGGCTTGGCCGTTTTGTTACAACAAGTACTGTGGTAAAATCAACAAGTAAATAACAGTAAGTTAATTGAATATATGTAAATATATCTGACGGGAACGAAAAGGCCATTCCAAGTGAAATTTTTGTGAGATTTGTCTTCTTTTTTTGTATTTCCTGCACATCAGAGCTAATTTTTTTTCACAGCCCACTCTCTATCTCTTTTCATCGTTGGTTTGCTGTTTATAAATAAGGTCGATACAAATTTCAGCTTTTATGAGACTTCAGGATGTCCCTAAAAAAAATTGTTTATTGTCAGTGAGTCAGTGACGAAACAATATTGACATTATATCCCGAAAATTTATTTTATTTGGTATAATCTGATCCCAAGTTACGAGGGTTAAAAAAACGACGAAGCGCTTCGAGAAAAGGTAGTAGTGCCCTTGCAATTCGCTTGGCTTGACCTGGCAGTGGTACTACCGTGCCCCCATATTTTATTTTTCCATATAACATGTAGCCCCTGAAAATATTTCAATCCTCTAGCAGCAAAATGTGCAGAAGTCTCATACAAACTTCCAGCATTTCAAGGGTTTGGGGGGTAATTTCCAAGTTTCAGAATTTTATTATTTTGTGTATTAAAACTGGCTTATGCTTCAAGTGCTTCAGAAAGTACTCTAAGAATTTTGATGACAATTAGTGAGTTAAATTTGTTTTATTGATATCTAAAAACCCGTTTTTTTTGGATATCAATAAAACAAATTTCGTTATAAGAAGAGATTTGCAAATATAAGAGATATGACATTGAAACTTTATAAAGAAAAATATTTTACTATATTTTTTTCTAGAGTGCATCTAACTAATCTTCAAATATTCTGAAATTTTCAAGATTTTTGAAGATCAGTTAGATGCGTTATTATCTTTTAAAAGAAATATTTTTGAGTTTTGAAAACAAAAGAATTTCTTTGGCACTGACTGAATAAAACAACAATAAATTTACTTCTCATTTTTAATCCTAATGCACAAAAATTAAATTAAAGACGTAAAAACATGAAAATAAAAACAATTTATAGAAGTTTCAAACTTTTAGCTCTAAAAATGTCTATACTTCCATACAACTTTTCATCCCCCCCTTTCAACCCTTTTTTCGTATTAAAAACCATATGTCCTTTTTTAGACTATCTGTATTCCAATTTTCATTCAATAATTTTGGCGTCAAAGTGCGACAGACAGATAGTGTTACTTTCGCATTCATAATATTTATTATTTAGTTAGGATCATTGAAGTGTAAAACTGGATGGTAAATTACACCCGGGCGGGTTGACTTGTATTCTATAATACTACATTAAAAAATAAATAAATCTTTCATAGCAAGTTATAAAAATGTTTTTAACTCTCGACACGCTATCTGAGTGAAAATGTATGTTTTTGATGAATCAGTAATTCTACAAGTATTACATACTAGGGGCCCATCCCGGCTTCGCACGGGTGGAATATTTAGTTTAAAACATTTTGGCTCTCCCGCATTTCGGTGCCCCTCTACCTCGGCGTTACTCGCTACCACTCGCTGCACTTCGAGTGTCACCGAGATAGAACTACACTGTTTATATTGATATTTTTAATTTCGTAATATCTTTTGAATGGAAGGTTTTATTTTATTTTAATAATTCAAAAAGTAATTTACAGGTATTGAAACAGTCTTGAATATGAAATAATTTATTTGGATAAGCATTAATACAAAGGTATGGAAAACATGGTCTGATTTTGATAGGCATTTTTATCAACTTTTAAAATATAAAAAAGTAGTTATAGTGACATAACTATAATAGTTGGACATATGGTCTCGCGGAGTTTTTTGTAGATATTGATACGTTCTATAATATTCTAGAACATTTTTTTCTATCATCAATACTTTTCGCAGCGCATGCGATGAAAGATATTTTAAGGCTATTTTTTTTGCACCTTGGGTTGGTTTTAGTGAGATTTTCTGGGGATCTCTAATTTTTTCTTGTAATAAATATAGCCTATGTTACTCAGGGATAATGTAGCTTTCTAATGGTGAAAGAATTTTTGAAATCGGTCCAGTAGTTTTTATGTTTATTCGTTACATACAAAAATACAAATCTTACTTCTTTATAATATTAGTATAGATTGCCGAGGAATTGTAGCACTACAGTAATCTTAAAGGTACATAAAATTTTCGTGTCGCGGTGTTCGTTACCAAACCCCTGCGAAATGGCTCGACTGATATTTATAATATTTTGTGTGCATATCGGGTAGGTCTGAGAATCGGTCAACATCTATTTTTTATACCCCTAAGTGATAAGGGTGGCCCACACCAATTTTTTAATATGTATATGGTAAAACAACCTTTGCCGGGTCAGCTAGTTATGTGTATAAACTTGACGAATAATACATACACACTGCTACGATGTACCGCTAGTGAAAACCTATCCAAGATTAATATTATATACATTAACTTTCTCTTTACATAATTATGTTACGCAAGAGGAATATGTAACGTCCAACTTTGGACAACATTAACAGTGTTAATATTCTGATACTCCTTATACATCAGTTGAGTTATTATTATTATAATTACGCAATTGCTAACCATCACTACCATATATCGGAGAATTAGATAAATAGAAGAAAATTCCTTTTATATTCTAAGTATACCGACGTGTAGACAATATATAACTTTTAGTGCGATAGATTTGAGTCAATCTCTGATGTTTTCGCGTATTGTAGGTACAAGTAGATAAATAGTTAAAATCTTTATTGCACACACAGAAAGAAACATAAGCTAAATACAAATAGAATTTTAATAGGCATGCAAAAGCGTCCTTATTGTTAAAGCAATCTCTTCCATGTAATATTATAGTATATAAAATAGTTAGTAATATATTGAAAAACTTAAAACAATGCCCTTAAAATAACGCACCAAAGTGCGTATTCCAAAAATATTCTTATCATCATCATCGTCATCATTTTCTTACATTACTCACATCTGTTTATATTTGATTTTCAGTACTAAGTTGTAATACAAAAATTAAACATAAGCGTGATACAAACAAATACACCAGCGCCATCTAGTTTTGAACTTTGATATTGTATCTATAACCTATAAAAAATTGGTCTAAAAAGGACGAAACAACGAAATCATTCAGATAGAAACCCAGAAATACACAGATACAATAAAAATATAAAGTTTAAAAATTATAACCCGACTACGTAAAAAAGTGGTCTAAAAAGGATGAAACAAGAAAATAATTCAGACAGAAACCGAGAAATGGTCAAGTAAGAACCGGGGTCGCACCCATGTATACCTACCATGTCTGTTTAATGGTGATGTTCCTTTAATCATATAAATAATCATAGTATCTCGCAAATGTCGCGGCGATTATAATTCGACTTATTTGATTACTGTAACTGACTTGACCTTAAAAAGAAACTAAACTGCAATAATAAAATTTCCATATTATTAAATTAAAAACTTTTAGTTTAGTTTGACGAATAAGTTTCGTTCCGAAAGAAAAATTAACGTTATTTTATTTAACTGAATTACGAGCAGTGCCATCTAGTTCAAAGTTAAACACTATGTCTCACTAATTAAGCTTTAGCACGAGGTCGCTGTATAATAATAAAACCAGATGGCGCTGTACGTAACTTCTGCAAATACTAGTTTTATTAAACTAGATGGAGTTAATAGTATTAAAATTCTAATAAGCCTTTAATTTTTTTTGTAAATGGGAAGGTTATTCTCGGAGCTCAACTTCTAATAAAGAGCTTACAAACGAATTCTAGCAAATATTATAATTAAGACGAAAATTAGTTTTTGTTGCAATTATTTTTATAGGATACACTGTACTAGGATAATATGATTTTACTTATATCATTTTGTTATTTTTATTATATAAACTAGCCGACCCAAAAAATCGTTTTAGTTTTTCTTACTTTTTAAATCTACCTCGGACTTATGCAAATATTACCATAGCTTTGTGACTGAAAATTTTCTCTTAACTATTTGCTATCCAAGTATGATGTAAGAATATTATATGCAGAATACCTGATCCAAGTTATTGAACATACTTATATAAATACAAAAATCCTGTGTATACCCGTCAAACAATTTACATTAAACTTCCTCAAGATTGATACTTTTTATCCTGGCAAATGGCCTAGCTTTTGCTTTGTATGAAACAATATATTTTTTATAAATATATTTATGAATAAAACTATGCTTTCTAATATAATTTGATAAATAAATTATGCTTTACAAACATTTGTAACCATTTGATGTAAATTATACTATAATGTGCATGTTAAAAGAGATAAAAATGGTTATTAATCATTTTTATTGAAGTTTTTGTGAAATATGCTTCATATACACCTCAAGAGGATCATCATCACTATAATTTGATTCAATGGAGGTTTTCCTGCCCAACCCTTTACTAAATTGCATGTGGTCTTCCAATGTCTCCATATCATTGTCTTCCGAGTCAAAATATTTATCTTCTGCATCTTGAGATATTTGCTGTAAATCATCATATTCTTCATTATTATCAACTGTTTCATAATCAAAGTTTATATCTCTTCCTTCAACAAAACTACTGTACATTTCTTGGAGGAACTCTTCTCTAAGCAGATTCCTTTCATTTGCATTTATCATCACTTCCTTCTGTGTTTCTGGAATAAAGGATGGTTTATTGTCTGGAATATCACCCCAATGTGTTTCCTTATGTTGATGCTCATTCTGTGCCACCTGTTCTCCATTTTGTAGTGATTCACAAAATGTTTCTTCATCCTCCTTTTGCATTTGTTCATTCCTCATCTCTCTCATGTGATTTCTATCAACTGTGTCCAATATAATATTGAGAAAAGTAAAATTTTCATTATCTAAACAATCTCTCTCTTTTACTTCTTCCTCTGTCAAATACTGCCCAATCAATTGTTCATACAATAAAGGATTACGATACATCATTTGCTTTTCACTAAAATAATCAGTTTCTTGTTGCAATTTTTGCAAAGCTTTATATCTTCTGTTTCTAACTCTTTTAGTTTTATTTTCTTTAGAATGGTATAATTTCAGATCAGCTACACAAGATTGGTAACTTTTATTATTTATTTGCAATTTTTCAAAGTATTCTAAATGGTTTGCAGATAAAAATTTGCCAAATTGAATTAAAAAGAGTGTAGGTGATTGCTTGAATAGTTTATAGGCGACATCAATTTTTTCCACTGTCCGTATTTCGGGCTCATTAACGCATGAATTTTTAAAAGAAATTTTTGCACATCTTACCAGAAAATCAATAATATCGAAGATAGGATCAATTTCACACTGAACTTCTCCATTTTTGGATATAGAGCCGTGTAAACTATCCATTTACTGTTAGAAATAGAAATCCAATCTAATAGTTATAATAGTAAATAATTAATATATTGTTTTTCTTTTTATTTTTAATTATATGGCTTTGAATTAGTAATGTGCGGAATCGATTATCAATAATCGATTAATCGATTATGAGAATAATCGGTTGCCAAACGATTATGATTCACATAATCGATCATGATCGATAGTGACAAAAAGCATTTATTTATTATTATTTATTACACTAGCAACTTTTACTATTTCTAAAATTTTTTTGTTCGTCATTTTTCTTTATGGTAACCCTACCCTCTGAATTTTGTCTAATCGAGGCTGGGGAATTCCCTACGAATGAAATGCAAGCTACTTAAGGAAGTATGTGGCACTTTGAAGTGAAAGTTCACGAGGCCTGTCGCGTATCTACTTAAGATTTTTTAATTAATTAAGATTTTTTTCATTTGTTGGAGTGTGATATAGACTGCTTCAGTTTTAAAATGAAGCGTCGAGAAAGTTCGTACGTATGGGAGCATTTTAATAAATCGGAACAGGAAGCAATATGTAAGCAGTGTAGTAAAAAAATTAAACTTTGTGGAAACACTACAAATTTACGAGAACATTTAAGGAGAATGCATTGCATTGAAGATCGGAGCCAGAACAAAAGTTCAACAGAGGAACCAGAATGTTCAAGATCAAACGTAAGTGGGCCGAGAGAAAAGAAATTTAAGCAGACAATTTTATTTACCGCAGTAGTCGCAAAAGAACTGAACCGCAAGCAAAAAATAAATATTGATACTGCACTTTTGCAAATGATTTGCGCAGATTACCAACCACTGCAAATGGTTGAAAACATTGGATTTAAAAACTTCATTAAAACCTTGCAGAAAGAAATTTGTGGTAGTGATACAGTCTATATACCACCAAGCAGGAAAGTGCTAACTCAATCATTGTTACTAAATCACTATGAACAAGTTTATGAACGTCTAAAAGTGATTTAAAAAAATGTCAACTATTTATCTGCTACAACGGATATATGGACATCTGAATCTAATAAATCATATATCACAGTCACTTGCCACTGTTTATTCAAGGACAAAATGCAGTCTTTCGTTCTTGCGACTAGAGAACTTTCAAGCCCACATACTGGAGAACACATAGCAGAAACATTACAACATGTATTCGGAGAATTTGGCATCCTCCAAAAAATAGTTACAATAGTTTCAGACAATTCCCAAAATATGAAAAAGGCGATAAACCAGCAGTTGAGAAAACACCACCATCCATGTATTGCGCACACTCTCAACTTAAGTGTTAAAGAAACACTTAATAGTAACCAAGATCTTCAAAACATTATCCAAAAATGCAGAAAATTGGTAGGTCACTTCCGTCACAGCGCTAAAAGTACAGAAATATTGGTAGCAAAGCAAACGCAAATGAATATGCCTGTTTTAAAATTGAAGCAAGACATAGAAACAAGGTGGAACAGCGTAAATATACTGTTTACAAGGTTATGTGAAGTTAAAGCTCCACTCACGGTAGCTTTAACTGAAATTGATACTGCACCGGAAATTCTGGACAACACTGAGTGGAAGATTCTAGTGGACTGTGTTGCGCTCTTGAAACATATTGAAGAAATTACGGAACTTATCAGGAGAAAAATATCCCACGATTGGGTTGGTAATCTCGTTAATACGAGGATTACAATACAATTTAAATACGACGATCACAGAAACACCAACTGGAACTCAACTGAAAGAAACCTTGACAGAGGTTTTACAACGTCGTCTTGGCACATTGGAAGGTAACAAACATGTAGCTATAGCGTGTCTTCTGGATCCACGCTTTAAAAAACTGAGATTTGGAGTAGAGAGCAATGCTGCCAATGCTCAACAGCGTTGTTTAGAAGAACTTACATTAATTACACAGAGCAGTACAGTGACGAGTCAACAAGAAGAATCCTCAATGGTGATACCAGCACTTGAACAAGAAGCGACGGCAAAACCAATGTCCATATGGGATCATTTTGAACAAAAAAAAAGCTAATTATGCTGCTACATCTACAAGTACAACAGAGAACATAATAACTTTAAGACAGTTTCTTGACCTACCACTCCTTGACAGAAAGAGTAACCCATTAGTATATTGGGAGAGCATGAAAACGAATAACCCAGGATTATATCAAATACACTTAATATATTCAAGTATACCAGCCACCTCAGTACCCTCTGAAAGAATCTTTTCAAAAACTGGTATGGTGACTAATTTAAGAAGAAACCGGCTTCTCCCGAAACATCTTGATCTTATAATATTTTTGAATGCAAATTGGTCTTTGTTTGCAAAAATTTTAATTATTAAATGTGTCAACTTTCCTTTTTGTATGATTCATTGAATAAAAATTAATACTTTCATCTTTTTTTAATCTAATAAATATTATCACTAAGCTTATGTTTTCTTTTTTTAGAAGAGTATACCCTAAGAAGTCATATTTTTTGTTAGGATATGTTTCAGACATGTTATCTAGATAGAGCCGATTACAAATTTCGGACGTTTTAGACGAGGTTTTCAATAATCGCTTGATAATCGATTACGATTATTAGCATAATCGATTATTAATATAATCGAATCGGTACATCAGTACTTTGAATGAGCTTATGCACAAAGCATTCTGCCAGTGTCTAATAACTAAAACAACAATCTGTCGAGTTTTAAACTGAAAAAAATATCAAGTTTGTTTTTCAACTTAAATAGTTCAACTTAGATAGAGGAAACTGTATAAAATTATTGCCACTAATTTTAAATACTTTATATTTTTTTCAAATGTATATAAAACTAAACAATTAGTACAAAAGAATGAAATAACTACCTATAAGTCTTAAAACCGAAACACAAAATTTTTTATTTAAATGTTAAGTTTGAACATTAACAAAGATGTCTAGTACCATGTATCATATTAATAGAACGAAAATAGAATTAAATAATAATCACAAGTAATAAAACGACCTTTTTCTTTGGTTAGAAAAAATTGATTTAAATGTCGTTTTGCTACATTAACTATAATGCATAACTTATCTTTTTTACTAAAAATTTGTAATATAATCGATTTATTAAAAATCGATTTTTCGTATTTAGATAAACGATTATTAAAAATCGAACATAAGAAAAAAATAATCGATTATTTTTCACATCCCTAGTCAGTGTTAATCTGTGATTATAATTCCATTAATTAATTATAATCACAGATTAAAAGTGGTAGTAGTGGATACAAAATATAAATCATAAACCATACTTTTGTATATTTTTCTAAATGTTAACCTTATACTACTTTCATAATTTGTAAACGTTTAATTCAGTAAAATGGTAAATGAATAATTTAGCGTTAGAATTGTGTTGCATTTTGTTATGACTTTTGAAACTGTAATAACTTGTTTACAGGATCCTCCAGCTACTGGCACGAGTTCGCCGGGCTTGATGGGATCTGCACCTCCTATTTTGCCACCGCCTATTCTTGGAGGAATGCCACCACCGATTCCACAGACAGTTTCCATGCCGCCTGTTCCCGGCCTGGCGCCAACCATGGGACCGTTGCCGCCACCCATGGCGTTTCCACCTATGATGGCACCCTACTCCATGCCACCGCCAGGATTTCCTTCTTTTAAACCCGTAATATATATCAAAATATAATAGATATATAACATAATCGGTATAGTGTTTATAATTTGGGATTAATAATGTCTGAAGTATGATTTTACAAGCTTAAGCAGGATACTTAAAGAAAACAAACTAACCAATACATTTTTATATTATAATCAAGTATTTTTGTTATACTATATCTATAACATATACTAACATAATATTGATATGAACATTTATTTTGTTATTTTGAAATCTAACCTTATGTATGTAATATTACAATGCTTAATGACAAAGCTATTCAAAGAATAAAAAAATTGTCACAATTTTGTCAATAGTATTTTTATGCAATATTTCTATTTTAACCAATAAATAGGTTAAATACTTTCAGAGAAGTGTAAAACGATGCTCAAAAGTGGTTTCTTAATATTTATCCTACAGATAAGACAATAACCTGTCGGATATAAGCATAAGCCGTCTTATGTTTATGCCCTACATCATTTTTTTATTTACCTAATACAATAAACTACCTTTTATATAAATTAATGTAAAGTTATTTTAAAATCAATAAATGTATTTTTGCATTCAGGAGCTTAACGCACCAGCACCTGAAATATCTCCATTGGCTAATCAAAGTTGTCCTTGGTCAGAACATAAAGCTCCAGATGGAAGAATATATTATTATAATTCTATTACAAAGCAGAGCTTATGGGAGAAGCCAGATGATTTGAAAACTTCTGCTGAAGTAAGTAGTGTGTCAGAACTTTGTAATTCTCTCAGTGTCTTAACAAATACAATGCAGACTAAACTAGTCTACACTAAAGTATTCTTTTGTATTTGTCGGAGATTAGTAAAAGATTATTGAAATGTCATCGCCTTCTATGGTGCTGGAGTAGAGTAGTAGTCCCTTCCGTCATTTTTACAGTCTCAACTCGGTCTTAGTTTTGCCCTGTTTATCAAGGAGTGAATTAGTTTCTAGATAGTGTTAGTGAAAGTGTTAAGTACAGTGTTGTGTTAGTGTCACATTAGTACCTTATAATGTAGTTGCCATGTCTTGTGTTAGGTTAGGTTTAGCCTCGGAGAAGTTCTCCGCGACGACCTGTAAAGGCTTGCCTTTCACGTGGACTTCCGTCGAGACACCACAGTTGAGTGCATATAAAGCGATCCTGTGGTGCCCACTAAAAGACGGCTTCGGTTTCGATGGTTTTTAGTGGGTATTCAGTGATTATCGCTGCGAGTCCCACATACCTCTCTCCGTGAGAGGATGCGTAAAAGCATTTTCCATCGTTAAAAAAAAAAAAAAAAAAAAAAAAAAAAAAAAAAAAAAAAAAAGGTTAGGTTTATGTGAGTTTAACCTTTGGTCCAAACAGAGAGACTGAGCAATGGATGTGAGTGTTGGAATTTTGTTAAAAGATGTCCTTAAGCTTACACCTTGATTACAAGTCCAAGGCACTGCTTAGGTGTCTCTCGTAATTGTCAGAGATCATATTTGATAATTTATCGTAGCGGTATCTATGTTACATTGACCCAGTAGTCCATTCAGTATCGTCGCCCCTTGTAGTGTTTTCAATTTACCCCCTCATCCGCCTCCTTTTCATCATAAAATCTCCGAGATACACTATCTTGCCCTCATTTCTACGGCTAGGACTTGTACTGCAATGGAGGCACCTCTACATGATGTTTTGTGACACATGTTTTTATAATATATGTCTTTAAATGCTTAATTTGCTTTTCCACACAAAGAATATTTGATATAGGCATGACATGCTTTGCAATGATTGAATTTTGCCTAATTCCTTTTACCAATATAATGTTGACAAAGTGAAGTTGAGATAGAAGGTTTGATAAATATAATAATATTAAGAATACATACTTGAATTTTTTAATTGGGAGAGTATCTATCAAGTATACTTACTTATTTCAGTGTCTCTATTGATATCACAGAAATATTGTATCTGTATATTCCTTCGTCATCATCTATCCTATTATAAAGTCATTTGATTTTCAGTTCATTTTGGAAATGTCTTTTTCAGAAATTATTGTCTTCTTGTGTGTGGAAAGAATACACTACTGATGCTGGCCGTGTTTATTACCACAATATTGAAACAAAAGAATCCAGTTGGGTTATTCCCAAGGAGCTTCAAGAAATAAAAGATAAAATATCAGTAGAGGAAGCAGCACAGTAATTAATATAAATAATTTTTTTTTCTAAATTAAAAAGTTTTAAATCAAGTAGTGAACATGGAGAAATTTAAAATGAAAGACTGTTTTTATATCTTTAATATTATCAATATTGTGTTCTTTTAGGGCTGCACTGAATGCAGATTTGCCCCCAGGAGACGTTCCTCTACCATCATCACCGGCAGTAACTGCTTCGAGCAGTTCAGCTCTTGATGAAGCAATGGCTAAAACATTAGCAGCTATTGATCCAACACTTACAAATTCTATTCCTATCCCAGAAGAAAGTAAGATTTGTTTAAGTTTATAAACTATTTCATTTTCTGTGTGTGTTGCCAATGTCCCACAAAAGGAGACAGATTTCAGTATGAAAATTAACAAAAAAAATTTTTCAGTGTATTATTAATATTGTACAAGGAATGTTTTACTTAAACCTTTTAAGTTATTTAACAGAAATCCTTTGAGAATGACTAAACTAGGGCATTTCGTTTGTGGTCTAAGATAGTTGAGGTTAGTTAAATAAACAATATTAAAATAAACTGATACCCTTACAACTGTCTTCTTGGTTTTATTAGATTACCTCTTGTCATACAATTTTTTACAGAACAGTACTAAGCTAAGCACTGTTGCAGTTAATCCTGAAGAAATAACGGCGCCTGCTCAATCAAATGGGCCAGAAACAACTGAACCAGAACACCAGTATAAAGATAAAAAAGAAGCTGTTGAAGCATTCAAAGAACTACTAAAAGACAAGGTATGTAACTTGTTGCGTGCACCCAGTGTGGCATTTTTTAAATAAAAAATGCTGCGACAAGTTGATGAATGTATTCATTGTAGTTTGGTCGAGGTGGCAGGTTCTTGCTGGCGCATAAGGCCCCATAATAATAATAATAGTAATGAATAAGAAAGAAGCATCTTGAGCTAAGCAAACACCATTAATTTTTAGTTTCTAAAACCTTTAAAAATATAATGAATATTGTAATTTTAGAATGTTCCTTCAAACGCAACATGGGAACAATGTGTTAAAATAATATCAAAAGACCCCCGATATGCGACGTTTAAGAAGCTTAATGAGAAAAAACAAGCTTTTAATGCTTACAAGACACAAAAATTAAAGGATGAAAGAGAAGAACAAAGGTAAGTTAGATGTATTTATATTACTAATTTATGAATCTTAAGTTTTTCTAATCTGAATTATTATTTTATTGTGAATGTTCTAGATTAAAAACGAAAAAGAATAGAGAAAATTTGGAGGAGTTTTTACTGACTTGTGAACGCGTTACGTCTCTGACCAAGTACTATAAATGTGAAGAAATGTTCAATAATCTGGAGGTGAGTTAATAACAATTTTTTCTGGTACACAACATGTCTATTAAGTTTGACTTCGACCACGTATTTAGTCAGGATGTACTTACAAACAAATTAGTATAGGTATATATAAGACTAGAGGGCTGCCCTCGCTTCGCTCCGGGTATTTAAAACAATATTATAATTGATGTCCTTAAATTGTCACTGTGTAATTGTGTAGTTATTCATTATTTGAAAAAAGGGAGAGAGTGAGAAAAAGTTATAAAAAACAAACAACAAAATGACCATATTCTATTAATCAAAAAATGTATATAGCAACACTAAATCACTTTTGTCACTCACGAATAGTGTAGTTTTCTAACAGTTAAAGAATTTTAAAAATTGGATTAGTAATAACAAAATTACCATATTTTATTAATTAAAAAATGTATATGGCAACACTAAATCACTTTTGTCACTCACGAATAGTGTAGTTTTCTAACAGTGAAAAAATTTTAAAACTCGGATTAGTAACAACAAAATGACTATATTTTATTAATTAAAAAATGAATATGGCAACACTAAATCACCTTTGTCCCTCATGAATAGTGTAGTTTTCTAACAGTGAAAGAATTTTTTAAATCGGATTTGCAGTTTCTGAGAAACTCATCAATTTACAAAATGGCCACCTTATGGCACTTAAATGGCCATATCTTTTTAATTAGAGTATTTATGGCAACACCACATAGCCTATGTTACCCGGAAAGGATGTAGCTTTCTATCGGTGAAAGAACTTTCAAAATCGGTTCAGTACTTTTAGAGCCTATTCGCAACAAACAAACATACAAATATACAAACATACAAACAATCAAATCTTTCCTCTCTATATAATAGTATAGATGAAAAGCACCATATTTGTCAGTGTAAATTTATTTTTACAAGGAAATACTTTTTATTACTTGTTTGAGATTGGCTGTACATATTGTTACAGATATGGCGATGTGTGCCGGACTCCGACAGAAGAGACATCTATGAAGATTGTATTTTTACAATCGCCAAGCGGGAGAAAGAGGAAGCCAAAGTATTGAAGAAAAGAAACATGAAGATTTTAGCACAAGTAATAACTATCACTTTTCTTTAAATATATTGTTATTATTCATTCACATTATGTTATCTACTCCTAATTCAAATACTACAAGTAATATGGTTTACTAGAATACTAGTCATTTAATCATTAAAAAAATATTTAAATATTAGGATCCTTCTTTATTTAATTTTGCAAGAAATTCTAAATTCGGTTGAAATGAAATAGCGAGATTTAGGTGTCATATACACATACACAAACACTCACACACACCCGCACACACACTCACATCATACAAAAAAAAAAAAAAAATTATGTATAAAAAATTTATAATAAGGAACTTACAATGTAACTTCAGATATTATAACTCACTAACTTTAGATATAATAAATGTAATTTTAGATATTATAACTTAACTACTAACTTCAGATACTATAAATGTAATTTTAGAATTTAGATATAATAACATAATTGGCTTTGTATAGTGATGGGGAATGGCGCTGTATGCCGAAATACAGTTTACACTAGTTCGGCAGCAGATGATCATATTGTATTTTAGTGATAATATGTTATTTGTCCAAATAAAGAATTTGATTTGATTTGATTTGATATATTTTGGAATATTTAATTCTGTCTTAAACAATTTTATTCAACTCTAAAACAGTTTTAGACAGAGTTATATTTTTTATTAATTTTAAAATATCAGGTTTTAGAGAATATGAATGAAATAACATACAGTAGTACATGGAGTGAAGCTCAAGTGTTGCTGTTGGAAAATTCTGCATTCAAGAATGATGTCAGTTTATTGGGAATGGATAAAGAAGATGCACTCATAGGTAAATATCATTAGTTTCAATTTATTTATTTTTCTCTAAATATAAGTCTGTTATCAATTGTTAGATTGATTGCATGGAATGATTGACTTCGATTCAATTATTATTATTTTTGTTTTTTTTTTTGCATTGGTTTCACCCGGGAACAGTTTCACCCATACAGAATTTCTGTATTTGGTGGTCATTTTAAACCAATATTTACTATAAGGTTTAAAATGACGTGAACTATAAGGTTTAAAAAGAGTTCAAGCCAATATTTGAATTACAATAAAATAAACTTAACAATATACAACATAATATTTGGCAGTAAGATTCTTGTGACCCTACAACTCCCTATTTTTTAAATTATTTTAACATTCCCTAACATTCTTTTGTCATGAAACAAATAACATCCAAAATTAAAATACTTTTCTTTTAAACATTTATATTCTTTATTATATTATAAATATTTTTTACAGTTTTTGAACAACACATTAGAAATTTGGAAGCCGAATACTTACAAGAAAGGGAACAAGTGAAGAAGAGAAATAAACGTCAGCAAAGGAAAAATAGGGACAACTTTTTGGTAATTTTAATTAATTTATCTTGCATATCTATAGAGTATATATTTATAATATTCAGTTTGCTATGTAATAAAACCTCAAAAATTTATAATTTTTTTTATAATATTAAGATTTATTATTACAAATTACTATGTTTAAATTGGCCTACGAACAGAATAACATGTCATTATTATCAATTTATTTTTTTAGGAAATAGATTATTAATTTTAAAAAAAATTACCAATTTATTTTTAAACTTAATAATCTATTTCCAGTATAGTTACTAGCTAATAGCTGGCAGTTAACTTTAGGTCTGCCGTCTGAGCAAAAATAGTGGGGGATAGTTACGCATTGAGATCGTGCTGCGGTGAACGTTTCAGTTCTACCAATACAGGCAGTATTGGTAGAACTGAAACGTTGCATAAGAACCAATCGCGTGTGACGCGCTGCTCTCGCCCCTAATAGTGATTTCTGCTCATTCAAGGTCAAACTTATATTTACGTGCCGACAGCTATAACTGACGGGCTAAACGGGCACTCCAGGATTTTGCAAATATTTTAAGAAGTACGTATGTGTCTGTCAGTTTCTGAAAAATGATGACATGCTATTCCGTTCTTAGGCGAACTATGTATAAAGCATGGTGATGTCCTTTGCATTTAAGGGTCCGAAAATAATATATTTAAAAGGTAATGTTTCAATGGTTTATTAATTTATCAGGCTCTGTTAGACGCACTGCATGAAGAGGGCAAGTTGACGTCGATGTCGCTGTGGGTGGAGCTGTATCCCGTAGTGTCCGCGGATATGCGTTTCTCCGCTATGCTTGGTTCGTCATATCATTCAATACACATTTTTTTTTTGTATTATTGAATTGCCTTGAATTCTGACAGCTGTCATATTTTTCATCAGATTTTAATTACTTTTTTAATTCGCATTAAAAAAAATACATAGTGGATGATGATGAGTATATGAGCAAGATCACGTCAAGTGGACCCCCCATTTACCACTTGATCATAAAAATTAAATCTATATATATTTTTTAAATAAAAGTGCTTAAAATTTTCATTGTAAAAAAAAATGTTGTTAAAATCAAAATTTTTAAAAATCGTTTGGGGGATCATTTTTATGATCAAGTGGTAAATGGGGGGTCCACTTGACGTGATCTTACCGATATGTAATTGAATTTCTAGATTTAAATTAATATTAAACTATAATAGATAATTTGAAGGGTGGTACATAAAAAGCTATGTGGACAAAGAAACGTGCGTCAACTAGCTTTAAAATATAATTAATACACATATTTAAGTAAATTGTGTGTGTGTGTGTGTAATCAGTCAGATCTGAATCATGGGTAATAGTCTCAATTACCCAACACGAATAGATTAATAATACCCACACTTTTAACAATTAATTTGGTATTAATAAGAATGATTCATAAATATTATTTTAGGACAAAGCGGATCCACGCCATTGGATTTGTTTAAATTCTATGTGGAAAATTTGAAGGCCCGATTCCATGACGAGAAGAAAGTGATCAAAGAGATACTGAAGGAGAAGGAGTTTGAAGTAAAACCTGATACCACTTTTGAGGAGTTCGCTACAGTCGTGTGCGAGGACAGCAAGTCGGCGTCACTGGACGCTGGAAACGTCAAATTGACGTACAATTCTTTACTAGAAAAGGTTTTTTTCTACATTTTTTTGTTGTTGTCATTTAGTAGTTACTGATTCCAAGTGTGTGAAGTCTGCCAACCTGCACTGGGTCAGTGTGGTGTACTATGGCCTATAATCCCTTTTTAATTCTGAGGAGAAGATTCGGCTCAGCAGTAGGTCATTAACGGGTTGTGATGATGATGATACACGTGAACCTTCCTCTTGAATCACTATCTATTGCTGAAAACTGCGTTGAGAAAATTAAAAGATCTTAGTGAATAGATAGCGGAAGCGACTTCATTTTATTCTATTTAATAATTGGGTTTGAGTTGTTAACAATGGTCAGACAACAATAATAACATATTTTTAGAAAGAAAGAAAGTTCTTTATTGGAACAAGGCAACGTTAAACAAATTAGTGACAATATTATTTACAAAACAAAAAATAAAAAACAATATACACTAAATTACAACTAAATATTTCTACACTAAGTACAGTTAAAAAAAAAAGTAATAATTTATACACTGCAAATTAGCGTAATAACTAAACTAATAAAAACTAATATTTATGTTAAAAACAGTTGTCTCATGTTCCAATTTGGGTGGCACTCAGCATTAGTCGGGTCGTACTCCGACACTGATATTATGTGCCAGCCAGAAACCGTGACGACGTGTTATATATGACTGTTTATATATAATACATAAATAATGTTATATGTGCTCAGATAAGAAAATATATCTTTATACAATTATTTTTATATCCATAAATAAGTAAGCAATATGCATAAAAGGCTCAAAATTGTCTAGCTCCATAATCAGAGGAGAGGATGCGCTTAGATATTTTTTACCATAAAACTGGCGCGACGTGTCCAATTATTCTCATTTTTCACTGACACATTATTACAGACACTGAATTTGACTAATACATTATTAAAAAGAAAGAAAAAAAATTTAAAATAAACCTAGGGAAAAAAAATATTATTTCTATACATATATAATATGAAGAAAAAATAAAAATCAAATATATTTTAAGAAAATTAATTAATATTTTGCAAAATTATGAAAATTGAGCATTACCCAAATAAATTTTATAGGTGTAACGAAATGAATTTTTTGTATCTAGGACCCTAAAAGGAGGGGCAATGACCTACATTCCAAATTTTGCTAGCAGTAACACGGAAACTACCTTTACTGCCAGCAGACCTATGTCTAGGAGTCGTTAACATGTACTCTGAAGCTCGCGTGAAACGATTTGGATGAACATCGCTGGCCCAGTTTAATTTCGTGTACAGATACGTTGGCATTCTATACTTTATCACACCGAAAAGCATGTTTTACTGTCCTACCCTTACACATCAAATCATCAAAATGTTGTAACTAGTCTAATATTATTTGAAATTAAATAATATCATAAATTATCTATACTGTAGATGTCCCCCAATAGATTTTTGTATATACTATGAATAAAGAAGTTTCTTTCTGTGTTATTGTAACAAATAAAGCTGCACTGATATTTTATTCATAAAATGTGGGCTAGTAATCAACGACGAAATTGTAAAAAAAAAACAAATATGTTTTTGTAGGGTGTGAATGTTGTTATGAGACAACTAATAAAAATAGCGTTCGAATAGCGAAGTATATAAGAAGAATAGCGAATCGTTATTAACCAACCAAAAGAAAATTTATTTACTTAAATTAATTCTTTTGCTGCTATATACTCTTGAATTGACTTTTAAAATTATTGCAATTTTATTTTTGGATGCACTTTTATTTAAATGTCAATTTTTAAGACATATTTGGTTGTTCAAAATTTAGCTGTATCTGAAAATCTATACCTGTTACAATAAACCTACTATCAAAAGGCAATTGTAATTTGAAATAAGTTAAATTTATTTGGTTGTATATTAAGTTTCACTTATGTGAGCTGTAATAAATACAGGCTGAGGCTAAAAATAAAGAGAAGATGAAGGAAGAGTCCAAGGCACAAAAGAAGATCGAGGCGGCGTTCAAGTGGGCGCTCACCACCGCCAACGTGGACCCCTCCCTGACCTGGAGCGAGGTGTGCGAGTCATTAGACATGGAAGCACCAGAAATTGCGGCCGTCACGGATGACGAGGAGCGTGAACGCATATACAAGGTCAGTGCTTGTTTAAAATAATGATAACTTGAAAAATCTTCAGCTTATAATAAGATGTTCCCTTTCACCATTGTACCTATTGATTAGGAATATCAACACGAACAAGAGGATAGTTGTCTTCACTATCACCATCCTAAACCGCGGAAGTCCAAGCGTTCTAAGAAGAAGAAGCAACGTTCCCGATCTCCGTCAGCGTCGCGTTCCCCCTCCCCATCTCCGGCCGACGCGCGGGTCTCGCTCTCGCGCTCCTCACTCAGCGTCTCTGGTTCTGACGAAGAGACTAAGAAACATAAGAAGGCTAAGAAGAAAAATCGCAAGCATTCACCACCGCCGGTAAGTGAAAATACTACTAAACAAATCTATGGAAAATCATCTATTCATTCCAAATACCCGTTCATTTTGTTTAAAATATTAAGATCTAATTTCAGTCACTATAAAAATTAAACATATTAATAAAGAGTATATTTTACTTTCGATTATCGGTTAATCTAATACAATATTTTTTACCTTAGGTAATATCTATACTAATATTATAAAGAAGTAAGATTTGTATTTTTGTATGTAACGAATAAACATAAAAACTACTGGACCGATTTCAAAAATTCTTTCACCATTAGAAAGCTACATTATCCCTGAGTAACATAGGCTATATTTATTACAAGAAAAAATTAGAGATCCCCAGAAAATCTCACTAAAACCAACCCAAGGTGCAAAAAAAATAGCCATAAAATATCTTTCATCGCATGCGCTGCGAAAAGTATTGATGATAGAACAAAAAAATGTTCTAGAATATTACAGAACGTATCAATATCTACAAAAAACTCCGCGAGACCATATGTCCAACTATTATAGTTATGTCACTACTTTTTTATATTTTAAAAGTTGATAAAAATGCCTATCAAAATCAGACCATGTTTTCCATACCTTTGTATTAATCCTTATCCAAATAAATTTCATATTCAAGACTGTTTCAATACCTGTAAATTACTTTTTGAATTATTAAAATCGGACCTTCCATTCAAAAGATATTACGAAATTAAAAATATCAATATAAACAAAAAATACCCGCCGACGCGACGGGCCAGTGTAGTTCTATCTCGGTGATACTCGAAGTGCAGCGAGTGGTAGCGAGTAACGCCGAGGTAGAGGGGCACCGAAATGCGGGAGAGCCAAAATGTTTTAAACTAAATATTCCACCCGTGCGAAGCCGGGATGGGCCGCTAGTCTTATATAATACCAAATTTTATATTACACACAAAATAATGCAATCTTACTTACTTAATGATACCTTCCCATATTTAAATTCCTAAACTTATATAAAAAATGTTGTACTATTCTGTATACTTTGTTTTCTTCAAGACCCAGTTTATTAAACGTAATATTATTTTTGACACAGAAATCACCGAGTCCAGAAGAAGGTGGTATATCTGATGAAGAGCCCATAAAACATAAAAGTAAAAAGAATAAGCGCAGCGCTCCAAGCTCACCGGACCAACTCGAGCCCGCGCACAAACCAAAAAAGAAGAAGGAGAAGAAAGACAAAAAGGAGAGGTTAGTATTTTATAAAAAGATCTCAACAATATTATATTTACAAAAATGTGTTACAAAGTACATTGCCTATTCTACAACAGGTCAAGCAGTTCAGCCGTTTGGAGCGACGCAGAGCTGGAGTCGCGTCGCGCCGCGCTGTTGGCCCAGCTGCACGAGCACGAGGCTGACTGACGCCGCGTCACCCACGTGCACATCTTCAACCGCTACCCCGCGCGCCGCACGCACTGCCCGCGCAGCCCCCACAGCCCGCTGCCAGCCACCGACTACTGCATCACTACGCCGCAACCGTCCTACGCGTATGAAACGTTTACTATTGAACCATCAGGCACTTCTCTAATCGATCCATACGATACCTATACAAAATCGCAAACTCATATTGCGAATACGGAAATGGATGAAACACGCCAGAGCCCTCCATCGGCGTCAGAAGACTGCATCAAGCAGCCACTTATATCGCCTATGACTGATACGGCTTCTGAAAAATCTGATATATAAATATATTTTTAAAATTGGTATGTTTAGTTGTAATCGTTCCCTCTCCCATACAATTAAATAACTGCTTAGATAATTCGATGTTTACTGTAATATCTACTTAAAGTTAACGGATCTATCGTATTGCAGGAGCGATAATTAATCGAATTTTATACCTTTGGTAACATTCTACCAATGCCTTGCAGATAATAGTCCCAGTTGAAATCCTGAGATGAAGTCCTGTAAGTAAATTTATTCGGTAAAATAAGTAATAACTTTTATAGTTACTATCCATAATAGTTATAATATATTTAGTGATATTTGTCTAAGCAAAATGTGACGAAATAAAAAAAATTGTAATAGATAAATATAGTATTATTTACAAAGATAATATACCTCACAAAATATCTGTACACGACATTTGCGATATGGAAGAATCCTAAAATGTGGTCCTAGTGGAGGATATTTTAAGTTTTTGTAAAAATAATAAAGTAAAATTTCTGGATGAGTTTTCACTCATTTTCGTAAAATTTCTTTAAAAAGTTAATTATTTGCCTCTAAGAAAAACTAATAAGGACGCGTCCGAACAAGTCTGATGACTGGTCGATATTGATATTGTGCTTACAAGCGCATCACATTATTGTGTAAAATACATATAAAATAGTTATATTTCTCGATAATTTTTAAATTTAGTATTTCACAACACTATGCATTTTAAAATGATCGAACATTTTTTGAGGGAAAAAGACGTAAATATAAAATGAGTGAAAGAGACTTTTCCATAAATACATACACGAGCGTACAATTCGTCTCTGACAGTTTAAACATTAAATCCATTATAACTTGAGCTCTGCTAGACTGGACTAATTTAATTTTTTTTAAAAACAGAATTGATAAAGTATATGAAAATCTAATCAGGACGCGTCCTCATAGATCTGATAACTGGTCGATACTAAGTTGGTGTTTACGAGCGCCGTCTCGTATATGTGACAAATCACATATGTATGACACACTTTTTCGCCCTGAATGCGGCGTCTATTGTGTAGTTGTGATCAGTGTATATAGTAGATGAAAGGTATACTTACGTTTCAATAAGAACCAGTTGTGCCAAAATTTCAAAAAAACGATACACCAACTATGTCATTCGGGAATAGTTTAGCTTTCCATCAGTGAAAAAGTTATTGTGTATTTCGAGTTAATATATGCGATTCATCTACACATTTAACATTTGACTTTATCAGAAAAAGATTTCTTAAAATCAGATCAGTTCCAGAAAAATTACTTTTACTTACAAAAAAGTAAATGGGGGGATGACATTTAGCACACATAAATTTTTGCACACTTTTTTTTATAGAGGGACACTTAATATAATGGGAAAAATACTACCACTTTAAACATATTTTGATTTAAAATATTTATTTAAAAAATACGTTACTAATAATTATGAATATGGGAATGTTAATGTGTTTATTTCATAAATAGCTGAGTATTTTTACTTTGTCAGATATTACATATCTATATATAATATAAAATAATTACATTTTTTTATTATTATAATACAACACTGACCGATTGCAACTATAGATTTACCATAAAATTCTTTTTAATTTTTTTTTTTTCAAAAGATAACTAGCAGTATGGATCACATACTACTAGTATTCCCTTTACCCCTCCTAGTAAGCTAATAAATAGCTTGTGTCAGGAGTGGGCCACGTCAGTAGTCGAATGTCCGGGATTTGAACCCACTTGAGGTCCTCCTTTTTTATTAGTTTTTAAGTATTATATCCCTGCCAAAATCCCCCAGTTTTTTGGTATATCTATAGTGATTGAAGCAATCAGTCAAAATATATTTATTATAGAAAATATTTAAACTAATCTTAAAGTAATGGACTTAAGATTATTTAAAAAATATTCTAGCACTTGTAAGACTATAATAAAGTAGTTTATATTCTGTTTCAAGAGTTTTAATTTTCTTTTCGCTGAGAGCTAACGCTTGCTGCAATTGAACAGAACCCTTCATTTTTTGTTTATTTATTGTTTCCATTTCATGTTTAATATGATTCCAGACAGAGTCGAACCAATGAAGGGCTTCAAAATTAGAATCCTAAAACATAAATGAACCATATTGAATGCATAATAAATCACGTGAATTAATAGTTGTTTATACAACTGTTGTATAATATGGGGTATTAAAACACGAATGTGCAAGTCGAGTGTGTTAATAGTCTTACATGAGTGTTATAATACCTAATTATCAATAGTTGTATACAAGACTTTATCTACACCTATAATTAAATCCCATAAAAAAAAAGACTGAAACAGTTAGCTTACTGCTAAAACTAAAACAGCCACTCCTGGTAACCTAACATCATCCATTACTGAGTATATACAAATAAACTGAGTATTAATGAAACATTCATTTATTGTAGTTGTAATGAACATTTTGTATAGTGCAATTATTAAAATTAACTTCAATATGTTCGTTAATGTTGGAGGGTAATCGCTCATTTTTTTGTAAACAAAACATTACATTAAAGGAAAATGGCGGGGATTCGAATAATACTTTCTTTACGGCGCACGGCGTTCTAGATAGTGAAACGCGCGTTAAGACTGTTCTTTTTTTGAAATTCATATAGATGTTCTTTTTTTTAAATGCATACAGATAAAACGCATCGAGCAGTTGAACAGAAGTTGCACAGAAGTAATTGAAAAAAAACCAAAGGAGTGTTAATATGTATAATACATTATATCATTTTAATGTTGGCAATAAGCTAACTGATTCGGGTTTTTTTAAAAAGGATTGAAATCATGGGAGTAGATAAAGAATCATAGGGTAGAGGTTAAATAAATAATACAAGTTCTAAAATATTAGTTAAATACCAAGTGAGCGTAACATTAGTGGCAGATTTACTATATATACTTTTACTAGTCGACCCGTAGTTTATCACATATTTTGGTTTAATTTAACATTTTAATTCATAATATGATATTGTTATATATATTGTTTCATCCCTTATATCTTTATCACCATAACCATATAGCTATAAATTTTACATTTTAATTTTCAATATCATAAAATTAATTCCTATAAATAAATGATCACACAGCTACACAGCAGTCTATCTCCTTTAATCAAAATCGGTTCAGTGGTTTAAAAGTGATTGCGTTAAAGCATAACAGTTATATTCGCATTTACAAAATTAGTTATAGGGATATTATAAACATAAACAAACCTGTTTAGTCATATTTCATATTTAGCTATTCAACCTTTTCTAAATTGGTGGTTGATAATGACAAATTAATCAATTCTCTAATTTGGGTTGAGTTAATAAAATGTTGTTGTACTAAAATTAAATTAAACTTACCTGATCTAATAATTTCAAAATATAAGCAACACCCATAGCAAAACCATCATCAGTAAAAGATGCTCCATCCTTATTTTTCTTCGACATTTTATCCTTTGACAAAATCATATGTTCCACAAAATTTAATGTCAGTGGTGGGACTATAATGAAAAAATTTTTAAGATGAACATTCTTTGGGTTTCTAAAAACTGGAGCAAACACTTCCACTAATAATTTAAAGTATTCTGTTCCCTGTATGAAATCCGATATTAAACCATCGATGTTATCGTGCAAATTATTTGCTGACTGAGTTGCGTTTGCACTACAATTGTATTCTATGCTTAATTCTTTAAAATTAGGAATATCCAGCAGATCGGGCAGAAAAGCCGTCGCATCGCAGCAGCAGTGCCTCCCACCCGACCGTATCATACGCACGTAACCCATCGCGTTACCAATTTGACTGATTAGGTCCCTGAACAGATCCAAGTAACTCTGCCCGTCGTCGGAAACTCCCAATATTCTTATCCCTTTGTTAAACTTTTCCGCGTTTCTATACGAATAGTCGTTTCCGTCACCTTCTTTTAAATTTCTAAGGTCTTTAATCAATCGGGATTTAATTTGTTCGTCATACATAAATTGAGAGAATGTAAAAAACTTATTTTTCAAAAATTGATAGGTGAAGTTAACGGTAGTATTCATTATTCCAGTGCCGTGCGTCCGAATCGAGTTTGCAATATGCTGTATGTTAATTGAATTTAAGTGTTTGTTGTTGCTGCTCTTTTCTATAAATATCTGGTTGTTGAGGTTGTATTGATACTTGGAAACGAAGATGTGAATGTTGCGCATTATTTCCAGCACATCCAGCCCTTGCTCTAAAGTTTGTTTTGGCAAGTTGTCTTGTATTGTTGCAATATTGAATTTCATTTTTGCCATCTGACGCATCTCTCCATAAGTTTTCCAATCCGATAGTACTACAGTGGTTAAGTTATAGTAAGTTTTCGATAAGTATTGTTCTACTGACGGGACAACTGACATGTACAAATTATGTAACTTAAGATTATCTAAAAGTAGCAAACTTTTTTTTATCATATCGTCTGTTAATGGGTTTACAACATCTAATTGTAGATGCGAATGAATGTGCAAACGAAGATTAGTCTCAATGTTTTGACTTAAATTTTGCAAGACTAGTTCATCAACAGTTACTTTAATTTTTTCCTTAAACTTAGTAGACTGGTTGCTGCCGTATTGTTTGTCTGTTTCTTGTAAAAAAACAATGCAATCATCTAAAGCCATTAGAAAAAACTTTAATTTAACAGATTGTAGTTGCATACTAAAGTTTTGTTCAAAATAATTAGGTATTATGTTTTGATGCCACACCAACCAGGCACAGTTTGATAATTTATGCATACTTTTGGTAAAATTTGATAATATTTGAATTTTTTCCAAAAGCATACCTAATCTCACGTAAATGTTTTCTATCTCAGGAAAATCAGGTACAAAATTGAGTGCCACATTAGTAGCTATATTTCTTTCCAATGTTGAGGCTCCTTTTATAGCTTTTTCTGCAATTACAATACAAGTAAGCTCATCTAGCCTTTTATTTGGATATTTTTTATCACTCATTAAAGTCTTTTTAATTTCCAATATTGAGGACACCGCTTGATACACAAGATGCTGAACGATTATTGTAGTGGAGTTTATAATTTGATGATAGTTTCTAGTGATAGAATTCCATAAACTTTTGAGAATGTCCATGATTTCAAACAAAGACATGAGCATATTCTTTGACAATGGCATGCCTAGAGAAAGATGTAGATTAATGAAACAAAGAACTGAACAGTTCACATGAGCAGCAATTTCAAGACCATCAAGTAATGTCTTTGCTTGGAGGGAAATGTCTGCTGCACTCAGTTTATTGTGACTACTAAAAACCTCTTCTACATTTAATATCCACTGCATGCTTATATTTTGAAGATTCATCACATCTCTGGTTAAGGATAGTTTTTTAGCACTCACATATGCTTGACGGGTTTTAAGCATATTTTGTGATAGTTTATTATAATTGCCACAAAGTGATGGTACATATCTGTGGAGAAATGGTTCAGGAAACCAAATGACAGTGCCAATTACAAATATGCTGTGTGCCTAAAATGAAAAAGATGATGTAGATCTTTGTGTGCTGATACTCTTAATGGCTTATTATATTAAAAAAAATTTATAAATGAAAAACAGTTTTTCAGTTAGAGCAATGAGTTTTAAAAATATGCTATAACTAGCCGACCCTTGCAACTTCGAGCCTGTGATCACCCGCTCCTTTTGGTCTTAGCATGTTGATATATAGCCTTGCTTGAATATAAATGGGCTATCTAACACTGAAAGAATTTTTCAAATTGATCCAGTAGTTTCTGAGATTAACATGATCAAGCAAACAAACAAACTCTTCAGCTTTATATATTAGTATAGATAATAGTAGTTACAATAAAAATTCTTGCTCACACCTTTGTATTTAATTCCATGAGGTTTTTAAATGTCTTTTTTTCATTGCTTCCAAATAAATGTGTAGTCAAAGCAAACAGTGTGTTTACTTTAATGCACTTATACATGTTTTCATTATTTGGCTTATCTTGTACTAGTTTGTCCAAGCTTATAATAGCATGTTTAATATAATGCATAAACTCTGCTGATACTGAGAAGCAATCTTTGGCCATAACATCTTTTTTTCTAATTGATAGTAAATGATTAAGACAGTTTTGTACTATATCATCATTCATTAAATTTGTTGTTATACTGTTGATTGCTGCACTTAAAGCTTTCACTTGTTCTCCATCTAAATCCAAATTATTAGGATTAGCATTGTGATTTTTGAAAATTTTACAAAACTTACTCCAGTTTGATACCAATGAACATCTTGATATCAAAAATTCAGTTAGTACTAAAAGTGTGAATATTTCGCCAATTTTATTTATCACAAAGTGCCACTTAATGCCATCTGAAACATAAGGATTTACTTTACTTTTAAGTATAATCACAAAAATAAATAATAAATAACTATGTGTTTAATGTATATTAAGATTTGAAACTCAATTATTATGAAATAGTCGACCTGCCCTTACTTGTACTTAGATTTACCAAAATATGCAGGCATTATGCAAGAAAGGATTTTTTCAAAAATTAACAAAATGGAGCCCTCAGGAATTTTTTTTCTAGTTTTTCGGGAAAAAATTAACAGTTAATTATTTATAAAAAATCGTAATTTAAAAATAAAAATAAATCCCTCGATCAGGCACAATCAAGATAATGTATTTACAAATCTATTTCTTATTGAAAATTTTCATTTTTTCATGTTTCTGACTACCCCTTAAGTTGTTGAATGATTAATATCTAAACATACAAAAATTTGTATAACAGTAAGATAATATGTAATTAAATAAAACACTACACTAATTAAGTACCTTAATATTATATCTACATAAGACATAAAACAATATTGAAACAACTTACTAGGATTGATAATATTTTCACTAAAAATAGCAA
Source organism: Limenitis camilla (assembly GCA_905147385.1). Taxonomy (NCBI): domain Eukaryota; kingdom Metazoa; phylum Arthropoda; class Insecta; order Lepidoptera; family Nymphalidae; genus Limenitis; species Limenitis camilla. The sequence continues at coordinate 6,258,455 of LR990234.1, read as the reverse complement.
ACACTTGACTACAAAGGTTAGTAAGAGTTTCATTGCAACGGCTGACAAATGAGTTTAAAAGGCATATTGACTCCATTTGAACAGAAATATCATTTTCAGTATATTCATCAAAAATAGCTAAAAACTTGAAGTGCCTAAAATAAGAATAAAATAAAAATTAAGAAATCTGGTGAATTTAAAATATCTGGTGCATTCATAGGTAAACCTTGGAAATGCATTTTTTCACATTTATATACCAAAATTCAAAAACCTCATCAGTTTTTTTATTTACACAAAATTTTCAAAATTATTATAGATTAACTTTACTTACAATTAACTTTTATTATTATATTTTCAATGCATAAACATTCAATAAGTTACATTTTTAATTAAGTTATAATAATGATTTCGTTATTACAAGGGTTACGCAGAATAGGATAATATTATTATTATTTTATAGAATTAAAAAGGAAACCTCTCAAACGCCTCGGTTTTTAATTGATGAGCTTCGATGCACAACGATGAAATTACACTCAAGACTTTTGTAATGACCGTGTTGTCCGACGCCACCAGGTCTGTAGTTGCAACAAGTTCCCGAGACTCCGTCACAACTTGCAGTGGAAAATATGTTTTGTTTTCATTTTTAAAGTGTTCTTCTTTTAGTGAGTTGTAATCCTGGTATTGTGTTTTGAAAAATTCACTATAACTTCGTAGAATATACGATCCCGCTTCTTTTTCCATTTTAATTTTTAACAACTAGGGTTTGTTTTGATTTCGAAAAAGTTGATTTCAATTTCTTACGGACGATACTACATCATTATCAAAGGATTATTTATAAAAACAGATTCCGATTCAGATGTTGAATGTTGATAAAATATCCGAATATCGATATTATTATTCATAAATATCGATATAATTACTAATATATTTTTTTTCTTCCCAAAATGAACAAAATCATCGAAAACTTAATCTACATTATTTACACTTATATTTTTCTTAAAATTATTGTTATTTTATCTACAAGGCTATATATATATCTGTACGGTGTAATATCTGTCTATTTTACTATGGAATAAAAACAGAGAAAAAAAAATGTAATTGTTTATTAGTATTCTGTGTTTGTAACTTTCAACATTCATTTATCGGAAACTAAAAGGAATGGATAGTCTATATCAAAAGTTACGGGCTCAATATGGTCAGGATATAACTAAACATTACGATCTCTTAATATTACGACAGGAACCCAAGCGATGCCTTGGACTTATGACCAAGGTGTAGGCTTAAGGAGCTCCTTTAAGTGATCACGACACTCACCTCCACTGCCTAGGTTCTCTGTTTAGACCTAAGGTTAAACATTTATAATTTAATTTGTTTAGTAAATATATTGAATTATTAATTTACCCAAATCATTTTTGAATTGACTTACTATTATTTTTTAAATATAGACTATCTATCGAGATATCGATATTTTTTTCCGTAATATCAAACACTGAATTTGATATATTATTTGAAAATATTAATACAACGAAAATCCAATATTTAAAATAATTATAAAAAATATCAACAGGCCTAATATATAAGGATTCCAACGATACATCGTCGATGTAAAAAACATCGACGTTCATACGTTTTTTGTTGTCAATAGCTGTTCAAAGGGGCGCTAGTATAACACTTCTCGTCCAGGCCACTTAGATGGCTAACGTTAGCATTGATTAGACGTATTTATTCAATTCAATTTATTCAAAAAATTTAAATATCATTATATTACAAAAAAACAGAGATGGTTAGCGGTTAAGATTTGAGTTATGTGTGTTTTGGTTACACGGTACAACTTGGTTTAACGGTGAAGGAAAACATCGTGAAACCTGCACTCCTGAAAGTTCTCCATATTCTCAAACTGATTTTGAAGTCTGCAATCCCGTACTTCGCTAGTGTGGTAGACTATCGCCAAATAGGAGGGTTTATTTCATTAGAGGAGATCTGTTGCCATGATGATCATTTATATCACCGATGTTTTAAACATCGATGTCGTTCATTGAACATCGATGGTTGGTAACAATGTAAATAACAATGTTTGGTAAAATGGTATTTAAGAACGATGTTACATCCCTAAATATATAACGACCAATGCTACCTACTCTTAAAAATATTTCCCTGGAAAGATTAATTCAAAATTCCCTTAAATTCACAATAATTACCTATAAATATAGGGGTATTTTATACGTCAAGAATGATCTCGATTAAAGACTATTACCGTCTTCAATCACTTCAATCGAGAGTTGATATGCAGTGTTGCTAAATCCTAAACTGTATTCTTAAATCTACACATCTTCCTAATTTTAGAAATACTTATGTATAATCATAATTTTATTTAATAATAAGTCCATAAAGATTGTTCAAAGAATTTATACGAATATTTATAAAATACTACCGACCCGCCCCGGCTTCGCACGGGTGCAATCCTGATACTAAATATACTACAAAAAACTTTATTTTATTTATTTGTTTTTTATAATATAGGAAGGCAAACGAGCAGTCGGGTTACATGGTGTTAACAGTTAAGTAATCACCGCTGCCCACGGACTCCTGCAACAATAATGTAATGTTCCGGATATAGAAAAACGCACTGTAGAGGCACACCACACATCCAGATGATGAGGATGATATTTAAGTTTATATATAAGGTTAACAGCTTTTTGTCACTAGACTGGCACCCGCGCCACCGCTATATCCCTGCAAATGAAATATGAATACAAGGACATCTCTACTATCAAAAGGATTTTTACAACTACAATCATTTAGAAAATTATAACGGAAGACATAGTTTCGGCTTTACTATAAAATGAATAAAAAATTAACATATTAAAGACAAAGCTGTACGGTGTAATACTTTTGCCTTTTCCATTATGGAATGAAAAAGAAGAAAAAAAATTGACTAAAGTTTAAAGTCAGAGTCGACGACCGACGTTTCCGTTTGTTTCCTTCTCTACGTCAAATTCGTATATAATCTTTGGTCAAATTTGCGTCAAATATTTTAAAACACTTGACAATTACTATACATATCATGTTTGCTTGATGTTTGCAGTTGTAGAGGGAAAATGTCTTTATTGATGTGTTATTTTGTTTTATAATTTTCCGTTAACTTTGTAAATTTAATCATTTATATTTAAGTTTTACTTGCTCGATAATTGTGACTGACCAATATATTTTATCTTAAAGTTCACAATTATAGTTATAAAAAATGGATCCAATGCTATCAAGTCCTTATAACATACCGGGTATAGGTACCCCTCTGCACCAGCCGGAAGAAGATCAACAAATATTGCCAAATGCAATGCATCAACAGCAACAACAACAACAGCAGCAGCAGCAACAACAACAACAACATTCCTTGGTTTCTTTGGGCTCGTCGCCTCTTATAGGGTTTGGCGCCCCTATTATAGGCACTCCACAAAGAACAATGCACACATATGCTCCTACAGCCAGCTATGCCACCCCGCAGCAAATGATGCAACCTCAAACCCCGGTACTGACTTAATTGACTATTTAACCCATTAAATCTATTTATGCACAAATGAAAAAATTGAAATAACTATATATTGTGAAGTAAATACAGCCAATTCATTAGTATATAAATACTAGCTGACCCAACAAACATTGTTTTGCCAAATAAACTTAAAAAATTTGGAGTGGACCACCCTTATCACTTAGGGGTTTAAAAAAAAGATGTTGACCAATTCTCAGATCTACTCTATATGCACACAAAATTTCATTAAAATTGCTCGAGTTGTTTGGTAACAAACACATTAGAATTTTATATATTAGATTAAACTTATTTTTTTGGCCCAAAAGATTAATTCTTCTTTTAATCAATTTCAGATTCCGATATAACCTTACCTACCTGTAAAAAAATAGAAATATTTTATTAAAAAATAAAATATTCAAAAAAGTCATTAGTTTTTAAAATATGTGATATTTTAGCTGTGGTGACAAGTGTTACAAAACGTATTCTGTTTTTTATTAAAGATATTTTGTTGTTTTATGATATTTTGAAATAAATTAGTTGTAGGAATAAAATAAAAAACTTTACCAAATCAAATTAAAAAATTTAAATAAGTTTTTCCTTTTAAAACGAAAGGATTTAATATGCAAAGCTGTATTTAAAAAGTTTTATTTAAATTTTCATTTTTTAAACTGGTTAAAATAGTTTTAACTAGGACACCCCTTCCTGTAACTCAAACTTTCGAAATCATATCAAATTAATATGTTAAGTAATGCTTTAAAGAAGTTAAAGAACAAAAAAATTCAAAATCGTAATATATCCTCCATTAATTATCAAAAAAAATTTTTTTTTCAGCAAAATTCAATGTCCCCAATGATAACTGGAGGTAGTATAGCTGGGCCACAGATATTGAGTCAAGCAAGTCCAGCTCCTTTGACCCCAATGACCCCACATTCAGCAGATCCTGGAATATTGCCACAGTTACAGTAAGTTATGTATTTGTTATACCAGATTAAGTGCCTTATTCTTAAAGACCAAATTGGGTTATTGTATTCATTCATACATTTTACTTAACATACAGTAAATACACACTATCTGGACCTGGCGTGGATATGCAATTATCCAGATTTCCAAACTGATCTTTTCTATAAAAAAGCAAGACTTCAGTTCCTGGAAGCAGATTTTGTAGGTAGTCTAATGAATATCCTGAGTTTATGTCTAATAAAAACTTAATCATTATTAAAGAATATTTGAGTTTTTTTTATTTTAAGCCAAATGAAGTATTGTGACTGCTCTGTATGATTTTTCTCTTCTATTATTCTCTACTAATCAGGTTCTTTCATGATTAAGGCATAGCATTAATTAATACTAATCTTCTTAGCTAGTTATCATTGTTAAGACAAACAAAAATACCCATAAAATAACCTTACATGAGCACCATTGGGTTTTTTACTATAGGTCTGGTTAATTGAGTTTTACCTTCTTTGTTAAAGGAATATTGTATCAACAGTGAATCTAAATTGCAAATTGGATTTAAAGAAAATTGCACTTCATGCCCGTAATGCAGAATACAATCCAAAACGGTTTGCAGCAGTCATTATGAGAATTCGAGAACCCAGGACTACTGCACTCATATTTTCATCTGGCAAAATGGTGTGCACTGGAGCTAAGAGTGAAGAAGATTCCCGTCTAGCTGCAAGAAAATATGCCAGAATTATTCAAAAACTAGGATTCTCTGTAAGTATACATTATGTACAATTATTGAATTAAAATAGGAATCAAAGTAAATTCTTTAAATTTAACTAAACAACTGTTACAAATATTATAACATGTTTAAAATACAGTTCTATGGAAATGCTTAAGAATCTTTGTTTAGATCTTACAAAAGATATGGCAACACTACTTGAACTATGGGAATAGTGTAGCTTTCCTTCAAACTTTCAAAATCAGATTAGTAGTTTTTGAGATTACTTTCATTATTCAAAATGACCATTACAGGTGTGATATTAGTGATTTTCTAATATACATTTGATAACACTACATCATCCATGTCACTCAGCAGTAGCATAGCTTTCTATCAGCAAAAGAATTTTAAAATTGGATCAGTACCAACAAAATGGTCATGGCTGTTGAATTTTCTGCTCTAATAAAATTTTCCTAAAGGTTGCCAGGAATTAGCCGCATACTCTCCTGTCAGTTATGAGCTTTTTAAAACAATTCATTTATGATTTTCTTGTTTTTTAGGCAAAATTCTTGGATTTTAAAATTCAAAACATGGTTGGCAGTTGTGACGTCAAATTTCCAATTCGTCTTGAAGGTTTGGTTCTTACACATGGACAATTTAGTTCTTATGAACCAGAACTGTTTCCTGGCCTTATTTACCGAATGGTGAAACCAAGAATAGTATTACTTATTTTTGTTTCTGGAAAAGTTGTATTAACAGGTGCCAAAGTGCGTCAAGAAATATATGAAGCATTTGATAACATTTATCCTATATTAAAAAGTTTCAAAAAACAGTAGACTGAAAGTAGCATATTATTGTACATTTAATTAAGTTATTTTTGTAAGTCCTTGATTAATAATAATAAGTATTTTATTAAATAGTTGTTTATATTAAACTGCCCTACCAATTAAATTTTAAATATAATTTGCAAAATATCTGTCCTCATATCAGTAAAAGCATTTGTTTATATGTAAACTGTTAATTGTTAAATATGATAGATAAATCATGTCATTTTCCATTTTTTTTTTAATTTAAGCTTAATTGAATGAATAAAAAACACACTTAAATTGAAAAAAAAAATACTTATATTTTAAAATAGTAGTTCTAAAAGTGCCTTGAGTAGTTATTCAAGAAAAATGTATAGAAGGAGACATGGTGCTTCAACTGCCTGAAACCATCAAATTGTGAAGCAGGAAGTACAAGTCATGACTTGTGATCATTAGTTCATGCCATTAATGTTTTCACCGCGGCCACAACGTCCGGGATCGTTAAGTGAAACGGCTAAATGAGCGTTTTGGGCGTTGAGATCGTTAAGTGGAACGCACTCAACTCATATTAATCTGTGTCTGAAGTTCTGAACCATATTATAATATACATTATACTCTTTGGCTTGGCTTTGAATTCGGAGTCAGTGAGCAGTGTGACCAGATTTAGCAGAATTTTGCAATTTTAGCAGAATTAGGTCCCCAATTTAGGGTCTAGCATTGTACCGCAGAGGGAAATATAGCAGATTTTGGTAGAATTTTATAATGTCGTAGAAAATTTACAGGTTTAGACACTGAGAAATTATTATACGCCGCGTTGAACGTGGGTATTTTATGTAAATCATTTAATTCTTACACAGTAAGTTCTGTATAAAAATATGAACAATGCAGAAAATTAAAAATTATTCACAGTTACTTCTTAATAAATAAAAAAATTGGCATAATGTTCTATTTAAATCTTGTCACACTGTCATAAATTATCGTACAGCTTGGCAAAATTTGATACTTGTAATTTTTATCATTATTAAGGGACACGAATGTAGTACCTTATAATTACTCGAGACTACGAGAGAGAGAATTTTTATTATTTATTGTTAATTAAGAGCTTTTTCGCCGAAATCAGATAGGGGGTATATTATTCATTATTGTGGAAATCTATTGTCTTCTGTTGTCTGTTGAAAACATTGTCTAACTTAAACAAAATTTGTCCTACTTCAGACTCGGCTAGACATCGCAAGAAAATTTGATATATAACTGCTCTACCACTACTACGAATAGTTTTATTCATTTTAAACAGCTATGATCGTTAAGAATCTTAGAAAATCTACTAGCTTACCCGACAAACGTTGTTTTGCCATAATTTTTTTTTAAAATTAGGGAGGGTCACCCTTATCAATTAGGGTGATGAAAAATAGATAGTAGCCGATTCTCAGACCTACTGAATATGCATATAAAATTTTATAAAAATCGGTCGAGCATGGTAACAAACATTATAGAATTTTATATAATAGATGATAACAACTTGGATGAACGCACTGTTGACACAGAATGTAACAAGTACATTAATGTTGCCACATGTATACATTTTTAGTTTACGTTGTCACCGCGTCATACTTTAGTTTGCCAAGCTGTACAATTTCTTTTTCAAGTATCAATCATTCCAGTTGAAGTATATGCGATTTGACAATTGACATTTGACAGATTGTAAAAAGTTAATTATTGTTGCCACATGTATAAATTATTAGTTGAGCAGATTTAACTCCGCTAATGTCACGTGAGATGGAGAAAGCAGTCAGATTATGGTAGAAGCTAGAGTATGGTAAAAAATATAATTTAAACATTAATTTGACTATGTGTACATGAAAAAATAGGTAGCGGTTGTTAGTAAATCTGCAACAAAAAAAACACACACACATCAAATATAAGTAAAAATAATAAAATATTACAGATTGTTATTTATAATTTAATATTGTTAGTTTTAATATATTTACATAAGAATGTACATTAGGGACTAAACACAAACATTAACAAACATTTAACACTCAAAGGTTAAAAATAATAAGGGAGGCAGAGCCTTCGTCTAAGCCACACTCGCACAACATGTGGTCTCTGACTCTAATCTTAGCCAAGTGCACAGCAGGGGTACATGCGTGTCCGAGACGAAGACGACATGATATAGTTGTAGTAACCCATCGATCACCGAGTCGTACACTTTTCGGTGCACTTTTTTGCTAAGCTATACTATAACCACAGACTACATAGAGATGACTATAACATTATTAGGTATGGGCAAATGAAAAAAAATATGGATATATATCGTACTGATATTTTTAAAATACATCGATATATGTAGAAAAAATATCGATATTTCAATATTTTACCGTGATTAAATTTTAAGTAATGTGATCGGAGTTTAGCGTTTTCGCTATCGAATGAGTATCAGTAAAGTTATAGCAATTTCAATAGTATTAGTATCGACGTTATTCTCTATGACATAAGAATGGTATGTTATGTATTATCCAAATCGGACCATTACTTACGAATATATTAAGTTATAATGTGACGTCACTGTGACGGTCCGAGCGCATTCGGCACTCGATACTCATAGTTCACGAATCGACGGAGCGGCGGTTGATCATTTTATATTTTCAATTTATTTAAATAAAGTGTTGTTAAAGAGTAATATATAAATATAAAACGTACTTAATATGAGTACTAATAAAGTAGAAGCAGGTTTTGTGCAAGCTCAATCAGATAACCTTCCAAATGTGGATTCTTTCATGGTATTTGATTACCTAAGAAACCACTGTAAGTTCACTAGCGCTGAAATCCGTGGTTGGAAACGGCAAAGGTGATGCTGCTTATTTATCTACGTACAAAGATACTTATTAGTGCATAGTAAACAGATGTAACAAGGAATGAATTTAAAGTATAGATGCAGGGACGTATTCAAAACTTGTGAAAAAAGTGCGTATGCCTGCGTGTGTTGTTTGTGTGTATATGTATGTAATGTATGTGTGTATGTTTTTTAATATTTTTTATTATTATTCTTTTAATTTTTTATATATAAATACTTAGGTATATTTTAATATTTATTACATTTTAGTATTTTTAATTGTATATTTTTATTTCGTTACATCTATTTATTACAGATCGGCACGTGAAACCTATGGAGATGATACTGTAGGATTTGTCTAGGTCCAGAGATCGGGAAATATTTGTACGGTAAAAGCAAAAATAACGCCTGAACATAGAATAAAAAGTAAAGCGTATTGCTGCTGCTGCATTTACATTTGATGAAAAGGAGGAGACGGTTCTGAACGTGGAATGTCGTGACTGTGTGGCTCAAGAGGGAGGCTGCAAACATAGCGTAGCATTTTTGACGTGGATCCATAGACGCAGCGAGGAGCCATCTCTCACAGAAAAAAATGCTACTGGGCCAAACCAAGACTGGCTACTATAGGTACAAATATGAAATTTATAAAAGCTGAAGATATGGTTCCCAGCTCAGTTACTATTGAAGACAATAACATTAATAACACTAATAACACTAAAGACCTGTTTTTCCAAGCGGTTGTGCGAAGCCTCAAGGAAAACTCTATTAGAAATAAGTTATCAGTATATGTTACAAATTGTGAGTTTAAAAAATTGTCTTTGCTTAATCTCATTCATTAATACAAAATGGAAGGCAATAATAAAATGAATTTATTGATTATTGCTCTAACAAAATCACTATGGAAGAATGTCACTAAGCAGAGTAAGTAGAGTAGAGTAAGTAACTTTTAGTCAAGCTAGTTGATGGAATATATGGTTTGAATTAATAGACCATATATGTTCGCAGAGTTTATTTTTACGTAGTAGCAAACAGCAAAAACATGCAACGACCAACTCTGACACATTCAGAAGAACAGTCGAACAGTAATGACATTTTCGAATAGATATAAAACTAATTTATTCTTAAGAACGTTTTGGTTTATAATAGAAACTCATTTCTAACACCTGCCCTTAAACCAAAACGTTATACAACCATCACTGCTAAATAACATATGAACCATAAAAATATAAAGCCATTCAATCAATCTAACTAGCCCTCAAATTTAACTGTTTTTTAAATCTATCGAATTTATCTTTCACCAAGGCTTTCGTGAGAATATCTGCTGTCATTTTATCAGTCGGTAGATAACTCAATTTAATTAGATTTTTACAAACTATATCTCTGATAAAATGATGCCTCACATCTATATGTTTAGTGCGAGCATGAAACATAGAATTCATACATAACTTTTGCGCCGACTGATTATCATTATACAACGTAATAATACAATCTATATTTAAACATTCCTTAAAAAAAATACGTATGAACAATGCTTCCTTACATGCTTCCTTACGTCCTTTGTTTTCGACTTTCCCAGGAGACTACCGAACTACCAATCTTAAATACGTAGCCCGTGTAAGATTTTCTGCCTACCTGACACGATGCCCAGTCAGCGTCGACATATCCACAGATCTGTAAGCCTGATTTTTCAAATACCAACCGATAGTTAATTGTACCTTTCAGATACCGTAATACGCGTTTCGCAGCTTTCCAATGAGTTTCAGATTAACATTCATTAAATTGACTCAAATAACTCACTGCATGAGCAATGTCCGGCCTAGTACATACTGCAAGATACATAAGGTGACCAATAAAATTTCTATACTCATAGTTTTCAGACTTCTTATCCGCCTTATCAAGCTTCGTGACAGCTTCCATCGGTGTTCCTACCGGCTTACACTCCTCTAATTTAAATCTTCTCTTCTCTTCTTCATATATTCCATCAGATTGGCCTCATCTAGGTGCTTCTCCAGATGGATTGACATGTGAATACGTAGTATAAATAAAATGTCCCTAGACAAGGAAAGGAAAGTTTCGTAAAGAATGTTCTTGGCACCAGATGTAGAGCTCAAATTTAGCTACAAATGTTTTTTTGCAATAAAGTCGAGGGACTATTTTGTGTAGCTAGTGAAAATTTTGAAAGCAATAACAAAGTAGAAATATTCGAAGAAGATTATGATGAAAAATATTGTACTGATTTGGAAAACATGAGTGTTCCCGAAACTGGTTGAGACTTAAAATTACTCTTCTATTAATAAAATGACATGTGCTTTTTATTATGCATGGTTGTCGAAATAAAATCCTATAAAAGAAACGAAAGCATTTTTATTTTTACTCTTGATTATAGTAATAGACAATCCTGTAAATTAACTAAACCACAAGCTATTACTACAATATTATCCAAAAAATGTATGTATGAAATATCGATACATGCGTAACCTCCGATCATTTTAAAGTCTCTCAACTTCCCTATGCTTCTTTCAACGTGAACTCTTATAGCAGCGGTTGTCTTTGTTAGCAAAACTTCTTCTGCTGTAGTAGCTGGAACTCATGCTAGGCCGCCTCAGGATTATGCAACCACGTTGTTCCAGTAAATGGGCAATATTTTTGAATCCCCTATCAACTAACACAACACTTCCTTGTGGCAATTTATCAAGAAATCTATTGTCTTCAAATATAGTTGAGTCTGGGGTCCTCCCGCCATATCCCTCAGAGATAAAGTTTATCAAACCATCAGGTGTAATTGAAACCAAGTACTTAATAGTATTGCAGCTTTTATATTGAAACGTAAAGTCATGTAATGCGCTTGGTGCAAAGCATTGCTAGGTTTCTCGATTTGAAGTTCGAAACAATCGATTACTGATATTGCTTTCGAATAGCGCTTCCTAAAAGCTATCGGCAAGTTTTCCCTGACATCATCTGCTGTTGGCCACGTAATAAGCTGATTCAGCCATAGTGCAACTTTTGGGAGAGTCTTTTTAAAATATTTAGTCACATAACTCTCAGAAAGGCCATAATGTATTGCAAGCAATGCGTTCGGTTCATGCCATCGAATTTTTCGTAAAGTCATTAGGATTTCAATAGTCTATAGTGCTCGTGTTTTTTGACCCGTTTTATTGTTTTTTGAAAATACATCTATTTCTTCAGGTATATTAAGGGGATCATTGTTTTGAATGATATTTGAGTCTTAATTTTAACACTACTACTTCAATGGAATGCAACAACAGTCTTCGTGTCCAATATCTTTACTTAAAACTCTTTCAAAATATTCTATATCTTGTCTTTTCTTAAAACCGGGTCTGTCAATTTTCTTTTTTTTGAGGATTTTAAACTTATGAGGCAAAACTCCCTTCTTCAGTTTAAGCTTTCCTCCAACCAACTTAAACTTTATGTAATTTGCCATGTCTTCTTCCAACTGAAATATAAAAACTATTAATAATTTATTTGCTTTTAACAATATGGCATAGTTGAAGCAGATTCATAAATGCACCGCTGTTGTGTCAATGATTTTTTTTTGTATAACATAGCCCCCCAAATGAGCATTTGATGACTACCGATGCCCATGAACAACAAGAGGATGCAGATGCGTTGTCCTCCTTTTCTCTATACCCCAAATAGGCCACCACAAACCGCACAAAACGCGACAACATAGCTGTAACTTTACCCCGGTATCATATAGGCTCTTAGATACAACCCCGGTCGTGCTGGCCTAATTACATGAAACATTTGTTTAACACATGATTAAAAATATTATCCTTTACTCTTTGCTTTTTGAATCATGGCAAGTTTCATACATTGATTTGTACGGAAAATTTTGAGAGCCATAATTTCCATTGCTTAGATTATACTCTAGGGATCCTGGTAATATGAATAATATATTTTTAACAGATGGCAAACATAAAATATTCTAAGGTAAAAATAATGGACTTCTGACATTTTCTCTTGCCATATTTAGTATTTAAAAAAATAAAAACGTCAACTGTCAAAGTGACACTTGCATCTGTTAATAAGTTAATTGGCTAGTTTTATTTATCGTCTTTGAGTTTTATATCTTTGATTTTGTAAAAAACAAATAATAAGGACATAAAAGCTTTACGAAATATAGGTAAATATAAGACAAATATTAATAATAAAATAAAATTATCGTACAGCAATATACATTTCTATTCCTAAAAATATTCTGAGTGTTAGAACCTATTATTTAGGCCTCAAAAAGCGGTTCTAAAGTTATTTCAATTTCTCATATTTTTTAGTACAAATTCTGCCATGATTCATATCGATATTTTTTACCCAAGCCTAATCATTGTCTGTGGCGTCATCTATAATCTGTGTATATATCATCTTTGAATCTGTGGTAATAATTGTGTCTCTTAGATCTTGGTTAACATAAGTCATAATTTATAACCATTTTTACCACGCGTATTTTTGGCTTTCATCTTTATTTTGGATGTTCTTTTGTTTTTTAATCTAATCTATTAAAATGGCTGAAACGATGAGGCAGACAGTGGCGACAATTTTAAAAAGTATCGAGAGATATAACCCCGCGAATCTTCAGACGTTAGAGCGCTACGTGGAAATGCAGTCCCGTGAGAATACTTACGATTTAGAAGCTAATTTAGCTGTATTAAAGTTATACCAGTTTAACCCGGAGAAGTTCAACCCTGATATTACGTGTCAGATACTATTGAAAGCACTAACTAATTTCCCACATACTGATTTTACTTTATGCAAATGTTTATTACTGGAATCAGTTGTAAGTTTAATATGAATGCTGAAATATATCCTTATTGTGGAATAATAAGTAATATTAATGTACTTTTATTCTAGGTTGAGAATGAAACAATTTCACAAATTAAATATCTAGCAGATATTTTGGAGCAATGTGATTTTGCCCAGTTCTGGAACAGAGTCCATCAGATGCCGGAGTTATGCAACCGTATCAGCAGTTTCCATGATTCCATTCGTAAGTTTGTGTGCCATGTTGTGGGCATCACATTCCAGACCATTGATAAGAATAATCTGGCTAATCTGTTAGGAGGAATTGATGGTAGGTACTACACATGCATAAATTGTTTTATGTCTCCTATAAACATTGTAAATAATTAATTTGTTTTTACAGATGTGACTTTAAAACATTGGGTAAAAAAGTATGGTTGGCGTGATGAAGGAAACCTTATATTTATTGCCAATCAAGATGAGAATATTAAAACTAAAAATATCACTGAGAAAATTGAATTTGAACACTTGGCTCCATTAATGACAATTTTGTAAGATGTCTTCAGTACTATAAAATATTGTAAAGTCTGATCACCAACATCTCTAGCAAAAACTCCTATCATTTTTGCTACTTAATAAATAAATCATTACAATAAACCGTCTTATGTTCTATTTCTCAGATTAACCTTACAATATGGTTAGGTAGGTTGTGATCATTTCAATTTCTTTAAGCCTTTTTTTTATGTTAGATAAGGTGCAAACAAGCAGATGGTCCACCTGATGGTAAGTTTTCCCTATCACCCATGGACATCGACAAAACAAGATATTAAATAATTTCTTGTTTTATCGATGTGTTGCATCTTCGAAGATAGAGTGGGGAGGGAGAGTAAAGAAAAAAATGCTGTGGTTTGCAGCAGACCCTGAGCAATAGCCCAGAGTCTACTAGATCTACAGCTTTAATGGGACGAGAAAGGGAGGGGGTAAGCCTGGCCCACATGCCGCTCAACCGGAACGTGTCTATGACACTTGGTGGTCAGATTCGCATGCTGGTGGTTGCAAGCGAGTCTGGGAACAGATCCTCTACCACCAAGAAAACTTTTTTTGTGATAAAAGGTAGCCTATGTCATTCCCAAAGCTCTACTGTACCAAATTTCATCAAAAACTGTTGAGACGTTGATTTATAAATTGTGTAACTAACTTTGTTTTATATACAATAGGTTGTGAAATTAGTCTCAATTTCATTTGTTACAAACCAAATCAATGACAAACTATACAAGACATAGAAAATTATTTACTTTCATTGATTTATAAAACATTTACGATATGAAATACTCAGACCTTGACTCATAGTAATTAATATTATTATATATAACTATATGTATAATAAAAAATGTAACTTATCAAATGCCTGTACATAGAAACTATTGATAAAACTTACTGTGGTGGGTCCTTGACAACAATAAAAATCAAGAATATTATTTTTTATATTTTCTGTCTGTTTGTATACCCATCACACTAAAACTACTTCACAAAATTGGTTATAGTTTTCTCCTTGTTTCAATTAAATTGGGTGCCATGAAAAAAGTTATAAATTTAATACGATGTGCTATGTTGATACTGGTACCTGGTAATCCTGCTGCGGTGGTTGTGCTTACGTGGTTAAAATTTGCAGGCACATTGGGGTCACAGATTCATTTAGAACTTCAAATGGTTTTAGTTAGAGTATTTTTTGCAGTTTGAGAAATGGAAATAATTTTATTTTATTCATATTAAAATTAATCTTGTATATAAAAATGAATTGACGTTTTAAGTCTCGCTAAACTTTGAGAACGGCTAGGTCGATTTGTCTATTTTGGTTTTGAGATATTTGTAGGGGTCCACAAAAGGTTTAAAAGATGAGAAATACTATAACTAATTTATAATTTTTACCTGTTCATGTTAACGAAAACGAGAAAATAAATAGGACTACAAATTTAGTTTTAGAATTGAATTTCACTTGTGACAAAAAAACTTTTCTAATATTTTAACCTTTTTATTTACAAGTTTCCTTACATTACTTAACAATGACTTGATTCCAATGAAAATAAAAGAATATAAAAAGTTCCTAATAAAATTACTATTTGTGATAGTTTATGTCCTCTAGGCTTTTTTCCCATGGCTATAGCCAAACTCCTTTCCTGCAGTATGGCCTGATTTCTTACCATGATGATGTTGGTGGGCATGATGTTCTTCATGCCCATGATGACCTTTGTGTCCCTTGTGGTCTTCATCATAATGCCCCTTGTCGTGTTTTCCTTTCTTTCCATGATGTTTTTCATGATGACCCTTTTCATGGTGTCCACCTTTCTTATGATGTCCTTCTTTATTATCATGGTGTCCATGGAAATCGCCATGCTTATGATGGTGGCCACCCTTATGGAAGTCGTCATAGAATTTGTGTTCTTTATGGTATTCATCTTTGTGAGATTTATGGTGGAAACCAGTAGTTTTGGATCCCTTTTTGTGACCTTTTTTGTGCCCGAATTTGCCGCCTTTATGTCCATGTTCGCCTTCGTGATGTTCGCCGTGATGGTCATGTTCATCGTGATGTTTTTTTTTATGTCCGCCATGTTCATCATGATGGCCTTCTTGATGATGTTTACCATGATGACCATGTTCGCCTTTATCATGGTGATGATGCGACTTGTATCCCTTGTCTCCCTTTTCTCCTTCCTCTTTGTGATGATCAGCATGATGCTCATGTCCACCTCCTTCTTCTTTATGGCTACTTTTTGCTGCCTTTTTTTCAGTTCCTACGGGAGCTTGATCTATGGTAGGTTGGGGAGCTTGGTCTATTGTAGGTTCGGGAGCTTGATCCACTGGTTTTTCAACTGTTTTCTGTTCTTCATTTTGTACATGGCGTGCACTTGCTAATATAAGACAGCTCGCTAAAAGAGCCACAAATTGTAAGACCCTCATCTTTCCTGAAAAATACATTTGTATACATTAAAATGATATAAACTTTTAAAGTAATATATTTAAATGCAACTTTTTTACATTGTTTTACCTGAAGGTGTGGCTCGTTGGGAAGCTATGCTCGTTATGTTACAAGAGTTTCTAAAGTTTGCATTTATAGATAACGTCTTACGTCGCTTTCATCTATTGCCGATTACAGATATTTAGCAATAACGTTGCTGTCCATTTCTGGACGAGTGATTCTGTTTGTTATAGTGACGACATCAGAACTTTACGGTTAAACTAAATTAGTTCCGTTACAGAAGTTCCTACAAAAATGTTATATATATAAAAAGGTATTTGAATGTAAACTTAAACGTGGTAGATATTGATCCACTGTTTATGATGAGTAAATAAAAGAATTTCGTTATTAAATACTTAAATAACGATATTTATTTATAAAACGTTTGAGGTATAAAGAGTATACGAAACTTAAGATTGCTACACTAAAATTGAAATGTTTAATGTTTTCCGTGGTGGAATCCCCAATGTTTGCCATGGTGATGATCGCCTTTTTTACCGTGACCGGCATGATGGTGGTGATGTTCCTCATGACCGTGATGACCTTTATGTCCTTTATGGTCCTCGTCATAGTGGTGCTTGTCGTGATGTCCTTTCTTGCCATGATGATGCTCATGGTGACCAGAGTGGTGATGACCACCCTTCTTATGATGACCTTCATGTTCATCATGATGTCCGTGATGTTTGCCATGTTTGTGGTGTTTGCCTTCTTTATGATGGTCATCATAGAAATGATGATCCTTATGATATTCGTCCTTATGGTACTTCTTATGATAACCCTCTGTTTCTTCTCCTTTATCATGATGTTTTTTGTGGTGATGTTTGCCGCCCTTGTGGTGGTGTCCATGTTCATGATGTTTGCCGTGATGTTCGTCTTCGTCCCAATGTTTTTTATGACCGCCGCCATGTTCATGATGATGCCCCGAATGATGATGCTTGTGATGATCACCGTGATCCCCTTTGTGATGGTGGTGGTGTCCTTTGTGACCCTTGTGTCCCTTCTCACCATGATCGTGGTGGTGATGCGCATGATGTTCTTTGCCACCACCTTCTTCGTGATGATGTCCTTTGTGATGGGTAGCTGCTGCTTCCAGGTCAAATTGCTTTCCGTCGACCTCGCGGCCAGTACATATTACTAAAACACATAGTAATAAGCTAAGGGCGACAAGCGTCCTCATTTTTGTGGTTGTATTTAATATTTATGTTTAATCTTATCTTAAGCACTGGAACTAAACTGACTTTACAACCGACTGAGAAGGCATTTATACCAATCATTAAACTATTTGATTGCAGCTGGTGAAATTTCCGGGCAAGGACGCCAAAGCAACCGTTACGCCTATAGTTTTTTTTTGTTACGACATTATATAACGCACTTTATAATCAATATTAATATTTACATTATTCTTAAAGTTATCTTTTCTAATTTTGTTACAATTATAATTTATTAAAAACGATTGTCCATATTTTTTAACGATAAAGTGGTGTAGCTTACTGACCTATCGTTGTTAGAAAAAACAATAGCTCGAGATTTGTATTGTAATTGTTCGCAATTATGTCAGAGAGCAAACTAAGGTTGGAAAGAATTCTTCGTTTTGATACTGAAATATTTCTTTCGCAGCTTCGTACAATATGTTATTTCGCGAATATAATATAATATTAGTTATTCGGCTTATATGAATTGGTTGCTTGCCAGTCTGTGTGTCAAGGCCCTTTTTCCTTTTTTTGTGAAGGTATCAAATTGAAATAAAAATCCATCGAACCCTTCAGCCTTGGAGCTGTGAAAACATCTGAATTCTAAGTAAACGCAATCAGATGATACGGTCGTTTATGCATATTTTGATACTTGCGAAGAAATCTAAACTGATTAACTAATTTCCATCGACCTACAATAGTTAAATTTACTAAGAATCAATGTCTTTCAGCACTAAGTAATAAAATATTCGCAGAGCCGGTGAGGCGGTGAAAAAAATAGTTTTTCACCGCCTCACCCGGAAAGAGTACTTTTGCTCTTCGATATCTGAGTGCAAAAGCTGTTTTCATCCTCTAGACTCTAGAGGATAAAGTAAATTTGAATTTAGAACATCGTGTGCACTAAGTTTGTGAATTCAAAACATCATTAAACCTATTTACTTCTACCTCCATGGTGCCGAATTTATCATACAACCTTCTTCAATTTGTTAAAAACTTAGACTCGAAACCTTCTTTGTGTAGTTTTTGAAGTGGAAACTTCTTCAGCGGCGTTTTATAGTTGTGCTAATAATATAAGAGAAATATATGATATCCATTACTGTACAGCAATACGTATACACATGTAATGTAGACTGAGGCGAGCGGTGCCTGGGGCTTGAGACCCAGGAGCAGGTTTAAAGAGCTCTTTCATAATATATTAACTCTCACCTCCACCACTCAACCTCGCTAACGACAATAGATAATAAAGTAAACTTACATGGACCTCGAGAAGGGTAACCTTAATCACGGCACTATAACACTTACTTCCATGTTCACTGCACGAAAACACCAGAGATACTGAGACCAATCTATCGTACTAAAGGTTATATATTGTCTTCACGTCGGTACACTTGAAATAATATAAAATGATCTACCCGATACTACTACTTTATAAACAGTGTTGCTAACAGTTGTGTACCTAATTTTTTTTTGAGATGGGTAAAAAAATGTTAAGCTCGCGACAGAAAAATTAGCGAGATTTTAAATCGTCAGATTTTTATAATTAAAACTGGTAGATATGAAAAATCGGAGCCTTGCATTCATATTATAAATCTGAAGTTTTTTTAACATCAATAAAAGCCAAAACAATTTTTTAAAATTATTGTTTTTCTGTCTGACTGTCCGTAAGTTACTACGCTCATATTCATATTTATATTCAACTAGCTTTTACCCGCAACTTCGTTTGCGATATTAGGGTAGTTATATTAGCCTACAGGAGATCGTCTGTAGACATATTTAATAATTTCATGATGTAGTCATACTAACTTTGCACTCCCGTTTTACCACCTTAAGGGATTACTTTCGAAAAAATATTTTACCCCTGTTTCATGACTTCCAATGTAGAATCTTCATACTGATTTTAATTTGAATAACTTCAAAAACGCAAAGTTTCATACTAACTTTGCAGTCCCGTTTTACCCCCTTAAGGGATTACTTTCGAAAAAATATTTTACCCCGGTTTCATGACTTCCAATAAAAAACCTTCATACTGAATTTTATTTGAATAACTTCAAAAAAGGTAGAGTTTCATACTAACTTTGCACCCCCTTAGAGGGTGAATTTTCAAAAATCCTTTCATAGTGCTCCCCTACGTTATAAAAGGAACCTTTGTACAAAATTTCAAGTTTCTAACTCTTATAGATTAGGCCCTGCGTTGATATGTCAGTCAGTCAGTCAGTCAGCTTCTCCTTTTATATACCTTTATAGATTGGGTGTTTTATTGGCTGTCACAAGTTCATTAGCAGTTTGACGAGTAATTTCGTGGAGTTATAATTGACTATCATAGTTTAGTGGATTTTAATTAAATTATTTGTTGCTACGTTGAGCATTGTAGGCGAGAGATTCGCGGCAGTTTGACTAGTAGGTTTTTTTTCAAGTTTTCACTTCTGCCGGCGCTCCCCCGGTGCAACCAGTTTTTTTATTTCCTCGCTGAGGTGGGATGACCACAACAAGGCGCCAGTTGCTTCATTCTTGGATGTCCTTTTTTTGTGGCTGTCAGTACTTCCAGAAGGGCGCAGCAAATTGCAGGGGGAGCGGCAATTCTTGGATACTTTTTTTTTGGTCGTCAGTAATTTCAGAAATATTGATTGACAAAGCAAGGGTTCAAATTCAATGACACGAACGTAATACAAAATCTTGTTGCCTTTTTTAATGCGGGAAATGCTATTTACGTCATTTCTTAAAGAGGGGTTATGTGGGACTCCCAGCAATAAAAGCCGGACTACCGCACTAAAACCTACCACCGACCGTGCCGTAGGTATATGAGGAGCCGAAGTAACGCGTTAGCTGCTACTGCAGACGCCTTGGCACATCTGTCTACGGGTACTTCTACCCTTGTATGTTAAAGTAATAAGAAAAATATAAACACTGATATCCTGATTCTACGATTTGTTTCTTCCTTGTCCATTACTAGTTCCACTACTGTATTTATACGTTAAAGCTTAGCTTTGTTTTTTTATTGTAAATAACAAAGATTATGTTTGTGGTCAAAAGAAAACATAACAAACACAAGCGAATATGGGCAACACGCTATAGGAGCAATTGGTACTTAACAGCGCTAGTCCTGAGATAAGAACATTAGGTATACCATATGCGGACTAATAAAGACCCCAAGAATCTTGGGTGCTATTATCTTAGTACATTTTCTTCGCGAATTTGCAAACGTATTCCTCAAATAATGCGGCAAAACCTACAGTTAGCAACACCGATGATAATTTTATATTTGGGGGTAGTACTTTTTATATTATTCCAAGACAGTATATAACCTCTGTTTCCATAGAGTTGAGCCAGCGGTCAATCGGAGCTCGCCTGATGAAGATTATGGCTGTTACTGTGCAATATCGGTCCCATTTAGACAACACTTTCTCACACTTCAGATATAAAAGACATTTTTTTCGTGTTGTAACAACAAATTTTTAAACGGATATTTCCCTATACTAGTTCTATAAGACCTTGCCTATTGCAAAAAATCATGTTCTTAGATCAAAGGTTTCCCTGGGAATTTTGATTTACGTCAAAAATCAAAGTTATATCAATTCAAACAATACATGATATATAGGCGGCTGTATTTTTTCATTATTGATTCGCGTTCCTGAGAAAAAGGGTCTTGACGGACAGACAGATATATAGGCAAGATAGGGAAGTTTTAAATGTACGGAACCCTAAAAACCGCATCAAAACAGGTTCAAATATTAGGAAATTACGTTGTCACATACAGACACGCAGATATACACCTGTTAAACTTATGACACAATGTTACCTCGATCCGATCAGCTTTTAAACAGAAAAGTTTACATCAAAACGTTAGGAAGCTACGACGGCACAGACTAACAGACAATTATTACCTATTAATTTAGATTTTCATGATGTGGCTGTTTGTGGTCACTATAGGCTATAAGATTTGGGGAGTTTCTTAAGGATTCCATCACTGAAAATGTCACGAAGTCGGGAGATATTATATAATAAATCTAGTTTTTAAAATTTTAAAGTTTTTACACACATCGTAAGTTTTTATTTAAATTAATGACTTAAATCATGTTAATGTGGGTATGTAATTAAGAAAACAATTTATCGATAAGAATTAATAATAATTAACTGCAGGTATACTTAAAATTTAGTTATGTATTTTATTAAATATCATCAATTAAACATTTTTTTTGTTAACAATGTATTGGAAAAAAATGACTTAAATAAAAATCGGGCTTCGGGAGAGATAGTGCGTTTTCAGGAGTCTCCCTCTCAAATCGGCAGAGGTGGCAACCTTAAGTCTGTATAAGTTTATCCTATTAAATAGAAAAATAATTTTCCAATGTCATAAATGATGAAGTTCTGAGGTTTTAAAAGTAAAATTAAAATAGATATTATTATTTCATAACAAACAGAGACATAAGTTTGTTTGAATGTCCGTCATTTTTAGCGTTCTGTACTTTAAAAGGAAAAAAGGAACCCTTATAGAATCACATCGTTGTGTCCGTCAAGACCTTTTTTCTTAGGATAGATTGGAGGTATCAAGTTGAAATTAATATCAAATACTCAAGCCTGCGGTCTCTTGCTATCCCGGCTATCAAAAATCAAACTCCACTATTTTCCACGCATTGAAAAGATATGACCGTTAATGTGGTCACTGACATAATTATAAGGTAGGTACTTCCCAATGACCTAGCGTTGTGAAATTTAGCAAGAAGGATTTTTGAAGTAAGGCCTCAGAGCACAAGAAAAGGATAAAATTAAAAAACTAATTTTTTTTCTACATCACTAGGAAATTAAATTTTTTAGCCTGCCACGCAAGACCCTTTTTTCAGAAAAACGTGAAGATATCAAATTGAAATTTATATCCAATATTTAAGTCTTTAGTATCTCAGAACTGTAAAAAGATCAAACTGCTAAGTCAATTTAATGAAAAGATACAACCGTTTTTATCTCATGTGTAATTTAGATTTTCGAGATAAATCAAGTTTTGAGTTTTGACCTAGGAACATGATTTTTGGCAAGAAGCAAGGTGCTATAGCTTTATTATGGGGAAAAGTCCGAAAAAATGGCAATTTGTTGAATGGCATTATTTGAAGTAGTACAGAAGAAAGTCTATAGTATCTTAATACTGTGAAAAAATCAAACTTCTAAGTGTAAGCACTCAATAAATATGGCCATTTATTGTTAAGTGATTACAAGTAGTTTTTCTATAGGGCATTCCACATATACGGACATGAAAAAAATCGAATATGTTATAAAATATACCTGCCCTCAATAAAGATACAAAATATTTTTACTCTTTAAACTGTAGTTAACGAGTTTAGTTTTATGAAATTAAAATTTAAAAACTTTAAATGAAATAATTTGTAATGCTAAAATGTTGTTAAAAAGATTATTTGGTAAAATATAAAGTCTATTAATTAAACTTATTAAATTTTTAATTTTTAGACTTCAGCAAGGTTTAAAGTAGGGCACCTCTTCCAGTTACTCAAATTTTCAGTCTTCTAGCTTAACGTCTATACGAGTATGTATAACATATTCGAATATTAGTAAAATCGCAAAAACATCGACGTTTTTGTCGTCGTATTGTGTGTACGATACGATATGACATCTCCAAAAAAAGAAGAAGGTTCTATATTTGACAATACATATTTTATTAATTTATGTTCATCAATTAAAATTATTTTAGTGAAATTATTTTTTATTGCATTTTATTGTTAAACCTGCTTTATTATATTTTCTTATATTATTTTTGTAATATAAGAAAATATGATAAATAAACAACGTAATTATAAATATGTCAATTGTTACTAATGTTAATGCTACCCAATACTACTTTTGATAATATTTTAACCCGCACACGAATTTAAATTTGATAGTGTTCTTTTTATTTGTAGTGAAAAAAATATGCTAGTTATTGTCCCTTTAAATATGCTAGTTAGATAGTTTTTGTCCCTTTATTGAAATTGTACGGAACCCTGAAAGTGCGATTTCCACCCTCGCACTTGGCCGAATTATTAATATTAGAGTTATGAAAATCGTTGACAACCAGCTATGGGTGTCTTTAATCAATAGAAGAATAAAGAGAGAGAGAGAGATAATCTTATTTAAATACTATTGAATGAAATCGATTAACCATATCTTCTAAGACAAATTAATCTGAGATATCCCAAAACATAGGTACGTGAACATATTCACGTCCACAAATACCAATTATGCTCGAAATTTACTTTTCCTTTTAGATCATTAGTCTAGTCAACAAGTGCCTTGTTGGTCAACTTTTTTCAGCAGTCGCCGAAAATTATGATTGAGGTTCATTCAATTCGGAATGGCATCTAGAGAGATTTCTGTAATTGTATAATATTCCATAGATTTTTCAGTTTTTGTGTTTTAACAAAAATTATTATAAACAAAGAATGAATATTTTTTTAACGTTTTGTGGCGTGATCTCGTTAAGTATTTATATAAGAAAAGCTACACAAAGCAAAAAATTGTTACGACGATTATTTAATCATTTTTTTTCATATACAATGATGACGGAAGTTCGAGAAATTTTTTTGAGTTAACAATCGTTTAACTTGTTGATAAATTAACTGTAAGTAAGGGAAATTTTTTTTAGTATTCAGAATACACCATAATTTTTTCAATTTATAAAAAAAAAATTATACCTTAAAAAAATTAATCAACATGTGTCGTACTCGCTTTTCACGCCGGGAGCTCGAGAGAGAAATGCTTACCTTTTTTTGTTTTTAAATGTGTCTGCTCCCATTATTTATGCGTAATGTATACCTATTTGGAAACATGATTGGTTTGTGTATTGTTTTATGTCTTATCTTTAAGAATTTTTGTGCTGCTTATTTCCTAAATAATATAATAATAAAAATAAAATAAATAAAGTAGTACTAAGTATATAATATAATAGCAATATTACGTATGGTAAAAAAGAACCTGCACGTGGTAAATTACATCTGGGCGATACCAGAGCGGTTTGACTAGTAGGTATTACTTTAGAAGTAAAATTATAAAATACTAACTGTGCCCGCGACTTTGTCCGCGTGGAATAGTTGAATGTCATATTTATTTATATCGCATCAACAGCCTAAAAAGCTAAGAAATAAGTTTCAAGCATCTATCTCTAAAAATGACGATACTTCCATAGAACTATTCATCCCCCTTTCACCCCCTTACAACCTTTTTTTCGCATTAAAAAGTAGCCTATATCCTTTCTCAGGCTCTTGACTATTTATATACCAAATTTCATTTCAATCGGTTCAGTAGTTTTGGCGTGAAAGCGCGACAGCCAGACAGAGAGAGTAACTTTTGCATTTATAATATTATTAAGTAAATTAAGTATAAAGTAATTAAGTAAGGATTATTGAAAACAATAATAATTTGGAAAAATAATGCTGAAGTCCTAATTATAACATTGATAGAAGAAATCAGATAGTTATTGTCAAGTTTAAAAGCTATGGAAAACTGAAAAAATAAATCCATATTGGAAAAGTAGGTTTCAAGAGATAGTCGTACTCAAGTTACCTACTAATTTATAGTTATAAAATGTGTTAATAATACAAGGCTTTTATATTAAAATTTTTAATGTAAAAAAGTATGAACAATAACAAAAAACTTCATAACTGGTAACAATAACTCATAACGACTACAGTCAAAGTCACGTTTAGTGCTTTCCATGATGGAATCCCCAGTCTTTGTGGTCATGATGGCCACCCTTTTTGCCATGATCATGATGGTGATGGTGATGTTCATCATGACCATGATGACCCTTGTGACCGTGATGTCCTTCGTCGTAATGATGCTTATCATGATGGCCATGTTTGCCATGGTGACCTTCATGATGGCCAGAATGATGATGACCGCCCTTCTTGTGGTGTCCACCGTGTTTCTCGTGGTGACCGTGATGGTGTCCATGCTTGTGATGCTTTCCTTCATGGTGGTGGCCGTCGTGGAAGTGATGATCCTTGTGGAAGTGGTCCTTGTGATGTTTCTTATGGTATCCATCAACGTGTTCTCCTTTGTCGTGATGTTCATGATGACCGTGCTTTTCTCCTTTGTGGTGATGGCCATGCTCATGGTGATCACCGTGATGATCATGTTCATCCCAATGCTTCTTGTGACCTCCGCCATGTTCATGGTGATGCCCTTCGTGATGGTGCTTTCCATGGTGGCCCTCGTCACCTTTGTGGTGATGATGATGTCCCTTATGACCCTTGTGCCCATGCCCGCCATGTTCATGGTGATGGTGCTCATCATGATGATGGCCGCCGCCATGCTCGTGCTTGCTGGCTGCCACAGCTTGATCGTCGGCCTCTCCTTCCACAGCAGCACATGCCGCCACTACACACAAAACACCTAACACTATTATTCCTCTCATGATTGCCCGTATACCTCGTCCGTTGGTTATTATCGGAAGTCCGGCTGTGACTGACTACTGCTGCTCTGATTGTCCATTTTATATTAGTAAAGTAGCAGTATAGTCTCACTGTGGAGTAATATAAATATTCCGCAATAATACAACGTCAGGTACTAGTTCAGGGACAATTAAAAACCAAACTATCTTTTATTAGTCACTGGCGAGAAAAGTATTGTGATTTATTCTATTAGGTATATTGTAGTCACTTACAATATTTCAGTATAATTTAAAGGAACTACGACAACTATTTGAAAATGTAATGTATAACGCTATGTTATTATTTTTATAGTGATAAATTATATATATAGGTATAGATATGTTATCCTTTCTGTAAAGCCAGGCATGTTATTTTAATTTTAACTACAAATGATAATTATCTTATTTATTTGAATCATTGGATACATAATTAAAAACTAATAATAAAAAGCTAAATTATAAATAATGAATAAAATAAATAACCAAAAACTATATATGCATTATATATTCATTATAAAAGCAGGTAAATAGGTATTTAATTCTAAAACTAAGTTACGTATGGAAAAAAATTCCACTTCGTTTTAACATCCTTAATATCTGCACAAAGTGTACGAAAAGTTTAAAGCTAATATATTTATTGACGATCCATCTTGAACCAATAGTCAATTATTATCTGCTTAGAATTAAAATGATCCTTTCGTATTCGAAAGAGCGTTATTTGTATAGCGTCAAATAATTTTTCCGAGCGACTAAACCCGTTCAATACCGAGTTGTGAACATATGTACCTACGTCCGACATTCTTCGCTTCATTATTTTTTGTTTGGATATTTATTTCGATTATTCACGCCGGAGCTTTTTAGCTAAGCTAAACTATTAGAGCTGCAAAAATGAAATTTTGAAAGGACCCTACTATACAATATCTACACGTTCGTTTTCCATTCATGTCGTTGGTGATCATGGAATTAATTATATTGTCAATGATTAAGCGACCATTTTATGAAATGGTGATATTTACTGGTAAAATATTTTGCCTATCTTGATCGATAATTAAAACTTGTGATTCCGTTACAATAAAAAAGCAACGCGAATTCGTTCGCGTGTTGTTCCGCTCCTATGGGTCGTAGAGAGACGTTATATAGTCTAAGTTACTCCGTGTTACATCGGGTATCTGTCAGTGAAAGTCCCGTCAATATCGGTCCAGCCATTTCAAAGATTAGCCGGAACAAACAGACAGACAAAAATTGTAAAAAATGTTTTGGTATATGTACCGTGTACATCCATATGCAGTTAGTAAAAAGCAGTTATTTTAATAATACAAACAGACACTCCAATTTTATTTATTTGTATGGATTAAGCCAAAATTGATAAGAAAATGTAATTATAATTTTATACGAAGTTCCCTGGCCAAAGAAAAATTTTAGGGCCTTTTTTCAAGATGTGCTTTAGCGATCCTTTAGCGAAGCGAGTTCAGGCGATCGAATAACCCTAATTTTTTTCGATCATATACGTATCATGTCAATAAATAATTTATAGATGCTAAAATTGTGAGATTTGACTGATATAACATATAATTAAGTAAAACACAAGATACGGTAGCGAGATACTACCATGTGAAAATCTCTCCCCATTGAAGATGGATGAGATGAAAATTAAAGAGCTTGCGAATTTGCGATATTGAGCACATGCTTTGTAGCTTATTTTTACCAGTAACTCTCACGCCTCTGCGTGAGCTACTATGATAATATTTATGTAGGTATAACGGGCCTATGACTCGTCAGTCTATTCAATTTTAAAATAAATTTTTAAATTTTGTTCCTATGTCAACTATATACCCTATATGTTTTAAGAAAGTGATAAAACAACAAGAGAACATAAAAAAATGAAATTTATTTTTATTCAGATTGTTTAAATGAATACCTAAATCAAATGGAATAGCCGAAACAAGTGTCACCGCAGACTGAAATTGTTTTGGTCGATGTTTTGCAATTACTAAACCTGACCCAAATTCTGTAACGTTAGACCCATTCATCTATATCTATATCTATACTAATATTATAAAGAAGTAAGATTTGTATTTTTGTATGTAACGAATAAACATAAAAACTACTGGACCGATTTCAAAAATTCTTTCACCATTAGAAAGCTACATTATCCCTGAGTAACATAGGCTATATTTATTACAAGAAAAAATTAGAGATCCTCAGGAAATCTCACTAAAACCAACCCAAGGTGCAAAAAATTTAGCCATAAAATATCTTTCATCGCATGCGCTGCAAAAAGTATTGATGATAGAACAAAAAAATGTTCTACAATATTATAGAACGTATCAATATCTACAAAAAACTCCGCGAGACCATATGTCCAACTATTATAGTTATGTCACTATAACTACTTTTTTACATTTTAAAAGTTGATAAAAATGCCAATCAAAATCAGACCATGTTTTCTATAACTTTGTATTAATCCTTATCCAAAAAAATTATTTCGTATTCAAGACTGTTTCAATACCTGTAAATTACTAATACCTGGAAATATTAAAATCGGACTTTCCATTCAAAAGATATTACGAAAATAAAAATATCAATATAAACAAAAAATACACGGGGACGCGACGGGCCAGTATAGCGACGCAGCGCAGCGAGTAACGCGGCACGAGAGGGGGCACCGAAATGCGGGAGGGCCAAAATATTTTTAAAAATAACATTCCACCCGCGCGAAGCCGGGATGGGCCGCTAGTCTAATATATAAAATTATCGTGTCGCGGTGTTTGTTACCAAACTCCTCCGAAACGGCTCGACCGATTTTTATGAAATTTTGTGTGCATATCGCGTATGTCTCAGAATCGGTCAACATCTATTTTTTATATCCCTAAGGGATCAAATTTTTTAAATTCATATGGAAAAACAACGTTTGCCGGGTCAGCTAGTTTCATATATTTTATTATGTTTGTTTAAATTGATTTATGGTACAAAAAATACCATTTCCATTTTATGTATTTAAGATATTTTTTAATATCATTATTAAATTGATTGCCAGTTTGAAACTTATTTTTATTTGTTTAATAAGCAGGTTAATTAACTGCTTTATGTGAGACTTGCACAACCGTAATAATAGTTCACGACCGATACGCTCCATTAAGTGCTTTTCTAAAGGTTCGCTTTCGTGAGACTGAGACTAGCTGTTCTGTATTCAAGGTTATTCCTATCAAATTTTAGTTATTCTTATTTCTGGCTTAATTTTTATTAAAATGTAATTTCTTATTTTGTATATTTAGACGAAAAACTTTGTCATACTTTCCAAAATCGTTTAATAAACGACATCTAAGATTTATACCAATATATTAATTGTTGCAGCAGTATCTCAATAGCGTTGGTTGAATCGTATGTTCGTGGGTTGGAATCCCTGACTACTATTACTGTACTACTTATCATGAACCTGCTCATGCCACAAGCAGTTAGCTTAGTAGGAGGGGTAAGAATACTAGCAATTTGAACATAAACGTAGTAATTTAAAAAGAAATCCTTAGTAATATAATGCGAAAATAACTCTGTCTCTCTGTCGTGCTATCACGCCAAAACTACTGAACCGATTTCAATGAAATTTGTGTCAAAATGTCTTCTTGTATGCTTCTTTTGCTACTTTTTTATGACAAAAAAACGTTGTAGGGGATGAAAGGAGAGGATGAAAAGTTGTATGGAAGTAACATCATTTTTAGAGCTAGAAGCTTGAAACTTATTTATAGGCAGTTGATTCGATATAAATAAATATGTTGATTCGATATAAAAAGTTTGTAAAAGTTTACCTTCAAGGGTGTAAAATAACAATACAAACTTTTTTCCCCTATACCTTATAGGGGGTGAAATTTTGTATGGAAATATGTAAGGTTTATGTGAATATTTTATAAGTTTGCCACAAAAGATTCGTATCTATGTGTCTTATTTGTAGAATAGGTAATAAGTCTAAATAATTAGAAATGCAACCCCAAGATACTTATTCCACGCGAATGAAGTCGCGGGCACAGCTAGTAAAATATATACCTACATATTAAGATAGACCAAAAAGGACTTAATAATTTCACCTTATCAAGTTATCGTTATAGATTTAAAGAGGTATTTAACAGTGCTACAAATAAGATGGGAATGCTAATAATAAAATACCTCAGAATCTGTTCATCTTGCGTTACTAAGTTTTGATTACTACCTATCTGCACCTTCTGCGAACCAATGCCCTTAGGGTAACGAGGGCATCGCGCGCCGTACTTATGCGTATTATCTACCTAGTCTAAGAAGCCTAGCGCACTATATCGGACAATCTTGTTAGTTTTTATGTTAGTTATGTTAATGCTATTACTGCTAGAAAAACAACACATTTTATGTTGCATTACAATTCTATTTGTACTTAATATTAAACAATTACCATTTATACATTCGTTTTAACAACGGAAAATTATAGTTTCTACAAATCTAAGATTTAGTTTTTATAAGGCTTATGAAATTTTACTATTCCCAATTTTTACCATTTCCTCCATAGGTATATTTCTCCATTGTAAATTGTCCAAACTCACATAACATCTTATATATAAAATTCTCGTGTCACAATGTTAGTTACCATACTCCTCCGAAACGGATCGACCGATTTTTATGAAATTTTATATGCATATTCATTAGGTCTGAGAATCGGCTACTATCTATTTTTCATCCCCCTAAGTGACAAGGGTGGCCCACCCCAATTTTTTAAAATATATATGGCAAAACAACGTTTGATGGGTCAGCTAGTCTAATATATAAAATTCTCGTGTCGCTTACCAATCTTTGTTAATAAACTCCTCCGAAACGGCAAATTTGGTGTGCATATCGGGTAGGTCTGAAAATCGGTCAACATCTATTTTTTATACCCTTAAGTGATTAGAGTAGCACACCCCAATTTTTCAATTTACATGGAAAAACGTTTGTAGGGTCAGCTAGTTGATCTATAGTTTCAAAGTGTAGCTACCTAATCGCATTTCATTCAAAATAACTATTCATTCACTAGTAGATTACTAAAATTTTGTACTCGGTGCGGTTCAAAGACCGTACATCGAGTATCATATCAATTATTTTAAAGTTTTCTTAACTCATTAATCCTCAGTGGCACCCGTAGGTGACATAAGTTTAATATTTTTTTTCTACCTCACGGAAACATAATTGGTTCACTCTACTACTATTGTGGCATAGCTAAATAGTAACACTATTTATTATTTTTTCCTAGCAATACTAACCAAACATTATTTGTCAAATTCATTAAAGTAAATTAATATCCGCTTGTATTTCAGAATCTTAACTGCACAATGCCAACTGTCACCTTTGGAAAACTCTCTCGCATAAAATTGAGGGTAGTTTGTATAATTATTTTTTTGTGTTATCTAAATGAATCTAAATTTAGTTTGTTTAAAGAGAAATGGTTGTCTTTAGAAACTTGGACATGGTAATTAAAGAGTTAAAATACAATCCATCAAAATCATTCTTCAAAATTCAATTTTTCCTTAATATATTTATTCAGGTCCATGTATTCGGTATTTATTATTTAACAAACAAACGCGGTTATGGTATATATGTTTGGGGCTGTGGGATAGCCGGGATAATCCTGTGCATTGTTAGCTATTTTAATTCTTATGCTCTTTATGTGACCGGCCGTATTAAGTTATACGCGGATAATCGTCGCATTATACGCAGTTAATTTTCCATTGCGCGTACCAAAGGGATTGGCAGCTGCCTGTTTAGTGACACAAATCGTTGACATCTATATACTTACTTAGCATCGGATATTAAATAATTTTTTTTTCTATTATTGAAGCTACAGTCGACAATTCAATTCAATCAATATGTTGAATTAATGATTTATTAGATTTTCACGATTATTAAAAGTTAGATAGTATGTTAGCAACACCATTTATAAAGTGGTATTAGCGGGTAGGTAATTTTATAAAATCTCAAGTATACTGACGTGTAGAAAATATATAACCTTTCGTGCGTCTGTTTTTGCGTAGTGTACATGGATGGAAGTTAGTGTTATAGTGTCGTGGTTAAGGTCCTTGAGGTCCACGTAAGTTTCCTTTATCATCTATTGTAGTTGGCGAGGTCGATTGGTGGAGGTGAGAGTTAATATATTATGAAAGAGCTCTTTAAACCTGCTTCGGTTTAAATTGCACGTGTATACGTATTGCTGTACTCTATTATTCTACTTCTACCTATTGACTATAAAACACTTGTTACTTGTAGGTAGGTAAGTATTCATTCGATTTTCGAATTGTCCGAGTGACTTTTACCGGTTGCCACGCATCGTCGAGTGTGACCAATATTTGCTAGAATAGGACACCGTAAAGATGTTTCCGGCCCGAAAAAGTATCGTATTAACTATTCAAACATTAAACATGAGGTTTTATCTACGGCAGCTGGTCGACACGACTAATTACATCAATTACAGGCAAACAGAAGAGCGGTCGGGTTTCTGGTTCCCACCTTTGTAAATATTTGCGAAGAGTTGCTTCATGCCGCGCGCCGGCCGATGCCGCTTCTATGCCGTGTTTTTGCTTTAGGGTTTAAATTAGGTAGCAATACGATATTATAATTGAGTTAATTTCAGCATTATCTATATATTAAAATTTTACGAAAATTGTGCGGACGGAGGAGTGTGAAATTTCCCACACTTATATATAACTATACTTAATATTAGAAAAGTTAGAGATTGTCAGAAATTCTTACTAAAACCAACCCAAGGTGTAAAAAAATTGGCCATAAAATGTCTTTCATCGCATACGCTGCAGAAGTATTAATGATAGAACAAAAAATGTGCTGCAATTTTATAGAACGTATCAACATCTACAAAAAACTTCGCGAGACCATATGTCCAACTATTCTAGTTATCTCACTATAACTATTTTTTACATTTAAAAAAAAAGAAATGCCTATTAAAATCGGACCATGTTTTCCATACCTTTGTATTAATTCTTATCCAAAAAAAATATTTCGTATTCAAGACTGTTTCAATAACAAGAAAGATATTACGAAATTAAAAATGTCAATATAAACAAAAAAGTACCGCCGATGGGCCGGTGTGGCGCGCCACGCAGCGCAGCGAGCAACACGGCGAGAAAGGGGACACCGAAATGCGGGAGAGCAAAAAAGTTTAAAAATTATCCACTAGTTAGTTTATATAGAGAAGGAGTCCAGAATGCTAATATCTTTTTAATTATGCTTAAAAATACATTAAATCAATAAAAAAATATTACACACACTACCATGTATGAATGTATACCATGCACCGAATTTCGACCACTACTACATAATTAAAGTTTAAAATATACATATAATAAAATCCTAGACATGCCGTGTCTGTAAATTACGAGATTTTTACAAAAAGGTAGAGAAAGACGCGTGAAAAAGTAATAGAACACCTAAAAATTGTTGATAAAATTTTTGTTTATCTGTTTGTTTGTTCACGCATCACGATAAAACGGCTGAACCGATTTGAATGAAATTTGTTAAACAGATACCTCTTTTTTATTTTTATTACCTTAAATGTTTGTGCACTAACATTCAAACTAGGCTGAGCCTGTATCCTCCTCCCATGTCACAATTTAATATACCTACAGTTGTTTACTTTATATCAAGTACTTCACATTATATAATTTATAAATAAAAATAACATCAAATAAAATGTAGTACACAATAAGATGTATATTTTTTTTAAACTACCTACATATTATAATATTACGGTAAAGTTAGACCACATGAAGTGTGGACTTCTCCAAAAGTTATAAGAATAATAATTTTATTTTTAATTTAAGAATTATTACATTGTACAAGAGGATGAGACATATCTAAAATTTTAAAATTTTGCTTATAATTGTCTGCATTGTTTGTATTTCTATTTATTATTTCAAAACATAGGTATATAGTGAGAAATTAATATATTATGTATTTGTAGTAAGAACATTTTCTATTTCATGATAGTTCTGAGTCTTAAGCCACGCTGTTAAAAGTTGCTTACATTGTACATAATTAACGGAGTACATATTTAAATTGTTGTTCAATTTGTGATATAAATAAGGACCGAGATAACATTGGAATTTTTTTATATAGTCAGTGTTAAACCCGACTGTCGTACAGACACGATCTTTCCGTCTGGTAAGTGTTTCAATAGGGTTATAAATAAGTTTTTTATGCTGGTGTAGTATGGTGTCTTTAATAAATAATTGTCTTATGGATAAAACGTCAAATTCGGAATAAAGGTCCACTGTAGGATATCGAAAAGGTTTAAACGTCATTCTTTTAGTAATGCGAGTTGTGCTTTTTCTAATTTTACGAGTTGAGTTTTACGGGCTCCCCCCCAAGAGCCAATACTGTAAGATAAAATACTTTGTACCAGGGCAAAATATATAGTTTTTAGTAGTTTGGGATCGGCTACATGACGTAACTTATTAAAGATATATACCTTATAACCTAGATTAAGAAAATTGGATTTTTAATCCAGAACAAAGCACAAAATTCTGTGGGATTGAGCGCTGTTAGTGGTGAATACACAGCTGAATGGATATGAGTGAAAAAAAAAATGAATTAATTTGTAGATTAAATCAACAAACGTGATACATTTATCCCAATATAGGAGTTCTAATATTTTCAACTAATATAATAGAAACGAAATTGTGTACACATAAAGTTAGTATCTTGAAATCAACACATAGAATACTTTTATCCAGATCGGGAGTCCCTATGAGATACATGGGCTTTTGATATACCGTGTCTACAGTTAATGCATTAGAGATTTTTGGAACAATTAGTAAATTTTTTTAGTTATTATTATCGAAATATGATCATCGATAATACAATCGAAAATACGCCGATTACGTCGTCTCGCGCAAAGGGATGAAAACTTACGAGTACTTCCCAGTTCCTGATGTCCGATAAAGGTGGATACTGTACTAGTTACATTACAAAGCATCTACTTAAAATATGAGATATTCAATTAAAAGTAGGAGGAAATCAATATCAAATAATTAGTTCCTCAAAGCTGTAAAAACATGAAACTTGAGACAAAGAGTTGAATGTATTAGACAGAGTTCTTGTTGACCTAGAATCATAAAATTTTGTAAAATGCAATATCTTCCCGCCTGTTTTATCTATAATTCAGGTCATTTGGGCAATGACCAATACAATTATTCGCTCATGACTAAGTCTAATTATGGAGACCCAGGTTTGCGCACTGTAAAT
This sequence comes from Limenitis camilla, assembly GCA_905147385.1. NCBI lineage: Eukaryota > Metazoa > Arthropoda > Insecta > Lepidoptera > Nymphalidae > Limenitis > Limenitis camilla. The sequence goes on along the minus strand of LR990234.1, from coordinate 6,223,031 downwards.
TGCTCATTGGTCTAAGAGCGCATTTCTGAGAGTAGTTAAACCATGCTCTATCGTGAACAGTTACCTTCAGAAATACTTCTGCTCTAAACCAGTTCATTTCTTTAGTCTTTTAGGTTAAATTAATTAACCCAAATAGGCTAGGTAGCTGTGCATATTCAAAAACCTTTTCATTGGTTACTTTATGACTTTATTAAATCTCTAAAATTCGGCAGGCTAAGCCTATGAAGGCTATTCAGCTCCATACAAAAGTGTACCTATTTAAGATTTAAAAAAAAAGAATACTAGCAGTGTGGATCACGTACTATTAGAATTCATTAACTCCCTTCAACTAACCTAAATGCCACGTCAGTAGTCCAATGATTGGAAATGGAACCCACAACCTATCGATCGTGAATCTAACCACTGAGCTACCGTCGGTTCGAAGATTTCACGCCATCATTTTAGTTTTTATGGACACGTAGGTACCTACTTGCTAAATCATACGCACCAAGTCCACCAAACATTACAGTTGACCTATTAATACTAAAGTTGATGTCGGGCCGCCGGGCGAAAGATTAGAAAAAAGCAGTAGTCTTCAATACTAATCTTGGAATCATAGCTATTCTCTGTGTCATAACAATTTCTTTGAAAAGGCCTACCTGGAGTTACATAGGCAATTAAATTCTATATAGCACTGTCATTCACTATTCGTTTGTAAATATTTCGCGATTTTATTCAGCAACTTTAAAAACACATTTTTTATTGATGTTAAAAAGGACAATAATGTTTCTTTTATTCACGTGTAGGTCTGTATAAGACATTATTGTACTCGTAAGCTTTCAAAAAGGTGAACACGTAGTGAACGCCGCGGGCGCGATTTTCAGCAAAATAATCCCTTGCTCAATTTGTTGGCTCTTAGATAGGAGTTAATCCTCGTTTCAAATTTGTCACTAAGCTTTGTATACGATAGAGTCTTTAAGTAAATATATCACTTAAATGAAATTTTCTGCAGTCTATGATATAGCGAAAGTATTTGAACTAAAGCAACTATTTTTTTAAATAATAAATTTCAGACCTGCTATAGATATATGTAATATATTTTAATATAAGTGTAGTAAAAATATAGAGCAGATCTTTTATCCAGTCAGATTCTATATTCAGCAACCTATTTTTATTTTTATAATAGGTAGGTATGTAGGAATCTAATTTTAATTATTGTAATGTATTAAACTGCTCTGCTAAATAATAGGTTATTATGGTTTGTAAGCGCTTCTACATTGTATTTATTAGTAACTACCTAATTAGTTGTATATGGGCATATAGTCAATATATATGTATATATACCTAAATAGGTACACTTAAGGGATATTACTCTTCATTGTAATTTATTAAGAAAGTAAATATTTTACCTAAAGTATAAGTACTACCTTACTACATCCCTATCTTAATTAATTAAACATTATTTAAAAAAATATCGGCCAAGTGCGAGTGGAACTCGCGCATTGAGGGTTCCGTACAAATTGAATCTAATTTAGCTATGCCGTCGGAAAACTATTTCCATTCATCAACACAGATCGCAATTAGTTTACCAACTGAAATTTTTTTTAATGTCCTCAGTTTTCAGACAATTCACTTCACGTGTGCTAAAACAATTTTCTTTTTACCAAAGCTTCCGTTTCCTTCTCAACCTGATCACTAGAAAACAGCTAATAAAAGAAACCACTCTCTGAGAGTAAAGAAAGAAAGTTGTTTAGTGCTCGCATTAGATTTGAATTGAATGACATAACTTTTCCCGCAGTAAATCAAGGACGGTTTAGCTATTATACCATATAATAAACTTTGGAAGAACAATGTTCAAAGAAAAATTAAATTTAGACTAAGGAACAAACTTAACTTTGTCTACCCACCGCACACATCAAAAAAAATTTTTTTGGGATGTGGCTAAAATAAAATTTAATCAAATTTCAGATTTACAACTACGAGAATTGTCTTAATAATTTTTGATTCGTGTGTAAATATCAAAATAATTTATGAGAAAAAAAATATATTTTTCTAGTGATGTAACTTCAGATTTACAGTTTTTAAATATTTTATTACTACAAGACATTTCATGATTCTATTGCAACGGGAAGGACCCCAGAATTTCACGCGTAATACTGGACGGGCAACCAAGTAATCCAGTAAAGGTTTTTTTTATCCTTTTAAGGTACGGTACCCTAAAACGGTAAAAGAATAAAAAATGTTGTTATACTTAGGTATTTAAAAAGAATACCTTATTAAAATTAATAATACCACTACTTAATATAGCTTTAAATAATGATGTATTTGACATATTATACTTATTACATAGCCACTTGAAAGGAAGGGATAAAGATTAGTATTATTAGTATTTCGTAGCGTCCTATTGTCACATCCATTAAGCTGTGCGAGGGGCGGGGCCGCGGCACGCCCTATCCTCCGCCCCCTGGCGCGCACCCTTCGCTTCTGTGCTGCTCCGTCCCACCACTCGAGACACGGTGCGACATCTCACTAAAACGATTTACTCGCAATCGCATCACGCGTCTATTACATTATCCTATCATTGCTGACAACTATAATTACGAAGTTTGTATTAGGACTACCGCTAAACTGGACCTTTCCGCATAGGTCAAGAAGTGTTTTAGTGTTTTAAATAATGATCGTAAGGGTGAAGAAAGATATATGATGAGGTGCGGTGTTGTGTCAGAGGACCGGGTGCGTACGTTGCGTGAAGTGTTGCAGGCGAGTGACGCACAGTGTAGTGCGCGACGGTGAGGCAGCGTGGAAGACAGCGGCGAGTACATGGGCGGGCCGGGATGGGCGCGCGACGCGCCCGCGCTGCTCAGCACGGCGCTCCTGCTGGGCGGCACGGGCAGCGCGCTGGCAGACCGTCCGCCGCCGCCTCTCTTCACCATCGACAGTATCTTGGCGCCGAGACCGCCACCGCCGATACCACCCCTACAGCTGCACCATCTAGCGCATACCCCTTTCCATAGAGCCCACGATCTTTTTGGTACGTACAAAAAAATTATGTTATATAATAATAATAGGACATAGCACGCATCGTGCGGTAGTTCCTCCCTCTGGAGCCCTAGTCATCGGTAGCTTGGACCAAGTTCCCGCTGCCGGTTGGTCTCTATTTTTTATATTTTCAAATATATTTTGTTTTTTTAAATATATTTAAAAATGTAAATTGTAGAGAATGATAATAATTAAATAATTTAGATAATAATTAAATAGTATCTACGGTAAATACCCACTATTTAAATTGACATTGTCAAATCATTAATACATAAAAAAAAATAGGTACCTATAGCATGCATTAGTTCACATAAATAGCTCATATGGACGGTTTAATTTTGAGTCTGAAATTATATACCTACATTTAAAGAGAAAGTTGATGGATGGATGGTGATAGAGAAAAAAATCGGCCAAATGTGAGTGTGGAACTCGTGCACTCTTTGAATTAAACAAAATTTGAATTAAGTGACAAACTTAACTTTGCCGACGGAAAACTGTTGTCCCCATCCATCAACACAGGTCGCAGTTAATAATATATGCATCATGCACCAAATTAATATGTGCTTAGCAATGTACACGTCTGTAATTTTTGGTAACATTTATTTAGAAGTTTTATTTTTCGCACCTACAAACGACTATTGACATATACGTATATTCTATGTTATTTTTAATTTAATAAATTTCACGTATTTTTTAAAAAATGGGTTATAACCTACAAATATAAATATGTTGTATTTTTCGTACCGCATAAAAAAACTCTTTGATGAAAACTAATAATATCTAATATACCTAATAGATTTTCACACACAATAGTCAATCTATTAATTTACACATTCGGTCAATATACTTACTGGTTTTTAACAAAAATATGCTATGTACAGTGCTTACTTTAATAAAAGCTAAATATTAAATTATACTTACTTTCAATTTATAATTATTATAATCTATGTCTTTTCCAATCACGGGTCAACAGTAATCCGGACTTTTGGAAGGCGTGCGCGTAGCCGTAGCCAACGCTTTAATTTAATATTAGATGTACCGATTATCCATGTATGCACTATGAGAATGTACCCAAGGACAATCCCCAGCTATTGTAGGACTACGGCAATATATGGAAACTAATGATGCTGGGCTATGGATTAGGGTGATAATGGACTCGGTAACTACTAACTAATTCTATGGATGACCTATGGCGTCTATCCGACAATGTTTTTATACATTGAAAAATGGGTAGATAGAGACTCGTCTACTCTTCATGGGTTTCCGTGAAAGGTCGCTTGTACGTTGCAACTAAGGGGCAACATTTGCTGAGCGCTTAAGGGTAGGGATGTGCATCCGATTATTGGTCCCTCCTGAGGGGAAACTCACGTGCCAACTAACCACTTACGTGACACATTTACCCTTAGAACGTAAAGTTCCCGCGACTCCACTCTGATCGTCCGATTAAGGCAACCCAGGGGATCTGTTCCTCGTCAGTGTTAACTCAAACTATCCTGTAAAGGCAAGCTGAGGATAAGGTACCCTATCCTGGGAGCGCTCAGGTCGTGGGGTCGCCACTCCCCAACAGCGCGATTAGCTGCTGATAACAAGAGTTTTATAATATATGTATTACAATCACTAAATTAAGGATGACTTGACATCTTTATGACAGCTTAACTGTCAAATGTTCAAATAGTGTGTTAAAAAAAAGTAGCATTACGAAGTTGATTTAAATTTTGGAAAAGGAATTTTCTCGTCATTTTAAATAATGACCCTAAAAAGTAGGCATTCATATTGTATGGATATTTCATTAATGAATAAATTAGAGTCTGAACTGAATTGTTTGCGATTAGGTTCGATTTTGTAAAATTGATTCAGGCTGGTTTTTTTCCCATTAAGGCTCTTAATACTGCTTGTATTTCGCAGTAATTCTGCCAATGACGACGTAAAGTTCTGCCAAGTTTGAGGAAATTGATCGGTGTAATATTTTTGTACAGTTTTTTTTGTTTGTTAGGCTTAGTTTTGTTAGGTTAATAAGGGCTAAAAATGAAGCGGGGTTGTTAAGTAAAAAAATAGTTTGAATGTTAATGGGTCAAGAGATATTGTAGGTAGGGAGCTAGGTAAGGAGTCATATAAGGAAGTGGCATATTTAGAATAATTAAAAAATATATGGTTTGGGGGCCTAGCCAAGTTGCAAACGTTATGTTTCTATTCTCTTTCTACAATTTTAAGCGATAAGTGTTGACAAGACTCAAGTTTCAAGTTGACCTATTCCGTGCGTTCCATCGGAACTTGATGTAAATAACTTTATTTGAAACGGACTGAGATTTATTGGTATAGTGGAAGTGAAAGATTTTTGCAGCAGATGCTCAACGTACCGCCTCAGGTAAATATATTTATGCAAAATTAATTTTAGATCCAATTTAATTACATATATATAAAAATTTGTATATAAATTAATTTAACCATTAATTATTCAAGTTTAAGACGTACAAATAATAATAACCTTAACATATTGAAATGATTGCTTTATCTCACTTATACCATCTCACCACTCCCATTTGAATTCTTTTCGTTAACATTCAAATCGCTCAATAATCCATTCCACGTTTGCGTATCAAAGCTCGCGGATAAGAGCAACGGCAAAAACCGTGATCGTGAGCGTGGTCGTTGTACTCGTGAGTGCTAAGTGGAAGGCACCCATTAAGAGCGAACGGTCATTCTACGTATGTCATTTTAAACTTAATCACGTGATATATCATTGACATATGTCATTCCCATACATTTTTTAGGTTTTCAATTTGTGTCAATAATTGTAAAAAGTTGGCTAAGGCCTGTGGTGTGCCTTCGTCAAGTCCACACTCACAGAGAGAGTGATCTCTCACTTTAATTTTAGCTAAATGTAGTGGAGTTTTATTGAGAATTATCATATTTGACAGTTAAACTGTCAAGTGAGAATGTCACGTCATCTGTAATTTAATGATTTAAAAACTTTAATTTTATCATAAATCGCTCTCGTGATGAAGCTTTCTTCTCTAAAGTAAGAAAAACCGTTTTTTTACAAGAAAAAGAAGGTGCTTAGAGCGATAGAATTATTTTTCTGTTTTTAAACGATTATAGTAGATACTATTTCTTTTCGCCGAAGACTATAGTGCAGTCAATATTAATGTTAAATTAATATACAAGTGAGTAAAAGGAAGAATAATACCTATAATTTTGATGAGTGAGATTGTGTGTGCATGTGAATAATAATACAACACCACCTATTTCATTCATATAATTATAAAAATATATATATGACAACATAACATCACCTATTTCATTTCATTCAGGAATAGTGAAGCTTTCTATCGGTGAGAGAATTTTTAAAATTGGTTCAGTAGTTTTCGACCCTATTCGCAACAAACAAACATACAAACAATCAACTCTTTCCTCTTTATATAAGAGAATAGATTAGATAAATAGAGAAAATATTATGGTGTAGTTATCAATATTTTATAGAATAATATTTCGGATAATATATAGAATTTAAATAATGCAATATATATTATGCATATAATATGATCTCACACAGCTCTTTCAAACTCAAACTTTGCAGCACTGATATGAAATTACTGATTTGGGAAACTTAATTAATAATTAACTTAAAAAAACTGAAACTTTGATACACCTAGTATCGATACCCACATAACATCGTTTTAGAAGAATCGATATTAACTTTTATATGTCGATCCCTTTGTATTGTTGAAAACAAAATATAAAAACATCAGAAACACTTTTTTTTACTTTTTTAAATGACAGTTTAGGGACAAACGAGTAGACGGTCCACTTGATGGAAAGTGGCCATGGACAACGGCATAACTAGAGTATCTCTTGTTCACGGGAACGGGATTAATGGGATGGAAGAGGGAGGGGGTAGATCTGGTCCACATGCGGCGCAAACAGAACGCGTCAATGACACCCGACGATCGTGGTCGTAAGCCAGTCGGAAAATAGATCCCCTACCACCAAGCGGTGCTGGGTTACTCGTTTCTTACGATATGCTCTCCCAGCGGCAGAGGGGAATTGTATTTTAACTCGTCCCCTCATACTTAACAAATATGCGATCTCTATTAAATTACCTTTCAAACAAATAAAACTTCATCTGAATCGGTCCATTATCTTGGTGGCGCTACCAGTGGCGTAACTATAGGGTGGCATTTCGGCAATGCCGGGGGCTCCGAGCCGAAGGGGGCCCCCGGTCAGAAAAGGCTGTGAGCACAGGTGGAACTTAACATTTACAATTACAATATTCAGTAAAATTTATACCTAAGGTGCAGGTATTTGCCACGCAGGATACTTGTTGGCGAACGACCTTTTGTTTTTTTTTTGCTCTTCAAGTATAGGCGCTCATAAGTATTTCGATTTTAGAAGATGCTTGGTGCATGCCTGGGTTAAGTTTCTTAATATTGGAGGAGGGGGCCCCGAACGGTGTAGTAGTTACGCCACTGGTACGATGCCACAGACAGACATACACACTTATAACACCCCGTCGTTATAGCATCGGGGGTTAATAGAATTTGGTATTAATATACTTTAAAAAAGTAGCATTTTTTCTGCCCTGGCGCCGTCGAGCACCGCACGACCTCGCACATATGGACGGAGTGTCCCTGCATAGTTATTAATTTGAACATCGCCATTTTGTTTGCAATGATCTAATTAAAAAAAAAAACATTTATAGAAATCTACAATAATGCCTACATCTACGTTTTCTTTTTTTATTTCTTTCTCTCTTCTTTCCTCTCGTTTCATTTTATTTCTCGCTTTCATTTTTCTCTTTTTCTCTTCGTCGATCTCTCTATTTAAACTCTCTGTCTTTTTCTTTACCTTTAACTTTACCTTTAACCTATTCGACGTCTACCTCCCTCTGGTACGAAAAAGCGTTTTTTGTATGCGCTATGAAAAATACTATTGTAGTCTGTTTTCATCCTAGAAGAAAGCACATTTCCTGTGGGATACAGAGGGGTGTTAATAACAAAATTAATTAAATGGGTTTGAATAAAGTTTAATACAGCAGATACCAATAAGTTTTTCTCTCTGCGTCGTGTTCCTCATTACTGAGGGTCGTGACCCCTTCCACTGACGACATTCTTTCGAACGATGTCGCGCCATGTAGCTCTGTGGGTTGCGACGTGTAGTGCATCGTGGACTTTCGTATCGAGTGTGGTGCGGATTTGATCTGACCAACGCATCGGGCTCCGTCCTCGAGGTCTCTTTCCTTCCACTTTGCCGGTGATAACAATCTTCTCCAGGTTGCCACCATCTTTTCGGGCAATGTGACCGAAGTACTCAAGAATCCTCTGTAGGCAGGTGGTTGAGTTGTCTCAATATCGATACGTTGGTTCTGTGTGCTGTCCATGGGATCCGGAGCATCCTTCTCCAACACCACATCTCGAAGGCATCAATGCGTTTCCGATCAGCTGCTTTAATTGTCCATGTCTCAGCAGCATACAGAAATATCGAGAAGACAAGTGCACGGACAAAGCGCACTTTGGTGTTAATAGAAATGTGTCTATCCCTCCAAGTCTTATGCAGCTGAGACATAGCACTCTTTGCCATTCCGATGCGCCTTCGAATTTCAACCTCGCACGACCCAGTGTTGTTGATGTTGGAACCCAGGTAAATAAAGTTCTCCACAGTTTCGAGATTTAGTGAACCAGTGAGTTCCAGTTTTTTACTACGATCTACAACCATAACTTTCGTCTTGGATTTGTTTATGCAAAGGCCCATGTCTTTACTAATTTCTTCCATCCTGCTCAACAGAGAAGCCATCTCGGCCTCAGTTGCTGCTAGGAGTGTTGTGTCGTCAGCGTACCTTAAGTTCGTTAGTTTTACTCCACCGATACTGACGCCACCTCCCCAGTCTTCGAGCGTTCGCCTCATAATGTATTCCCCGTAGATATTGAACAGGACGGGAGAAAGCACACACCCTTGTCTTACACCTTTACCAAATTTGAAGGGTTTGGAGATTATCTCGTCTATTCTTACGACTCCTTCACTATTGTAGTAAAGTGTTTTGAGTATCATTACTAAGTGTTGTGGTACGCCCAATTCTATAAGAACCTTCCATAGACAGCTCCAGTCGACACAATCAAAAGCCTTACTGAGGTTCTCAGTTGCTTTATAGGCTGTATTTGTTTTTTCGGTGCTTTGAACCGAAGAGCAAAGTCAGCCATAAGAAGGTTGTGATCGGAACCACACTCTGCTCCAGGATAGGTCTTCGTGTTTGAGATAGAAGATCGCCATCTAGAATCAATAAGAATGTAGTCGATCTGATTTCTAAATCTATCTCCTGGTGACTTCCAAGTATATAGCCGACGAGGGTGGTGTTGGAAACATGTGTTTAGTATGGTTAAATTTCTACCAATACAGAATTCAATTAGTTTCATACCTCTTTCATTTCGAACTCCGAGTCCATATCTACCAACTATTTTCCTTATATACTCATCTTCTTTTGTATTGCCTACCTTCGCATTCCAATCACCAATAATGACTGTTAATTCACGGCTTGGTATTTTGTCAAGTGTTGTTTCAAGTGCACTATAGAAGTTGTCAGTGTCCTCTTCTAAAGCCAGCGAAGTATGTGCATAAACCTGGATAATGTTGAGGGTGCATGGCTTGGTACTGAGTTTAAGTGATATGACTCTATCTAATATGGGGTTATATCCGAGAACATGTTGGTTAATTTTAGGAGGTAGTAGGATTCCAACGCCATGGTGGCTAGAGTCTTCAGATCCAGAGAAATACAGAGTGTTTCCCGAGGCCGTCCTGAAATGACCTTGACTGCGCATATGTGTTTCACTGACGTCTAATATAGAAAGATTGAGTATTTCCATTTCTTTTTCCACGATGCTGAATTTTCCTGGTCCTAGAAGACCTCTAACATTCCAGGTGGCAATACGGTGTTGGGCTCGTATTGAGGTCTTGCACGAAACTTGTTTCTCGCCGCCAGTAGCATTCACATCTAGAGACGCCTGACGAGACACCACTCCAGCGGCTTCGGTCGCATATTTCCCATCATCCAGCCCGGATACCGGATGACGCCGAGCGTTAGTCTGGTCGTCCAACAATCGTATCTTTATTTGCCGTGCTGTCATACGGTGTTGGGGTTTACTTGGGAATAGTAATGCGGTGGGCTCCCAGATCCTTCCGCATCAGTCTTTTTAGGAAATGTTCCTTTGGCCACTGAAAACCACTCTTTGATTAAGGTTCTGTTGTCTAACACCCGAATAGTTCGTTTCTGCGCGTTTGGCACCACCCAGGGGGCACGTGTAGGGTGAGTCTCTAAGAGGATGAGATGGTAAATCCTACGGACGCGCGCAGCAACACCCCCCAAGTAATATAACCATAAGTTTTTAACCATTATTAAAATGTACAACATTTTATACCTTGGATGAAGGCACAGTTTCTGCGAAAGAGGAGGGTACTACTCACAAGAAAAAAACAAAATAGATTGAAAAAAGACTTTAACAAGTCCAGAAAACTTGCCACAGTTCTTGTCTGTTCAACACCACTTACTAGATTAGATTTCTTTAAACTTGACTCATTAATCAACACACGATATTTGTTAGACTGCCCATTCTCGTTACAAATACCATCTTAGATGCTATTTGAGCCAAGCTTTTGCCTCTGCTACGAATTTCTTTCTTTCCAACATATTACCAAAACCTATAGATACGGTTACGGTTTTTAGTGGTATGTCGTCTCAAAATTGGGTCAACATACGCTTTTGAATAGATAAGTAAGATCTTACAATGAATTGTATAGGATTGCCTCAGTAGACTTTTCATCATCACGACCCTTCAATGGCCCACTACTGAGCCGGGTCTCCTCCTTAGAATGAGGAGGGTATTAGGCCATAGTCCACCACGCTGGCCCAGTGCGGGTTGACAGACTTCACACACCTTTGAGAACTTTAGGGAACTCTCAGGGGTGCAGGTTTCCTCACGATGTTTTCCTTCACCGTTAATTGCTTAAAACACACATAGCTCAGAGTCAGAGGTGTGTGCCCAGGATCGAACCTCGGACCTCCCGAGTAAGACTTGAAGTCTCAACCACTGGGCCATCACTGCATCTACGTGACTTTTACTTTGATAATATTAAACTTTGATAAATTTCGCAAGTATCTCATGGACACATTTAAAATTAATTGTACTTAAAATGAAATTGATACTAATACTTATAGCTCTATTTTGTGTTTTAGCTTCATTATTTCATATTCTTCAAAAGATAAATAAAGATAATAGAAAATTTTTTTTTAGTGTTTGGTGTTATACATATATATCTAATATATAAAATTCTCGTGTATCGGTGACTGTTACACAACACTTTGTAAGCTTTGTAAACTTTTCGGGTAGGTCTGAGATTCGGTCAACGTCTATCTGCGGATATAACTGTGGATATACAAGCGGAATATATGTTATATGGCCATAAAAGTTTATTAATAACTTGCCACCTCATATATTCGAAAGCTATCTTCTCTGGCTTATAATAGACAATTAAAGACATATATATATAGAAAAATTATATTACAGTATAAATGAATAAAATGTATACCCCTAAATGAATAGGGGTGGCCGACCCAATTTTTTTTTAATTTATACGGCAAAACTAGTCGGCTAGTTATATAATATATAAATATCCAAGACATCATCACCCATAGTACACGAATGGTTTGTAACCTGAATTATCGGTTAGGATGCTTTTTATCTCGGAAAATGACATTTCTCGCGGGATAGGAGGGTATACTTCACACGAATGAAATTTTATAACGAAGCTCTTGATATATTTTGCGGTAGTAGTCCGGCGCGGCGTACGTCAGATATTATCGTCAAAGCGATAGCACTAATAACTAATCAGTACAGTTTTACTTAAATGATAGGAATTCTTCCAGAAATCTAATTAACATTGACTCTCAAGCTAAATGATTTGTATAACAGATTATGTAAAAATGGCTTTTTGAAAAAAACAATTGTTGTCACAAGTTTGTTGTCGGTTTTGAATAAATAAACTGCTTTCCGACCTGATGGTAACTACGGACAAAGTTTTGACATCGCAAAAGTATTTTAACAAAAATCTTATTGAAACTAAAATATTTAGACTTTGAGTTTCAAGCTGCGGCGCTGGCTCTGTCAGGGTGAGGGGTAGTGAATAATGGGGAGTGATAGTTATTGAAGAGTGAGAGATACATTGGGTACATCAACGAATGAGGAAGAGAAAGAAGTTAGTAGATAATAAAATACAAATACTGATGTTTATTTGGTCACGCACATCTCTGAAAATACTAAACTTCTATAATATAAACTTATTATAAATAAAATTAATTTATAAATCGTTTAATTATAAATTAATTTTATTTATAATACATTTTGAAGGATTTACAGGTATTAAAGAAATTTCAATGAGTTACAAAACTCCACTCTATAATAACCTAATTTAGAAACATTTACATATGAACTTAGTATAATTTTGTAATGATGATACTGCAAAACTGCGTTGCAGATATCAACGCCCGCCTCTAAGACATTTTTACAATTTGTTCCCAAAAATTGTGCGTGAGTGTGTATATGTGTGTAGTGTATGTGTTTGTATAAGTCTGGTTGAGTGCTTTTTATGTAAGCCTTAATTATTATAAAATATTTAAATAAGCTATCTAGTTTAAGAATAACTATAGGGTAGGGTAAAGTCGTCGTCGAAACGTAACATTAATAACAATTTAAGTAGTCAGATTAGAAACTGTCAATAAACATGGTTAATGGAGTAAAGTTTGAAATGTAACGTATTTTTTTCGTGTGTGTTTTGTTAACAGTAGCAAAGCTACAACAGTAGCTACCTACTTAATATAACGGGTACGTTTAATGAGAAATAGTAAAAAGTTGGAAGGGACAGGAAATGAAGTTGATACTCAGTTGAATGATAGATTAGTAAATCACATTGATGTAAACGATGGCGTTTTGAAAAGAGTATCTGTCGAGCTCATCGCTTCAGACAAACTGACTGACTGACCTATTTAAAGGTGTCAAAAGTAAAAGAAGTTAAAGTTTGAAAAAGTTTTAAGTAAATGTGATTAAACTCATAGGTCGATAATAACTTAGTTGACGTTAAAAAAATGATGCAATAACAACATTTTAACAAAAAATTTCAACCTCTGATAAATGCACTAACAAGTAAAAAATAATTATATTATTTATTTGTCATTATATTGGACAATAAAATACAGTTACTGTTAATTTTGGAGTCGGTGCGAGCCAGGGGCAACAAACATGTAATAAAATAGAATGGATAGAATGGTGGTGTATAAATATATATCTATTGAAGGAACGAGTAACCAAAATAGTATAGTATGTACTAGAGATGCCACGATTTGGCCGAGTAACGAATATTCGGCGAGTCGCCGAATATTCGTAAGGCAACACTTAGAATCTTTCGCGTGTGTTTTACTAAAGTTCGTGTAACAACGTTGCGACGAGGGTGATTTGTTTATTGATAATCTAGCAGAATTTGCTAAGATTTATTTATCATCTTCTGGTAGTAGTGTATACAGTGAGCGGCTATTATCTAAAGGAGGTATAATTTATGAGGAAAAGCGCAATGGTTTGCTATCAACAAATGCTTAAAATGATATTTTTCATCATATTACGTCGGGGAAAAAGTCTTTTCGCATTATAGTATGTATGAACTTGTAATAAAATCTCTTTGGCTATTCTATTTGTATCTGGCTGGTTTTGGTATCATTAAAAGTTTACATTTTAAAGAAGATAATTCCAAATTCAAATTAGGAAAATGTGTTATTTTTATTTGTTTTTCGTACTGTGAAGATGAGTGAATCTAATGAAGAAAAAGAAATTCGATACATTTTAATATTTTACTATAAAAAAGGTAAAAATGCAATGCAAGCCGCGAAAAATATTTGCGATATTTATGGACCTAGTGCAGTGTTTATGAGAGTAGCACAAATTTGGTTTAAGCGTTTTTAATCCGGAAATTTTGATGTCAAAGATTCACCTCGCTCTTGTCGCCCTATTACGGATAAAATCGATGCCATTTTTGAAAAAGTGGAGCAAGATCGGCACAACAGTAGTTACGACGTAGCTGAAGAACTAGGAATTGACCACAAAACAGTTTTGGCGCACTTGAAAAAAACTGGGTACACAAAAAAGCTCGATATATGGGTACCTCACGAGCTCACTGAAAGAAATCTAATGAACCGTGTACTCATTTGTGATTCTCTATTACGACGTAATGAAACCGAACCATTTTTGAAGAAGCTGATAACTGGTGATGAAAAGTGGATCACGTACGACAAAAACGTGAAAAAAGGTCGTGGTCAAAGGCCGGTCAGGCTTCACAGACTGTGGCGAAACCCGGGTTAACTTGCAACGAGGTGATGCTGTGTGTGTGTGGGGGGATTGGAAGGGCATTATTCATTATGAGCTGTTACCACCAGGCAGGATCATCGATTCTGAACTCTACTGCGAACAACTGACGAGATTAAAGCGAGAAGCTGAGAGAAAGCGGCCGGAATTAATCAACAGAAGGGGTGTGGTTTTTCATCATGACAACGCTAGACCTCACACATATTTAGCCACTCAGCAAACATTAAGAGAGTTTGGCTGGGAGGTGTTAATGCATCCGCCGTATAGTCCTGACCTTGCACCTTCAGATTTCCACTTGTTTCGGTCTCTTTAGAATTCTTTAGGCAGTATCAGGTTAACATCATGAGAGGACTGCCAAAACTACTTGTCGCGGTTTTTTGATCAGAAGCCCCAAAATTTCTATAGCAAGGGGACATGGCAAAAAGTTATCGAATAAAATGGTACCTACATACTTTAGTTAAATGTAAATAAACTATATTAAAAAATGTTTTGAATTTTCTTGAAAAATGCGAAGAAACTTTTTCCCCGACCTATTAACTTACAACTGGTACATTTGAAGTACTATTATGTTAACTTACTGATAAAATAAAAATATTTGTGAGTTACATCATTCTCTTACTTATTTTTTATCAAGATTTACTAATGCGGTATTGAAAAAATATGGCCGAATAGCCTAAAACCGAATATTTGCTAAATATTCGTGGCATCAACGCTATTAGGTATGTGCATCTATCGCGGATAGATATGCCTATAAGATATGAAGAGTTCTCTCAATTCCTTTAAGATCCCACCATCAAAACTGGATTTTGAAACAAATGGGTCTAATCTATAAGCATATCGTATCAATGTAAAACATACCAATTCGCTTTATAACTGCCGGAATTCTGAGGTAACGAACGATACGCCCTTTTTTAGGTTTTTTGAAGTCGGCTGAAAACAATTTTACAACTTTGTCAGTGAATAGTATTAATATTAATCTTCTTCTTACTAAAATTATTGATGTGAAAGTTTTTGTTTGCTACTCAATCACACAAAAACGGCACCACGAATTTAATTATATAAATGAGACTAGCTTCGTCCCGCGGTTTCACCCGCTATATTTTGGATAATTCACATTATATCATTATAAATTATAGCCTATATGTTATTCTGATGTGTAAGCTATATTATTGTAAAGTTTCATCAAAATCCATTCAGTAGTTTTTGCGTGAAAGAGTAACAAACATCCAGACATCCATATATTCTTACAAACTTTCGCGTTTATAATATTAGTAGGATGGTATTACAGTAGCCAGAGAGTCACCTCGAGGCATCAACCGCTTGAGTTATCATGGGGTGAAGACAGGGCTTATACCAATTAAAGTCTTTTTTCTTTTAGGAAAACCTTTTAAAATTTAAAAATAACTCCGGGGCTTCATAAATATAAGCCACAGAATTACCATAATTTGAGTTTCCTTGAATTAGTTTAGTAATTAGCTGGCTTTATATTTAATTAAAAAATGTAGTAGTTTTTATTGAAATTAGACGTGACGAGACAAATATATTAAAGAAAACTTAATGTGAGAGTTCTTCAAAATACCAATAGGCGCCAAAAAAAACATTTTTAGAATTTTTCAGTAGGTATGGTTGTACGCGCAATACTTTTTCACTTAGCAATTGTGCAATTTACTACGTATAATACTTAGATTTATCAATAAACATTTAACTCTAATATTTTGGCGTTTACATCAGTAATCATATTATATCATTGTTTCATAGGAACTCTGAATATTTCCGGGATAAAAAGCCTATGCGTTAATCCAGATTATAAAGTATCTGTGTGCCGAATTTTAATGAAATCCGTTTAGCTGTCTGTCAAATATCTACATCTAAATATCCAAAAATACAAACTTTCACATTAATTTTATTAGTAAGATAAGATAGTAAGATTAAAAAATCCGAAAAAAGCATAATTTCTATAGGATAGAAGATTTATTTCTATAGGATAGGAATAAATTCCAATTTAATTTTGTATATAAATAATGTGTAACTTAAGTTAATCTGGAAGAAGCAGGCCCTGAAGAATATAATATAAATATAATATATAATGAAGGGATTTATATGTCGGAAATTAGAATGAAGATAGTTAGAATATACAATCTTTTATAAGCATTATATGTGCTGAATGGAGGATGGCCTATCATGAATGCTACTGGCGCAATACGGTCAGAATATATATAAATAAATATTACGACTTCTTACTATTCTGACAGGAACCCAAGCAATGCCTAGATCCATGAACAAGCGTGTAGGTTTAAAGACGACTTTAACACAATTGCAACACTCACCATCACTGCCTAGGTTCGCTATTTAATTCTAAGTTTAGGCTTAACATAAAGCTAACTCAACACAAGGCTAACCTATTCATGACATATGACATAATATATAATAAAATATGTAGTAACATATGACTTCGAGGTAGGTGACAATAAAACTCCATATTAAGATTCTTTGTAAAACCAATACAAGCCAAAGGAATAATTTTTATTAGAATTTTTGTTTGATTTTCTGTTTTAATGCGCATCACTTAACTGATATCATATCACATAAAATTTATATTGTTACATGTCTAACTTAATTTCTGCCCTGTGTTTCATTTAAATCCGATGTTAGAAAAAAAGATTTTGTCACTTAAAATGCGCCCCAGCGATGCTGCCCTAGCTTTTAGGGTCGATTAGTTTTGAATAAAGTAAGTAATCTTGGGAATTACAGTGGTTATTTTGAGAATTTATTGTAGAAAATATAAGTACGTACCGTGAGTTAATATTAAGTAATGGATGGAATGAAGAGTATGAAACGAAAGCCATATACATAATATCTACTTAAAATTGTTCCACTTTACGAGTACCCTAGTATTTTTAAATCAATACGGCTTAGGCGGGCGGCGCTGGCGTAAATGCGAAGACGGTGTGTGGAAAAGCAGCGATAGCGCCTTAGAAATACACTGTCGGCCTTAAAAGCTTTTACATTTCTATCGGAAATAATACAATGTTATACCCTACGGAGTCGGAAGTATGCAAAAATATTCAATTTTTCTTCGCAACGTTAATATTTTTGAATTGTTCGGGCGGCTTGGACCGCGTCTGGGGAGCGCTTATAGGGCCTTAAGCTCGGATATTCACGGCTCGACTGCTTTACTGAAGGTTAATTCTAATAGTCTATGACGTGTTTGAATCTTATATTTGATATTTAGATATTTTTACTTGTATTTTATGAGAGATGTTTTATTTTTGATGGATTTGAGTTAAATCAATATACAAACAAATTAGATAAGTTATTCGTTGACGAATGAAATTGTTAATCCTACGTACTTTAAATGATCATGGAAAACTAAGACTAATACCATCATATATCTTTTTATATTTACAATCTCTACCATCACAGCTATCATAAAGACGGGTGGCATCAAATTGTTTGGGGTTCCTATAGATTGAAATTGTAATAACTATTTACCTTACTTATTTTTACAATATAGGTACTTACATCCTTAGTTTACATAAGTATGCAACATGATGTAAAACTAAGGTTTCCATTATGTAAAGATGAATAATTTGCTTACTTACTAGGTTTTTTCTTATTAATTATAACTTCTGCTAAGTTTCCAGTCTTTTTAGCTAAAATTTTGCTCGCAAATTTGATTTGGGTAACGATGCCAGTGGTTACCTACCTACGTAAGATCCAGTCAAACATAGCGCTCTCACAAAGATGCTTGATTAATTATTTTTACTGCTGACAAGTTGCTGTGCAGTACCAAAGTACAAAAGTGTTAGTTAATGAATTATTTTTTGTGTAACAATAATAAATAAAAAATATGCACCTACATGATTTTGGATGAAATATATAATATTATATATTAATACCTGCATTAAATTACATTTATATTTTCTATCACTATTATTTTCTAAGAAGAGCATGCATTTTCAAAGTTTAAAATGTCATGGTTCAAAGGTAAATACCTAAGTTTAAACTTAATGTAATCTAACAAAGAATATAAATTGACATCTTAAAGATCTTAGAAAAAAATGGGAAATATCACATAGATTTTAATCTTTCCTGCGGTGAAAAGGTTTCCCTTAAATCGATATGTAGAGATTTGCAAATAAAGCAGGACGAAGGATCCCATAACATAAGTAACCACATACACAATTCTGGCAGAATCAATACGTAAAAGTGGTCACAAAGAACCTTTTTCAAATACCTACGAAGTAAGTTTGTTAAATTGCAACATTCTGAATATTTTATTAAATAAGTAGTGAACTACCTATAACGTAATAAAAATACGGTATCCGATCGATCACTGCAGCTAATCTAACATTAAAACACAAACTGCAGATTTTATAGTGCAAAAATGATCGCGCAGGCAAATTGACAGAGGTACTCTCTGCTCCTTCACT
Source organism: Limenitis camilla (assembly GCA_905147385.1). Taxonomy (NCBI): domain Eukaryota; kingdom Metazoa; phylum Arthropoda; class Insecta; order Lepidoptera; family Nymphalidae; genus Limenitis; species Limenitis camilla. The sequence continues at coordinate 6,204,187 of LR990234.1, read as the reverse complement.
CTCTAAGCCTGATGGGACGCGGGGGACAGAACGACAAGATCGACAGAGAGCTCACACGATTAGATTACCTTTGTTATCATACAATGTCCTAAGAAATAGAAATTTTAAAGTTCTTCGAACGTTTAAACTTACACGGAAATATACCACAGTCCACAGGTCAACAATATAGTATCTAAAATATATAACTTGGACTGAAATACTGAATTCTTCGAAAGATATGGGACGCGAAGGCGACTGACGCACTGCCAGCCGTTCAGCCTTAGTTTGGAGCATTAATTCCTGAGACCAGGTACCTACTCACAGTTTGCGGAATTATATAATAGACATCGTAGTAATCTGTGCGATAGAGATTGTGCTCAACAATTCCGCGGACTATACCCGTGTCAACTTGAACGTGAATGCCAAGCAGTATTTTTTACTTATCTATTGAAATCTTCGTAGGTATTAGTTAAGCCATAACCAAGCAGAACATTCGAGAAGAATATCGCTAGTTCATGAGACTGTATAATAAACTCAAAACTAAATTGACGAGATGTTGGTGAATCTGTTGAGTAAGTTCCTGTCCTGTGTTATGTCCTGACTTTTTATATAGGCGTTTTCTTTTACATTACTATGTTGCACCTACTATTATGACCTGGATACTCTCCGAATAGATAGTTTGCACCTAAGACCTAAACTTTAGTACCGTAAAGTAATACAAACGACAAGCAATACGCATGCGTTACCCGCGTACAGTTTAGGAGACAAAACTTTCAAATTTAAATGATATGATATTTTACTAAAATTCTGCCAATGATTAACAATAAATTTTGACATTTAGGTGTTGGGAGCGCTGTGACCCAAGCGGGTAGCTACGCGGGTCTATACGGGGGCTACGCGGCGGCTGCATTGGCAGGCCTGTCGGGGCCACCACCCAAGCGCAAGCGGCGGCATCGCACCATCTTCACAGAGGAGCAACTCGAACAACTCGAGAGTACCTTCGACAAAACACACTATCCTGATGTTGTTCTTAGAGAGCAACTAGCGTTGCGTGTCGATTTGAAAGAAGAACGTGTAGAGGTATTTATACCAACTTAATTAAAAAATAAATATATACTTACTTACGTTAATTAAATAACCAATTTATTTTCTTTGTTAATATGGCGAAAAAAATTATAAATCATATTACAGTAGGTAGGTTTATTAAAATCCTTATAAATAAAGTGCACACGAAAGGATTATTATTATTTCACTTATAATTTTTTATTTTAATAATAAGTATAAATATGTATTTTACCATTTTTGGAAAATAATAGAAAAATAAGAATTATGCAGACGTCGATAAAAAATTCAGTTATTTAATAATTTTTAAAATGTAACCTACATTTTTTAAAGTTTTAATACACACATTTTTCTTTTGATATAAACTTATAAATAACCTTCTTCGTATAAAACGTGCTTTACTTAGTAAACTTTAAAAAAATAAATAAGTATAACGCAATAGTCCCGTATTGTAGTGGCTCCTATGAGATTACGTTGGCAAAGCGGAAAGTTTAGAGCAGCTAAAAGGGTATTTTAGTTAGTCAATAGAGCTGACGCGACACTTTGTGTGCTAACATTCTGTGGGTGGCCTACAAAAAAATTAAATCTTGTTAAGTGAATCCTCTTATTTACTTATTTTTACTTAGGTTGGTTTTTTTTCTTAGATAAATTATGTTTAACATTATTAATCAATATTGCTATTAATGCTTTCATCAATAATGTTGAGTCCATTATAATATTAAAAACAATAATTAAGTATTTAAATCAGTATTTTATTATGTATATAAGGGCGGCTAATACTAAGAGGTGGCCTCAGCCATTAAGTTGCCCTGGGTGAGAGCTACTGGCGCTGTTATCTGGAAATACAGACAATCAACAAAAAGAGGTTGCCCAACGATAAACGAATATATTAGGTATCTAATCTATATCTAAGATCAGCAACAAAGACACACAATAACCGCTTCTCCCACCCCTAAAGCTGCTATTGTTGCTCAGTAAGGAAATATCCGTTTCTATACTGTTTACATAGATACATAAAAATACATAGGTTCTTTATTGCACACCTATACAAACTGTATAAAAAGAAAATATAACTGTACAAAAATCAGCAAATATTCATTTATTTAATACTTACCTATGGTTGGTATATACCTACTTATTTAATATTCATTTTGTAATATTTCCGTTTTAATTCTGGTAACCTATAATCACTGGTACCAGTGTCTTGAACAAACTGTTACTCAACTGTTTGTCTAGCTTAACTGGCCGGCCAGAATTTGGCTACCGGCTGTTAGCTCAAGATGTTTGCAGGCTACCGGTGTTGTGGAGTGTGAGTGTGATTGGTGGAGTGTGTACCGTCCACTCCACCGCGCCTCTACCACCCAGACACCAGTTCGACTCTTGTTTACATGACCGTATTTCTTACTTACATTGCGCAAATTATACTGATTGCTTCGGTTCAAACAAGCTCATCCTTAAACAAACGAAATAGAAGACTAATTTTTTTTTCATATATACTACAAGAATTTTACAATTAACCAAAGCGCTCGGTTATCGTACATTTTAATTTGAAAATGACTTAAAAGATCACTCTGATAGAATTAATTTAAGTGATGTTATACGGCTTTGCAAGAGAAAGTAATACACATACAATTTATTACGAAAGCCGCAAGTGTAAAACTTTGTATTAAAGAATCCATAGTAAATCACTTCGAGTCAAGCGGAGAAATGAAAATAATTTTACCTCGGGGCCAATAAAAAGGGACGGCGCCGGTAAAATTAATCTGAGTTAATTAAATTTGATTTATTTATGCAAGCCCGAGCGGAGGGTGCTGAGACCGATAAAAGTACAACAATAAGGCTAATGAGGGTCACTTTTACGGCTTTCTCGCCGGATAATGGTATTTTTCGGATTTATGTAACCCGTGACTCGTGTAATCGATGAAAGATATTCTTTATGCGAGACCAAGATTTTAATTTTAAATAAAAAGCTTAAAATGGAACATCGAACAGCCGACGCTTCGCTTCGGGGCATCCCTACACCATCTATGACAATTGGGGCTAATATGACTTTTTATAACTGAAAGAATTCTTAAAATATGCTTTAAGACCTTTCTTTATCCTAAATTTTATTGTAATATTACGTGCAGTAGGTACCTGATAGGTTTTTATTCTTGTGGGAGGATGAAAATATTAATATCTAGTAGTAAAATCGGCTTGATTGATTGAATTCTATTAGGAGTTTGATATTTTCTCAGCTTCAAGAGATTTGGGTTGTTAATGTTTTAAATTAAATTTGATACCTTCTCGCATTCCCGAAAAATATTTTTCATACGGTACAACTCTATGGATTTTGTTACCGTCGGAATGAAAGCTTTTGACGTAACTAATCCCGCCTGGATAACATACTACGCCTTTAAGTTTATAGGAAAATAGGATCACTTCGCTGTCCGTCTGTTTGTATGTACGCATGGAGGTGTCCAGTCGAAATTAAATACTTAAACCTGCGGCCCCTTGCGGCTGTCTAAAATCAAACTTCTGTGTCCACGCACAGAAAACATATGACCGTTTTTATTTTATTTTATTTATTTGGCAAAACAAACAATTGTACAAATGTTTAAAGTAGGTAAGGTATACAGTGTAAAAAAGAAACTGGTATATGTACAATTCACACCGTTATCCACTAATTACTTTAACAATTGTCAAATTGATGTGGTTACTCATAAAATTATAGGGTACTTCCCCATCCAACAACCTAGAATCGTGAAATTTAGCATGACGCAAGGTCACAGCACATATACAATAAAAGATAAAATTAAGAAAGATATCCTGAGAGTTCCTTTATTCATTTTAATGTAAGGAACCCTAAAAATGTGCAAAATCAGTCTAGCATTTCTCAATTTATGATTAAAGTAACCAACAACATTTTGTTTTTAAAACATTCATCCCCGCTAATTTCTATATTGGTTGATCAACATCTGAATCACATTCAATTGAGCAGGATCTGTCAGTATCATTATCAATTCATCTATAATATCTATAATAAGATTGTGGTAGCAGTATTTGTTTTGATAACGATTCAGATTTTTTGTCGGTACCTGCCGCGCGCCCTCGCGCTTACCCCTGAAACGCCTGAAATTCATTCGCTTCCACCTACGTTAAGCCCCGCGGGCGACCTTTTAATTATTTGGTAGGTCTATAATGTAAATACAGTGACAGTGAGTGAGTGAAATGTTATTTTGACAAATAAATGCATGTAAGTATGTAAAAAATTATAAATTTCGGAATTATTAATTCTAGTCGACCAGCTCTGTCTTTGAGGCAATTAACCACGTATATTTAGGTTTAAAAAAAAGAATTGTAACTTACTATTATATTTTTAATATATTGCTGTTTAAAATATTCAGGAGTTCAATTAACATTATCTTTTAATTTTTTTTATTATTTTTTCTATCCCGCATTTAATCCAGATTATAAAGTATCTGTGCCAAATTTTATTACAGTCCGTACAGGCGTTTTTGTGTAACTGATTAAAAACTAATCAGACACACAAACTTTCACATAATATTATGAGATAGGATAACTGAATTCACGATACCTTTGCCATTCAGAAAGGATCATTAGTTTTAGACCCAATTACTCATTACATACAAAAATATAGAATTGTACGTCAATAAGGTCAATAATATAAGAAAAAATGTAGATGTAAAAAAGAAAATACAGAAAATTGCAAAATGTAGGAATATTTGTAAAACACGTGTTTTTCCGACTCGCCACATCACGTTGTTTCCCCGCTATTTGCGCAACGGCAATTGAAAATTGCATTATTAAAGAGCTTTTGTTTAGACATCACAACACTTACTGTAAATCGAGTTTTCGCTTAGTATAACCAAGGACTACATTGTTCTATTGTTTCATGTACTTTTTATATATATTTATCCTCTAAAAAATAAAGGATATTTTGCTGTTTTAAAAAATACAACTTTGTTCTTTGTAACTATTTATTATTCTTATACTTATACCCAGAGATGTGACATTTTTCGAATACTAGTATTTGAAATACAAAATACTAAATACAATATATCTATTTCCATTTGTATTTAAATACTTTTGTTTTAAAAACATTTTGTATTTTATTTGAAATACTTTTTGAGACATACCTCATTCGTATTTTCAAAATACATTTTGACATCAATAAATTTTATCATCATCAATAAATGAATATGATAAACTATTCTCACTCTGGCAACACTGGAATTAATGGGTAATAGATGTTCGTTAATTTAATATTTTGTAGTCCATCCAAAATAGCTTGATACGGAACAGCTTAACCTTCTATGGTGCTTTCGCTTGATATCACGGGTAATCTTTGCTACGTATGTACAAATATAGTAGTGGAACCAGTGATGGATCAGTTACAAACAAATTGTTGAATCAGGACTAATATCAGTGTTTATTATATTTTCATAATTACACAATCATAAGTTATTGGTGTCGTTATTTCTGTTTAATCAGAGGTCGTCCATTAATTACGTGATATAATATATTTGATACTATATGACGTGAAAAAGAACATGATTTTTTCAAAAAAACTTACATAAAATAAAGGCAAATTCTTTTAAACCCATAAAAGTATTTTATTTGAATAAAGTATTTTGGAAATACGCATTTTGGATTTAGTATTTTAAATACTAATTGAAAAACCGAGCAGTCCCAGGCGCTTGAGACCCAGGAGCAGGTTCAAAGAGCTCTTTCATAATATATTAACTCTAACCACCAACACTCGACCTCGCCAACTACAATAGATAATAAAGTATACTTAGGTGGACCTCAAGAAGGATGACCTTAACCGTGACACTATAACACTAACTTTCATATCCACTGCGCGGATACACCAGAGAGACTGAGACTAATCTATCGCACTACAGCTTATATATTGTCTTTACGTCGGTATACTTGACATAATATAAAATGACCTACCCGCTAATACTACTAAACTAGATGTGAAATTCTTGGGTTTAGGTGACTTTTTCATGATTCCCTAATAAATTTAAGTGTGTAATATCCGATAAATTTTTATATCTCTACCGATACAACTGCATACTTCCTCAAAGAATACTTTGAGAAATGATTTCATAAACTAAATATTATCTACAGTATTTAATGCAAGGAAAATTGTTCAGTGTACTGTTTGTTTAATATTTTAACGTAAAGTTGTTACTGATATCAAAAGAGTTTTATCTAAAGTGCAGGTGATAGATATACCTACTATACAATATAAGGATATCAATTCGGACACTTGAACAGAGGTATAACTCATCAATATTAAGAGGAAAAATTATACTTTCAACCCCCTCAATTTTTATTTCTTCATTGTTTGAGATGAACATCGTAATGCAAACTAAAAGACAATGAAGGGGTGGCATCTTTCTGTTAACTTCTACCAATGTGACGCAACTCCTTACACAATTATTAATAATTAAAGAGACATCTAATCTCGGTCGTCTCGAGCCGCATCGCCGCGGGCATTCGTTGCCAATGTTGATCTTTACAGCGAGACGCTAGTACTGTCTGATTAAATTTAAGGCTTATGTACCTACGCATCTGACTCGTGTTTTAATATTTTCTTAATGAAAATATAATAAGATCACAATTCACGAGCGCGTATTGAACCTATTCGTTACGTATGTAAAATGTTCTAAAACATTGTTGGAAATACAATTAGTCTGATTGTCTTTTTCATGCGTTGAAAAAACGTAGAAAATGTTGGTCTTTGAGTCTTACACCTGATCTCTTTTTAGATTTTGGTAGAAAGATAATCAATATTAATCATTTATTCGTTAATGTGTAGTATATACAATTCTGAAATAACTATTTGAATATTTACATTTAATGAGGTTACAGACACTTACAGTCTCGTTACATACCACATAACTGTATATACCACAGCCACCGGCGACCGTAGACGTGCTAGTGTCCATTATAGTAAGATAGCAGACGTAGGTACAAACATAGGCATATATAACCATTCATTGTCTGACATTATGTCTTGCACATATGAGTATGCTGTTATTACATATCATTAGACTGATCATTGCTTTAGTCATAGGGTTAAGTGAAACATTTGTCTTACAAGTCTAACGAGTGCAGTGGGGTAAAACAATATTGAAAAGAAACATACGATGCTAGAATAAGCTCAGCAATATGACAAAGTACTTTCCAAACAACAATGAACAAGAAAAAGTGGGCGTGTCGCTCCGCCCAGCGACAAGCGGGCCCGCGTCGCTTCCTAGTAGCATGCAACCTCCCCCGACAGGACTTATCTCGTAATAGGTAGCTATAATAAAAGAGATACGCTAGCAATGTGTTACTAAGTAATAAAGCGGCGCCATTTTGTCTTCTGCTTCCGTGTCGACTGAAAGCAATAAGCTAACGCTTTATGAGCTGAGCAGCGATCCGGTGACGCTGATCAAAGAGTTCTGTCCCGTTTCATTTTACGGTTGTTGCTCTTTTTGATTGTCAAGCGAAATGTAGATAACTCAATGTTTCAATTGTTTTCAATACGTTTATGATAATGAGAAGATAAAGACTGCCAGAGAAAATAAACGGAAAGTCTGTTTACTTGTATCACGAGTTTTTAGAGTCTCGTTCTTCAAAACGTAAAAAAATATTTGTTTTCAAAATGGTACTAAAAACTAAGTGTCCATCTGTCTGTCCATAGGTTAAGATCATTTTTCTACTCTGGCAGTGCGCCTGTGAGCCCCACATACCTTCTCGGTATATAACTTGGGAGGAATACGTAAACTGCATTTTCCAACAAAAAAAAAGGCCGCCCCTAATTGTCTAATTTTGCCGCCCGCGTGCAAACTGCGCATTGCACGCCAGCTTGCGACGAGCTTGGGGCCGAATGTTTAATTAAATGTAACGTCTGAGGAATGTCCTAAGATTTTTTATTAATTTACTAATTTAATATCTAAATAACAATAAAAAATCTCATAATTTAAGGAAATAAGTAAAATTGTCATATAGATATTAGGTCACCCGTAGCATAATAAGGCGAACGTTTCTGAAAGTACTTATTTCCGATGCATTGATATTACACTCGGAATGGAAGCCCTATTAAGAAAAGGGTAATATATACTGGACACGAAATATACTATTCAGAAACACTTAAATAATCCTTTTTCCTACTCCTGTTAAAATATGGTTGCATTTTAGTTTTTCTTTATTTTGAGTACCTAGCCATAATTTAAAAGGAGATTTTAAATATCGTTTTAAAAATTCAAATGACCGCGCAAATGATCATAGTTTTATTGTTACTCCTAATTTTCAACCTCTAAATATACTGTACTTCATAATTGAAGTGATATTCATTCCTGACCCCGAATGTGAGTAAAGTAAGTATCACTCTATTATTTATAGACGCGTTCGATACGCAATACAAATTATTGTTTTCAAAGTATAACGTTTAGGGGAGCTCGATGTTTGCAGAACGACCCTCCGGGGTCTCGCATGATGGCTCTACGAATTTAACATTTATCCTTACGACTATAAATTTTATTTTACTTTGAATTCAAAATAACAAAATACTTTTTAGATTTATGCTAAAACGGGGGTTCTATTAAAGCAATCTTTTGACAATTGAATTTCGATTCGGTTGGCCCATTGTGTGCAGATAGGCCTTTATAGCAGCGCCGAAGCTCCGGCACGGATGTTTGCATGCGGTAATTGATACGAAGTGACAGACACTAGGGGTTACTTTTTCAGCCTCCGGCCACGAAGAGGAGTAATGTTTTGACATTAACCGAAAAGAGATGGGTGTGATTTGAAGTGCCCTTTGTGGAATTATACTCGCGGATGGCATCTTTAATATTGACTAATGCATTTCACAGCTAATGGGGACTCGGAATATGACAGGTGTGAGAGCTTTAGAGACAGACTTACCTATTAATATGGCTATTACTTTGAGCTTTATTTTAGTTTTGTTATTGAGTGTCTCAATAAATTGATTGCATTATAAAGAGACTAACAAATAATAGCAGTCATCTGGAATAATAGATGGTGCTTACAGAGTATCTACACTCTACAATAATAGGATTAAAACGAGTAATTATTGTTGTATAATATATTAATCAACGCAAACATTATAATATATTTAATTTTTATCAAAACAATGAATCCTGATATTCGTTCATTTATCGGAAAATGAAAAATAGCAGGGAATGTATAAATTAAATCGACATTAAGGTATCAGAGTCGGATCAGGCGGTCCATTAATAAATCAGTTCGCTAAAACCGTAATTGTAATCTCAAACAAGGAGCGGAGTAGCGGAGGGAGCGGCGGTGTTTGCTTTAACAACATTATTACAATAAGTTCGGGTTCGGTTCGCCACTCAGCCTTACCGCGCGGTTCTCACGATGCTCTTTTTATACCTATAGTATACCTATTGTTTAACTACATATTGGAAATAAATATTACAATATCTATACTTAATATATAAAGCTGAAGAGTTTGTTGCTGAAGGAACTACTGGTCCGATGGTTTCAGTGTTGGATAGCTCATTTACCGAGGAAGGCTATATCATCACACTAAGACCAATAAGAGCGGATGATCACGGGCACGAAGTCGCAAGGGTCGACTAGTATCTAATATAGCTAAAACAAAAGGGGTTCTCGAAAAAGAGAACTTCTTAATTACTACAGTTATAAACACCATTGATATCTTTACATTCGGAGGTAGTACTTATATTTTATTCCAATCCTGTATATAACCGCCGTTCCGATAGACTTGAGTTGACTTGAGTTTGTCCAAATACCAGTTGTCAATTGGAGCTCGCTTGTGACGATTATGGCTGTAGATGACACTACGTACCCAATTGGTTTTAAAACTGTCTGCCACGTAGTTAACAGTAGCCAATTTTGAGTTTATGTTTGGTTCAAGATCGATAGATCGCTGTGTCCAATTTAATTATTTAGATAAAGAAAAATAACTACTAATTGTGTAGCCTGCATAAATTTTCATCATAATATTTCAATATCTCGAGACTAGCAAACCTTTTTTCTTTAATATCTAATTTGAGCTAGTTTTTAGGCAGTGACTTCTATCAGCTGATATTTTAATTTATAATAATATTTATATATAATTGATATATAAATAAATTTTAAAAGTTACTACTCAAACAACTGTAGAGTTGTTACTACTGCGTACTAAAACTTTACAACACACATCCCCTCACCATTTTTAATTAGGATAAACTAAAATAACAAGTAAGTAATGAGTAGTTACTCCGTCAACAGGCGCCGGGCGTCAGGGCGTGCAACGTATAGCCGGGAGCAAAGCCCCCCTCGCATCATCTGCTTGTCTTCCCAAACTAAGACCAATCACTATGTACTCGTACACTCGATTGCTAAGCAATCAACAATATCCACTCCTCACATCTAGTCGCATCACCTCTGGTTGAGTTTGATAATTAGAGGTGTTAAATTAAACTTCTAAGTACATGGAATAAAACGAAGAAAATTTTGATAGATACTCTCAAAATTATCTGCTTTAGCATATCGCTACGAATTACTAACGTCAGAAGTAAACGCCCCACTTTACAAGTTGTGATAATATTTTGACCCGCACTCAAGAATCAAAATTTGGTAGTGTCCCGGTCACCTTGAGTCATGGAATTTAGTGCGAAGCAAGGTCTTATAGCTCATGTAGGTATAAGGAATAGTACATTCACATAGGAATGGTGTCGTATTGGGTAATTTTCGTTTATTTAGAATCATTAAAAGAAGAATCAATTAGTTTCAGCACACGTTAAGAAAATATTCAAATTACATACGAATATTTTATAGCAGTTGGTAAACTGACTACGACCTATGTTGCTGTCGTCAACAGCTGGAGTCAACAGTTTTCCGACGCCAAAGTTAAGTTTGCCTCTTAATTCAAATTGTACGGAAATATTATTAAAACATTATTTTTTATTAAAACATAAAAGCTTTCTTTAACATAGTCGGTTTTAAATTAGACCAATTTAAATAGGTATGTTATTAATCTTTTGCTGGCTTAAACAATTTAGTTAGTACAAGTTAAGTACTTACGATACAATCTAGTTAAACCTGAACAAAGGCGAAACTTATACACATTTACTATGCAGTTTAGCCTTTCAATAAAGCAATGTTTGTCTTTGGTATACGAGCTCCAAATTATGTATGCATGTTAGGAGCGCTACAGCGGCTATAATAGAATTTGGCAATTCCCTGTGTTATGGACTTAAAACAATAGGGAGCATTCTCTACGCTATGCTCCAGCTACTTCAGTATAAAAAATCCCTGTTGACCACGACTTATGTTTATTGAAATAATATATTTAAAGAAGTAATAATAACATATGTATATCGATAAATACATAGAACTATTCAGCTTAAGATTTAAAATGTTTTTCCAGAATGGATTTTCTAGGAGTGTCACTGATTATTTTATGACACTTTTACAAAAGTAATCATTTAAAATATTACCTATGACATTCTTTATCGAAATATTGTAGTGCGAAATTAAACTATAATATTGAATAAAATATGGTGACCATTAGCGGTATTTAAAGAATAATTAACTATTAAAATATTCGACATCTAAATATAAACCAATAGACATACAAACTTATCACAAGTGTTGCTAACACAATTAATTCATATATAATTTGAAATTCAATTTTCAAGTCATTGATTTACAAGCGCTCGTTTAAGCAAATGCAAAGTTATGAATCAACATTCAATAAAAATAAACAATAAAAGAGTTAAACCAAACACAATGAGTGGCAACCGGCATACAAAAGAACCTAGTTAAGTCTTGTTGTGGGCTCGCGTGCACAATGTCGACGATAACGACGCTGAGCCTGGAGCGTGCCGATGCCGTGAGGAGTCAGGAGTCGCCCTTAGGTCTGTGGCTCAGCGGCTCTGGCGGTGGCGGCTATATTTCCCGCATGAACGCCGCACAATAGCCGAGTGCTCGATGAGTGCGAAAGCTCCTCACTCATTTCCCGAAAGTTAATAGGGCTTTTGTTGAGCTACCGACCGTCACTTGTAATGCAATTAACTCCTACAATGGTGATATCGCTTACGAATTTATTTTAAGCTTCCGACACCATTAAACGTTAGACTCGGTACTTTTAGGACCGTATTCACCTACACAATTACTTAGACGGCTTGTAATACAAAAATATTTATAATGCGCGACTCGCCCCGGCATCGCTTCGTGGTATTGATTAAAGTTAACTTAAGATCCATGCACTTCATATTATAACATCTTTTTAAGTATAGCATTTATATAGCCATATCCATTTGATACACCATTCATGTAACTTAGAAATAGTGTAGGCTATCATCAGTGAAAAAATTTTTAAAATCAAATCTGTATTTTTTTACAATGTTAGTGTAACTGTATATATAATATGTAGATTTGCACTTAGATATTATAATTCAATCAAACCTGAAAATTCTTCAAAGTTTCTAACGCTATTCGCATATTAGGTACAATTAAAATTTGGTCTATTAAATTTCATCTCCTAAAAGTTGTTTCCTTTATTAGGTACTAGAGGGCTGCCCTCGCTTCGCTCCGGGTATTTAAAGCAATATTATAATTGATGTCCTCAAATTGTCATTCTGTAATTGTGTAGTTTTTATTTGAAAAATTAGTGAGAGTAAGAAAAAGTTATAAAAAGAAAAATAATAGAGACAAAATTAAAGAAAAGCGACAGATGATATAAGAGGGACAAAGCAGAACTAAAATTGAATGGGTAAAGGAGAGAGAAAGACAGAAATTATCAAAAGAAAGAAAGTGAAGAGGCTAATTATTCTGAACAGATAAAAATAAAAATTAAAGTGAGAAAAAAGAGAGAGGATGAGAGAGAATGATAGTATTATAAGCGAAAGAGAGACGGAAATACTATAGACTTCTCTTAGTTAAAGAATTTTTAAAATCGGATCAGTAGCAACAAAATGGCCATGTTCTATTAATTAAACAAATGTATATGGCAACACTAAATCACCTTTGTCACTCACGAATAGTGTAGTTTTCTAACAGCGAAAGAATTTTAAAAATCGGATCAGTAGCAACAAAATGGCCATGTTCTATTAATTAAACAAATGTATATGGCAACACTAAATCCCCTTTGTCACTCACGAATAGTGTAGTTTTCTAACAGTGAAAGAATTTTTAAATCGGATTTGTAGTTCCTGAGAAGCTCTTCAATTTACAAAATGACCACCTTATGGCACTTAAATGGCCATATCTTTTTAATTAGAGTATTTATGGCAACACCACATAGCCTATGTTACCCGGAAAGGATGTAGCTTCCCATCGGTGAAAGAATTTTCAAAATCGGTTCAGTACTTTTCGAGCCTATTCGCAACAAACAAACAAACATACAAATATACAAACATACAAACAATCAAATCTTTTCTCTTTATATAATAGTATAGATATAGATATAAAGATTACCTACTACATTGGCTAGTACAAACATACATGTAGAGTAATAAATTATTTAAAATGATTGTTTTGGAATACGAATTATACAAAAATGAATAATTAAGTCCCAAATAAGTGCAAAGAAAGTTTATAATAATGTATTTGAAACTTGAATTGAAACGATGTCAGTCAATACAACTGTAATACGTGTATTGATCTTGTAGTAGTGAATGAAGAGAGTAAAGATGCCGCTGCCCTGTTGTGACAAAGCACATAAGCCGTCCGTCGAGGCGGGTTGGCGACCACCCGCAGCCGCTAGCCGGGATGGCTTCGACACTTGTATGGGTTAAGTCGAGTGGAAATGCCCAACATGTAGATACTGAGAACAAATGAAAAACTACTTTTATCAAGTTTTTTTTACTCCCGGTGTTAGTTCAGTAGCGCGATTGATACTGAATACCAGTGGGTCATACAATTGTCCGCGGATAACACGCATTATAATGTTTCGTATTAACCGATGTACAATCGTATGAATGCTTTCCAATAACTATATTTAAGAGATGCTTTGAGATATCCTTCTATTTCATACATGAATTATAATACTTTGCGAACATTTTATTTAATAAATTATGTTATTTAAATTGCTTAGAAAATCATCTTAAATATTATAAAGCCTACTACTTTATTTCTTTGATTACACGCACTAATCTCAGGAACTACTAGTTCTAATTGAATAATTATTTTAGTGTTGGATAGCCCATTTATCGAGGAAGGCTTAATACAATTGACATTTTTATAAAAAATAAAACGTATGATTCCTTATTAATTAATTGATAAGCTGCCTTGTATTTAATAATAATGTATGTAATAAAAACATCACAAAAAGTATTCAGCTATATTTTTAAAAGTTATTCTGTTCGCTCTAGTTGACAGTAGGTGTTACTATGAGACGGCTGCTTCTCTTTGACACTATTATTAGTCTAGCTTCTGCAATGACTTAGCAGCCCATTATGATGGCTGGAAATAAATTATCCATATGCAATTGTCCATAATTACAAGTTCTAATTTTATAAAATTTAAAAATTAAAAAAAAGGTATTTTCCAAAAAATATAATGTAATATATAAAAATATATTTATAAAGCTTAATTAAGCACCTGATTAGTACCTGAGTTGAGGACTTGTATAGGTATAACATATTCAAATATTATTAAAATCGAAAACATCGACATTTATTTTCTGTCCGCTTGAAGTGAAATTCCTCTTAAGTAAAACTCCAAAATTTTACTATAAACTTTTTGAATATAAACGTTTCGAATATATACATACATTTTTGATGGTTATGTAACGTTGGTTGCAGGTATGGTTTAAGAATCGACGAGCAAAATGGCGCAAACAGAAACGTGAAGAACAAGAGAGACTCCGAAAGCTTCAAGAGGAACGAGCTTGCGGGCGGACGATGGTGCCGACGCGAGCGCGCCTGTCCCCGCCGGCCAGGCCGCCGCCCGCGCCGCCCACGCCTCGTCCCTACACAGACGACTCTGAAGACTCTGATCTTGAAGTTGCTTAAGTGAATACATATAAAGTATTTTACGCAAAGAACACAATGTAGAGATGTGAAAATTATACACATATTAATTTATTACGTATAGAAAAGTGACATTTATGTGAACATTATAAATAGTGAAAGTGCACAAAGGATTATGTAATAAGAACTTTAACGGGGATCGGGTTGTAAATCTATGTAAAATTATGAAATCTATATTTAACTATAAAGCAATTGTCAGAAGTTAGTGTAATAATGATATCTAGACCTATACCTAATTTTTAAAAAATCGTGTAAGTACCCTAGCGCACTTTGCATAAGAAAGTAGTAGTTAAAAAATTTAATTATTTTATCACAGTTGGAACATTTGCGGAACAGCAAGTACCTACTATTTTGGTATAGGTAGATTAGTTTAGTATTATTTTTGAATTCAAATTAAAAAAAATCATTAATTTGTTCGTCAAGACCCTTTATGTCCGGAATTAAGGTCCAGATGTATCAAATTAAACTTAATATCAGCACTGAAGTGAACAGGGGTAATGAAAAAGTTAAGCTTTAAAGTGAACACAATCAACAGATAACCGATTTTATCTTTTCAGTTATCTACAATTATGAAATTGAGTTAATAGAACAAGATCCCAATTCCAAGAACTATTTTCTTCATAGTTAAGGATCTTTTATTGTATAAAATCGTAGGATCTTGGACTAAAACGTTTCATAGCCGAAGTAAAAAAAACATAAAACATACTTTGATCTGCAGTTCATCAGAACTGCGAAAACATAAAACTCCTAAGTAAAGTCGTAGCTATGCCATGTCTGTACTATAGAAATTAGACAAAAAGTAGTGGAAGACGCGTAAAATAGAACATATATAAAAATAGTTTTTGATAATTTTAGTAGTCTGTTTGTATGTGCACGCATCACGTTGCAACAACTAGACCACTAGATACAAAGTTATAAATATATGAGTGAAATTGTAGGTAACTTTTATTCCAAAATACGATTCCTGCGGGATAGTCGGACTATATTCGTGTAAGAATAACTAAAATAATATAAATTAAATTTTATACACATAAATGGTTGGTAACTTGAATTAATATATAGAATACTTTTATCAGAATAGGAATCCCTGTGGGATAGAATTGCAAGGAGATATATATGAAATATATATCGTTGCATATAGTTTGTGAATTAAATTAACACATATAACTCGGAGAAAAAGAGAAGAAGGAGGAGAGAGGATATATTGACAAACACTATAAGGGGGGTATGATATTGAACGGACTATTGGGTAAACGCAACGTAGATACTGCTACTGAACCAATAAATAATCAAACATTATGATCCTTTCCAATTACGACAGAAACCCAAGCAGTGACTTGGACTTGTGACCATGGTGTAGGGTTCAGGCCGTCCTTTATTCAATTGAAACACTCGCTACTGCCCAGGTTCTCTGTTTAATTAAACCTTAGGTTAGAATAACCTAAGCCTAACTTTCTATGGAATCGATTGCCTCTGATTTTCTATTTATAATAACCAGAAACAGGTATAATTAGTTCAATCCACCACGCCGCATCGCAAGCCTATTTCTATCTGCCAAAATAGTAGGTACGCTGAAATGTACCTCTCTCTTTCTGTAACATGTTATTTATGCTTATATATCATAATTAAATTAATTGAACTTTGTAAAATACACAGTAAGCTACCTATTGGATTATGTGAGATTCAAACAATCGAGCATTACTATGAATAGTCGATAATCGTTATTATATGTAGAACGTACATAGATCAGGTTCTGTAGTATATAAACTTATCTTTTCATCATTTTATTGTTCGTAAGTGCTACATTGTTATTAACACAATAATCTATCTACATACTCATTATACCTATACCTACGTAGACAGTATATTCGATGAATATGAATAAATGATAACTATCTATAACTTATCATCGTTTTTTATTTGTTTTGTATCTAAATGAATAATTATTTTTATATATAAGGTATGTATATACAAGCGGCCCGCCCTCGCCTCACTTTGGATGTTTAAAGGAATACTACAAACTCGATACTCTTACTAAAAACCTTACATCGATACTCGAGAATCCTGTAGCATACCATCATTGAGCCAAAAGAAGTGGAATTAAAAGGAGAAAGAAACAGAGAAAGTGAAAGTGAAGAGGGAAGAATGTGTATTGTAGAGAATAACTCTACCGGTAAAAGATTTTTTTTTAAATTTTAACCAAAAAAACAAAATGGAAATGTCTAATCTATTACATAGTATAAAATAAAGTCGCTTCCCGCTGTCCCTTTGTCTCTATGTAGGTATGCTTAGATCTTTAAAACTACGCATCGATATGAACCAGAGACAGACGCAATCAATAGAAAACTTTTTCTACATCTTTTCTAAGGTAAAATAAAAAATCCTTTAAATGTACCTGGAACAATTAACTGTTACTGTAAAGTAGCATCAGAAAATGAATGTCAGGATTAAGAAGGAAAATTACTCCAATCGCTAAAAGATATGTACTTGTAATGTTATATGTACTAGGTAGGTAAATATACTAGTGTATATAGAATATATATAACTAGCCTACCCTTGCGACTTCGCGCCCGTGATCATCCGCTACTATTGGTCTTAGCTTTAGCCTATAGCCTTGCTCGATAAATGAGTTATCTAATACTGAAAGAATTTTTCAAATCGGACCAGTAGTCCCTGAGATTTACGCGTTCAAACAAACTCGTCAGCTTTATATATTAGTATTTGTAATAAATAACTATTATATCATTAAGTTATGAAGCAGATGAGTAATGGTAGCTGTCATATCGTCCTAGTCCTTGCATACAAATTACGGGAAAGACCGAAGAACGGCCTTGTAACCACATGCCATATTTATTGTGTCACGGACTGTGTCATTCCTTCTAATGTAGATGAGATCTAAGAAGCCCTGACCTACCGTTATATATAATTACCATAATATAAAAGGTCTTTCATACTTCCTACTCATGGGTAATAAAAATATTGACGTACCTACTTGCACTTATTCTAATTTAAATAATAAGAAGTGGACAATAATAGAAATGTTACTACGTTATACAAGCCAACACTTTAAATTTCTTGAAATTCGACCTCAAAATTTTATTGTTAAATAAATTATACCTTTACACTTAAGTAGGATGAAACCGTTAAAAATGCTGGCATCAAGTCAATCAAGTATTTTAGTATTGTCTCATTTTATTCTCCACGTACAAATTGAAAAATGGATATTTTAATATATATATCAAAAACTTAAAACGAATTAAAATACCAAAGTAATCGGTATAATTTAGCTTAGTTGGAAGTTGTTACTAACGACATATATTAACAGTTTTAGATCTGTCAACGAACGTTGTACAATGTGTAGCCTTGTTCACAAAAAATAAGGACAATTTGCGTTTCTAATAAAACTTCAAGATTTCTAAATTTTATCTTATAGTAATATATAAAGCTAAAGAGTTTGCTTGTTTGCTTGAACGCGTTAATATGACAAATATCTAATGTTAGATAGCCCATTTATCGAAGAAGGCTATATATCATCACGCTAAGACCAATAGGAGCGGAGCATCACGCGGACCTCGGGTCGTGTAGTATTTAAAAATAATCATCATCATCACAACCGAAGATGCTGTTCCACTGCTTAGTCGGGTTTAATCCTTAGATTGAAGTAAGGAATTATATATTCCTTACGAATATAGGAAACCTATTACTTTGCTTAAGTATTTGTTCAAAGGTTATGTTTGGGTGTTTGTAAACAATAAAAAAAGGTATTTAAGTTTATTTGTAATAACTTTATTATTTATACAATTAAAACATAATATTATGTATTATAAATATAAAATAACAGATTTTAAAGGTTTACAATTTATTTAAATTAATTAGGAATTAACTTGCAGTTTTGGAGGGTAGAGCCAGTTTTTCATTAAATCGCTCGAATGCGAATTTCATCTGTTTTTGAAAGTGTTAATTATTAATAATAAGCTAATGGGTAAGAGTACGCATAAGCATACGGATAAGAATATGAGTACGGGTACGAGGCGACGTAAGCCGGCGCGTAGTAGCCGTAGTCGAGCAGGAGCTGCGGCTTAGCGGCTGCCTTTGCTACGAGCATCAGTGCCGCAACAAGGACTAACATCTATAATAAAATAAACTAAATTATTACAAAGTCAAACATTACACGTAGTTTTTTTTTATTTTTTCTTTTAAGTGTCTAATAGGATGTTCTGTAAACTACAGTACGATTTTTATAGAATACATCAGGTAGACTATAACATTCGTTGCTTTTAATTGTTATATATTAATCAGTAATCTTTTAAAGTAGCTATGGGTAGGCCTACGAATGGTGCCGCGTAAATCTTTATGGTACCAAATAACGAGTATTCTGCAAGAAACTAAAGAAGTATCATACATCTCAGCGTAATCAGTGCACGTACATAAAAAAATACCAATCAAATTGAGAACCACCTCCTTTTTGAAGTCGGTAAAAAACTACTGGACCTCAAGTCTCTTCACTGAAGTAAAATAATAATAATGATAACTTTTCCAGATATCATTTAAATAAAGCCTAGAACTGTGAAACTGAAAACTAAATCAAATGCATGAACCGGAAAAAATAAAAATTCTAAAAATAATTGACGAAAAAAATAATAAGTATTTATTATGTTACGATTTTAAAAAAATATATCTAAATTTGATGTTTTATTTACTTCTATAGCTTAGACACGAGAATTGAGGAGAAGAAAATCGTATTCGCGTATTATTTTATTTGACGTAAACACTAAGAAGCGATTTTTTCTAAATTGAACTCCTAAGGAAATAAGCAGTGATGACAAAAATTGTATTGAATTTTAGCACTAAGATTTCATTACAATAAAACAAAATTTTAAATGGAAGTACCTAACCTATTCCACATTTGTCTTTGAGTTAAAGAGTTGTTAGTGTAATAATCGACATTACCTATCTCAACGAAGCGAAAAACAGGTTGTCCTAATAATATTAATTATAAGAAGTGACTATTCGGCAAAACAATATCACAGACCTAAGAAAACTACTATTCTTTAACAATAACTTTTTAAAAAAAAGAATACTAGGAGTTTGGATTACATACTACTAGTATTCTTTAACCCCTCCAAGTAAGCTAAAATGCTTGTGTTAGGAGTGGGCCACGTCAGGTGTCCAATGACTGGCAACTGAAACCACGATGTATCGATCGTGGATCCAACGCCTCAACCACTGAGCTACTGACGCTTTTTTAAATGTAAAATTTTAATTCAATCATGAAAAATGACACTAATAATATCGATAATAGTTTGGGTTCTTACCAGCTTGAACATGTTGTATGCAATTAAATCCTAGTACGTGAAACAACAAATTCAGGTCTAGAGCACTAGACGGGATTGTCGTCAACAGCTGTGACTTTAATGTATCTCAATCCCATTCCCAATTCTTATATAGTTGCTTGAAGACTAATGTTAAGTTCGTGATTAGAAATACTAATCGCCGCAGCGTCTTCAACATTCAATGATACCGGACATCGTAATAATATTCACAATGTCGCATTAAGCGTTAAGAGTACTATGTCATTTCCATATTAAACCCGGATCATCAGAACAATGGGTACGTACAACTAAAAGCTTTATTGTTTTGAAACAAAAAAGGTATAAGAGTTTTATATTTATGCACTGATATTTATCGATTTAGTTTCATTTTTTCGTCAGTGGTTTAGACTCAGGAAGTCCAAGTTCGATCCCACACACACCTCTGACTTTTCTGAGTTATGTGTGTTTTAAGCAAGTAAATATCACTTGCTTTAACGGTGAAGGAAAACATCGTGGGGAAACCTGCACTCCTGAGAGTTCTCCATGTTTTCAAAGGTGTGTGAAGTCTGCTAACCCGCACTTGGCTAGGGTGGTGGACTAGGTATGGCTTAATCCCTCATCATTCTGAGGAGGACCGGCTGACGGCTCAGCAGTGGGCCATTAACGGGTGACAATGATGAATAATTTCTTTAGTGTTATGAAAAACGAACGATTAAGAAGTTAATATTATAATTTTTTAATAGGGCTCTACTTATTATTGAAGAAGAGGAATAGTGCTCAAAAAGAATAGATTTTGACTTGCTAAAAAGGTTTTTATTTATACTAATGATTATTTTAGACTGCCCCTATAACGATATAGGTAGGTATTACAGACTACTGATTTGAATTTTAATACTCTCAATAAACTCAATAAACTTTACGTATTTGTCATTAGAATATAAATGTGTTGACATGCATCACGCTAAAAAGGGGTACAAGGATACTTCATAAGAAGGTATATCGAACAGGCTACTTTTTATCCCGTAAAAATGCCCAGTTTCATTGGGATTGAAGGGTAAAACTTTACCCATTCAAATTCGCTTTTGGCCCAAAATTGCTATTTTATAGCCTATTTATTTTATCTAGTATCCTTATGTTGCAAAGATTCTGTATAATTCAAGAGTTACAGGATCACACAAATATATAAATATAAAAGTTTGTATAGAGTATTGTGAAATACTCGCGTCAAATTGTAAGTACGAAGACCTAGGAGTGTTCGTCATTACAGAGTTGATTGTAGGTTTCCTTTTTAAATTAAGGTATTATTGTCGGACGGGATTCATTTTATCAGCAGCGAAGTACTCTGTGGCACATTTATGTCGTAGGATTTAATTCCCAATCATTGCACTAGAAGTATTGATTTTTTTTTTTTTAAAAGATTACTAGCAGTATGGATCACATACTACTAGTATTCCCTTTACCCCTCCTAGTAAGCTAATAAATAGCTTGTGTCAGGAGTGGGCCACGCCAGTAGTCCAATGTCCGGGATTTGAACCCACGACTTGTTGATCGTGAATCCAACGCCCGAACCACTGAGCTACTGACGATTTGGATCCATTTTAGTTTTGATTGGATATATCTGCCTTCTTAAAGCAATTGCCGGTAGCTAAAAAACAATACTGAGTTATTTATACCTACCATCATCTAGCTTAAGACATTCTGCATCGAATGGACTAAAAAAATCAGTCATATCCTATCTACAATGTGACCAACCACCCAAAAAAGAAAAATCAATTCTGGTTAATATATCTTCTAATATATAAATAATAATAGGCCTGAGAATCGACCAACATCTATTTTTTAGCTAGTATAGTTCCGTTAAACACACTGACGTGCTAAATTCGATTATTATTAGGACACGTGTAAGTTTTGAATTAAAATGAATCGGACTAAGAATAAATTAGTAGCTTTTTTCACTTAAAAACTTAATTCTTATAAGAAACTATCAGTTTTATCCAGCAAACACACTAAAATAACATTTCATTTTTTAAACATAATATATATACATACCTATATGTAGTCTAAATCTATAGTGCAAATTTCACGTTCACTCATAATAGTTGGATTTCTGGTTTTTTGATAAATAAAGTAATTATATTATTATCTATTGCTTATGCAATAACAATAATAAATTGGGTCAATCATACAAGCCGGGTGTCGCTGCCGGCCTCGGTTAACTTACGTCTGACTATCATATCAAGAACCATACCAAATACGATAATGATTATCCTCACACGTTTTTGTTGAGGTCAATTAATGTAATTACATCCATTACCTACAATATAATTAAAAAAGTTTACAAAGAAGTGGAAATAAAACAACACAATGGACATGATTTTGTCATTTTACATTAATTACTTAGTTTAAAATAAAATGAATGTTGTTGAGCGGTGTGCGGTTTAAAAACTAAATTATTTTTATTGTGCAAGATTTTGGTATACCTGACTAAGCCCGATGCTAATTATTATTTAGGATTTTCAATTAAAAATAACTAATAATTACTTTTTGTTTAAATTCAATATTATATTAGTTACGTGAGTGATTTTCGTGTAATGGGTAAAAAAATAATCATGATTGTGTTAGTTAATGAGCAGCATTCAAGTGAACAAGTCATTATTAAAACATTTTGGTAAATTTTCTCTAGAATTTGGCTTATGTATAGATATCATGATAACTAATACTACGTTTATGTATTAGTGTCCGTTGCTCATTGAACAACTACTATCGCAGAGGGTTGTCTGGGAGAAATTGCTTTTAGCAATAACATCGCCTTTGCATGCTTTCTGTATAGTCTATATTTTTTGTTAATACTTTCCTATGTGACGTAAAGATTTTATGTATGTAAGATTTTATAAAATATCGACTAGTAGTCGATCCGCACTAGCTCCACTGGGATAAAATATTTTTAGATTAAAATATTTTTTTTCCTTTACCTTTATATCTAATTTAAATGAAACACAAAACATAATGCACGAAGCATTGTGTGATGCGGTACAAACAGGATAAGCAAAAAATTTTAAAATGGTTGTTTTGACTCGTTGTTACCTATCAAAGTAACATCTGCACTAAAATCATCGCCCTTAGATGCTATTTCTCTACTTAAAAATAAACTCCCAGGCTGTGCTAATTACTTAGAATTTAAACATATTACATCATTTGATATTATTAAGGATTTTAGGACACTTAATATAAAAAAAACTGGTGATTTATGGGACATCTCAGTAAAAATATTAAATACAATAATCAATAATATTGCCCCACATCTAGCTGATATTTTTAATAAATGTGTCGAAACAGGAAACCGGACTTAATGAAGCACCGTAAAATAATACCTCTATTTAAAAATGGAAATAGGAACGATCCCGGTAACTACAGACCAATCTCTATATTACCATCACTGAGTAAAGTTTTTGAAAAGATTATTTTAAACCAACTTTTAGAATATTTTAATGAAAATAAACTATTTCATAGTCAACAGTATGGTTTTACTAGGGGTAGGTCAACAACAGATGCTGGAGTTGCACTTTTTAAGCATATTTATGAAGCATGGGAGAAATCACAAAATGCGATTGGTGTATTTTGCGATTTGTCCAAGGCCTTTGATTGTGTTCAACATGAAACACTTTTAAAAAAACTTAATTATTACGGTATATGTGGTGTTTCTCTGGATCTAATTGCCTCGTACCTAAATCAAAGAGTCCAGAGGATTACTATTAATGGTGTAAAATCTTCTGGATCTTTGCTACAAATGGGCGTTCCACAGGGATCCATGTTAGGCCCGTTTTTATTTTTGATTTATATTAATGATCTGCCATACTATGTGAAGAACTTGTGTGATATTGTACTTTTTGCTGATGATACATCTCTTATTTTTAAAGTAAACAGATATAAACATAATTATGACGATGTAAACAGTGCATTATCGCAGGTTCTTCAATGGTTTACGGTAAATAACTTAGTTCTTAATGCTAAAAAGACTAAATGCGTTGAGTTTGCTTTACCTAATGTTAAAAAACAAAAATTTAACCTCGACGGTATTTCTGCGTATAACTTTAGATTCAAAACTCCAGTGGAACCCCCATTTATCATCTCTAGCGGGAAGACTCAGCTCAGCTGCCTACGCAGTAAGGAGAGTCAGACAAATGACCGATATTAACACTGCTAGGCTAGTTTACTTCAGTTACTTTCACAGTATTATGTCTTATGGCATTTTACTGTGGCGTAGGGCCGCGAACATTGAATCCATTTTAATTCTTCAAAAGAGAGCTGTTCGGGCCATTTATAACTTAAGAGCGCGGGATTCCCTTAGAGATGACGTTAAAAAAATAGACGTTCTTACAGTCCCATCTCAATACATATATTGTAATATTTTGTTCATTTACCAGAATATTCATTTGTATTCAAAACACAGTGACAAACATAATGTTAATACTAGAAACAGAAATAAACTTGTAACGCCTTACTATCGTCTCCACAAAGTCAGTAATAGCTTCATGGGGCTTGGTGTTCGCATCTATAATAAGATTCCACAGCCTATATTAGACTTGCCACTTCAACAATTTAAAACTCGGATCAAGAAGTCATTAATATATAAAGCATAGGTTTTTCTAGTTTTTATTAAAACTATTAATTAAAATTAGAGAATTAGTCATAAATTACAAATTTATAGGGGAAGATTTTTTGGTTTCCATATAATACTTGTCATTCACATTCATTTCGTCTTGGGGTGGGTACAGATTTTCAAGAACAATACCAATGAAATCGGACCAGGGTGTTCCGGGGGCATTCCAGGTCAGCGGTATAATAAAAGTAATAAATACAAAATCTTGGTTTATTAACTATATAATGTCCAGTGATTTATTTTAATCATCATCTATCTTTTGTCGCATATTTCGCTTGGGATTGTTAAATTTTCGCTTTTTAAATTCGACAGGTCCATCTCCCAACGATTGAACACGTTTTTCTTTAAATTCTACAGTCTCAGGCTCGACGACGACTGGAGGAGGAATAACTTCTTTTTCACATTTCGGCAACTGCAAATCGACAGATCCTTCTGGTCTAAAACAAAATGTTTCATTATTTTTATTTAAATCTTTGCTTCAAAAAGCTATTGTACACTGAATTAACTTCTAGATGAAATTCAATCCTCTAAGTTACTGAAAATAATTATCCCAGAATAAATTATTTCTAGGTACTAATAATATACCCAATTTATAGTGTATAGTTATTACTAGCGAAATTCATTTTCACGTCATTTAATAGAAAGGAAAGTATATGCGCTACTAAGGAATAACTCTGCTCCTTTTGCCTACAGCCTTCCTCAGTAAATGGGATGTCTAACAGTGAAAGAATTTTTCAAATCGAACCAGTTCCTGAGATTAGTGCTTACAAGCAAACAAACTCAGCATTATATATTGGTATAGATACAAGAACACAAATAAAAAAATTGCATAAAATTTATAGACAATACCTGAAGTTCAAATCATTAACATTTTCAACAGTTTTTCAAAGAAATAAAATAAAATTGGCCTTGGGCCTTTATGCTACCCTGCATCGATACAAAATCTTCTTTTCTTACTAAGTGCCATCACTCAAAAGGAGATTATTTTGCCAAAGTCTTAAATATCATCACTTACTGTTTAATAACAGCTTTCCACGATCCATAGGGTTTCTGACAAGGAGTTGGTCCAAGTGGCACAAACACAGGAGGTGGCTTATCTTTCTTTACTGCCAATTCTCTCATAGATTCTCTTGCTAAATGGGCTTTCGCTTCCATTTTGGCTTCTTTTTGTTTTTGCTTCCTAAAAGATAAATACTTTCAATACAATTTTCAATTCACAAATTGTTAGATTCAACCCCTTTCAATTTGGATGAATATTGGTGGGTAGTTTCCTCTCATCATAAGACAAACCAAATATTATGCAATTTTCAAAATTTCACTAATGTCATCAATTTTGAAAAAATAATTACTAATTTTTATCCTTAAGAAGATCTTGGTCTTATGACTACAGAAAACTTCCCACAAAACTTTACCAAAATCAGTTTTTGAAAAACCTACTTTATTTTTTTCTGCAATTTTTGTTCCTCTTGATTACCAGCTTTTTTCTTTTCTTGGTCTGCTATTGAAATATAACTATCAGGTGGATCCCATGTAGTTTCTGAAAAATAAAAATAGCTTTTTACTAATTGAAAAAAGTTGTACTTCTGTCAACATCTATTATTTTGTACATTGTGTTTAAATTGAATGTAATTCATTCTTATTAATAATAACAAAATACCATTGGTTTGAATATTCCAAAAATATGACCCTCCTTCCTCATTCTTAACTTCCTGCCATGCCGGTGTTTCTTTTATATTCATAATATCGCTAGTTACTACAATATCTTTGCTAGTCTTCCCATCTTGCCCCAACATTTCATTGATATTCTGTAAAAAGTAAGAAATATTGATAATTTACAAAATATTTTAGAAAATTGTCCTCTGCCGCTGAGAGAGCATCTTGTAAGATCCAAGTAACCCAGCACCTCCTTGGTAGAGGATCTGTCGCCCGACTTGCTGCAAATCCGACCATCAAGAGTCTTTGACAAGTTCCAGTCGAGCCACATGTGGACCAGATCTACACCCTCCGTCTCACATCCCATGCGGACCACCTGAGTGGAATCAGGGTCCACCACTTCATTCCCCCTCTTTACTCTATCTTCGAGATGGCAATGCACCTCAAAGAGTGTCTCTTGTACTGCCGGTATTGCCGATGTCCATGGGCAGCTGTGGCCACTTATCATCAGGTGGACCGTCTGCTCTCTTGCCCACTGTCATATAAAAAAAGCAAATAAAAAAATAAAATAATTAAAGCATAAGGTTACTTACTTGTGAAGTAAGATCAGCATTGTTTTGCACATCTTTTAAATAGGCACTCATTCCCGCAGCTTCCATTTTTTTAATGTCATCTTCAAGTTTTTCCTTCCGTTTGAATTCCTTTGCACTTCGCTTACTAAGTTGTGATATATGTTTTTTAACATTTTCTTTATGCCGTTTGCCATTTTCATGGAATTGTATGGACTAAAAAATACAATAGGTAGATATATATAACAATATAACCACAATATGTTGAAACTCATACTAAAAATGGCCATTAATAAAATTAAGAAAATCCAGGTCACTTATCACACCGCACAAAATATTTAATTGTTAATTGTTTGTAATATTTGCTACAGTTTTAGGTAAAATGCTTATTTGAAATCACTATAGAAATACTAATAAAACTCATAATAAATACAGTTCATACTTTTACAAACCAAATAAAAGGGTTGAATTATAACTTATTATAAATTGTTGGACCAAAGTTTCAATATGTAGTGACAAACAACCTTCATTTTAAATCGATAGATAGATTCAGCCCCTGGCTGATTCCGATTGACCGTTGTATCTCATTTCTTTTAAGACTATCATAAATTTTACATAAACCTTTATCGTTAAACTTACAACTTTGTTGTCAGCAAACCAGCACTTGCAGAATTCACAAAATTTACGATCCTGTGATTTCCAATATGTAGCCCTGACAAAAATACAATTTTAGTTGAATTTCTTTGTTATTCGAAAGTGATATAAATAACTATGATAAAATTACTCACATTTTCGGTTGTAATTAATATACTGAATCACTTTTTTACCTATTATACATTCTTAATAAATATATGACTATAAAAACTGCTATTACTAAATAACAAATAAAAATTATCAAGGTCAGACTTATATTTAAATTTTTGATTGTATCTGTTACGATAACTATTATTTTTAGAAATCATGTAAAATAAATAATGGATTGGAATGTAGTGCAACCACTAAATATGGCAGGCGACTCAGTTCAACACAAACACGTTAATTGTTTTAATTTATATATATAAAATCAACACAAATTAAAACCAAAGAACAAAGATCTGTCATATCATAATATGTACAGATTAGAAAATCCTCTTAAAAAAGTATTTTTTTTAAAATATCGTTAAACAAATAAATATGATTGGCTTGACTGAATTACTTTAGGCCAGGTATATTTTTCTACGCATATTTTATTTAATTTAAAAAAATATAAGAGTTATAAAAATGTCTATAAAATATAACGCTTTTAATTCCACCTGAATTATAGAGGGAAACCCTTAAGTTGGGAATCCTGTAAAAGACATTCGGTAGGTTACTGTTACAGTAATACCTAGGTATCATTTTATTACTTCATTTTTTTATTTTTCTAAAAATTTTATCATCTATAAAACCTTTATAGGTTTTTCCCCCTAAATTTCGGGAGAAAATCCCTAAGTTGGCAACAATGTTATACAAAATAATGTGACAATAGGTGATGAACGTCTCTTGTTTTTATCCGAAATACTATCAAAATTAAGGTTTCAAAGAAAAAATCTTCTGAAACAACGACTATCCTGGTGATTAGCGCATAGATAATATTATAAATACTGGTTTATTCATTTTTTACCTGCGTATTATCAAGTACATAGTTTTTTACAATAAAAATCTCCCAACTTTATCTCCCCTTTTGCCTCATCAATAGATGTCAAAAATAGTCTGAGATAAGTCGTATCACGTTGCTACAAAAAAAATAAGATTTATTAAAGGATCTTTATCCTGTTGTAAATAACAAATAGCTCGCGATAAAAAACCTTAGAGCGGTATCAGGGTTAGATTAATAGATAATTTGAACAAGCTACGTTTGTTCAGAAAGCTGGCAACATTAATGCTTGGTTGCTTACTTTGTGATGTCGTCTTCGAGTATCGAGTCGAGTATCGTCGTCTTTTTAAAAGTTTTATTAAGGTGAATTTGGTTTATTTAAACATTTTTTTAAATTATTTCCTCACAGAAAGTGTTATATATCTATTACGAAAATATTTAATTGTTTTTTTTGAAATTATTTGTTTTGATTGTTGAAATCCTTTCTAGGGCGGCCATATTAAAAATAGTACTTCGTTTGTAAATTTTATCTACGTTAATCTTATCCATCTTTTGCTTATTGTAACTAAATATGTATGATTTGTTTATAGAGTAAAGATTTACCCGTGTTGATAACTTTAGTTACAGTTTACTTATTACTGCGGCTGTTTTAATTTATTATTATGTTTAGAGTTAACTGCTAAGTATACACTGGTTGTTGACGCGTCTCATAATCTCTTCTCCGTAGTTAATGTCGTTTAACAGTTTATCGGGTTTGTTACAGGTATTTCCGGACTAAGTTGGTGAACGTGAAACTTCTAAATTAGCTTATGCATCTAAAAGTGACTTATTGTGAAATTTGTTTAGTGTTGGACTCAAATAAAGACTTGATAAGTTTCTAATTTAAGTCACCCCTAGCGGGCATATTTGGAAAAATGATGACCGAAAATAGAATTAGTTCAAGTAATCACGTCGGGAACATGAGCAATCAAAAAGGGTAAGCAATAATGACATCCTTTGTTTGTTTTGTTTGAACTTTCTTTGCAGCTCTACACATACTTTTTTATTGTTTTATAGCGATGTCGACAAAAGTGTGGACGACATTGGATGGAAAGCAAAATTAAAACTACCCCCCAAAGACAGAAGAATTACAACCAGTGTAAGTTTCATCTAGTACCCCCCCTTTTTTTTTTAAGAATTTTTTGACTAAATTAATACATCAATTGATATATCAGGATGTGACTGACACAAGAGGAAATGAGTTTGAAGAATTTTGTCTAAAAAGGGAAATACTTATGGGAATATTCGAAAAGGGATGGGAGAAGCCATCACCTATTCAAGAGGCTTCAATTCCCATAGCACTAAGTGGTAAAGATGTACTAGCAAGAGCCAAGAATGGTACCGGCAAGACAGGCGCATATTGTATTCCAGTCTTAGAACAGGTATGTCCTGTGAAACTTGATATTGGAACTAGAGTTACTTGATTATGCGGATAATTTATTCATTAACTCAACAGCTAATCTAAGTGTAAATAATCAAATTTTAATTTTATAAAAGAATAAAAAAAATATGTTAATACAAGCATTTAAACAATAAACAAAGTTAATTTTGCTAAACGTAAATTAAGCTTTCTATACAAAAGATAAAGAATAATATTATGTACAATTCAATTTGGTATCACACCATATATTGTTTTTTTTTACATGTATTTTTAATTAATTTATTAAAATTTATATTAATTTGTTTGTGAGGTTTAATTATTATGTGTTTTTTTATAAATGTAGTAATAATACGAAAAGATTGGTATAATTAAAGAATATAGTCTATATAATCTATATAAATATACTAATGATGATACTTTTGGATTCCCCTTCACTTACCTATAAGTGAGAAAAAACAGTTCTGATGATATACTAATCAAAATGTTTAATTGCTTTTTAATTTGCAAGACTAAAAGACATTGTATGTTGTAGGTTGATCCCAAAAAAGATACTATACAAGCTTTAGTTGTGGTTCCTACTAGAGAGCTAGCATTACAAACATCACAAATATGTATTGAGCTGGCAAAGCACACAGACATACGTGTCATGGTTACCACAGGAGGAACTAACCTCAGAGATGACATAATGCGTATTTATCAAAATGGTAAGACATAATTTAATGCAAGCATATCATGAAGAGTGCCACACATTACTGGTTACTCAGAACTCAAATGTTTTGAGTGTCAATTAAAGCTGAAGAGTTTGTTTGCTTGAATGCGCTAATATCAGGAACTACTCCAATTTGAAAAAATTCTTTTGTAATCCATTTATTGAGGAAGAGCATTGGCTATATATCATCACGTTAAGAGCTAAGGAGCATCAAGCAGATGAAGTCATGCAGGTCGTCTAGTATATTAATATAACTTAAACAATAATATTTTAGTGTGACATTAACACATTTAGCAAAACCAGACACAAATATCTTCCCTTTATTCATTTAAAATTAATGTTTTTCACAATTTACTAATACAATAAAATTAGTTCCCTATTTGACCACAGACCCAACAGTTTATCACAAACATATTAAAATAGGTTAATGTATGTCATATAGTTGTAGTGTGTGAAAATTATTATTTCTATTGATATATTTATTTCTAACCCATATTATATAAATATATTAGCTTTTTGGACTTTTTCATATCAACTTTTGACTGTGCTTAAATAATCTTATATATAAAATTCTCGTGTCACAATGTTAGTTACCATACTCCTTTGAAACGGCTCGACCGATTTTTATGAAATTTTATATGCATATTCAGTAGGTCTGAGAATCATCGGGTACTATATATTTTTCATCCCCCTCAGTGATAAGGGCCCAATGCCCACCCCAAATTTATATATGTATGTATATAATGTGGGTACATGCAACTTTGATATTGAGCTTGAGTGTAATATTCAGAAATAATTATTAACTCTACCTGTGTTTAACTTCTAATATTATAGATTTTGTTTAAATATAAATTTAAATCATGGTATTGTTTGTGAAGTAGAATAATGTCATATTCTAAATATGTATAATGTTACAGTTCAGGTAATAATAGCCACACCGGGGCGTATGATTGATCTCATGGATAAACAAGTAGCAAAGATGGAAAACTGCAGGATGCTGGTGCTTGATGAAGCAGATAAACTGCTTTCTCAGGACTTCAAAGGGATGCTGGATACAGTTATTGCACGGTAAGTTAATCTATATACATATTCTACTAGTGACCCGGCTCTGGCTTCGCATGATTTTTCTCTACTACAATATGCCTTGCTTTTGAATCACTGTCTTTTGGTGAAAACCACATTAAAATCTGTTGGTTAGTTTAAAAGATCTAAGCAAACAGACAGCAGAAGTGACTTAAGTTTGTACTATATAAAAGTATTGTACAACAATATTTGAATTCCACATAACAATATTTACTCTCTTATAGTGTTATCAAATAAATGTGACTAAATTTTAAACAGTATTAAGTTTGTATTCTAATCTGAATTTATCTATGGACTTACTTACTGGATTTTATAAGTATTCTTTGATTGTGTGTGTGTCAGTCATTTATTGAAAATGACATCTTAAGGTACATAGCAAAAATTGTAAGTAAATATTTGCAATCAAAAGTTTCAATGATGTCTGGCATATAATTATGATATAAATATAGTTGCAAGATAAATTATCATTCCATGGGAACTATGATATTTTCGGGATAAAAAGTAGAACATATAATAGTCTAGGTTTAAAAGTATCCTGTGTCCAATTTCATTGCAATCAGTGTTGCTGTTTTTCTATAACAAATATCCTATCATAAAAACAGACATTTATAATATTATTAGTGAGAAGTAAGATTTACAGTTTTCCTGACCAAAGTCAGTCTGGTGCATGTATTGTTGTATTATAGACTCCTTACATACCTTGCCTAGTGCCTACAATGAATAATATTTTTCAGATTACCAAAAGAACGTCAAATATTGTTATTCTCGGCCACTTTCCCACTAAGCGTGAAACAGTTCATGGAGAAACATTTGAGAGAGCCTTATGAGATCAATCTCATGGAGGAACTCACTTTGAAGGGGGTCACACAATACTACGCTTTTGTACAGGAGAGGCAGAAAGTTCATTGTTTAAATACACTCTTTTCAAAGGTATGTAATTCTGATGAATTCATATATTAGTAGCAACTTCAAACGACTAACCAGATCTTAATTAAATCAGGTTTTTATAAAATGAAACTGCATCAAAATTAGTCTGTTATCTTGGACACTATGATGCATGACATCTCTACATCTGTATTGTTAATTATGATGTTGGCAACAGTTATGGTTTGAGTAGCGTCCTGTTATTTGTTTTACTTTCTTGAATGTTGGACAACTGATAAACATCAATCTCTTTGATTGCAAAATAATTACGCCGTCGCGACAAAATATTTATTATTGCATCAAGAGTAATCTATGAGTAAAGCTGAAGAACTGTCTGTATATTAAGTATTATCCCCAGGAGGATATTCTAATCAAGCAATCGTACTTGTTAGTCTGCGTAGAAACTACAACTCTTCCTCTTTTAATTAACCGTATAATACATGTTAAATTTATAACACAAAGGGTGTTTTAGCGTCAAGGATTATAAATAGGTTTTTGAGAAGTATCCCAGTTAGTGTTATTAAAACATGTTATTGCTTTGCATAACATCTTCATGTTACAGTATTGTTTGTTTGGTGAGCAACTGACACTAATATCCTTGTTATAACACATTGCACAGTTCCAGCAGCTAATATGGTTTTACTTACAATGGTTCATTATGTACTGTCAGGATAATGTTTTATGACTTTTGAACTTGATATCTACATTAATATCTAGATAATCCATATAATTAAAAAACAGATAGTAGTTATGAACCTACTTTAAAATTTTGTTTTCTATTTTTTAGATTACTAATTGCATAGGTTTAATAATATTGATATTACTGAAAATATTAGAAATCACATTGATTATTAATAGCGTTATTCTATAAGAGCATGGGTAATATATATGTACATACAAAGTGCGAGTGTAGAAACAGTGTGTAGAAATAATAAAGCTTTTGATGTTCATTTGATTTGGAATATTATTGAAATACTTTAAGATTGCTCTGTAAATTGTTGGTTCTGTCATTAATGACTTTACTCTTCATCTATTCTAAATATTTAGTCTAATGCTGATATGTTTGTTTCCAGCTGCAAATAAACCAATCAATCATATTCTGCAATTCCACCCAACGTGTGGAACTGCTGGCCAAAAAGATAACGGAGCTAGGGTACTGTTGCTACTACATACACGCGCGCATGGCGCAGGCGCACCGCAACCGCGTCTTCCACGACTTCCGCGCCGGCCTGTGTCGCAACCTGGTCTGCTCGGATCTGTTTACGCGCGGAATTGACGTACAGGTACGATTTCAAACAATACATAGTATTTTATGATAATCTCAATGTTAATGTTATGCATGCTATATTTAGTAGTAACATTAACACCAAAAACCTGATAATAACCAAAACTTCATTGATTTTATTGTTTTACTGTTTGAAAATCGCCCATATAAGTTTATCTGTGCAAGAAATTTGACAGTGCCTTTATAAACACATGTTTTTGCTATTGAAATCAAGTAGAGTGTTGATTATCTCTGAGTTGTCCAATAATGCAACAGGCCGTGAATGTGGTGATTAACTTCGACTTCCCGCGCATGGCGGAGACGTACCTGCACCGCATCGGGCGCTCGGGCCGCTTCGGCCACCTCGGTATCGCCATCAACCTGATCACGTATGAGGACCGGTTCGCGCTGCACCGCATCGAGCAGGAGCTCGGCACGGAGATCAAACCCATCCCCAAGGTGATCGACCCCGCGCTCTACGTGACGCACGCGAGCAGCGAAGACTCCGCCGACAAGTAACGCTTCCTGCTCCCCCACCTACCCACACAAACTGAGCCTGTGGTGTATGCAAAAACAAAAACTTGTAAAGTGTAATGATGAATTTATTGTAACGAAATGTGCGTGTAAATAGTTTATCGTGAGACTTTTGAACCTGATAAGGGTTATTTTTAAAAGTGTACATAAACATCGGACTTACGAAAGGCATCGCGCTCGTTGTCCATATTGGATTCTGTGCGCGGTTTCCTACAATTGTTAAAAAGTAAAATATTTATCCAAATATCTGAAAGTTCTTGTAAGAGTCTATCTAAATTTGTCAGTGATCTTAACATAAATTGTGGTAGACTTTTGACAGTTTGTATCGTTCACCTACCCATATGAATATGATTGAGCTAGCATCAGTTTTTGTTTCACTTGTAAAAGTAACTATAATCATGCCGTGTATGGGTAGGTACTTAAGTCTAGCTCAACCAGAACATATCAAATGATTAAACTTGATTATTAAATTAGATCTGTGTCAGGGACATTGTTTCTGGCCGCTTGGAACAATGTTCATTAACTTCAAGCTGTTGTAAGAGAGCAGGTTAGAGCAGTGATTTGGCTACAATTTGTAACAAACAAGAGGGTACTCTGATATAATTATACAGGGTTACCATATTGTATTGATTATTTATTTGGACATTCAAGTCAATGCTGTTTTAACCTGATTATGCTGTTAATTTTTATTTTTAAGCGGCAAACTGTCACAGTATTAATAAAAGAGATCTAACTGGGTTATATTTTATAGTTTATTTTAAACTATTTGCATATTGGAATGATAAATAAAACTAACTGTGACTAATTAACAAAGGAGAGGAATATATTCATTATGGGTACAGCTTGCATTATGAGAGTTCCTCTGCTCGCTGGGGTCTAAAATCGAGAGCATTTGTGTTCAAATAATTTTTCGTGCTCTCGGGGGGCTTAGAAATTTGGGATGTCATGTGAAGAGTTATTCAATCGGGCCGCTGTCAAAGATTGTTAATTGCTACTAGAAGAGACCATTCCAATTACATAGCATGAAAACAGAATGCTTTTTAAAAATTGTTTTGGTTTAAAAACATTTTCCATGTAATCAGTATTTTAGTAACCTAGTGTCAAGATTGTTCAAATATCTGTATATCTGTGATAATTATTTCATACTAATGTCTGGCGTAGATGTAATTAGTTTCATGTTTAACACAAGTCAGGTTGTGGGATACCAGACTTAATGTCCATTTTTGCCTGGTTGCAATTTTATTGTTTATTGACTTATTCTGTACTTACGTCTTTTTGCCAGACAATACTGCATATCATATTTTTTTTAAATACTATTCCAAATTTAAATCATGCCTTACAACACGTCTATTGTTATTCTCAAACTTTCCTAATATTTGTTTATCATGATTTCATTATCACAAGATTTGAATTTATACCTAGTGTAAACTAGTAAAGAGAATCTATGTATACAAAGCAGTTTGAAAAAATAATTTGGAGAGTATTTAAAGTGCAAAAATATTTACGTGAATAAAAAGATGTGCTTGAAAATCAAAAAAATTAAAAAAGAAATAGTCTTATTCTATATAAATGATTTGTTTTTTTATTAACCAAAATATATTCTTGTTAAAAAATGGGCCAAAATAAACTCTTCACACTATTTTGTTGTTTAAATGTTACCACCTAAATAGGGATGTTTACGGATTTTTTTTTTATCATTTTATTTTATTAATTTTAACCAAAAAACAAGTACACTTTTCTTAATTAGTTTACATATTGCCAAAATTATTTTTAATTACAAATTTAGGGGTTGGCCCTTATCTCGAAATATTTGCAAAATACTTTATTCGAATAAAATACCTTCAAGGTTTTAAATGGATGTGCTTTTATATTTTATTTATTTAAGTAAGCCCTCTTTTTAGCTACTGGTAATTATGTAAAAAGTAATGATCAAAGTAAAATTTAACAGATTTTTATATATGTTCCTGTAAACATAATTTTTTTTTTCAATAAACAATTGGATTTAAATGTTTGAACATTAAAATGTGGCAAATTTTACGCAATAGTATTACTGTGATTTTCTGTTTAGAAAAAATATAACGCATTTAAACGAAAATTCAGATTGGGGGATGACAGACAATGCCGGTTGAGCTAAACCTCAACATCTTACCAAAGGGTGGCAAGAACGCGTCACGTAATTAATGGACGCCTCCTAAAAAATCAGAATTATTAGATTGATAACTTATGATGGCTAGCTCGGTCTGTATATCAAAATAAAACGCAAAGTTATAAATATAGGATATATTTATTTATAGTCGTATAAAAATCAAAACACAATAAGTACAGGTTATGTTAAATAAATTAAAATACATTGGCATATCAAAAAATTAAAATCAATATTCATTTTAATCAGAACAATACAATTATATTGAAAGTAAAAATATACAAAGGAAGACTTAGATAAAGTTAGGCTCATTAGTAAGTACATAGTTACATCTAAATAAAAAAAATTCATTGCTTGTTATAAAGTCGATATTACCAAAAAAGGATTAATAAGTACATAGATTAATTAAACAAATATTACCACAGGATACTGTTAGTATCATAGATAACCCTTAGTAAATCATGTTGATAGTTTATTCATTATTCATAAAGTTTGTATGTATGATGTAGTTATGCAACGGATCCAGATAATATAGCATTATTATATCTAAAGTCCAGAACATTTCACTATACTGTGTTAACAACACATATCAAAAAATAAATAACAGTGATATTCCAATTTAAGATACCCAGCTGAATATATTATGTATAATCTTGTATTTGGGAATTCTAAAAGGACGGAGAGCGCGCGCTTAGAGCATAATGTAAGGTCAATCGGTATAGTCCCGGTCAAAACACGTTATATAAAGTTTTTTAAATTATTGATATCCACAATCTGTAAGACAGTATTAATCATCTTCGTTATGTGCAATGCGTCAAGTCAACGAAACTGAATAAACCTGTGGAGTTATCAAATATTCCACCAAAAAGTGCAGTTCAGTGGTGTTTATTATCAAGTTCAATACAATATTGATAATAAATACAAATAACGAAAAACCCATAGGAAATGAGTTATTTGCAAATTTTCGTACCATATGTAGGATTTGGGACAAATTTTAGAATGCCAATATACAAGTTTATACAAATATTCAGCTGGGTATCTCAAAGTCTTAGATTATTGGACTAAGATATAGCAATTTAGGTACACGAGTATTATGACCGACGCGAAGGTAATCTCATAATGTAAAAAAACCTATACAAATATTTTGCAAAAAATACGGAGGTTCTTCATTATAGTTCGATAAAATTGTTTTTATGTGGTTGACAAAAAAAAGAATTTCTAAGGTAAACCAAGTCTTCTTATGAAACATCAAAGTCTTCATTTGCGAGATCAGTGGTGGTGGTTATCTATGAACACTATAGTTAGTAACTTAGATAAATCCTATTTAAGAATCAGGTGGGAAATGGAATATTTAAATTGCGTGATCAGGTCCCCTAAATGCCGTCTTTTATAATATATAAAATTAAATAACAAATAATACTTGAATGTAAGTTCCGTTTATGTTTAGAATTATTTAAACTTAGTTACTGCTGCCTCAGTTGCCTTGTATGCATTAAATAATATAAATAATATAGAAACATTACACAATTAAGCCACACATTCATTCAATTTGTTACTAGCGCCTATCTAAAACACATTATAACTATTGTAAGTATTATGTCTAAAACGCATCTTTGTTAATAAAAGGACATGTTCTACGAAATCGTGTCTTAGACAGAACAAAATTATCTCTCACTAAAAAGTAAAAAATAATCAAACTGAGATTTTTAACAGCTACCTAAATAACTTCAAAATATGTAATTAGTCCCCATAATATTTACAGAAGTATCCTCTAACCGTTGAGGAGTTGTGTCTACCATCACATCAGCTCAGCAATAACATTATACAAAATATTTGAAAATAATAACAAAAAGTGTCTGCAATCAGAATCTTACTTGGTTCCAATGAGTGCACTCTTAAGAATAAAAAAACAATTTTAAAAATCGGTCCACAATCGACGGAGAAATCGGTGAAAATATATTAAAAAAATATCCAGACGAACATAGACCTTTTTTGAAGGAAGTCGATTGAAAATATATTGGAAGTGAAGGTTAGGTTAGACTTATGTTGGGTAAGTGTTAGCCTAACCTTAGATTTAAACAGCGAACCTGGCCATGGGGCGAGTGTTGTAATTACTTAAAGGATATCATTAAAACTACACACTTAGTCATAAGTCCAAGGCACTGCTTGGGTTGATATCAGAATAGTACGAGATCGTAATGTTTCGTTATATCAGTTGTCAAATTTAGAGTAAATTCTTACTTTGGAGTTGCATTGTTTTGTTGTAAGCAACAATATATTCTTGAAATGATATTGTTAGAAAGTTGACATGTTTATTTTTGTTGAAGATGGAGGTTACTTAATATCTGTTTCATATGATAATAAAGAGCTAAAAGGATATTCTATCATATATACCCCCCCCATAGAACTCGAAGAAAAGTGATATATTCACCTGAAACTTCTTTGAATTCTTATCGATGTTTTAAGATATTGTACTACTAGCCCTATTCGACATAAAGAAACGAAGATGCGTTTTAAATTTAAATCACATTAAATATACAAATCTTGAAAGTTAATTACACATGAACTCTAAAACTATTGTCTATTTCTAAAGACGGACTATTACATTAGAACGGAATCGTATCCTAATATATTATAATTATTAGAAGCGTCGCTAAAGGGTCCTTGTAAGAAGCATCTGTAATAGAAAGCTTTGAGTGGTCGTGAATTCGTTCCCCACGTTCAGCTTAGCCCATGAATACTTATACATCATTAAATATAACTCGATACCGATGACAATTAATAGCAAAACCAACGACACAACGTGTAATCAGAATCTTAATGCTACTTTCATATCACAACGCAAGCAATCTTTGTTTTTCAATAAACATTAACAAGATTATGTCAAATGAACAAAAGCTTACAAAACTGGCTCAGATGTTAATACGATACGTCGCATCAGAGCTATACTCAACGATAGTTGATATATCGAATATATTGATAAATTATGTTTTGATAAGTCTCTGATTGGCTTACAAATTCCATTGCTCAGGTTTACGCACTATCCCCACCGGTGGAGGGGTATTCCTACAACAGTCTTGCTTCTTTAAATACTTGTCTCTTTGTATTCCTTTGTCTCAATCTGACGCTGTCTTGTCTCTTTGTATTCCTTTGTCTCAGTCTGGCGCTGTCTTGTCTCTTAGTATTCCTTTGTCTAATCTGACGCTGTCTTGCCTTTTTGTATTCCTTTGTCTCAATCTGACGCTATCTTGTCTCTTTGTATTCCTTTGTCTCAACCTGACGCTGACATCTGGCTTCAAGTTTTTTAATCTCTCAAGACAATTCAAATATTAACATTATTAAATAATACCAGACTGCAGCTGCACAAGAGTCTTGGTAATGTCATGGCTGCCATGACAACACTGAAACTACAACATACTAAAAAATATGCGCTCTTATTTATATATAGATAAATTAATTTATCACAATTGCAACATATCCAGTTCTTCAGTTGTATGTCTTCCGTCATCGGTATCACGTTATGTTTTGCGAGTTCTAGTCATTTCTAAGATTTACATTATTAAATAAGTAAAAGATATGATAATGATATTCTAATCAACTAAAAATGTTTCTAAATACCTATCTCATAACAGTCGACTCTAAACTTACTATTAATCATATACTGTTAGTACAATCTATAAATATTTCATTACTAAAGAATATACACGATTTACGTTTTTAGTTCAAGAACTTAGATTTTTCTTACGAATTAACTGTTGTTGTTGGGTTTAAGGTGTCACGCAATTTTTGATAAAATTAAACT
Source organism: Limenitis camilla (assembly GCA_905147385.1). NCBI lineage: Eukaryota > Metazoa > Arthropoda > Insecta > Lepidoptera > Nymphalidae > Limenitis > Limenitis camilla. The sequence continues at coordinate 6,163,434 of LR990234.1, read as the reverse complement.
AATTCATTACTCGTATAATACAATAACTTTTGAAAGTTACACTTATATATTAGTTAGTATTATAGCTAGAATAGTTTTGTTCCATTACAATTACAAAATAGACAACAATCAATAACAGATAATGCTAAATGGTGTTGCATAAAATGTATGACTTCTATGTAGATACTACATAAATTATAAAATTTTTAATAATCATAGATACTATGTATGCGGGCCAAAATGTAATATCATACTTTTACAAATTGAAATATTTGAAGATATTTTATTTTTTAAGAGCCTAATTGCTATACTTGATCTCCAATAAGAAAGCTCCTAGCAATAAATATGTAACTTATTTTAGTTAAACTTAGAAACTATAGTAAGACAAAATAGAAATGGCCAAATTGTTACTTTTGCCTATATACATAGGAACACAACGATTTATGTGTTTCGCTTAAAATTAGTTTTTCAAGGTCGAACAATGTATATTACTTATACTCCATTATTACAACAAAACATGAAGTTGTTTAAAAAGTCATGGCAAATTTAAGGTGGGTTAAAATTGTTCTTGAGAACTACAGATAATTTGATTTTTGATGTATAACTAAGTCAGGCAGTCTTTGTAGTTACCATAAGCCCGTTTGGGCTTTTGACAGTATCTAAACGTTTATTCAATATTAGCTACGAGGTCAGGCGGCGGCGGCAGGCCGGGCTGCAGCGTGACCCCGACGCCACGGTTCAGCGACACCGCGGGGTAAAAAGCACCTCGCAATCCAGTGAATGCTATGTCGCCCTGATGAAATAAAATAATAATTAACTTATTGTCGAAATGGCAATACTGACGCAAATCTTAGGCGTTTTACAAGTGTGCATACCTGCGGTTGATCATCAACGGTGAACCTTAGCGTGCCGCGCGTGAGGTCAAGCAGCACGCCCACCGTGGCGCCGGCTACCACGCCGCCGGGCGCTCTGCCCCCGTGCGCCCCGCCGTGCACGAACCAAGACCGCGATCCGTCGATGTACATCGCCCACCCGAGCGCGTCGCTACCTATAACCGGACCATGTAATGTGTTCAACAGGCTTAGATATATGTTACCAGCACTACATGATATACACATAACTGACATATTACTGCCGCGTGTGCGCTATTAATGCACGGCACTTGCAAACTGGCGCTGGCCACTGACATCTCTACAATAATATTGATCACTTAAGTTCGTGGGCGTATATTTTATAATAATTTTAAGGTTTTTACGATTTACTTGTGTTCGCGCGTTGTATCATTAGCGCGGGCAATGCAAGTAGTCATTTACAATTAAAACACCATATCTAATATGATATTGTAACCGCCCAGCCACGACTGAGTTAAAGAGCATGGCAATAACCAAGGTACAAAAGAGATTTCACAGAGCGGAAATGATAAGCTTACACGTGACGTAGGAGTTAGAGCGTGACGGATAGTCAGACAGCGCTATTAAAGCAACGAAGTCGCACACGAATACGAAAGAATAAGAACAAATGTCACTTATTTAGTAGGTAGGTTACCTAGCATTTTATCCTTTGCGACGTCAGCGCGCGCCACACCGAACGCGGGGTCAGCGTCGCCGTCGTAGTGGTCTATACGCAGGCGCCAGTAGTGAAGACCTCGCGCCAGCGGCTGGTCGGCGAGCGCCACGCGAGGCTGCCACCCGCCCGCACGTGCGCTGAGCCCCTCCGTGCCGATTGTCAGACCCCCTTCGGCGCCCGCACATCGTGCGTCCCATGTGAACCAAGCCACTGTCGAATGTCAATAAATCTCACTGTAAATTTATTTACTATATGAACAACATCTCCATACCCCGATCTCGACGCATTAAGGATTACAAATCAATCACATTTTTACAATCAACCCTTTTACATTAGTAGCCAGAGGTCAAAACTTTATATCAAATTAAAAACTATAAAATATTGCATCACCTAATTTATATTAACAATGGCTTGCTACTTTCGATTGGTGTGACTTAGATGTCAACAGTTTAAAACTTGGACCTAAGTGACGTTGACTCTCAAGCTAAATCATTTGTATAACAGATTATGTAAACTAAACATGGCTTTTTGAAAAGAGTGACTGTTGAGTTTCCGGCCGGCTTTTCTCAATAGAAAACTGCATTCCGAGCTGGTGGTAGCTTCAGACAAACTAACTGACCGACCAATTTTGATGTTTCAAAAGTACTTTTAAAAAAAGTCTAATTGAAATAAATAATTTTGAGTTTAAGTTTAGTGAAAAGTCTTCTTACTGATAGAGTTATTTTTATAAATTAGTCTTATGTTATTATTTACAACGTATGCTTTGATTTTTTTTATAACTAAAAATATGATGATATTGAGAAAGAACTTTTTGAATATTTATTTATAAAAAAACTGACCAGGTGACGTTTGCAGTCCAATAACTTCACTATATGGTCCTTCGCCAGCTCCGTTAAACGCCTTTACGCGGGCGCTGTACAAAGAAGCGTAGTGAAGTCCGTCGATCGTACACACCGTTTCACGACCACAATACACTTCCTGAAAACAGTTTAAGTAATTTCAGTTTAAAGAAGAAAGACAGATTAAAGAATTAATCATTTATAAACGCACAGCACACGTTCAGAGGAGTGAAGAAGTGAAGCAGAAACATAATCTACTGGTATCCAAGAGGAAAGGAAACAGTGGCAGACAATTTCGAAGGTAGGAAGACGAAATAAAGGCAGTGGGGGGAAAGTGTGGACAAGAAAAGAAAAGAATTAGATTATCCTATCAAATTCTTTTCTTGAATGGAAGGATATGGAGGAGGCCTTTGTTAAAGGGCAAACAGACCAAATGTCGAGACCAACCCCGGACTCAATTAGTTACAAAAAAACATCTGAATAAAGGCTTTTTGGAATTGAATTGAAAATGCACAACCCAAAATTCTGACGCTGTGATGGAGGGAATCTTTAACACAGTAGAAATTTGGAGTGATAATGAGAGCGCACATGAATTTCTAAATACTTTTATGCGGGCGAAGTCGCTCTAGTATTTAATATACAGTGTATGGTAAGCACTACATACGTCATCTAGGTCGTCAGTCATAATTTAGCCAAATCGCGAGAATTTGAATAAATTTGCTCACTTTTACTATGAGACCACTCTTAATCAGGAAAAAATTAGTAGTTCCATACAAAAATGAAAGAACACATAAAAATTGATCTATCTGAAATTACTATTGTGATACTCACTCTAAAAGGTCCACCTAGTCCGTCATCCAACTCGAGTACATATCCTCTAACCGCTTGAGGAGCACTGGGCGCGCGCCACGCCAAAGTGCAAGAGCAACCCCGCGCCGCGCAGGCCTCCACTGCCATCTCTGGTGCGCTAGGTGCTGTGGTTTGAAATGTATATTAATTAAACATCGTGTCAGTGCAAAACTACCATTACATTAGTTCAAATATCATCCATTTCTTTTTTTAAATGTATTTGGAGTAAGGAATAACTTTATTACCTGATGTTTTCATTTCCTTTTCTGGAGCTGCATGCCAAATTAATTTTTTTATTAAACTTAGTTATATACTATAAGTATTTAACAATAATATATGAGTGCATCTGTGTTAGTACTCGAAATATTTTATTGTTTCTATTATGTTCATATACTCACGTATGCATTCAATGAAGTTCATGGTATTAACAGTACGCAACACGGGCTCGATATCGAGGGTGAGGGCGGGAGGTGATGGTGGCGCATCAAGAGAGGATCGTAAGCTTGCCGTTGTTTCTTGTGCTCTCACTGATAATATTTTACCCACCTGTGCGAAAATAAGGTATTCAATGAAGTAACTAAGAACTATATTCTGCTTGGCCTGAGACAAATGGTAGACAAGTAATAAAAAGATCATAATATAATGTAAAGTAATCTATAATATCAATTAAATGATTGAATGAATGGTTCAGTTTCTATTAATTAAATACAAAATTATTAGAACCTGCAAAAATGCTGCATGATCGGATTCTTTTAAAGCTTCTATTGAGAAATGCAGAAGGGCTGTAGCTTCACGTAATTTTTGAGCTGCTTGAGAAGTTAGTGACTTCATATTAGTTACAGCTTGAGATTTGGTATTGCGAGCTGCTCTAATTAGTTCATCCCGTCTTCTTTCTACTGCACGTGTAATTTCTGAACATGCCTGGTCTATATGTCGTTCAAGCTCCTCACATGATTCCTGATATAATAAAATATAATTAAAAAGTATAATAACTTTTGTACTGTCTAAATAAGGATTGCTACCTGAAATAATGTCAAGCTGTTTCAGAGGAATTCGATAACAAACACTGTAACATGAGATTTTTATATATAAGATATACTTGTATATGTCGGAAATTAGAATGAAGAGGGGATACATAGTTCGAATATAGAATCTTTTATAAGCAATGTATGTGCACAATGAATATCCTATCTCTAACGCTATGGGCGCGATATGGACAGAACAAAACTAAACATCACAATCTGTTACTATTTTAACAGGAACCTAAGAAGTACCTTGGACTTGTGACCAAGAGTGTAGATTTAAAGGATCCTTTCATTCAATAGAAACACTCGCCTTTACCGTCTAGGTTCTCTGTCTAAGCTTAGAATTAGGCTTAGACACTGATCTAAACCAAGCCTAACTTACGGTTTGACATATATATAGCATCTTAATAAATAACTTAGTGTTTGTGATTGTACTTTATTTTTATCATCATATCATCTCAGCCATAGGACGTCCACTACACGCTGGACATAGGTCTCCCCCAGAGATTTCCAGTACGACCGATCACCTGAGACCTGCATCCAGCGGCTCCCTGCCGCCCTGACCATCTTGTGGGAGGCCTTCCAACGCTTCGGCGTCCTGTCCGTGTTCGCCACTCGAGAACCTTTCTGCCCCAACGGCCATCAGTCCTGCGGGCTATGTGCCCAGCCCACTGCCACTTCAACTCCTCATTTCTAATTCGATCACGTAGAGAAACACTCAACATAGCCCTCTCCATAGCACGTTGAACGACGCGGAGCCGGCGTACAAGGCCTTGAGTGAGAGACCACGTCTCAGATCCGTACGTCATCACTGGTGACACACACTGTTCGAAAACTTTCGTCTTCAGGCACTGAGGTATTTCTGACGAAAAGACGTCTCTTAGCTTCCCGAACGCTGCCCATCCGAGTTGGATGGACGATTGACCTCCTTCCTGAACTTAGACCTACCTAACTGGATTGCTTGTCCCAGGTAGACGTAATCTTCAACAACTTCAAGAATAGAGTTCCCAACGGATACTGGAATGGGTATAACACGGACGTTCGACATGATTTTTGTCTAGTCCATGTTCATACTTAGACCCACTTGTTGGGAAACTCTGTGGAAGTCGTCGAACATATGGTTAAGATCTTCCAGGGATTCTGCCATGACTACCATGTCGTCAGCGAATCGAAGGTGAGTGATGTACTCGCCATTTATGTTGATGCCTCGTCCTTGCCATTCCAGGAGCTTGAAAGCGTTTTCCAGAGCAGCGGTAAAAAGTTTAGGGGAGTCTCGTAGGGAGGTCTCTTACCATTCTGTGTTCGCTTCCGGTTTTCACCCTGTGGATCACACAGACATCATTGACTTGTCTCTTCATCATTGTCTCTTGGTAAACATGATGAAGTCTTTCCTTCTGGGCTCATCCAGGTCTATTTCCTGTACGGAGGTTTCTGGAAAAAGGAATTCATCATGAAGAGTCCTTCCTTCTCTAAAAACTCCGCCAGTCTTTGTTCCCTAGGATTTCGCTGCACATGTCCGAAGTTCCCCACTCTCAACTCGAATTTATCGAAAATCCTGCTGGGTTGAGAACAACGCGGAGACTTAAGTTACAATTGCCCGAATTCACAACGAAATTTTATGAAAAATCTTTTACTGTTCAGGCTCTAAATTTATGGAATGATCTCTCGTTCACTATTTGGCAAATGTTTTATTACACTGATAAGTGAAACGACATTAATAATTATTATTTACCATAGGATGATATCTATTTATTAAATTTACGTATGTTGATGTAGTATATAATTTTTTTACAATATTTATTAGTGTATTATATTTGTATATATATAAATTATTGTATATATGTATGATGTTTTTGTATTGAGATGTAAATTATTAGTATTAGTATATATTAGATGCTACACCACCTTCCTCAATCCCATCTTCGTTTTCTTTTGGAAACGAGGGTTGTCTGGAAGAGATGGCTAATTAGCCATAAGACCGCCCGTTGTACTTCACAGATGACTCTTTAAAATATGTTATATATCTAGTTTATTAAGTTTTATTAGTGGAGTACAAAGAAGTTATAAAAATAAATAAAATGTGTTTTCGAGGTATGTATGGCTCTACTAATGTCCTCATACATAACCTCCACATCTTCATCCGGGTGTGCCGAAGTCGGTGCGTAGACCTGTATAACCTTCAACGAATACCCTTAGGATATTCTGATATTCGTGAGAATATCTGCAGTCATTTTATCAGTCGGTAGATAATTCAATTTAATTAGATTTTTACAAACTATGATGCCTCACATCTATATGTTTAGTGCGAGCATGAAACATAGAATTCATACATAACTTTTGCGCCGACTGATTATCATTATACAACGTAATAATACAATCTATATTTAAACATTCCTTAAAAAAAGTACGTATGAACAATGCTTCCTTACATGCATCAGAAAGTGCCATATATTCAGCTTCGGTACTAGACAGAGCAACAGTCCTTTGTTTTCGACTTTCCCAGGAGACTACCGAACTACCAATCTTAAATACGTAGCCCGTGTAAGATTTTCTGTTTACCTGACACGATGCCCAGTCAGCGTCGACATATCCACAGACCTGTAAGCCTCATTTTTCGAATACCAACCGATAGTTAATTGTACCTTTCAGATACCGTTTCGCAGCTTTCCAATGAGTTTCAGAATAACATTCATTAAATTGACTCAAATAACTCACTGCATGAGCAATGTCCGGCCTAGTACATACTGCAAGATACATAAGGTGACCAATAAGATTTCTATACTCATAGTTTTCAGACTTCTTATCCGCCTTATCAAGCTTCGTGACAGCTTCCATCGGTGTTCCTACCGGCTTACACTCCTCTAATTTAAATCTTCTTAAAATATTACATATATAATCAGACTGTTCTTCTGAATGTGTCAGAGTTGGTTGTTGCATGTTTTGCTGTTTGCTACTACGTAAAAACTCTGCGAACATATATGATCTATTAATTCAAACCATATATTCAACTCTGCTCGACACACTCTCGATGGAAATGATGTTGTTTATGAGACTTGCGGATGATAAACGCAACACCACCTCGAGCCTGTTGGTCGCCTTCCCGGTAGAAGAGTAAGTTACCGGATGTCAGGGTTATCGTGTCCTCTCCCTCTCTTCGGACTTCCGATAAACCAATCACATCCCACTGTAATCTACTCAATTCTTCTTTCAGTTCTACCATCTTTTCGCCTGTCCTCAGCGTGCGTGCTTTGTATGGGCTAGGAGTTGTCGGGAGTGGTAGCCGGATCGCATCCGGTGATTCTTAGCACCCCTTGCCCCGCCGTATCCTTGACTGCTACCGTAGCCAAGACTAGCGAGACCGCCGGGCACAAGAGGCCTGGTCGTGGTGTAACAGCTCATCTTTGGGGGAAATTATGCCAATACTCGCCACGCACGTACCAACACGCATGTGTTAGTGAGCGCAGTTTAAGCCTTTCGATGGCGCCAGAAACGCTGCTGCCCGTTTCCGGAAGGCTTTTCCCTTAGTCGCCTCTTATGACACCCACGGGAGGAGATGGGGGAGTACTATCCTTATGCCGGCACCACCACGGCTTTATTTTGAATAAACTGTTTTTTATAGCAATATTAGTGTGATTGCACTTGATTTAGTTATGTTGTATGGTAAGAACAAAATATAGTTTAAATATGTAAATGTAACTAATGCTTATTTGGATTCTAGATACATACATTAATTTTTTCTCCTGATCCTTTGACTAGTTGAATATATTCAGTCATTGCTTTGGCTTCCTCAGACAACTGATGGAGTGTCTGTGATAGTTCAGTCTGAAATAAATTATACTTTTTTAATTATTTATTACTTAGTAATGATTTCAAATTGATATGAAAGCAGAACAGAGCAATTAGTAAAGCTCATTCTATGAAGGCTAATGTACTTCTAATATTTGCAATATCAAGGTAATCAAGAAATTCACTTGCAACATATTCTGATTTATTTCAATGCATTCATAAGATTTATCACATACCATTATAAATTAAAAAATGATGATATAGTTAATTGTAATGAAAGAATAATTTTAATAAAAACAAGTAATTCATTGTTATCTACCTTATGTACTCTAGATGCACTAGATAAATGTTGTGTTTCATGTGAGGAGTGCCTTTCTGCAAGGCAGCGTTGACAAATGGGAAGAAGGCAAGTATTACAATAGAGAACTGGGGCTGAGCCGTGATCAGTGCAGGTGGTGCCTAATGCTCTGAGTTCATGTTGGGCAAGAGGGCCTCTGGTAGGATGCCATGCATCTCTACAGCTCGCGCAGTACCGCACCGAGCATTGCTCGCACCGTACGACTGCGGCCTTTCTCTCCCCTTCGCACATCTGACATGCTTCCTCAGCTGGAGGAGCTATGCATATACCGCCGAACCGTTCCACGATTGTGCGCATCACACGAAACGGCGGCAGACCTTCCGCACCATTGTCATCTAAAAATACTTGCTTATTACACAATGGGCATGTGATACTGAAGGCTGCGGAAACATACACTGCTGCTGCGGGTGTCCCTGCATAACTATTAGGTCTCGAACCACACACGACTCCACTATCCGTTTCACTCGAGACAGACGCCTTATCTGCCTCTTGATAGTCAGTAGCGCCACTCGATGTATTATCAGAATCATGTATATGAGTTTGCAAACCGACAGCACACACTCGACACAATGCATGTCCGCAAGGCAGCAGTACTGGTTCTCTATAAAACTCTTTACACACAAAGCATCTCAATTCCTCTTCCATTTTGATGCTCTACCACATTTTTTCATCCAAACACGAGTAGATTGTACAATATGTTATAATTTGTCAACAATTATGCCAGTGTAAACCATTTTGTTTGATCAGAACTTGTACATGAAATAAAATAGTCATAAAATTTAACACTAATCAACACAAAAACAAATTATCTTTCACTATAATAAATAAGATTTTTTATTAAAGGTAAAATAAATATTAAGAATTGTTCACAGATTATAAAGAAAATTCCAACGACTAAAGAATAATAGTGGAGTTAAAGAAATCGGTAACACATCTTTTGGTAGGGATGTGAAAAAGTAATCGATTTTTAAATTGATCGGTTATTTGTTATTTTAATGCGTATTTGGTTTTAAAGTGACTACATTTAACTGAATTTCTAAATTTAAATTAATAAAACAATTTTTTGCTCTTTACGTATTGGAAACAAACGCGAACCTTATACTTGTAATTTAAAGTTCTAGTTGTGATATAAATTCCTTGGGTCTAGTTGATCGTGTCGGAGTATGTGAAAAGGTTTTTGACAGAATTTTGTAAAATCTCACCAGACAATTAGCAGGATGAAAATTATTTGTGATTCACTTGGGTGTTGGCACTAAAAATATTAAAAAATGTATCTTTTATATATAATTTCTTGTTGTGCGTATACTTCTAATGTTTACTTGCGTAGTAGAATTATAGGTGAACAGCTGAAATAATTTTTGAATTTCGATTTAAATTAGTCTTGGACCTGGTCGGTCACTAAAAAGGGCGCTCTTTTTACTTCGCAATCCAATGTCGAACTAATTCGCTCTTTTAATTCGTTATTTCTTTTTTTTAATTATTTAGTAAAAATATATTGATATTTCTTTCACCATTTAAATATATAAGTACATATTCATTTTCAAGTCAAGTATGGATGAAAAATAGGCATCCTTAGAAGTAAATAAATCGATTTAAAAAAATATAAGAACTAAAAAGAAATAAGAGCGAGATCGTCGAAAAACTAGTTCGTATAGTTCACCTAAAGGAGCTCTCTTTGGAACTAGGTTGTTCGCGAACTACCCCATGACTAATTTAAATCTGGTCACACTGTTGTTGTTAGTTAATTGATAGGACATCGATCGATTAATGTTTTGATGTTTTGTTATTTGGTAAATATCGGTAGTGAAAATCAACTTAGAATTTAATTTAAATAAAATTTAGATTTAAAATTCGTATAGCAACAGTTATAGAATATTTAGATTTTGAAATTTATCGCTAAATATATGATTAATATAATGTCAATATACTTCTACCATTTAAAAATAAAACAACTTTTATGTGACTGTTCCTTAGTGCGATTATATTCAAATACTAAATTGTAGATATCGTAATTCGCAACGTAATTAGATTAGATAATAGGTATTGTATTAAATTTTTGACTAACCATTCTGAAATAAAGTAAAATCTATCGAAAATGGAATCATTAGTTTCATCTGATGATAGTTCGGATCGGGATTCTAGAAACCTAAGAAATCAATTATCCGGTAAGTCTACATAACGAAAAATCATTTATATTGGTATATAATCCGGTATAAAATTTTAGTGCTAAAATTTTAAATGAAAATTTGACATCTTTTAGAATTTGGCTTGGAAGAGGAAAGCCTGAGCAAGGAAGAGATGGTGGATTTACTTAATGCCCTTAAAAATTCCAAGGCAACAAATGCTCAAGAAGAACTAGTGCAAAAAAAGGTGATAGAAATATTTCACTGGTAATATTTTTTAAGAATTGATACTGGAATATGTTGTTCTAATATTATTATTATTACTATAGCAGGTGGATTGTAAAGAGACATCATCATCTAAAGTAACCATGAAAAGAAGATATTTGAATGTAAGAGACAGGCGAATGCCTTGGAGTGTTATCCCCCAGACTTTAGGATCAGCTGAAAAAGCCAAAGCTTTAGCAGTATATATTAAACTGATGTCAATCAATAATTATAGACAAGCTAGACAATCAGTTAATATGGCAGTCTGGCCACCATCAATTCAAATCATAGAGTCTAGTAGGATACAATCACAAAGATCAACTAGAAGTGGTCGTTCAGTGCCAGTATATACTGATTATGATGAGGATTCTTCAGATTTTGACTGTCTGGTGATAAAGACAAAGAAAAGAAGGGTATCTAATGTTGACCAAAATGATATTTGTTCAAAAAAGTCAAATTTAAAACGAAAATTATCAAAAGACGAAAATATTAGACCTGTAAAGGAAGCAAGGGTTAGGAAAGAAATACAAAAACCTGATGCTGAAAATATTAGTGCAGATATAACCACAATTGTTGAAGACTGTAACTTAGAACATACCAAAGATTATAACATTTAAAGCTTTAGGCTTTTAGTGTTCTCAAAAAAGTGTTTGACATACATTTTAGTTTTATGGGTATTATAGTATTACAATTTTCAGACTGCATACTTAATCTCTGCAAAATAATTTGCTTGGTGTTTGGTTCATGGTTTTTACCAACAATGTACTGGTTAGCTCATGTGCATGTGCATTTCACACTATGTGCTATGGTTTTAAACCACTCACCAACATTGCGGAGGAATACTTTATGTTTCATACTACAAAAATTATAAGACGGGTTAGAAAATGTTTGCATGCTCAAAATTTTATTTAATTATGAACATTTAAATTGTGTTTAATGATGTTTATAATTTCTAGAATAGGTATGTAAGTAGAAATAGTCCTAGAACTGTGGAGAACCAGGTCTACCTATAGCTAGTAATAGTAATTGGCTGTTATAAATGAAAAGTATGAGTGGATATGAAGATGGATAAACTATGAAGATTGCAATTACAAGTAAATAAAGTGTGGTTTAAATTAAGTTGTATAATCTGATATTATTAAAGGGACATTTTAATTGAAAGTCTTTATTGGCAGGCATTTCGATGATTACATGCCAGACATCTTTTTTTTAAGATAACTAGCAGTATGGATCAGATACTATTAGTATTCCTTAACCCTTCCAAGTAGGCAAGTGTGCTTGTGTTAGGAGTAAGCTATTACAGTAAGCAATTGACCAGGATTTGAACTCACGACTAATCCTTTGTGAATCCAATGCCTGAACTACTGACGCTTCAACATTTTTCTTCTTTGAATCCAATATGGTTGGATTTATTAGGTTATTTATAGAAAAATAATGTTTTTTACGTCATTTGAGTGTGCTACATTGAATATCTGCTAATCTGGATATTCAATAAAATAACTGATTTTAAAAATTGCCCCTAAAAGAAAATAATACTTCAGGTAAGCAAGCTAAGGTTGTTAGAAGGTATTTTGCATAATTGTGTAATTCTTCTATCATAGCAATTTTGTACTGTATATTAATAACTCATGTCCTTGAAGTATTACCAAGGCACATATTCAACAGTCTAATTACTTATTAATATTAAAACTGTCATTAAAAATTTTAAACCTAGAAATATTGATTACGATTTTAGAGATTATTCTCAAATATATTTTAGTTATACATTTGTTTTTGTTTGTAAAATATTAGTTATTAAATACTATTTATATTAAGTAGTTAGAATTAATTATTTATTATAATTTATAATAAATATAGATACCTAAATCATATATTACAATTTTTAAATTTTATTTATTTATTTATTACATTTATATTGTGAGTTGTGAATTGAAATTAACTTTTTACATAACTACGGCAAAGACAAAGTCTGCCGAAAATGGTTTATACATTAAGAAAAGTGTTTATTGTTTAACTAAAATGTAAAAATATTGTTACTGTAGTATATTGTTTTCTATAGTCACAAATTGGGGTCAACCATTGTGACCAACTCACAACTCATACAGTCCAACAAATGCTTAAAGTAATGCTTCTCAGGTAAGCAAGCCAAGGTTGTTAGTGCTAAAATAATAATTGATTAGAAATCAGTGAATTATTAAAAATAAACGTGACTAGTAACACTAATAAGCATTAATGTGCCAGAATAATTTTATGAAATAGAAAATATGTATTGATAAAACAAACTTGATGTAGAAAAAATAAAAACGAATTCAAAGTACCGCTTTATACATTTTTTTACCTACAAACAATTAGTAGTGCCATCTGTTGGGACTCGTGCGAGTTCCCTCAGTAAAGCGTACAAGTTAATTAAACTAAGCGTAGGTGCGGGTACAGCGCGTCTATGGGCGTAGTCACTAAAAATTGTCACTTGAATATTTTTTTAAATTTAATTAATAATCTTTCCCCACGAAGGGACGGGTTAGTATACAATTCCCCACTGCCGCTGGGAGAGCATCTCGTAAGAGCCCAGTGACCCAGCACCCCTCGATTGCGACCACTAACATGCGAATCCGACTGCATCTTTCGAGGTTGCAAGTATCGGTAAAGCGAGAGGGTTTCTCTTGTATTGCCGATATCACTTAAGTTCAGATGCACCGTTTGCTTGTTTGTGCCTTATCTAACACATAAGACAAAAAACAACATAAAACAAATATGTAGGCTCAGTCATAGTAATGAGGTGCGTGGCCCTAAATTGATAGTTCAGGGTCCGTTTAGTATGTTTCCACTTTCAACACGTCCGTTAGCGGTATCTTAACGTCAGTAATAGATATAAAAAAAAATCGGTGCTCTGGCAGTTCAGAGAGAGATGTAGATTCCAGAGATCATTTTTTTACAACTTTACTTAATTACTGTTATAAATAAAAAAAATAAGTTATGATCAGCCCGTGTTTAACTAATATTCAAAATTTCGTTAAATATGGTCTGGTTTATACTCCTGATCACCAAACATTTAGAAGTGTAAGTAAAAAGAAGAATACAAACATATATCTCATAGCCTATTATTTTAAAAAAATAGTTGAGAAAAAAAAAACTAAAGTATATTCAAATTATCGTATTTATTATTACGACTTAATTTGTAGTATTCTACTTTGATGAGATAGTGGCAAAAAATATCGTTTGCACCGACATTAAACGGCTTTTCTTATCACTGATCATCTACTCGGAACGGAGTATGGAATTCTCTCAGTTACTTAGGTTTATGTTATGGGTATAACATATCAAATTAAAATTAATTATTCCCAAATGCTTTGTAATTCTGTATATTTAAAATGAATACATAATTGTACCATATGTATATTATTAATATTTAGGGTTGGTGTTGATTAATAGCTAGGATTAGTTTGTTCTCTTCGACTTCTCATCACAGCCTTGACAAGTGAAGGAGACGCTTTCTTCATATCGTACGCCCAGCCGATGTAAGCAAATATATCTATGATTAGTGTCGTAACATTTATAAAGTAGGCAAGCTCCGCTGCTTTGTAGTCCCATGGGAAGGTGTGATGATAATTGTGCCAGCCTTCGCCCATTGCTACTATTGACACCTTCCAGTTTTCCACCGGAGTTATATTACTGTAACAAACAACTTCACTGTAATCCACACTGACATCTGTAAACATATAAAAACTAGAAGTCGAATTTCTGTACAGTGAAAAAAAATGTTTAAAACCGAGTCAGGAGGAAGTGGGAAAGAAGTAAAATTGAATTAATTTAGATTTTTTTTTAATTTTTTCTTTGTCTGTTTGTAGGAGCTGATCTCCGAAGCGACTGGACAGATTTAAATGAAATGTTGTATGGTGTTAGCTTATATACCTGGTCAACAAATAGGATATTTTTGTACCCGGTGAATTAAAGAGTTTCCTTGAGATAGTTAATAAACTGTAATTTTTAAACAGTTTTGTATACGACGTCTTACGAACTTAATTTAATAAAATTTGGTATGCCGATACCTTACGTTGCCGGTTTAATAATGTATCTAGGTTATAATAAAATTTATTAATCTGAAAAAAGTAATGAGTTCACGTGGGAAAGTAAAACATTACAAAAACAGTGTCTAGCAGGCGTCTTTCAACGATTTTGATTACAATTACCTACCTACTTTATATAACTTAAATTTATAAATTTTAAAAAAGTGTTCGTTATCGAACTTTTTTAAACGGCTTGGCCGATTTTTATACACCTATATGACAATAGTAGCTCACTTCCGAAATTAATTTATATGGCAAAACAACGGTTTGAAGGAAAGTAATGAAATACTTACGGATCGTACGGCTTGTTGCCCCAAATATGAGCGAAACTGTTTACGGACCATGTAAAGTTTAGACTTAACATATATCGTAATAGGCTTGCCGTTATTGAGATTTTCCAAGGTTCGCCCCAAGCGTACACTGGGATTAATGTCGGCAATAAAAAGCAAATTAGTATTTTCAAAGGAATAAAATATCTGAAACAAATAATTAAAGTGTAGTTACAATCACGTTATTTTAGTAATTATTTATTTATTCTGATGAACGAGCTAATACGATAAAATGAGATAAAATAGCTTTAACAAATCACGTGAAAGCTTAATATTTTCAGAAGTTTTTGTGAATTAATGAATATCGATAGCAATCTATCTAACCACTATGATTTTTTTCGTTCGTTATTAATTAATAAACCAATGGATTTTACTGTTTTTTTTTTTAATTTTTTGACAGAGTCTTGTTGTGATTTATAATATTAATTTGAATTATTATCCATATTAATATTATAAATTTGTCGTTCTTAGATTTTTTGCACTGATTGCTTATGAGCCTGGAAATAACATAGGAAACTCATCCAGAAAAATAAAATGTTATGTTCATCGAGTCGGGAGCGCCAGCTATGTTTCCACAATGAAGCATTAAAATGTAATGTTTAAAAAAATAAAGGAGATACTTTTTTGTTAACGCCAAAAAGTACACGTATTAGTAAAAATTATGTCAAAATAAAAAAAAGGTTGTTAAATTACTTTGTATGAAATTTAACGACTGGATCCTCCAGTACATCGCTTATGTCAATTTTACTCCCTTCACTAAGAACATGAGGATGTTTTTTCATCATTAACCAACCGACGTGGGAAAAGAAAAACCCTCTATTTGCGTTGTGAGGATCAGCGGATGTTTCTGATAGCTTGTGGTGGACGCGGTGATCACGCACCCAATTAGGAATGTTATTCTGTAAACAAATAATGGTTTCTATTACATTTGATTTTTTTTGGAACAAATTTAATTTATAAAATGAATTGACTATGTTAAGAAAGATACAAATATATTGTCTTAGGCCGGCTCTAAATGTCTGATTGCACACCCTACAAAGGTTTTTGGGTCTCTTGTCTAGTATTAATATAAATCACAGGTATAAGAAGAGCAAAAAAAACGGTGATTGAATTCTATAAATATATGCAAATTTTTGAGTAGTCGCTCCGTTTAAGGTACTTTTTGGACCAACTTATTTTATTTTCAATCATATAAATATTTATCATTTTGGCACCCCCTGAAACTACCGCCAAGGGCAGATGCCCCAGTTTATAAATAGACCACAAAATCTTCGATAACCGCCATTCTTATACAGTAAATTCATTTTAGCGACGAAAACTCATCAAACAAGTTTTTTATTTACATATTTATAATTAGTCTATTCAAAATATTCAACTATATTGGATATCAGTACAAGCCATTATTTGTACACAAATACATAATTAAATTGATACTTACTTGGCCTGCTAGTGCGAATCCAACCATTAATAGTATTCTTAAAGGTATCTTTGCTTTGTATGAGCGATGAGTCCAGAAGCGATGAACTCCTCCAGTGACTCCAAAACCAGCATACCATCCGAGAAAACACGCTGTTAAGATCATTACTAAGATTTATAAATTAGTTTTTACTAAAAATTAATAAAAAACGCAGGTGACGTGATAGAAATTGAATATTCAAAGAAACGTTTGAAATCTTAATGCGGCGCCATCTATTGAATGTACAACACATTCAATAGATGGCGCCGCGTCAATAAACTAACGTACGCTGCCATATGTGAAACATGAAACTCAAATACCTATTTTAACACTTTTTTCTTTTAGCTTTGGATATTAATTGTATTATAGGGAAACATTTGATTTCCAATAAAATATTTTAACATAAACCAAATTACTTACAACTTGCAAATTTCATTAAAATCGGTTAAGTTGTACTGCATTTCATCTATTTTTAATAACATAGATAAATGTTTAGCGCATCGTACGTAAAATTATTTTCAATAAACCTAAAAAGACACTACAATAAATGCAGTTTGATGCCAATTGTACCTATACATTCCGTTCCATTAAATTTTATTACAGTATCCAAGTGAATGTGAGATATAGGCAATAAATCATGTGTAGAAGAAAAACATTTTTTATATTACAAAAATATTTTTACATTGAATGAGTATTGCAAATTAAATGTGATATATGAGAGATATTTTTTTAGTTTGATGTTTCTTAGAAATAAAGAGTAAAATTTAATACAACAAGGATATTTCTTAATATAATTTATGACTACAATCCTATAAAAAAAATTAAAAAACTGCAGAGCGAAGACAGGACGGTCGTTTAATCCCTATAGACGTACGGTGCGATAAACGTTTGGAACTATAGGGCATTTCGCCCTGCCCTCTATATCTAGGGCACACTGATCACCGTAGGTAGATGTCAGGGCGGGAAAGTAGCTAATATTTTGACAAAATATTTTTTAAAAGTTATCAAGAGTTGTAATTTCTAGTCATAAAGTCTGCTAGATTTTTAATAAATCTATTTTTTTCAAAATTAACTAACTCATATTAACTATCTTATACCTTTTAAATGAAAATAAATACTTACAAAATATAAAAACTTTCCAGGACGGTGTTAATCCTTGTCTATAAGTAAAATAATAGCCAAGTAAAACGGATGTTATGTGAAATATAGTTATAGCAAAAAACATATTCCAACGAATAGGGGTAATGAACCCAGCTTGTTTCTCCCATCTTCTCACGGGTGCTAAAATCTTCGGATCAGTTTTAGGAAGTGCTTCATAGTAACAATCACTGATAGCGCTCTCATTGTTAATTTGATATTTGGGTTTGAGGTTACGTGTACGTAAGATAAAGTTGTCGTTGTTATATTTCTCCTCTGTCACAGTAAACACGGGGGATGACATGTTCTGAAAATTTTGTAAATAGCATTATTAGGTTTACATTATAAAAATGCATGCAGGTGATATTAAGATAAAAGCAGCGTATCTTACTTTCTGACCCATAAGATATCTCTATAGAAAAACTATACGTCGTTCGGTTACAGCGTGAATGTAGGACAAACAAACAAACACTTATGAACATATTTCAATAATTAGTGCTGATAAATGCCTAATCTAAAAATTGTAAGGAACAAGTGAAATTAAAAATATAATTTGTCAACAATAATGACAATTTAGATATTCTTGCTGTTCATTTATTTTACTAGCCGACCCTTGCGACTTCGTGTCCGTGATCATCCGCTCCTATTGGTTCTAGCGTGATGATATGTAGCCTATAGCCTTCCTCGATAAATGAGTTTATCTAACACTGAAAGAATTTTACAAATCAGACCAGTAGTTCCTGAGATTAGGGCGCAAACAAATTCTGCAGCTCGATATATTAGGGTAAGAAGATTAACAATCCTATAATTTATACTTTTTTAATATCGAGATAAAATCATTTGGAATGTTAATTAATATTAGTTGCGCCACGCGGTTTCACCCGCTGTATTTTGATAATTCACACTATATCATTATAAATTATAGCTTATGTAAGGTTTCATCAAAATCCATTCAGTAGTTTTTGCGTGTAAGAGTAACAAACATACATCCAGACCTCCATACATACATTCTTACAAACTTTCGCGTTTATAATATTAGTAGGAAGTAGGATTAAATGTGAAAGTTTGTATGTTTGGGTGTTTGTTACTTAATCACACAAAAACGGCTGAACGGAACTCACTGAAATTTGGCGCACAGACACTTTATACTATACATAAGCTGGATTTACACATATGCTACTTTTCTTGGTAAACTCATAGTTTCTGCTAATATTTATATAGCAATAGATGTTTTGTTGTTCAATGTTTTTCAAACTACACGAGGCAAATGATGGGGCAAGTCAACAAAAACAATACAAAAAAATTCTATTACCTGGAAATTTAACATGAAACTTACTGATTAAAACAAATAAACAAAGATTTATTTTATATCTCCATTGTGCATACACTAAATAAATGAGAATGAGATATTTTTTTTCAATTTGAATAAAAATTAGCATTAGCGTAGAAAAGAAAAAAGGGAGTCTCGTCTCGCTAAATAATTGTCAAGTCTTTTATATAAATTGGTATTTGATAATGTTACTGGCGGGTTAGCGCCAAGGTCCAAACTCTTCACTATCAGTTAAATCTGTTAGTGAGTTTAACTGATTTTAACTGATATATGATCTGTCATATTGATATACACCTTATCCGTAATAAATTCAAAGTACAATATTATATTTAGATTTGATCTATGAAAGCATATTGTTGTTCAAAATCAGTGTATTTACAGAATGTTTAGAATTAATGGTTTGACTAGATGGTGTTATTAAAATTATTACTATTATATTGTTATTAGTGTTCGTCAAAGAGTGGTGTGCAGTAAATAAAAGTACCTATCAAAGTGATATGTATATTGAAGTGTAGTTTAAAGGAAGAATATTATAATTTTATAATAAGAATTATTTATATTTTAATTTTATTTACTACATAAGCTGTTGTAAGCATATGAGTATGTCTCGTTACCATTATTCTTATAACGTTTTAATAAGAAACTAAATTAAAATTTTCATTATATGTACCAAAAACATAAGCTTTCGAAGTTCGCCTTCAACTCACGTTGACACTAGCCTACTCCCTCAGTTAAGAAAAAGCTTTTTTTATTGAATGCGGTACGAAATATACAATTATGTATTATAGAAACCACCGAAAATTACTTTTTTCACGGATTATCAAAATACTGAATATTAATGAAACTAAAACAGTATTTAAAGGAATGTAGTAATAACATTAAAAAAAAGCGCTTTTTATAAAGTCAGAAAAATACGTAATATATGTTTATTATTAAACATTTATTTTTAATTATTACTTCTTTCTTTATATGTAGGTATTTGTTATTGTCTGTGATATTTTTATTAAAAATATATTTTAAATGATTATAGGAATCTGAATAATTTAGGTACTGTATATGTATATTGTCTTCGTTTCTGTTATTTTATATTCATGTGTAAAATCGGAGGTTGTAGGAAAAGAGAGAAGAAAGCAATAATTTTGAACAAATACTTGTATATTTGAGATTTCAGCAATATTTTTATCGATACTTCACTCATATTAAAAATATAGGAAAGTCTACCACACAACTAATAGATGGACAGGCCTTTCTTTTGGAAAAGGGTAATAGTAAATAAATAAAAAGAATATTATTAATTATACTAGGTATTATTTAAAGGTAAGTAGGTACGTACGTGTGTAAAAAGAAAACGTTAATTTCACCAAACACTGTATAAAATGCACTTACTGCGTTCACATCTAGTGGAGATATGTGCATCAACTGTTCAAATGTATGTTGGACTGATCACGTTTGTTTATATACGTGTCGATATTTTGCCAGTTAAATGTTACATATACAGTTATTTAATCACGTAGGGCTTTAGGCGAAGCATCGCTTGAGCTAATTATTTATTAATACATTTAAATTTATATTGACGAAAACATTGTTCTTTATTTTCAATTCATTATAATGGTAAAATTGTGTATCAATTATAAGGTTTGTATTACTAAATATCTCAAAATAAAATACCCCACTTCCCATTGTATGTCTGGCTGGTAGATTGCACACGTGCGACGCTGAATTAGGCCGCTAGTCCCAACTGTCCGTCTGTCTGCTAAGCTTTCACGCGAAAAAAACTAAACAGATTTTGACGAAATTTGGTACAGAGAAAGACGACTAGAGCTTTGGATTCACGTAGAAGAGAACAAACATGCGAGTTTTTGATCCCTAATCCAGTCTATTAACCATTATCCTGGTGCGCATATACTGTGTTGCACTGTCTTATAAATAAACGTACTACCGTTTTATAAATAAACGTGTTAAAATTAAACGACAAACTAATTTTTTTCGGTGGAAAACTGTTGACTACCAACATATTTTACTAATAAGTATTATAAATGAGAAAGTTTGAATGTTTGGAAATTTGGATGTTTAGATGATTGGATCGGATGTTTGTTACTCAGTCACGCATAAACGACAAAACGGATTTCTTTGAAATTTTACAAACACAGATACTTTATTATCTAGATAGGCTACTTTATATCTCAGAAAAATTTAGAGTTCCTAGGGATAATAATAAAATGTTTAGTGTGTAATAATGAATACTACATTGATATTATAAAGAGGAAAGATTTGTATTTTTGATTGTAACGAATAAACTTAAAAATTACTGGACTGATTTCAAAAATTCTTTTGCCGTTAAAAAGCTACATTATCCCTGAGTAACATAGGCTATATTTATTACTATAAAAAATTTGAGATCTTAACAAATTCTTACTAAAACCAACCTAAGGTGTAAAATGTCTTTCATCGCATGCACTGCAGAAAGTATTGATGACAGTGCAAAAGAATGTTCTACAATATTAAAGAACCTATCAATACCTACAAAAAACTTCGCGAGACCATATGTCCAACTATTGTCGTTATGTCACTATAAATAATTTTTTTACATTTTAAAAGTTGATACAAATGCCTTTCAAAATCAGACCATGTTTTTCATACCTTTGTATTAATTCTTATCCAAATAAAATATTTCGTATTCAAGACCTGTTTTAATACCTCTACATTACTTTTTGTATTATTGAAATCGGACATTTTATTCAAAAGATATTACGAAATAAAAATGTAAACAAAAAATACGCGCCGGTGTTAGGTGAAATTTCATCATCTATGAAATAGCGGTCGGCTCACTACGCAGTGGATGCAAGCGACATTGAATATTTTGATTCATTTTCATACCATATTTTTATGTTCCAGATAAAAAGTTCTTTTCAGAACTACTTATACATTATTTTTTTCATTTTTACTGCTTAATTTTTAAGGTTTTCTCACACTTTTAAAGTAGGTAAGTATCATCAAAAGTTCTTTTCCAAGTTAGGACGGGCCGCTATTACATTTATGAACATCTTAGTGCACTGTTGGGAAGATCCATTTTTAACCGACTTCAATAAAAGGTGAGGTTCCATATTCGTATTATCTGTAAAACATAAACCGTACTTGAAGATTGAACTGTAAAGGTGAAAGCGGTTAATTAATCATTATAATTTTTATATATTGTATATATTATATATCAAAAATGTATTTATTGAAATAATGAAAGTAACACAAAATGTATAAACAAAAAACAATGATATGATGTAATCATAGGCCGAAATAATTTTTTAAACTGAAACGCAAACTTACTTTTTCTCTCGTAGACAGCGATGCTCATCGCATCGCAGGTTTTTAAAATTAATTTGAAAAAAAATGTAGGTTATTTAAAATTTTCTTGTCAGAGAGAATGATTTGTCATTATTTTACTCTATCTTTATATTATAATTGATTATATCATAACCTTCAAACTGCCAAACAACTGTAAGAACTTAATATATAGTTAGCATACAATGGTTTTAGTTTAGTAGCTGACCCCGTTTTTTATATTTTACCTACAATTTTTATAGATTAACCTACAATTATAATTATTGGATCACTACGTCCTTCTTTGTCTGTCTATCAACACCCTTTTTATCGGAAGCACATGAAAGTTTTATGTGGAAGTAATGAAGTATATGTATATCCTGTACATATAAAACTGATAAACGCTGGACCATTTTCATGTTTTTGATTTGTTGTATTATTGTGGTAGCATTAGACAAACTTACTGACCGACCAATTTTTGACGTATTAAATGTACTTTTGTAACAAAATCTAATTGAAATAAATTATTTGTAGTGTATTGAGTTTCTCAGTAATGAAAAAGTAGGACATATAAAATGTTGTCAAATATTTATACGTGCAGTCCAGAAATTTATTTAGTGTAAACTAAGGAAAATGTATCAAGCTAGAAGCTACTTAAATATAAAACAAATGACAAAAGTTGTGAACTTATCACAATCAAAGTCAATCATCATCAATCAATCAAGTTCAACTAATCTGTAACACGACATCTGCTAGTTATATTATATACTAAGCCTCTTGCAGCTATGAAACAGTCAAGCTTTTAAGAAGAGGTAATAAATAGTTACCTCGTGTATATGTTGATTTTCTCACTGGAATCAACATTCGCAAGGTGGTTCCCGTTAAATTTTGTATAATAAGTGTTGTTTTGTCTGTATAATTTGAAGAATTCTTAGTCACGAAATTTAAATTAATATTAAAGATGTAAGTCTATAAGTCCCTTAATGTTGTGGAATAGTTAAACTTCTTAGTGTACGCAATCAATGCATTCAGCCGTTCATACTACTTATGACGATAATTTGAACCTCACGGGAATCAAAATGTTCAAGGTGTTTCCCAGTGACGTGGAATCATATCTATCATTATTATCAGCTTATTTAAAAACATTTTTCGTGATATTAAACATTCTGTATATTTAACTGTCTCTTTCTTTTTAGAGGTATCAGGTTTAAAAAAAATTAACTTAATGTAACCGTAATCATGATATTCGGCATTTTGATACTCGAATAGGAGTAATAACTATTGGGTTCGAATCATGAAATTTGGTGAATAGAATCAAGAAGCCATTAAGGAAATAATCTAACATTCAACAATGCCCTATATATGAGAGGAAAATTTATTTTTAAGAAGTGATAAAAATGGTACTCCAATTACATATTTATTCTGCATTGTATGAACTATAAACCTCAAAATTATAAATAATAATTTAAGTAGCAATTATAATATAATTAGAATAAGATATTTAACAATAAATTCATACTGGTAATATACATTACCTACTAGATCCTTAAACTTAATTATAAGGGACCACGATCTGTTATCATTGCTTTTACTTTATTGCCATTAATTTATGTAGGTTAAGTTTTACATTATATTTTCAAAAAAATATAAAATTAATGAGTCTTTGCATTTGTTTTTGTACAGTTACCACAGATCCCGAAAGTACAGACTAAATCAATTAATTATTATTTCTGTTATATTGCCATTAAGCCAAGTAAAATCAATCAAAAGGATCATTTCATAGAAATCTTTGAATTGGTGAAAATTTATGTACACGCGATTCTAGTTATGATTAATTATTGTATATCATTGAAAAGGATGATTAATTAACTTTCTGACTCATTTTATTTCCTACACACGACGAAATACAATAAAATATACATATATGTGTTACGACTGTCTTATGAAGTACATGAAAAAGCTCAATTATTATTTGAAGCTCCTCTCTGCCAGTCCATTAAAGGTTTTCCTTTTTTTGTATGTATGTTACATTTATAGTCAAAATAATTAAAAAATGAAAGTTCTATATCGTTTAGTGTTTATATTTTTGTATTCATATGCAAACGCTAAGTGCCCTTCTGCATTTAGAAAATCGGTAGGATATATCGTCGAGCATGCTGTTTGGCGAGGTTGGCATCAAGCCGTTATATTTTCTACAGAATCAGGTATTTATTAAGATTTAATGTTCGCTTTAAATTAATGTTTAGTGTAAAATATTTGCATGCTTCTTTGAATTTTTGTTTACCGAATAAGGTTGTACAATCCGAAAATCACAACACCTTTGTGACGATTTTCGTTTATTCTGGCAGAGAATACGATAACAGTAGGTATCTATTCAAGTTATAGAAAACTTACTTAGTAAAATGATTTTACTTATAGATTGTTATTGGATTATCTTGCGTTTGGTCAAGTGTCTAGGGGTCAATGGAATAGCTTCAGCTGTAAACGCAGGAGATGGGGAGAAAGCAAGAATGGAGACGTATTTGGGTATTGTGATTTTAACGCCGACTCAATATTCACCTAATACTACACATAAGTTTACCACTACACTTGATCAGGTATGATAGATTTTGGGATAATTCATTTCAGTTATTAATTAAAAAGAATAACTTTGTTTAGAGTACTCGCTACTCACCCTTGTAATTTTTTGGTTTCCGTACTTTATAACTTAAGAATCTTTATAAAATTATTTCATTGTCCGTCTGTCTTTCTATCAAAACCTTTTATTGGAGGTACCAATCATTACTATTCAATATTAATATTTGTAATTATTATGAAATACACAGGCCAGTGGCTCCGTAGAATTGTCCAAAATTAAACTTCTAAGTCCACGTAATGAAAAGATACAGCCATCATAGTTAAAGTTATAACTCACTAAGCAATGTGTTTCAGCACACGTTAAGGAAATAATCCAAAAAACATTGAATTATAAACAAATATTGAATTGCAATTGATAAACTGACTGCAATGGGGACAACAATTTTCCTATGGCTATATTAAGTTTGTCGAGTTCAGTGCTCACACTTGGCCTAATAATTATATATTTTAAAATGTTTATCTTTTTGTAGTTTCATTCATAGCATTGTAGTTTTCGTTATTTTCAAATGGAAGTCAAATCAATGTAGTTAATATATAACTATTGATTATTATATTTTTTTAAAGTTTAAACCGATATACATAAAGTATTTGTCAATTACAGATTGCTCTAAAATAAGTTCTAAATAACTTAAAGCTACATTAAATTAAAACGTTAAATGATGGTTTATATTATTATAGGATAAAGGAAATTATACTAATTAGAATTATTATTTTGATTAAATTTGTAGGTAAAATTAGTTTAACTAGATTAACAGATATTTCACTCGTAACCTAATATTTAAAATTATTTTAGATTTCAAAGTGGGATATGAATACAGCCTCCTACGATTGGTTGATTATGGCTCAATCTGTGATGGATCTAAAAATGATAAATGATGCATTAAATGCTACAGCTGGACGGTTCGACCAAAATATACTAGTAGCTCTGCCTGATATAAATCAGAAAAATAATGAGAATTTAGATCTTTGCGATCAAAACTTCATTTATAAGAAACATAATGCTGTTAAAAAGTACAGACCCAAACATAAAATCAATACAGAGTACAATACAACCTGTCGATATTCTTTTTACAACTGTAATAAAACAGAATATGAGTATAATTATTTTCGGAATTCATTGCGATTTAAAAATATTACACGACATCGAAGTTATAAGAACTTCGATAAGCTAATTCCACTTTGGCAGGCAGGAAAGCTAAGATATAATTTTTCTTGGAGTTTTCGGGCACAGAATGTGAGTCATTTTTCCTTAGATATAACACTAAGGAAAAACTTAAACAATGATCTTGCTATTCATATTTTACAGTTTTTTAAAATGCGCTTCAACTCCACTTTATTTTTATCATATTTAGGTAAGTATATTATGTAAATAAGAAATAAGTTACTAGTTTTTTTTTGGATTTGAACCTACAACCTATCGATCATGAATCCAACGACTGAACCACTGAGGTACTGACGTTTTTGACGATTCGTTGTGTCAGTGTTCATATACCTAACGTAATTAGTTTGGTTAATTAGAGTCATGTTGTTAAGGT
This sequence comes from Limenitis camilla, assembly GCA_905147385.1. Taxonomy (NCBI): domain Eukaryota; kingdom Metazoa; phylum Arthropoda; class Insecta; order Lepidoptera; family Nymphalidae; genus Limenitis; species Limenitis camilla. Next base: position 6,136,842 of record LR990234.1, on the reverse strand, counting down.
CGTGCTGCACGGTTATTTTTTAAAATTAATATGCTACACCATTTTATGCCTGCGATTCCACCAGAGAGGAGTGAGTATGTGTAGCAAGGTTTGAGTTTGTTGACACACTGATCGAGGCTAGGTAAATAATGCACATCCTAGCTTTTATCTGGTGGAAATGCAGCTTATTAAGGTAATGTTTTTTATTTTGTTTTATGAAGCAATCCTTACAACGAGAAAATATATATTTTTTAAATATTTTGGAGAATATAAAGTGTCTTTAAGATAATGTAAAACGTGTACACAGGAATTTGGACGGAGGATTGGTCAATGTCCTCGGTTGGTGCGCCATACCCTGTGGAAGCTCGTAACCTGATGGGCGACAAGTTTGTATTTGGCAGATGCAATTCGTCTACCGACGGCTCTTCCTTGTTAGACGACGATGGCCCTTCAGCTCCGGACTTGTTGGACGATGTTTTAGGCTTCCTTACTCTAAGATTGAATGCCACGTAATGTTAATAAACTTGTTATAAGTGATCCCAAAAGTTATTGTCATTTTAACCTTACTGCAGAGCCACGCGCTAGACTTTACAAAATGTTTAGGGGTTAGGTCATAGTCTACCACGCTGTGCTCTGGCCTTGTGCGGGTTGGCAGACTTCACACACCAACAGAGAACATTATGGAGAACACACAGGCGTGCAGGTTTCTTCACTATGTTTTTATTTACCGTTAAAGCATGAAATTTAATTTCAAAATTCAGAAAAGTCGTCGTTGCGTGTCTAGGATCGAACTTTGATCTCCCGAATAAGACACCAAAGTCCCAACTACTGACTGAGGTTTCTAAATGATATTCAGAAGAGTAATGCAAAGAGTTGCTATTATAATACATTTTATGGTAGTTATTGGACAAATGGTTGTTATAGGCTTGTGATCCACCTGATGGTATGTGGCCACTGTGATGGTATGTGGACATTGTGTCTTTTATTGTCGATGAGTTGCTGTTTTGAAGATAGAGATCTTATAAGTGTTTTTTTTCTAAATCAAAACTATTAATATGATGTTATATAGAGCTGAAACTCGATACTATGGCAAGCTTGGGTTCCGTACATATGAAGGTGTTTGGACGGGTCTATTGGGAGCTTTGATGGATCACTCCGTAGACATAGCGCTAGAGCCGGTGACTGCAATATCATCACGTCATAAGGACATGGACTTCATTTTTCCCATTGCCAAAACTATGTAAGCTTTTAATTAAGTGCAAAGAAGCAGTATAAAAATGTTTTGTCAGTAAACTGTTTTTAGAAGCTTTATGTCACATCCAACAGCGGTGTTTGTTTGTAATCAAGTCTTGCAAGCTAAATTTGATCTGGAAAGATTTTCATAGTAGCATAATATTAAATATTATTATGGTATGAAGTTGATGTGATGATGCATCTGTTATGATGCATGTCTGATTCGTCTAAACCAGTAATAAATACCAGTGCACAAGATAATTAACTTTTTTATTAATAACTTTTATTAAGCTTGTTTTTTTTAAATTAAAATAAAGCCTTGTTACATTGTATGCTAACACTTGTAAATCGTAAAACGACAGTGAACTGTAAGGTGCAATCACGTCATCAGTTCACGGCTTCACGCATAATAAGTAGGTAAATTAAAAAAACAAATTTAACTGTACCAGGATAATACTATCTTGATTGAAAAGTTAAATTACGTAAGCGATTTTTATTTTAAAATGGAAGTTTCTCGTCTCCTGAAGTTGTTATAGAAATAGAATTATCTTTTTAATATTATAGATGTGAAAGTTTTAAGTGTTCGGATGTTTGATACTAACCACGCAAAAAAGTCTAATCGGATTTTAATGAAATTTGGCACACACTTTGTAACCTGGATTAACATATAGGCTGCTTTTTATCCCGAAACAAATCAGAGTGCCTGTGGGATAATGATAAAATATGTTTACTGATGTTAGCATCAAAATATTAAATTAAAATGTTTTTTGATAAAATTATATTACTATTAGGTGGTAAATTACACCTGTGTGAAGCCAGTATTGCGTAATTTTCATAAATATTCTTCTATAAGCTTCATTATGTACTTTCATTTCAGGTGTAATATTTACATCCGTCATCAAGAAACGTCTGCAGTTCGAGATATATTTTTAGCGCCATTTAACCCACAACTTATAGCGTGTGTGATGTGTGTGGCGCTAATTGCATCAATTATCATTGTAATTATAAGCAGATTTAAATATAATGCCGGCTCTCGACACATGAGTTGTACAGAAGCTGTAATTTGGTCAATTGGTGTACTTTGTCAGCAAGGTATTTTTGATTTTAAAAGTATGTAAGTAAGATATTGTAATTAATTAAGAAGGTAACAAAAATTTAGGTAAGAAAAGGTAAAGGTAAAGGTAGGTTTGCTGTAACACTTGATCGTGTGGAGGTCGCGTAAATGTATAAGAAATCACGTATTGGAAACATAAGTTTTCATTTTAGGCAAACATTCATATATTGCACAGATTTTAAAATTGAATTATCAGAAACGACTCTCAACAATTTGCGCTATTAGTCATGATACTAAACAAAAATCACCAAACTTAGGGACTGTAATATTTACGTGATAAAATATGATTCATAGATTATAAAAAAAATTGTGAATTACGTCACATCTTAAAAAAACGTAATTTTATTTTGAATTGAACTATCTATATTGTAATTTTGATGTATTGGTAACTTTCAGGATTGTATATACAATCTATATTTATAAACACAAAAGCTACATTATTAGAATTGCACTTATATAATACATCTCTAAAATATGGCGTCTGGGCTTATCATTTCACCGACGACCGTTTTCGGGAGAATTTCAAAATAATCCATTAGATATTGAACCATGTTCAGTCATCTAGTAGTCTCCATAGATTGATTAGCAGTGACACCACACGCTTATTCGCTATAATAAAATTATAATATTTAAATGACGGAGTTTGATCTTTTGTGTTATTGTCTGTACTGTTTTGTAAAAGGTTCTTTTCTTCTGATTCTTTGCCCGCTGCCACCATTCGCACATTCTCCTTGGATTTAATTTATCTATTAATGCCAGATAAACCGCTTATTTTTATTACATTTTAATAGCCTGTGTTTAACTATGTGATGCAGATAGTATGAAATATAAAGTTAATAATATTGACCTTCTTGACCACAGTGCGGCAGCAAACATATAATATCCTCATAGATGCCAGTATGTTTGGAATAATAAAATATGCAGGTGTAGACATACATAATATAAACATATAGTTTCGATGTGTATTTTGTTCTTAAGGTATGATAACTCGATCGAGATCTCTTTCTGACCAGACATACTGTAAATACTTAGACATAACCATACTTTCAAGCAATGGCTATGATGAAGGTTACAAAATATCAGGTAAAGAGGTATGGTTCACCTGGAGTCATAGTATAAAACATAATGAACTCCCTGTAATAAATATTTATAAAAGCCAATTGTTCCTATCTATGACAACGTCCTCCGAAATTTCTGCTGCCTGGACTATATAACTTATAGCTACTAAATAATTTTCAGGTGGATCTTGGATGCCTCCTAATCCCGCAGCTAGTGTGCTGTTGATAATTTTCCTATTCTTTGCTTTGGTCACATATAATGCATATGCAGCATTCATAACTTCTGTGCTGTCAGTACGGGTTTCTAGTGTGGGTTCTTTGTCTGATGTGCTCCTGTCAAATAATCTAAAGATTGGTTATGTAAGAAATGGAGCTGATCAAATGTATTTAATGGTAAGAGAGTAATATGTGTATTTTATCTTTTGTAGTGATCTTTACCTAGGAAACTTTGATGAGTTTGTGAATGGAACCTGATGAAAGGAACGTTACATTTACTCAGTTCAGCTTGGAATTATACAAAGTATAAACAAATAATTATTAATTTTTTTTATAAAAATTAGTGTTATAAAAAGAACACGCGATAATCATACTATCCTCGTATGTATATATGTCCAACTTCGAATGTATAATTAATTCGGTGCATATTATTTTCAAACTCCAAAGCGAAAATTGATAAATATTTTAATAATAATCCTACTAATATTATAAACGCGAAAGTTTGTACGAATGTATGGATGTTTGTTACTCTTTCACGCAAAAACTACTAAATGGATTTTGATAAAACTTTACAATAATATAGCTTACACATCAGAATAACACGTAGGCTATAATTTATAATGATATAGTGTGAATTATTTAAAATATAGCGTGTGAAACCGCGGGACACAGCTAGTTTTAAATAAATGTTTAAGTTTTTGTTATGGTCAGATTATAGCCTCGATTTCTTTCTTTGATTACATTTTATCTCACATTAAGCTGTAATAGATATAGTGTTTGTATGATATCATAACGAAAATTGCTAATTTATTTTTAAACTTAAGAATAAAATTTCAGTAAATAATGGACACTCCAGAATTACATACACATTTTGAGAACTACTAATTATAATTTTAACTTAAGAATCAACAAGATTATTATGCTTTGTTTCACCTTTATTAATTTGAACATCAATAGAGTAGCATAATAATACACATGTTTTATTTATGTTAGAGTGTATTGAGCTACTGATAGTAGGTGCATGCCACGACATTATAAACAAATTCATGTGGTCTTTAATTAGTTTTAAGTTTAAGTATTTATTTTAGTACTTCCAATTTACATATTTTTATACTTTTGTTAAGCTTGAATTTGTTATTTAACATTCTTGATATATGTATTTTCAAATAGGCACTTAACCTTTAGTTTCACCTATGGACTGATATATATAAATTTTTCAATATTATACAAAGTAATAAACCTGCCGTAAATAAACGTTTAGTCATGATTTTGTTTGTCGTTTTTCATTTCCAGTAACACTGTATAGACGTATTTACTTTGATTATTTTGTCTATCCTTCTGTATACCTGTTTATCCGTAGCTCAGGCATGATTTTCACCTGTTTAATCAAATCGTTTCATCATTTAGGTGTTTTTTAGGATTCCGTACATTAAAAGGAAAAAAGGAACCCTTATAGGATTCGACTTCGTTGTCCGTCTGTCAAGACCCTTTTTCTCATAATCGCGTGGAGGTATCAAGTTGAAATTAATATAAAATACTCTAACTTGCGGTCCCTTGCGGATGGCAAAAATCAAACTTCTAAGTCCACGCACTGAAAAGATATGATCGTTAATGTGGTCACTCACATAATTAAAAGGAACTTCCCGATGACCTAGCGTCGTGAAATTTAGCATGAAGTAAGGTCTCATAGCACAAGTACAGGATAAAATTAGAAAACTTTAATTTTTTTCTACATCACTAAAAATTAACTTTTTTTGACTGTCACGCAATACTCTTTTCCTCAAAAAACGTGAAGATGTAAAGTTGAAATTTATATAAAATATTTCTATCTCTAGTTTCTCAATTATATAAAAAGATCAAACTTTTAAGTCAATTTAATGAAAAGATACAGGCGCGTTTATTTCATGTATTGCACTTTTGACTTTCGAGATAAATCGAAACTCCCAGGTTTCGTCGTTTGACCTAGGAACATGATTTTTTGCAAGAAGCAAGGTCTTATATCACTAGTATTGGGAAAAATCCGAAAAATGTCAATTTATTGTTACATCATGAAAAAAATGTTCTTTTATAGTAAATCGATGTTTTCGATTTTAGTAATATTCGAATATGTTATACAATATACCTTCCCTCGATACAGATACAAAACATTTTACTGTTTGAACACTATTTAACGAGTATAATTTTATGATATTGAAATTTAAAAACTTTACATAAATGTATTAAAAAAAAGAAATAATTTGTAATGCAAAAATGAATTTAAAAAGGTTATTTGGTTAAAATATAAATTCTATTAAATAATTAAATTTTTAATTTTTAGACTGGTCAATAAAGTTTTCCTCTTCCAATTATTCTAATTTTCAAAGGTTTCCAGCTTTACCTTTATCAGGGTTTAATTCTGTACCGAAGACGTGTATATGTATAACATATTCGAGGTTTAGTGAAATCGCAAACACCGACGTTTTTGTCGTCGTGTCGTGTGAAATGAATCTAAAGCCATATGGGTCGCGAATCTTAGCTACTGCTGTTAACGATATGACACAACTTGTAAAATATTTTAATTGACTCCAAAAATAGGAGGTTCTTTAAGTAACAATATATATTTTATTAATATATGTTCACCGACTTTAAAATTATTTAAGTGAAATTATTTTTTTTTGTTAAAAATGTTTTGTTATATTTTCTTATATTCATTTTGTAAGTAATTATAAATATATCAATTGAAACACGCATTACTAATGTCGGGAGTAAATGCCTCCCAATACTACTTTTGATAATATTTTAATCCGCACACGAAAATCAAAATAATTTAGCCGAGCGCGAGTTCCACACTCGCACTTGGCTAAATTATTTATACGTAATGTCATTTCAGAAAAAGGTGGAAGGTTACTCTATTAACTTATTTGTTTTTAGTCGACAAAAGACGTCCAACTAAACGCGTTTTACATCCGTGGTTATTCTGAAGCACAAAATTTGGTGTCAACAACTGAAGAGGGTCTAGTGCGTGCTGCAATGGAGGACTACGCCTTCTTCTCTGGTGAACGAGTGGCTCGTTCTATGTTGAGGTTTACTGTTTAACATTGTTTTACCTGAGTAAGAGGCGAGCTAATTTTCTATTGTATTGTTTACCGTGATTCTTTTTGATTTTTTTTTCCAAATAGTTCCACGATCTGCTCTCTGTTCCTAGAGTATTCAAGTAGATACTGTCAATATCAAGAAAATAACACTAAGTTTTTCAATTACTCTATGACAGATGACTTATGAATATTTCAGTAACCTTAATTAGTTTTCTCAAGGACGATCCTTTCATTGGTTTAACAATTTATCATCGTTATTTATTAATTCTTAAAACCAAAAGACAAGACTGTTATTGAAAATTGTTTGTCATATTTTAAATGAAAAAAAATATGGAACTAGTAACACATAAGCTATTGTATATTATGTTTTTAAGCCAATTCGTGGGCTTTTACATTATGTTAATGTAAAAGCCCATGAAATGGCCGCATATAAATGTAGGGATTCCACAAATAAAAAAATACTTTGTGGTTAAAGTTCTAAACAACGAAAACTAGTTTTTATAAATTAGTATTTATTTTATACTAGCTGACCCAACAGACATTGTCTTGTCATAACAATGAATATTGAATTCGAAATGGCTGTCAAAAGCTTACATTAGAAAAGTTAATAAGGTAGGTAGTTAAGTTTTCTTAAATTTTTTAAATTTCCGCGCAATATTTTTAATTTTTTCTTTCATAAGAACTTCTCCTAATAATAACAAACACAACAAAAAGAGAATTAGCGAAATCGGTTCAGCTGTTTGCGCGTGATGCCGTGACCAAGGGAAATAGGGATTCTATATGTAAGAATAGATAAGAACTAAAACAACATATCCCTTTTTCTATATTTACCTTTGCTTTAAGATAAAACCTATGAATTACCGAGTGGGTAAAAGGTGGTAGAAAAAATTTCAAATGAACGATGATCCCAGAATATTTAGACTATGTTAAATTAAAGTATAATTATTAAAGTATGAATAATCATAGATTTGTACCTAATATGAAACATAATATATGAAGATACATTTGACACATTTACTATGTCTAACCAGTGGTCAATAATTAACTTAAATTACTAAATATTCATATTTGTGACTTTAAGTATTAAACTTTGTTATTAGGGCTAGACGAAATATCGATAGATAAACAATAAAGACGAAATTTTTTGCAGGTCGCTGAGCCAAGCTCGTGGCCGTTGCGCCTTGCGCGAGCTTCCTGTGATGTCAACGCGTGCGCAACTTGCTTTCCCTCTAATAGCACGCTCTCCATATGGCAGATCAGTTCTTATTAGGTAAATTATATACATAAATTTATATATTAAGGAATGGCTGGTGTCATATATATAAATAAATCCAAATTCATCAAATTTATAGTTACTAACCATTATATATAATTGCTAAAATGTGCAGACATTATTATAAATTCACTTCAGCCAGATAAGGTTTAAAGTGATTGTATCTATGTCTATGTCTTCTTTATTGAGGTTCACGTGTGAGTTTACATGTTTACAGATAAAACAATTTTATTTATTTTTATTGTTTATATTAGCATGCTACAGTTGCGAAGTGGAGGGGTTTTAGCAAGATTGGAAGCTACTCTGGTTCCAGGAATGCCACAATGCTCGCCACCTTCCGACTTTGCATCCGCCCGCGCTGCTGATGTTAAGACAGCTTTGTCTGTTATAGTTACTGGTCTCCTGTCTTCTTTGATTATTGGTAACACTAAAGTACCTATATTAATGACAAAAAATAACAACAAAAATGACACGATCACAACATTTTCTAGGATTTTCGGTTTAACTTCTAAGCAAAAATATAAAAATGATTCCTGATATTTTATATAAAGGTTTGGTACGGGAGAATCAAATTCGGTCAATAATTTCCTCTCGAGTCAAAATTCGTATACTACATAAGGAATATATATTATGATTACTCGTGACCGTCAGCTGCGATTCCGTGGGCGAGCAGTGGCAGCCTCCCAAATATGTAGAGAAAATGATTTTTTCAGTAATTTTCTCCCGTTTGAAAATTTGACGGATTGTAGTTTACCTAGCATCTTGAAGGAAAAATAAAGTCAGCTGACCATAACGTGGTGGAATATACGTCAGCTGGCTGCTTTACCAGTAACACTTTAATATTTTATAGCAAAATCACAGTTAGTATTTAAGTAGCTTTTCACAAACAGGAGTTTCATGAGTTAATGAACGGAATTGAAGAATTGTGCATTTCACGAATTTTCGCTTATGAGGGACTTGGTCATGAAAATCTGTCACTGGCTCCCGTACCAGTATACCTTCGATGCGATAATTGTTCACTAAAATGGTTATGAAAAAGTAAGGTAATGCGCCAGACGATCTCGGTGTTATATTTTGTTATTATCTAAAGTTTATATGTGTTTGTAGACGAAAAGGTTTCATTTCATATGTTCTATATTTTTATATAACAAAACCCGCCTGAGGTACGTATAGCTGCACATTTTTAGTGTAGTAAGGATAATGTATAACGCGTCTATTTATAAACTGATTCTACATTTTAGTATTCTGAACATTCTTTTATGATTTGCGCAAATCATAAAAGAATGTTCAGAATATTAATTCTTTTTATTATACTTATTTTATTAACTATTATAATATCTATGTTTATAGGTATCGCAGAATATTCCTGGAAATATCGAGTTGACTTTAAAAGATATCTGTGGATTCGTCTTCGGAATCTATCTAACTTAATGTAAAGATTCACTTTTTCATGTTTTATATTTATAAGACATTAAAAATAAGTTTTTTTTATAATATAATTAGTACTTTACCTATTTAAAGTTCTCACAATATTTTAGTCACAAAGAATACAATAGTACGTATGTAGGTAATATTTGTTTCACGCTGTTAAAATGTAAATTTAGAATAATATACATGTATTTTTCGCGAAACTTCAAGGAGTTACATAAAATACAAATAACAAGAAAGCTTATAGTATATTTTTATTACAATATTTAATTCCTAAAACTGCTTTTGGTTATTTTATATTCGTTATTGTTATCTATTTGACAATCATAACGAATTTGTTCAAAACTTTAGCAAGGGCCCTTATTATTATTATTTTTTATCGCTCAGCGATTACAACATTCAGTATTGTAACTAGACTCATTACAGTTTTAAGAAATGATGTTCAGGTAGAATCTGGCTTCTTACAGCATCTTCTAAGCATGCTTGAATTGGACGTTTTGTTTTCGCGGATTCAGCTAAAGCTTTCTGTAAGGTGTTTGATTCTAAAGTGCGAAGATTTGTTGCTAAGCCGAGGGCGGCGAACACTCGTATGAAAGCTGTCGAGCAGCCGGATCCTGAAAAGTAAATATGTAATTTTTAATTGAATATTTCTAAAATTGATTTCATTCAAAATTGAACCATCCGCTTGGATAAGAAATGTGTCATATACCATTAAAAAAATCAGTATATACCAAGTAGTGAAATTGAGAAATATTATTTTTATAATTATAATTTTTAGCGTAAATGACAACATCGTGCAGAAATACCGGGTTACACAAAAGTAAACATCACATATAATATATCCAGATAATATATACAGACCGTAAAAAATATATCTATAACCAATATCGAACCCGTGACTAGTCGGTATTTGTTTTGTTTATTTCATTGTTCAATACTGTCAAAAATTATATTAAGTTTGAGGTTGTATTTTAATAAGCAGGCAACATTAAACGCATTAACTACATTAAGCTTTTCTTGATGTAGTTTATTTTTAGGGTAATTACCATAAGTGCCATATTCGCCAGACTTGTAATCATGAGGATAAATGTAGTGATATTCGGGCCAAAATGTCCTGTTTAGTATAAAAACTGTATTTGTGTCAGGTGGGTACCTGCAAAGTTTTACGTATATAAATACCGATACAAAGCATGAAATAACATTATGATAATAAAAATATAATTATTTATACTCACTTTTCTCCTTCGTTTAGGCCCCAAACGCATACAGCGCTCTCTATCAGCCACGCGGCGTGTAAAACTAACGCATAACGTAAGAACCCGATCACGAATATTGCACCTAAAACTGACTCGTTCCAATACTCCAAAGGGGCATTAAGTGGTAAAAGAACAAACAATACGCCGTAGAGAATCCAATAGAATCTGCAAAATATACTTTTTTATTAGGCCATTCATACGAGTATTCTATACTCTATCCTATTCAACTTGGCGTGAGACAAAAGGTAAAACAAAGAAATCAATGGTGGTTTTAACACGACAACAACAAATAATAGACTAATATTATGCGTATATCTCTTGAGTATTACCCCTACCCCTAGTAGGGTTAAAGTATGAAATTGCCGTTTTATTGTAATAGTTACTTCGAATTGACATAGAACCTTCATGGTTTCGATTCGATTATCGACTTTCAGTGGTTTTTTTTATTCAGCTTAGACAAGAAAGATGGATACCTTGAAAATTCGAGTGTTTTTAAATACGAGACGCGGAACTAACGCAGCAGAAACAGCTCGAAATATCGATGTTGCGTTTGGAGAGAGGGACTGCTAATGAACGCACCGTGCGATTTTGGTTTAAACGCTTTCGTTTGATTTGAAGAACGAACCAGTATGAAGAAGAAGAAGATGAAGAAAGTAGAATGAGTGGAAAACCGCCTACACAGATGAACAATGAATTGAAAGGGATGGTGGGAGCCGATCCGAGCCAAATTACCCTGGATTTAGCGGCATGGTTTAACGTAAACTTACTAACAATTTGGATTTGGATAATATTGTTGCATTTGCTTCAAATAAATAAAATAAAAAAAAAATGAAAAATGGGTGCCTCATGAATTGACTGATCTGCAGAAAGAAACGCGTGTAGAAACTTGTGTTGGTTCGTTGAATCGATACAGAAATGAAGGAATATTGGATCGAATTGTTACATGTGATAAAAAGTAGATTCTTTACGATAACTATGAGCGAAAAATGCAATGGCTGACCCCAGGTCAAACGCCGCAACAGTGTCCTAAAGGAAAGCTTACTAATAAAAAGGCAATGGTAACTGTTTGGTGGTCTCAGCATGGTGTTATTCACTATAGCTTTTTTCGATCTGGTCAAGCAATAACGGCAGATGTCTACTATGCCGAACTCCGAACAATGATAGCAAAACTAGTAGTGAAACAGCTCCGACTCATGAATCGATCTTCACCATTATTGCTACTTGATAACGCGAGACAGTTTTAACTCTACAGGAACTGCAACTAGAAACCATTAGTCACCCTCCGTATCTGCCAGACCTTGCTCCAACAGACTACCATTTATTTCGACAATTTTCTATGTGATAAAAAGATTTTTCTCAGGAGAAAGTACAAAATGTTTTCACACAGTTTGTCGATCTAGATCACCAGAGTTCTATCGCAAAGGCATAAATGACCTTCCTATTAGATGGCAGCAATGTATAGATAATAATGTTAATTATTTTTATTAAATAAATTAATGGTAAATTAAAAAAAACTAATTTCAACTTTTCCGGGCAAATCGGCAATTTCATACTTTAACCCCTAATAAAACATCAAACTTTGACAATTTAGGTTTTTTTTTAATGTAGATTGAAATACTAAATAATAAAAGCATATTAAACGAGCAATATTTAGGCGACATTTTAGACGTGCTCTCGTGGAAGCGGTTGCGAACTAACTAAAATGAAACTGGATTTTCTTTTGCGTTTTGGACCTTTTTTACCTCAGACATCATTACTGAAGCCGATGTTTGTAAACTAATAACTCAAGTCTCCAAGAGCTTTGGAGAGTTTAGATAAATGGTAAAATTATACATTCTACAACTACGATTCGACGATTCATTGCGACAATTACTTAACTCAACAGTTCTTTTAGTGATAGTAAAATCCATAAGTAATATAAAATATCCTTGTAAAAAAAGACATTTGGTGATCTGTGCTCATAAAGAATATTTTTATGATTTGTTTATATTTTGTATCATGACAAGCTTAATTGATGTGATGTATTATAGTCTTCACGAATAAAAAAAAGTTTTTGTTAAAAGTAATAAAGCAAATGTCGAAAGACTTCGTCTTGACTCTCTTTCATCTAGGTCGTATTGATCTACAACATGTTAATAAGTATCTGAATAAAATCAATGTTCGTACTCAAAGTGTAAGAAAACTCAATGTTACACACACATAAAAAAGATCCGTTAGCGAGGGTCTGCTCTAAAACAAAATAATATTACGGGAATAAAAATGACTCATTTCTTTTATTCTCTGGAAAGTAAATATAAAGTACCTAATATAAAATATAGCAAGTCCTAAGCCTATTCTTCTCCTCGAGATAAACCCTAGAACTACTGAACGGATTTAAACGCGCTTTTCACTATTAGATTGAGTAATTCATTAGGACGCTTTAAGTGTATAATTTGTGTAAATTTGACACAGAACATTATGGAGATCTCTCAGGAGTGCAGCTAGCCTCACAGCGGTGCGTGCGCGGAATCGAACACTGGTTTTGATTTCATTTTGAAAAGTCAACAAAATAATTTTAAATAATAAAATCTGGTATTTGATCGTGTTAAAACTTTACCTCTTTTGGAACATAACCACAGAATCATTTTCAATATCCGTCATATCTATAGAATTTTTCAAAGCTTCTTGATATTGGCTAATTTTCCTAAGCCGCGTTATAAAATGCGCGTAGAGAAATCCTTTTCTTGAGTTCAACGGATCTGTATCAGTCTTATAGTGTGCGTGATGTAGTCTATGAAACTGGACCCAGTCATATATTGAACCCTGTAATATATATTTATTAAGATGGGTAATGTAAGTGGGTAAGTAGGGCCACTCGATGATATGTAGAGCCTAAACATTAGCCACATTTAGTGGGCAATATCGTAATTTGATCTTTTTTATTCTCTCTAACTATAACTTTTTGAAAATTAACTAACCTACGTACGACACTTAGAAAGTTTTGAGAAACTAAAAAACTAACTTCTTCTTCTTTGAGTATTTATTTTGCAATTCCTACTTCTTCGATTTGATGTTTATCAGTTGTACAACATTCAAGAACGTAAAAATGCTACTCATATCAATCCTATCAACGTCATAGATACCAGTATGCCACTCAAATTATTAGTGTTGCCAACATCATTAGTTAAATTAATGTGTTTAATTAATATAATTTATGTTATAAATAAAAAAGTTATGTACAAGAATTCAAAAGAATAGTTATGAAAATTACGAGCATCTTTTCATAAGTATTCTTATCAAGAATTTCATTTTATATTTTATTGTTCATTTTGTATTTTATTTTTTATGTAATTACAAGGGGCCAGTGCCTTAAACATAAAAACTTTTTTTCCTAAAACTTTCTGAGTAGCCTGGTATATTATGTACCAAATAGTTCTAAATGCTGCAAATAAGACTTGTATTCTAATAAAGTTTACTTACAACGAAAAATCTTCTCTTCACGTTTCATTTAATTATTAATCGTATCAATTATTTGATCAAATTTGATATAGGTTAGGGATAATATTTAAAAAATAACCTTACATGTCCAACCATCGTTTGGAATAGCATGAGTACTATGCGCAGTTCTGTGCTGGCTTCATATGTACGATGAGCCCATAGTCTATGTGCCCCAGTTGTCACACCCAATATAGCAACCGATGTCAATACAACCACTGAAATTAATATAAAAATGAGTTATTATTGTAGGAGATAAGAAAAACAACCTACCCCTGGTACTTCACTAACCTTTCAAGTAGTCTACGTAACTTACAATAATACCAGTTTTTGTTATCGCTCTATTATTTTTTTCCACAGACAACATTTATTTGATATATAATATACGATAATATAAACTAATATAAACTATTACACAAAAGTTGAACTCAGTAGTATTTTTGCGAATGTTTTCATTATGTGAAAATTGACTGTCATTATAGTAAAGTATGACTACAATCACAACTATCCTTGTAGTACACGATGATTGATGTGATCATGTCAAGGAGTTCCTAATACCTTCTGCTGGACTACAAGCCCCAGGAACTACTCGTCTCACAGTCTAAAATGTATTATATTATATTGCTTATAAATAGCTAATATGGAGCAATACTTACAAAAGATGGCAGTCAACAGTTTAGCTTCAAAGAATAAGATCCAGATGCCGTATAAGGAGAGTAGATGTATGTGTATGAAGAACAGTACAGCTGGCCAATCAGCCTCTCTGGATTTGCTTAACTTTGACACGTCCACTGAAGGAGGCTCTGTCATGGTTTCTGACATTCTGGTGACACTTGAATAAATAATTAATAAAATATAATTAATTTTCTAAGTAGGAAAGAAGTAAAAGATTAAGAGTATTAAGAATGTTTTTATATAGTACTTAAGACAGAAATGTTTATATTATTTTGCCCAAATTATGTATTTATTATTTCGAAAATTTGCAAATAATGTAATAACTGGTTTACGAATCGCGTAATATCTATGCGACAAAAACATAAACAGCGTGGCTGTTTTTATAAAAGTTATTAAATATAGTGCTTGGGTAAAAAATGAGTCTTTTTTTATAGTTGGTACGTAATCAACTACGCTTATATGACCTATATGGGGAAATAATTTTGCCATGGTTTTATATTTCCAACCCAAGTATCGCATTCTGCACATGTAACATGTATTGTTTATGTATTGGAAATGCACTTACTAACAATTATGACCTAAATTTGTTCAACCGTTACGGCATCATTGAAAAACTTGGTTTTTTCGCATTTATCATTGTCTGTGCAGGTTGTCTGTATCGTTAGCTTAATAATTTAATATTTACATTTTCTTACATATACTTAGTTAAATGTTATATTATTATGGTATTTACATTTAAATATTCTAATAATTGTTATTACTCACGAGTGTACTTTTTGTAATATGAGTCTATTCACATAACACACACATAACTTTATAAAAATGGCAACATGTGTTAAATTTTAATAATATATAGCTAAAATATTGTTGTATAAAGGCAAGCACGCGTGTGAATACATCCACGTTTAATACTGCACTACGCAGTTATATTAAAATCGATTGACTTGATATTATGCTATTATACAATCAATTTGAGTTTTGTGTCTAGTCTCGGGTAGATGATCTTGAGTAGATATTTTCATTACATTAATTCAAATACTATAAATGCCAAAGCGTGTTTGTTATTAGCAGATAAAACAACAATAAACCTAGTGTAGAACTAAAATACATAGGTATAACAATATATCTCGATGTCCGGTCTCGGAGTTAAAAATCTTATAGATTTGTAAAGTGCCAGCATAACAGTCTTTATTTTTTTCTTTGACAGGCATTGCAAATGGACGGTTGAAAGTTATGATTAATTTTCTTTATTATTATCCGAAGTAAATCAAGAAATAGGAAACATGGCGCTGGCGTCGCGATCAATCGATAGTCGCTTACTCGCTTGAGGCCGCCAAAAATCCCCGAATATAAAAATCGCGACGGAAGTGACAATCAATCCCCTCCATCACCATCCCACTCGAATTATAGCCCGACACGGCCCCCACCACTATCCTACCCCAACTATACCCCGACATATACTATAATCAAATTGTCGGAATAGATTGTTTAGTATCCATAGATACTAAACTTATAAATTACAGGACGTCCTTTTGTAACTTTGAAAAAAGATTTGATATAAATATATAAAATAACTTAATTAAATATGCATTCAAGTTTCATGTGGTCATTTTTGTCAAAGGTATAATTTCATTGATTTTAATACAATGGGAATAATTAATTTGACCTTTGGGTTGGAAATACAATAAGGCAGGTGACGAATGTTCCAGTAATGTATAAAAATGTTGTAAATGAAGTTTCGCTATTAAACATTGTTTTGCAATATAAAAATTCTCCGGCGAGTTGAGTTATACTCAATCGATCTTTAAAAAATGTGAAATCCCTAGTCAAGAGGTCTAGATAATCACATATGTACTAAGTAAAACGCAACCTTCGATTAAGACAAAAAAATATTTGTCATTTTCGCGTAAACATTGTTTTTCTTACACATGTATAAGTTTTTTATGGCAGTTAAAGGTCAAACCTGCAGACGATCCACCTGATGGTAAATTGCCACCTCGTAGAAAGAGTGAGGAAAGGAAGTGAAGAGAAAGAAAACGAAAGAAAAAAAGGAAAAGAAAGAGAAGAAAGGGGGAGAGAAGAATGTTACGGTTTCAGTTACAGCGGATTCAGAACGAGAACCCAGAGTTCAATGAGAGGAGGAGGATAAGTCTGGCCCACATGCGGCTCGACCGGAGAGCGTCAATGGCACTTGGCGGTGGTTGCAAGCCAGTCGGGGAATAGATCCACTACCACCAAGGGTCACACAAAAAGGGTACTTCCCGATGACCTGGTTCTTATCACGAAATTTAGCATATAGCAAGGTCTCATAGCAAAAGTAAAGAAAGAAATCTAAATACTGTTTTGTCGTTAAATTCAATAATACTGTATACATATTTTATAAGTTACTGTATATTCGCATACGAATTGTAATACATTAGGTACCGATAATTTACCTAGAATCATGATATTTGGCAATTAGTAGTGTGTGTGTAATCAGCATACGTTACGGATATAATTCAAGATCATAGAATTAAATAAAAGATATTTAATTGCAATTTTAACAATACTCACTCACTGCGACCTACGGTCAAGTAAAATTTGTCCCTTAATTAAAATTGTACGTAACCTTTAGCGAGAGTTCTACTCTCGTACTTGGTATATTTTAGTAGGATGCTTTACAAACCGCGCATTATTTCAGAATTATGTTGCTTTTGTTGCTTTCAGATTTATTAACCAAAAAATCTGGATCATAATCTGGAGGAAATCCGTCGCTTTTTATCGTGAATTTACAAAAATAAAACACACATTCGCATTAAATACAAAATGAATTAATGTTCGTTAGTCTCGCCATAACTCGAGTAAGGCAAGGAAAGTTTGGATAATTTTGGTTTTGAAATACTAAGTGAGAAAGTTTAAATGGTGAAAAATGCTAAAACGATATTGATAACACTTTAATTCGTAATCTAATACTCCGCAGCAAAGAGACAACATAGTAAGTAGTTATAGATGTGGTTTGTAAGTGTAATAATATTATATGAAATATAAAAATGACAAAATTGAATTACCTTTAAATTGAGCGCGATCACGATCACATGCGTACGGCGCGGGCGCAGCGCGACAGTGACTAGCACAAAGACGGCTGCGTCAGTTCCGCTGAATATTCGTTATTACTTATTACAAAGCTATAAAATACAATGTCACCTTTATAATTGACGACTACCTGAAGGTGTTTAATTAAGTAAAATATCTAACCTACGTGTACCTAAACAAAAACATTCATACATTTAATATTCAAGCGCTTTATTAAATATAACATTTCAAACAAATGAAAATTCATTCAATTTTCAATTCATTTTCTTCTTTCAAGTCATTCATTCAAAACATCTAGACCACCTTTGGTTCTTTAGGAGTTACGATACATTACGATAGACAGACACACACCTATACCTATTAAATTTATTATGCAACGTTATCTCGATCAGATTGGCTTAAAATCTATATTAAATTCGATCCAGTATTTTGCAAGCTATAGTGTCACAGACAAACTTACGGATTCATATGTCAAACATATAACACTACATCACGTCGATCACATCGTCTTCCATGTAGAAAAAACCGCATCAAAAGCGGTCCACTTGTTTAGGAGCTACGATGTCACAGACACACAGATATACTTGTGAAACTTATGACACAAAACGGTTTGTAGATCACATCGGCTTTCAAATAGAAAAAAACCTCATCAAGTCGTTGGAGAGCAAAAATACTATAGCATCATTATCTCGATCAGATTAGCAGCAAAATTCGCATCAAAACTAGCCTACTCGTTTACGAGCTATGATGTCTTTGATCAACTTGCCCTTAAAATCACTTATATACGAAATGAACTTTAAAAAAGATGATAACCTCATTTTTTAGATTTTTTAAATCGGTAGAAAAATTAAATTATTGTATACACATATAAGGCAAACAGATTACTCGATGCATCTAAGTATTTAATTTCTATACTTGAACACTCCTAGTTTATAATCGCAGTAATCATTAAAATCCTTAACAAGATAAACAAAATGAAAACTAAAGGAGTAACGTTAATAATTATACTGATAACTTTGTAATTAGCTCAATATGTTGCCACCCGGCGACGACCTCTGTTCTTCTGTTTTTGTGTCCTGTTGGTTTTCGATTAGAAACTAACAAACAACAAACGTGACAAACGAACGCGAAGTTAAGGAGAGTAAGCGTTTTGGCATAGAGCACTGAGACCAAACGCGTGGGCCGATTTTTTAAGAAATATACGCCATATTGTGAAAAATGAAAAAAAAAATCGACGAATTATATCATAACCATTATAGCATATGTAGTACCTACATCATCATCACAAGTCATTAATAGCTCACTGCTGAGCCGGGTTTCAGAAAGAGGGAGGGGTTAGGCCATAGTCCGCCACGCTGGCCCAGGGGGCTTAGCAAATTTGCAATCGCCTTGAAGCTACTCTATATTTATAGTTGTAATTGCTTTATCATTCATATATTCAAATTGACAGCAAATGTATCTTACGCCTGACAATTGAAATCGCCGCAATTATCAATATCGCCGTGTTAGAGACTGTCAAAAAAGTCAGTTGTATGAAACAACAACAACTAAGCATTGTATGAAAACACTTAACATTGTCTCTTTGAATTCGTTTGCCTAAATTAAGAAATTCAAAATTTGCAGTCAATTTTCGTTTTTCCATTGTAAGTCACGTGACCTTTTCTTTACCTTACGTCAATCCCATACATTTTTAAATTTTTCGACATTTTGCTAAAGCAATGCATGGCAGACTTCACACACCTTTGAGAACTTTTAGGGAACTCTCAGGAGTGCAGGTTTCCTCACGATGTTTTCCTTCACCGTTAAAGCAAGTGATATTTAATTGCTTAAAACATACATAACTCATAAAAGTCAGAGAGAGACACCGACGCCTTAACCACTGGGCTAATAGTACTTACAGCGCCACCAAACGTATTGGAATACACAGGCTTTTATGAGATTTAATCCAACAGTAGAATAAAAAAACGTATTCGTATTTTTATATAATTCATAGAAATAAATAAAATTGACGTGTCTGTTTGTAATATTAAAATATCTGTTTCGAAGTCGCACTAGGCCGGCTAGTGAATAATAAAGTTAGAGTCCTTGAGATTTTCCTGTTATAAGTAATTTTCTGTCTGATTTGCTTTAGATTTTCAGTAAACTTTAGGACGTAGGTAAATTGAAGTAAAATACAGATTGTATTTTTTTGTTTTATTATGTTTATATACAATTAATTATAACAAAACATTTATTAAAAATCCAAGTCTATTTTTCTTACTCCATATTAAAAAAAATAAAACTCACAATCTTCCTTTCGATAATTATTAATTATTATGTATACATATAGAGTTATCCCTATGGCTGAGCCAAATTATATGAAATAAATTATACATATACATTTTTTTTATAATTTATTATAACCATATATTAATAACAAGTTATCTAATCACTAACAAACATCACAAAGAGTAAAAAAAACGAGTACATACCATAAAACGAGCTGGCCTAAAAATAATGCAGAATGTTTTATTTCAATCACCTTTCCACACTCAAGTGTCAAAAAGATCACTAACTAAATGTATAGTTTTTTTTAGGAAAATTAAAATTATTGTTCATTGAGCGACAGAATCTAATAATAAATAATATTTGTCATATACCTTCAAATAACAACATGGGACATAAATAGTACGATTATTGTTCGAGGGCTACCCCATTGACATGGGAGAATACAAGGTATCTCAGACCATACATTAATAACAAAACAAGGTTCAGGCACAAAATCATCCGGGTGTAAAAACACCAAAAGAATAATTTAGGAAATTATATTAAATGCTTAATAAAAATGAAAACTCTAAAAAAAACATTTTCCGTTACTTTTAGATTGAAAACGTTGTGCGTCTAAATGTTGTTAAATGTTTCTAGCTCTATATCGTTTTTTGTTCTTTTTATTTTTCAATTTGGAATAGTTAAATAAACCATTCTTATAAAAGTTTTTAAAATTATTGCATTTATAGTAATTTAAAGACGATACCAAAAAATAACCGATTAACGTATTTATACAGCTAAAATGGTCAACTGAGCAGAATTATTCTTTTTTGTAATTTACTGCTTAATTAGTGCTACAAGATTATATTTTACACTAATAATATTTGGAAAAACTAAAAAAATGCTTACTTACTTAAGAAATTAAAAGTGATGAGTGATTTTGCCCAATTGACCAGTTACAGGCGGACAAGATAATAAAAATTTCGCCCGCGGGGCTTGACGTAGTGGACCAATTTTGTTCATTTTTATTTTTAAATTAGTGTTATAGTTTGAATTAGGAAGATGGCAAAAAAATTAAAATCCTGGAAATTATTTGAGTTCGGGAAAATCAAAC
This sequence comes from Limenitis camilla, assembly GCA_905147385.1. Lineage (NCBI taxonomy): Eukaryota > Metazoa > Arthropoda > Insecta > Lepidoptera > Nymphalidae > Limenitis > Limenitis camilla. The sequence goes on along the minus strand of LR990234.1, from coordinate 6,115,629 downwards.
ATCCGATTTCTAAGACGTTTTTAAAGCAACATTGACGATGCGCGACGAAATTACTCTATATCGTATTATTTTTTATTAATATATTATATCTCACTGCCTAAATGTTCATGTTTATGGTATCTTTTCTTTGACTCCCTCCTTCTTACCGCGCAGACTATTCATTTTCTGTCATATACGCTTCATCTATAGTAATATTGTAAAGAGGAAAGATTTGTATTTTTGTATGTAACGATTTAACGAATAAACTTGAAACCTACTGGACCGATTTCAAAAACTCTTTTGCTGTTAGAAAGCTACATTAGCACTAAGTAACATAGGCTATATTTATTACTAGAAAAAATTGGAGATCCTTATAAATTGTTACTAAAACCAACCCAAGGTGCAAAAGAATTAGCCATAAAATGCGTCTTATGGTATGCGCTGCGAAAAGTATTGACGATAGAACAAAAAAATGTTCTACAATATTATAGAACGTATCAATATATACAAAAAAACTCCGTCCGATCATATGTCCAACTATTGTAGTTATGTCACTATAACTACTTTTTTACATTTTAAAAGTTGATTAAAATGCCTATCAAAATCAGACCATGTTATCCATACCTTTGTATTAATTCTTATCTAAATAAATTATTTCGTATTCAAGACTGTTTCAATACCTGTTGATTACTTTTTTGAATTACGAAATTAAAAATTTCAATATAAACAAAAAATACACGCCGACGGGCCGGTGTTGCGCGCCACGCACACGGTGAGAGAGAGAGGCAGTGAAATGCAGGTGAGCCAAAATGTTTAAAAAAATTATCCACCTGTGCGAAGCCGGGACTTTATAGACGTAGTCGATTATTTCTGGAAATTATAATTTATTTTAAAAATCTAGACTTACATTATATAATATTACACAACTTTTAATACGTACACATACCCTGTGATACATTGTCATTTAACCATATCACATAAAAATAATCTTAATACTAGATTAATATAATACAGAGGTAAAATTGGCAAGTTTGTTTGTTTTAATATATCCCATTATTGATGGAAAGTTACTATATCTGAGACATAGTTTATATTAAAGGTAGAGTATAAAAAAAAATGCAAAAATAAGTACTTTTTAGAAACTTAGAAAAAGGTATAGCACACATTTATTTTCAATCAATAGAAATATCTTCTATGAATATTTTATCAATTCTTTAGACGTCCTTTCAAGATTCTATTATTTTATTACAAAATAATTATGGGAATCTCAAAAATATAGATTCATATTAAGAATATTTAAATAATTATGTTAATGTTAACATTTATAAATTCATCGGTTATTTTCACGATTCTGTAGATTTAAATCTGGTGTGGGGTGAGTACAGGAATTGTATATTTCAACGGGCTCTTTCACTGTTCTTTTACATTTTTCACAAATTCTCCACACTCTGGAGGGAGGTAAGCATATTGACTTCATTCTTTCCTTTTCTTTTTGAGTAGATCCTATAAATAACAAAATTAATAGGTTAAATAAACAGCGCAATGTATGTTTTGCTGACTCACTGTATAAATTTATTCTTTATTCGTGGGTTTCCTTTAGTTGATAGGTATATGTAAGCACTACAGAAAGATTTTTGGAAATTTAACTTAAAAGGGGCTGAAATTTCGTATAAACTTACGTCATTTTCTAATTACGGTTCTATGTCGTCATGCTAACAGTTACCATGGAAACCACAGCACTTGATAGAGCCTATTTAAAATACTTTCAGTAGACAATAGGGATTTTAAACCATAAAATATGATCAGTTTGTTTTACCTGATTGTGACCCGCTAGGTGTGATGTTCCTCGTGATGGGAACGGTGGTGTAAGAACAACGGGGTTTCACGATCCGGTTCTTATTACGGCAACAGCATTGTGCCATAGTGTTCTAAACAATAAAACACATGTTAATTTATTAAGTAATCGTGCATGTTCATCGAAAATGTTCTTTTTTGCTTACGAATAAAAACAATGATATTAAGAATCTTAAAATCTGTACAACATTAATTATAACACTAAAAACTCAGTAGGTACACTAAAAACTCAGTAGGTACTTAACTAAGTTAAGTCGTTACATCAAAAGGTTAATTTTTGCTATCAAATCAGTATCTATTGTAAAGATATCATGTTTGATATTATGTCCAATATAAAATAATTTTTAATTTTGACTTTATATAATTATTATGTTTAATATCATGTATGTTTATGAAATAATTAAACAAGATATAAATTATTATCTTACGATATAATATTTATGTTAGCAAATTGCAAAACACAAATTAGTTTTCATCGCACCTACGAATATAAATTTATCATAATTATATAGCCGTCAACGGCATAAAAGACGTGACCACCCTCCATAGTTGCCCTACGAACTCTTTTGGTTTCGTTTAGAGGAAATTATAATAAGTACTTTTTAAAATGATTTCGAAAAACTGGAGTGTCCGTCTTCTTAAGTTAAAAAATAAATGAGCAATTCTCTTTATGATGATATGTTATTCCGTTCGTAGGCCAATTTAAACATTGTCCTTTGATGTCTATATGCGCTTTTTGAGTGTGTGGTTGGTGATCTATAGTAATTGTGAATGCTTCTGCTTCTATTTATCTATTCATTCTAATAGTTATATTTTTAACCGTTTTGGAATAAGTTATCAAGCTAAACTATGAAGCAAATAATTAAGTTTAAAGGTGACTTTTACAAGGATCTTCTTATCTTAAGGATTAAAATATGTATAAGGAAAATCATACAACATAAAAAAATACATTACTAGCTATACCACTTTTTTACATGGGGCCAACACCCTATTATTCTACTTTATGTTACTTTTTATCCTATTTTTTTGCTGCGGATTCATTAAATTAGTACTGTAACATGTAAAAAATAACAAAAAAATACCTTAAAAGCATCTCTAAACTTGTTAGACATAATGTGGTAGAAAACTGGGTTAATACAGGTTGACAAATAGTAGAAGACTCCAGAGAGATAGGTCATGAAGTAGTAGACAGAAAGTAATATCGGAGACTTGGCGAGGTGGTTCTCTGAAGTTCCATAAATAGCTACCAACCGCTGAGCATGGAACGGAGCCCAGCATACGAAGAACGCTACTACAACAGCAACTGTAAAGAGAATAATTCAAAATTAAAAAATATATAAATAAATACAACCTTTTACTCATTACGGTAACACAATGCATTAGACTGAGTTTGACTGTTCTACTATTTACAACCAGGCAGTTCCAGTCTCTACATCCGTATGCCATAATAAAATAAACTGTTGCCCCATATTGGGCCGCCATATTAGGTTTATGGTGAAGTCGTCGTTTCATTTGTTACTTATGTATGAAAATGTTTAAAAAAAACTAGTCTCGCTTAAGAATCACTAGTCCAGGGTGGCTCTCCAGATTGGATTTGAAGTAAAGTAGATTATTAGAGTTTTAATACAAACATCATGGGCGTGTATAAAAAGTAACTAGTTCGCCATCTTGGGCCGTCCGCCATAACCAACTTACCATTAATTATTAGTAAGCAACATTTCTTATGCTGTAGTTCCTATAGATTTATTTTAAGATTATTTCGATTGCTCGACATCAAATAACTCCCCTATCTTGGTAGAATTGAGGCAGGCCGACAAATCATTTCATAAAGTTAACTTTGTTTAAAATATGTAAGTGTAAGCCTTTCCTTTTAGGATCCGGTGATTTATTTTAATACTAATGTAAATATTCACCTCCACTGCACGATCTCGTTACCTATATAAAACTTACTCACCTAACATTTTGACCACTCTCTTTGTCGATTGAGTGCTATTTTTTCTTTGTATTTTCTGAATTACTCTTGAATTTTTCTTCAGATCTTTTCCTTCTTGTTGTTGTTGACTTAAATTAGACTTATTTAATCTTAACCCTATGAGGGAATATAATACAGTTATCAAAATCATTGGTGCAAAAAAGAAAAAGAATGTTGATATTTCAAAGGAATGTTTAATAATAACTCTGGTTTGTAAGCACATTGTAACACCTTTATGTATTCGTATACCAAATTGAAGTGCTTGGGGTAAAGCTAATCCAAATGATGCTATCCATAGTATTATGACATGTTTTATCGCCCGCGATAACTTCGACATTTTGTGGGAAACAAACGGATGACAAATTGCCAAGTATCTCTCTATAGTAAATAAGGTGATTGTTAAAACGCTAGCATTTGTCGATGTTTCGGCTGCCAAGCCACGAATAACGCAAAAGATTTGTCCAAAAATATACGGCCATTTGGACCATATGGAGTAAATTTCTTGCGGCATGCCACTAACTAGCAGCAGGAGGTCGGATATTGCTAAACTAAATAAATAGTAATTTGTAGCCGTGTGCATGTTCTTATTGCGAATAATTACTAGACATGTACAAAAATTGCCGAACAATCCTGTTAAAAAAATAAGGGCGTAAATAATTGTGATCGGAATTACTATGTATAGGGAGTCGCGTTGAGGGCCAAATATGAGTGTAGGGTCTACAGCCTTTGACACGTTTAGGATTGTGATACTTTCATTTATGTTACTCATGGTTATAAAGAAATCTGTACAGTATTACATGTTGGGTCTAGCTTTTCATTTCTTTAAAATTTATCTTCCTCATCCTGAAACAATAAAATAATAATATATTATAAATACATGTGAGAAGGTACGTAGATTTTACGTAAATAAGGAAGTATGATTTGCATGAATACATCGATGCAATGTTGATATACGTATGTGGACAACAGTAAGGCTCTAAATTCATAGTTTGTACGGAACTTTCGGTGCGTTAAACCAACTCACACTTGGCCGATTTTTTTGATAAATGTACCTACTATTATTAATATTTACTTTTTGCTTAGGGATTAGTAATGATAATAATAATTATAGAAGATAAAATTTGTTATTTCAATTAATTAAATACAGTAATAAATCTGCTTCGTGTAAAAGATACCTAACTCATAAAGCAATAAATCATTACATTGACCCCACACATAACCTTCAATAAAAAATGAAGTTATATTTTGTAATTACTTCCTTTATTAATTATCGAGTAAAGCTTAATATTTATGAGCCGCTTAAATCTATGTAAATGTTTAATTTGAATCACTAAAGATGTATCAAAGGATATATTTTATACTAGAATATATGACATTTATATAATGACATTTTCCCGGGATATTATGTTTATATCTGATATCGTATTCAAAATATTTCATTACGCGGTTATCTGATACTATCGCCGCGCGGCTCCTTTCTTCAGCCTAAAATAGCTTTAGACATCAAAATGTACATATCTTCTTTGTACTTATATTATTTACTAGCTGCGCACCACTGTTTCACCTCCTGTATTTTGGATAATTCACGTTATATCATTATAAATTATAGCCTATGTATTATTTTGATATGTATGCTATATTATTGTAAAGTTTCATCAAAATTCATTTAGTAGTTTTTGCGTGAAAGAGTAACAAACAAACATCCACACACCCATACTTTCTTACAAACTTTCGCGTTTATAATATTAGTAGGATTCGCTATCGGATTTTGGCTTCTTCATGTTTTATAATAATATCAAACAGTTTTACCTATAAAAACTGCCTATATTAAATTAAACTGCGAATGGTCCAAATGTTAGTGACACCGTTTATAAAGTAGCATTAGCGGGTAGGTCATTTTATATTATGTCAAGTATACCGACGTGTAGACAATTTACAACCTTTAGTACGAGAGATTAGGCAGTCTCTCTGGTGTTTTCGCACGTCTAAAAAGTTGACGGCGTCATTTGGATGGAATTCAAAAATTTTTAGCTCAAAATTTAGTGCTAATTTAGTGCTCCATTCGCGAATTTAATGCTATTTACAATAACTATATAATGAGAACAATGCTAGCTTAAAAGAAAGACATCTCAATCTCAATTTCTTTCTGTGGGTGCTTGTAGCACTTTTTGAACACTAATTGTTGTTTACAAAACTTTTTTTATGTTTCAATATTTAATATGGCCTTTGAACTCTTAGTAGTTTTTAAGTTTATTCGTTACATACAAAAATACAAATCTTTCCTCTTTATAATATTAGTATAAATTGTAGTTGGCAAGATCGAGTGGTGGAGGTGAGAGTTAATATATTATGAAAGAACTTTTTAAACCTGTTTCTTGGTCTCAAGTCTCGGACACTGCTCGTCTCAGTCAAAATTGCATGTGAACATACGTATTGCTGTATAGTAATAATATAAAATTAGAAAAAATCTTGGTCGGAGATCCGAACACAAATTTACACAAAAACAAACAGACCATGGAAAATATTTTCATGACCAAAACAGGTTTTCAATAACATATCATTTATTCTTTCAGACTTTAAAAAGGAGAGTCCATTAAAGTTAATATAATACGTTTTATTTAAAGATATCCAGTATGAAATAGAAATAGTAAACTATTTAAATAAATCGCTGATGTAATTATGCACTATGGTCATATTATTCTAATGGTTCCATTTACTGGCAATACCTTCATAATCAGCGAATTTCATGAGCAGAAAATAAGTAATTGAATTTACATGTTGTTTACCATTTGGACGATTACATTACGAATACGTGTCCTTAGTACCTACGTAGTAGGTATCTACGATGTTGTTTGTTTTATATTGGATTTAATAAATACTATTCTTTCCGTTTATGTTTAAATAGTAATTAAGTTGTTCTTTTTATCTTTTCTGTCGATTTTATTTAATTACATAAGCTTTAAAATAATTGTGTTCGGGATAAAGGTTAAGCTATGTAATGTAATAGGGTAGGAAAAAACGACACGTAGAACGTAACATAGGTAAGTCAATCATATTAAAGTTTAATAACCGGTTTACTTTATACCTACTATCGATAATAGCTTAGAAGTTAAAACTTCGTTGCCTCACTCAGGAGGATCACATACGTCTAATTATTATCTGAATAATATTGATGCCTCCACCGAATGAAAGCGTAGTTATTTTTTTTTAAATTGTGTTGCATTTTTGTAAACTCCAAACACATCTTCCATATTTTTTCCAATTTATAAATATTGCTTTTTTAATAGTTATTAATCGAATAACACAAAAGTCAAGATTTTAAATGAATGCCATGCCACATTTTTTTCCGGTTAAAATAATAAATTGACAATTGTGTCAATGGCGTTTGCTGTTTATTTTGTACGTCTGACTTGATACAATATTTTTATTGTTTTAACTTATTTCCCGAATATAGCATTTAAGAAATTGTATAATTTGTTGTTTTAAATTAAATGGTATTCGTCTTTTACAATAAAGGTTTATCACTATAACAAATATCAACGAATGCATATATTGAGAGCAATGTATGCATAACAAACGTTGTCAGATAAAAGTTACCGCGAATAAAACAGCAAGAACGTAATGCGGGTAATGAATTCACAAATAGTTCCGGTAATTTATTTAAGGAGTAATTTTACTCCTTAAACATAATTAAAAAAATATTATTATAAATTAAGTGATTAAATTCGGTTTCGTTCGATATAACAAACCAACATAATTTTGATACGCGAGTTGGTTTTTTATTTTGTTATTCTGTAAAGCAATTGAATGCTTCTGCTGTCTCTCATTGGGTTCTTACAAAATGGTTGCCTGTAAGAGATCGCTATTAGTGATAAGGCCGTCCTTGCGCATCATAGTAATTCTTATTTAACCGACTTCAAAAAGGAGGAGGTTCTCAATTCGATTGGTATATATTTTTTTTATGTATGTATATTAATTACGCTGAGATTTATGATCCGATTTACCTGATTCTTCTTTTGTTTGATGCGGAATAGCTGCCATTTGGTCCCTGCCAATTTTAAATAGTTTGGCCCAGTAGTTTTTAATTTATGAACATTTTTTCCGTTCTCGTACCTTGGGATTTGAATTGTTTATTTGTGTATGTATATCTATTACGCTGAGATTTATGATCCGATTTACGTGATTCTTATTTAGTTTGATGTGGAATAGTTGCCATTTAGTCTATTAAAAATTTAACATAGTTTGACCCAGTAGTTTTCATTTCATCACGACCCTTCAATGGCTCACTGCTGAGACGGGTCTCTTCCTCAGAATGAGGAGGGTAAGACTTGAAGTCTCAACCACTGGGCCATCACTGTTTTCATTTTAGTAACATCTTTTCCGTTCCCGCTTTTTGAGATCTATATTGTTTTTTAATTATATTATTCTTTTGGTATTTATGTGTGCACAAAGTATTTTTATGATTATGTTGTTATGCTTTAACACGCGGACTTGACACGCAGCATAGTAGACAATTGCTAAACCTCTCCTCATACTGAAAAGGAGACCGGAGACGGCTCAGCAGTGGGCCATTAATGGATTGAGATGACAATAAAACGGTTAACTCACAAACGAGTAATCAGATGATTGCATTATGATTCTATTTTTTTTTACAACGACCTTATAGTTCCGCTGTTTCGCGGCCCCGCAGTTGACAAAATAATACTTCGCACCAAGTAACTAATTATATTTTAGGCGGGATGGCGTCATCAGGAGAGGAAGAAAATTTTACATATTTACTTAATACTATAACGTAAAACTAGAGGAGTGAGCTCTGCGCAAGTTGGGGGCAGAGACTGACTCGGTGAGGCGATGCTTCTAAGTCCTCGGTTATTGATTCCCACGGAGTCAGCGAATTCCGGGACGCGTAACATGAGTTGGCTAGTGAGGTGTGCGTTAGGGTTCCGTAACAAACTATAAAATTGTCATATCCGTAGCCTAGTGAAATAAATAGTTCATTATTTATTATTTCGGTATATTTACAAACATGTAATGGCTAGACTCTTGATGACGTAAAATCTACGATACAATGAAAAACAATGTGGCGAATTAAAGTGATTCTGAAATAGTATTGTAATTCCAGGTAGAAGCTTGAAACTTTTGAGAAACTCAAATGAAAGTTATTATCACTAATTGAGATTCGAACGATTAAGTCCTTTTGTGGTCGATAGAACTTATCAATTTGGAACATCTGTGATTCGTACGTAAAGCAGCAGAAGAATGTAGAAGTAGCAGAAAGAAGATATGTTGGCGGCACAGATCAAAACCTAATCCTACATATACCTTATAACCATACATTAACATTAACATAGGACGCAGTCTCTTTACCAAAAGCAAAAAATGTATTTATAAGCTTTTTACCAAATATATTTCTAGGCCAGCCTAAAATATCCAATACATTACAACAAATATGCATAAACGATCGTCTCTTTTGATTGCATTCACTTAGAACTTGATAACTTCACGGTTTCTTCAAATAATACGTAGTTTTTCGCTAAATTATAATATAACTACACATTTCTAGTTTTCGTATTTTTCCCTATACTAGTGCTATAAAACCTTGCTTCAGGATCACAAGCCCCAGACCATACGTACAGTTGATAACAGTAAATCGAGCATTGATTAAATTCGTTTAATTTTATTGATTTTGCGCATCTGACTATACTTTTCGTAACTGGTTCTCACAATCAAAAAATTAAACTTGATAAAGTTGACCTAATGTAATTTATAAGTTCATTGTACCATTTAGCGTTCATTATGGTTCGTGGCTATGGTTGCATTAGTATGTGTGTAATGTGTATATTAAATAACGTAAATATTATTTGACAGTTATTATATATCTTGCTGCCATCTTTTTTCTATGTTATAAAAAAATAGAGACAGAAGTCAAACTATAGTACCTATTATTTTTATAGAAACAAAGAAGTCTTACAAACAAACTTTCAGAAGTAGTAAGTACAGAAACTGTTATTTCTGAAAAATGGAATTTTGGAGAGAAGATCACTCTATTTTGTAAACAAAGTTTTAAGCTAAACTATCCCGGTCATTGCACCACTCTTAACTCAAACATTTAGCTTAGACGAAGGGGATTATTATTTGCTTGTAACCCAAACTGCTAGAAAACTTTTTTAAAATTTCTATTGTAACTATACTCTCTCTAAGGGAGTAAGAAGTGATGGTTGTAAAGAAATAATTATTATTCTTTAGCGAAGAATGTTTTACATCGCTATGATACTCAAAGACTGAATGAAAGTATGAATTAAATAAGTCGCATATATCATTATGTAGCGAAGACGATTTAGAATCTAAAGATATTATGTCAGGAAAATTCCATTCCTTTTTGATTTAACGTACCTCCAGAATACTTTTCATTCATAACAAATCTCTTATGATATAAAAATAACCGCTAAGTTACGGGTGACATAACATGTAAATCAGAGATTTATGATGAGAAAGAGGAGGAAAGGGGGAATATTGAAAAAATATCATATTGGATACAGCAACCTAGATACTGCTACTGAACTAATAAATAAAATCAAACATTATGACCTCTTACAATTGCAAGAGGAACATAAGCAGTACCTTGACTTCACAAGTCAAGCCAAGGTGTGCTTAAGAAATTCCCAGGCCACCCCACTGCCCAGACCCTCCGTTTAAACCTAAGGTTAGATTAACCTAAGCCTAACTTAGGGATCTTAAAATTATGCGATTTCTTTTAGAGCATCGTGGCGTAATATCAATTCGTGTAACTTAATTTTAATAAAAATTTAAAATTGTGTGAAATGAAATTTCGTTGTTCGTTTCGCAAAAGGTAATAAAACTTTTTATTAAACGTAAAGGTGATAAAAGTATTCAGCTAAAAAAAAAACAATTCATTGAAGTGTTTTTTGCCATTTTTTATTATTAAGATTGATCATTCTCTACTACATTGTTAATGACCGGTAGACGCATGGTCATGTTCAATAAATATTGTATTAATTATTTATATTTATTAGCTCTACACGGAAAATATGTAATCGCTTTTGCATGCTTCTCTAATAATATCTGCTTTTATTACAAAAAACAAAATATGTAAGAATAGTTAAAATAATGGACCGATTCTCATGAAGTTTTATTGGTTTAAAACGTAATTTAATAGAGATGGTTCTCAGCTATAAGTTACTAAAATCTGGTCAGCCGTTTGTAAACTATTAACTTATTTCTAACTTGAGAGCGTTTGCATTACATAAGAGTGGGGCTTTGTTTTATTTTCTACTTTCTTGATAAATGTGCTATCCGACACTAAAATATTTTTTAATTTGATCCAGAAGTTCTTGAGAATTGAGATTAGCGCGTTGAACCAAACAAATAAATAAACAAACTCTTCTTCGGAAGTTTAGACATATATTTTATAGTTCTACATTATTGTCTCAAAATTAGGACTTCAAACTAAGCGAAGGCTTAGAATGATTCGATGAGGCGATGGTTTCACAGATCCCAGTGATTCATTCTCACGAAGTCAGCAAATTCCGGAACATGTAAGAGTTGGATAGATAGGTGTACAGCGTTATCGTAAGCGTTGTAGGTTATTATAAATATATATGTATGTCGGGGATTTTAAAACGATGTGAAAAGAGATGGAAGGAGGGAGATGGGGAATATTGGGGAACACTACAAGGGAGTGATGGTATTGAATGGAATATTGGGTAGACGCAACGTAGATACTTCTACTGAACCGATAAATGATCAAATATGATCTCTAACAATTACGAGAGAAACCTAAGCAGTGCCTTGGACTTGTGACCAAGTGTAGGTTTAAGGAATTCCTTTAAGTAATTACGACTCACCTCCACTGCTCAGGCTCTCTGTTTAAACCCAAGGTTAATCTCACATAAACCTAACCGAACACAAGGCTAACCTAACATAAGACGAGGTAATTACATTGTAAGGTACTCACGTGACCTTGATCGGACAGCACTCCTAGCACTAACACAACGCTATCACTATTTAGACACTACTTCACTTCTTAAGAGACCGCGCACGACTAAGACTTCAGTTAGACTGTCGACCGCATATAAAGGGTCGAGGGTAGAGACTGTCAAAACAACGGAAGTGACTACTACCCCACTCCAACGCCATAGACAACGATAACGATTCGATTAATCGATAATCTTTTACTATGCTCCGACATGTATAAGTATAGATTTAAAATAAGATATAAGAGAGTGAAGATAAAAATAATAAAATAGGAGTCAAATCGTAAATATGCGAATGGTTTTGTTATCATTCCGATTTCCAATATTTAAACATTCTGTAGGTCTATAAAAGTTCGAAATATTTTAAATGTTTACGTAAATTTTGTGAGGATGGGTTTATAGACTTTTTGTTTATCTTTTTGCTATTTAATCATAAAAAAGAACAAACTGATTTTGATGAAACTGATCGTAAAAGTATCGAAATAAGATGTTACTCTAAAAAGTACACTTACTTTGAAATAGTTACTGTATTTATGTATGTGTTTACAATTACTATAAAAATATTTTTTTTGGATTCTAGCACTTTTTTCGCTGACCGTACATTTTCTTAAAAATCTATGGATGCAGTTCAGAATATCTTAAAAAGTTATAGATGTTCTCCTAGGAACGTTTTCCTGTAACTATAACGGTTACGGTAATCCTGTATATATACAACAATAAAAGGATGTAGATACTATACAGTTTAAAAATAAAAAAAATATAAAAAAATACAACCGAATTGATAATAATCTAGCCTCGCTTAGAGTGTGTCAAGTGAATTGATAATAGTCCGTTTTTTTGAAGTCGGCTGAAAAGTAATTTTACTAATAGTCATATAAAATGTTTAGTTTTTTTTTTCTAATTTATTTACTATTAAAAGATAATTACAAAGTTGATGCATGTACAAAAAAACCACAAAGAAAATAACAGGACTTTAATTGATTCAATATAACATTACAAGACTCTGTAAACAATAAAATTATTCCAATTAATAAGAGATCTAACTATAATTTATGTTTAATTCTTTAATTACGAATATCCTTGATGGTAGTTATTTGTCCATTTTAAGGAAAGTTCTTATATATCTTATACTATTAGACCTGTTATTTGATCTTTCCCAACTAAGAAGATTGATTTCCAATAGAATTTAGGATAACGGTCTGTTAACCTTTCGTAGCAAATATGGAACAATAAACGGACGTTTAAAGGACGCGTTCTAAAATTTTAATTACTTAAGTAATCCTACAGTATAGTACAGTTTCAATTTCATAGAATTAAACTCGTTAACAAGAGTTTAACGATCCTAAAGTAAGAGATCTTAGTAAAGATTATTGACGATATGACATATTGTTAAATTACAACTTGTAAAATATTTTAATAAACTCCAAAGAAAGAAGGAGGTTCTATATTTGACAATATATATTTTATTGATATATGTTCACCGACTTTAAAATTATTAAGATGTATTCAAACAGGCTATAACGATCCGATAAAATAAAATTAAACTCTCTCAGCATCTATTCGTAGTAAGACTTGTATTTATTAAACAGCATCATATATATAAATGAAGAAATTACATTTATTTTACTTTATTTTTACTTTTATTTCAATTTAGTTATGTATGTCGAGTTAGCCTTTAAGTGTGGCATGAAATATTTTTCGCAGATATTTGAGAATAAAATAAGGATCTATCATTGTATACGTAGGTTTCCTATTTAATTGAATGAATTCATAATTTTTTATAAAATATACGTATGGACCGAAGACCCAGTGCCCTTCTTTATTGTGCACAACATATATGAAACAGCGTCACGATTAGGGTTGTGTTTTGGCAACGTTCGTTTTATGGATAATAAAGTATAATGGCTTTTAGAATAGCAGTTTACGTGAGGTCAATCTCACGTTTTTTGTGAAGTAAAACTTTTATGTACGTCTTTCAGACTCATGTTGCCCTTGAACGAGAGAGAAAAGTAATAATAATTGATGTTGATTCAGAAATAAAAGTAGGTCAGATATTTATTAAAATGATTTTTCTAAAACTTTTTTGGCTGCTAGTACGGGTGTCCTAAAACTATAACTACGCTTTGTATAGAAGAATGTTTCCGAAGAATGACTCAATATTTTCACCTCGTTGTAATGGCAGAGGCTAGCGTATAAAGCCCATTAAACCATGCTAGAGGACTCAAATCAATGAATATCAAAGTTTATATTCACAAAGAAATAACTGAAAAGTAGTGTTCTAGTTTACATAAATGCGATGAAGGTGCGATGAACTCATGCACTTGTTTACAGAAATTCCTTTACTGTGATTGCCTTCACTAAACTGCTACTGCAAAGTAGAAATAGAGTTATAAAAAATATTATAGTAAAAACTAGGTTTATTTGGCGTTGGGGTGTTTTTGTTAGAAAAATCTTTCCTCGACAGCCCATAATTTTTTGGGTCAGTGCACTCTGGAGCACCCGGTGCTAATTCCCCGTACGGGGGGGGGGGGGGGGTATTGTTATCATGGGGCTAATATTCGCAGACCCCAATAGGGGCGCGTAAGCGTTTGAGGTGTGGTACCAGGTTTTTCGCGGAGCCGAGGGATACGTAGGCCAACTGAAGATGGCTGGCAGCGGAGGATTGCATCAGCTTGGTACGCTGAGGCTCAGGTCATGGAGCATGGAGTAGCCACCTATTTTTATAGCCTACCCTATCCTAGCCTCGCTTAGAGTATGTCAAATGAAGCGATTCGCAGCCTAATGCCATCCCGCGACACCTCATGTAAGGCACGGTCTGCGGTAGGTTTTTAGTGCAGTTGTCCGGGGTTATGTGAGGGTAAACAAGGGCTATGCGTAAATTGTATCACAGAAAATAAACATAATGACATGAGCAAAGCTGCGTGTAGTGCGTTACTATATTACTGTACATACAAAAACATATCGGCAACCTTTATTTTCTTACGTAACATTTTCTTTTACTCTTATATTCCTTAATTTTATTTATTTTCGTTTTTCCTAAAGGTTATTTAAAGATTAGTAACGACTGTAAAAATGTACCTTTTCAGTATCTGTCGTGGAGATGGATCACACTAAAATTAGGAGAGGTGGTATCTAACTAATCATGCTTGATAATTTAATCTGATTTACTCAAATCTATAAGGTCTATTTCTTTATAATTTTATCTTTAATTTAAAGTTGTTTTAGATTTACTAAAATTGTCTACCATTCATCATTATCATCATGAGGCCACAAACTTAACTTTACCGTTGGAGTTATCCTCATAACTGTCAGTGTACCAATTACTAGAAAAATTATGCGGTTTTTGAATTATGTCCCATATGTGTCCCGATACAAATCACCAATTTGTTAAGGAGGATGTAAACTAAACCTCCTTCTTACCAAATTTCATGATTCTAGGATAATGAGAACCACCCAATAGTACATATTTGTAATTTAACGACAAAGGACATAATCATCCAAATAATTTTATGATTCCTATACTTGTACTATTATTTATAACTTGTTTTATGCTAAATTTCCTGATTCTAAGTTAATGGTAAGTACCTAATAGGTTTTGATTCCTTCGCGAAATTTAAAACATAAACATCTATGTATAGGTATATGCAGTATGGCCGTATCTTTCGATTGCGTTAGCTCAGAAGTTTATTTTTTTCACAACTCTAAGGGACTACTAAACGAGATGTATCCTATAATTTTCTCAGAAACTTCATAAATGGGCGTATACTTTGATAGGATCTATGAATTAAAAGTTTGACTCTTTTTCAATTTCTTAATATTTGGTATTAATTTCATCTTTGATACTTCGAAGCGTTTCTGAGAATAAAACGGTCTTTACTTACAGACAGTCGGAAAACGAAGTGATCTTTTCAGGGTACCGTTTTTCCTTTTAAGGTACGGAACCCTAATAAATGAGAAATATAAGAATAAAATGTGCTTGTATACCTACACCACTAAAAATATGTTACTAACTACTTAACAAAGCAAATAATAGTATTAAAAACTTTAAAATTTTCTACAGTGAACTTAAATTTAAATTTAGTAAAATATTTAGATTTTAAAAGTCATTGTACAATTGTGTATTTATTGTATTCAAATTACAAATTAAACATTGACATAGGGCAGAGGTCTTGCTTGAGTTTTTTTGTGCTTTTTTCCTTGTTGTTTGGTATGTTGAAGATTTAATGTATATATTGATAGTAAAAAATGAGCTGATGTTAAGATTACTTGATTAAAACATTGTAAATTCTAGTCTACCG
The DNA here is from genome assembly GCA_905147385.1 of Limenitis camilla. Lineage (NCBI taxonomy): Eukaryota > Metazoa > Arthropoda > Insecta > Lepidoptera > Nymphalidae > Limenitis > Limenitis camilla. The sequence continues at coordinate 6,099,532 of LR990234.1, read as the reverse complement.
AGTTTAAAATTTCAGTGATCTTCTTTAAAAAGAAACCCGGGTTAAAAGCTAGGCCCGGCAGTATAAGGCCTAGCTTTTAACCTGGGTAGAGCGAGTTTGGTTTTGCGTCGCTTCAATGCTTTTTGATGCTCCTTACTACCCTTACTACCTTAGGCCAGCACTGCCCTGATGCATGATGAACTGTTGTGTGTTTTTCGCGAGGACTCGACGAGAAATCATCAATCTATACTATTATATAAAGAGGAAAGATTTGATTGTTTGTATGTTTGTTTGTTTGTTGCGAATAGGCTCGAAAAGTACTGAACCGATTTTGAAAATTCTTTCACCGATGGGAAGCTACATCCTTTCCGGGTAACATAGGCTATGTGGTGTTGCTATAAATACTCTAATTAAAAAGATATGGCCATTTAAGTGCCATAAGGTGGTTATTTTGTAAATTGATGAGTTTCTGAGGAACTACAAATCCGATTTAAAAAAAATCTTTAAAGATAGAAAACTATTCGTGAGTGACAAAGGTGATTTAGTGTTGCCATATACATTTTTTATTAATAGAATATGGCCATTTTGTTGATACTAATCCGATTTTAAAAATTCTTTCACTGATAGAAAACTACACTATTCGTGAGTGACAAAGGTGATTTAGTGTTGCCATGTACATTTTTTAAATAATAGAATATGGCCATTTTGTTGATACTAATCCGATTTTAAAAATTCCTTCACTGAGAGAAGTCTATAGTATTTCCGTCTCTCTTTCTCTTATATTACTGTCATTCTCTCTCTTTCTTCTCACTTTAATTTTTATTTTTATTTGTACAGAATGGTTAGCCTCTTTTCATTTTCTTTCTTTCGATATTCCTGTCTTTCTCTCTCCTTTACCCATTCAATTTTAGTTCTGCTCTGTCCTCCCTCTTTTATCATCTGTCGCTTTTCTTTAATTTTGTTTCTATTATTTTTCTTTTTATAACTTTTTCTTACTCTCTCTAATTTTTCAAATAATTAAAAACTACACAATTACAGAGAGACAATTTAAGGACATCAATTATAATATTGCTTTAAATACCCGGAGCGAAGCGAGGGCAGCCCTCTATATTCCATAAATATACAAAGAACAGATTAAACTTTTAAAAAAACTTAATGATTACGGTATATGTGGTGTTTCTCTGGATCTAATTGCCTCATACCTAAATCAAAGAGTCCAGAGGATTACTATTAATGGTGTAAAATCTTCTGGATCTTTGCTACAAATGGGCGTTCCACAGGGATCCATTTTAGGCCCGTTTTTATTTTTGATTTATATTAATGATCTGCCATACTATGTGAAGAACTTGTGTGATATTGTACTTTTTGCTGATGATACATCTCTTATATTTAAAGTAAACAGAAATAAACATAATTATGACGATGTAAACAGTGCATTATCGCAGGTTATTCAATGGTTTACGGTAAATAACTTAGTTCTTAATGCTAAAAAAACCAAATGCGTTGAGTTTGCTTTACCTAATGTTAAAAAACAAAAATTTAACCTACGTTTAAATAATGAAATTTTAGATGTGGCGGACTCGACGGTATTTCTGGGTATAACTTTAGATTCAAAACTCCAGTGGAACCCCCATCTATCATCTCTAGCGGGAAGACTCAGCTCAGCTGCCTACGCAGTAAGGAGAGTCAGACAAATGACTGATATCAATACTGCTAGGCTAGTTTACTTCAGTGCCGCGGTCGTGCGAGCGAGCGGCTGTGCTGCAGAGGCGGTGGGCGTCGGTGAGTTGTGGACCGGCCGCGCAGGGATGAAGGGGGTGCGAATCTCCTGCCCCGTGGACACAGCTAAGGTGCTGTCCAAGGCGGGGAGGATCCTGGTCGGCTGGAGTTCCGCCAAGGCCCAAATATTTGAGGACCTACCCATGCGCTGCTACAAGTGCATGGGCCTAGGTCATACAAAAGCCCTCTGCCCTTCGCCGAAAAACCGAGCAGACCTCTGCTACCGGTACGGCCAAGAGGGGCACAAGGCGGCTTTCTGCACAGCCGCAATGCGCTGCGCAATGCAGGCAAGCCGTCGGGCCATAGAATGGGGCGCAAGAACTGCAAGCCCCCCTGCCAAGGAAAGAAAGCGGCCGCACCGTCGTAGATGGAATCGCTAGACGGAGGGGAGCCACTCCTAGTACCCTGGGAGCCCCTCTGAGAGTGCCGGCCCGCGTAGATCGGGCCGACCGCCGAGGCGTCACGGTTGTTTGCGAAAGCGTTCCCGTGGCGTCTCACTTAGGCGGAGGAGGGTATCGCTGGTTTTAGTGGGTATGCCTTGAACGCTGCTAGCCCAATGGCGGGCGGCATCAAGGAGAACATAAGGTCGCATTTCCAGCGATAAAAAAAAAAGGTTAGCCTTATGTTAACCTAACCTCAGACAAACAGTGAGACCAGGCAGTGGAGGTAAGTGTCGTAATTACATAAAGGGATCCCTTAAGCCTACACCTTGGTCACAAGTCCAAGGCACTGCCTGGGTTCCTGTTCAAAAACTACGGAATCGTAAGATTCGATCACTTCATTCATTCAAATCGTCTCTCTGTTCTGACATATACATATTTGTAATGTGCTCGCCAAGACCTTTCTTTTGATATCAAACACGTGATAATATAATTAATAAAATAAATAGCTCAGTTTAATTTTTTTCTGCGGTATAATTTCCGTTATAAAAAAAAAATCATTAATTTTTTTATAGCCTATGTCATCTGCGCCATTATTACAAATCTATTGACACCTCATTCATGAAAATTGGTTCAGTAGTTCAGGCACTAGAGTGGAACATAAAAACATACATACATACATAGATACATATATACATAGACTGCCAAAATCATAACCCTTCCTTTTGGCTTCGCCGTAGTCAGGTAAAAAAGGACTTATGAGACACTCCGTCTGTTTATCAAGACAGTTTTTATCAAGAACGCGAAGATGTATCGAGATTTAATTATTATGAAATATTGACATCTATGGTCCAAAGATGCGTTGCAAAAATACTACACGTTGAAACGTAATTTGGTAAGAAGTAATTTTTTTTCAGGAAGGAAATAATCTGAAAACCGTTAAATTACATAATTTTTTTTGCAGTTGGTAAACTGACTGTGACGTACTGCATTCTGTGAGCACATGTATGATGTTCTTGTCGCTGACATCGTACAGACTATAGCCCTATAACTACCGCCCTAGGTGCATTATTTTATCTTACAAAATGATTTTATAAATGTAAATTAGTTGAAACTTTATATATTACTAAAAGAGGTAGCTTTACTGCACAGTTACACTCAAAAGACTACAATAATACGCAATCAGTGCCTGAAGCTTGTGTGCAGGTGCAACATTAAAAAGCCTTTTTACTATGAGCAAACACTTTCCTTCATCACTCGACACCTGAGTCTAATATTTAACACTTCTTCAGCAAAATAGTAATTACACTATTTATTTAACCCGAGCAGAATTTTCAGAAATTGCATATTTAGATGAAAATATAATTATTAAGAGATGCTCAATAATTATAAATTAAAATTCGTTAACTTTGAAGTTTTTTTTTGGTTTCTTTCTTTTTAAGCTTAACTTAGTAGTAGTTAATAGATTAAAAAAAATATTATTTTAATTAAAAACTAGGAGTGTTACTTGGATAGAACAAAGTAACCTTAGGTCATATTATGATTTATTTTAATATTACAGCGTCTTGTTAATTTTAATATGTATTTTTTTAATATAAGTAAGGAAAAGAGTTATTAATTGTAAAATTATCTGTTTTCGGTTATTAGATTAGAATTATTTTACTAATGTCTAGTCCTGTATCATACTAACATTACTGCTCTAAAATGATAGATATTAAACTTTATTTACAGACGGATATAAAAGTTAGAATGTTAGGAAGGAAAGGAAAAAGAAATCTTTCATCAGCTAATACTTAAACGGCTCTACATAGCTCTCGTTCACTCCAATAGGTATATTCATTTAAAAAAAATTACACGTTAAGTCGAATGAAACACAATAAAACAATTTTTTTTGTTATTATGAACAACACGAAGAAGTTACTCCAGTCATGGCATGTTCGTTCTTTGTACTTTAAAAATACGGGTGAGTATGGTGTGCGTAATAATGAAGAACGATGCGCATACGCTTGATATATAGGAAATTGTTTTTACGTGTTGGCAAATGTATTTAGAAGATTTTAAATTAGCAATTGTTCATATTCGTAAATAGCCGACCCGTCATAGCTTCATTCGGCTAAAACATTTTTAAATGACACAATGACTATATTTTAAGTTCTCCAACTTACAATAATTTTTGTGTGATACGCGTCTAAACACACAAAGAGAGATGTTTAATAAATGTTTAAATTATTGTTTTGGTTTCTATTGAGTGAGAGTGTTGAATGAGTTTGGATCATTTTGGGCAATTAATCACCTTTAACTGTGAGTTAAAAAAAGGAAATAAAAATAAAAAGATTGTGTTTGTTCCTACGAACTCCAAACGTATGGAGAAATTTAAAGGTAGTATTATAGCAAAACTCACATACTTAAATTTTGACAACAATAACCCTGATATGTTATATAACACACTATTTAAATTAATAAAATCAGAGTTTACTGCTATATTCACTACCAAGACAGTCAATTCGGGTGGTCTCTTGTCATTTAATGATTGGGCAACTGTTGGTATTCATCGAAGTAGAGAAAAACTATATCAACTTTATAATGAGAGATCATACAACCATTCAGAGTCCTTTATAGCCTTTGTTAAAGCATATTCAAAGTTATTTAAAAAAGTGTGTTCCATGGCAAAGTCGTTACATATTAAACAAAAAATTTATAATGCACAAGACAAAATAAAAATGACATGGAATATTATCAATTGGGAAACTGGAAGAGTCAGAGATCGTAACTTCAAGTATAATCTCATTTATAATAACATTAATATCAAAACTGATCAGGAAGTTGCATCCACGTTTGAAAAATATTTCTCTGACATTCCAATCTCAACAACTTGTTCTCTCATTTCATCTGCCAGCGTTGCTGAATCATTATTGCTAGAAAATGTTAAAAAATGTGATGTACTGTTCGAATTTAGTACTGTCAACAGTAAAGATATAATTAAAACATTTAAAACCCTAGATATGAAGAAAACAGCTGATATTTGGGGTATTTCTGTTAAAATAATTAACTCCATAATTGATGCCATTGCACCGTATCTAGCTACTATTTTCAATACTTGTATTAAACGTGGCGTGTTTCCTGACCTGATGAAGCATAGTAAAGTAACGCCTATATTTAAATCTGGATGTATAACTGATCCAAATAATTTTCGACCCATCTCAGTATTGCCAACGCTTAGTAAAATTTTTGAAAAACTAATTTTAAACCAAATGTTGATTCATTTTAATTCACAGAGACTTCTCCATGTGAAACAATTTGGTTTTACTAAGGGTTGTTCAACAACGGATGCCGGTGTCGAATTAATTAAGAATATCTTCGAGGCCTGGGAGGAATCACAGAATGCACTTGGAATATTCTGTGACTTATCTAAGGCCTTCGATTGTGTACAACATGCGACTCTGCCTTGGGAATGATGCGTTCGCTCCAGGCTTTCTCAATGTATAAATATACTTGTTATAAAAATTGGCGTTTAAAAAATCAAAGATAAAAAATATCCAAAAGAAACAGTCCCGCTGAGTTTCTTGCGCCCATTCTTCTCAGGTCTGGGTTAGGTCGTTTCCGAAAGAGTGGTAGATTCCGACGTTCAATAAGAGAATGTAAATTCCAACATTGAATAAAAAATTTTGACTTTGACTTTGACTTTGATTGGTATTATAAAGACCCCAATAATTCATGAAAATAGAGTCATTAAATATCTACTATGGAGAGATATTCCATAAGTTACATTTTTATGTATGTATAAAGTATCTGGTAACCACAAAGAAGATATTAAATTGTCCATTTTTCATTACACTGTCACCGATATCAATGTACATTATTGTATTACGTCTAGTCATGAGATTAAAATAGCTGACATGTTTTGTAATGCAATTATAATACTTGCCGCAAAGGTAATTAAATATTCACTACTTCTGCAAATTAAGTACTTGTAACGTAACGTAACAGTTTATTATTGTAAAACGTTTTAGATAGTTTTGTTTTAGTCAAATTAAATTAATGTATATTTCAATCAATAGTACCACAACCGAATACGAATTTAAGCGAGTGTGTTCACCGAGTTCAATATGGTGTCAATAACACCGGCCCACAAAAAAACGAAGTGGTCTGTACTTTTGACCTAACCTACCTATCTTTATGTATTTCGACGCGCTGAATCCAACAAGACTGGCAAGCCATCAAAATCTAAAAAATAAATTTAAATTTATACTCCGCGAATCAAATAACGTAATATATATTATGTAGGTCCGGCCAAAATACAGAACACTTTTTTTTGTGGGCCGGTGTAATTTACACTTTCTTGTTTCCAAATTAGGCTTAGATATTTCTATATCTAAAGATAAAACTTGCGTTTTCAAGAAAGGAATAATTAATAGAATCCTAATCTGTATGAATATTAATAATCGAAATTTAAAACTGTATGTAGAATATGTGAAACAAACACAATGTTTAGGAATAATTGTTTAAGATTGGGGCTATAATTAGAAGTCGTATGCAGTTCGAAATGACATTTGTGTAAATTGAACATAGATCAAATGACTGTTATGTGGATAATAGGTTGTTTTATAAGGACAACTCTTATTTACACTAAAGAATCTGAATTGAACCTGCTGCCTTTGAGTATTCGTAGAAGATGTTTGGGTAAGAATTGATCTTACCGAAAGAATTGATCTTACTTAATTTAAATATTGATGAGATGTGTCAGCCCAATAGTCATTACAACACTGTTAGTTTAAGTCGAATCTGTATAACATACATATACAACAATTTTCAAAATTATTCTGCAGAAGGTTTAGTTTTCTTTTATGATCCCTAAATTGACAGCGCGGCTAAATTCCAAATTAATGCTAGTGTTTCCATTAGATCTTCCACGAAGATGACCTTCACAAAATAAGTTTAAAGCTTTATTGTAATGTAAAATTATTGATTGTTTGAATGCCATTTGTTTCCTTACGGAGCGACGTAGCCTTTAAGAAGACCAAACTCCATAAGTAAAGAAGAAAAAAATCCTGTCCGTTTAAAAAAATTTGTGTTTTATTTGGCTTTACAATTATTTATATTAAAAATCACATATGGTGTTTGTTTGCAACGCTTATTTATAATATAACTATGTTTATCTATAGGTACTATTAGCGCTTTAACTACTCGCGTCGTAATAATAATTTTACTATACCTTGGTTACCGAGACCACAGCAGCCATGACCACAATAAGTATTTATGTATTAACTGCATAATTTTATTAATTAGGATATAGCAGATTCCAAATGTAATGAATTCCGGGTTATAATGTAAATGTAAAAAGGCAATATATACCATTTCGCGACAATAAATAAATTAAGATCGGAGGAATAAGTATTTGTCTGGTGGGATATAATACTGCCCACTTATTTCTCTGCTTTGACGGCTTTTTCAAAAACTTAGGACGATTTATTTCACAACTTGAAATCTGTATCCATTTTATTAGATTGTCTAAAATTCTCTTAGGAATAGAATTTAATGAAATAATATTTTTAATTATAATTCTTAAACGTTATAAAAACCGTAGCATTTATACAAAACGATGCTGATTTTTTAAACTGTCTACATAGCTAATCTGAATATCTAATTTAAAATTATTTTGTCTAGGATATAATTATTGTATAGATTAAAGTTTGAAGGTTGTATACAGACAGATTGGAAATTAAAAAGATCAAATAAGTCACTTCCTTTAAAAATATCTCATTGTAAATGTGTTTTTGTCAATTGACAAGATTATTATTTTTAGGTAAATTGAAAATTAGGAGGCGCTAGCACGATAATAGCGAATATTCTCTTTTTCCATCAAGTGGAAGGTCAGGCCCTTAACAACAGTGGTATTAAATAATCAAAGACTATAAACATCACATAGCCGTGGACGTTACATAAATTTGCCAAATTTAAACTCAATTGAATTTTGATGGACAACTAACTTACACGAATTGCAAATTAAACAACAATTAAATTAAAAATTTAAATTACCCCCGTCTGAAAGTGTAATTAATACAATCACCTGGTACCGATCTAGAAAGAATTTACAATAACTTTATATTTCATATATTAGTAAAAGCTAAATATAAAAACAGCAGTCAATACAATACTTAACAAATATACATAAAATGCAAAAAAAAAATATAGATAAAATATATACCTACTGATACGTACTTTGAAAAATAAAAAAATTATACTCGATTCTATACGACTTGAAATCCAAAGAATGGTATCCAGAAATACCGTTTCATCTCTACTTAGTGTAACAATGTCAGTGTATTACCGTGGTTAAAATATTGTTATAATGGTCAATATATTAATTTTGTCATGCAGCTCTCAAGTTATATATGAGCTGATAGTCTTCAAACGGCTGACCAGATCTTTACTGAATTTTCAGCCATATTAACAGCATCTCCATTAAAATAAAACCTTGTCAGAATCGGCCCATTATCTTGGGCGCTACGGTGCCACAGACAGACAAAAACATTAAACTTATAAAATCCCGTCCGTATAACGTAGGGGATTAAAAAAGCAGCAATATTTTAATAAAAACATCCCGACAAATTCGATGCCAAAATAAACTGTTACAGATATATCGAAGCTCTATTCTAAAATCTGCGATTTATGTAGGTATGAATACTCTTAAAATATCTCAAAACGTGGTTATTATTTAATGATGATACATTCTTACGGATAGAAAGGAGACTCTTAAATATAAAACTGCAGGACAAAGTAAGAAACCCCTGGATAAGGAAACAAACGAAAGCCTAGATAGAGCCTAGATGTTGCTAAACCTAGATAGAGCCTAAATGTTGCTAAACGTGTGCTTTCCCTTAAATGGAAATGGGCTGGTCACTTGCAAAGAGTATCAGATGATAGATGGTCACGTGTTGTCCCTAACTGGTTCTTCATAGACAAAAAACGTAAAAGAGGTAGACCTTTTAAAAGATGGAGTGACGACATTGTGAATGTGGCAGGAAACACTTGGTCTAGAACAGCCAAAGACAGAGATAATTGGAAAAATTTGGAGGAGGATTTCACCGCCTTAGGCGGTCCTAGCAACAATTAAAATAGTAAATATAGAGATAAATATTAGTTAGCAAGTTAGCAATTATACATTCTTACGTATTAACTATAAACACTAAGACCGCTGAATATTAAAATAATTGTAGGGAAAAGTATGTTTTTGGGACATAAGGACAAAATATTATCTAATTGTATTTTAATTTCAACAAAACAAAAATTGTGGTTAACAATCTTTTTAAATCTGACCTAATCTGGATGAAAGTTTTTATTATTCTTTTACGCTTTTACAACGAATAATTTTATTTATTAGGAACATTTAATTTAGTATCGTTAAATGTTAATTCGGCTATTGTATGATAATTACATTTAAACTTACCGTATATTTTCCTTTTTTTAATGGCAATCCGTGGGTGAAATTCACAATTCTTTTTCAATATGTAATACATAAATACAGCTGGTAAATACGATATCGTTTGGAGTGACACAAGTTGGCGCTGGTTAATCGTGCATTACTCGCGAAAACATAGAGCTGACTGTCGTTAGATGCGGAGTGCGGAGTTGCGGACACCTGGAGTGTCTTCGTCTTGCAAGAAAATCTTTCACGAGTTTTGGGAAACGCTATAAAATAGAATAAAACTGTATAAAACAATGCATATAATGAATTACATTATTGTGGGACAATGTACAGTATGTGTACCTACACTTTTGACATAAATATAATATTAGCAAATCATTTCTACAAATGAAATATAAAAATTCTTAAAACACTTAAAATTTATATTGAATTATAACGGTCATACCCTCTTGTTACTTTGTTATAAGATATACTGTTTATTTCCAAAAAAATAGTAAACTTAATCTACGTTTCTTTCGTTAATGATCGGCAACTAAAAATATAGTTTAAGTTTTAGCAATTTTTGTTATTAAAAGTTTGTTAATAAAATGAAAAGTATTTTGAGATGCTGCGCTATATGAATTACATAGCTACTGCGTCTTGCGTGACAGTCAAAAAAGTAATTTTCTAGGGATGTAGAAAAAAAATACAGTTTTTTAATTTTATCCTTTTTTTTGCTATAAGACCTTGTTTCCTGCAAAATATGATTCTAAGTCTTTTACCCTAAAATTTTGTGTGTGACCACATTAACGATCATATATTTGCAATGTGTGGATTTAGAAATTTGATTTACAGCCGCAAGGGACCGCAAGCTAGAGTAGTTGTTATTAATTTCAATTTGATACTTTCACGCAATGCTGAGAAAAAGAGTCTTGACAGACGGAGAGACAGACAGACAGTGTGTGTGTACAACGAAGTGATCCTTTTTTCCTTGTAAGGTACAGAACCTTAAAAAAGTTATTTTTGAATTCGGTGCCAGTCCGGTGAACAGACGTGTAGTGAGGTAGAATAGTAATAGGTATATCTATTGAACGAACCTGTAACGAAATAGTATGTACGATTGTACTATTATACTACTACGTACTATACCATTGCTGGCTAATAGACTCAGCTCTCCAGTATACGCGGTTAAGAAAACTCGCCAGTTACCTAATATAGACACGCCTCTTTTAGATTACTTTAGCTGCTTCCATAGTGTAATGTTTTTTTTACAGTACGTAGAAGAGGGCTATTCGCACAATTTATATTATCTCAGCCCTAAAATATGTTTAAGAGAAAATTTCAAAGAAATTAATATATTGAAATTAACTTTTTTGACGGTAACGCAAGACCCTTTTTCTCAGATAAACGTGAAGATATGAAATTGTCAATTTAATAAAAAGATGCAGGCGCTTTTATCTCATATATTGTAATTTTCGACAAGAATCAAAGTTCCCAGGGTTGGTCTTTTGACCTAGGAACATGATTTTTGGCAAGAAGCAAGGTAAGACCTTGTAGCACCAGTATGGGGAAAAATCCGAAACATGGCAATTTGTTCTTAAGTTTTGACGTATTATTTGAAGAATACGTAAAATTGAATTTATCGAAAAGAACTCAATTGAATTCTATAGTCTCTTGAAGGTGTAAAAATATTAACTTCTAAGTGTAAGCAATTAGTAAATATGGTCATTTATATTTAAGTGATTATAAGTACGTCCAAAATGACATATACGGACAAAACGACACATTAGGATGTAGGTCATTAGTCAATAAGGTTTTAAGATAGACACCTCTTCCACATACTCATATTTTCAAGACCTTCTATCTTAACGTTAATCAGGGTTTAAATCTCTACCGAAGACATGTGTATGTTTAACATACGAGCCTAATTCTTACATTTTTATCGATGGGAAATGCGTTTACGCATTACATTTGAAGTCCAAATACTCACTAATACCTAACGCAGATGCGCAGTGGGTGCAGAGGGGTAAAATCTACCGCAGCACTCCAACGGATCTCCGAGAAATTTTACACCTGCGCCGACCAGGTCCGAAGAAGCACCTTCTCTGGCACGCTCCGCTACCTGTTTTAAACCAACCATGCGTCTGGAAGCACCTGCATCAGCCTGAACGTATCGATTACCCTAACATTATTTACTACAGCCTAATATTAGGTTTGTGAAATTACTCTCTAAAATACTTCCAATACTTTAAAACCTAGGTTATGATAAACGATCTTAACATGGCTTATTAAAATGAGACTAACAAAAATTACAAAATTGAATTGACGTTCTATATTTCAAAGACGGGCCGATATATATTACTAAACTCTGATGGAAATAAATACGGATAATTAGAAAGCTAAATTGCAGGCTCCTACAGGTGGAAGGCCAACTCCTTGCGCCGCCACTGAACTCTACTGAGTACAATTTAAGAATACCTAATGTGGTGTGCTGTTTCTATTGTGCTAATTAGTTATGATTGATCTATAATCATCGTTTCAATATAAGATTCCTGCGTAAGGTAATTCTTAACCTTGAACTTTGTTTATTATTTTAAGTAATGTAGATTTCTGAATAGATTTCGAAAAAAGCTGGAAAGTTTTGAATTTATAATGCTTTGATTTATTTTTGGCTTCCTTGTTATTGTGCTTATCTCTAAAATTAAAATAATTATGCAATATACCTCCAGTTAAACGTAATTACAGTGCAGTTATTTTAATCTTTTTTAAATGGCTAAAATTGTTTTAATTAAACACCGATAGTATTTTCACAATATATTTAAAAAATAGCAACGAAAAACAGAGGTAACTGTTCCACATTCAATAACACACTAACCAGGGCGGCAGCTGCAGCTACGTTACTTAATTTCTATGTTTAGTGTTTACACACTACTTATGTATAAATTTCTCCGCTGCTGTGGGTTATTTTATAAGTAAGTAAATTATTATAACAAAAAATCGTCTTTTTATTGTGCTTTATTTAATTTGCCATTCGTGAGTAAATCGTTTTTTTTTTTATATAGGATAGCGAATAATTACAGATCGTCGACGGCGACGTCTTATTCGAAATTTTTAGTGCAGTTAAGATGTTAGTGTAAAAGGGGTTTTTTATATAATGTTTAGTATAATCAACTCGCACTCTCTTTTAATATAATGAAATAAAAATCCCAAAGATTTGCTTTTGAAATATAAATCTTTATTACATGTACAAACATTAGATAATATATTTTTCAGGTACAAAATACAAAAACATATACAAAAACATTTTTTATCAAATAAAATAATATGTTCCTTGATAAATAGGGTTACCGTAAAAATATGTTGTATATATATATCTATAATTAATCAAAATTATATAAGGTGTGACAATGAAGCATTGCTCGTAGGGACTATTTTAATGCCATAGAGGAGGGCGTAGTTAGTATGTAGCGGCTTCTCCCGTCGACTGCTTACCTTACTCCGTTGCTCCGATGCCCATCTCCTCCCCTTTTCAAGAATCGCTTCGTTCACCTCTAAACACATCTTTAAACTTTGCAAGCAAGCCGTTACTACTATATCCCCAATAAAATTACCTTAATTTTAATATATTTTTTTAGTGGAAGTAGGATGAACAAGAGACTGTTGCATATAATTGTCAATTGTAATAGAAAGTCTAAACCATACACTTTAAATACTTAGAATTTATTTTGTTTGTTAAGCCAGTCAATGGAATTTGAAAAACAAATGTTCTTGTAATTTTAACAATTTATAGTTATGTACAACACATTCTTTTCAGAAAACTTATTGGTACGTATATGTTCAGAATGCCATTTTATTTGATAAAATTTGGTTTTCACCCGGTAAGCAAATGAGAGATGGGGTAAAGGTCGGTCTTACTTAGTGTAAGTACGATTTTTTAAAAGAGATTACTAGCAGTATGGATCACATACTAATAGTATTCCCTTTACCCTTCCTAGTAAGCTAAAATGTTTGTCAGGAGTGGGCCACGCCAGTAGTCCAATATCCGGGATTTGAAGCCACGACTGTCGATCGGGAATCCAACGCCTGAACCACTGATCTACTGACGCTGTTAAAAAAAATGTTATAACTTAAAATTTTTGTTACATTTAAATCAATTGTCAGGGAACAAGATATTAACATTAACAAACGTTTTAGCGAAACAAGGCGGGTCGACTAGTAAAAATAATATGATAATACTTCTGTTACAGTCTCATAAACATAAAAAATCTTAAAATCAAAAATATTATTCACTTATACTAGTAAACTTATAGTGTTATTTATATTGTAAATCTAAAATTTTTAATTGGACGCCGGTGAAGGTCGACATCCATAATGCGACTCAACAAAACATAAAGATTGATTTAGTTAAGCTTTGCAAAAAAATTGATAGGTTAGTTTTTTTGTTACAATTTTTATTGTTGGTTGTTGGAATTTTTGTTCATTATTTACATCGACAATGAAGATTCAGACTATCACTATGTGGACGAAATTACTGTGAGCATAACAAATAACACATTTACTAATTAGTTTCGTGTTTAGAGCAAGGGTGAAATACCGAACAAGAGTGAAGCTTCAGGATTGTATAGCGTTTGCACAAAGACAAAGATACAGGGGGGTGAAGAAAACGTCTTTATTCATTTGAGAAAACTCATTTTTCCCTCCACAGGGGTCACCCGGACAGTTCCCTCTTAAATTTGAGCATAATCGAGTTAATAACAAATGTCTCTGTGTCGGATACATCTCAACTGGGAATAGTAATTGAAGTAATGTATATGTGTAAATTTTCAAGCCTCTAAATTGATATATATGTACATGCCTTTAGCGCAAAATTCACACAGAACAGTTAAGGAAAAGATAAGAAAGTCATTTCGAGTTTAAGTTGAAGGTATAGGGAAAAATTACCTATGTACTTACGTTATTTATAAAAGCTGAAAAAGTAAACAAATATAACAACTGTTCAAAAAAGTTTAATCAATACTGTAATAATATAATTGGTTCTATAAGTAGGTACCTCTGATTGTATAATCGTTGTTTCGTTAATGAGTTTGACTGTGGAACAGATATTTTTTGATCTTACTTAATTTAATTAATTTAACCAATGTTATTAACAATAAATCAAAGTGAGCTAAACGTTTTAAAAAAATTAAAGTTCGACTTAAAAAGACAATGCGTTGAATCGCACCAACCAACATATTTAAAATGTATCTCAATCGAAACATCAGATATATATTTCAACAATTTAGGTCTAAAATATTATGTGAACATTTTTTTATTCCTACAAAACTTGGTCATTTATTTTCTGCTGCAGACCAAATTAAATTCTGCTTTCTCATGGGCAGAACTACTTTTATTTTCTCTAAACGAGAAAATTTGCATGTAGAACATTTGTAAAAGTTTTAAATCATTAAAATATAAGCTATATTACGATTCAAAAACTAATTTATATTATTTATTGATAACATTTAAAATGATTACTATAAAGGTACCTACAATTTAATATTATTTATGATACATTATCCTAATAAAAATATACACTGAACACGCCTAATGTATATCGAAATATTACTATATATATCTATGTATAAAATATTATGTGAAAGAATTATTAAAATCGATTCAGTAGACGATTCAGGCAGGTGATTTCTAGCCTATTCATAACAAACAAACATACAAAAATAAAAAATATATATTAATACATAATATATAACAATCGAATTTTTCCGCCTTATATAATAGTTTAGATGAATTTTACTTTAAAAGTTAGTGCTACTATAAGTCCTAACCTCTTCCAGTTAAACCTTAGATTTACCAACACTGAATGGTAAATGTCCAATTCATTAATTTATTTAGAACATCAACAACATAACTTACATTACATTTCCAACAATTTAGGTCTAATTCTCATTGAATAAGAAATTAATAACAAAAAGTTAAACCAGTCTACAAAAATTAAAATACATTATTGAGACTTAATATAAAATCTATATAAATGACTAAAAATGAAATTAAATAAATAAAAGAAAACACAACTTTAAATTATGGTGTTAATAATATTTTGTCATATTACACTTTGTTAATCTCATGTTTTATCCCATCCTTTTTTTAAATTTAATGTAACAAGTTTCTCGGAACAAATAATAATTAATAATATGTACTATATTCTGTTGCAGTTTAAAAAAATTCGAACCCAACCATCCAAGGCTATTTTTTTAATAATGATTAAGTACATAATAAGTTTTAACTTATTAAATTTATTTAATTAATATTCGTTTTTTTTCCAAAACCATTGTTACTTGCTGACCCGACAGACGTTGTTCCGTCTTAACTTTGAATATTGGTCAAGTGACTGACAGTCATATCAAACGCTATAAATGTAACATTAGAAAATGTTTTCATACATTTTCTAATTCTCCGAGCAACTTTCTTTATTTTTCTTGGCAACCGTCTCTTGACAATTAAGACCTACCATACCAAACACTCTTACAGTAAAAACCAAAAAAAATCTTTTGTTTTAGGGGTTAGGTGGGTTTTGTAATAATACATTAAATGTAGAATATTCGCTCAAAATTATAAATGATATTCTGAGCGAATAATAACATAAACAGTTGCTTATCTATTATTCTGTTATTCTCTTTAACCGCGTTCTCGAAACTTTATTTTTGAAGTAGATTTTTAAGATTTCTTGAAACTCCGACCGATCTTTCCTTCTTTGACATTGTGTTGTTTGACAAAGATAACAATGCGCTTGAACGAAGATTTTTTTGTATATTTATTATAACAAACTTTTTAAGCATGGCAAGACAGGCAAACATTTTTTTCTTTATTGAACTTTTTGTTTATAACTCCGCCAAAGATTCAAGTTTCAATATTTTTTCCTTCGTTGAAGCCCATGCTAATTACTTGTGTTTACCTGACAACTTCGCCGTTGTAAAAACTATTTTTCATGTGTCAAGATAAATGAGGTTACATGGACTGATTTTTAAAATGTTCAAATAAAAATAAAGCTCAGGACTTATATAAAGGGAAGGTACCTACAACACCTCACCAGTGTAGGTATCAATGAGCCAAACTATATGCTGCAATAACTTTCGTGCCAGATAATTTAAAAAAATCACATGTATTCAGTAGTTTAAATAAATGATTTGATTTTTATTTGAAAATTTTACAAAGTTCTTCTAAAATTTATGTCCTGAAAATGTATTTATGTATGAAAAGTTGAAATAAAATATTTCATCGAAACCCACCTCACCCTTTCGTGAATTTTTACATTTACTTACACGTCTTGGTAAATCTTAAACTTTATATACTAAACCACTACCATTGTAAAGACATAACGTTGCATATACAATATACATCATAAAAATTATTTACATTATAGAAATACATCTAAATAATTGTCTAATTGTTTTGGTCATGCAGTTAAAAAAAATACCAGCTAATAAACAATTAAACATATTCCAGTTTTATCACTATTAACGTAATCGCGTATTACTTAATTTAATTTTGTTAAAATGCTATAGGTATGTTTGAAGAGGTAAAATGGAAGAATTAATATAAAATATTTTGATGGAATATACGTTTTAACAAGGAAGGAATGAAATATTTGGAATGCGATATAAAATTTAATACAACTAGTTATGTTTAAATTTTAACAAAATTAAAACTCTAACAACAATGATTAATATAATAAATACTGTTACTTGTGTTTATTGTCTAAACTAGATTCTGGATAGGGTTCTTCTTCTTCTTCTTTAAAGCTGCCATCTCCACTTCGGTTGGCTCTTTTGACTATCATTGCTTGTGTTGCCGCTTTCACTTTGAAAATATAAACAAAAGTGGTTAATAATTATAAATGTGAAAGTGTGTATGTTTAGCTATTTGGATGTTTGTTATTACGTAAAAATAGCTAAACGGATTAGAATGAGATTTGGCGCACAAATACTTCATAACATGGATTAAATACAGGTTAATTTTTTGTCCCGGAATCTCGAGTTCCTGTGGGACAATAATACAATAAGTATTGTGTCATAAGCACCTGATTATTTTTTACCAACAATATATTGAAAGTTACATATTTTTAAAAAAATGAAAGGATTTGCATCCATGCGAAACCATGGAGGGTCGAGGGTTTTTATAAAATTTGGCGAAAGGTAGTTGGTTAAATAAAACTGGCTTTAAAATTTTCCTATAACTCTCCTATAACTTCATAAACATTTTATGAAGTTATCTATGTTCTAGTTGATTAGTCTATTATAGTACTCCCTAATTAATGGACTTGTTTATTGGACTTTGACCAATTATATCATTAGTCATTTCGTAGATTTAATAACACTTTAGAACGTCCTGTAGTCTTTGAGCAAATAATTGATTAGTTATGAAATTATGTATACTACTTTCTAGCAACCCGCTATAGCTTCGGAAGCGCTTCAGCTATTGTATACAAAATATCAGCAAATTATATATGTAGACTTTTCTCGTTTCTTCTTATTTAATTGAAAATGTAAATAAATAGGCAGACTCTGTTTTATATAGTGTATATAATATATTTTTTTATCGTAGTAGAAAAATGTCTCTTACAATCATATGCCCAACCAATTTTGGCGAACGCATCAATAAATTTAGTGGAAATGTTCAATCTTCCTAGTTCTGAAGTCCTGTAGTCCCAAGGGAAGACGTGGTGGTAATTGTGCCATCCTTCCCCTAAAGCAGCTAAACTCACGACTGAATTCTCGACAGATTTTATGAATCTGTAAAAGTTAATTGTTAGATTATTTCTTACTCCTGATACAAAAATTATGAGTAGTTCGAATGAATAGGTTACTACTATATGTATGTAGTAACCTATATATAGTAGTTTTCCTTCCTTATCGAATTAAAATAAATGAGTAACATCTATTTATTCTCTGCCTGGTTTTTAAAACCGCAATGATATTGTCAATATCAATATATTGACGATATCATTGCAATAATCAATCATAAAATTTGTTGTTGAAATTTTTGTAGAATAAACTAACAACTTTTCCATTCACACATCAGTGCCGCCATTGCGAGTAATAGTCAGTGCAATGATATATAGTCTTGAGTCATGTCTCGATGCCCACCCAAGAAATTAGCGGATATTGTTTCACTATGTACACAAAGTTGAAATGCTTACTCATACAAAAAGACAAATCGTGATATTAATTGGAGAAAAAAAAAAAGATTCAGTATTTGTTACATTTGGTTGCTATAATAAATATGTGGTCTGTACGCCTGGTTGCTGATTAATCAAAGTTATGGGATTGTTTTCGAACTAGTTCTATAAATTTTTACAAGTATTACACATCTTACCAATGATTGTGGTGAGCGTCACTGTGTGAAATAAATGAAATAGTAATAACTTCTTTGACTCTCTACTATAGTGCATTTTCAGCACTGATGCATGCGGATAACCCTTTAGGGTGAATTCTATATTAATTATAAATAGTTTTAAATATTTTAATAATCAAAACTTACCTGTCGTAAGGCTTGTTGCCCCATAAATGTGCGAAGCTGTTCACGCAGAAAGCGATGTTTAGAGTGATAGTGAATCTTGTCACGAAGCTCACCACAAAACTATTAAGCAGCGTCTCTTCCCAAAAGTATAAAGGAATACCCACTGGTATTAAAATATTAAGAATAAAAAATAGAGGAATGAACAACCTGCGGACAATTATAATTATCTGTTATTTTAGAAATTTTTATTAAGTTTCTAGGGTGTCTGAAATCAAATATTGAGTTTCAGTTTAAAATTTGAGTTAAATGTAACCCATTTTTCGATTTTGGATAAATCTGAAATTATGCATGCACGTGTAAACCACATAAAAATGTTACATTATTATGATATGAAGCTGAAACCAGAAGGTGGCCATGGGAACTCTGTAATAATTAAATATCGCGTTTTGGCTCCTTTGATTCGTCTTGATATGTAACCTACTCTGTGATAAGTCCTAAATCACAGATGAGCTCTTTTACCTCTTTCGGCCATAAAGAAACTGTATAGTTAAACTTACTCCTTCTGATATCGTACGACAGGATCATTGATGAGGTCTAGAGAAGTTCTCTTCAGAGCAATCCGTCTGTCCTCGACTGCTGGATGTGGAGTAAGAACCAACCAGCCGACGTGAGCAAACCAAAATCCTCGTCTCACGTCGTGCGGATCAGCTACTGACTCTGTGTACTTGTGATGCACTCTGTGATCTAGTGCCCATGTGTATATATCTCTCTGAAATAATAAAAGTATTGTTAAAACACATGAAATAAGAATATCCAGCACCTAATTTGGCTCCGATAGCTCACTAGCTAAATACCACTGTGTTCAAAATGAACGATTGACATCTTATTATTTACTTAAACCGAGAATAATGGATGTTTTTATTTTTTTATAAACGTGTCTGTTATTTTTTACGCTGTAAATCATATATAAATTTCTTAACGAAACTAAGTGTATGCAAGAAAAATAAAAAGGATCTTATTTGGGATATCAGGTGTTCAGAACTTCACTAATATTTTACAATTATTATATATATTATATTGTATTAATTACGTTCCCGTGCTGTTGAAACGCAGAATTAACTACCTACCACCTTGCCAGTGCGAGTATCAAGACACCCAGCTGACCGAAGTGTTTAGTCTTTTCCCAATTAATTGCCGGGCGTTTATTGTAATTTAATTTTATAATAATCAGTAATGATTTTAGTAAAAAGTTATGAGTTAGTTCATGTGTTGCATTAATTTTTAAGGAATTAAATATATTTTTTACTGCTTATGAAAATTAGAGCAGTTAGGAAGAAATTATGTTTTTTCTCGCCTGCACGTTTCTTTATATTTAAAAAAAATCCTAGCTTTTCTTAAGGCCAACGAACTGGTTACGTTTATATCCACCATTATATCTTTCAAAATAGGAAATCAAAAAAGGATAAGAATTAGGGAGTTATAACAGATATTTTACGTGGTAGACCACGTGCCTCCTTAACCATTAATAATTCTTTAAACGTTCAGTGTATTCAGAACATATTCATTGTAGTAATTTCTCACATGTAAGAGGTCAATTCGTCAAATTGACTTTAATATTCGATGGCTCGTTAGAACTATTGCGATTGTTCTTATTTACATGAAATCTAGCTATGCAATTTATAAATACCACATGACAGGGATGTGTAGATTGATCTGTGTACAGGAGTAAGTGAGAGCAGATGATTACAATAGAGTCATTTTTGTGCAAGTTTGTGCATTAGTATCTATATTTATCTTCTTTTTTATCTTCTTTTTAATTTAATTCTGTCGTTTCTTTGATTGATGATTTTTTTAGTTTGGTATATAAGTATAGTTTTATATTTTCTGTCTTCTAATGTAGTTCGTTAGGTAAGTACTTTCTTTTTTCTTAAATTTAATCTTCGTATAATAAGAAAAAAATATTGATATATAGATACGGGTAACTTACTTGACCGGTTATAGTAAAAAGTAGAGCAAGCAGGATCCTCAGTGGTAAGCGCGCTCTGTAGGCTCTATGTGACCACAGCCTGTGTACACCCGCTGTTATGCCGAAACCCGACGTGTATATCGTAGCAAACGCTGAAATACAAAAAATTACTTTCAGTGCTCACTTTTCTCTATCTATACTATTTATTTAACACTGAGAGTGTACCTTGGTCCTTAAACTTAGGGAAAATAATGAGATCAATGGACCTAAAGCCATGCCACATTTTGGACAACTACTCTCTATCTATACTATTTATTTAACACTGAGAGTGTACCTAGGTCCTAAAACTTAGGGAAAATAATGAGATCAATGGACCTAAAGCCATGCCACATTTTGGACAACTACTCTCTATCTATACTATTTATTTAACACTGAGTGTACCTAGGTCCTAAAACTTAGGGAAAATAATGAGATCAATGGGCCTAAAGCCATGCCACATTTTGGACAACTTTTAACTAAACTTATTGCTAGATTTTATTGTAAAGTAAATTTACAAAATATCGTAAAACCATACCTTAGTATAATTTAACAATTTCATTAACACAGAATACTTTATACCCGGCAGCAATACTTCTCAAACTGTGAATTATTTCGAATCAGGCTTAAGGAATCTTACTGGAAGATATTAAAAAAAAAAACAAGAAAATATTATACCTAAATATTTTACTAATATATAAAATCTTTGGTTAAAAGTTTTTTATTTTTTAGTGGATTTATTATAAAATGTATTAAAAATCATTCTAAACCACCGATGCCAGTTTTGGTCTATGACGTCATATATAAAGAGAGAAAGAAATATAGTATTAACAACATAAAATTTATCCTGTAACAGGCTAATATTGTATTTTCCTAACGTCAGCGATTTATTTTACGAGACCGCTCGCGCACAGAGTTCAAACGAGCATGTTACGCCGATTTTAGAGCCAGCGTAACATGCTCGATGCGAATGTTACATTACACCACATTGTGATTGTCAGTACCCAGCTTGACGCGTTTACCTAAAGTAGTGCTTAATAGCCGCCATCCGATTTAACTATATAGCAAGAAAGCTATCATTTTATCTCAACTTTTACCCCATTGCAATAAAAGTTCTTTCATTTAACACATATTATATTTTATAAGAATATCATAATATACATTATTAAATAATTCTTAAAAATCCAAGTACCTATTATAGAATTAAAAACTTCAAGGAAAACTTTAGTTATTTAAATTCATTACCTGTATATTTAAAACATCTACCAACCATTGTTACTTATCGTATTAATAAATTATTCGTAATGCTGACCCGTCCTCGCTTCGTTGAGGTTTATTAAACTACAGGTAAAAGTTTTAACAATAACGTTTTAGGATTTTTCCGTTTAAACCTTCCATTGACTTCTACAAATAATTCAAAACCCAAATTAGGCAAATCGGTTCCGGTGTATTCATGTTTTTTTTATTTGTTAGCATATGTTAGTTAGCAATTTATTTTTATTTTTATATACATATAAAGAAGATTGGAAGTCAGTAAAATTTTTATCATTATATTTATATTTTTCGCTAAGTACTTATGGGTTAAGTGTTCGTTCGACACAGGTGCGACATTAATTTATTGTTTACTTAACTAGATGGCTCCGGCGGTATTTTAATTCGTAATATAATTTCTTACTTGTCAGTCATTATAGATTTAATTGAATATAGGTTTAATGTGAGGGAAGAATGAGTTCTGCGGGCCTAGCCAAGGCCTACAATTGTTAACGCAAAATAGAAAACCTAAAAAATGTATGGGAATGATATATGTATGTCAACGATATATAACGTTTTCAAATTAAAATAACACGTAGAATGAGTGTTCGCACTTAGTGGGTGCGTTCCACTAAGCACTCATGACAAACACGCTCACGACCACGGTTATTCCCGTTCCACTTATTTGCCAGCGTTACGATCGTTAACCCAAGTGGAATGGGTATTATTGAGCGTTACGCTAATTTATATATGTCAGAAGTGTAAGTTAGCCTTGTGTTAGTTTAAGTTTGTGGGAGTTTAACTTTAGGTTTAAACAGAGAATCTGGCCAGTGGAAGCGAGTGTTGTGATCACTTAAAGGAGCTCTTTAAGCCTACACCTTGGTCACAAGTCCAAGACACTGTTTAAGTTGGGTAGGTACCTTGGTAGGACCTGTTAGAATAGTTTCTGTCTGAATAGTACGAGATCGTAACGTTTAATTATATCCTGACCGCGTCCGTAGCTTATATTATAGGTCATCTGTTGTGCACGTGCTTATTAACTCAAACTAGTTTATTTCAAATTGACTTTTTACAAGGTACTTTTGACACGTCAAAATGTGTCAATCAGTCAGTTTGTCTGAAGCTACCACCAGTTCGGAAAGCAGTTTCCTGATGAGAAGTACTGGCAAGAAACTCAAAAAGTATTATGATTCAGCTGAGTATCAACGTCACTTGGATTCCAAGCTTTGTCATCTTTTAAATAATCATTACCAGAATATATATAGAGTAGGCTTTGCTTATTAAACATTTTTAATGTGTAGGTCTTGGACCCATGGAAAAATTATTCACTTTGTGGAGACGAAAGTATGGCGCGTCAAGTTTATTTTATTTATGTTTCTTGTATTTATATTGTGTCCGTCACTATGTTTTGAATATAAAATTATATTCTACTTAATGTATAAAATATTACAATAAATATACTGTGACGGTACTGTAAGAATATCTATTTTGTTAAAAACATCTCGAAGATGAATGGTTTAATGATAAATAATTATGTTTATTTGAGTTTACTTAAAATTGAAACTAAAATTAATTTAAAATAAATATGCGCTGCAGAAACATTTATTTCCACTAATAAGCCCTATCCGATATTATTTGATATAGTTATTTACATCTTTAAGTTGTTTGAGCGTTGTAAACGCTTAGTGGAACGCACCAAATATGTCAACATGGTTTGTTAACACTAAAGTATTGCTTGAAAATGTAGAAAGGGAATAGAAACAACGTTTGCAACTTGGCTAGGCCCCCTAACGTTTTATCATGATTTATCGTTTTGATTAGGAATGATATTTGGTTGTTTGGGTGACTCATTTGGATTTACAATTGGAATATTTTGAATGGTGCTGTTATCTATACAACATAAACGCACCGGCCGCCGACAAAAATTAAATATTTAACCAAAGTTAATTCAATCCTAATAATGGCTGATATTTACGACTTTTGTATTTGAGACTCATTGACAAATAATACGCCAATAGCACATTAAATGTTGAAATCGCTTTTTTAATAATTAAAAGCAATTTTAAATAATGGTACCTACATATTTAAGGAAATTTTTGCTTAAAGTAGGACATATTACACGCTTAGATTAGCTTCCCTTGTATGTTTGTATGTATGTTTGTAACCGACTCCCTTGGTCGCGACCTTGACCCACTTTACACGGCCAGATTTCATTCAAACTTTATAGATTTATCGAGGACCGATGACAATACACTAATTTGTGAAGATAAATGAAATCATCCCTTAAGAGGAGAAAAGGGAGTGCAAAGTTAGTATGAAAATTCTTTGATTTTCAGTTATTTCAAAAAAATGTTGTATTTGGGTTATAATCCAAATAATGATTATGAAAAAATTAAAAAAACACGCTTTTATAAATAAACCAAACTATAAAGTAGAAAATAAATAAGTTTAAAAAACTAAAAAACACGCTTTATATAAAAAAAGTGTGGAGTGCTTGGTGTCAACAGTTATAACTATTTTATTGACAAATATGAGTAGAAGGATTATCATTCCGATAATATCTTAAAAAGCACCCCACGCTTTTTTTAAAATAAAATTCATTTTTTTCTTATTTACACTATTATTTATTTATATTTATTAAACATTTTTACACTATTCTTAATTCAAGTTTATTAAAATTTATTTTCAATTTTTAGTTTGGACTTCTATATAAAGCGTGTTTTGTTAGTTTTTTTTAATTTTATAGCGATAAATATCCATATTATTAGGGAACTAAAATATACAACTACTATCAATATAAGCATTAAACGAATCAAAAATATATGAGTTATTGACGAATAAGGTGCAGTGGCCTTAAATTAAAATTCTACATACATTTTACACTTTGAATCTAAATAGCTTAAAATGAATAGTTAGCTCTTTCTTATTTATGACATCTTCAATATAAGTTCGGTTTGCTTCAGCTTAATTAATCAAAGATTCTGAAGGATCAAAACTGATATAGATTTACAGTAGGTACTTTGAAAAAGATTGAGAATCTTTTAGAGCAGTTATTTAGAGGTTTTTAGTTAATAAGATAAGTGATAATTATATTCAACTTATGATAAAGTATTCTAGTAAAGGCTATGCTGAAATGTGTCCCAAAAAATTCATATATTGAATGATTTTACCAGGATATATTGAGTATATAAATTACATTATCGCTTATGAAAAAATTAAAATGCCTAATAGACGAGATAAATATTTAGTTAATATTTCAGTATTTATATAATTAGTAAAAAAATATTACAATTTTTTTAATAATATAAATCTGACTTCTAAATTTTGCTTAATAAGACCTGATTAAAAAAATTTGTTTTTCGTTGTAAGTGATATCAAATTTGTACAATATATTATATGGATGTAAAATACTTACCAAAAAGTGTAGTGAGGATCTTCACTTGATTGGTTAATATGAGGTAGAACCCATAGATTGACACTAAATGTAAACACACTTGGACAATTAAGTCCGGCCACTTTATACGCGCCCTAAATTCCATAGCCTCATATTTGTTTATATCAAAGTCTATATCACTTATTTTCTCTCTTAAGTCTTGACTTAGAACTGTGTTATTATTTTCATAATGTTCTAAATGTTCCAGTTCGGCCATCAGTCGCATCTTTATTTCAGAATCAGTCTCGCTTATAACGTTTTGCTGCGTCGGCGCCATGGCACTGAATAAATTTAACTTCTTGACTATTACAGACTGTAGATAGATAAAGATATGCATAGAATATTTGTTAGTAATTTGAGATAATTGATAGCAGATATTTTTAGACTTTAGCAACACTTTCTTCATTATATACGGCTCTGGTTATATTATTTATTAATAATAATTACATTTTTACTACAACTTAACTTTTGTACTTTATATGAGTAATTTATGTATTTTTATAATTTTTTTAGCCAATTTAATATAAAAATAAATAAATAAATAATTAAAACCGGTCACACACCAAGAAGAATCCCGCAAATGTTGTTAAGTTTTAAATTAATTTTACTTTTAATTATACAACCCGGTGCATTTCAAGGTTGAAAATATAATTTAGTAACGTATTCTCATATAATTTGAATTTTTGTTGCTATTTTAAAATAAACTTGAGATAATTTAGTATAAAAATGTTTCATATTTGAATTCGTTTTTGATAGGTAAGTTTATTATTTTTATAATTTCATAAATGTAAATAAAATTTTTACAATAAAGACTTTTGCAGTTATTCCAACTATTCCATTTTATGTCGAGTTGCTAAGCAAAAAACTTGGTGATGCAAAAATCTTATTCAGTAATTGATTGTCAAGAAAAGTGATTCTTACTAACCAATGGAAGTAGAAACCACGAGGTTATTTTCGAAAAAATATCCGAATAATATAAAAAATGATAAAATGATAAGAAGTTTTTTACACCCGTAATCGTCTCATAATGGCGGCGTACACTCAACATCCATAAATTATTCCAAAAGATTGACGCTGATGGTATCAACAAATCAATAACGTTCAAACGACTGGTTTATTACTGAAAAGAAATGTATTTTACTAACTGCTAGCCACTACGGTCGCGAAAACTTAATAACGAGTTCATAGAAAATTCAAAAATCTTTAAGACACTCATTCAATTTCTTACTCACCAGTTAATAAATTAACATACTTGATCTCCGATAAGGTGAATCGAGAACCAGCACTCAATACTACACTTCTTGCTCTATTTTAACATATGAAATCACTTGTCAGACTGCGTCAGTTCTACCGGGACGGAGGTTATGTACTATTGTCCTGTAAGTGGGTATTCTATTAACTATTAACAAATATATAAAACTACCGATCAATCAAAATTTAACAAAAATGTTGCTAACATTATAAATGTGTGCTTTCTATCTCATATCACAATGCGTTACTTTTTTTGAAACAATAAATTGTGATAAATTTTATCCAAATCAGTTCAGCTTTTTTCATATGAGTAACATAAATAAAACCGAAACATTTATAATATACGCGTAAGTAGTATCGGATTTTATTGGGTTGTTAACCCAACATTGAGACCGCTTTCTAGGTCAGTACATCAACTATTACAATGAATACCATGAACCTCTAAACATAGCTTAATAGAATATTTTTTATTTATTATATTTTGTCACTTCAGTCAAAAAGTAGCGAGAGTAGAGAGTAAATAAAGTTTTTTCTATATTATATAATATACAAACTATATTATCGGTCTCATGTAGATGACAATATCAACGGGTATTTAAACAATCTTGAATACGAAATAATTTATTTGGATAAGAATTAATACAAAAGTATGGAAAGCATGGTCTGATAGGCATTTCTACCAATTTTTAAAATGTAAAAAAGTAGTAATAGTGACATAACTACAATAGTTGGACATATGGTCTCGCGAAGTTTTTTGTAGATATTGATACGTTCTATAATATTGTAGAACATTTTTTGTCCTATCATCAATACTTTTCGCAGAGCATGCGATGAAAGACATTTTGTCGCATATTTTTTTACACCTTCGGTTGGTTTTAGTAAGGATTTCTGAAGATCTCTAATTTTTCTAGTAATAAATATAGCCTATGTTACTCAGGGATAATGTACCTTTCTAACGGCAAAATAATTTTTGAAATCGGTCCAGTAGTTTTTACGTTTATTCGTTACATACAAAAATACAAATCTTTCCTCTTTATGATTTTAGTATAGAAAATGTGTGCATTATATATATATATATTTTAAAAGTAATTTAAGCCCTAAGTCTATCACTTTAGGTGTCTATTTTGCTCGCAACAAAAAATAATATAAGGTTGACAATTATAAGGTTTAGTTTGTTTTGACTGGTCGTTTAGATTTTTTTGTTAATAAAATTTAATGTTACTTTGGTAAAAATACTTTAAAACTGTAAAGATAATCTACGTTCCAAAAACTATAATAGGAACATTATAATTTCCTATTTAATTCTAGCAGTATTCAGAAATTAGCGTGGTATTTTACTTACGGCGTAGTTAATGACTAAATCGGAAGTGATGCATTCCATAGTATTATCTATGGTATTATCAGTAGCATTATTCCAAAAAAAATGTGTTAAACAGAGACAAGACACGATTTTCACAATTTAACAAATCTAGGAATTTTTCATTTATGTCTGGAAAAAAGCAAGGAGCAAAATGCAGTTGGTCCACATGATGGTCATGGCAGTCGGATTTTTGGTGGTCACAAACCATTCGAGGAAAATATGCCTTACCAATAAGTGTGCAAGGTTACTGGCCTCGTTTTACATGTTCTCCCAGCACCTACCCCTCCCCCTATATATATATATGTCGGAGATGTGAGTTAGGTTTAGGTTAGCCTTGTGTTAGGTTAGGTTAATGTTAGTCTAAGTCTAGGTAGGCTCAGGTTTAGACAGTGAAACTAAGCAGTGGAGGCGAGTGTCGTAATTACATAAAGCAGCTCCTTAAGCCTACACCTTGGTCACAAGTCCAAGGCACTGCTTGGGTTCCTGTCATAATAGTAAGAGATCGTAACGTTTAGTTATCCTGATCGTATTGCAGCTTTTGAGATAGGCCATCTATCTATATCCTTATTTTATTATCCGACATATATATAAAAAGTAATCATTTAAATATACTGAAATCGGTAATCAAATAGAATAAGTATTTTTTGGAAAACGTAACTTCTCGTGCAGGTGTTCACGATCTTATCATTATGAGTAAATGATAAACTTTATGTAGGTAATCATATATGCATATGGCGATGGCGATAACAAAATGTAGTAATACATTCATTATACACTGAAAGCAAAACTTTTATATTGTTTTTCAAATTACTCACATGCAATGTGAAAAAGTGAGTTATAATAGGCACTGAAAATTAGCCAATGAATGGTTATTTATTTTTTTAATGTAGAGTACAGCTCTAGCAATAACAAATATTTTTGAAATAAAACGTATTAAATTGCACAAACTAAATCAACATCATATCGATATTCTTCTTGTCTACGTTGCATGTTTATACGTGTTACTGTACAGTAGCGGGTAACATTCCTCTCTCATTGTCTGACATAAATATAAATTATATTATCAATGATTTTCTCGTAGTCGTGACTCATTAGGGTAAACAAACATTATAAATTATCTAATCTTTTTTTTAATGGCTAGTGATCGAAGTTGTGTAAATGATTCATATTAATGAGCATCTACTTTACTTCATCGTGAAGGAAGGAATCTTAACATCGACATTCAGCAGCGCTGTTTATAACTTTGCATTCGGGAGTAGTTCGTTTTATTTTATTTAAAGTATTGTTATGTAGTAATATGGAGACAATATAATTATAACCTCTGTCTATTTTCGTCGTAAATATTGAACCAGTGAAAATAGTAGTGTAGTTAAGTGTTGTGGTGCTGGGTCTTCATTATCGAGGATCGTGTAAGTTTGATACATTTATTATGAAGATGCTTCGGTTACGGATCAAAACGTATGTCTTGTCGATCGCGATCTACTTGTGTGGTGTGTACTGGTTCGGGTTCGCGCGTCTCACTTTTATGTGGGCAGGGTGCTCTTCTGCGTTGTGCCATACGAGTCTGGTTGTTGTACCTTTTGATTCCTTTTTTTTATATTTATTATGTTACTTAAATGTTAGATTATGTTAGTTAAATAGTGGATCGCGGTCTGAAAATATAAGTTTTCTACGTTTTTAGTTTGGTCAAGGATGACAAGATTTATCATTTTCAATATCGAACGTGTAGTAATAACCAAAAGTGTGTCAACATCAGTTATCAAAAACTGTTCTCGTCGTATCCGTGACTCATCAGGATAAACAAACATTATAAATTATCTAATCTTTTTTATAACGAGTAGACGATATTTTGTAACTGAATCATAATATAGCTTATCAGTTATCCTTAATCTCATATTTCATCACGAAGAACCATCTAATCGTTTTAATGGAGTGGAGTTTCCAAAAGTATTTATTACTGTTTTTTCGCCCCAATATTTACTCATGAAATATGTGTAAAATATTTTTTCGAAAATCATCCCTTAAGGGAGTAAAAGGGGAGTGCAAAGTTAGTATGACTAGCTCATAAAATTATTAAATACGTCTACAGACGATCTACTATAGGCTATTATGACTAACTCAATATCGCAAACGAATTTGCGGGTAAAAGCTAGTCATATTATATATTGTAATAAGTACAATAAACATTGTATAACAAATTCTTAGGTGGTTTATACGTTCGGATAATATAAGGAAACTTATTAACTTATAGCAGTTTGTAGTCATTAAGAAATCGTGGTTATTGTAATTACTGAATCTCCGTTAGTATTGAATTTTAAGATGAAACATCCTCAACATAAAAACAAAAGTCTAATTGAATTTCGGTTCCTGAAATCCGGCTACGTTTTCATCTGGAAAAGTTTTTAACGTACTAATGATTTAATTAAATCAAGGGCCGCAGAAACCTTCAAATAGGATTATATGCGAACGCGGTTCGTTCGTAACGAAAAATTATAACAAACTGACATAAATGACAATTATTTTATATATGTGTGTTAGATTTTACATTTATAATTACCAATAATTTATCATAACATAGTATAAAACAAAGTCGCTTCCCGCTGTCTGTCACTATGACAGATATCAAGATGCTTAGATCTTTAAAACTACCCAACGGATTTTGATGCGGAGTCCTTAAATAGATAGAATGATTCAAGAGGGAGGTTTATAAGTATAATACTTCCATCCGTGCGAAGCCGGGGCAGGTCGCTAGTTTTAAATAAAAATGTAAAAAATATCAGGGTTACGGATGACGTGTGTGTATTCGTATTGTGTAAAGTAGGCAAATTGATGTTAGCTTTGAATATTTGGGTATAAGTAGAAGTGTTACAAAACACTGAAGCCATCAATAACATAATACATTATACACCATGCATACATCGATATAATTTATTTTGTACTCAGTGATGATATCATAAGAGTACATAGTTAGTGTCATACATTTATACGACACTCAAGGCCAGTCTCGAAGTTTTATTGACAAATAAATTTCCTAGCGCTATATGGTATTAAATGAATTAGTTAAGATTTTTCTTTTACTTGTTTTATGTAATAAGTGTATTGTATACCCTATTATATTATCGACCTGGCATAGCTTCGCTGGGCTAAAACATATTAAAATGTCATTAACGTTTTCCTGACATTCGATTTAAATAAATCCGTATCTATTGATGTTTTTTTAGTTCCGTACCTTGAAAGGAAAAATGATTATAGGACTTCGTTGTCCGTCTGTCAAGACCCATTTTCTCAGGTTCGCGTGAAGGTATCAAGTTAAAATTAATGTCAAATACTTAAGCCTGCGGTCCCTTGCGGCTGGCTAAAAATCAAACTGCTAAATCCAAGCATTGAAAAGATATGACCGTTATTGTGGTCTCTCACCTAATTATAGGTAGTCACAGGCTTTGTCTTTTGACTTAGGTACATAAGCAAGGTCTTATAGTACTAGTATGGGGAAAATCCTAAAAATGGCAATTTTTAGTTAAAAAAAATGATCATTTATACAAATATTTAGGTTTTGACGCATAATTTGATGTTGTTTTTTTTTATATAAAAGCGTATTAATTCACAGCGGGATGGAGGAATAGAATGGAATTTCTCATTTATTGCTAAGTGCAATGTAGATTAGTTTAGGTTATATTAAATTTCTTTTCACACGACAATAAAATTAAGTCTGTTAACTAATATTAGAATTGTATAAGGTAATTAGGTCTCGCAACCTAAGCAATGTCCAACAATTTTTAATTCATAATTAACAATATTCAATCTTATTATTTTCGAACGGATTAAATCAGATTATTAATAACTTTTTCTCTAAAAAATGTCTACCAATTTTGGTAGACATCAATTTTGGTTACAAAGTACTAGTATTCTTAATTCCTAAAACTAAGCAAAATTTTGTTAAGAGTGAGTTCACGTCAGTAGTGCAGCAAATTCTTTTTTAGATTTGAACCACTACCTTGATCATGAATCCAACGCCTTAACCACTGAGCTACTATAATATAGACTAGAGTAACTAGGTTATGAATTATCAAAACTTATAATTTATAAGGTACATGAACTTATAAAGTGGTCCTACATGAGTTTCGACACAACAAAACAAGGTCACTGAGTCGTCTCCGACACGCACCGTGGGTTCGTTGCAATCTGGATTAAGCGACAAATTTAACTTTGCCGTTAGAAAATTGTTGTCCCCATACATCGACAGAGGTCACTGTCAGTTTACCAACTGCATAGAAATTTTCTTTTCGTGATGCAACCTCTAATTTCCGGCTTTCGGATGCTTGCCGTTACTTGTGCGACTGACCTTGCTTCTTAAGTTCTTGATTCTAGGTCGATGGAAAATACCATATAGGTTTTGATTCTTGTACTAATAACAACATAAACAGTCGAAACCTTTCATGTGGACTTAAAAGTTTTTTTTATTTTTTTTTTTTATTGACAGACACATAGACGGGCAACAAAGTGATTGAGTGAGGGTTCTTTTTTCTTTTTGAGGTAAGGATCAAAATAATATTAGAGTTGTTTTAAAATAAGAATTGTAAAGTAATCTAAACCCATGGAGATAGATGTGACATGTTATAAAATTAACATTATTTTTTTGTTAAATGAATTTTTTAATTACTTTAACACTAAAAGCCGTACCAACTACGAAGCCGGGGCTAATAACAGTAATTATAGAAATGGACTTAGTTAACAGACATTTTATTGCATGTTAAATGATATCTATTTACATTCTTTATTATGCATTCACACAATAGCGACGACATATTGTATAATCTTGTACATAAAGTTAGTTATCTCTAGAGATTACTAATGTAGATTTTATAAATTATTGTCTAAAAGTACTCTAGGATTCACAGGATTCTAGACAAGCTATATTAAATCAGTTAATTTTTTATTAACCGAAATGAAATGTGGATCGCTAGTATTTTTAAATAGCGACGCTTAATAATAAAAAAACGTTAATACGCTTGTATTATCAGCAACTATTAAATAATATCGTAGTACCCATAAATATAAAGTATGTACCTAGTACTCAACTACCAATTTTATAAATAGGTCTTCAACCTACAAGAAACGAAAACAACAACAGGAAGAACATCCAATATTGATAATTTAGACCATCAATGAAAAGTATTTTTTTAAATAATAAAATAAGTATAGAAGGATAAATAAATATGAAATAATAGAAATATGCCTAAAATATAACTGTAAACTATATAATAGTTAAGTTATTAATAACCGAAACGAAATGTAGATCGCTAGTATTTTAAAGTGCCGCTTAAATTTAATAAAAAACTTTAATACGCTTGTATGTTTTAATATAATATTATCAACGACTATTAAATACTATCGTGGCAACCATAAAAACGGAGTGTAACTACCAATTTAATAAATTATAGACCTACAAAAAACGATAACAACAACAGGAAGAACATCCAATATTGGTGATTCAGACCATCAATGAAAAGTATTTTTTTAAATAATTGAAATAAGTATAGAAGGATGAATATAGTAATATATGATATTATAGAAATATGCCTAACATATAACTATGTATAACAATCCAATTTAAAAATGCATCATTAATATAATAATTTTAAATATATATCACGTAATATTTATTTTAATCATAAAAAGGATTACGCTTTAAATTAGTATAATTTAATGGTGAAATTTTCTATTTCTAAAAACTTGACGAAGTAAGCATTGAAAAAAGAATCAAAGCATATTTATGATTTTTTATTTTGTTAAGTAGTAATTTAGCGACTTGATTCATAATATTTTCTTCAAAAGAAATTGTCAAAAGCTTCTTATACTTTACTTTCTGAAAACGGTGTATCCGATAATAATGAAGCTAATGAGTAAAATATTATTTCAAACGTTGCTATAACGACGAAGTTAGGAGTATTTTTATATAGCTACAATCACTTAGATTTTACATAAGTACACTACATTTCTAAAACAAAATAGTTTAACTAAAACTATTGTCACACAGCCTTGACTCACACTGACAAATATTAACGCGTTACAGATTCAGCGCTCCACAAAGTTAGAGAAAACCGTCGCGGTTTACACAACTGTTGCAAAACTTCGTTACGGATTCAAGGAAAAGTACGGGGTAGATTAGTCATGGCTAGCGTGGCCTCGGATCGCAGCGGCCGTGGATACGATACCGGCGCGCGCGGCGTACTATGGTGGACTGGTGGCCTGGTGGTTGGTGGCTCCGGGCCTGGACAACTAATGGGATGGGGTCGCCCCATTCTTACACCTATGGTGATGTCTAAGGCTGGACACAAACTCCGCCGATACATTTTCTGATTTTAGATCACGCTTAAAAAAATATTAAATGTAGCATGCAATACGAATTTAACAATACTTTTGACAATTGATTTATTAGTATATATTTTTATTTATTAGTATATATGTTATTATAAGTTATATAATAGGAGAAAAATACTTTATTTGTAATTTTGAAATCCATTTCAGGTAGATTAAAATATAGGCCACGTTTCACGACACGTCTTAAGATCGTGGCGGGGACTCATGGAGGCAGCCATCGATGCGTCATCGGGCGTCGGAGTCGGCGGCGCGGCGCGGCAGCGAGGCGCGGCGGCCTACGCATCTACAACACCATAGAACCTAGGGCTTCCACCGTTACCAGGCGCTACAGCTGTCAGTTTCATATAACAACGGAACATTTTTATAGATTAGTTAATTATATGATTGTTATTTTTTATTTTATTACACATTCTGAGTTTTTTCTCAGAATATGTATATTCCCGATTTAAATGGAACCAAACCCTAAATTTTATGTTAGACCTGCACCAATCCAACTGTCATTTAAGGAAAAATTAAATTTCAGGAAAAATTTAAAATAATATGAATGTAATTCCCACACACACTGCCGCTGGGAATATCCCGAGAGACTCAGTAAAGAATCTTCACCGACTGGCTTGCTACCACCAAATGCAACCAACAAACGTTTTTGACTTTTTTAATCACAAAATATAATTTCTATAGGGTCAAAAATGATTAAACGATATTCATTAGTGAAAAAGAACTGTTATCTTAATAAAATATTTATTTTATTGCCTTATAATTTAAACCTGAAGGTATTCGAATTTTGGAATTTCTGTAATTCTACGTGTGTGCAATTTTAGACAGCCCTACCGTATCTAAACAAACCTATATTATAATGGTGTTGTGTCACACAATGCTTGTCGCCCGAAGTAATTTTCTTTACGCCTGGCATTGGAACACATTGCGCTATCGCTTAATCTTAACATTAACAACATCTATTATATGTGTAGTCGATCTGCCCTCTTTTCGTTACGATTTTATCACAGACTGCCTAGTAACCTCCATTACAATAAGGCACCTTACCATTATTATTGAGTCATAGTCAACATTATTTTACTGAAGATTTTCACAATAAATACTAAACATATGTATGTGTAGTTGTAGTGAAGTGAAGCGCGTACTATACATAGCCAATTTTTATTTTTATTTAGATACTAATTACGAGCGATGCTATACTAATAGATGCGATACTAGTCGACACGCCAAGTTCTGGACTTAAAATTTTTAAATGGCAATTAAATATTATAATTCCAGATAAATAAAACAGTCTATATTTAAAAAAAAATATAAATAACTGAAAATCGTGTCAGACAGACAAACAAAACATTAATAAATGATGATGATTGTTGAGGCTCCTATCTTCAATTATATAAAATTCTCGTGTCAGAATGTTAGTTACCATACTCCTCCGAAATGGCTTGACTGATTTTTACGAAATTTTATATGCATATTCAGTAGGTCTGAGAATCGGCTACTATCTATTTTTCATCACCCTAAGTGATAAGGGTGGCCCACTCCAAATTTATATAGCAAAACATCGTTTGCTGGGTCAGCTAGTTGGCATTATAAAAATCCCACGCATTTCGTTTTATTGAATAGATTTTACACATCTACAGTGTTGATAAATTACTTTAAATAATTTTGAGGGTCCTTTTCATCTACATTGTTTGTATTTTCAACCAACTTCAAAAAAATTGAGGTTATCAATTCGGTTGTATTTATTTTTATGTTTGTTACCTCACAACTCCGTCATTTATGAACCGGATTGGAAATTTCTTTTTGTATTTCCTAGGGTATGCCTACAGATTGGTCCCATTTTTTTCAAAATCCAGTTCTGATGTTGGGATCCTTGAGGAATTGACAGAACTCCTCAAGAGTTATTTGGTGAAATGGAACTGATGAGGAAGACCATAGATAGCCATAATATGGTTAAGAATGTTAAGAGTTGCTTAATTACTATGAGAAAATTAAAATGAATAATTTTCATGAAAATTAAAATGATATTACCAGTAGATTCTAAGACCTTCCGGCTTCATCTACGATTAGTTGATGATGACAACGGAAGGTATATAGACTGGAACTCATGCATGGGACAACGTAAACTAGTCGTGTTTGGGTTTAATAGAATTGTGTTAAAGTGTACTTTGGCTGTAAGTGATTTTTTAATGGTAATGTTCGTCTGTCATTCTATATCGTAGCTCCCGAAAAAATTTACCAATTTTGATGCGGATTTTTCTGTGTGGAAGTAGATAGGATTAAGATGCCATTGTTTTACAAGTTTAATAGTGTGTATATGTATATGTCTGTGACATTGTAGCTCCCGAAGGACTGGGCCGATTTTTATGTGGATTTGTCTGTGTGGAAGCAGATGGGATCAAGGTTCCATTATCTATTTGTTTAACAGCGTAATAGTACAAAACATAGTAGTATAATAGTACAATCGTACTATTTCGTTACAGGTTCGTTAAATAGATATACTTATTACTAGTAACTACTAATTCCATATCACTTCACGTCTGTTCTCCTAGCTGTAAATAAGCTAATTATCTCTTACTTTTTAGTGCATTTTTTAGAGTTTGAAGTCGGTTCGATTTTTTGTTAAAAATTTTTATGGTAAGTGTGTTTGTTGCGAATAGGCTCGAAAACTACTGATATTATTTTAAAAATACTTTCACTGATAGAAAACAACACTATTCCTGAGTGACATGTGATGTAGTGTTGCCATATATATTTTTAATTAATAGAATATGGCCATTTTGTTGCTAAGGATCCGAATTTAAAAATACTTAAACTGATAGAAAACTACACTGTTTCTGAGTGACATACGTGATGTAGTGGTGCCATATATATTTTTAATTAATAGAATATGGCCGTTTTGTTGCTAAGGATCCGAATTTAAAAATACTTACACTGATAGAAAATTACACTATTCCTGAGTGACATACGTGATGTAGTGGTGCCATATATATTTTTAATTAATAGAATATGGCCGTTTTGTTGCTAAGGATCCGAATTTAAAAATACTTACACTGATAGAAAATTACACTATTCCTGAGTGACATACGTGATGTAGTGGTGCCATACATATTTTTAATTAATAGAATATGGCCATTTTGTTGCTAAGGATCCGAATTTAAAAATACTTACTGTAGCGTGTGTAACACTGTCTTTATTAATATTAATCTGTACTAAGCTTAAGTCTGGTTGCCTAACAATGAAAAATAACATTAAAAATATAATTGTCATTCCATATAAAACTGAATTTTAATCTTCCTAAAATAAAATAAGAATATCCTGGATCCCTAACACGCAGCGCCCAGCATTGGTGACCTACCGACGTTCTAAACAGTACTTGTACAGCTATGATAAGGTACATAATATAAACATAATATTAAAATATGGAACCATCTTCAACCGAACAAAATTCTACAACAGAAGTTAATAGGATTTCTATTAAGATGTCAACATTTATTCCGGAGAGGGCATCTGTTTGGTTTGCCATATTAGAAGCACAATTCAAATTAGAAGCTATCACTTCTGAAGAAACGAAATTTTACAAAACCTTATCATGTTTGGACGCCACTACTGTCTGCGAAATTGACGATGTCATAGAAAATCCTTGTTCGAGATTACCATATACAAAATTAAAGAATGCTATACTTTCAAGATTTTCACAATCATTAGAAGAAAAGATGCGGAAGTTACTGGAGAAAGAAGAGATCGGAGACCGGAAGCCGTCTGTCTTCTTACGATATTTTCAAAGACTGGCTATGGTCAAGTCAACTTCCTCAACAAACACAAGTCATTCTTGCATCACAACCCGAGGAAGCGTCACTCGAAGCCCTAGCTACTTTAGCAGATAAAATTCATGACGTTTTCACCCCTCTTCCATCTATCTTATCTTTATCTCACTCCATACCTACTTCATCTCAACCTCTCACTTCTTCTAGAAAAATAGCTTCTTTGGAGAAGAAGATACACGAACTCACACAAAGGATTTCAACTCACACAAAGAACAACTTTCTATGCGGCCACGAAGAAGACCATTTTTCAGTCGACATAGAAGCCATTCCAGATAGCGCAGTCGTTCAAGATCCAGGAACCACGATCTTTGCTGGTATCATTTTAAATTTGGTAAGAACGCTAAAAAATGTCAAACTCCTTGTAGCTATACAACTAAATCGGAAAACCACAGCGCGAGTCATTAGCAGCGGTAGGTGACTCGCCGCTCAAACCAGTCCGCTTATTTGTGGCTGATCGCACCACTAAGATATCATTCTTAGTCGACACTGGTTCGGATGGTTAGACGTAGAGTTATTGCAACTGATTACCTAGTCAACGCAGCTAAAGGAAGTCCTATCAAAACCTATGGTTTTACCAAATTACAATTAAATTTAGGATTAAGACGGATATTTGAGTGGAAATTTTTAATAGCAGATGTTTCAAAACCAATCATCGGTGCAGATTTTCTAACACATTTTGCCATTTTAGTGGACCTCGAAAATAACAAACTTCCGGATACACTCACAAATTTAGCTAGTATTTGCGAAATTTTACATGATCCTGTTCCTCACATCAAGACTGTAGTAATTTCTAACCGTTATCAAGAACTATTAACTGAATTTCCTGAGATAACACGACCGGAAAGCATAGCAAAAATTACCTAGCACGACACAGTCCATCACATCAAAACAGTTCCGGGTCCACCAGTTTCAGTTAAAGCGCGGAGATTAGCACCCGATAAATTAGCAATAGCCAAAAAAGCTTTTGATGAAATGTTGACAACTAGAGTAGCTCGTCCTTCAAAAAGCCCATGGTCATCGCCCTTACACTTAGTTCCAAAGCCTAACGGTGATTGGCGACCTTGCGGTGATTACCGAATGCTCAACGCTTACACAATCCCAGATAGCTATCCAATAAGCAATATCGAAGATCTTACATATAGATTATCAGGATGCACAATTTTTTCCAAAACTGATTTAGTTAAAGCATTCAATCAGATTGATGTCGCAGAAGAGGACATCGAAAAAACTGCAGTAATCACTCCTTTCGGCTTATTCGAGTTTCCAAAAATGGCATTTGGTCTATGCAACGCAGCACAAACTTTTCAAGGAATCATTGATGAAGTCACCAGAGGCATTCCATTCATTTTCCCATAAATCGACGACATTCTAATTGCTTCACCAGACGAAAATTCTCATATTCATCATCTTCGCACAT
This sequence comes from Limenitis camilla, assembly GCA_905147385.1. Lineage (NCBI taxonomy): Eukaryota > Metazoa > Arthropoda > Insecta > Lepidoptera > Nymphalidae > Limenitis > Limenitis camilla. The sequence continues at coordinate 6,059,557 of LR990234.1, read as the reverse complement.
TATTTCGCCGACTTGCCGATTATGGAATTATCATTAACCAACAAAAATCTGAATTTGGACGTTCAGAAATAGATTTTCTTGGTTATCATGTATCAAGTTCTGGCATAACACCTTTACCGGAGAAAGTTACAGCGATACAAAAATATCCACTTCCAACCACAGTAAAAAACTGCGACATTTTCTTGGAATAATTAATTTTTATAGAAAATTTATTCCAAAAGCTTCATTCCTTACACGATTGTCTTCAAAACAGCGTAAAAGGAAAACACCCAGTTGAGTGGACTCCGTCGCTCAAGAAAGCTTTTGAGGATTGTAAAGAAGCATTAGCCAATGCTACCTTGTTGGTTTTTCTAAAGAGAACACAGTTATTACTATATACAGATGCTTCTGAAAAAGCAATGGGAGCTGTTCTACAACAGGCAACTGAAAACGGACCCCACCCAATAGCATTTTTTTTCCGAAAACTTTCTAAATCCCAAATTATCTACAGTACTTACGATCGTGAACTTTTAGCAGTATACGAAGCAATTAAATATTTTAGGCACTGGTTAGAAGGAAAACATTTCACAGTTTTCACTGATCACAAGCCACTAACATTTGCATTTCGACAGAAACCAGAAAAGTGTTCTCCACGACAGTTTCGTCATTTGAAATTCATTAGTTCACCACATATATACGATTTACTTCTGGACAAGAGAACATCATCGCTGACTCATTTTCCAGAATTGATGCCATTTTACAACCTATAGACTTTTCTGCTCTTGCTAAGGCTCAAGAAACGGATCAGGAACTTAAACAGTTTATGAACGATTCTAGTCTCATCCTCAAGAAAATTCATTGTGATCATATGATTTTCTGTGATGTTAGCAAATCAATAGCTCGACCATTTATTCCTCAGGCATTTCGCAAGCAAGCATTTCTTTCATTGCACTCATTATCACATCCAAGCATCAAAAGCACAATAAAGCTCATCTCAAAAAAATTCATTTGGCCTGGCCTCGCTAAAGATGTTAAGCAATGGACTAGACAATGCAATGAATGTCAGCGATCAAAAGTTTGGAGACATACTCACACTCCTGTTGGTAATTTCGCTCTACCAAGCAGTAGGTTATAGATTGATAGAAATGATAGAAAACTACACTATTCCTGAGTGACATACGTGATATAGTGTTGCCATATATATTTTTTAATTAATAGAATATGACCATTTTGTTGCTAAAGATCCGAATTTAAAAATTCTTACACTGATAGAAAACTACACTGTTCCTGAGTGGTATACCGTTGTGGCATACGTTATGTAGTGGTGCCATATATATTTTTTAATTAATAGAATATGGCTATTTTGTTGCTATTGATCCGATTTAAAAAAAAAAATTTACTGAGAGAAGTCTATAGTATTCCCGCCTCTCTTCCTCCTTTATACTTTTATTTTCTCTCTTTAGTTTTGATCTACGGTCCTTCTCGGTATTTTACTATCTGTCTCTTCTCTTTTTTCTTTGTTTTTTATCACCTTTTCTGACTTTCTCTTTTTTAAAATAATGAAAATCTACACAATTATAGAGTGAGAATTTAAGGACATCACTTGTGATATTGCTTTAAATACCCGGAGCGAAACGAGGGCAGGCTACTAGTGTTATATATTTCTATTAAAAAAACCACAAATTGTATTATTCGATGTTCTGAATAACTTTGATAACAGCTTTCTCTTGAAAAAATTTTAAAGAAGAAATATTTTAAAGAAAAATGTACCATGTTCTAACTTCTAAACAAGATTACGTAACTGTACTTTCATTGCCGATGGTATAGTTTTTATGAATCTCTGTGTAAAACTCTGTTTTAAAACCCTTTGGATTAAATTTAATTTAGTGATGCCCTTTTTCTTTAAGAAAACTTCACATAGCGCAGGCTGTGTTAATGTTGCGCCTGATAAATTTATAAATGCAAAATAAATGAAAAATGTATTGCTTTTATAAAATAATAAAGTAGAATCATAATGCTTCTTTCTTTCATATGTCGTACAACAAAGTATTTTTTACAAAACACTAGTTTTTATCCATATACAAATTATATTGAATTTCGGATGTCGTCATAGAACCTTCAACATTTTCCTTCCTTTAACATTTATTAAATTCTTATCAGTTAGACGCTCATTCCATCTGTTAGAAACTTAAGGAACTTACAAGTGATTTGATTACTTTCAACTCGTTCAATTATTTTTTTTTTGTAGTGTTAGGTATTATCTGGGCAAGGTTTGTATAAAAGAAAAAGTGAATGAGACAGAAGAGTGGTGTCCACTGGAAATCAGTGATATACTACGCATTATAGTATAGAAATTCAACGTATTCAATATTCATGGTTGCGCGAAAATTATGAAAGCTCATCAATTGATGTTTTAAAGGTAATTCTAATGTATTTAAAAAAAAAAGTCCATGTGTGAGTTGGACTTGCGCAAGAACTGTTCTGGAAATAAATTTATTTGTTGTTGTTACGACTTACGAGGTAATTGTTGAAGAATGACATGCTCTCAATCGAGGTTGATTTTTTTAACCCTGTCCGAAAAACCTGGGCGTTTTAAGAGTATCTCTGGCTTTTGAATAAGTTTGGCTAATCTCTCAAAAGACTGAATCAATTTTAATCTTATATATAAAATTCTCATGTCACAATGTTAGTTACCAAACTCCTCCGAAACGACTCGACCGATTTTGATGAAATTTTGTGTGCATATCGGGTAGGTCTGAGAATCGGTTTACATCTACTTTTCATCCCGGGGTGGGCGACGGGCGTGGGCCGACGCCGGGTCAGCTAGTATAACATAAAAGTCTTACGTATATCTCATAAATATTGTGCCTTAGAATTATTTCTCGCAAGAAAATAATAAAAATGTTTTTAATAATGAGGAATATATACTGTATTCCTCATTAATAAGATGGTAGGGCTCCTTATTTTGAAGAGGACACCCGGCTCAGTTGCGGGCCATTAATGGGTAGTGATGATGATGATTAAGATGTTAAACATGCGTGATAGGAAGAAGATGATGTTGTAGTATTAAAGATTGTCAATACAATCAATCATTGATGATATTTAGCCTATCTGGATAAATAAGCTATCTAACACTGAAATAATTTTTCAAATCGGACCAATAGATCCTGAGATTAGCGCGGTGAAGTAAACAAACAAACTTCAGCTTTATATATTAGTAAGTATAAGATAAAATTAGCATGAAAAATAATATAAGAGTAACCAAATTACTGTAAAGATGGCAACATAGGTTAGCATAAGAGGTATACCTACACAGGTTTTCAACAAAATCTACGCTTAGAAATGTTTGTTTTGTCGGGATTTTATAACTGAAATAGCTGGAATTTAGAAGAACTCTTTGGCTAGCACGTAATATACTTGTACGACACGCATTTACTTTGTATTTAAAACATGCTTTTATTTAAAGTCAATATGTAACCTACGTAGTACTTACCTAAGTCTTGTCTCACATACTAACTTATACTAACTTCGATACATTGTAGCCGAACTAAGATGTTCTATACTAACTTGAATGAAAAGTTCCATTCGGTCGAGTTTCAAAAATAATAACTATAAAATTAAAAATTTTAAAAAGTCTCGACATAAGCTTTAATGTAACATATTCACAAAGTATCGATACCTACACGACATCGGTTTAGAAAAATCGATAATAACGTGTATAAAGTCAATCTTTTTGTATACATAGTTGAAAACAAAATGTTAAAACAACAGTCAATACAGTCTTAACAAATATTCATAAAACGCAATAAAAAACATATGATATATAAAATATATATGTCGGGGATTTTAAAACGATGTGAAAGGAAATGGAAGGAGGAAGATGGGGAATATTGGGGAACACTAAAAGGTGGTGATGGTATTGAATGGAATATTGGGTAAACGCGACGCAGATACTTCTACTGAACCGATAAATTATCAAATATGATCTCTAACAATTACGAGAGAAACCTAAGCAGTGCCTTGGACTTGTGACCAACGTGTAGGCTTAAGGAGCTCCTTTAAGTGATCACGACACTCGCCTCCACTGCTAGGCTCTCTGTTTAAACCCAAGGTTAAACGCACATAAACCGAATCTAACACAAGACTAACCTAACCTAAGGCTAACCTAACCTAACATTGTGTTTACTTAATCACGTGGCAATTACATTGTAAGGACTTACGTGACCTTAGTTGGACAGCACTTCCACACTACACTGCACTTGACACTATCACTATCACTAGCACTACTTAGATGTTCACTTCTTGAAAGACCGCGCACGACTAAGACTTCAGTTAGACTGTCCATCGCATATAAAGGGTCGAGGGTAGAGACTGTCAAAACAACGGAAGTGACTACTACCCCACTCCAACGCCATAGACAACGATAACGATTCGATTAATCGATAATCTTTTACTATGCTCCGACATATATATATATATATAGCTGCTTATGCTGATTCACTGACTCATTGATCACCTCTCCTGTAAAATTTTCTATGAAAAATGTTTTTTTTCCCTCATGGTTTCGTAAAGAAGACAAAAATTCATTCAGAGGAAAAAAATGGGGAGAGATAAAGAGAGCTGATGATTGAAGGTTTCGGAGACGGCGGAAGAGCATAGCCAGGATATTTAAGATAGGTGGGAGGTGCTTAAACAAATATCATTCAAAACCTCATCCAATTGACAATGAGCTGAAAAAAAAATTCCAAAATGGCGGAATTAAGATATGGCGGCCATACAATTTTTGTCGGCGTCTAAAAAAGTATACAAGATGTAAGAGTGGTTTCATGGAAAAAAATTGATGATCAGGGCTTCAAGGTCTATTTAATGACTAGAAAAAAAATTCAAGATGGCGGAATTTATTTTCCATATAAAATATATGGGAAATATTGAAGAGACTATAAGTTTACGAAGTTACTTGTTCACGGTTTATAGAAGAACTTTCATTGTGACAAATGATTCATCGAGGGTTTCAGAGATGGGCATGGAGCACGGTCAGGTTATTAAAAATAGGTGGGCGCTACTCAAACAAAAAATACTCGAAATCTCACCCAATTGGCAGGGAGCTGAAAAACTATCCAAATTGTCGGATTCCGGATGGCGGAATCATAACAGTAGTTTCATTAAACGCTTGCATACCTCCATAAACTAAGTACCTACTATTGTATTATCATGTTACGAATTGAGCGCTGAAGTGACATTCATGTCCTGGATGTTTTTTTTACATTTTATGGCTCTAGTAGATATTAAAGAAGATCTCTTTTTTATTCGATTTAGAACATGTTATCAGTAAACAGTGGACTGTTGACAGAGCTATTGATAGAAGAAAAGTAAGTTACAGACAGTGCACAGTAGAAGTTAATGAATGTAAAATAGTAGATCACTGTCTACCACTGCCAATCACTGATTTTCTACCGCCGTCTACAATTCACTACCTTTTTCTACTACTTCCTACGATTGTCTACCATTTTCTACAAAATCGCTATCCGGAATCCAACAATTTGTTATTCACAACTCTACGCGGTCCGCTTTAGCGGGCCGCTCACCCACGCGCCGTACTAGTAAAATATATAAAGTTGATAAAATATATAACGGTATAATATACTGTTCGGTTTTTAAAAAAACTTAATGTGTACTTTGTTTTTATTCGATATTTGATATAGAAAGAAAGGTATCGAGAAATTATATAATTATTAGTATTTATCTCTACTAATAAGTTTTAGTGCAGGAATGAAGTTTGAAAGGACAGCCTAATAAATATTTTATAACAATGCCTAATAAAAATTTCAAAGTAAATAATTTATCAAAAAAAGATCGAAAAAGTTACACTTAACATATAAAAGAGTTGTGTGAGAAAGGCTTTAACTTACGACTAGACTTAAATGGTTTATTTGTTCCTGAAACAGATTAGGTAAGTTCAAGGAATAAGGCTTATTCGTATTCCTAATGAGTTCTGTTTATTAATTACAATAAAGACTTATAATTTTTTTTTCTTTAAGACATTTAGATGTTATCAGTTAATTTTGATCAAGTCATTTAAGCAACTACGAAGTTAAGTTTTAAGAAATTAACGGATATACGGAATCCGAAAATTGTGATAATTGTTTTATATTTAAATTATTATTTTTAAGCGTGACAACCAGACAGTTAGTGGAGCTCAAATTATTGTTCGTTGTTATATTTTTATGTTGCATTAATTTTTGCCGTGAGGGTTTTATAAACGAAGTAATCGTAAGCACGAATGATTAGGCAGCATTAAACCTTCATGATTATTTTGTAACATTTTATAAGTATCTAAATATTTTAGAATGAGTTTTTATACGTTATTATTTTGTCTTATACTACTACTGCAATAAAGTCAATTCAAAGAACTAAAACATTTAACATGCCAAGTGTTAAGCTTTGCGCGAGTAGAATTTTCTGTACAATTTAAACTAAGGTACAAACTTATAAAACTAGCGTCGCAGTCAGTTACCAACTGCAAGAATAGAATTTTTATGTCATTTTACAGTATTTGGATTATTTCGTTAACGTTGCTGACACATTGCTTTATACCAGATTGCATGATTTTAGGTCAACGAAAATGCCAGTACAAAAATATGCATAAATAGCCGTATCATTAGATTGCGTTGATTTAAGAGTTGGATTTCTTGCAACTTCAAAAGACTAGGCGTAATGTCAATTCGAACTTGATAATATTACATATTCCCAACTAGTCGGCTCGTCCTGGCTTGTAATTTAGCCGTAACCGTCATGTAGAGCTCTGCATTTTAAATCTGCAATATCTACGAAAATATTCATTTAAATTTGATGGTGTAAAGTGTGCACAATGTATTTAAGGTACCTTTTTGGATAAGGATTAATGCTGTATTGTTTAAAATCGCTTCGTAAATAAGCCATTAATTCTCGTAAAAAGTAAAGGATAAAAAATGGTTATTGTTGGTTATCCCTAAGAGATAGACATATATAAAGAATTTTTTGTAGAACTTTTAAAGGTGTACAATATTGTAGTACATTATTTTGATCTATCTCGTAGGGTTCAGCCAGCGTTTGCAATGTAAGCGCAAAAATATGTGTTTATTTACGACATCATATTAGAAACCTCTAAAAATATTTGTAGTTCTCTACTATATTATGTATGTATTATACATATAAACCTTCCCTTGAATCACTGTCTATAAAAAAAAAGCTCATCAAAATCCGTTGCGTAGTTTTAAAGATCTAAGCATACATAGGGACAGACAGACAGACAGCGACATTGTTTTATACTATGTTAAAACGCAATGATGGCATATCTCTAGATATCTATGAGTGATGATAATAATAGGTCATTGATCTAGAGACAAAAAAAGATGATTTTTATTTTTAATGAACTACATCTTTATAGTAATATAGAATCGTGAAATTTAGCATGAAGCAAGGTCTCATAGTACAAGTAAAGAATAAAATGAAACAACTGTAAATTTCTTTCTACGTCACTAGAAAATTATTTTTTTTTACTATCACGCAAGACCCATTTTCTCAGAAAAACGTAGATATTAAGTTGAAGTTTATACCTAATATTCAAGTTTCTAGTCTCTCGGAGCTGCAAAAAATTAAGCTGCTAAGTTAATTTACCAAAAGGATACAGACGATTTTATCTCATGTATTGTAATTTAGATTTTCGACAACAATCAAAATTCCCAGGCTTTGTCTTTTGACCTAGGAACATGATTTTTTGAAAGAAGCAATGTCTTATGTACAATTAATTGATGATATAGTGTTTGCAAATAGTATGTGGAAAAATCCGAAAAATTGCAATTTGTTGTTACAGCACGAACAAAATTATCTTTTATATAGGTACTTAGGTTTTGACGTATATTAACTTTATGGTTTTGACTCATTATTTGAAGAATACGTGAAGTTATTTATATTGAAGTTAATATTAAACATGTAAATCTATAGTATTTTGAATTAATCGTCAAAATCTGTTAAGATCTAGAGTGCCACAAGAGAATAAAAAATTTACATATACAAGTACACTACATAGGTAGCAGTAGCGTAACTAAAGGGTGGCATTTCGGCAAAATGCCAGGGGCCCTGAGCCGAATGGGGCCCCCGGTCAGAGAGCCGTAAGCACAAAGTTTATTATTACAATATTACGTAAAATTTATAACTAATTACTTATTCTTAAATTAATTTAAGTTACCGACTTATTTACATACAGATGCAATTTGCTTTAAACAAAAACACATTTGCAATACTAATGCTATGGAAATTTCAGTTTTATGTTTTATAACTGGTTTCTGGTATTAAAAATGACAAACAATCTAGAAAAATGACAAAGATCTCGAAGTTTCTGGTAACACTTATAGTTGGGGAATCATTGCTTTATTTTAGTGTATATGTATTAAAACTTACCAATATCATGTGATAATATGTGTGCGCCTCTGTTGTATAAGAGTAACCTAGTCAACGTTGCCGCTGTGCCCATTAACCTCAGAACCAGATGTTCAAAGTGAGGTAGGAAACCTCCTCATTCATCAAGCTACTGGCCTTCCACTGACTACTACTTTTGCTCCTGGTGAAGGCTCTCTACGAGGTCCATGAAGAGGGGTTGCCTTGATTTTTGCTATACAGACTTCAAGTCCCTTTATGCGAACCATATCGACCCCATGTGAAGTACCAACTACAACAAGATGAACTACTTCTGAGTAAACGCTCCCCTGAGATGTTACGAGAGTGCAGTACCAAACACTTTTATACTCCGATCTCAATTTTGTCCCTATGAAAACGCCCTCAACAGTCAAACCTAGTACCGAGGTACCTCTAAGCCTCGAAGCGCCATCTCATTATAAATGTGAAGGGATTCCTGATGTCCAGGGATATGTCTCAACTGGTCGTCTTCCGATTGAAATCCACCCGTAGAACGACCGACACGATCCACCACGCAAATCCATCCATCTTCCATCCTGCAGGAAACTTAGCTTCACGTAGACTCGCTCTAGACGTTCAAATGCCGCATTCACTTCCATTTCAGACAATGTAGGGACAGTTCAGACAAGCCTTCCATCAAGGTTTGGTTCCACTATCCAAAGAGAAATCTGCATCTTAATTCTTCCTCATTATAATGATTTTTGTTAAATTCTAGATTGTAAAATAAGGTGATTCATCTATATCTATAATCTATATCTATATCTATATCTATATCTATATCTATATCTATATCTATATCTATATCTATATCTATATCTATATCTATATCTATATCTATATCTATATCTATATCTATATCTATATCTATATCTATATCTATATCTATATCTATATCTATATCTATATCTATATCTATATCTATATCTATATCTATATCTATATCTATATCTATATCTATATCTATATCTATATCTATATCTATATCTATATCTATATCTATATCTATATCTATATCTATATCTATATCTATATCTATATCTATATCTATATCTATATCTATATCTATATCTATATCTATATCTATATCTATATCTATATCTATATCTATATCTATATCTATATCTATATCTATATCTATATCTATATCTATATCTATATCTATATCTATATCTATATCTATATCTATATCTATATCTATATCTATATCTATATCTATATCTATATCTATATCTATATCTATATCTATATCTATATCTATATCTATATCTATATCTATATCTATATCTATATCTATATCTATATCTATATCTATATCTATATCTATATCTATATCTATATCTATATCTATATCTATATCTATATCTATATCTATATCTATATCTATATCTATATCTATATCTATATCTATATCTATATCTATATCTATATCTATATCTATATCTATATCTATATCTATATCTATATCTATATCTATATCTATATCTATATCTATATCTATATCTATATCTATATCTATATCTATATCTATATCTATATCTATATCTATATCTATATCTATATCTATATCTATATCTATATCTATATCTATATCTATATCTATATCTATATCTATATCTATATCTATATCTATATCTATATCTATATCTATATCTATATCTATATCTATATCTATATCTATATCTATATCTATATCTATATCTATATCTATATCTATATCTATATCTATATCTATATCTATATCTATATCTATATCTATATCTATATCTATATCTATATCTATATCTATATCTATATCTATATCTATATCTATATCTATATCTATATCTATATCTATATCTATATCTATATCTATATCTATATCTATATCTATATCTATATCTATATCTATATCTATATCTATATCTATATCTATATCTATATCTATATCTATATCTATATCTATATCTATATCTATATCTATATCTATATCTATATCTATATCTATATCTATATCTATATCTATATCTATATCTATATCTATATCTATATCTATATCTATATCTATATCTATATCTATATCTATATCTATATCTATATCTATATCTATATCTATATCTATATCTATATCTATATCTATATCTATATCTATATCTATATCTATATCTATATCTATATCTATATCTATATCTATATCTATATCTATATCTATATCTATATCTATATCTATATCTATATCTATATCTATATCTATATCTATATCTATATCTATATCTATATCTATATCTATATCTATATCTATATCTATATCTATATCTATATCTATATCTATATCTATATCTATATCTATATCTATATCTATATCTATATCTATATCTATATCTATATCTATATCTATATCTATATCTATATCTATATCTATATCTATATCTATATCTATATCTATATCTATATCTATATCTATATCTATATCTATATCTATATCTATATCTATATCTATATCTATATCTATATCTATATCTATATCTATATCTATATCTATATCTATATCTATATCTATATCTATATCTATATCTATATCTATATCTATATCTATATCTATATCTATATCTATATCTATATCTATATCTATATCTATATCTATATCTATATCTATATCTATATCTATATCTATATCTATATCTATATCTATATCTATATCTATATCTATATCTATATCTATATCTATATCTATATCTATATCTATATCTATATCTATATCTATATCTATATCTATATCTATATCTATATCTATATCTATATCTATATCTATATCTATATCTATATCTATATCTATATCTATATCTATATCTATATCTATATCTATATCTATATCTATATCTATATCTATATCTATATCTATATCTATATCTATATCTATATCTATATCTATATCTATATCTATATCTATATCTATATCTATATCTATATCTATATCTATATCTATATCTATATCTATATCTATATCTATATCTATATCTATATCTATATCTATATCTATATCTATATCTATATCTATATCTATATCTATATCTATATCTATATCTATATCTATATCTATATCTATATCTATATCTATATCTATATCTATATCTATATCTATATCTATATCTATATCTATATCTATATCTATATCTATATCTATATCTATATCTATATCTATATCTATATCTATATCTATATCTATATCTATATCTATATCTATATCTATATCTATATCTATATCTATATCTATATCTATATCTATATCTATATCTATATCTATATCTATATCTATACTTCTATACTAATATTATAAAGAGGAAAGATTTGTATTTTTGTATTTTTGTATGTAACGAATAAACATAAAAAGTACTGGACCGATTTCAAAAATTCTTTCACCATTAGAAAGCTACATTATCCTTGAGTAACATAGACTATATTTATTACAAGAAAAAATTAGAGATCCCCAGAAAATCTCACTAAAACCAACCCAAGGTGCAAAAAAAATAGCCATAAAATATCTTTCATCGCATGCGCTGCGAAAAGTATTGATGATAGAACAAAAAAATGTTCTAGAATATTATAGAACGTATCAATATCTACAAAAAACTCCGCGAGACCATATGTCCAACTATTATAGTTATGTCACTATAACTACTTTTTTATATTTTAAAAGTTGATAAAAATGCCTATCAAAATCAGACCATGTTTTCCATACCTTTGTATTAATCCTTATCCAAATAAATTATTTCATATTCAAGACTGTTTCAATACCTGTAAATTTCTTTTTGAATTATTAAAATCGGACCTTCCATTCAAAAGATATTACGAAATTAAAAATATCAATATAAACAAAAAATACACGCCGACGCGACGGGCCAGTGTAGTTCTATCTCGGTGATACTCGAAGTGCAGCGAGTAACGCCGAGGTAGAGGGGCACCGAAATGCGGGAGAGCCAAAATGTTTTAAACTAAATATTCCACCCGTGCGAAGCCGGGATGGGCCGCTAGTTTTTAATATTTTTATTAGAAGAAAAAGTGGTTTAGGAACTACTAACTATAAATTGTTATTTTAGTTCAATGCGGCCTGTATGTACCTACAGTATGTACCTACTTCACATACTATATAATCGGATAAGTTTCTTAATATTCGAGGGGGGCCCAATCTGGTAAATTTACCAGGGGTCCCAAACGGTTTAGTTACGCCACTGATAGGTAGTCTGCTAAACATTACATTACTTACCATCCTTTGATTCGCGAAGTCGCGTAAAAAGCAGATTGCTTACATATAAAAACATACTAATACAAACACTGAAATATAAAAGAATACATATTTTTAAATAATAACCTTTTATTATTATAATTAACACAAAAAATTACACTGTGCACAGAAAACCAAATAGGTTTATGTTTTTATATTTTTGTAGTTTTTAAGTTAAATCAAAAATAACAGACTTTTTTCTATTGCAATTATGATTGTTAAGTATTAGGTAAAATCGGTATCCCACGAATGGGCAAAAGCCAGCCAGTTTTGAAATTGATTATCACTTAAATGCCTGGAGTTCAACGCATACATAACTTTATTTATATTGAGAACTTGCCGATCCGAGCGACTTCATTCGTGTGTTACTCCGCACCTATGGGTCGTAGTGAGATATTAAATAGCTTAAGTTACTCCTTGTTACATCGGCTATCTGTCAGTGAAAGTCCCGACGAAATCGGTCCAGTTGTTTCAGAGATTAGCCGGAACAAACAGACAGACAAACAGAAAAAAATGTAAAAAATGTTGTTTTGGCATATATACCGTGTATACATTCATATTTTAATATTACAAATAGACACCCTAATTTCATTTATTTGTATCGATAATATGAAAGTTTGTATGTTTAGATGAGAACGAAAAACGAAAAACTCGTGATTTTTAAGGGATAAAACTAAAATATTTTCTGAATACCTGAATATATACAATAGCTTTTTTTAATCTACACGATGTAATTAATCGCACTCGTGAATAGTTTTATAATAAATAATAATATACAGAGACTTCCTCTGAATAATATTAGAAATTTTCCTTAACTGAAATAATACGTCATGTCATATCCATATAATGATAGTAATTTATTAATATAATAATAAAGAAATAAGTTTTTTCTAAAATGTAAGAAGAGAAAATACAATATAAACAGGTGGTAGGGGAAAGTGTTACGCGGTGGCCGGTGCATCTGAAACTATAAGTAAGAGGCGTCGGCGCCGCGCGGTGCAAAGCTTCTTTTAGTGCGCATGCGCATGGTGATCAGTCTGTATTTACATTACAGTGATATGCGAGTGAGTGAATGAGTGCAACGTGCTTCTGCTCATAAGGTTAGTGTATTATATTATTATACCTAATATTTATAAATTGTATAAAAATATAGTTTTTTATTAAATATAACTAAATAAAAGAAAGTGTACTAATTATTTTATTAATAATAATATTATGAATGTTATTACTAATTATAGGCAAATTAACATAATTATAATGAGTACAATTAATTAAGAACTAAAAGTTATAAAGTGGGAATAGTACGTTACGTCTTTAGCAGATAGATTAAGTATAAGCTACATATATGAAATTCAAAATTACATCTTTATTGAACGCTAAAGATATACTTGCCTAATATATTAATCTGTTGTTCTTGAAGAAATGTATAGTTTTGATAACATATTTTAAAGAAAGAAAAACTATGAAAATATTTAACTACTATAGGTGAATTCCTACATACCTATAATACAATAAAAAATAAGCATTTTCACTTATTCCACAATCAAAATATCATGGACACATTAAAGAAATTATGTCCACGTAATCTATTTATAATTCTGATAGTAATATATAGGTGGGATGCTATAAAAAAAACAAAACTTTCTTTTGACTTATAAAACATGATAATTGCGAAGAAAATATAACGAAAAATATACCCATCCCAAAATAAATTTTCATATACATATAAAAATTATTATGCATTTTGTACAAACGAATTAACGCCAGTATATCGCGAGTTTTATATATAATTGCTGAACTGAAACTGAAAAGCAAGGCCACTACAAGTATTCATAGATTTCCAATATTTGCGATATTGATTCATAGAGACGCAACATTACTATGTTGCGTCTCTATGAATCAATATTATGCATACACTATTATTACTCATTTCATTTAATTATTACTCAATTAATTAAGCACATAAGAGAACTACATAATTAAATTTCCAATTTTAATTTGTATCTCGTTGTATATAGTCACGCATTGTTTTATGAAATAATACATTTTCAAACTCATTATTATCCTTATTTGTAATGTAATATTATTATATATAACTGCACTCTATAACACACTAGTATATGAACGCTACGTTGTCTGTTACTCTTCCTGGATACAAAGTATTAATATCTGTTTTAGTGTAACTCCCTTTTTTCCAAAGAATCTCTTTATTTTTAGGATTTTTTGAGATAAAAAGTAGTCTATTTGTTTATCTAGGTTATAAAATATCTGTGTAACAAATATCCTTATATCTAAATTTTCACTATAATGTTAATTTTTAATTTTTTTACGCTTATGTTATACCTTTATATAATTTAAAAAGTTAAATAAGTATCATATGTTACCTACATTATTTTCTTAATAATATACGAGTACCTACATTGAAACGGGAAGTACAATTTTGTTGTAATGATAAGAAGATTGGGTTATTATTTTTTAAATGCATTGTATATTCTAATAACATGTACTGTGTATTAAGCTATTTTACTTCTATACAGATATTATATAAATACATGGGGTTTCTGACTGTTTATGCGGTTTTAAGTGAAGTTTCACTTTTAATGCTAACTCATAAATACGATTTTTAAGTTAGGGCTGGTAGGTAGTTAGCGGAAGCCTTCACGGAAAAGTAATAACAAATTAATCTTTTAAAAATTATTGACACCTATTTTCATTATTTTTCTTTTACTTTCATATAAACTTTAAACACTCACCTCTAGTGTCAAAATTTATTACGCCAATTACGAAACGCATTTTCTTCAACTTGTATGGATATTTTGGTATTTGATATTAAAAAAAAATTAATTACCATGCGAATCTCTCTAATCAGACAATACAATTCACATATGAATTAACACAATTACAAAAAAAAAATCATTTTATATTAATTATCGCTTGATAAAAACAATTTTCTTTTACGACAGTATGTTTTGACAGTATGTTTTGTTTTGAATTATATTATCAGAGAAAAGTAAAACATATTACGTAAAAAAAGTATGTCAGACAACGCTTGAGGATAACATACAAACTGCGCCGTAAATTTAATTTCGTTCTGTTTTGATTTCTGCCAGACAACTCCTTAATCTGTATGTCAATAATGTATGGATAATGGATACGTCCCCAATATAATATGGTATTTTGTAATTTTAATTTTCGTAACGAAGGTCGATGGTGCTAGAAACTATCAATGAAGATGTGACCGCAGAACTGCGAGCAAGATTGAGTACTGCACGAATAGTTTGTACACGACGACAAACAAACTTTGAGACTTGCTGCGTAAATATTCATGTTTTCACAACTCGTTACAAAGAGGACAATGCTTAATAAATATATTTCAGTTTCCCCAAGTTTCTTATCTGCGATGACGTAAGTGGAGCTGTCCATCTCTACCACTGATCGAAAATCAATCGGAATTCATTTAATTCTTTAAAGTAAACGTG
This sequence comes from Limenitis camilla, assembly GCA_905147385.1. Classification (NCBI taxonomy): domain Eukaryota; kingdom Metazoa; phylum Arthropoda; class Insecta; order Lepidoptera; family Nymphalidae; genus Limenitis; species Limenitis camilla. The sequence goes on along the minus strand of LR990234.1, from coordinate 6,043,387 downwards.
TTTAATATTTTCTATAATTTATTATTTAACGTTTTGCTTTAATTGTTTCAATCGTATCTATACATGTATATTATGTAAAGTATATACAATACATTAAACAGACAAAAGGGTATACACATACGTCGTATAGCTAGCTATGTTTATTGTGTGTAAAGTTTATTTTAATTAATTTGATATAAATAAAAGATTTCGTCAATTAATTAATTATTTAAGACAAATACCTATAAGGAATTGTTTCTATAAATCCCATTCACATTTCCCCAATGATTAAGAATTGATAAATTCGAGGTAAAGTAAAAAAAATTAAAAAATGATTAACCGCGTGAAAAAAACTTAATAAATAAAAACAAGATTTTATTTTACCAGAAAATTTGTGAAGACAAATGAAACGAGTATTCTTCTTGTTCTCTTCTTCTTCTAACTCAATGATACAAAGACCAGCATGTCGCACTCATCCTACGGCTCTCACTTGAGTGACATGGTGTGCACGAGGTTGTATTTGTCTGTTTATATTAAGTACCCTCGGATGTGTAAAGTAAATATTTAAATAGTTGTATCAGAAATGCATATACTGCACACATTTTATTTACATATGCAAGCAAAATTGCAGCTCAATCGGAAACCGGAAAGTCGGTCAAATTTAAATTATAAGATTTGTTTACAGACAGATACCGCGTTTTAAACTAATTAAAAAGGTAGTAAATATGGATTGTTTCATTCGCTAATAAAATAATTTCTATCTAAATTAATATTCAATAAATAATTTTCTTCTTTGCCTAAGGTTTGTATCAGATTGTTTGTTATATAACAATTAACAAGTCATATATTATACGAATGTTACGTCGCAGTTTCACACGGCTGTTGAATTATCACTCAATGTGGTAAACTTAAAGATGGTATAAAAAATGATTCTCTTTTAAAGTTTTAAAATATGGATCATTCTAAATATATTGCTAAATAAAACAGTCAGGCGTTCATACTTGATTTAAAAAAATAACATTAATTATTATACTGCACGAACCATAAAGTGTTCCAGGATAAAATTATGATGATGCATATATTTATACAAAAATCACTATAAACCGTCGCTTCGTGAATGTGTGTGACAAAGACAAACCAACAAACTCACTTTTAAATTTATAATATTAAGGATTTTTTTTAGTGTAACAACTAAATACTATGTAGAAGGAAGGAAGTTTTCGTATGCTATGTCACGGAATCAAATTTTAATTGACCTCTCTTTTAGTTTGAGTGATCGTGTACTGTATACTAAAAATTAATTAAATGTAAATTTATATACCTAATTATATGCATTGACTCAACATAAAACAAAATACCGCGTAAGCAAATTACTGTAGAACTGAAGAATCTACAAAATATTTGTTAAGTAAGTCGAGAACAATTTTTCATCGAATTTTATATTTATTTTTGTCATCAAGAAAATATTATTTGACCTAAAAATTATGCAATTATTATTTTTTTCCCATTTATTATACTAAAAATGTAACTATCGAATAGCTGTGCATCTTATATCTAAAAATGTCGTGTCTCAGTGTTTGCTATCGATATCCTACGAAATGGCTTGAACAATTTTTATAAATTTTGTAGTCTGGTTTGGTAGGTCTGAAATAGGTCGAAGTTAGGGTGGCCCGCTATAAAAACCGTAGTATATTACAAAACAACTGGTCAGCTAATAGCATATATAAAATTATGAAAACTTAATTTGAGGGATCTTTATAACGCAAACAATCATTTATAAATTGTTTTTCTGTCAGTCAGTATATTCTCACGCGCATTAGACAAAAACTACCGCACGAAATCGGATACGGTATTCACAGTTATACTGTTTCAGGTTTTTTTAATAATTGTTTGATTAAAATAGACTTTTTACTTACGTACTTTTGACACGTCATAATTGGTCAGTCAGTCAGTTTGTCTGAAGCTACCACCAGATCGGAAAGCAGTTTCCTGATGAGAAGAACTGGCAAGAAACGCAACAGTTTCTCTTTTCAAAATGAAATTGTTTACATCAGTCTGTTTTACAAAGGTATAGTCATTCGGTTGAGCATCAACGTCATTTTGAATCCAAGCTTTGTCATCGTTCAAGTAATCTTTTACAGAGTAGTAAGCTTTAATTACAAACACTTTTTTATTTGAGTTATAAATTGCAGAAGTGGCAAATCTATATAGGCTGTAGAATCTTATTATAGATTCGAAGAACAAGCTCCATGAAACAATTACTCACTTTGTGGAGACGACGATAGACATTGTTTCATTTTAATTGAATGACAGGAAAAAATTTCTGTCATTTAAAAATGTTGTTACTAATAACTAAAACATTTATTATAGCGAAAACTAAAACATCATATTTATATTAATAATAAGTAGTTTTTGTATTCCATATAAATTATTATTCCATATGAAATTTTTCTCCCAACTAAGTTTCGAGACGTTTTGTGTGATTTTCCTGTATTTGTTTTTTATTCACGATGGTGATATACATAAATCAATTAAAATTGTAATTATTTAATTTAATTATTGATGAAGTTTAACATTATTATTATCTTTAATAACAGTTTTTTTTAACTTTAGCCCTTGAAAAATTATAATATATAGAGTATTTTGTATAATGGAATTTAGTTTCAGGACAGATATTTAGGCTCAACAAATAAATAACCCTTGCATTGAATAAATCTTAAAATAAAATATCAAAAAGACTGTAGTGTACAAAGTCGTGAAACTGCAGGTACAAAAATATTTTTACAATTGTAACCGTTACAGGGCCACTTGAGGTTTCTGCTTTGATCGTTCACTAAGTTTATTCACCGTCTATTCAAAACTGCATGGGAATATTTTTTGCACCTTTAATATTATTTTGTACTCATTGTAAAATTTACTTACTACCTCCAATCGAAGTCCTACAGATTTAGTCACAATGTAAACTGAATTTTTTCGGCGACGTATAGTCCACAATGGCCATATGTTCCTTTCGTTCATCACCTCAATTGATAGCCCTAAAGTCAATATTATTAGTCTCTAGAACGGTTATGGACTCTAGAAAACGGAAAAGAATTTTTCGTCATAACTCTGACATAAGAGTTCTGAGAAAGAATCATATAAGGGACGATGTCATCCCTTAGATCGAAGTGTTTCTATAAAAACCCTACAATGGTAAAAGTTAGGGTTAGCATATAAATTAGGTGAGAACTTTTTAAACCTGACTGATATATATAAATTACTATTTGGTAAGAGAAACTTAAGAGATTAATAACAAAAAAAGCTTGATATGATCAAAAATCAGAGATAATTTTTTTATTCAGTATTGGGAAATCTTATATAAATGAAAATTTTAGGACTTACGTTGGTTGAGTTTTTACAGTAATAGGTATATGTATAGTGTAAAAGTGAAACCAATATTAAAAGCTTATTTCAAAGGTGGATGACTAGAACATGACATAAGGTTTCACGCCCATCCGTCATATGGACAGAAATCCAGATAGAGCAGTGAATAATATCTCTTCGAAGAAATAATAGCTTCAAAGGACAGGGAAAAACAACCACAGCATATTATAGAAACTTTACTAACGGATAACTTTAGTTACGGATCCTTTTATTTGACAGAGTAAAGTTGAGTTTTATTAACGAAAATGCTCTAATCTACATATTCTAATGACTTTGACCATAAACCAGCATAGTTGGAACATAAATTCAACTAATTTTTAGTAAAAAATATTTCATTTTATCCAGTTATGTTTAATTAGCAATATTAGTAAGTTGTCCAACATTTGTAAATTATTTTTCAACTAAAATATCTCGAATATGGATGACTAATGTTTTATTTTAAAACATTTACATTTAGTATTTAAAGTAAGGAAAATTTTATTCATGAACATTGCATTTTCTTTAATATTGTAAATAGTTGCTTAATTTTCAATGTAAATTTTCTTGTTTCTTGTTGTGTTGTGTTTTATGACTGAATTTATCTGGGACGAATGAGCTGTAAAACGAAAACAAAATCCTATCTTAGACGACATTATTGCCATGTGGGCAATCATAACTTTTAGGCAATAAATATTTATGTGACGATTGTAGACGCACGATTTATAATCATACATTAGTTATTATCAAACTATTTTCGTTCTTTAAAAAACCTGTTTCTGTCATGTTAGTTTAGCGGTTGTTAATAAATGACTCATACATATTATATCGAATATATCGAATGTCTGTACATAGAAGTTGAGAAGATTTAGATTTTAAGAATTTTGCTTCTCTGTCTCTCCGTATGTGCCGTGCTAACAAGGCAAAGTTGGGGCGAATATTGAATAATAAATTATGAAGTTGATGAAAAGTTCAAACTCAAAATTAATTATTTCAAATAGACTTTTTTAAAAAGTACTTTTGAAACGTTAAGAATTGGTCGGTCAGTTAGTTTGTCTGAAGCTACAAGCAGTTCGGAATGCAGTTTTCTGTTGAGAAGAGCCGGCCAGAAACTCAACAGTCGCTCATTTTAAAAATCATGTTGACATAGTCTGTTATACAAAATATGATTTAGCTTGAGAGTCAACGTCACTTAGATTCCAAGCATTTGTCTGACTCTCCTCACTGCGTAGGCAGCTGAGCTATGTCTTACCGCTAGAGATGATAAATGGGGGTTTCACTGGAGCTCAGAGCTATGCCGTTCTCTTAAAAACGCATTAGATATAATGTATGATAATATCCTATATTTGTAAGGCGCAATTTTGTTGTCATTTCAGTTATTAAATATATGAGACTAGTATAAAAATACAAAAGTTAGATTGCAAATACCGTTATTAGATTGATCCCACACAAAGTGAAAATTAGCACTTCAATAAAAGTAAAATTTTTAGTAGTCTTGACACATGAATGATTAAACTTTCTCGTGATTTCGTATCACTTTATGCCAACATATAATTTGCTTCTACAAAAACCTACCTCATTTACAAAGTTAAGTATTTGATTAAATCTCATTATTAATGGAGCTTTAGAAATAATGTCTATACATATAAACTCTTTTATTAATGAAATTTTTTGGGAGTGAATTATTCTTGACTTCTTGAATTCTTATAACCGTGAAAGTTTGTATGTTTCTATATTTGGATGTTTGTTATTCAATCACGCGAAAACGGCTAATCTGTATTCATTGAAATTTGGCTCATAGAACCTGGCTCAAACAAAAGGCTCCTTTTTATACCGGAAAATCTCAGAGCTACTGTTAAATAATAATAAAATATCTATGTATATATAAATGATATCTTCTTGCATATTTACCAAAGCTCAATTGTGAAAGACTGGTGAAAGAACGTAGTTGAAATGCCATACAGTGTCGTGTCATATGTCGCTAATGACTATATTTCGTATAGCATATAAAAACTAAAATATCCTGGATGTATTGCTAACGTGTGCTAGAAAATGTTTCTAGACGTCTAGACATATTATAAAAATAATTACAATATCTCAAGGAAAAACTTAAAATATTATTTAAAAAAATATTTTTCATTGAGGTTCTTTTACTATTCTTTTATTACGGCTGATCTTCAGATCCTACTTACCACATAAATAATATGTTATGATTTTACTTTATTTTTATAATTTTTTATCTCAGCAATAGCATTACCCGTGAGGGGACGAGTTAAAATAATATTCCCCTCTGCCGCTGGGAGAGCATCTCGTAAGAGCCGATTAACCCAGAACACCTTGGTGGTAGGGGATCTGTCCCCCTACTGGCTTGCGACCACCAGTATACGAATCCGACCGTCAAGTGTCATAGGCGCGTTCCGGTCGAGCCGCATGTGGGCCAGATCACGCATCCCATTAATGCTGCGGATCTAGTGGACTTTCCGGCTCGCGCTCAAGGTCCGCTGAAACCGTATAATTTTTTTATTCACTCCCCCTCCCCACTCTATCTTCTTTGTCGATGTCCATGGGCGATGGTAGCCATCAGGTGAACCATCTGCTCGTTTGCACCTTATCTACCATAAAAAATTGCATGTCATATAAGCCTAATACATTACTGTAGTGAATTAAACGCTCTGTAGGAACAATCATAGTAGTAGAATTCGCAGCAGGTAGGCGTTTGATATAAATACCTGTGTTTGAAAAATTACTGTCTCTAAAAGAGAAAATTATGAGACCTTTTTTGAAAATAAAAACTGTAATATTTCAGGCTGATTCAACTTACAAATTGTGATAAAAGATCGATAACATACATTTCAGGCTAATATGTAGACAACTTTTTAATAATAACTGAATTTTAGCGTAAAAACCTATTTAGGTCACAGAGAAAGTAAATTTCAGCAAGCGAAACCGATTACAGAACGAAATTGCAAAGTAATCTTATAAATAAGAAACAGGTTTAGATGTAGGTAGGATCTTGACCGTGGTTTGTACGAGTATACTAGCTGTTGCAGCGTTATGCGGATTACCATAATTATGTTATTCAATCATTAACATTTATAAATCAAATAAATAGTGGATACATACATCTGGTTTCACTTTGAATATATTTAAAAAAATAGGCAGCGTTAAGGCACCGCTAACGTTAACTTACTCTACGCACTTAAAAGCGTTAAAGTATCGTTGTGTTTTTTATAATAAGTATATATAATTATCCACACTGTAAAATAATATATAAATAAATTATTGAATTAACAGTCGCTATACTTATGTATGTTATGTTCTTGATATTCCGTTTTACGGAATTTATTAAAATGGAATTTATAAAATACTAGCTGACCCGGCGAACTTCGTACCGCCTAACAGTCAATGAATGTCGTGTTGCAGATTAGATAAACGTTTGACAACCAATATATATGTCAAGCCTTTTTCATTACTGATATTATTCTACATTTTTAAGATATAAAATGCGACATTATCCAAGTATTGTGGATATATCTTATAGCTATATTTAATTAAATACGTTCTTTAATTTGAGGGGAGAGTTTATTTTATCAACGGGATGACCATTAAATATTTGACAGTTACGAAACCCATCAACATTCTGTATGGAAAAACGTTTTTTCTTATGTTTTATTTTAATAGTTATACTGCTATACGGAACTGAGACAAATACAACAAATCAAAAATCATGAAAATCGATTCAACCGCGATTAAATGATCGAACTATTTAGTAGATATAGGTGATAGGTATAATTCTAAATTTTTCAACTCCAGCTAGAATATAAAATCCTATTAATATGTTTAATTATTATACATAAGACTTGTGTAATATAAAAAAAACAATAATAGACCCATTTTGGCAGATTTTCTATGTAGGCGATAAAATAAAATTTAATCTTAACAATATGTAGTACACCGTCCTCAATTCAATAAACTAATGAAATACAAAAGCAAAATTCGACATAAAAGTTAAAGAAAAATTGTTACAACAAAACAAATATGAATTTAAGTCAATCAAAAGTAATACGATGACTAACGATTATATAGAAAGAGAGATAAAAATTAAAACGACATACTACATTTCTTTAGGAGGTAATTGCAACTTCGAAAGCGTTGTTGGTTTAAGCAGTTAACTGTAAAAAGTCACGGTGTATTCTTCGGATCTTAGTTATCCGCCGGCGGCTATCGTACTCAATGACTGTACTCACACTCGTTATTTGTAGGGTTACCATACATTTTACAAGTATGATCGAAGTTTCTGGAAAATTCTTTACTTATATCATCTAGGTTATGCAGTTGTCAACCAACCTACTAGTAGTGTTCAAGCTTTAATCGCAAATTCGAGTTTTCTAACATAAGCAATCATTTAATTCCAGCCCTTTCAACCCGACTCCTTCATCAATCATTATACTGCATTGTCTTGGTGCTTAAATAAGAATACTAAACCTCAATTGGACAGCTTCCTAAAAGGAAGTGGCTGAAAAATGGCTTGTAAATTTTTTAACTACAAAACATTAAAACTTAGATTTAAAAATATTGGTAAAAATTTAAGCGAGATAGCAGATGAAAAAGAAAATTTACGATTGCATTATTTTATAGTTCAGTAAACAATTAAAGACTGCGTTAGATTTTACATCATTTTTGGACTCGAATATTTACGCATAAAATAAATATCTGTCAGTATAATGCATTCAAAACTGTTGTTATGTATTACATTACGTCAATAACCTTTTAAAGACTATAACTTCATTATGTAAAAGAGGTAATAGGCAAAGAAATTTATTTAGTTTTATATTTGAATCTCGTGGTTTCAATAAATTCGTATGATTCAAATATCTGTTGATTCTTATTCTAGAAATATATAAATTTCGGATTAGAAAGAATAAATATTGATTATATTTATACTGAAATATTTTGTCCGGGCTTTTCAAAATGTCATGTACAGAAAGTGTAGTTGCGGTGAAAGTGTTTGGTGCAAACTCAGTCGAGGTCAACGCAGAACAGGTTTAGTTATTTTACTTTTCTTTCAGAGGAAGTAAAAGTGCGTCAAAATTTTTGTCCATACATTTTTGTACCGTGAAGGTCAACAAGACAATGGTGTCGTTTGAAAGTTCCATTGACATAGATAAGCCTGTAGATTATAATAGTTGCATGTATGCATGTTTTTGCTATAGCATTTTAGTATTAAAATGAGTCGGATTCTTTCAAGTTTTATTTATTGTTTACTAGGTGTCGGCTATTTAATTTAGAAATTAATCAACAGTGAGGTTTAGTGAGAATCGGACACGCGCACCAGTGAAACTTTTAATGTCTATTTTATTACTAGCTGACCCAGCAAACGTTGTTTTGCGTTACGTTTTTATACCTTATAAAAATAGCCTACCTATTTTCAGACCTAATAAATACACAAAAAATTTTAAAAAATCAGTCATGCCGTTTTAGAGGAGTTCGATAACAAACACTATATTATATATATATATAATCTTTTTCATAGTTTCATATATATATATATGAAACTTATATAATTAATTGTATTATTTATTAGGATCTATTATAGAGTACTACTATTTAAACATTAATAATACATTGTTGTAGATTTTATTTGCAGCTCTTCGCTTTAGATTACTGATTTAATTTCCCCTTTCATTATCTTGCGTTACCCTCATCTTAAACACAAAAACTTTGCTTTGAAATTAGTAGTAGTGTCATCATTACTTGCATAATTATTAACTAGATTTCGCCAATTTTTACTTTTCACCTGGCTTAATTAACAACATACAAACGGATTTTTCTTTCCCTATTTCTCGATATTGCCATAGTAAGTGAAGTAATCGCTTACTTTGCCAGTTCTTTTAAAACTTTCTTCCTGATTTAATAAAGATTTTCAGTAATATTCATATTATAGTTAAATTAAGAATGTAAGTATAATGTTTATTAATTGGTTTTAAAGAGGTTACCATAGCAAAATAACAAATTTGAAGCATAATAAAAACAGAAAGAAACGTAACTTTCTATCTGTTGAATTTAAGTGCATAACATCTCACTGCCATTATCTCAAAATAGTTGCTTATTAAAGAAGAAATAAAGACCATGTTACTTACATCAAACATTAAGGTTTGGCATAATAATGTAAAATGTACCTATGTGTCAGATGTGCCGTTATTTATTATCTGAATTATAACCTAAATATTTTACAGTTATGAATGTGTTTTACTTTAACTGACCACTATTCAAACACAAAGCTGGTTAATAATTTGGAGCTATCGAAATATATCTTTGTATATATGTCTAATATATTATAATGTATTATATATTAAAATAAAGCCGCATTTAATTTCGTGCAGTAATTTTTGTTTGTTTGTAGGTAAAAACAGAATTTTAATTGTATAATATAAGTTTCAATACTTGTGGATGCGTACTTGTTATTTTAGACAAACAAAAATCTTGTGTGTAAGATGCATATATTATATTACGTGTAGATAATTTTAGTAAATATTATATTTATTTAACAGAAATAGAAAATCACAAGCACGATGACGGCATCGACTTTCCTATGCGCTACTACCACTCACACTAAGGAAGGCTGCGACGCACCTACTATCATTACACAAGGCAAAAGGAGAGACTACGAGTAAGTTTATCATACTAAAAACTTTTGTAAATACTTAAACTAACTTCGTTTGTAAATTTATATTATATATTAAGCGAAATATCTCTCACTCTCACACAATTAGAACAGACGTGATGACGGCAAACATGAATTACAAAGACGGATAGTTATCTAATGCAATAGGATCCAAGCATTATAACATATTTGTGATAAAATAAAACTCCAAAACAGCGATCTGCCATTGATAGCTTAAACGCTGATAGATCAAATGACGTCACGACTTTGTATGGTCAAATATTTTTTTATAAAATTCAAAATGTATTAGAGAGCATAACAATTCTTTATTCGTGATAAAGAATAAGATAAAAATATATTCGCTGCCTATTTAAAAAAAAACTAATAACTATTAAAAACTGACCTTTAAATTGCAAGTTATAAAAACTAGTAGATATCCTGATTTTTCTTATTATTTTAAATACTACTCTAATATTTCCATCTGTAAATGTAAATGTAAAAACAGTAGTATGAAGAGAAATAATAACCTCCTGAGTTTATATAAAGTAAATTCTGAATTTTACGTCTTATTTTATGTTCAAATGAAAACGTTTAAACTGTAGACTTTAGTTTCACATAATAATGTGTAAATAATAAATTACAATTTTATGTACTTTCAGATGGCAAATAGTGTGGAGAAACGTGTTAGCTTTTATTTATCTTCACGTGGCTACATTTTACGGCTTTTACCTTATATTAACTGGAAAAACAAAAATATTGACGATATTATTTGGTAAGTTAATTATTGCTCATGTTCGTAGAATAGTTTTTATCTATATGTATTTGATTTAGTAAAGATTTGTTCTCGGTTCGGTTTCCTATGCTTGCTCTATTATGGGATATTTAATTTGTATTTGTATTTAACTGTTGATTAAAACCTTTGAAACAAAAATACTTACTACCCAAATCAATGTTGCTGATATCATAACTATCATTTGATATAATTATGTAAAACTAGGTGACTCGCCCGATCTTCGCAATACAATTGTAGATTCTCCACATCCAGTGTCGTGCAGTAGTTTTGTTATATATATCTTCTGTATACAAATGAAGTCGATAAGTTTCAGTTTCATAATTATATATAAAAGTAGCTAGATAATGACAAATTGTAATAATACAATTTTGTTTTTAGCACTTGTATTCTCAGCGATATCTGCGATGGGGGTCACAGCTGGTGCACACAGACTCTGGGCGCACCGAGCCTATAAAGCGCGATGGCCACTAAGGTTATTCTTAGCCTTGATGCAAACCATGGCTTTTCAAAACCATATATACGAATGGGTACGCGATCATAGGTAATTATAATATTCGATTATAGAATACAATATAATAATTTTTTTTATTTTGTTTCACAAAACAGCTTAGCAATAAAAATTACACAAAACATTAACGACTACGTATTAGAAGTACCCAATATAATTCCAAAATTATCATTACTCACCATATACCTACTGTAGTTGCAAAATATACAGATACAGAAGACATAATTCATTTAAAAAAATACAAACTTTTCCCAAGCCTTTTCTAAAAAAAAATGTCCTCTTCATGTGATAGTCTCAAAATCCCTAGTTTCTCTAATTTCAACATTTATATATAAAGGTCTGTTCCTAGAGACGGTTGAGAACTAAACTTTGAATGATAATAAATAATCATTATCTCTGGTGTTTGATATTATGTATTAAAATTAAAACTTTTTTATTTCACCTGTGAAATTGACAACACCTGATATATCCTCGAAAACAGAATACTATTTAGAAACTTCTCTGAATGACTTAAAAATATTGTTCGTCTAATTCAGAGTGCATCATAAGTTTACGGAGACGGATGCTGATCCTCACAATGCTCGACGTGGTTTCTTCTTCTCGCACATAGGTTGGCTGATGGTGAGGAAGCATAAAGAAGTCTTTGAAAAAGGGGCTTCGGTTGATATGTCCGATCTGGAGAAGGATCCGATAGTTATGTTTCAGAAAAGGTATGTACTTGTGCTTTTAATATTACTACCGTCTCGGCTTCGTTCAGGTACTAAAGAACCTTCTCCTGACAGTGAAAAACACAAAACAAGGATCAGCCTGCATAGGTACATAGGTGTAGTGTAGTCATAGATGTTCTGAAGTAACACGACATTTAACTTTAATTTTGGAATTTGAATTTAATATCTGATACTTTTCAAGCTATTGTTAAAGAGGGTCGTGATTATACAAAATTTAATGTGTCAAACACACGACGCTCGCTTAGGCTTTAAAATCGTACATACAAACACATCTCGTGCAAAATATTTTCTTGCTAAAACCTTACATTAGAAAAGTAAAATATGGTTAACAACCAGTTTTCTTGAATTTTAAAATTTTCCTGCAATTTTTTTAATTTTTTCTTCCATAAGAACCTTCTACTGACAATAACAAACACAACAAAAAAGAATTAACCTATTGACCAAGGGAAATAGGGATTCATTTTTATATATAAGATAAACTTGAAAGCAACAAGGTACAAAGTAGATATAAAACCAAGAAGTGTTCATATTTACATAATTATATCGTTATTAGTTGATGTCAAAGGGGCCGATATGGCTAAATGATGGACAAATTGTGGCAAATAATGCAATCAAAATGATTAAATTATTACATGTATTATTTTATTTGGTTATATGGTTAAGATATCTACGCGCTATACTTTATCAGGCCGGGACTGACAAGCTGACAACCCTTTCGTTACTGTAAATTATATACGATATTAATACTAACACAATTCAATGTAAAGCCTTTGTTAAACATGTATGTGTAAAGGAACCAAATAATTAACTAAGCAAATTGTTATTTGTTTTGGTAGATATTTAAAGTTGTAGTCAACTATTAAGTAAAGGTCCAATCATAAACCAAAGTAGAATAATTAACTACTAATTTTAATAATCCCGAAACTGCGATCTCGAAAAATTATGTGAGACTAAGACTAAGTTAGTTATTAGTTTTTTTAGTAGCGTCATTCGAGAAAGGCATTTACTTTCAATACTACTGAGATAAGACGATCATTTTCTCTCTTGCTCGCGCACTATCACTTTTGTTCTTATTAACTTTAACTGATTGCCAGATCCATATTCTGCTTAATAGTTAACTAGCGACTCACCCCGGCTTCGCGCGGATTCTCTACTATAATATACATGTATTAAAATCTCTTAAGTAGTTAAAAAGATCTAAGCGAACAGACAGCGGAACCGCATTCATTTTATACAAGATATGTTTAAAATTATTTTTAATTAACTATTATTATTTAGGAACCTAATTAACTTAGTCTCTAAGCCTTTAGGTGTAATGAACTGCATGATGTGTAAAAGTCACTCAACGTGCCTGTTGGGTCTGTAGGACCTGTAAAAAATGGCATGTTTTTGTTGAACCATGAAACTAAAAAATAAAACCCAAACCTTATAATTCAATTAACAAAATTTAATTTGCTTAAATAAATAACATTAATTATTATTATTGAAATTAGACATTTATTTGTTTAAATGAATTGAAAGACCTTTACATTTACTTTAGGTTAAAAAAATGCTGTTTATAACTAATTAGCATGGCAAGTCGCTAATTCAGAGCATATTATTATGAGGTAACTTATACAAGAGCAACGAGTATTGATGTAACGTTACACGATAAAACCATTCATAGAAAGTTTCAAGGAATTTCATTTATCGCAAAAAAGGAAGCATATAAGGTCTTGAAATTCTTTAAGTAAGAAAAAATATATAAGTATCCGGGACAGCCGAGTGGTTTAGAATCGTTTCTATCCAAGGAATAAATAATGGTTGCGGCCCAATAGTTATATTGATGAGATTTTGAGCTTTTCCTAGTATGTTTATTGTATAACGCGGCTGGGTATACGATGACGCGATAAATAAATTGTTTTGCGAGATATCGGATAATTTGCTTCGATGATAGACTTTGTGCAGTAAGTCACGTAGGCGCTCGTATTGCATAAAACTTCAAGTATTGGACCCTTCTCATCCAACAAGTGCTTTTGGATTTAACTTTAGCAGTCTCGGAAACATATGAACAACGTATCATTCGATTCGGAATACCATATAGATAATTATTGAAAATCAATTATTGTTGGAAAATCAACAGATCTATATTTTTTGTAAGTGGCTGCAGTCGCCCAAGGACATTAGCAACACAAGAGAGAAGCGTTTGTCGGTGCGCCACCAAGAATCCCCTGGAGCTGCAACATTAATGGGATGGGGCAAGGGGGCGACTGGCTCACACGTACACCGTAGGGTATCAAAGACACTTGGCGGTCGGATTCGCATGCTGGTGGTCGTAAGCCAGTTGGGGAACAGGCGTGTTAGGTTAATCTTCTCTTTCAAGATGCTCTACCAGCGGCCTGTCCGTAAACAGCAAAATATCATGTTTTTAAAAAATATTTACATATTTTTTAAAAGCATGATATTTTGCCAATTATTACATATTTTTTAAAAGCATGATATGATATTTAGCCAATTATGGAATAATATTTAGTGAAATTTGATCTCTACATACCTCATCAATCGAAGGAGGAAGATCTGATCTCACAACATACCGTTTCTTATATTTCTTCTTTCTCTATATACAATTTACTAATTCTAAATCTTATAACGGCGCTATCTATTGGTAGTACCTAAATTAGAAAAGATGTTGCAGTCAATAAATTAACTTTAACTGCCCCCTGATAGAAACTTATAGCATTTACAAATTAAATTGCAGCCTTGTTCTGTAATAATAATTAATTTACAATAAAAAATATTGAGGTCATTAAAGAGTTATATCTCTCAAGTTGGACTAATTAATTGTAAATATTGTATTTTGTCCGTCTCGTAAAAATACACGTACAAATATCGATATCTATTTTACATTAAAAATAATATTTAATGTTTTCTATTATATACTCGTATAATCATTAATGTGAATATATTGATTTTTTTCAGAACCTATTTAGTGGTGATGCCGTTACTATGTTTTATTTTCCCCGCGTGGATTCCCATGGCTCTATGGAATGAAAATCCTTGGACTTCTTGGTATGTGGCGTCCATCCTGCGGTATACCATCTCGCTACACTTCACCTGGCTAGTCAACTCCGCTGCTCATATCTGGGGAAATCGACCTTATGATAAGTAAATACTTTTCTGAAATTACTATGTGCGGCTCATTTATTTTAAAACTTATAGCAGACCTACATAGGTCGTTCACCTCTCTCTCAGGCAGTTCATTGCTCAAGATTAAATCCTCCTATCAACTTCCGTTATTGGCACCCATTCTTTGCAGCAAATTAGCTGCAGTTGGAGCCTCTCAGTCCTGGGTCTGAAATATGAAAGCATACATATGGGGGAAAGTCTTTCTTTATTCTCGTCTTAATCGTCGTTAGAAACATGGGCATAAATATTGGAAAGACCAAGGAACGGTCCAGGCTACTCTTGGTTTTGGTTGGACCATATAATAAAATGATAATTGGTTTGATAGCAACGACATAAAAGTTTTAAAATTAATTCTAGTATGTTAATTCTTTTCTTTAATGTATCTATGATCTACTTTATATAGTTACATTATACTAATAAAAATGTGCCCTTTACTTTCTCCTTTCACTGTTAATGAAAGTAGGCACAATTACTTCATACTTGTGTCTAATAAATCATGTACTTGTACTGGTGTATATTTCGACTCCTTTCGAAATACATTATGCTATACAAATAATAGTAACTGTGGTGTGGATTTACGATTAAATTCGAAAATACAGATCAAAAACTGAAAATTAAGAGCTTAGGGTGATGAATCAAAAAAATGGTTTATAGCACTTGTTTATAGAAGTAATTTTGCTTTTACAGATATATAGGCGCTACAGATAACAAAGCAGTGGCAATCTGCGCATTCGGCGAGGGCTGGCACAACTATCACCATGTCTTCCCATGGGATTATAAAGCAGCAGAACTTGGGAACTATAGCACTAACCTTTCTACGGCATTAATTGACTTCGCGGCTAAATATGGTATTAATTGCGATAATGATCCTCAACTGTTAGAAGATACTATACTATATTCAATTTGGCGTTAGAAAAAATGTAAAGAAATCATTAACAGGTTCATTTTAGATCTTATTTAATAAGGATTAAAATATAAACAATCCTTCACCGTTAAAGCAAGTGATATAGGTGTGTGCCCAGGATCGAACTCGGACCTCCCGAGTAAGACTTGAAGTCTCGAACACTGGGCTACCACTGCTTTGAGTGAGGAAACCTGCACTCCTGAGAATTCCCTAAAGTCGATAATGATGATGATGTATTCAATAAATGAATGCGGTTTGTTTAATTTCATTCATTCATTTTTTTCTAGGTTTAGCATACGATCTCAAAACAGTATCAGTAGAAATGATTCGCAACCGAGTGGCAAGGACCGGTGATGGCAGCCATCCTTTTGATAAGAAGACTGAACACGAAAACGAAGATCATCACCACCCGGAAAACCCAGTATGGGGGTGGGATGATGAAGACATGACCGAGGAAGAGAGAAAATTAGCAGAAATCGCCCATAAATTAGGATAGTATACCTTCTGCGATAATACATTAAGTATTATATTAATATATTTAAATATATACCAACGAAATGAAAGCGTTTCAAGTATAATACTTACGTGACGTTTGATACTCTTTCTCTTCGTTATATTTCGACTGATAAAATAAAATATTATATATAAAAATTCTTTCGAATAGAAATGGTTATAAAACCAAAGTTTTATCTGTAGGGGTTTGAATTTTATTCTTAGACGCCATCCACCTGCAATAATAAGGAAGATATTGGATAAGGATTGACTTAAAACTTCAATGAAATTTTGACAGTTAAATTAGTATTAA
Organism: Limenitis camilla; assembly: GCA_905147385.1. Classification (NCBI taxonomy): domain Eukaryota; kingdom Metazoa; phylum Arthropoda; class Insecta; order Lepidoptera; family Nymphalidae; genus Limenitis; species Limenitis camilla. Next base: position 6,026,442 of record LR990234.1, on the reverse strand, counting down.
TATTTCTATGCGAGTAACATATAGATAAAAATTTGACTGAAGTCGTGATTTTGTTAAAAAGGAAATATTAATTCGGGTGGAAAGAAAGCCACTATATATCAACTCACCAAATACTGAATAATTGTTGCAATAGGTACAATCCTTTATAATAAAATATCCAATTGTATAACCAATACATATAAATAAGCCTTTTAGCTTATTCAAATTATTTTTCTACAATTCAAACCTTTTCAATACTAACCGTACACCATGGAATATTTTTGTAGATGGGACGCTTAATTATCATGTATCAAATTATACTGGATAGGAAGTTGAAGGTAAATTAAATTAGGTACAATATTGTAAGCCATTCTATTACTTATTTTTCCTTGAAATAGCATCATGTTTCCATCCAGTATGTCATAGATGTACATGAGGAGTACAAAATAAAAAATACCAACTTATTTAACTATGTTTAGCGATGAATGATGATTTACGATTTACACTAGTGTTTTCATCGTGTAAGTAAAACTTATTAATATTTTTAAATGAAAAAGGAACACTAGTATTTTTAAATTTTATATCTAATTTTTTTAATGTTCATTCCATTTTCTGACGACATCAGTACCTACTTATGTATAATAATAATATGTATAATGTATATGCATGTTTAATAATATCTAGTAACTAGTAAACAATACAAAACTGATGAGGAATAATAGCAATGATTCTACTTTCTATATTGTAAATGAAATTATTTGGTTATTGTGACAATTTAGAATTAACAATTATTTATTTTACTACAGTCATATATTACTTATTATTTAAGATTAAGTTATTCTTGGTAAAAGTGTACAGAATTTAAGTTAGTATAAGTAAGTTGATATTTATTGGAGTTTAATAAAACATTGTTTTAAAATAATACGCTTTTTATTTTTTTAGACTTTTTTAAATAATATTCTTCAGTAACTTGCCGTTTGTAATTCTTCACCATTAAACTTCAAATTATACTTTGAAAGTCTGAGAAATATGGTTAACACTGATTTTCAAAGGCTATTCTTATTAAGTGAGTTATTTATTATAAAAAAAACACTGAAAAATTTACAAAAAGTTACTTTGTTTAAAAAATGTCATAAGTCTTCGACATCAAGGTGGCACTTTTATTAAAAATATTAAAATTCAAATATCTCGAAGATGGTTAGCTTTAGACCAGGGTACCTAATAGACATATTGGTTTCTACTGAACAACTTACAAGTAACCCTGTATAAATAATTTGATATCTCTCTATTACATTGTGCGTGCTTGGTGTGTGTACGTGTGTGTGTATGTATGTGTACGTGTATATATGTGTGTGTGCGTGTATTTATGTATGTCTAATTTAAATATTGCATGCGGATTACTATGTGACTTTCAGGAGATTTTGAGTTTCTCTGTAACTAAACCTCACTATCTATTTGGTAAGTCTGTTTTTACATTCATAGCGGCTAAGATTTGTAATGTTAAGAACTTTATTTACATCATTATATAAGCGTGGGCCAGCTATGATACGTTGACGTCCAGGGAAAGACAATTCAAGTTGACCATTTATCAGCTCGTTTCCGATGAATATCAGCGGCGGGCCCATGAAACTAAAGAATTAAATTTAAGATCTAAAGCTGCCGGCCGTTGAGTAATGAAGACTGTTTAAACAAGTGTGTTGTGGGGTATCAAAAAGGTTTTTTGTTTATTACCTTTAGAACAGTTCTTTGTGCTCGTTCCAAGTTAATCATCATAGACAGGGACGCTGCTTCCCAAGCCCTAATTCTATAGCTAAGTATTAACTTGACTAGGGCATACCTGTCTATCACGTCCCCCCAGGTACTTCATTTCAGTATCACGGGCAATTACGGGACATTTACAAGTATCATGAGGACTCAAACAAGCGTAGATTTTGACTGAAAAAGGGTATGGTGTTCTACTTCACAAGCAGAGAGATTATGAACTTGGTTTTGTCGATATTAAGTGTTAGTAGATTACGATTACAGCCATAATTTAACAGCTCTGATAGCATTTTCAGCATTTAAACCTGCTTGTTCTTCTACAATCAGAACCGTATCATCAGTATAAGATATAATTATAGTATTTCTGATCATTAGCTTGCAAAGATCGTTGATGTAGAGCAGGAACAGAGTTGGCCCCACTCTGTTCCTTCTCTATATCACGATTCCTTGAGGTACTAGTAAAGATGAAATAATAGCATATGGTACGTCATAAGACCCAATTTTGACATTTGTTAGATAGTTCCTAAAGACATTAAGTACTGTGCCCCTAATTCTAATTTCTTCTAACCTTTTTATAAGGATGGAGATAGATACCGTATCGAATACTTTTGATAAATCAATAAATATTGCCATAACTATATTTTTAGCTTTAATGTTAGTAACTATATTATCAACTAAGGTATGAATCGCGTTTTCGGTACAAATTCCCTTTCTAAATCCAAACTGGTTTTTAGAAATAATATGGTTTTTATTTAGATAACCCAACAGGCGTTTATTTATAATTATTTCGTGTATTTTAGATAGTGTAATCAATATTGATATAGGTCTGTAATTTGTAATCTTCTCTCTATCTCCTTTCTTATAAATGGGATGTATGATAGCGTTCTTGACTACTTGCGGACAGATACCCTGGGAGAAACTAAGGTTTATAATGTGTGTTCAGGGGAGGAATAATGTTCTTACGTACAGCTTTCATGATGTTAGCGGATATACCATCCCACCCCACTGCACAATTGCTTCTAAGAGATAAAACGACATAGTTAATTTCCAGTTCATCTGTGTAAAAAATTGCCACGGAATTTAGATTTTTATTGGAGCAGGATAATGGTGGCGTACTAGGTGTTTTGTCAGGTAGATTTTCGTCTGTAAGTGGTCGAGCTAAATTTGTGAGGGAGGCTTATCTCCGTTTTTAAATGTGTCACTTTTTTTTGTCACATAATATTACTTTTTTGTGATATAAACTAATGGCGTCACTGCCAACGGCATTCGATTTCACAGACATTATGTATCTTTTAACATCACATTCAGTGAAAGCAGAAGGTAAACGGTGGAAAATTTGGAGTTGGTATCGACGAAAGAATTTAAATTAATAGCGGTCAAATTTCGACCACTAGTTTTGATAATTAGGGTAAGATTATTCCAAAACAAAAAAAACGGTTAAAAATAATATTAAAACGGAATTCTTGTATAAAAAATAAAAAATTAGAATTTACAGTTATTCTATATCTATATCTCATCCTGATAAAGGAGTTAATAGTCTCATCGGAACATGGAATATATATAGGAAATAATAAAAAAATTATGTTTTCTAGCCTGTTAATTTTGTTAAATACATAGATGCGATGAAAAAGCTATTTACATATTTCTAACAATTTGAAGTATAATCTGTTTGAATATAAACTGTAGTAGTAGTAAAGTAGAGTAAGATTTTTTTTACCTATCCAACATGATACTATTTTTCCATTTTCTCACGATATTTTCCATTAACGAAAAGATTATTATACAGTTAATCCTTTATTATACTAAGCTACTATTCGCATTAGCAGTGAGAAATGTCCGCAAAATTACAATATACATTAAACAGTTTCAAAATATTCTTAGTTAAATTTAAATTTGTTTTAAACAAGTATAAAAAATAATAAAGTTTACAAAGAAGTTAACGGTATCAGAAATGTTTAATTTACAGAAAATAATTCATCTCTCCAATCCTCCAAATTCAGAATCTCCAATTTTCATGTCCAAAGAAAAACAGAAATTCAAATTACAGAGATATTGATTTTACATCGTTTGCTCCATTTCCTTCAGCTTTCTCATGGGCAGTATCTCGTTTCCGCCAGTCACTTTGATCGAAATTATTATTTAGAATCTGTACATTTTTCTCTTTTTCTGCAATTTTTTGGAGCCAATTTGAATTAACTTGATAATCGTCGATGGGTACGCTGCTCATCAGATAATCCTTGACATCGTGAGTTTCGAAACCTACGTATTTATTATCTAAGGGATCAACAATTACTTGCGACGGAGTATCAGCAAAAGGCTCGTATTTATCATTGAAATAGCCATCATTAACATACCCATCATTAATATATATTACTTTTTTGTGATATTTATCATCAAATGCGTTATTTCTAAGTAGGGTGAATACAGCTCCTGTGAGTGCCATATTGTTAAGCATTCCGGCTGCTATAGTCATCATTTTTAAGGAAGGCAAGATAAAAGGCAAGACGGCGGACATAATAAGACCAGGCATTAATAAAAATGGCATTAAATTGTAGAAGTGTTTTTGGAGTTTTTTCATGCTACTTCGTCCATTTTCTCCGTACACGTCTGAAAGAAGAAAAAAAATTATAAATCATTTTCTTGTTCAATTAAACACCGTACGGACTTCGTCCAGAGCACCATCGCCCTATATACTACTATATAGATATTTTTGGCCTAGAAACATTTTATATTGGCGCTATAAATCCTTTTTAGGTTATTGTACCCAAAGGATAAAAACGGGTCCCTATTACTAAATCTCCGCCGTCCGTCTGTCTGTAACAAGACTGTATGTAATGAACCGTGATATCTAGCCAGTAGAAATTTTTAAAAATGATATATTTCTGTTGCCCATAGGGGTATGCCCATTGTTATAGAACAACGAATACTAAAAACAGAATCAAATAAATAATAAGGGTGGCTCCCGTGCAATAAACGAGATTTTATGTCGTTTTTTGGTCGATAAGCGCAACCAAAAGTGGGTCGTACTACTTCAAAAATAAGTTATTTTGCCAAATATCGGCACGGAACCCTTCGTCCGACTAGCACTTGGCCGGTTTTTTTACACTTCAGACAAAAAATTTCACCGAATAAGTTTAAAATTTAGCTCAAAGCTTAAGGATATTTCGGGCTCACTAAGTATCAACTAACCACTAAGTATAACTAAAAAATTCCAAAATTAACAAATTATTAGTAAATTTACACCCACATCTTTCACTTAATTCTGCAAATATCCGAATATACTTTACAAGAAATAACATAGTGAATAAACATATTTATTGTATTTATCAAATAAAGTTACTAAGTGTATATATTTTTATTATTAATACTATGGATAATTAAATTTGTATTATATCATATTGTGTACTGCAAATCAAATTTAAAATGAATATTTAATATACTTTAGGATTATAACTTAAAGGAAAAAAATTACTTTTTATGATATCGACGTGCAATGAACCATTTCCCGTAACTCCAAGTTGTAGACCATAATCTTGATTGATATTTAGCTCTAAGGCGCGCCGTTGGAGTAGTCTTTCTGTTCTGTCACAAAGATTTCTATAAAGCTCTTCATTCGAGATATTGGTAAAGCGCTCCCAGGGAAACTTTTGATAAACTTTTTCCAACTGCTCTACACCTTCTAAAGATTTTTCCGCTCGCCACGTTCCGAAAGCGCCAACACATTTTGTGAGACCTAATTTAAATACACACGGTATAACAGAGGTAAATACATTTTCATCTATCGTATTCGTGAAATCTGGTTTTGTTTCGCGGGTCACACGACGATTTTGTGTTTGAATAAAACATGGGCACGCCGCTAGAATGAGGATGGCAGCGCTTGCGCGCATCGCTGCAGCCTTACTGACCGCGCAGTGGGCCGCTACTCGCTAGGCAATAGGCAGTAGGAGCGCTCTCTGCCTCTGCTGCCACGCGAGGAGGGATTACTTGTAATAAAAATCTGATATGCTACTATAGATCCAGCGTATTAAACGTTTATATAACAAGTTTAAATTTCCACGCTATTTAAAGAGAAATTAATTACAATTTATACTTTGTAAAAAAATATAATTAATTAAAAGTAAAATTTACGTATTAACACGAAAAGGAAATATAACCTAGGTACATCAAATTGGCAAGTAACAATATTAATTCAAGAAACCTAATGTTATACTAATTGATGTATATGAATGGAATGGAATCCTTTTTGGACACACAACGCCAACTAAAGATACAAAGAAATATAAATAGTACTAATAGTTTTAAAAACTCATGTAGGTCATTCCACTGAAAGGCCTATCGTTATCCCTGTCCACATCAAGTAGAGTTATTTAATTAGTATATTAATACCCTAACACTAGCTACACTGTATTTCGAATGAAAAACAAGTTAAATATAAACAATGGATCACTGGAACAGGACATTATGTGGTTAGTATGTATTTATCTGCAGTCTGCACGATATGCACGTGAATGCACTTCAAATAATTGTCCGCTGCCGGACAGCACAAGTGTCGAATATTAGGGGAAAGTTTTTTCTGCATTCCGAGGTAGCAGGAAATGTCCTATATTATTGCCAAATGCATATCATTTACATAGACTCGGTCACGGACAGTTGACCGCGTGTCGACGTACCATAGTTTCACCACAAACGTGTTTAGCATCTTGATACAATTGTTTAATTATTATAGACACACACGCAAATCAAATTATCCCCAATCATTTCTACAATTTACGAGAGTGTGAAAAGTGAACTTTTAAATGACTTAGTATTATTAAATTACACTTGACAATTATGAAAGTAGAGTTTTTAATCGTTCTTATAATGCCTTAAATTACATATTATCATGGACGCTTTACATGGGACGTGAATATGTGTTATGCTGTGATTTACGTCAACACTACATATTACACTAATCTGTACAATTGCAAATTACACTAATAAGTAGTAATTGCTTAGAAGACGAACGGCTCCTAATAATTTGAATAATAATATTTCTGTAATATGTTTCCTATACCTTAAAATCAAAAAGGTTTGACCTTCGGTTCGCTCTTCATCACTAATTCAAATAAGCAGACAACATTAATTTAAATACTTAAGACACTTTCACCCACGCGCTATTGATAGGGATCTAAGGAAGTTCCACAGTCTAATGGGAGTGTATGTCCGTTAAATGATTCGATATTAGTCCTTAATCGGCGGTCAATAACTGGGTCGATATTTCTACGGCACGATCACGTTGTTCTGCACTTTCTTTTCGTTGTTTGGTCTTGCCGACTATTGTCTTCCGTAGGACTCTTTATATCCTGGCAATCGATCATATTGGCACCAGTCAAACTCGAACGAGCATCCTGCAACCATCAATTTTTTATTGCAGTTAAAACTAGTTGAAAAAATGTGCAGAATGTTCGGTGTGCTGTCATTAGCTTATCTAGCTATCTTCATGTTAACAGTAGTGCATTGTGATGAAGATGTTTCTAATGTAGGCATTGTGGATTTTCTAGGCAAAGGTATTTACAACATTTGATTATATTCTTAGTGTCCATATCTTTAAAACTCATGTCAACCATTTATGAATTAAAAAATAAGTTTTGTATTTGAATTAATTATCAATTCAGCGTACTGGAAATGTAAGTGGTTATTAAGAAACTTGTTATAATTAATATGAATCGATCAGTCAACTTGACACAGAGCTTGCCGATTAAATTATGAAAGCCCCTGAACATGATTATAAAGGTACATGAGGTATAAAGGTACATTAATTCTTATAAACTTTTAATTACAAGTTGCGTATTAGATGTGAATAACATGTTTTTTTATTATGATAATAGTGAAAAATCGAACGTAATTTGATAAAAATGTTTGAAAACTTTCGTAACGTCTGATTTAATTTAAAAAGTAAACGAAAATAATTTTTAATACTTAGGGGCAGTGAAAATAAATCTTGTCACAAACAATTAAAAAGTTAACAGAATTATAACACAATTCTGAAAATGATGATGATCAAAGATGAAAATATTATTCAGATTCTTAAGGCTAATTTAATTTTAACCGCATTTAAGAACGTTGGCATGTTAATTAGCCTTATACTTATTGAGTTTCTACTGTATATTTAAAGTGTGCTTTAATAACGGTTGTTTCTTTGCGTGTTCTTTAATAAATGATGCAGTTCATTCAACCAAATCAATATATATTTACATACACAAATGACAGTCCGGTAAATCGCTTTGATTTTCTAAAAAAGAGACTTCAAAATGTTTTATCAATGACATTATCAATTAAAATTTCGTAAATATCAACTTCAATAAGTATAATATTTTTTTAGAATTTTTTAAAGCTAATAAATATTGACAAGTTAGCTTCATTATATTGGATTTAACGAAGACACTGCCTTTGTTATATTTTGTACTTCATTTTATTTATTTAATTGTACTGAATTATACAGTAATGCAACCATTTCTAGTATGCAACATATAAATTCTTATAAAATTAAATTAAATACAATATAGGGAAGCATCTATATAAATAATGTAATACAAATAATTGCTTTAGAACTTGTTTTTTTTTTCTCTAATAAATTTTATTATGATTTGATTTTGTTTTGTCAGATGCTGACGTCGGCCGTACGTTTGGGCATAATGCCTTGAAGCGTCTCTCCTTCATCTTCTTGCCAGTGATGTTTACATTGGGTGTGATCTCCACCCTTCTCATGGCATTAGCTGTTATATCCGTTAAAAACTTAGCGATTGGAGTAGTACTTCTAATTGTGTCAGTCAGTCAGGTAATTTAATTTATTATCTTTTTCGTATTTCGGATCACCATTTTCGTTAAATAAAATTGTAATACAATAACTAAGAATTTTACTAAAACTAATTTAATCTTAATGTCTTATTAAGTTATTATTTTACCAACATTTTACTAATATTTTATTAATATTATAAATGTGAATGCTTGTACGTTTAGATGTTGTTCGTTATTCAATTATGCAAATTAGATACCTACTTTATAATCTGGATTAATACATACAATACATACTCGTAGCTTATCTTTATATATTTTATCTCGAAAAAAATTAGAGTTCCTGCGGGATAATAAAATAATATGTTCACTGTTGTAAGTTGTAATATTGCAAGGTAAATAATTTTTGATTAATCTAAGTAAATACCTTGTATATACGAGGTATATTGCAATCGTAAAAAAGAAGAGGCGGGTCGACTGTCAAGTCGAATATCAATTTATCAAGTATCAATTTTTTTGTAATTTGAGAGAAAGTTTTTCCTATGGAGGGAACAACACATATTCCCTAAGTCGCAAAATTTATATTTACATTTTGGTCGTTCTGCTCTACTTAAAACAGTATAATACTTTTAAATATGTGAATTTTATACAATATTTTTAGGCCGTGTCAAGATTGTTCTCTACAGCTGCGGCGCCTGCACCTCTAGTACTGCACCCCAGAGCTGAGTTTCTCCCTGCACCAGGATTACCAGCCCCCTGGCCTGCTTCTGGACCGCTTCTTTCCCCCTGGGGTAGATCTGATAACGATGCAACTATATCTGACTAGAATATTGTAAACTCGAAAAACATGTAACGAAACGATGGAATAGAAGAATGATAAAATTTATTTGCATTTATTAAGTTTTAAGCACTGTTTTATAGTGGTATCACTAAAATACATTGCTCGACGATTTCACCCTCGTCTGTCTCTCGCAAACGATATTTGTGGAAGATAGACGACGATTTGATTAGATTTAGGTTATTTATTTATTTTATGAATAAGAAATGATATAATAATAAAAGTTGTAAATAATTTATAAGCTTTTATTTCTAACATCACTAGTTCTACAGATGGTGAAACTAATTATTACTATACAAATCATGAATTACAATAGAACAGGATGCATGTTACCTATATTTTTGGTTCTAATAATTAGATGTCACTTTGTATTATTGATTAAAGATTTAAAATGAATTAATAATATTTTACAAAAAAAAAATTAAATAAATAGATATAATCTAGAGTTAGGTACTATCTCTTCTGCATGCTCTAGTTACCTTACGATTGTATTGTAGCTTAGCAGGGTACACTAAATTGCACAAGAAACGAGATAATAAAACATTGAAATTACCGTTTTAACGTGAATAAATTGGATGAAAATAATCCGATTCTCATTACCTAATAAATTTATATAAATAAGATTAAAGATGTAATTTGTTTGTCCGGGAAAATCTCCAAATAGTAGGCGTGCCTTGCGCCGTCATAGACTGTAAATGTTATCCTAACGGCAAAAGTATTATCGCGATTGTGTGATTATACTTTGGTTACTACGGCTATGATGATTGTTAATAGATTAGTATCTGTTATAGATTTAAAAATGACTTATATTATCTCCTTTTTCACCACCATAGAAATTTATATAATTTATGTAATTAATTTAAATTGGATAAGTGTTGATAATAGTCAGAAGTTATTCTTTTATATATAACTCGAAGAAATATGATAAGAAGAGAGAGAGGAGGAATATTGAAAAACACTACAAAGGGGTGTGATATTGAATGGACTATTGGGTAAACTTGGATAAGCAACGTAGCTTAAATACTACTTAACCGATAAATAAACTTAACCGATAAACATTATGATTTCTTAAAATTATGGCAGGATCACAAGCAGTGCCTTGGACATGTGACCAATGCGAAGGCTTAAGGATTTCCTTTATTCGATTGAAACACTCGCCTCTACTGCCAAGGTTCTCTGTTTAAAGTTAAAACTAAGGTTAGGTCAATCTAAACCTAACTTACATGCAGATTGTCTATATATGTATATAGACAACATAGAAAAAAAATATCCATGAAATATTTACGCACTGTGAATCGTACGAAATAAAGATCACTTTCTCATCAATCATTTATTTTCATATCACGTTACATAAGCAACACGAGCGTGACAAAATTCTAAACCAGTAACCAGTGAAATCCCAACCTTCCGCTATAGATACTCGTAGTTGATACTTGACGCTCGAGTCTTGAAAGAGGTCACTCGGCACAACCCAACCATGCCACAGGTTTCTAACCAGTTCTATGCAAGTTCCCAGTGAAACGGCTATCCCTTTAATTAGCACAAACGTTCAAGATACATTATTAGATTAGATATTAGAAAAATTAACAGCTATAACAACAGGTCAAAGGGACATACAGACATAATTTCTGTGATTACTGAAAACGTAAGTATTTAAATCAAACAATTTAATAAATCAATTTCAATCTTTCTATAACTTTACAGAGCTAAGAAGAATATTTTAAATTTATTCAAAGTTTGTCTTTTCTTTGTAAGACTTGTCCGTTACCTGAAAATTATAGGTATATTTCTTAGAAAACTTATTAATCCAATTAAAAAATAAACTAAGAGAAAAGACTATATCTTCTCTTTACACTAATATGTAGTGAAATAGAAAGGCAATTAAATAATGACCAGCATAGAACAATGTAAAAAACTGAACGTCAAACTTTGTCAAGGTTTTTGAAAATCTACTGCCGTCTGTTTGACTCAACTTTTATATGGAGATTTATTTACCTAATTTTTTTACTATTCCGTACGTTTTTTTACAAACATTGTCTTTCATACAAACCTGACAATTACCAACGCAACAAAAAATAATTAATCAAATAGGTGCAGTCGTTTTGAAACGATTCGGATTGATCGTAAAAATGTACTCAATTTTTATAACGGAAACATGAATTATTAGAAGATTTTAAAGTATGTACCGCCCTCTTAAATTTAAAATTATCAAAAAGTCTTAGAAGTTCGTGATATAATCTTGCGCAACATTAAAACGCGCTGTTTTAAATATATTTATAGGCTATATATTTTCTTTTCACTTGTTTGTTAGCTAAAAGCGGAGAAATGTGAGTCGTTGATCTCGATCAGGGTGATACATTATTCAGTAGGCAAGTATAGAGGGGCGCATACGCAGTGCATTGGCTGAGTGACCGTCACAATGAACGCACCGAGTGTACTCTACTTATTTTACTTTGCAGCCCTGTGTGCTGCTAGTTCGATAGATTCTAGTGTACCAAACAGAGAATCAAGTTTAAAAAACTCTTCCCATGTGCAAAAAATTGAACTATATGACGGCGTGTACATAGAAATTCCAGAAGAAAAGGAGGATACGAGAAAAATAATATCACTTCAAATTGACGCGTCTAAGGATGAAGAAACAGGTAAATAAAATTCAAGATATATTGTTTAAAATTTAAAAATAAAATATATTTATTTACATCTTTATCTTTTTTTGTTATGTATCTAACATAACAAAAAAGCTTAAACTAAATTGGCTATATACTTATAATACAATTATAGACATGCCGTATATACGATTAGATTAGTGTCTGTACATTGGAGATTTTTGAACAAAAAAAGTAGTGAAGATGCGTGAAATAAGTAATTACATAATAGGCTTTAAAATGTTTGTATGTTTCTTAGATTGTTTATGCACGCATCACGTTAAATTGAATGTACTAATTTTAATGAAATTTGGCCGATACTTTATAACCTGGATTAGAAAATAGGACACATTTTATTCCGGGAAAAAGCATAGTTTCAGTGGGAATGAGCGTTGTTAGTGGTGCATACTCGTACACAGTTGGATATAAGTGAAATGATTTAATTAATCTCTAGTCTAGCTTGAATCAACAAATACGATACATTTATCAAAATACATATAATAATATTCCTGTAGGATAGGTTTTATTCGTGTAAGAATTGTTAGTAATGAAATTGTATACACATATAGTTAGTATCAAGGAATGAACACAGAATATTATTATCCGAAATAGGAATAGGAGGGGTATTTTCAAATCATCAAAACCCGTTAATGACTCACTGCTGATGCGAGCGTCCTCCTCAGAGTGAGGAGGGGGATATGCCATAATGATGCGGATTGGCAGAATTCACATACCTTTGAGAAGTTTAGGAAACTTTCAGGAGTGCAGGTTTCCTCACGATGTTTTCTTTCATCGTTATAGCAAGTGATTTTAATTACTTAAAACACATAACTCAGAAATGTCTGAGTTGTGTGCCCAGGATCGAACTCGGACCTCCCGATCGTTGCTTTAACAACATGCTTGCTACAAATGAATGACACTTAAAATGGAAAATGCCTTTATTTTAAAACAAACTTAACTCTACGTGGACGAAGTTGCGCGTGTTGACTGGTAAATAAATAAAATAAGATTATATTATTACAAAATATTTTACTAACGCAAAAGCAAAGAGAGATGATGGTCCTCCACCTTTATATGCAGGCTTAATAATAACTAAAATATTCTTTACGTGGACGAAGTTGCGCGTGTTGACTGGTAAATAAATAAAATAAGATTATTTTATTACAAAATATTTTACTAACGCAAAAGCAAAGAAAGATGATGGTCCTCCACCTTTATATGCAGGCTTAATAATAACTAAAATATTCTTTACGTGGACGAAGTTGCGCGTGTTGACTGGTAAATAAATAAAATAAGATTATTTTATTACAAAATATTTTACTAACGCAAAAGCAAAGAGAGATGATTGTCCTCCACCTTTATATGCAGGCTTAATAATAACTAAAATATTCTTTACGTGGACGAAGTTGCGCGTGTTGACTGGTAAATAAATAAAATAAGATTATTTTATTACAAAATATTTTACTAACGCAAAAGCAAAGAGAGATGATGGTCGTCCACCTTTATATGCAGGCTTAATAATAACTAAAATATTCTTTATTGTACATCAAGTAAAAGTTAAGGAAGAACACAAATTACACAACTGAAAATCGTAAAATAGGCGGCCTTATCTTTTAGAACTATCTCTTCCAGGCATCCTTAAGATGTAGTTGTATGGTGTGAAATAAAAATGGGTAAGTATACTAACAAAAAAATAAAATATAAAGGAAACAGGATTATACTTATAGATAGGAAACAAAATGATTCCTATAAGCATTTAAATTATTTTTAAACACTACCAAGAAGAAACAGCAAGAACTCTGAATTTTTCCTGGATAGAAAGTTAATCCAAGTTATAAAGTATCATTGACATCCGTTCAGCCGTTTTTGCATTATTGATTTGGTTTGGTTATTAGTTTCCTTTCGATTAATATAAAAGATGTTATGGCCGTCCGAGTAGATTAAATTTTATGCCATTAGATTGATATTTTACCTGCCTTTAAATTTTTATGTAACCAAATGACTTTTCTCAAAAACACTTTCTCCTTTCTAACTTCCTAGTAAAACACAGTTCGTCATTAAATTATTTTAGAGTATTAATTTTAAATAATCCATTCTTCTAGAACTCATTTACAATTGAAGGAAAAAATGTGTAATTTTTAGTTGTGGTTTAGAAAGTTTACGCACAAAATATTCAGCCTAGTTCTAATGAACACTTGTATATTTCCTTTTTTTTAATCATCTTTGGAGTTATGCATTATCAAGCATAATTGCAAATGAAAGTTATAATTTTCTCATTACTTTCTACCAAGATAAAATAAGAAGATAAGATTTATTTTAAGTGGATTCGGAGACAGGTATTTTTTGAAAATATATATGTACGCTAAAATTGTTTCATACTAGTTATAGAATTGTAATAATATGTTATATCTATTTTTTAAAAACTACTAATCCAAAATAAATAGAAATAGAATGATGAGTTTAGTAATTTCTGAAAAAAAAATTAAATTTAGTTACAGTTATAAAAGTAGAAGAGTTTTATTATTTAACTAGTCTACTCGCGCAACTTCATCCGCGTGCTTTTATTGGTCTTAACGTGATGACATACAGCCTATAGCCTTCCTCGATAAATGGACTATCTAACACTGAAAGAATTTTTTAAATCGGACCAGTAGGTCCTGAGATTAGCGCGATCAAGCAAACAAACAAACTCTTCAGCTTTATATATATTAGTATAAGATATAATTTGTCTGTATTTAAAAATAATTCATATATGGGGTTAGTGTCACGGACATTTGACGGATGTTTTTAGTTTTATGACTCAAACCTGTTCTTAAAAAAAATAGTGTCTTAATTTAATTTTCTATGTACAAATTTTAACAATATTTTCTAAAAATACTGTTTGTAGTCTTACTATGTATCTTTTAACTTCTTTTTTATTAGAAAAGAGTTGAACGTAATTTTAACGAACATCACCCTGGCGTAAAGAATGCTAGATGGTAACTGTATTCTTAGTCAATTGTTACTTTAACTTTATCGGTATTGTTTCAGGTCGCGGAAAACAAAAAAAGATGATGCAGAAAATCCTACCCCTTTTCATAATGCCGTTTGTACTTCAATCTACAATCGTGCCCTTATTCCTTGGAATGCTCAAGTTCATGCTATTTAAATCTTTAATGATTGGAAAGTTGGCTCTAGTTCTGATAATTATAAATGCATTTAGAAATAGCAATTCTTTCAAAGGAAGACAAGATGAAAATATAGCCAATATACACTACGGTTACCATGGCAACGGTATGGAAGAGTATGGCGCCTATTTTAATTCATAGACCATTTTGTAAACATATGAAATTGCCAAAGATTTGTTATTTTTAAGTTTTAGTAACTAAAATCTATTTCTATCTTTATTTATTTCATATGATATAAGCTTAAATTGCTCAATTAATATAGTATATTATAGTTATCTATAATCATGATTCGTTTTTGTTATGAATCAAAATAATAACTTTAAACTCTGAGTAAAAAAATTACAACAAAAGATATATTTTTATATCAAAAGTAGTCACGCGTGTTACACAAATATAGGTTTTAGGCATGATATAACCCCGAATTTACAGTACATTAAATAAGGAAATATATACCGGAACATGTCGGGCATAAATCAAGTGCTGCTTCACTCACTCCAGGAACTTTGTTAACAAACTTTAATAATAAAAAGTCGTTAGAGTGATAAACGGAAGTGAAAACATAAAAAACTTGTGCTGTCGTGCAGTATGAGGTGCAATGCGTGAAGTATAACAATATTAGTTATATAAGAATACAATAAAACATCATTAATCTAGTATAGCTAATTGCTCACGCATGTTATTTGGAGTTAGATTTCATAAGAGTTTGAGGTCCAGTAGTATTAATCAATCAGAAATTATGTAACGCCATTTGGTTGATTTTTAAAGTACAAGTATGCTATCTATATAAATTAAAATTTAAAACTTGTTTGTTAAAAAGACTAATAGGAAGCTTTGTATTAAGATCGTTTAACATTTTAGTGCAGTAGATAGAATGGTTCGATTCTGGGCACACACCTCTGACTTTTCTGAGTTATGTGTGTTTTAAGCTATTAAATATCATTCGCTTTAACGGCCAAGGAAAACATTGTGATTAAACCTGTACTCCTGGGAGTTATCCAAGTTCTCAAAGGTGTGTGAAGTCTGCCAACCCGCACTAGGCCAGCGTGGTGGACTATGGCCTGATCTCTCCTCATTCTGGGAGGAGACCCGTCTCAGCAATAAGCCATTAACGGGTCATGATAAACATTTTAGTGTAGTTCACGAGAAAAAAAATATAAATACCGAAGTAAAGCAAGAGCATTAATCTATTCTCCGTGTGAGGAGTACACTTTAACGACTTATTGTTATGGTCTATTAAAAAAAATCATGTGTAGGCCGACTATAATTTCTTGAGACAACATAACACAATGGTATTATGTTAGTTTTGATTGTTATTTATTATGAGATAGTTCTTACCTTTAACTGTAATATTATACTTAATTAAGCATAGCTTTTACTTTGATTATGTAAACTTGAAAGCTTGAGTGTATGCGTGTTTATTACGTCGATTTGCACACTTATATAACAATGGACCGAAGTTTAATTTTTGTGAGTCGTAGATTTACTTCAATTTAAAGCGTATATGCGTGTTGCTTTGTATCGTATTGTTCAACGTTGATGAAATCTTTCTTTATTAATTAAGATATTCTGATCTTAAGCGAGAGCAAACACTTGCTCAGATCTACCTTATAGTATACCTTAAAATCTGAAAAAAGAAATCCTCTTCATGAAATTATTATCAGTATTAACAATTGGTTATAATTAAAGAATTTTAAGAAATATCAGAGAAAAAAAGAAAATGTTTAAACTACGTCATATATAATAGTATAAAATCTGATTTATTGATATTGTATATTGTTTTAGAACTTCAGACCATTTTCTGAATCTGGAGGTCAATAAATGTAATTGATATTTTGATACTATAGTAATAAAACATTATCTTATTTAAATTAAGTACCTATTTATTTACATTTTTAGTTTTTTTTAATTTATTTTAAATATAAAATTTTATTTATTGCCGTTGTTTCATTAATTTAACTATAACTAAAAGTATTGAAAAAGTTTAAAATGTTTGATTATTGTAATTATCAAAAGTAGTATTTGTTTGTGTCGGCGTTTACTACTGACATTATTAATGGCTGTTTCAATTGAAATATTTATAATTACATACAAAAAGTTATATAAGAAAACATGATAAAACATTTTTAACAAAAAAAATTAACCTAATTCGAACTGAAAGCAATGCTTAGTAAGGAAAAAAATTAAATACACAATAAATAATAAAATACCTAATTCTAAATATACCTTCATCATAATAACTTCTTCTTTTTTCGAATCGCTTAAAATATTTTACAGGTCATGTCGTCATCAGCCGTTACTAGGACAGGCACCCGATATACCTTTAGATAGATTTTACACATTAGTGACGATAAAATTCGCTACATTTATAAACCCTGATTAACCTTAAGATACAGGACTTTGAAAATTTGAGAAACTGGAAGATTTGAAATAATTAAATATATAATAAATTAATGAATGGAATTCATATTTTACAAAACAATCTTCTTAAATACATTTTCGCATTACAAATGATTTCTTAATTAACCGACTTCAAAAAGGAGGAGGTTCTCAATTCGATTGTTTTTATAATGAATTTATTTAAAGTTTTTAAATTTCAATTTCATAAAAAAATCAAGCTCGTTAACCAGAGTTTAAACGGTAAAAATGTTTAGTATCTGTATCGAAGGCAGGTATATTATATAACATATTCGAATATTACTAAAATCAAAAACATCAACTTTCTTTACAGATGTACTAGTTTAATATTAAGTTCAACTTAATAACTTCACGTATATTTCAAACAATACGTTATAACCTAAATATATTCCTTAAGTATGGACGTCATTTTTTTTGTATACAACTAATGGACATGGAGTCTCACAAACTCATCAGTTTACATAAGATTTTTAAGACAAAAAGAAACTTATTAATTTAAAAACTTTATTATAATAACAAAACGTGATTATATAATTAATATTAAAGTTTTAAAGACAGAAAAATGGAAATTTTAAAAAATAATAGCGTATTTCACATTTTCTACATGTGTTACATTTTTAATGATTTTTGATAATTGAATGTATATATAAAATAAAATAAGTTTTATTTTCTTAAATTGTATTAACTAAGGAACTAAAAAAATATAGTTTTCAAATGGGGACATGAAAAATAAAAATTCTGACAACTAACTATTTCTACCAATTTTATTAGGAGTGTTGCATAAGGAACGAGAAAATTGCAGGCTCACAGACTTAAAACACCAAATACAAACCAAAATTGTTAATATATAACACAGATATAATAAGGATTTATAATACAGGATCCAATACCTGCTGTACTATTTTATTAATTTATTTTATCGAGATTTGTACAGCAATATCTTCGTCTAAAACTCGAGTCATTGTCAACTTTATCTGTCATGGCCGAATTAGTAATATATCTGGATATAAAATACCGTAAATGGACGGACGAGAAAAAGGAAAACAAGATGTATATTAGATTTATGAACACCGAAAGTCAGAAGAAATTTTGACTATTTATAACAATTTTTGTAATAGTAAAAGTAAGAGCACAATTTCGATAAAAGTGAACTAAATATCAATCACAATTTCAAGGTCATTTGTATCTTCATCCACGATGATTATTGAAGTTTTATTACTTCTGCCTTGAAGTTATAAATGATTCTATCTCTTTATTATCCAGAATCATGTAAAGCTATAAAAATTACGCTAAAAATTCTTTTTCCAAACATATTTCATTTATACAATAAATTACTTTGTGCATCGCTTGAATCAGCATAACAAGAATAATTATTCTCTATCATTATTTTTCAAATAAATCCACTAAAAGCACTTATTACATTAAAACTCTTTTTAAAAAAATTGTATGGTGTTTATGGACGTGTAGTCTGACAGACTCCGGTGCGTTTTTAGAGCCCTATTACTTATGTGTCGTAAATCCTAGGAATCAAACTTGTCTTATTTGCCGTTTTACTACTAAATTTGAAGCTACTGAGCAGCTCAGTTGTGATAGACATCGGCAAGTAAACAAAACTAATAAATCGACGTTGTAGCAGAGTCTGAGGGACTCCACGTCTATAGTTAAAGGATGTAAAACATCAATTTTTTTGTGAACAACAAATTTCCAGTTTTCGATTTTTTTTTTACAATAGGTACTAATATTATATGAATTTTCTTTTTGCCTAAAATCATGTTCCTAAGACAAAACCTGAGAATTATGATTCTTGTCGAAAATCTAAATTAGGTACAATACATGAGATAAAAAGCGGGTGTATATTTTCATTATATTGACTTAGAGGTTTGATTTTTTTATCTAGGAGACTTGAACATTTGATATGAATTCCAACTTGATATCTGTACGTTTTTCTTAAAAAAAGGGTCTTGCGTGACAGTCAAAAACAGGTGACTTCTAGCGATGTAGAAAATGTGATCCTATAAGGGTTCCTTTTTTCCTCACGCGTTCATGAAAAAAAGGTTCTTAATAACGAAGTGATCACTTTGTTTTCCGTCCATCGGTCTGTCTGTCCGTCTGTCAAGACCCTTCTTCTCAGGATCGCGTGAAGGCATCAAGTTGAAATTAATATCAAATACTCAAGCCCGCGGTCCCCTGCGGAACCCTAAAAACGATTTTGTGTGGTATATAAAATAAAATAACATCCTAAAATTATCCACACAGAATATTGTTATTATAATAATATATAAAATATTTTTTCCAGTAGTGATCACTAGATATTAAGTACAGACAAACGATTCTAAAGACAATAAAATACATAAAGGTGAAGTCATGAAAGTGTAATAATATGTAATAAAATACAATTGTAATGTTTGTATAGAGGTTGATAAGTGGATACTTAGGCACAGAGAAGATTCTAGATAACGTCTCATTGAACAAGATATTGTTATAATACCATTGAGTTTTAATACTAAATATAATCACAAAATTATTGAAATGGAAAAAAAATAATCAGTGTCAGTCAGTCTTAGATGAGTAGGTATAATAAATATTGCTTCTTTACGCTTTTGTGAAGACGAATCTCCCAGTTGGCTTATTGAAAATCATCTACTACTATTGGAATTCTACAACAAAATACCTTTAACATGCTCTAATAAATATACATAATGCCAGATGTCTATGTGGGCCCATTTCTCTTGCTACCCAACTACGACGAAGCCAAAAGGAAGAGTAATGATATGGGCATGTATATATGTTTCACCGTAGCGCCTAAACTACAGAACCGATTTTAATGAATGAGGTGTCAATAGTTTCGTAATAATGGCGCGGAAAAATTTTATGATTTTTTTATGACGGAATTGATACCTCCGATTCTAACTTCGAAAAAAATTAAACTGAGATAATCATCACGTGTTTGGTATCAAAAGAAAGGTCTTCGCGAGCACATTATAAATATGAATATTGTATAAACAGTTGAACAGTTTGCACGGTCCAGACGTTTAGGTTATTTACTCGTGTAAGTAAAAACAAATCAACATTATGTTAGAATTTTAGAGGTCTAAAAAGGACGAAACTAGAAAATAATAAACCCAGAAATTCATAGGTACAAAAATGGTTGCACCCATGTACACCTACTATGATTATGATTGTATATACCTATGATTACAGGAAAACGTCTATTAAACAGACATGGTAGGAATACAGTGGATACGACCATGGTTCTACCGTGTATTTTTGTTTGTAGCATATAGAAAATATGATTAGTAATGAACAAAATATACAGTAGATTAAACCTAACTTGGTATAGTTGGCATTTTGTAAAGAGCAATTGCTGCGTTTACCGCTCTCCTCGACAAAAATGTCTTCCAAGCTG
Source organism: Limenitis camilla (assembly GCA_905147385.1). Classification (NCBI taxonomy): domain Eukaryota; kingdom Metazoa; phylum Arthropoda; class Insecta; order Lepidoptera; family Nymphalidae; genus Limenitis; species Limenitis camilla. The sequence continues at coordinate 6,005,457 of LR990234.1, read as the reverse complement.
CAGACATATTTATATTGACGTGTTCTTTAGAAGTACTTTACTTTTTGTTTTAGAATCTGTGAAAGAATTATTAAAATCTGTCTAGTTCTAGAAATCAGCGCATTCAAACAAACAAACTGTTTAGCTTCAGTGTTATATTATTCGTATTTTAATTTAAATGTATATACTTTATGCCTTTTTAAACTGTTCTCTTATGGGATTCAGAAATCCGTTTTAGTGTGATAATATTTATGTATCAAATAAGCTGAAGTTATGTAAATACTCCTATCCAAGTATCGGTTGTTCAACACAACAATAAGGTCGGTAGTCGAGAACAGACTACGCGAGTGAAAATGCAACTATGTCGTAACTTAGTTATTGCGCGTACTTAGTTTCTTTGACATTATCATTTTTATCACACCGCTTATAGTCGAGTGTTATTCAGACCATTATCACGTTCACTGTCCTGTGAAAAACTTGTTGTTATAGTGAAAGTGATCTTAAGGTATGTTATTATTTTATGTACTCGCAGTTATTTATTGCTTTATGTGACATTAAAAATAACAAGCTTCTACTAGTATCAAAAACGTAGAAATTTATGTAAACTATAAAATAATTATTGCTTTACTGCTGAATAAAATGTTGTAGATATTATTCTCTTTATTAATAACAAGCAATAAATTAAATACATACAGCATGATGTATGATTACCTGTATATAGGAGAATTTCTAATGTAATTACTAATTGCAATAGAAATGTTATTGAGAAGTTAATAATATAATTTCTAATTATTTTGTTTAAATATCTCGATAAAGGTAGATATTTAATAATAGGTTTTAATGATGTATATTACGTAAAACTTCTAAAAGTTAAGATTTACGTATACCAAAGGGCGAATAGACTGTAAACACCACTAGTTTTACGTAGTGAAAATACTTATACCTGATGGCTGTAATGGAATGGATTTGCACTAGTAATAAAACCTACACGCGAACTATATATAAAACCAAATTACCTACTTTTATTTATCCGTCCTTTGTATACTTATATCATTGAGTTAGTTGAGTAAGTAGATTGAATTATTAGCATTGATTGGAGTGGTCTTTATCTAGTTTAAATATTATTAGTGTTCAAAAAAGAACATACAACACATGATACGAGCATATTCAGTCTATCATTTTGCTCCTATCTACTTTTTACCCGACTACGGCGAAGCCAAAAGGAAGGGTTATGATTTTGGCAGTCTATGTATGTATGTATGTTTGTATGTTCCACCCTAGCGCCTAAACTACTGAACAACAAAACAATTTTCATGAGTGAGGGGTCAATAGATTTGTAATAATGGCGCGGGTGACATAGGCTATAAAAATTTTATGATTTTTTTATAACACGGAATTCAAATTCTAACCTCGAAAAAAATTAAACTGAGATATTTATCACATGTTTGGTATCAAATAAAGGTCTTAGCGAGCAAATTACATATATTGTTTAAGTCAACAAATATATTTTTAAAATACGGACGTATGTCCGCGCGGCCAAGCGTTTTAGTTATTTACAATTTTGGATTATAAAGGTTATCTCGATCGGGAAACGGAAAACTATTAAATAAAAAAATAAACCCCACCCATGTACCCCTACTATGATTAGAGGAAGACTACCATGAAACGGACATGGTAGGTATACAGGGGTGCGACCACGGTTCTACCTTGACCATTTTTATACCTATGCATTTCTGGATTTCTATGTGAATTACTTTCTTGTTTAGTCCTTTTTAGACCACTTTTTTACGTAGTCGGGTTATAGTTTGTTAAACTTAATTTTTTTATGTTAAAGTTGTGATTCTACTTTTCTGTAAACAAGCTATACTATATATACTGTAAAACTAGGTAATATGCTAGGTATAAATACTTTCAATCTATAGCTAGTATTTTTTTAAACATTTCACACAATTACCAACATCTACATAAAGCAATACTGTGGAAAAAGTAAGAATATTCGTATTAAAATATTTCACTTATCTTTACTTCGTCACTTAATATTATAAATTTCAACAAATGTTCATCCCCTATTCCCTATTACTATTATATATAAACTTGAGGTAAAACTTTTACAAACATTGAATGTCATATTTATTTATATCGAATCAACAGCCTACAAAATAAGTTTTAAGCTTCCAGCTTTAAAAATCATGATACTTCCATACAAATTTTCATCCCTCCCTTTCAACCCCTTACTACCCTTTTTTTGCATTAAAAATTAGCCTGTGTCCTTTCTCAGGCTCTAGACTATCTGTGTACTAAATTTCATTTAACTCGGTTCAGTAGTTTTGGCGTGAAAGCGCAATAGACAGACAGAGTAATTTTCGCATTTATAATAATTAAGTAAGGATAATTGTAGATTACTTATTTTATCATAACTTCTAATTACCAAATCTTTTTAAAAATTATTATGCTATATGTTGAAATAGTAATTTGTATGTAGATGAAGATAATAACTTTCTAAGATAACTTAAAGAATTTAAGATAACTTATACTTAAACTTTTACTTCTATTAATAGCGTTAGTTGAACCACGGTTAGTAAAAAGATAGATAAGAATTTGTATAATGTTGTCTTATGACTTAATTTCTAATATTTGTCAGCTTTTAAACATTAAACGACTCATGTTGAATTCGTCCTTTCATTTTTTTTCAGATGACGCCTAAAGCGTTGTCGTGGGCGTGGGCAAATAAGCTTCTTATATTATTAGCAACCGCTTCGTTTTCTTTATTCGTGTCCACGGTATCATTAGCCGTTCAAAATAATAAACTTAGATGGGCTTTAAAGATGAAAACACAAAAAGTCAATGGGCAGAGACTTAGCAAGGATCTATCATTGGTAAGATTTTACTCATACCCAGGTAATTAAAACCTAGGTAACCTAAACTATATATATTAGGTATGTTGTGAAGTTTGCGGTATATTGTTGGTTCTCCTATTCCGAGGGTATCTGGCAGCGATCTCTTCTTAGAGATAAGTTATCCTATGTATGTATAATGAACTTTATGTAATACCTATATAAAATTGAGAAACAACTAAAGTAGAAGTAGTAGTAAAGAAATATTTGTTAATGAAAATTATTTATTTAATTATTTGTTTTTCTCCTTCAGACCAAAGAACATACCACTAATAATCTACTAATCTAATTCAACGTTGATTCCAGAATAATCATTATAGACTTCCAAAGTCCGTCAAACCGACCAATTATAATTTATTATTATGGCCTAACCTTACACAAAAGACTTTTGAAGGGAATGTTACAATATCCATCCATGTCATGGAACCAGCCAGAGTGATATCGATGTATACTAAAGATTTAAATATAATTAAGGTTAAATTGACAAACGAGGAAAATCAAAGCATACCCGTCATTTCATCGTCTATCTTGAAGGATGTCGAGTTACTAAACGTAAACCTACAAGATGATCTTCAATTAAATGCTACTTATAAAATCCAAATCATATTTTCTGGGAGGTTAGATAAGGGAATTGTGGGATTTTACGGAAGTACAATGCATAATGGAAAGTAAGTACTTTTGACATTTATATCATAGTAGGGATTCGGCCCAGAACCACAGGGCTGTAATTTCAATCCTACTAGTCCTACAAATATTAACGCGAAAGTTTGTAAGAATGTATGTATGGACCTCTTTCACGCAAAAACTGCTGAATGGATTTTGAGGAAACTTTACAACAATACAGCCTGTACATTAGAATAACACATGGCTGTAATTTATAATTATATAGTGTGTGTTATAAATTGTCCCAAATTTAACTATAAGTGTCAAGTAAGTAGGAAAAAAATCTGCCATCTGCGAGCTATTCTGGCGTGCGCCGCAAAAATCGTTGGAGTTACACGTATATAATGTACAATAAAAATGTTTATCTTAAATAGTCCTACAAAACAAGCCTGCGACAGCATATATATGTCGGAGCATAGTAAAAGATTATCGATTAATCGAATCGTTATCGTTGTCTGTGGCGTTGGAGTGGGGTAGTAGTCACTTCCGTTGTTTTGATAGTATCTACCCTCGACCCTTTATATGCGATCGACAGTCTAACTGAAGTCTTAGTCGTGCGCGGTCTCTCAAGAAGTGAACATCATCTAAGTAGTGCTAGTGATAGTGATAGTGTCAAGTGCAGTGTAGTGTGGAAGTGCTGTCCAACTAAGGTCACGTAAGTCCTTACAATATAATTGCCACGTGGTTAAGTAAACACAATGTTAGGTTAGGTTAGCCTTAGGTTAGGTTAGCCTTGTGTTAGATTCGGTTTATGTGCGTTTAACCTTGGGTTTAAATAGAGAGCCTAGCAGTGGAGGCGAGTGTTATGATCATTTAAAGGACGTCCTTAAGCCTACACCTTGGTCACAAGTCCAAGGCACTGCTTAGGTTTCTCTCGTAATTGTTAGAGATCATATTTGATCATTTATCGGTTCAGTAGAAGTATCTGTGTTGCGTTTACCCAATATTCCACTCATTACCATCACCCCCTTTTAGTGTTCCCCAATATTCCCCATCTCCCTCCTTCCATCTCCTTTCATCATCGTTTTAAAATCCCCGACATATATATATCGGCAATACAAGAGAGTGACTATTGTTTTGCCGATGCGTTGCCACCTCGAATGAAGAGAAGAATGCTACGGTTTCAGTAGACCCTGACCGAGAATCCAGATTTCACTAGAACCGCAGCATCAACGGGATGGGAGGGGGAGGCGTAAATCTGGCTCACATGCGGCTCGACCGGAACGCGTCAATGACACTTGGCGGTCGAATTCGCATGCTGGTGGTCCCAAGCAAGTCCTTGAACAGATGCCCTACCACCAATAGGGTGCTGGGTTACTCACCTTTTACGAGATGCTTTCCCAGCGGCAGAGGGGAATTGTATTCTAACCCGTCTTGTCACGGGGAAATCTTTTATGTGTAAGCCATTATCGCCGAAATAGTGAACCATATAGATCGCGCGGGCGGTCGAACGACTGCAAGTGGGGTGGCGGAAGATGTCGCTCATCACTAAGTGCGTGAGGGTAGACGTCATCTAGGGTTGTTTTTTTTTTATGGTAGATAAGGTGCAAACGAGTAGATGGTCTACCTGATGATGGTAAGTGGCCACCATCGTCCATGAATATCGGCAATACAAGAGATACCCACCCTCTTGTTTTGTCGATCCATAATCACAATTTTCCATCATCACGTGGGTGAAACCGCGGGACGCAGCTAGGTCAACTATGTACATACCTACATACTTATTACATAATAACATGCTAAAAACATCGAGTTTAATACAATGGGAATTTAGGGAAGCAAAGCAACGCGACGAAAAAGCTTTGAAACCAATAAACATTTGAAGGTAATGTCCGTCTCACTTACAAAAGTCAATACAGTCACCATTGACCTGTATAATATGGCCGTCACCTAGACAAAATGCAAAATATAAACAACGAGCGGCCTGCCCTCGCTTCGCTCCGGGTATTTAAAGCAAAATTATTATTGATGTCCTTAAATTGTCACTCTGTAATTCTGTAGTTTTTCATTATTTAAAAAAAGTGAGAGAGTAAGAAAAAGTTGGGATTTGATTGCTTACTTACTCTTGCAAAATTATGCTCAATTTTTTAAGCCATAGAAAACTTTAAATACATATAAATTAAATTAACTTTAGAATATTTGAATTACAAGAAGTCCCATTTTTGCAATTCTTCTCTCTCTTCTTTTTTATTTCTAGTCTTTTTTCTGTGATATATTTCGCGTTACAGTTATTTCGTCTATCTCTTTCGCCAGTTTTCACAGCATCCGCATCCATATTTTCTTTTACCGAACGATACAAATAGTATAAAAAAATCACTTATTCCATGTATTACAGATTCTCCCATAAATGTGGGGAAACGAAATTAAGTTTATGTTGGTAGCACTGACTCTTACAAATTCTACATTTTGTTGCATTTTTAAGTTGATATAAACACAGAAACAATAAACTTTATTTTGAAATGTAATTCCATTAACCCATTTTGGAAATATTTTTTTGCATGCTTGCCCAACTCGATTGGTGCCTCTCAAAGGCATTAAACGACTTTTTTAAAGGTATATATAATTATGGTGGGATGTTTAAGGACTTTTTTAAGAGATTTATTGACTTCTTATATTTTTTCTAATTTGTTATTTCATATTTTTGAAGTACTTCAATCTAGCTAATCATATTTTTTGTTAACCTATAATACTTTAACAGGGTTATTGAGTAGTTATTGTGATTTAAGGGGTTTTTGACTTAGTTAGTTAGTTTTAGGGAGAAATTTTTTTGAAAGTTGGTAACACAAGATATTTGACAAATGATAGTTGTAGGGATGTTAATGTTATCTATCGTATCGATAGTCTAAAATATTTTGATGTGTAAAGTAAAAAAATCGATATTTTGATATTTTTATCTCGGAACGGTATACTGTCAGAATTGTAAAAATGTTCGGAAGTAAAAATACATATCATTATCGTCATCGTCATCAAAACCATAATATTACATTTGAAGTAAATGTGAAAAGAATATAAAATATAACAAAGTTCTAAAAATATCATATTTGATACGAATTTGATATTCACAAATAATTAATATCGAATATGTATATTTTCAGCCTACATTAATTTTAATTTTATCCATATATAGGACTCTTTTCTATTATGAACATTTCTATTATATATTATAATATATGTGTAACTCCAATGGATTTTGCGGCGCACGCCAGAATAGCTCGCAGATGGTTGATTTTTTTCCTACTTACTTGACACTTATCGTTATATTTTGGATAATTCACACTATATAATATTTTTTTTTTTAAATTGAATTAAATATATTATTGTTGTTTCATTAAAATCTATTCAATAGATAGTTTTGGCGTGAAAGAGCAACAAACATACATCCATCCACTCATACAAACTTTCGCTTTTATAATATTTATCGATTACCGATGATATATATCGATTATTTCGATATTTTTTATCATCCATTTCCATTCATCTCTAGACATTGGTAAAATAACATGTCATCCAGAATGAAGTATTAACTGTTTTCAGTATTATTTTGAAATATAAAATAATTGAAATCATATTGTATAACTGTTTTTAATGTAGTGTCGAGAACCTCCCGTACGAAATTAATGATTCCAAATAACCTTCACGTTAGAATTAGGCCATTAAGATATTTAATAAACACTGGATACCGGTACAAGTCATTACGTGCCTACAATAAAATGGAAAATTTAAACAAAATACACCTTTCTGAGAGACTTTCCAAATTAATCCAGCCTGTGCATTATCAATTATGCTTAAATCCCAACATGAAAACAGGATTTTTTCAAGGCGATGTTAAAATAAATGTAAATGTAAACCAGAGTAAGAAGTTCATATCACTTCATACAAAATTTTTAGACATTAATGATGTTAAAGTATATAAAAACACTGTAGAAGTACCCGTAAGGAAGTTCTTGGAAATAAAATCTCTTGAGCAACTTTTAATTCACTTTGAGGAAGATGTTAGTCCTGGTCAATATCAATTAAATATTAATTTTAGTGGTAATCTAACTCGTAATATAGTTGGAATCTATTTATCTACTTTAAAAGATAAGAGGTGATTAATTATTAATTAATATTTTTGTAAAGCAATATTTTTAAAATGAAACCTAAATGCTCATGGTAAATTGCACCCATGCAAAGCGGTAAAGGTTGACGACCATAAGTTTTAAGTTAATTATGCAAGACTTATAGCAAGTCAGTCAATAATTATAGCAAATTAATGATCTTGGTTGTTTGCTTCTTTGCTGATATTGTGTCTACTCTGGTCCAGGGTCTGAGTCACAGTCTTTATGAGCTTTCTCCAGTCCATTTTGTCCTCGATTTTCCTCAGGGTGGTCGTTACTTGGAGGCCTGTGTGGTTGGTAACTAGGTCTGATCACCGTCGTTTTCCCTCCACTTTGCCAAGCACCATCAGTTTGTCGTGCCTGTCAGGGTGCTTTCTCTCTGTGCTCAAAATAACAAAGTACACGCTGGTAGCGAATATTTGATAATCTAGTTTTTATGTTTATTTGGTGCCAAATCGAAACATTGGTTCTCTTGGCTATCCATGGAACGTATAGAATCCTTCACTAACACCACATCTCGAAGGTGTCAATCTTCTTTCTCTCCAGTGAGTGAATTGTCCAGGATTCCAAATTGTAAAGAAAGATGGAGAGCTTGCACAAGCCATTTTTTCATTTTATTAAATATTTTCGTGTTCTGCTGGTTGGTCTGTAGTGATCAATTAATGATAATTAATTTTTTATAAATTTTCCAGTACAATGGTGGCAAGCAAATTCCAACCAACATATGCACGTCAAGCATTCCCATGTTTCGATGAACCAGAATTTAAAGCAACATACGATATTACCTTAGTGAAGCCTTTGGAGTATGTGGCACTGTCTAATATGAATGTAAGATAAATTTTTACAGGTAATTAATATAAGTATTAATAGATCACCATGGCATGAATGATAAAATTTCTCTTACTCTATGACTAATAATATATAATTATTATCATTTATTTTATAAACATGCAATACATATGTATTGTCTTAAGTTTTGAAAACCTAAGACATTACATAGTATAAAAGAAAGTTGCTTCCCGTCTATTTGTCCCTATGTATGCTTAGATCTTTAAAACCCAATGGATTTTGATGCACTTTTTTTAATAGATTATGTTTCAAGAGGAAAGTTTATACTTTATACGTATAATATATGCATATTATAGTAGTAAAGTAACCGTGCGAAGCCCGAGCGGGTCGCTAGTAAACAAATAATACAAAAATCTATATGAATACTAAAAAGTAGTACACTGATTTTAAAATAAAAAATATATAGCAAATTTATTTATTTTAATTACAATTTTGTTATGAAAAATATCTTGATATATTCAATTTCTTCATTATAAGTTACTTTCATAATGTTATAGATTATTTAATAAAATATATTATTTTTTAGGAAATATCAAAGGTATTAGATGCATCTACTAATACAGAGGCTGTTACTTTTGCAACAAGTGTACCAATGTCTACATATTTGGCTTGTTTTGTTATATGTAACTTTGATTACAAAGAAAATGAAATAAATGCAAGTGGGATTGGAGAAAACTTCAAATTAAGATCATTTGCTCAAAAAGATCAAACACATAAAATTGACTTTGCCCAGGATATTGGGAAGAGAGTCACTGAGTATTATATCAAGTATTATGAAGTTCCTTTTCCATTACCCAAATTAGGTGAGTTTAGATATTTCAACATAATCTATATTTATATGTCATTATAAAATGAACCAGTAGTTTATTTGTAAAATAATTATTTTTATAATTTTCGAATACATACTGTAAAATAGTTTTGGGTAGTATATGAACATACTGTAAGATATTTTTTTTGGCGTCCGTTATGAACCATTTTTTTGTCATCTGAAGTGCCATCTTTCGTCCCGTCTGTGATCCATGTAAACATATCTCTATCTTAGTCACAAACATAGATTTTTCTAACTTTTTAAATAAAAATAAACAGATTTTTTCTTTATTTATTATTTTTACTAAATTATTTAAAAAAAAAGAACTAATGAACTAAAAGAGCGGACTAGTTCGCCATTAGATTGCGCTCTCATTGGTGACCGACTAGGCCCAAGACTATTATAAAATGATGTATAAATATACCTTTAAATAATAATAAAGTTACTATACTAATAATTTGTAAGGGTATTCCCATGATGGGAAACAGGAAGTCATGTGACATACTAGTAAGAAATTAAGGCTTTTAATTATTATATTACCTTCATATTTTTGTAAACAGATATGATAGCTATTCCTGATTATGTATCCGGAGCAACTGAACATTGGGGATTAATCACTTATAGAGAAACCTCATTTCTAATTGACAATGCATCAGCATCTTCTAGAAATAAAATCAGTGTGGCCAATACTGTAGCTCATGAACTGGCACATATGTGGTTTGGTAACTTAGGTATGTATTATTTATAACAATAGACTCAACAAAGTTGTTTAAATGATTGCTAATAAAAATAAACAATAATAATGGTGTAATTGGTAACAACATATTGTTATTTTTAGAATTCATAATTTGTGGAGATTTTTTCTTGTTCGGCCCAAAGACTGTATCTATTATGAATGACTCTAAAATAATTATCAATCATTTTTCAGTTACAATGAAATGGTGGGATGAGGTCTGGCTAAATGAAGGTTTTGCATCATATATGCAAGTTAAATCTTTGAATGCTATAGAACCTTCCTGGACAATGGTATGAATATTCAGTAATTAGTGAACTATCTTTAAATTTATAATATAATTAGTAAACTTTTTAAAAATATTATTAAAAAAATGATTGCATATCACTCTGTCATAATTTAATGAATAATTTCAAAGAAAGTGGGATTGTGGGATATGAATTATAATGATATCCCATAAATCATCATCATCACCCGTTATTGGCCATCTTCTGAGGCGGCTCTGCTCCTCAGAATGTGGAGGGATTATGTCATAACCAACACGCTGGCCAAGTGCAGGTTGGCAGACTTCACACACTTTTGAGAACATGGAGAACTCTTAGGAGTGCAGGTTTCCTCACGATGTTTTTTAATAATATTTAATTTCTTAAAACACACATAACTTAGAAAAGTCAGAGGTGTGTGCCCAGGATCGAACTCGGACTTCCTGAATCTTAACTACTGGACCATCACTGCAATATCCCATACATATATAAGTTATATATGCAGGACCCCTTTTTATTTGATACGCCTTGAATCATAATGTTACAAGTTAGTTTTTATTGTATACATCAACATAAGTCTGGCTTTTTCTTATTTATGTGTTAATTTGCAGCTGGATCAATTTTTAATCAAAACCTTGCATTCGGTGTTAGTGACCGATGCGAAGCTTTCTAGTCACCCAATAGTCCAAACAGTCGACACGCCAGATGAAATCACTGCAATTTTTGATTCAATCTCCTATAACAAGGTAAGTTAACGATAATAAAATTCTTAGTGTTAATATAAAATTAAATTTCTATATTATTTATTTTGGATTGATTAAAAGCATTTTCATAACATCTTATTCATAGGGTGCCTCAGTTTTGAGAATGTTGGAAGGCTTTATCGGCAAAGAAAACTTCCGTAAAGGTGTTTCCGATTATTTGAAAAAATACAAGTTTGGCAACACTATCACCCAAGATTTGCTGTCCTGTTTGGAGCCATATTTTACGAAGAATAACCCAAAATTAAATTTAACGTAAGTTACATTTGACACCACGTTCTTTAAAACACCTTGTATTAAAGAACGTGAAGCTAATCGCATATTGGCAATTTTTATTAATAATTAAAAATTATCGTTTTTCAGATATATAATGGATACTTGGACTAGACAAATGGGATATCCCTTAGTAAGCGTTGCACCGGGAGATAAACCCAATACATATGTGATCACTCAAAAAAGATTCCTTATTGATTCTAATGCTGAAGTTCCACAAGATTCACAGTTTAAGTATGTATTTACAAAATCAAATTTCCTACTTAATTATCACTTTAACTACCCACCCCGGCTTTGCACGGATTTTTTAAAAATACTTCTTTGCACTATGGTGTACAAGAGGCGAGCTTAATGCTATTTTCTACTAGCTGACCCAAGACGTGGAAAAAAGTGTGGGTAGGCGTCAAACAATAAAATAATAAACAATAAATAATTTAATATAACATTTACATATATATAAACATACATATACATCCATATACACATAGATAAACATTATACGTACATACATACATATTATATTTACCACATATAACAGTTACATTTATCAAAAAACATTGGTTGTTTAGATGTGTCACTCAATAAAATCAGTTCCTGTGGGATAATAATATAATATGTTTACAGTTCTAAGCGCCTGAATAATTTTATTTAGCAGCAAAATATTTGAAACTTAGATGATTTTTTGATAAATTGAAGCAATTTTGTATATACATGGTAAATTGCACCCGTGCGAAGCCGGGGAGGGTCGACTAGTTTGTAATATTAGTATGAAGTAAGGTAATGTTAATATTTATTTAAACAAAAGGAAAAATGTTCATAAACTATGTACAATTACTATATTGCATTTAATGATTTAAGTTTAGATTGTTGTATGATTTAGTATTATAAAAACTTAATATAATTGTAAGCAGCAAATAAAATGTTAAGTTTTGCGTGGAAAGTGGTCAAATTTATCGGAAAACTTACATATTTCAGGTATCGTTGGTTTATACCAATCACATACACTACAAACAAAGGTACAAAGGAAGAAATATTATGGTTCCCAGACGATAGTGATAGTGGTAAGTATTTAATTAAATAATAGTACTAATTTATCTCAAAATAAATCTTATATCTATTGATACTTATGGAAAAATAGATTAAGTTCATGATATTTATTTTTTATACACTACAATGTCTTGTAAGGAAGAGAAAAAAAGTGTATTTTTTGTTACCAAATGTTCTAATGTTGTTATTTATTTTTTTATTCTATTGTGTACCTGATATAGTTAAAAGAAAAAAAGAGAAAAAAAACCTATTTTATTCCTCAGAAACCTTTTATTAGCTTTTCTTCTATAATTTTTTTTAGGGCACTAGGGGTTTTTTGTTTTTAAAGACCGACATTATATTAATTTGTATTAAGGGGTTCATGTCTCTGACTACAGAGACATGAAAAAATGAGAATTTTTAGTAATATTTTTGCCATTAAATCATTTTATTTTATAAAATTAATAATATGGCATCATTACACAATGTTGTGACTTGAAGTCACGAAACGTTATAGCTTTTTGTGTTGACCCAGTTCCAAAAGAAAGGTCCAACACAAACAGCTATAGTGGGTGCGACCACGGTTCTACCTCCTTCTACCTTTTTTTAGCCTATGCATTTGTGGGTTTCTATCTGAATTATATTCTTGTTTCGTCCTTTTTAGACCACTTTTTTACGTAGTCGGGTTATAGTTTTTTAAACTTTACTTTTTTATAAACAAATTATTTCAGTCAACAATTTAAAAGACGTTATTTATTTTCAGTTACATTGTCTTTGGAAGAGGGTGAGAATTGGTTAAAAATTAATAACAACCAAGTTGGTTACTACAGAGTGAACTACCCATCTGGTATGTGGCAAAATATTATTGATCAGTTGAAAAATAACGTTACACAGGTAAATATTATTTATATGTTTTGGGTAATTAACCACGAAATCCAGAAAGAAAATTAGTTTGAAATGTAAAATAATTAAGTTAGTAAAGTCTATATTTACGTAATGAACTAAGATCTATGAGTTCAATTTTTTTTAGTAATACAGCCGCATTTATGTAACTTTTATAATTATTATATCGTTATAAAATATACTTTTCTGTGTGCACATGTGGCAGAGAAATAGCCGCTTCATATTATGTATATCGCATGTTTTGAATGAAAGCGAGTAAATTTAAATTCTTTCTTATTCATAATTGTCTATTTTTACTACTGAGTATTAATACTGGCCTTTTTAAGGTCGTTTTATAACGGAATTAAAGTTAGGTTGATTTTACAAGTTCGATATGCGAATTAAATCTGTAAACCAATGAGTTCCCAAACTTACCGTTCTCCGCTTTACTCTATTTTTAGTTGACAATATCGGATAGATCACATCTACTGAATGATGTTTTTGCTCTGGCCGAATCCAAAATGATCCCATACGAGATACCCTTGAATTTATCAACGTATCTCATAGTTGAGAAAGATTTTGTGCCATGGGAAACTGCTACGTCAATATTTGTTGAATTATCTGATAGACTTGCGGGAACTGCTGCTTATGAATATTTACAGGTATGTCTAAGATATAAACACTAGACCGAAGAAAGTAAAATATTAGTGTCATTAAACGTGTGTGAAAAGCATCGTAGATGCGCTCAATAGTGGACCACCAATATGTTAAAATAATTATGAAGAAGTCTCGTATTGCTTGCTAAATTACATATATAACATAATATTATAGTATAACTATTCAACCTGCCCTGGCTTCGAACCAGTTCAGTTTATCCAGTAGTTTATCCAGTTTTGGTGGAGTTCGGTGCACCTATTTAGATTTAATAAAAATAAAAACATTTTCATCTGTATCTGTGTTCCATCAATTTCATCGAAATCCTCTCGGGCGTTTTTGTGTGATTGGGGAATAAACATCTAAAAATACAAACAAACAGACTTTCACATTTATAATATCTATCTAGATGGTCCTCGGGTAATAAATTCCTTTTTTCAGTTCCTGTTATAGGAACTAATTATGCAAAAAATTGTTATTTCTAGAGCTTGTAGCAGTTATAATGATAAGTTTTATGTGCATGATGAATAATTATATTAATATCAAACATATTAAAAAGGATTTAATTTCTTATCTAGTTAGTGTTTATAGCCCTTTTTATCTTGTTTTTTTTTTGCTGTAATTGAGTGTTATTTATAAATGGAAACTTTAATGGTGTATACTTTAGTTATAATTTTAGATTGTAAGATTTATTTCACTGTTTGTTTCCCAAATATTAATAAAATAAATAATATTAGTAAGATTATGTTCTAGTTATGATATTTTTTTTAGAAATATGTACAACATTTGGTTAAACCATTATATGTGAAGCAGACGTGGGAGAAGAACAACTTGACAGTAATCGAAAGGTGATATACAGTTTATATAATTTTATTAAAAAGTATTTTATCTTTTTCATGTATACATAAATGTAAGACATATGTATATTAATTCAATGATACTCTTGACACCATATATTTGTTTCTTATAGTCTATTAATTATTTTGTTCTTAACATGACATTGATTAGCAAAATAATTTTAAATCATACTTGTTTTTTCACACTTATATGAAAAAAATATTTATTTTGTGAAGATAATTTAGTAACAATTTCTTTCAGTTTACTGCGTACGCGAATTTTGTCCTTATCAACAACATTCGAGTTACCAGAAGCACAGAGTAAAGTCAAAAAATTATTTTTGTCTTGGCTGAATTCCCCAAATACTACTAAAATAGAACCTGATTTGCGGGATTTTGTATATTATCATGGTAAGCACTAAAACAATTTTAACTTATTATAAAACAATAACAAAAATTGGTCCATTTTTTAATGGACAGTAGATAATCGTTACATAAACATTTAAAGAAATTTTGAGCGCTGAACTTGGCGTGACGTCACATTCAACAGTGAAGTTTGTAATATATCAATATTTTGTATATTACGACTATTATACTATCAGAAAACATTGAATAATATGTACTCTTTTTGCCAAAATACAAACACTCGTTGGCACTGTAAAAAAAATTTTGATGACCAGGAATGAAATCAGCAACTCAAGAAGAATGGGATAAGTTATGGCAGATATACACTAAAGAGGAAGATGTTCAGGAACAATCGAAAATAAGAAGTGCTTTAGGTGCTCCGCGGGATGTCAATGTTTTAAAAGGGTATGAAAAACAAAACACTAGTTTTAACAATATCACCCAATCCATAGCCCAGCATTATTAGTTTCCATATATTGCCATAGTCAAGCCGGGGATTGTCCTTGGGTGCATTCTCATAGTGCATACAGAGATGATCTCCGGTTTTTGTCATATCTCATATTAAATTCAATTGCCTAAAGGGTCTCTACACATTGACTACGGCTCCGCTCACCTTCCAAAGGTCCAGGTCACTGTAGACCCGTGATAGGAAAAGACATACATAATAATAATTGATTTAAAAGTTAAGTCTAGGTTAAGAGTGTTCACTGAGGATCTCCAAAAAGGTGTCACTTCTTAGCTATCGTGATATTCCTTTTCCGGGACTTTTTTTGACCATAATTTAAATGTTTTGTTACTACTAAATATTTTAGTAGAGTTTTAAATTGACTTTGTTTAAAATGGCATGTTATGTGTTAGAAGGTTTGTACTTAATACAACTAAAATAATTTTGCTAGGATTAAGTTCACGTCACTTGTGCAAAGAATAAATTGACCCACCACCTCTAGATACTATGCTATAACCATTGGTTTCATATATAATATATACGTAATATTATATTTATAATATATACGTAATATTATATTTATATATTTTATGAACAAGCTGTTTTTGCAACTTCTAGTCAAACTTTATATGTATAGAGTTAGAGTCACAGATTATCTTTTCCAATTTTTTTTACAACAAAAATGTTTTATGGAAATGATTTTTTTATGGTAGATATGGTACAAACGATCAGATGGTCCATCTGATGGTAAGTGGCCACCGTCGTCCATGGACATCGACAAAACAAGAGATACCCTAGTGTTTTGTCGATGCGTTGCATCCTCGAAGATAGAGTAAGGAGGGGGAGCGAAGAACATAATTCTGCGGTTTGCGGTTCCGAACCCGGTGTTCATTGGAACCGCAGCAGTAGTGGGATGGGAGAGGGAGGTGGTAGATCTGGTCCATATACGGGTGGCCAGTCGGGGAACAGATCTCCTACCACCAAGGGAGTGCTGGGTTACTCAGCTTTTACGAAATGCATGAATAGTATTCTAACCCGTCCCCTCACGGGTGAAAAAAAATAAAGAAATTTTGTATAGAGTGACCTGTTCAGCCATTTTTTGTGGAAGGTTAACAAAAATAATAATAAAGGAGGGCATTGTAATAAGTTAAAATTGTAAACACTAGTTCTAGTTTCTACTATATACATTTTTAACCGTTACGATTTTTTATAGATATCTACAACTGGCTTGGGACGAGAATAACATCCGAAGTCAGGATTATTTGAACGTGTTAAGTGTTATCAGCTCTAACCCTTCTGGTACGGTGTTGGTATGGGACGACGTTCGCGAAAACTGGCCTAGACTTGTCGAACGGTTCACATTAAACAGCAGATACTTGGGGAGCTTAATACCAAGTATCACTAGTTCTTTTAATACGGAGATAAAACTTAAAGAGGTATGTGGACTTAATTTAATATACTGTTAAATATATCCAGAGACGATTATATTTATTATGTTTTGCTTAGGTTTTGTCTTACGATTTAGTTATAAAGTTATAACTTTAAAGGAATCATAAATAATTATCGTCGTTCATGAATATTTAATGTTTCCTATTTTGTTATATAAGGGGACACCTATCTATACTTAACATATAAAGCTGAAGAGATTGTTTGATTGTTTGAACGCGACAATCTCAGGAACTATTGGTCCGATTTGAAAAATTCTTTCAGTGTTAGAAAACCCTTTTGTCGAGGAAGGTTACAGGCTATATATCACCACGCTAAGACCAAAAGGAGCGGATGCTCACGGGCACAATTTTGCAAGGGTCGGCTAATATAAAATAAAAGATCACATCGTAATAACAAGACCTACGATCAAATATCTATTATCTCGTACTCTCTGAATCTTGCCATGAATCCACATCACCGAAGGATGAGACCCGGAAATTTACTTTCAGCTTCACCAATAGAATTCTAAAAGCACATTTTACAGCATTTTAAGGTTTTATATTCCTTTAACAAATAAATTAGTAATCACATACATGCGATAAATAACGTAAGGGTACGAATTTAAGAGTGTATAAAAACATTTCACTGCCGAGATTTAGCTAAAACATAGTTATTGTTCTGTCCGTTTTATTATTCATATTTCTATCCCTCATTATGCAACACAAGGCACGTGAATTGTGTAAAGAGTTTTTACTTTTAAAAATTAAAATAGCACTGTTTCTTGTGAATCTGGTGGCGTCATAGATATCATATGAATGCAATTTTAAATTATTTAAACATTTATAAAAATATGAATTAAATAATTAACATTTAAAAATATTTCCCAGTCCTGACTCATTTACTAATATATCTGAACGATTTAAGTATCGTATTTGTTCATTTTCAATGAAATGTAATATTAAAATAGGTTCCAACTTGATAAACATATTTTCATATTATCCCGAAGGGCTTATGCAATTTTTGGGTTAAACAATACACTTTCGCATTCATAATAATAAAAAAAATATAAAGCTAGACTTGCGATGAATAAATTTAAATTGAGACTATATGCCGAATTAAATTATTTTGATAATAGTGTTGTTTTTTCGCTCGTTTGTTCTAATGTACTTATCCTCGTCTGATGGTTTTGTAGAAGAAAACGAGTAAACTGCCTGACAATGTGGAATAAATTAGTATTACTACATCATAATTTCCATTCCTAAATATTAGTTACGAAAAAGTACTTTAATTAAGTGCTAAATAGGTTTGTTGTTGTTTGTTCATTGTTACATGTATTTATTTATTTATACATATATTGGTTACGTAGATGGTTATACTGTTATTTTAACGTTTGAGAAAACGTATTGAGCCTAAGCCCTAATATTGACTTCTGCGCATTTAAGATAAGAAGTACACTTAAATGCGTTTGATATCTAAAGCAAAACATTATTTTAATATTTATCATCTAATCATTCAGTATTCGGATGAATGAGATAAGATGAATCACCAAATATTCATTGCAATTCTTATTTACACCAATACGTTTGTAATAATCTATTTACTACTAACTGACCCGACGAACTGTTGACAATCTTTTGTCATTACTCACATCATTCTACACTTATATAATCTAAGAGACGTCATTATTTAAACTAAATACGTTCTTTAATTTGAGGGGAGAGTTTACCGTATCGACGGGATGAACATTAAATGTTTGACAGTTATGAAACCCATCAGCATTTTGTATGGGAAAATGTTTTTTCTTTTCTTTCATTTTATTCGTATATTTTTCAATGTTTTTAATAGTTAATTTGCTATTCGGGACGGAGACAAATACAACAAATCAAAAACCATGAAGATCGGCCCAGCCGTTCTTGAATTATAAGTGTTCGAACAAACCCGATTTTGTTTTATATATATAAGATAAATATGAACGTCTTTCCATCGAAATGCATATTATTAAACTAGATAATTAAATAAAAACTCCTTTAAAGCAAAAATTAAAAATATTATTAGCTCTAAACTATGTAATTTCAAAAATGATCTTATCTTAAATATATAACTCAAAGGTCGGTCTATCCGTATTTAAAGGAGCTTAAGTTGCAATTTTTATTATCTTTACTATGAATGAATTTCCATACTATATCATTGCACACTTATTAGTGTCTTCATATAACGTAACGAGAATGTTCCTTTTTCAAAATTAAAATCGACTACGTATTACTTTTTATTCATAATGGAACATCTCGTAATAAAACATCTCTGCATCAATTTCTTTTGTTTCTTACGAAATTTCACGATTCGGGTAAAAAAGGAAAATTTTGATTCATTTGTAAGTGTAAAACAATTACATGTTTGGAAAATAATCTGATTTTAATTGCAACTAAAAAGAAAAATTATTTGAGCGATAAACAGACGGAGAACGAAATTATCTCATAAGAATTACCCTTGGAACCCTTAAAATCGTCCATAATTATTAACATGTATATTTTGCGTGTACTAAGTTAGTAACACTCATAGAGGAATTTTACAATTAGTTTGACCTAACTCACCTAGTCTCTGATATAAAAGTTATATTGCCAATTATTAAGTAACAAAAAAGTAATAGATTTGAGTCAACAATAATAAAATGCTAATTAATCATTGATTACTGTGTTCTTGTGATAAAAAAATTTATGTAAAAACGTGGAAAAATGATGATTTTTTATCAAAATTTTAGTTGTATTTAAAAAAGTAGGTTTTACAATGAAGCAGGACTTTAAATTTGCGCTTGTAACAATATTTTCGTTTCATGCGGTAGGCCAGCATGTGACGTCACTTCACCTAGCCGACGCGGCGCTTAGAATATATACATTCTTTGGCGTGCTGTTATTTGCGCCACTCGTGTCGGGTTTTGGTTATTATAATAATGGCTGAGGCTAAAAAATATTCCTATAGCACTAACATAAGATGGATTTGAAGAAAAAAATTGCATCACTGCGTATATATATCAATTTTAGATAAATTATCACTTTGTCCTTTAACGAAATCTTCTTCCATTATGCTAAAAACTTAAAACATCTACAAGTGCACAACCGCTCTGGTGCGAATATCTCAACTATGGGTGAAATGACGTCAGAAGCCGACAATCATTCCGCGCTAAAATACATAAACTTAAATAATGTATTTCTCAATAATTTATTGACGGATTTCAAAAAATTTTTCATGCGTTTATTTTATAAGTTTCGATATATATTTCAATTTTATTAAGTTAAATATAACATGAAACTTCTCCATTTTTTTAACATTTTTTTAAATGATAATATCATTTTCAGATGGAGACCTTCTTCAAGCAGTTTCCTGAAGCAGGTGCTGGAGAAATGTCCCGTGTTCGAGCACTTGAAACTGTTCGGAATAATATCATATGGACCAACACACATCTAGAAGTTGTTTCAGCATGGTTAGAAGAGCAAATCAAAAGAATCTAATATTATACAGCAAATAAAAATAAAATAAATACTTATATGTCAAAAATTAAATATTAGCATATTCTTTTTTAACTTATAAAGTTTGGTTTTTTCTTTTCTACATTGATAATGCATAATTTAGGTAAAAAAATTAGATATAAAGAAGTTAGTTGTTATTTACACAATAAAAGTTTTATTTAAATAGTCGTTTTTGTTCATAAGGTTTTACTATCATCACATACTTTGAACATGTATGTAAAATGCAAATTATATAACCTTTTTGTGTATACATTATATAAAGTAGCGAATGAATATTTTAGCGTTAATAATTATTATATTATTCGTAAGCCATACAAAACACTAAAGATATAAATTAACCAGTGGCCTCCCATCGCTTCGTTTCGGGTATTTCAAAGAATATTATAATTGATGTCCTTAAATTGTCACTCTGTAATTGTGTAGCTTTTCTTTATTTGGAATAAGAGAGAGTGAGAAAGGGTGATAAAAGAGAAAATATAGAAAAAAAGAGAAAGCCGACAGATAATAAAAGAGCGAAAAGGATATAGCAAATATAAAAATTATAGAGAGA
The DNA here is from genome assembly GCA_905147385.1 of Limenitis camilla. NCBI lineage: Eukaryota > Metazoa > Arthropoda > Insecta > Lepidoptera > Nymphalidae > Limenitis > Limenitis camilla. The sequence continues at coordinate 5,984,387 of LR990234.1, read as the reverse complement.
TAGATAAAGGAGAGAGAGAGTAAGGCGATAGAGAGATAATAGATAGACAGGAAGTGAAAAGAGACAGAATATACTATAGGTTTTTCTCAGCAATGGAAATATTCTATTAATTAAAATATGTATATGGCAACACTACATCACCTATGGCACTCAGGAATAGTGTAGTTTTCTATCAGTGAAAGTATTTTTTAAATCGCATCTGTAGTTCCAGAGAAAACATTCACTTTACAAAATGGCCACGTTATGGCACTTAATTGGCCATATCTTTTAAATTAAAATATTTATGGCAACACCACATAGCCTATGTTACCCGGAAAGCATATAGCTTTCTATCGTTGAAAACGTAACTAGTCGAGTCGACCCGCCCCGCCCTCGTGCGGGTGCATTCACTTATAATATTTAGATTTATCAAAAAGTATTGTATTCTCAATATATTGTTTATTAATAAATAGGCGATTTTAACAGTCAACATATTTTATTATTATTCCACAGGAATCCTGAAATTTTCCGGGATAAGAAGTAGCTATGAACTAAGAATACGTTAGTCCAACTTATGATGTATCTGTGTTTTTTTAATGAGGTGCAAACGAGCAGATGGTCCACCTGATGGTAAGCGGTTACCATCGCCCATGGACATCGGCAAAACAAGAGATACCAACTTGTCTTGTCGAAGCGTTGCATCCTCGAAGATAGAGTGAGGAGCGGGAGTGAAGAAAGAAATGCTAGTTTCAGCGGAACCTGAGCAAGAGCCGAGAGTCCACTAGATCCGCAGCAATAATGGGATGGGAGAGGAAAGGGGTAAGCCTGGCCCACATGCGGCTCGACCAGAACGCGTCAATGACACTTGGCGGTCGGGTTCGCATGCTGGTGGTCGCAAGCCAGTCGGGGAACCGATCCCCTAGCACCAAGGAGTTGCTGGGTTACTCGGCTCTTACGAGATGCTCTCCCAGCGGCAGAGGGGAATAGTATTTTAACCCGTCCCCTCACGGGTAATCTGTGTGCAAAATTACATTGAAAATAATATTAGTAAGATTATCATATCATACTTTACATGATGACAAGAGAAAAACAGTTATATTTAAGCAGTTTTTATTTGTATTTAGACACCCGACACTTAATTATTTATTAACTAGCGATCTCCCTCTGGCTTCGCACGGGTGCAAGTATAAACTACTAATATTATAAACGGGAACGTTTGTAAGAATATATGGTTATGGTTTGTTACTCTTTTACACAAAAACTACTGAATGGATTTTGATGAAACTACAATAGTATATATAGCTTATACAACAGAATAACACATAGGCTATAATTTACAATGATAAATTGTAAAAGTGAACTATCCAAAATATAGCGGGTGAAATCACGGGGAGCAGCCTGTAGGCTGTATATCATCACGCTGAGACCAATAAGAGCAGAGCATCTATATAGACTAGTCATACATATAAACCTTCCTCTTGAATCACTATCCAATAAAAAAATTAAAATCCGTTGCATTGTTTTAAAGATCTAAGCACACATAGGGACAGACAGACAGCGGGAAGCGACTTTGTTTTATATAGTAGTGATAAGATTCAAATTAATTGTTTAGCAGCAATAAAAGTAAATAATATCTCAACGATGGTAAGACGAGGTGGTTTTATAAAAATGCTTCTGTGTAAAATCGTCCAGCAAAGACAAAACCTAAAAGCAAAAGCTTTATCTAAGTATACTCCGTTTAATCCAAATGGTTACGAATACATATTTGTTTATGTTGCCGGCAAAACGTTCAGGTAGTGTATGAAATATTATTCATTTTTACCAACTGCGCAACCGGCAGTGGGTGTAAAGGGCTCTTCATCATCCTCCTTTACCTTCTTCTCCTTTTCTCCTGGACTTCTGTGACGTCTTTGCCGTTCCCTAACACAGTTCGAAAATCCATGCTCTCCTTCACAATTTCGGCTCTCGCGTCCGGCGTCTACGCCAAAACGCTACAGCTCGCGCGTGTTCTCATGCAGTGTTATAGCGGGCGTGGGGGGCCAGAGCTCCCTTCTCGCCGCATCTCCCCCTTTTCATGCACTCTAAGGCTACGACAGACAAGTACTGCATGACAAAAATTGATAAATATAGGCCAAAATACATTTATTGACGTGACAAGGTCTAATAAATCGATGAACGCCGGCTGCACGCACGAAAAAGGATGACTCATTGTCCCGTTACGCTCATTGTATGTAAGTCAACAACGCTGAGAGGAACAACCATAGATTTGATTTTTTCATTGAATGCAATCATTTCATCAATGTTTTGTTATGACGTCACGTTACACTATCGTCCCTAAACCGACTTTACGGACAACCAATTTTTTTTCATTTCCTGATGTTTCAGCAGATAATCTATAGAATCTAGTAATTGTATACGTTATCGAGGTTGCGTGTGTAATAGACATCAATATACACAATATATCACACATTGCCAAGATGCTCCAGGTTTCTATACATTACTTAGGTATTGTGTACAATACTTGAATTATACAGATTAGAGCATGAAGATTAGAGATGTATTCCTAGGTACCGGCACGTCAGTATAGGTTTGACCTTAAATGCGCAGATCTCTGTTAGCGCCTTTATAGCAGGAGCCCGGGGCGAGGGCAGCGCGTCACACACGATTGGTTCTAATGCGACGTTTTAGTTCCTTCGCGTCTGCTATTTGTCAAAATGTAAACGTCACGTATGGAACTGCCAATACAGGCACGCAGCACGCTCACAATGCGCAACTTTCCCCCACTATTTCTTTCTCGGTCCTAAAATTAGCTGGTGGCTACTATAACATATTATACAAGAAAATGCAAGTTTAAAATTATTACTGATAGATAGTTTATATTTTAATTGATTCTTAGCCTAGAAAAAATGTTATAAGCCTCGCGGGTCACAAAATGTTTAACCTATATCTTTTACAAATTAAGTGATGTAACTTTTCAGTTTCCTATTCTGATGTTTGGTTTAGAACTGCATAATAACTGTATGCTGCTCGCACGATCTGTAATTAAACAATTTTGTTATATTATATCATTATATATTATTTTTGACATATTTTTTTATAATTTACAATACAATACATTGTCGCTAAGCGAGGATGGGTCACCTAGTTCCATATAAATAACTATGAAATTTTTATTTTTAAAAGAATTAAAGTCTTTACAATTAAGGTCAAATTAAACAAAAATATATATGACGCGTGTAAAAATAGGTTAATTAATAAATAGTTTAATGTGTGTATCTGTATGTCTGTGGCATCGTACCCCCAAGATAATGGACCGATTCTGATGAACTTTTATTTGGTTGAAAGGTAATTTAATCGAGTGGGTTTTAGCTACAATTTGTAAAGATCTGGTGGGCAGTTTGAAGACTATCAACTCATTTCTAACTTGAGAGCTGCGTGAAAATATTAATTTATTGACAATTATATCAATATTATAATTATGGTAACACACTGACATTGCATACACTCGGTAGACGGTATTTCTCGATGCCTTTTTTTCAATATCAAGTGTCGAATAGAATCGAGTATTAAACTTTTTAAAAGTACGTAACAGTATAATATGTTTTATCTAAAATTTGTTGTTTTATTTTTGCATTTTATGAATATTTGTTAAAAGCTGTTTTTATATATTGCTTTCAACAAAAACGAAAAACGAAGATTTTTTTACTTTCAACAATATAAAAAAATCTTCGTTTTTAAATCGATGTCGTGTGAGTAATACTTGGTGATTGAATTAAATTATATTTTCAGTAATAATAATTAATTTTTTTAATTTAATAGCTAAATTATATTGAACTGGATTAGTTTTACATCTTAAAGTATTATATCTTTCTTTCTTATTTATTTAAGTTTTATATCTTTCTTAAAGTATCCAATCTGTTTGTAAGTTAAAATAAAACATAGGTACCTGAATAAAAGAAGGTAAATCGAGAGAGTTAAACGGACCAGCACGCATTTTGCAAGGTTTAGACATTCCAATACAAAGGATCGCTATTTCACGACGTATCTTCGGACTGACACACCAACACGCAGCAGCAAATGGGCCTTGGCCTAAGATTACTGAACTCTACAAAAAGTGTTGACGTATAAGTGTAATCTTTAACAAAAAAAGAGCTTATGGGACTCGCGCAGAATTCCGTACAATTTGAATTAAGGGACAAACTTAACTTTGCTGTTAGAAAATTATTGTACCCGTACATTAACATATGTCGCAGTCAGTTTACCAACTGCAATATTTATTTTTAATTTAATAACACTTTTCGTGTTAAGTATATCCTTTACGAATGCTGAAACACATATTCTTACCAAATTTCATGATGCTTGATCAAAGGATCCTATTATTTTATGGGTAACAACATAAAAAACTTCAGCTTGCTTCAGCAACAAAAATTCAACTTAAAAGGGCCGCAGACCTGATTTGTTAATAATTTTATCTTGATACCACTTCATGAAAAAAAGGTTCCTGACAGACGGACGTATGGACAATGAAATGATTCTATAAGGATCTCGTTATGAGCTGCGCTTCCACCAGAAATGTGCGAGGATGCATTACGAGGAATGTGTTTGTTAAGAAGCAATAGAATCACTTCATTTGGCACACTCTGAGCGAGGTTAGGTAATTGAAGCGATTCTGTTAGTTCTTAACAAATACCTGCGCAATACGCATGGTGGAAACGCAGCCTTAAGTGGTGAAAAATCAATAAATATTTCATAATGTCTATTTTATCTATGATCACACCTCATTAAATACCGCGTCTCCATAATGACAGAACAAGTATAGCTGTGTAAGCGTCGCACACATGTACTGCAAAAGAGATATTAACTGAGCAACACTCAGTTCTTCCTGAAAACATTTAATAACCATTATTCAGTAATCATTTTTATTAAATAACAAATGTTGTAGCGTGTTGGACGTTACAAGACAGACGGACAGTATACTTACGGTCACCTTTAACTGCACTGCAACAGAGCATAAAGTAAGGGTAGCAATAAAGAAATATATACCTAAAATGTTTTGAATTAACAATCCTAGATCTTTGACTGCTCTGAAAACAAAATCAATGTAAGTATCCAATGTATCCTACATTATATACAGTACAGTATGTGGTACTAAATTAAACTGATTATTTTTTTTTATGCTGTCACCATATCAAGAATCTCGTGTAGGGTGAGAAAGATACAAAACTCATTATAATATATAGACATAATTACAGATTTTGAATAACGTATAAATAATAGATTTTCTTAGTCATCACATTTTATGATCATAAATATTATGTGATGATCAAGAATATCTATTATTATAAAAAATATATTAATTTTGTAGAAATTAATTCTTTAATGTTATAATATGTCATCAATAATAATTATTATTATACATTAATTATTTAATTATATGACTTTGTATTTTTCGTTGATTATGTAAGCATATTTCTTATTTAGTTGTTCTATTGACTACAAGTAATGACGGGAAAAACAAGATGGTGGGAGAGCGTTGTTGCATTTGATTGTGCTGCAGCATAAGAATATAAAAAGGGCCATTACTTGTCGAATGGTGCGGTTTTGTTATTTCTAATCTGACATTATAGATAATAATTATAAAGTGAAGTTAGAAAAGGTGTTGTAGTTTGTAAAAATAAAGTACAATTGTTATGAGTGAGTATACCCGTATTCTTATTTATTTCTTCGATAACCTAGTTAAGCATATGCAAGCCGATGATTTCGGCCATAATCCTACAAATATAAAAATGTTGTTTCTTTTAAAAGAATCTATAAAGATTGACTAGTTGGTTTATCTGGCAAACGTTGTTTTGCCATATACCTTTAAAAAATTTGGTGCGGCCACCCTTATCACTTAGGGGTATAAAAATATATATTGACGTATACTATTCTCAGAACTGCCCGATATGCTCACAGAATTTCATAAAAATCGGTCGAACCGTTTCAGAGGAGTTTGGTAGCAAACACCGCGATACGAGAATTTATATATTAGAATATATTTCTGAAGCACTGTTATGATAGAAGGTTGTGGTTTATGGGTGACATTTTTATTATCATGACATTTGACATCATTTTAGTCACTGTGGCAGATAATTACCGAAATATGGCCCTATAAAATTATTGTTACGTCTTGACCGTGACTTCATTATTTGTTTGTCAATTGTAAATATTAAGTGCAACTATTTGTATGTAAAAGCATTCATTCAATACTTGTACATACAAAATTATGGAGTTTTAATCAAAATGCAACTTACTTCAATAGAGTCACATGAATATGATGACATTTTTGTATCCTGAAATGAGCGCGATTGTCTCTTCTCTTGGTTAAATAGCAATTTGCTCCTTTCCCGGCGATGCACTCGCTGTATGAGCGGAGCAACGAGAACTGACCACGAATGAATATCATTAATCCCACTGCGGTTAGATCGAAAGCTACATGAACTGTCACGCAATATACAGCCGAAATAACTTCTGCTAGAATCGTTATCGCATAACCAAATAGGCTTAAATCTAATGGCGCCCAACCTGGTAGAATATGAGGAAGTTCGTTTGTAGCTATTTCTTGATATACATATATTGCGTACTCCAAAAACGGTGATACTATAAACACAATTTCTGTAAAAGTGTATATTCTAGCTAAATGAGTTGATATCCACACAAAATTTTTCGTGTAAGACGCAATATGATGAGAAAAATGATCTTCTTCGTCCTCAGATTCATAGTCAAGCTCGGATTTTTGGCTGTCCAACAGCTCCATTTCCAGAAGCGACGCTTCAGCGATTATTTTTCTCCAACGTTTGTGGTTTCCAAGTAACGAGCAAAGTTTTAGGAGTCCCATTAGGCAGAAAGATAAAACGCTAAAGCAGGCAAAAAGTTTCTGGGGATCTTCTTTAGCCTTAAATAGTGCAGTTATTTGGGTCATGTTTGTGACTAAAAAACACAAAATGGATATTTTGGCCAGGCGGCTAATGTCAAAGATTTTCAAGCCGCGCCAAATGCCTGCGTTTTTGATTCGTTTATGTATAATTGATTTTAAATTAAATCTTTCTGAAGGTAGAACATTAGTATTAAAAGTCAAAAACTGCTGCATTGTCAAACCACTTGAGTAGCCAATCAACGTCTGTCTTAATAAAGAAAAAACTTGAAGTTATTTAACTATAGGTAAATCATAATTAAACTCAATTCTCGCGTATTATGTCGTAGTTACACTAGAAAATTATTTAAAAAGCTCCTGAAGTGGAAATTATAGTTATAGAACTAAAATTAAATAACATAAAATGTAATTGCACGACATTCAATCTGACATGCACACAAGTTCACGACTATACATTCCTTTTTAAAATGGATGGTTGAAAGACTGAAAAAACTTTCAATTTATACTTAAGGTCTATAATTTATGCCGTATAAGTTATAACAAAAAGGTTTTGTTTTTACTGTCTTATATTGAACTCTCTTTATAAGTTACTTAAATAAGAACGTAGATTTATAAAAAAAAATTATAAGGATTTTATTTATAATAAAATATTAATTAAATCCTTATTAATATAAATGTGAAAATAACTCTGTCTGCCGCGCTTTCACGCCAAAACTAAACCCATTTAAATGAAATTTGGTATACAGATAGTCTAGAGCCTTAGAAAGGACATAGGCTACTTTTATTGCGAAAAAAGGGTTGTAAGGGGTCAAAAAGGGAGGATAAAAAGTTGTATGGAAGTATTGTCGTTTTTTGAGCTAGAAGCTTGAAACTTATTTTTTAATATTTTTATGATAGACAAGGGACAAACGAGCAGACGATCCACCTGATGGAAAGTGGCCAGAGAAGACTGCTGCGGTTTCAATGGACCCTGAGCAAGAACTCGGTGTTCATTGGAATCGCAGCAGAAATGGGATGGGAGAGGGAGGGGTAGATCTGGCCCACATGCAGCTCGGCCGGAATGCGTCAGAGACACTTGGCGGTCGGATTCGCATGCTGGTGGTCACAAGCCAGTCGGGGAACAGATCCCCTACCACCAAGGGGTGCTGGGTTTCTCGGCTCTTACGAGATGCTCTCCCAGCGGCAGAAGGGAATTGTATTCTAACCCGTCCCCTCACGGGTCAAATTTTATAGGTTGATTCGAAATAAATAAAAATAAACATGACATTCATTTTTATAGATTATTAGCTGACCCGACAGACATTGTCCTGTCTTAACTATGAACATTGAATTCGAATTGGCTGTCAAAAGCTTATATTAGAAAAGTTAATATGGTCGTTAAGTTTTCTTAAATTTTCTGATTTTCCGCGCAACTTTTTAATTTTTTCTTCCATAAGAACCTTCTCCTGACAATAACAAACACAACAAAAAAGAATTAGCGAAATCGGTCCAGCCGTTTACGCGTGATGCCGTGACCAAGGGAAATAGAGATTAATTTTTATATATAAGAAGATAATCTACCGAAAATTAATATGTTGACTAGTTTACGGTGACATATACATATTATACCTAGTCACAACTCCGAAGTCCCAACATACTACAATACAAGTTAAAGTTATAATTAGTTTGACAAGTCAAATAATTACACAACCATAATGTAGAAAGTTTTGATTTGACTAATTCATTTCTCATATAAAGTATGAAAGTCTATAAATTAAAATAATCTACTGAATAATGTATTATTAGTTGTTTAATTATAATAATATACTATGCACACCTGTGGCATTTCTTTTGAATAAGTTTACGTTCTTTGCTTTCTTAGGATTCAATTTTCCTTTTGCGGTACGAAATCCTAAGAAAGCAAAGAACGAGGAATTTAATATAAATTATAAAGTGTTGAAGCTGTGAATAAATTAATATTATAGATGATCATTAAATATTGCCTATAAATTTTTGAAGTAAAGTATTTTTATGAACCTAAACAATATACTTTACAAAAATATAATAAAAGAATCACAGGAACAAAATTCTGTTCATATCTAAATGTATTCTTCTATATATATAAAACAAAATCTTATTTGTTCGAATTCATATAATTCGAGAACAGCTGGACCGATTTTCATGGTTTTTGATTTGTTGCGTTTGTCTCCTTTCCGAATAGCAGAATATCTAATAAAAATATTGGAAAATTGACGAAGAAATAAAATAAAAGAAAAAACGTTTGCCTATACAAAATATTCATGGTGTCATCTGTCAAACAACTAATGTTCATCCCGTCGATACGGTACATTCTCCCCTCAAATTAAAGAACGTATTTAATTTAAAGGTTTTGAATTGACAAGATATATCCATAATGTCAGTAATGAAAAAGGATTGACATATATATTGGTTCTCAACAGTTTAGCCAATGTAACACGGCATTGACTAATAGGCAGTATGAAGTTCGGCGGGTCAGCTAGTTATAAATGTAATACACCGGTTTTATTACTTTTTCTAATAACATAAATAGTTTGATGTTGTTGAAACAATAGGGTGCCCTGTACGTTAGTGTTTTTATTTTATGTTTACTTTATTGCTGTAATATAATGTTTACACTTTGCCCAATCATCTTGGGTAAAATAAATTTCCGGAATTATAAAATAAAGCTAAAATATACGTGCAACTGTAACATTGAATTATCTATTGTGTACTTATAAAATTCTCATACTCATGCCAACCCTTTTCATGTTATAAAGGAAAACAAATCGTTATCCATTTTGCAATTCACACTGTATCAGTAATTGAATGTATGAAACTATAAATCATTCATTTTCAAATAAGCTAACTGTGTTGATTGTAAAATCTAGGGTTGCCACCCCGTTATAAAAGCGATCGTAGCGTGTACTGTGGCAAAAATATGCAAAAGGAGATAGGAAAAAGGACTTTGATGTCACCTATAATTTGTACTTAGAAATGGGTCAAATAAAGGGGTTAATGTCACCGATGTTTTACAGATAATGTGGGTAACTATTGCCATTAAATTATGGCAACACTTGCACATTTTAGTGTTGCCATGCCGGTATCAAAACCGATTTTAAAATAATATCCATTTTTTATGTACAGTTTTTAACAAACTGTATTAATAGGTATTACCATTATCAGGAAAAGGTTTGTATGTAAGGCCGTGTTCACTGCAAATAAGTGACATACATTATATAATAAAATTCAACAGGTGTGGGTGTGAGCGAACGATTTGAATACACCTCAGCGATGCGAGGGAAGGTTGGCTTTATGATAATATAATCCCACATAGCAAACTTAGGTGGCACTACTGTCGCGCGCACAATCAATAAATACGTTACTAGATATATTTTAGACAATTGTACTGTACTTACAGAAAAATAATACAGTACAAAAAATACTGTATTTTCAACTACGTTGTAAACTCTTAAATGAATACATAATACTTACAAGAGTAATTTTGAGTTATATATTAATAACACGTCCCGGCTTCGTCCAGGTGCTTTTTACCACGTAACCAGTAAGTATTTGAATTTAATTTCTTTAATTTAATTTCAAATTTTAATCTCTATATCGCTATCACTTATCGCCATCACTTATCGCTATATTTTACATCTTAACTTTCAACGTAGTATGTTATTTCAAATGTTATGAATAACATACTGTACTTCGTTAAAAATATGTAGCAACCCTAGTTATGTTAGACGATTGATGTATATTAAAAAAAATAACAAAATTTAAATTGAAAGTGCATTTAATATTAATTATGATAGTACATTGCCGTAAACATTTATAAAATGGACGCAAAAATCATTTATTTACCACGTAGATCGGTATACTGCGCCATCCCATCCATAGTTATTGTTATCTGAACCATAACTCGATCTCCCGGACAACCCATTGGAGTGATAACCATTAGCGCCGTAGCTCCTTGTGTTGGCACCATATCCGCCTGATCCACCACATCCATTACTGGAGCGACCGTTAGGAGTGCCAAAAGAACGAGCAGCCGCTATTGACGGTGATGAAAAACCACCACCACTTTGCCAACCTGCTCCACCTGTTAAATAAAGTGTTCAGAGTAACCTCCCTTGTGACACTCCTTACATCAACGGTAATATTGTAGCATACTTTTATTTAGGTTCAAGGGAGTCTTCGATAGTATTCTATTGAAGACCTCTTAAACCTAAACTTTAAATAATATGAAGCTAGTTAAACTAACAATCTATTCACGTCAATATTTTGATGAGAGTATGTCTGACGACGAAGTTGTAGCTGTTGCTTGTTGCAAGTGATTTTGTTTAGAAAGGAAACGAGTATAGTTTAAAGAATGGTGGAACATAAGGCTAGGCTTTCACGACAAGCTCTTAAAGTATTTAACTTTAATTGCAAGTAGGTATTGTAGTTTCCAAAATCACATACAAAAATGGATATTGCAATTAACTGAAGAATCTCTGAACCATTGCAACCCTTTCAAACAGTAAATCAAATATGTTAAACCAATGTTAAGCCTACACCATGGTATGAAAAAATGTTGTACAATAAAATTTAAGGTTGCTGGTTTGAGTTTGATTTTCAATCAATTCGCACACAATTTAAACTGTGTAAACACCAATATTTTTGTAGGTGAGGGGTGCCTTGAAGACGCAGGTAATATCAGTTACTTAAATTGTACTCAGTATAAGATTATAAATTATTTTAACGATTTTACAAACATTTATTATGTACATTTTTAATTTCTTAGTCATTTTTCTTACCTGGAGATCGAATTTCTCGTGAACCCATCACTGCACAGCTGGCTAGCATAAGAACGAACAGTTTTAACTGAAATAAAGCATAGAGAATAAAAAATAAATAATTACGCAGAAGAAATTGATTTTGCAGCGTTTTAGATAGTCTTGGTCTACTGAGTACGAAAATTATAATATTTTCATTTTGAGATAAAGGATTCAAAACTTTTAATTGAACAAAATGTTATAATGATAATAGTTTAAAAAAAAATAAAAATCTAACAACCTCCTATGAGAGCGAGCGTCTATCTCTAGCACACATCTCTCGATTTTTTTTCACGTACAAAACTCTCACTCCGCTAACAGAAAAACTGCGCGACTCTATTTGTTCTTAAAAATCACATACCTCACATATCTCTAGCACACATTTCCCGCTTGTTTTTCACGTACAAAACTCTCACTCTGCTAACACAAAACTGCGCGATTTTGTTGGTTCTTAATAAAAAGATGCGAGGGGCATATCTTTAGTGGAAGCACAATCTAAGTCTGCGGTGATATGACTAAAGTTTGTTTTACAAAATAATTTATATGGTTTTCGTTAAAATCTCAAACAGCAAAAATTATTATTTGTCAGATTACTTTAAAAAATCACGTTTATAATATATCTATACTATGCAAAGTAATCTTTACATTTCATAGTATATGTCAGAACAGAGAGACGATTTTAATGAATGAATGAACCTAACCTTACGATTCTGTAGTTTTTGAACAGGAACCTAGGCAGTGCCTTGGACTTGTGACCAAGGTGTAGGCTAAAGGATATCCTTTAAATGATCATAACACTCACCTCCACTGCCCGGTCTCACTGTCTTAGGATATGTTAACATAAGGCTAATCTAACCTAACATAAACCTAACTTAAGGCTAACCTAATCTAAGGTTGTGTTAACACATCTAAATACAATGTAAGGACTAACAACAAGTCCTCCTTATTACTATCCTACCCTAACTATACCCCGACATATATAGTAATATAATTACAATTAGTAAATAATAATATAATTTTATGGACCTTTAAGTTCTATTTTCCATCTTTTGAGCACTTAAAAACCATTAATTGCAAGAAGGGAAACATGAATAAAATAACCTCAACCCGTGAATAATTAAAAAATAAACTCACCGTCATTGTATGTTTGTTTATGGTTTGCTCCAAGTGAACTTACTCAACACTTATGTGTTTGTATCTGATTTGCACCTCTTATATACTCACTAATCTTTTGTAATTTTAAGAAATAAAAAACTGTATCTTCTTTAACCAGGATTTAAAAAATTTGTCACGTTTAATTCATTAAATTCAGATATGAAGGCGAAGCTATTATATTACACATTGTATAATTGAGACTCATCAATTATCACAAATTAGGAGTCATTTGTGATGAATGAATTAGTGTAGGACGGACAAACCTCGCATTAAAATGCAAAGGGCAAAAGCTGTATAAAGTCACCAATAATGGACACTTAAAGAATAGTTTTGTTATAACATCAAAATTAAAATATCAATATTATCTTAAAACTTTTCAACTTAAATATATTAAGATTTTTACAATGAAACTAATTAAAAAACTACGTTTTTTAGGGTTCCGTACCTTAAAAGGAAAAAAAGAACCCTTATAAGATCACATCGTTGTCCGTCTGTCAAGCCCATTTTTCTTAGGATTGCGTAGAGGTATCAAGTTGAAATTAATAACAAATACTCAAGCCTGCGGTCCCTTACGGCTGGCAAGAAATCAAACTTCTAAGTCCACGCATTAAAAAAATATGACCGTTAATGTGGTCACTCATATAATTATAAGGTACTTCCAGGTAAACTGGCGTCGTCAAATTTAGCATGAAGCAAGGTTTCATAAATAAAGGCACAAATAAAGAATAAAATTATAAACTGTAATTTTTTTTCTACTTTACTAGAAAAATTAAATTTATTAAGGCTGTCACGCAAGACCTTTTTATTCAGAAAAACGTGAAGATATCATAGGTTGAAATTTATACAGAATATTTTAATCTCTAGTTCCTCAAATATGTGAAAATATCAAACTGCTAAGTTAAATTAATGAAAACCCGCAGCCGTTTTTATCTTATGTATTGTAATTTTGATCTTCGAGATAAATCAAAATTCCCAGGCATCGTCTTTTGACCTAGGATTTTTGACTAGAAGCAAGGTCTCACAATTAAACGGTCTTACATGCATGTACGTAACACATATCATGCTGCATGGCATGTCTAGGGACCGCTTAACATTTTAACTACATAATTACATTTCTTTGTAGCCTTATCATTGAAATATTGAAAAAGTGAAGGGTTTACTAACACTAACTGGTTTTAATTGTCTAACAATGTTTTTATTGTCTAACCAACAAAAATGCACTAATGTCAACGAACTATTGTAATGAAACACAAGTATATCATTCATTTGCATTTATTTCCATGTTTTTATAAATATCAAAAACAGGTAAAACCTGTAACTAAGGCCGTAATTTAAAATACCTTCGAATAAAAATTAAATTATATTATTTCTATTAAAAAAATAATATTAAAGTAATAAATAGATACTTTCCTTTTTGTATTAACACTATTTCCAAAATGTGAGGTTAGTAGGTATTATCGTCGAGAACATAATTAATGAGTAGTACATTTCTGAGAATTATTAAATATCCATCGAAATTTACTTCTTATGTCGGTAGTTCGATTTAATCTCACCTTTTGTTAGCCACACCGTTTAAAAAGTAGTATTAGAGCATTTTATATTATGTCAAGTATACCAACGTGAAGACAATATATAACCTTTAGTGCGATAGATTAGTCTCAGTCTCTCTGGTGTTGTCGCACAGTGTACATGGACGTTAGCGTTATAGTGTCGTGATTAAGATCACTCTCCTTGAGTTTCACGTAAGTTTACTTTATTATCTATTGTAGTTGGCGAGGTCGAGTTGATCTAATCTATGACAACGAAGAGCAACATCAATGCTTTCTACTCAAATTCGTCATCATTCATCATCCCAACCTACTAACAGCTATACTAACAGTAGTGAGCCGTGACTCGTAATGAGAAGGGTTTAAACTTTATACCATGTCTGTCACACTAATCAACCATCAGGTTACAAGTTCCCTACAATGATTTCCTCCACCGTTAAAGGTATATGTAAATGGTGATATGTAATTGTTAAAGGCATGAGATATAAACGGCTGTATCTTTAGATTCGTAGACTTACATGTTTGATGTTTTACAGCGACAAGATACTATAGACTTGAGTATTTTATATTTATTTCAACTTGATACTTCTCGCGTTTCTAAGTAATAGCATCTTGACGGACAGACGTACGACGACGTGATCCTATCCGTGATCTGTCACCCATGGACATCAGACCGAGTCATACAAGAGACCGACTCTTGTTATGCCGAAGCGTTGCCACCTCGACGATAGGTCGAGAAAGAGGAATGAAGAGAAGAATGCTACGGTTTCAGTGGACCTTGAACGAGAACCCACAGTTCACTAGAACCGTAGTATTAACGGGATGGAACGGTGGTGGGGGTAAGTCTCGCCCACGTGCTGCTCGGTACGGTACTTTTAAGGTATGGAACCCTAAAATGGTAAACAGAGGTGGCCTTATCGCTTGAAGCGGCTACTTTACTCCCTTAAGATATTTGGTATATTATCTCCATCTAATCCATGCCAAAGAATGGAGTTATACCTTCGTCAGTCGTCACCCCAAAATTAACATCTATGATTAATTATTGTAACTTGGGTATTATAATATAGTTGAGCTAATTCAACACATTAAACCCAATGTCGACGAAGCGTCACGTGCAGCTTAACGTTCTGTGACAGAATAATATGTTAACTAACTGAACTTACCTGAATTAATTTATTATTCATTCTGATATGTTATCTATATGATATCCCATCTATAAACTCCGTACTATTAATCCTTTCGGGTCTCTTTAGATAATTCTGATTTTTAGAGAAATATTGCCAAAAATACGTAATGAAAGATAGATATATAAAAATTTAGTGCACACACATAAAAATAAACATAAGATTAATACAAATGAAATTTACTTGGTCTTATTGCTATAGCAATCTCTTCCAGACAACCCTGGGATTTCTTATCATCATTAACGGATTTTTTAGCTGAATGAAGATATAACTTCAAAAATATATTTTAGATATTTGGTATCCTGTTACTTCAATGATTGCAAGAACATGGTAACCGTCACTTAAACCGTCGTCTAAAATCTGCAGGATATTCAAAGTAACAAGTATTATTGGAATTTTTGTCTGATCAAGCATCTATTGTTTAATTTATGTCTGTTTAAGAGGGCGTGACTCGCAATATGATAATGAGGATTCAGTTGAAAAAACAAAAATTAGGTTTCGAATATATTTGAATTTCATTACTCGGTTTTTACCAAATATTTATTTAATTCTACACAAGAAGAAATTTTGCACTAAACTAGACTCTTCATAAGAATAATATCGAAGTGGGATGGTGCAAAAAATAAAAAAAATACACCTATAGTAAAATTATAAATGTCGGAGGTGTAAGTTAGGTTTAAGTTAGCCTTAGGTTAGGTTAATTTTAGTCTAATCTTAGGTTTAGGTGAAACTAAGCAATGGAGGCGAGCGTTGTAATCACTTAAAGGAGCTCCTTAAGCCTACACCTTGGTCACAAGTCCAAGGCACTGCTTAGGTTCCTGTTAGAATAGTTCATGTCAGAATAGTAAGAGGTTGTAATGTTTAGTTATATCCTGACCGTATTGCGCCCGTAACTTTCAAGATACGTCATCTATTGTGCACATACGATGATTATTAAAAGATTGTATATCTTTTTTAAGTTTCCGACATATACATTTTATTGCATAATAGTTGAGTTGGTGATCGTAGCCGATCTTGCTCCAGCTACTGGCTATAAAGCAATAAACAAATATAGTAGTCGAACTTTTAATCGACAAACAAATTGTAGAATCAGGACTGATAACAGTTTCATAATATTTTCATTATTACTTTCACATCAGGTCCCCAAATTCTATTTATTTTAGGTTTCGTTAAGCAAACTATTATAAGAGCCAAGTAGAATCTGACGCTATTACTATTTTATAAATACCCTACAGTAAAGATGGTCTGCTTAAAATAAAATACCTGCCTGCTGAGCTCTTAAGTAGAAAGGCTTTTTTGTTATGTTGGTATGCTCATGAGATCAAATAGAAGAAAAAGGAGTGATAGTGCAAAGTTTGTATTTTCTTTTTATTTGTGCTTAAGTATAAAAAATTTATAACATACCTATTAGATAAGCTACGTGTACGACAACATTACGTCTTTTATGCTTGGAGGTTTTCCGAAAATTATTAGAAGGATTTCGTAAATTATAAAACATCATTTTTATGTTGTTAATCATTTATGTATTTGTTAATCAACCAATACACACCGACAGCCAGACAAAAATTAAAATAACTGTTTTACATGTTCTATTACTTACTAGTCAACCTGCCCCGACTTCGCCCGGGTGCCATTTAACGTGTATTTAGCCGAAACCGATATGTCCCTGCATTTTTAAATCTGTAATATCTTCGAAAATATTTATTTATATTTCATGCTGTAAAGGGCCATATTGATCTATATTAAATGCACAATGTATTTAAGGATAATTTTATTTGGATTAGGATGAATGCTGTATTATTTAAAATCGCTCGTAAATAAGCCATTATGTCTCGTAAAAAGTAAAGGATAAAAAATGGCTATAGTGGGTTATAACTAAGAGATAGACATATACCATCGCGGACTTTTTTGTAGATATTTTTGAGGTGTACAATGCTGTAGTACTTTATTTTGATCTATCTCGTAGGGCGGCCAGCGTTTGCAATGTAAGCGCAAAAAATGTGTTTATTTACGACATCCCATTAGAAAATTCTAAAATTATCAGTGTTTCTCTACTATATTGCATATATAATACATACAAACATTCCCTCTGATTCACTCTACAGCGCAGCATTTCTTCCGCTACAGCGGGTAGCGAATGTTTTATACTATGTAGTGATGTACTAATGTAGAGATCATACAGTATGTTACAGAAAAACAATCGAAAATAATTTTATCTTTGCTAGAATTTAAAATCAGTTCTCAAGACTGTTATTAGCGAGAAATTACTTTTATTTTATTTCCATTATAGCCACGTAACAATTTATAACAAGACAATATTTAACCTTTGTTCCGATAGATTTGTGTCGGTTGTCAAACGGTGAACACAAAGGGTGTGAAACTTGTGTGGTGTCGTTATGCTGGTATTCCATCGTGTAGGATTATGCGACTGTTAAGAATTATATTTCTTGAGTTCGTCTAAAGTGCTTATTAATTACTATTGTCTTTTATGTATTACTGTGCAGCATACTTTCCATATAGATAATAAATCTTATCTTTTAATTCTTCTTATAAGATATCTTATAGGTATAATATACAAAATTCATTCGTAATCATTCTAAACCTATCATTCTTTGGATCTATTTCATAAAATTATTAATTGAAAACTCCTTACATGTTGTTCTAGTGGTATTCAAACTCATTACCATTAGTTAATAAATTGCTTCAAACCCAATGCGCACAATGCGAAATAGGATATGTTGAAGTTTTCCGTTTCATTTTGTTACAAAATTTTACTATAGAGCTAATAAATATTGTATTTTCTATCATAAACCGAATACGTGAAGAAAAAACTTTTTTCTACAAACTTTAAAAGTTTACGAAACGCGAACTAAGTGTAATTATGGTATACTAGTCGATCCGCCCCGGCGTCGCCCGGGGGCAATTTATCACGTATGTAATGTATTTGGGTTAAATTTCACATTCTAATCTCTATATCTAACACTCACCTCCACCACTTGACCTCGCCAACTACAATACATAATATTAAAGTAAACTTACGTGGACCTCAAGAAGGTTACCCACCTTGCACTAACTTCCATGTACACTGCGCGAAAATACCAGGGTTATTATGTATCATAATCACTAAAAAGTTAGCAACACTTAATTAATTTAGTATTCGTGGGAATTTTATTTTATTTCAAGTATACCGATGTGTATAATTTGGTGCGATGGGTTAGAGTCAGTCTAGACTGTACATGGAAGTAGTGAAACTAGTATTGTAGCGTCATGGTTAAGTTCACCCTTTTGATGTTTACACAAGTTAATTTATATCTATTGTAGCTGCTGCTCTGGCAGCAGGGGGAGCGTTGTAATTACTCCAAAAGACTTTAACCCTACACGTTGCATGTGTTTACGTATTGCTGTACAGTAATGGGTATCATTCCGCTCTAATTTTCCGACAAAGTGTCTGAAGCATTTATATAAATTTTATTTTTTATAACATGTTTGCAACAGATCTAAGCGTACTGCGTTTTTCTATTTAAGTATTTATAACTTTAGATGGAAGACTAAATGTATTACGTGGACTATGTTATTGATAGGAAAATTGTAGAAATTATAGTGAAATCGCACTCAACACAAAGTTTACAAATAGCGTAACCTTTTAACATTGATAACTTGTGATACCAACACATGTTATGTGAAACTGATCTCCACGTGATTAATAATTTAATGTGATTACGTGTTATTATTTATAGATAGTATCATCATGTAGGTCATTTCATGTCCTCAGACTTTTGGAAGTTTAGTAGAACTAAAATAACATGATTTGCAATACATATTCATAATGCTTTATATTGTATTGAATTACAATTTTAAGTTTATATGTATCATGTTCTAATAGGGTTGCTTTTCTTCGAATAAGACTGCATTTCCGCCAGAGATCTTCGAGGACGAGTAGCAAGGAATGTTTTTGTTAGGAACCATTAGAATCGCTTCATTTATCTATCCTTACTGAGAATGTGTCAAAAAAAGCGATTCTATTGATTCTTAACAAGCATATTACACCCTACACATGTCGCTCATCTCTAGTGGAAATGCAGAATTAGACAAAGACAAATGATGCCTGGTAAGCGTCCTGGCTGGGGCTCATTTCATAATAAAAATGCAAGATATTAAGATAATTTTTGTTAAAATTAGGTATAGGTATTTAAATATGTAAGATAAATTACTATTAATTTCTTAAAACTTTTAGATTTTTTATTAAAAGAAATTAAATATGTAGGCATGTAATAAAGCATATTATGTTTATAAAAACTTTAGGAAGATAAAGTTACTTCAGGAAGTCCAGGGATAAAGGCCCAAAATTTAGGTTTCATACTTGTAATAATGTTAAGTAAATTTTAGAGTTGGTAACAACTACCTAATAGAGTCGCGCGACGTTGAGAACAACCTTGACGTTGGTGATCAAAAATCCAGTATATTTTTAGTTCTTAACATTATTCGCAATTATAATTTAAATTTAATTAACTATGTACATAAACGAAAATTGGCATACAATGCAAATTAGACACAAGTAAATTAATATTGAACTCCAATTTAAATTTATTCAAATTATAAATTCAAAATGGTTATTGCTATAAGTGTTATTGAAAATAAGGGTTTATTTATTTGAATAATTTATTTATGGTTAATTAACCTTACTGAAGTATATTAGAGCCAAAATTACTTCGTTGCTGCATCTGTAAAGTTTGTTTTCCGTTGTACCTTCAGGACTAAATTCGAAAGTTGAAAAATCCCGAAAAACGAATTGAGATTAATCAACCAACCAACGCGCATCGAGTGCGTTACATTACTCGTATGTTATATAACTCAATGACCTGTTGTGATGATGAAAAGTGGATGAGCGATAATCGGAAACGCTCATCACAATATTTGAACCCATGAGAACTGAATGTCAGGATTTGGTCCTCTTGGGTTCTTCCTAGCAAAAATTGGAATACATGAAAATGAATAAATGTATTATCGAGGTTTTCTGCCTCTTCATTTTCAGAATCCTCAAAATTCAGGCAAAATCAAGTAATTGATTTATTTGGGGCATCGAATTGCACGGAGTCATCTATAGGTGGTCTGTCAGTCTGTGATCTCGCTGAAGGAGGCCGGGAGGCAGATGTCTCTTCGGACCCGATCCGTAGAGGTCAACCAGGGAGAAGGCGGCGTCGCTACGCCCACCTTCTTCTCTCGCACGATGCAGGGGTACCGTGGGTGTCCCCGTTACTCGGGACAACCCCGAATAGGCTAGCAGGCCCGCTATAGTGAGGTCGACCGTCGAGACGTCTGCAGTAGAATGCGTAAGCGATCCCGCAGCGTCTCAATATGACGGAGAGGATCACCGCGGAGGTTTATTGGGTAGTTTACGGCCTCTTCGCTGGCGAGTCCCACATAACCTGACTATCCCCCACAGGGCTGGTCGGGTATACGTAAATGCATTCCTCCGCGAAAAAAAATAATTGATTTATAAGTGCTGAACAAGATCGACTGACTCGCGCTTCGGCAGTTAAAAGTGAACAGAAGACGTATATGGTTTAAACTCACAGGAAACAGCAATAAAGTATAATTTTATTTAAACGACGCGACGTAAACAACACAAGACAATTGCTTATTATGATGATAGGAAGACTGGTATTTTTATAAGATCGGTGTATATGGTGCTTCAACGAATATGTTGTAAAAATCGCTTTTTTAATTGTCTCCAGTAATATGTACTGTAATAAATACTGGGACAAAATAACAAGTGTTGTGTGAGAAAAACTGTTCGAGGTTATTCGACCTAGAACATACAGCTTAGAGTGGCTAAATTGGCGATCGCGCGACTATATTGCTAACGCCAATTGTATAATAGTCTATATCCGTACCCTCGTAGGATCTGTACAATGGTCAAAATAAACTACTTATTTGTATTTTTAAAGTTTTAATTCTTTTTCCATAATCCTATCTATCCTACTTCCTACTTCTTACTAATATTGTAAGGTGAAAGTTTGTGTTCCACACTCAATTACAATAAATCCATTTCTGTACGTATTGTAAGCTTATGTTTAATTTATGCATCACTACAAACTCTATCTCAAAGTTTCAACTCAAGAAAAGTTGTCAGGAAGAAATTGCTTTTAGCGATAAGAATATACTTGTATTTTTATAGTTTTATAATATTGTATTTATTTGTGTGCAATAAAGTATATATCAATCAATTTATCATAATATGGAAAAAGAATTTGGTGAGATTTGTTACGGAATTGCAATTATACTTTTGACAGCATAAAAGTATTTCCCATATTATGGAAATTACTTCTAATATGATTAGCAATAAAGGCACATATTGATGATAACCTCGAATGTACTGGAAAACAAATAATATATAAATATAATACTAAAGTCGATAACGTTTTTGTGTTAATGTTATTATAAAATTAATTGAAATTTTCTTCTTTAAAACCAACTGTTTGTATAATAGTTTTCAATACATTTAAAAAATACACTTGAAAACTGGAAAAATAGTGAAATTTTTAATTTTATATTGAAAAAAAAAGGGTTTTCTTTGGTATTTTGTTGTGATTCTAAATGTTTGGTCGATTTGACATGGAAAGACCCGATAGTACAAGGACTGATAAATGACTACTAGTACAAATTTTTAGGTAAACGTGTAATTAATGATAACTTGATGCTAATTGAAAACGCCGGTAACATTGCGAATTCATTGCTATTCGACAGTTGCAACCGCGAGGAGCACATACTTACTTAGTTTTTGAAGCATCAAAGTCTTAAATAAATATTTGTTTATTTTTTGCTTTGGATTATTATCAGTGTTATTCGTTGTATAAACAATTTGGTGATTATCTTTATCTTATTTATATCACGTAGTCGCTGAGAAGACGTGCTACGTGCACCCTGATACGTCGAAGCGTAGTCTAAAGACATACTTCATATATAATCGATGAAAACAAAATTCACTTTGCAGTCTTCCAAGAACTCTAAATCCGATCGCAACCCACTAAGTGATTTCTTAATAAACCTCTTCTGTGAAACAAGTACAGGAGCAAGCGCTTTCCTTGGAATATAGGTAAGTAAAGTGTTTTTTGTTTATTTTGTAAATTGATAGCTCAATTTAGTGCCTTATTTTCGTGTCAAAAGTTATCTACCTTTTTAAAATAATTTAATAAAATTACCAGTTAAGAAATAATTTAAATGGAATAAAATTTAACAGTGTTTTATATAATTTTATATTATTTTATTAGGTTCACTTACAATCACTTACACTAATACATTTAATAAAATAACATTCTAGGTCTATGGCTAACTAACTATGATGATTAATTAAAAGTAAACACCACATGCAATATATGATAGTGTAAGTTAGTATAATTGGTACTTCAATGTTAAAAATAGGACTCATTGTGACGGGAAATATTATCACACCACTTGAAATTAAAATTGATTTGCGCAAGATAAAAAGTTAGAAATTATATTATCTTAATTCATTTATAAAAATTCAGTAAACTTCTACTTTATATATATAAATAAAAAATACAGTTGGGTTAGTTAAACCTTTAATAATCCAACAACGGCTGGACAGATTTTGATGAAATTTTGTACAGGGTTACACTAAAGCTTAGGAAATGACATAGAGTGCAAAAGAATGTATATCGGTTTGTCTTTCTTTCAGGCTGATTTGAGATTATGATTTGATAAAACTATTTTGAATTCTATATTTATGTATATATATAAAAAAAATCGGATTTGTTCGAACACTCGAGAACGGCTTGTCCGATTTTCATAGCAGAATAACTATTAAAAACATTGGAAAATTGACGAAAAACTAGAATAAACAAAACATTTTTCCATACAAAATGTTGATGGGTTTTGTAACTGTCAAATATTTAAAGTTCATCTCGTCGATACGGTAAACTCTTCGTTCATCTCGTCGATACGCTACTTAAAGAACGTATTTAATTAATGGTTTCGAATCGACACTATTAATTAAATACGTTCTCCACAATATTCGGAGATATATCCACAATATTCGGATAACGGCGTATTTTAGATTTTAAAATGTAGAATAATGTCAGTAATGAAAAAGAATTGACAAATATATTTGTTGTCAAAGTTTCCCGTCATTGACTGTTAGGCACGAAGTTCGCCGGCTCAGCTAGTATTAATATAATTACTGAACTATTTATCGATACTATAATATAACATTATCAAATTAAAGAAAATATTTACTCTTTATTTTCTCCGCTCTTTTAGCGTGTGCTAAAAGACCCAAATATGTTTTCAAGGGAATAAAAACATCAATTTGATAAATTATTTTTTATTCTTCTAATTTTTATATTATATTAAAAGAATGCATATTACATCTCAAAAAGAAGATGGAAACTTAAGTTGTGAACACATTTGTTGCTTAAAAACTTTACTAAGGAAATTTCCAGTAAAAAATTTCCCTACTCCCCGGAACTCTTATCTCTATATCTATCTATCTTATTATTTATAATGTTAATTTAATGCTTTGTATTGTGCGATATTGATTAATTTTTTTAAGGTATTGAAATATTTTTTTTATATCGAAAAATTATAGTATATTCTGAACACTGTAAAAAATTTATTCCCGGTGGAAATCTTACTTAAACTTAATTTTTGAACAAGTTAAACGTTGTTAACTCAAAAAAATTTCTCCAACTGCCGTCTTAGTTGTAAATGAAAAAAAAATGTATAAATAACTGTCGTAAAAAATTTTCGCTCCGTAGAGCCTTTCTTATATACATAGTTAATGGTACAGGAGCCAGTGACAGATTTTCATGACCAAGACCCTCCCAAGCGAAAATTCGTGAAATGCATAAGGGGTTAATATTATGATTACGCGTGACCGTCAGCTGCGATTCCGTGGGTGGGGCTAGCAGTGGCAGCCTCCCAAACACGTCGGAAAAATTTTTTTTTTCGGTCATTTCCTCCCGTTTGAAAATTTGTTAGATTATAGTTTACCTAGCATCTTGAAGGAAAAATAAAGTCAGCTGATCATAACGTGGTGGAATATACGTCAGCTCGCTGCTTGACCATGTAACATTTTGCATATGTAATCAGCAATATTTAGTAATAAGACAAATTATTAACTACACTATACTAAACTATTAAATATTGATTTTTTAATCTTGCTTTCATAGTTATATATTTGTTTACTTAGTGCATAATACTTAAAAAATTAACTTGAATTTTTTTCGATTTCTACTTCGTTCATTCACTCCTGTTTGTAAAAAGCTACTTAAATGGTAACTGTGATTTTGCTATAAAAAATCAAAAAAGGAGTAGATTCTGAATGGTAGGCTCGATACTGTCCGGAGTAGTTCTGATATTTTCATCTAGCGCTGGTAGTCATATTTGTTAACATAATGTCTTTTACTTCCTTTCTGTCTTTCTTCTTCTTTTTCAAATATTCAAACCTAATTATATTCGTATGTTCGAAAATAAATCCAAAAGCATTTTTTTAATAGTATTAAATATTCAAAAGACTAACTTGTACATGTAGTAAGCCTGTAATATGACACCCATTTATCAATTTGCAATGATCATTGTAGATCGTCCATGGCGATCACGCCACCCGCGCACAATCAAATAAAAGTACTTAACTAACAGCTATAAAAGAAATCTTTGTTGTCTCAATCTTTCGTTATAAGGAAACTGTTTTAATTGCCTATAAAATTATACTGTGAATACATAGTTGAATAAGTGCATAACCTGTACACATATTATCAGATCAAATTATTTGTAATACCAGTTAAACAACCTATCCACCTCTTGGCTCCATCATCAGATCTACGACACCTAGTACAAAATGTTTTTTTATTGGACTAGTCCGCACGCTTGTTCCATCATCAGGTCAGTTCGAAGATGCCAAATGTAGGACCTATTAACATCTAACATACATACAATGTTTAATTTCCATGCGACTGTTATAGGTAGTAGTTATGATGTTGGCTACAATAATTTGAGTAGCATTATGTCTTAGAAAATGACACAACTGATAGTCTCTTTTACGATATTGGCAACATTATTTTACTTCTCGAAGTTGGGACCACGAGATAGAATATTATTCTCCAGGAATAATATTCTAGTCAACAAGCCTTGATATTGTTGGTCTAAGTGTATACTAACTAACAGTAGGTTAAACTCTATTCAAAGATTAGATTAGATTGTTAGTTTATGAAGTGAAAAATCAAAACTACTAAGTACGTTTCTATGGTTACGTATATACATGTCGGAGAAGTCATCGCTATCTATGGCGTTGGAAAAGGGTAGTAGTCACTTCCGTCGGTTTGACAGTCTCGACCCTTTATATGCCATAGACAGTCTGACTGAAGTCTCAGTCGTACCCGGTCTCTCAAGGAGTGAAGTATTCTCTGGATAGTGTTAGTGCTGAGAGAGCTGTCCGATTAAGGTCACGTGAGTATCTTACAATTTAGTTGCCACGTCTTGTGTAGGGTTAGGTTTATGTGAGTTTAACCTTGAGGTTTAACAGAGAGCCTTAGCAGTGGATGCGAGTGTTGTGATCACTTAAAGGATATCCTTAAGCCTACACCTTGGTTACAAGTCCAAGGCATTGCTTAGCTTTCTCTCGTAATAATAAAAGATCATATTTAATAATTTATCGGTTCAGTAGAAGTATCTAAATTGCGTTTACCCAATAGTCCATTCAATATCATCATTCCTTATATAGTCTTTTCCAATACCCCTCTTCCTCCTCCCTTCTCATCCCCGACATACAATAAAGTATAAATGGACCATTATCAAATACTACTAGTTAAAACTTCAATTACGGGTGTTGAACATGGACTTATGACAACTCCATTGTACTGTACTCGTAGAAACACACATCACTGGCCTGACAACGCACAAGTCACAACACACAATATGCGTAAGCATCACTTTCGCTCATATTAGTGACTCGTGCTTACAGGCCTTGGCACATGCTTAGTGGACAGACTAACAACACGTCTTCACATAGTTCACATGTGACTGCCCACCATGGCATGAGGTGTTTGGTCTGTTGAATGAGTCAAAGTCAGTGTCGTAGACCCTCAATTTTTACAAAATGCCTATTTTGAATAAAAGCTACTGTTGATTATCTTGCCGGTTCTTCTTAACAGAAGACTGGTTTCGACGTGTCAGACGACTGGCTTCAGAAAAACTGAACAACTAATTAAGCAGAATAAAATAAAGTAGAATAAGGCTCTGAATAATCTGCTTTGTTAATTTTGAAAAATATTCATGTTTTTAGAAAGAAGTTAGTGACTTGTATATCGACATGGTTTTATGGAACAGTTTTGCGAGATGTGCGTAGTTTGCGTGTAGGTATAGCTAGATGCAACTCGTGGGCAAGGACGTTAAATCCAATTTTTGACATCGAGTGCATTTTGGGCTGCAGTTGAGGGTCTAAAGAATAAAGTAAAATAAATAAATATCATTACGCTAGATCCCTTTTCGGAGTAGGCAGAGAGTAGGGAGTATAAGAATTTGGAACTCTCAACTTTTTTGCTTATATTTAGTCTCCAATTCTATTCCATTATCTACAAGAACTGTAAACAAATTGTCCCATCGCCTCAAGATAATGGTGACTTTACTTAGCCAAAAAGTTTAAACTTTCAATATCGACTTTTACCTAAGCGTCTATTTTCATATTACTTGTCTACACCATTATTATGATAATCAGTTAAATTAGGTATTTACAAAGATCTTCACTATTATTACATGTGCAAGAGCAATATAAAAATAATTTTAAATACAGTTATAAGTTGTAATTACAAATAAGCTAGTTAAAATAATTGCATATTGAGTAATAAGTCAAAAGTTAATTCAACTCAAAGACTCACAGGTATCTTTTACAATGAAACAATGATGAATCGCAAATTAATACATTGAATAGCATTGAATTATAATTAATTTACTAGAAAATTCTGATCCAGCTCTACTGAAAGTGGTCCAGGCCACGGGTGTGATGGATATGGATATTCGCGGAGATAAAAATGTTTAAAAATAAAATGTTATTGGATACTAAAATCATAACTGCTCCTATGATTTAAATTAGCATAATAGCAAGAAAAACTAAAGAAAAATACTGGAAATTAACGGTGACGTTATACTAAAGCATCTGTAAAAACATTATCGTTCTTTTAATATATAATTGAATTAAAGGCAGATTGGTGAAATTACCCATATCAACTAAAATACTCATATACGCTTGATCAGTTAAAGCCAATAGAAATAGACAGCAATACTATGTTTCTTAATAGGCTATATATTTGTAACTCTAATAAATATTTTTTTATATATAACGTAATGTACGTCTGCTAAATAGATGGATGAAGGACCTTCCTATTTGAAACTTGTTCTAAAATGTTAGTAAGAGTGACTTTTATAGAAAATTCAATTTTGAAGTCATTCAGGTCTGTCAGCCAGTTATTTCTATACCTATATTAATATATGAAGCAAAAACTTTATACCCCTTTTTACTAAAATCACGCGGACGGAGAAGTATGAAATTTTCCACACTTATAGTTTTTATAGAGCTCATTTTTTAAATTATGCATAAAAATACATTAAATCAATAAAAATAACTTAATAGTAATTTAAAATAATTATGGTCGAATTTCGACCAATAGGCGACCTCTCGTAAAATTATAATCGCTGAATAAATTGACTTTGAAAATAACTTGATAATGAAATAATATTTTATACAATTGCTGGCAACACTTTAAGATAGCTAGATTGATCAACGATTAGTTCATTTAAAAGCTTATTCCCGGTAGTTTTAGTAGTATCACGAGTATATAATGAAATTTTTCATTCAAGTTTGTAGAAAATATTATTAATAGTAGGTATTTTTTCATATTTTCACTGAGATCATTATTCTGTAATGTTATTTATTGCATATCATTATTGAATTTAAGTCGTTATCGTTTGACTATGGTACATTACAACAATTTTTTAAATTGATGCAATTTTAATAATTTGTGTAATGCAGTCATGCATTTATGCCAGTCATACAGTTTTGTGTTGATAATACATGTTGACCTTAAACTTCTTTTCGTTAGTGCTATTTAATCAATTTTGAGTAAAATAAAATGTGGATATTATATATACAATTGCAGGTTCCTAAAACAAATTTAACTTGAATATATTTATAAAATAAAAGTACGGTGATAGTAAAAATCTTGGGAAACAGTCCCCGTCAAGTCAAGCAAGATTAAGCTAGAATTTTATATTTTCCATGATCAAGGATTTGCTGTTTTTAGAAAATTTTTAAATTAGCATTTAATACCTTTTAGATCCCAAACTAATCGATAGTTGAAATTTTATTAAATTTTATCATCGAAACACTAATCGATCATTAACATTCTAAGGTACTTAAAGCACTATCTTTAGCTTATAATGGAATTAAAAACTCCAACTTCCAGAAACAATCCCGTTTTTAATCTATCTAAAATTTACAATAAAATTTAATCGCTTGTGGTAACCTCACTTAATACTGACTGAAAAGTACACCTCCAATCACGCTAAGCTTTACTATCAAGACAAGTTAAATATAAACTTGTAAAATAACAACCTACCTACATCAACATGTATAAATACTAGATAGGAATAGAAAGAGATAAAGAAAGATTTTCGAATAACGTAAAAATGATTAGTAACGTTCGATATCTTCACGTACTTTCCATGGATAAGGATATTATAAATTGTGATATACGACGACCGAAAATAAGCTGCCAGTTTGTTATTTGACACCGAAGAGGTCATAGTGAACGTAAATTGGAAAATCCAAAGAAGCGAAGAGGTGGTAAATAATAACTTGGCAATCGCAAATGCATGTTTTTTACACTCAGTGACCTCTTATAAATTGTAATAAATACCTAAATTTCTATTTTATTTATTAAACTATTGGTATTTTTAGTAACAAATGCCTTAACATATCCGTAACTCAGAATCAATATATAATATCTTTAAGTACCGACTGAAATACTAATTAACACTGAAATAGTATACACGTATATCATATGTATTTTCTATTAATATTTAAGTATTTATATGTATAATGTATATGTATGAGATACTTTATGCCCTTCCCATTCGTTTTTTCAAAATACCACACAACAAAGGCTGTCTGGAAGAGAATGCTATCAGTGATAAAACCTCCTTTGCATATTTTCTTCTGGTAGCCTATAAGCATTAATTTCTTTTGTATACTGTGCAATAAAGTGTTTTTCTATTATATTCTATATTTTTTTTTTCTAGAAAAATGCCTCCTCAAGGACAACAGAGGTCATGGGTGCTATTTGAAACGGATTCGAATAAGGACTCCACAGAAGTCGTTCCACCCTCAGCGGAGAATCGAAAATGGAAAATCGTGTGGAGAAACGTAATCCTCTTCGCATTCCTCCACATCGGAGGCGTATACGGAGCATATCTGTTTCTAACGAAGGCTATGTGGCGTACGTGTATATTCGGTACGTTTTAAATCAGCTCACTTTATTTCTAATTGATACAAATAATTAGCACAATATGTAACCGTCTTTAGTTGCAAATTTTTTTCTTCTTTAATTTGCTAATAAGTAAGTCAAAAAATTATCAAATGCTTAGTTTCACGACCTGCTAGCACACAACAATTACTATTTTTGTAAAAGAGTGGACGTAATTGTTTGTTTGACCATAATACTCAGTTTGAAGAACACTGAACTATTCATAAAACATTTGCAATGCAAGTTAACATTGTTATCGTGTGGGTACATAAAATATTTCACAGGTATTTTACATGATTGTAAAATTTATTGCTCGAAGTTGTTTCGGTCGCAGAGCCATGAATATTTAGGCATAACTTACATATCGTTAGTTTGTTAATGGGACTGAAGCAATAATACACGGAAAAAATAGAAGTTGTACAATAAGGACTAGTATTTTTTAATATCATTAATTCAAGTTAGTTGTTATTGAGCCCCTCATTTTTGCATTATTTAAATGAATGTGTTTTGTTCGTTAGATTATCCAGGAAATTAATACCACACACGTGTCTTAAAACATCAGAGAGATGGTTCTTGACGTTTTTATTACTGGTGCAAGTTGAACGCTTGCAGTAGGTAATGGACAAATCTCTAATCTGTCTTTATTATATAACAGAACTAAAATCTATCAGTAATTTCAGACAAATCTAAATTCTTTGTTTTGTAGTTTTTTTACGCATGTGAATTAAGTTGTTTTATGGAGACTTAATTATTAATTTTTAATAAGTACCTAACAAAGATAACCGTTGATTGCGGTTGAAACTATAGACAAACTGTTTGACACAATAAACATGAGCTAACCGTTTAATTAAGCCCTAAAATGTTTAAATATAAAAAATATAATACTCTTATATATACTATATATTTTAGAATATTATATTTTTAATAATGATAAAAAAAATAATAAAATATTCTTTTTTAATTTTACATTTACTCATAGTGCGTACGTAGATCAACTCATATAGAAAAATAGGTGAATTATTCACAAAGAAATGTCCCAATTTTGGCAACACACAAAAAAATGTATGATCCCAAGCACAGCGTGGTAATCATGAAATCGGATACTGTCCAAAACATCCAATAGACAAAAGCAATAAGATCTTTATTTGTTGCAGCGGTGGTACTGTACGTGTGTTCAGGACTCGGCATCACAGCTGGGGCTCACAGGCTTTGGGCCCACAAGTCATATAAAGCAAGGCTGCCACTTCGAATACTATTGACGATATTCAACACTATAGCTTTTCAGGTAAGTTAAAGAAAAATCAAATAGCCTAATAGAACTATTCAAATTAAACCCATAATAAACAGGATGAGTGATTTTAATTTGTTAGAAATTAACTCTTTAATATTTAAAATTGCCCTTAAATTTTTTTAAGTTAAAATGTTATTGTGTATCAGTATAAGTGTTATGCTGCTTTGCATTAAGTATACAGTATACAAAATATGGAGTGTTAGTTAAAGTTCAACAAAACAAAATGACGTTTAATAAGTCGTGATGTCATTCATTCGATCGGCGTTTGATCTATCGTGGCAGATACCTATTATATAATCCAATCCTTTCATTTCGTATTGAATATCAAATATGTATTTAAAATTAGAAAAAAAATAATCCATCATATACATATGTTAATTATTTTGCGTTTTAAAAAACTCATTTAAATTTCGAAACACATAGTGACGTCACGAGGTGTCCAACACTCGTCTGTGTGGCAGTAGTTTAATTATCTTTGCTCAATTGCCTTACAAAAATGTCGACAACAATGGCGCCGATAAGACGACGACTCACGAATATCTATTTTAGCTGAATGTTTGTAACCTCGAAGCCTTGATTAATAATAAAAAAAATATCATCCATTCTGCTTATACTTAGTTGACACTACCCTACTATATATAGTACATCTGACTGTTAAAATAAAAACGTAAGTAAAGGTACCAAATATTGAGGGTAGTAAATTCTGGAAGATTTTAAAATCTTTTTGATTTAATTAAAAAAGGATAATTGAATAAAATCACACATTCTGACTTTTTAATGAGTATTAAAGTAAATTCTATTACAATAATATAAGCTACCAGTAAACACTCTCCTTCACCGCTCGACCTTTTGACTAATAATTAACATTTCTTCAGCGAAGCAAAAATTACACTAATTATTTATATATTCAGCAACATATCTCTAAATAAACAACACTGAAGTTACACGAGTTCCAAGAACAACTAAACTTTATTACGGGTGTTGACTTAAATAAAATAAAACTATAAGACAAAAGTCATCATTTTTATAATACAATAGGATATTTTTTATAATAATAATCACTAGCCCGTCACCTAGTCCCACTATAATGACAGGTGGGGTCGTAGACCTGTGTTGCCAAGTTAATATTTAATAAACCTCTCTTTAAATAATTTAATACTTACGCTTACTTGATCAAATATTCTAATTTTATTTAATATCGATATTTTATAGTATTAACATTTTAACAAAAATATAATTGATATTTCAATTTTAATGCAATAAACACTAATTACTTGTCAAGTTTACCGTCTACTCGTTTCCGCCTTATTTTTCATAAAATTACACGTAACAACACATTATGACTCCTTCCTGGTTAACCCAAATACATTCTATAATCCTCAACAAAATACATTATCACTATTATCATCATCACAACCCATTAAATAGCCCAGTGCTTTGCCGGGTCTCCTTCTCGGAAAGAGAGAGAGGGGGGAGGGATGAGGGGAAGGTTAGGCCATAATACACCTCACTGGCCCATTGCGTGTTGGCAGACTTCACACGCCTTTGAGAACTTTTAGGGAACTCTCAGGAGTGTAGGTTTCCCCACGATGTTTTTCCTTCACCGTTAAAGCGAGAGATATTCAATTGCTTAAATCATACATAACTCAGAAAAATCGAATGTGTGTGAATTGAACCCGGACCTCCCAGGTAAGACACCGATGTCTTAACCACTGGGCTATCACTGCTTATAGATTAATATTAACAATTACTTAACCTTCATAGGTAAAAGTTCCAAAAAAATTTATATGGTATATGGTCTATGGTAGCAAAGATCACAATTTTAAATCACTCATCTACAGATTTTGTATGATTTTGTTTTAAATATATTATTAAAATTCACGAGCATATACATTGTTTTTGTTACTTTGCTATTTAGTTTAATTCGATAACTTGATATCGACGCCCTCACGACACGTGATGTATTTAAATTATACTTTACATTAATATTAATATATTCTCTGATCGTCCTGGTCTTAATGCATACAATTATTACGTTCTACTGATTGTAGAGCAATCGTATACTAACTTCCACTGAAATAAGTTAATAAGCCAGGCATCGCGAAACATTAATTTTATTCGGATATATTCAATGTCAAATGACATAGGTAATGAGGAATATCAAAATTTGTTTATTTTAATAAGCATTATCAAGGCCCCGGGGCAAAGTAATTAATTATAATAAAAGTGATTAACACGTGACTGATTATACTTTTCACAGATACGGGACGGGTGTTTTCTGTAGGAATATTCCATAGGAAAATATAAATTAGACAGGAATCGTCTTTAGCTAATAAATTAATAATAATTATTGGATATTATTTAAAAACACTTGTATTCAGTTTTTTAATAACATTAAAAAAATTTAATATGATCTGCTTCAAAATGTCAAAGGATCCCTAGTCCCCCTTAATAGACAATACCCTCGAGCAAACATTCTACTCTGTAAACTAATAAGTACTTATTAGGTGTGACTGCATCTCTGCTACTCAATGTTTTTTTCTAAACTAATATTGAGTACGTAATGGAATTTTTTATTTAAGGTAGTAAAAAAATATTTTTAACTGTAGACATGACTCATTATCTCAAAATATAATTATGCTAATTATTGTATGCTGCAGATATCCATATCAAGACGTGTTCCCCACATTTAATTACTACAAATATTTATATCAATTGTTATCCTTTTCTTATGCCAACATAGTCCATCCACACATCAACTTGGCACAATGAAATTTGAATATTTTAATTTTTCACCTCCTTTGCCCGGATACTATATGATGTGAACGATGAAAAAATATGAAGTATAAGTATTTATTTTCTTACATAAAAATAACAAAATAAAAATAAGAATTAGCCTGCATAAGAGCAGCTGTTCTGATGTAACGAGTTACGATATTTATTTCATTTTTAATCGTGTATAGATGAAAGTGAAATGTACCTGAGTTAGTTGCCGCGAGAATAAAAGCAAATAAGCTTGATAGATTTTTTATAATATTTTAGGTATTACTCTGTATAACTTTAAATAAAATAATAGTAGGGAACACGGGTTAGACAACCACCTAACCTTTGATATTTCAAATTATCAAAGTAAGTAACAGTTTATTATACTTTTCTTTGAAATTAAATGCTAAATAAAATAACTAAATGTTTGTTGTGTGTTCTTTCAGTGTTATTATAAAAAAAATAAAGCTGCCCTGATATTTTATTCACAAAATATGACGAAGGTATAAAATAAGTTACCAAATAAGTTTGCTTAATAATTAGATGAATTTAGGTTGGTATTTTACACACATTTAATAACGTTTATCTGCCAAAGCCACGATAGCACAAACTTTATGTTGTACCTTCGTTCCTACCTGTGTTGGGAACATGCGCTGGGCTTCAGCTTAAAATAACGAAGGTCTGGGGTTCACTGGCTCTTGGATTATTGCGATGCGACACAACTTATAAAAACTGGCATCTTTATTAACCAACTAAAAGAAAAGTTACTAGCCAAATAAAATCAATTTTTGCTGCTCTCGAATAGTTGTCATTAAAAAAAACCATCAAAATCGGTTCACCCGTTCCGGAGTTGCGATGCCATACACAGACACTTTAAACTCTTAATACTCAGTCGTTTTTGCTTCGATTTAAAAATGATGTCCATTTTCTTCTTCGGCTATTAATTTAAATTAGTATTTTTAAAGACATTTTTTTGGTTTTGTCGTCAGTTTTCAGTCAGAAAATCTAGACTCGTTATAGTAAATCTACTGTCGGTTCCTAGTTATTGGTTTTGTTGTACTGCACGTAGGAATTTACTATCTGCTCGTGACACATTTATAATCCCAAACATGTTTCCGGTCAATATCAACGCGAAAGTCATGCTTTATCTTTCTCGTATTTATTTATTATGTAATAACTTCTGTAATCGTTACGTCATTCACTGACCCGTACTTGATAAAATCAATAATTAATCTTATCCTACAATAAAAATAACACATGTTTTATTATTCGGAATATTAATTTAAAACTACTATTAATATAAATTACATAATGGACACCCGCCACATCACTAGGAACTAGGGTAGAAAACTAATTATATTTCAATGCTTTCAGGGTTTAAAAATGTTGTGATTCAAAAAAAGTATCTTTCATAATTATTTAGAGTAACTATTGGATAATACTTTTAACCGATAGCAGTATGTCAAAACATGTACAAAACATATTCTTACGCGATCACTTGGACAAATTTTTTTAGTCGCGTTTATATTTTTTGTAATTCTTTTACTACTCTTAAAAAGGCTTAATTTATAAAATATTGAATAATTGCTAATTGGCAGTACATTCCGTTTTAGTTGTGGATATTAAGAGGAATTCGTTAAATATAAAATATGATGTATTATTAATCTTTCTTCATTAGCTAGAAGCTTCAGATCTTATCTTATAAAGTTATAATACATCTTGTTAGATGACTCGTATAATGTTTTAAATAAAATTTGTTCATAATTGTTTTGGCAAATCTCGTTTACTTCTTTATTAATTTTAGTAAACTAGTAGACCCACGTGACTTTGTTCACGTGTAGCTCGGCTCCCCTTTGCTTTATCTAACACTGAAAGAAATTGGTCAAATCCGACCAGTAGTTCCTGAGATTAGCGCGTTCAAGCAAACAAACTCTTCAGCTTTATATTACTAGCGGCCCGTCCCGGCTTCGCACGGGTGGACAAGTTTTCTTTAAACAGCATTTCGGTGCCTTCTCTCTCACCACGTTGCTCGCTACGGTGCATGGAGCCACGCCGTCGCATCGACGTGTATTTTCAGTTTATATCTATATTTTTTATTTCACACTGTCATCAATACTTTTCGCAGCGCATGTGATGAAAAACATTTTATGACTAATTTTTTTACACTTTGAGTTACTTTTAGTAAGAATTTCTGAGGATGTCTATTTTTCTAGTAATAAATATAGCCTATGTAAAAGAATTTTTGAAATCGGTCAAAATACAAATCTTTCCTCTATATAATATTAGTAAAGAAAAAAGTTCAGATATACATTATATATTATGTTGTTTTAAATCAGGATGCTGTAATAGACTGGGCTCGAGACCATCGAATGCACCATAAGTACTCAGAAACTGACGCCGACCCTCACAACGCAACGCGAGGGTTCTTCTTCTCACATGTCGGATGGTTGCTGGTCAGGAAACACCCGGAGATAAAAGCAAAAGGCCACACGATTGATGTGAACGATTTATGGGCTGATCCAGTACTGCGTTTTCAAAAAAAGTAAGTATCGTTGTTATTGATATTCAATTCTTTATAATCCTCTTAAGAATTTATAATTCTGTTTGTGTGCTTTATAAACGATTTCATTATCTTGATATAATCTGTAACGGTATTTAGAATTAACTGATAGTACTTGCCAACTATAAAAATTATAATATAATTAATGAAAACAACTGTAGTTGGTTAGTAGCTTCTATTGATTTATTTTCAGAATATCCCACTCGTTCTACAATTTATCATCCCATCCTGACAAATTAGGGACTGACTGACAATTTAATAGAATGAACTTACTCTAAATTAGTATTAGTTGCGTTTAGTTATGTACTATGTACATATTTCACCGATGGCACCGATCATAAGCAGTGCTCAATCTCCTATTGTAACTACAGGTTAGAGACTTTTTTTGGCCACATTTTGATATATTTTTTCTATTTCAGGCACTATTTGCTTTTAATGCCCCTGGCTTGCTTCATCCTACCCACTTATATACCCACACTATGGGGAGAATCATTATGGAATGCGTACTTCGTTTGTGCCATCTTCCGTTACGTTTACGTCCTAAACGTGACATGGCTGGTTAATTCCGCAGCTCACAAATGGGGTAGCAAACCTTACGACAAGAACATCAACCCTGTTGAAACCAAGTCTGTATCCCTCGTGGTGCTCGGAGAGGGTTTCCACAACTATCACCATGTGTTCCCATGGGACTACAAAACAGCCGAACTTGGAGAATATACGCTCAACTTCTCGAAGTTGTTTATTGATTTTATGTCTACAATCGGTTTGGCTTATGATCTAAAGACCGTTTC
This sequence comes from Limenitis camilla, assembly GCA_905147385.1. Classification (NCBI taxonomy): domain Eukaryota; kingdom Metazoa; phylum Arthropoda; class Insecta; order Lepidoptera; family Nymphalidae; genus Limenitis; species Limenitis camilla. The sequence continues at coordinate 5,946,853 of LR990234.1, read as the reverse complement.
AAAAGATGTCATCGAGAAACGAGTGAAGAGGACTGGTGATGGCTCTCACCAAGAATGGGGCTATGAAGAATTACATGAGCAGTCACAAGAATAAAATTAGTAGTCATATAATCCAATTGGTATTTATTTGTACTACATAATTAGGCGTAGACTAAGCATCGAAGTTAATGTAATGCGAAAGATTTGTGATATATTATATAAAAGTAAGATAATTATTTCACATAATTTATTAAATGTTATAGATTGACAGACAACTAGTTTGTCAGAAATATAAAACATATTAGAAAAATGGTTTTTCATTATCCTAATTTCGCTCGTTAGTTTCGTTTGTTCCATAATGCAAACATCTTTTCCACATTGCAATTTCAATTAGGGGTTACTATGGCCTTGCTATGGTTGCCATCAATTTGTCACATCAACTACTTGTTTGGATAGAGCAAATTGCTTTATCTACAGTGTGTGTTTTCTCAAAAATTCTATCATGTCAAATTTTTTTTATCGAATTATTCTTTACAAACATACCTGCATTTGGAACGAACGGAGGAGCCTCTATTAAATCCCAGTAAAGTAAAATCTTACTTAGTAAGAAAAATAACAAAATGTTTAATTCGAAAAAGAATGGTACACAGCTGAGTTCCACTCATAGGTAAATTTTAAAATGTATGATCAGTCGGTTAATAATAATTTAAAGAAAATAAATTGGTAGAGACTTGTCGAATACAGACTGTCTCCACCTATACGTATATGCAGGCTAATTCCTTTTGTATTGTGTTTGTGTCAGGAAAACATTCACAGAACAAATTTTGCAAGTAAAAAAACTTGGGTTAGTAAATCTTCATAATATAATTTAAATATATCATTATAAAATGTGCACCAATATATCTGATCAGCCTGTATAAAAAATATTCTAAGCTTCAATTACTCGTAGAAAGTTTCGAAGCACCAGTTTGACTTCCTAGTCGTCAGCCTGATAGACGTTTGGCCAGAAGTCATAAAAAGATAAAACATTAAATTAAATGTTGCCGAAAAACGACACATTTGAAGAGAACGATAAGTACTCATATGGTATAGGACTATCATTTTACGATGACAAAAGCTCATACGAAGAAGGCGTTTTAATTAAAACTATACTGAGTATATTCCTGTGTGCATCAATGGTGTTCAGTGTTATCGGTAACATAAGTACTTGTGCGGTTATCGCTCGAGATAAGAGTATGCGGACACCTACTAATTGTTACCTCTTGAACTTAGCGATTACCGACCTCATGATGGCTCTCTTTGTTCCCATAGAAATATATATCGTCTGGATTCCCGACTTCTACCCGTTAGGGGAGGAAGGATGCCGCATTCACTTTTTATTATGGGATCTTCTAAGTAACAGCAGTGTCTTGACTATACTAGCCCTAACTATAGAACGCTATCTAGTTATCGCAAAACCGTTTCTTCGACAAAGGCTAGTTTTAAACACGAGAGTGTTTAAGATAGTGGGCATTAACTGGTTATTGGCCTGTTTCTTTGCTTTTCCGAGTGTGTTGTTTGTTTATTTCGTGGAAAGGAAGCAAAATGTGTATTGCTTTTTTACTGTTTCCGGCAAAGGAAAAATTTATTTGATCGCGGTGGAACTATTAGTATTTTTTGTACTGCCAATGACTATTATAATCGTACTGTATGTTCTGATAGCCCTTAAATTAAAAGCAACCAAGTCAAAATCTAGAACTAATGCTTTATATGGGAGAAAAAATAAAAATAAAGCAGTAAAAATGTTAGGTTAGTATGTAAAATTTGGCATTGCCGGTAAGTATTAGGATTAATAATTGCATACTCATAATAATAATTAACCTTAGATTACTAATCAAGGCCAATATAATTTTAATCCTTTCATATTTTGTATGCTAATTGAAGAAATAAAATGTCATTTATAATATTATTGACTATTTTCTTGCTTAGTCGAATTTAATTCCAGCTGCGGTAGCTGCATCATTCTTCATCTGTTGGTCACCTTACTCGATTTTGCGCCTAATGACGATGATTCCGAAACTTAACTATACGGATTACTATAACGTAAGTATGTTTTGCGTAGGTGTATTTACCAGATTTGTCCACACCATAATTAATGGCAAGTGGTCATCACTTGCCATTAATTATAGTCTCCTAATTTCCTCGATTCAAATACTTACAAATCACAAAATAGTGAAAACTATATTACTATAATTATGGGAGTTACAATATCGAATTTAATTTAATTGACGACATAAAATATGAGAAGAGCTAGTGAATTTTTTTTAAAACGTAGTATAACTTTACATTTTGAAGTGTAGGTTAGCTTTACAGAAAGAAAAAAAATTAATTAAACCTTTGCACCATAAGTTCACCTGCAAGGAGGCCTTAACATTGTATGTAAACGTTTTAGTACCTGTTCATTATGAAGATAAAATTCAGGAAGTTCCAAGGAGAATCGTGTGCCAGTATCAGTAGTTGTTATTTGCAAAGCAATTTTATATGCAAACGTGGAACTAAAGTAGTTTACCTAACCCTCGACATTTTGTTACGATTTTTCCTTACAGTTTTTGCACCGACCACTTGTATAAAGTAAATTTCTTTGGAGTTAAATGCTTTTAGAATTAAAAAATGTTATCTACACTATTATATAAAGAGGAAAGATTTGATTGTTTGTATGTTTGTTTGTTTGTTGCGAATAGGCTCGAAAAGCACTAAGCCGATTTTGAAAATTCTATCACCGATAGGAAGCTACATCCTTTCCGGGTAACATAGGCTATGTGGTGTTGCCATAAATACTCTAATTAAAAAGATATTTTAAATTAGAGCCATTTAAGTGCCATAAGGTGGTCATTTTGTAAATTGAAGAGTTTCTATCTTTCTATTGGAACAACAAATCCGATTTAAAAAAAAAATTCACTGATAGAAAACTACACTATTCGCGAGTGACAAAAGTGATTTAGTGTTGCCATATACTTTTTTTAAATAATAGAGTATGGCCATTTTGTTGTTACTAATCCGTATTTAAAAATTCTTTCACTGATAGAAAACTACACTATTCGCGAGTGACAAAAGTGATTTAGTGTTGCCATATACTTTTTTTAAATAATAGAGTATGGCCATTTTGTTGTTACTAATCCGTATTTAAAAATTCTTTCACTGATAGAAAACTACACTATTCGCGAGTGACAAAAGTGATTTAGTGTTGCCATATACTTTTTTTAAATAATAGAGTATGGCCATTTTGTTGTTACTAATCCGTATTTAAAAATTCTTTCACTGATAGAAAACTACACTATTCGCGAGTGACAAAAGTGATTTAGTGTTGCCATATACTTTTTTTAAATAATAGAGTATGGCCATTTTGTTGTTACTAATCCGTATTTAAAAATTCTTTCACTGAGAGAAAGCTACACTATTCGTGAGTGACAAAGGTGATTTAGTGTTGCCATATACATTTTTTAATTAATATAATATGGCCGTTTTGTTGCTACTGATCCGATTTTAAAAATTCTTTCTCTGAGAGAAGTCTATAGTATTTCTGTCTCTCTTCTTCTTATAATACTATCATTGTTTCTCAACCTCTTTCTTTTTTCTCTCTTTAATTATTATTTTTGTCTGTTTAGAATGATCAGTCTCTTTTCGCTTTCTTTCTTTCGATTATCTCTCTCTATCTTTCTCTCTCACTCTCTCTCTTGCTCCTTTACCTATTCAATTTTATTTTTGCTCTGCTCTCCCTCTTTTATTATCTTTCGCTGTTCTTTTATTTTTGTTAATATTATTTATCTTTTTATAACTTTTTCTTACTCAAAGAATGAAAAACTACACAATTATAGAGTGACAATTTAAGGACATCAATTATAATATTGCTTTAAATACCCGGAGCGAAGCGAGGGCCGCTAGTATTAAATAATTCTTACCATAATGATACATTTTGGTTTTAATCAAAAATTGATTAAGATATTCTTTGATACTTCTCAGTGGTATTGCAATATCGGTAATAAGAATAGTATTTTTATCTATTTTTCGACTTGCTTAAGGAATAATTTGTTGTCTGTAATTTTGAAACTTTTTACAAGCAAATTATTCTTTTGGAATAATTGAATTTTCTTATATGATTCCTGAACTGGAGTAATTTCTAAAAAAAAAGCAATTACCTGAAGACCAACCACAGATAGAGATCAGAGACCTAAATTAGAATTCTTGGAAGCTCATGCCATGGCTTTTTATATATTTTTCTAGATTATATTTAAAATTTGTAACATGCCATTATATTTATCAATACTTGAATGATCAAATATGACATTTTGTTGCAGCTGTGGCGCGCGTTCATATATTTAAGCGCCATAAACAGTTACATGTCGACAGCAGTGAACCCTATACTGTACAGTCTCATGTCACGAAAATTTCGACACGCTTTCAAAGTAAGTGCCTCTGCAAATATTTTATCCGTTATCACTACATAGTATAAAACAAAGTCGCTTCCCTGTCTGTATGTCTCTATGTATGCTCAGATGTTTAAAACTAACCGATTGCGCGGTTTCTTCAAATAGATAGTTATTCAAGAAGATAGTTAGTACGTATAATACATATTATAGTAGAGAAAGTAACCGTGGAAAGCCGGAGCGGGTCGCTATAGTTTTATATATAATAACTTTTTTCTGACATCCAATTTAAATAAAACAAATAATATATTTTAAGTTATACCTGCAGCAATACAAATATGATAAACAAAACCGCGTCCAATTTCGAAATTGTTTTGGCTACTTTTAGTGTAATAAAGACTCTACATGTTAAGTCTTTTTAATATTTTCTACACAGACATTCAATAAGTCTCAGTAGATATTATAAAACTAAAGTCAACTAATTAGTTTCATTCTAATCATTATGTGATTGAGTAATAAACATACATATTTATAAACATACAAACTTTTACATTTATAATATTAGTAGGAAATAGGATATATTAATTGGCATGAAAGTTTAGTTAGCTTACCAAATTATATCACTTTAATTGTGACACGACTTAGTTTAAGATGCCATCGTTTGTCTATATATTAATTGTCGAACGTGAAGTTTGTTTATTGAGTTGTTACCATAAACACTACTTATTATATATATAAATAACCATGGAGAGTGTGGTGACGTTTTATTTAGCTTGTGAAATAAGAAACTTTATTTCAAATAAATATTATCAAAAATGTGGTATTATTTTCCGTGTATCAAGCCATCTGCCATACTCATAGAATTGCAATCTCAATGCACTGCGCTAGTGCAATTTATGTTACATTGCAAACTCAATGAGATCACGAGTAAGCTTCGTCTTGGCAATCGATATAACCTGGAACAGGTTAATCTTTGGATTACGCGATAAGGCGTCTCGCTTTTGGCAGGACAGTCCCGATTTCATTCTATTCGTCCCGAGTACCGGCATGTTTTAAGTACGCTAAGAAAGGGCGTCGCATCACGGGAAGAATATAGTTTAATCTATAAGTACATTAATAAAATTGTAACTTATCAAAATATGATTGTAGAAATAAAATATTTAAGAATGAGAGGAAAAGGGTCCTTGATGTTTTGGCTTCTATAGGCGTTATAAAGGTATAACGCCTATAGAAGCCAAAACAATCATCTATACTCTATACTATTATATAAAGAGGAAAGATTTGATTGTTTGTATGTTTGTATATTTGTATGTTTGTATGTTTGTTTGTTTGTTGCGAATAGGCTCGAAAAGTACTGAGCCGATTTTGAAAATTCTTTCACCGATAGAAAGCTACATCCTTTCCGAGTAACATAGGCTATGTGGTGTTGCCATAAATATTCTAATTAAAAAGATATGACCATTTAAGTGCCATAACCTGGTCATTTTGTAAATTGAAGGGTTTCTCAGGAACTACTAATCCGATTTTAATTTTTTTTTTCACTGATAGTAAACTACACTTTACGTGAGTGACATAGATGATTTAGTGTTACCATATGAATCTTTAATTCATATAATATGGCCATTTTGTTGTTACTAATCCGACTTTAAAAATTCTTTCACTGATAGAAAACTACACTATTCGTGAGTGACAAAGGTGATTTAGTGTTGCCATATACATTTTTTAATTAATAGAACATGGCCATTTTGTTGTTTCTAATCCGATTTTAAATAATAGTCACTTTTCACTTTCTCTCTCTCTCCCTGTCTGTCTCTCTATTTCTCTCTCCCTTTCTATCTCTCCTTTACCTATTCAATTTTATTCTTGCTCTGTCCTCCCTCTTTTATCATCTGTCGCTTCTCTTTTATTTTTGTTTCTATTATTTTTCTTACTCTCTCTCTTTTTTCAAATAATGAAAAGCTACACAATTACAGAGTGATAATTTAAGGACATAAATTATAATATTGCTTTAAATACCCGGAGCGAAGCGAGAGCAGCCCGCTAGTATTTAATATTTTTATTTGTCTCTGCTTGCATGTTCGTGTACGTGCATAATGCAATAACTACTGAGCAAAATTTAATACCCTTTTCACACCCGTATTACTGCAGCTTCAACTTAAAATATAGGCTTTTTTATTTAAATCGGATGTCAAAAAAAAAGTTATTGCCATTTAAACATTTTTCGATGTCAGTTCAGTTTCGGCTCGGCTGATAACATGTAATTGTTGAAACTTTGAAAGTCATGTTTTTGTGTGAAATATATAATTTACAAACTCTTATGAAAAATTTCATGACTTTCAAGGAACTATGATAATCTATTAAAATAAAATATATATAGGTATAATTATTTCACCTTCACATGGTCACCATTTGGTTGACCTTTGAATTTAATACCTATTGCATGGGCGGCTGCTTCAATAATAAATACGGTAGTGCTCAAAAAAATCCTAAAGTATCATACGTATACCTACTTCTAGCACGTTTCATACAATTGTTAGATATTTTGGTTATTGTTATTGTAGTGATTTCTCGCTGATTCCTCCCTATTTCTTTAATAAACAGATCATTGTACATACCCATTTTTGTCAATCATCCATAAATCGCTCAAAAAAACTGCACGTCCGTGTATGGATTACCCTTAATTTGGCTTTTCCTCTCTTTTACTATATATTTTTTGATATTTAATTCTCGGAACACCATTTTTCTTTAAAAGTTGCGCAAATTCAAAATACTCAAAGGGTATTCTTACTATGATTACCTTTTTTCTTTTACGATTAAAAAGAAAACAGCGCATTTTAAAATACTGAACACTGAAAGTCTTCTTGTTAAAGCTAGCAATAGTAATGGTCACTATTCTTTTGCATCCGAATAAGGAGGAACTTATAAAGACCTGCCCACGGGTCTAGATTATTCATGGAACCTGCACCCAGGTACCTTTTTGACCCTTCTACCTTTAATACTTCTCAAATATTTATACAATTACTCTGGCCACTGAAATCGCACGTTGCCGGGATAGAAGACGCACCACAGACCCTGCTCCTGCAATAGAACATTACAAAATCAGTCTGCGATTTGCTTGCATCTGCGGCCAGTCTGCGACCTTCCTGCGCTAGAGTCCACCCTGCGACCTAGCTGTTCCGGCCGCCAGTCTGTCCTGTCCTGCTTGCCTGCCTGCCGAACTCTGCAGGCCATCTGCCAGCGCTCGGTCTCTCTCACCTCACATTCATACACCACTACACCTCACACTCCACACCTTTCACTATCGCACCCCTTTTATACTAATTATTGTTGTTTCTGTTTGCTTTCTTTTTTTTGTACTATTTTTATAAATATATCTAACGTTTTATTTGGTTTTCTTATTCCTTTTGAGTTAGTATTTTTCTTATTTTTTTGTCTTCACGACATTATCTCAGTATAAATACTTGAAGGGAAATATCTTATGTTTGATGAAGTGCATAAAGCAATTACCTGTTTTTTATAACAATACGTAAATTAATTTAAACAAAACATCCATGCGTTTGTCATGTAATGTTTAATATCAAGTTAATGGAATATTTCGTACCGCATACAAAATAGGGATTTTTCTAACCAGAGAGGAAGCTAGAAAGCTTTAATTCCGAAGGTAATAAAAGCCGTTTAGTGTCGTTGCGAACGATATTTTTTTATACTTTAATTTAAAATACTACATCAGAATCATATTCAGTAAAGTTCGCTATCGTGCTTAATGTAATTGTCACATACTTAGATATTACGTAATCCCTCTGCGCTCAGCCTAGCGATTACGTTTCACATAAATACATGATTATGTCGTTATAATAAATTGTCGTAATTTGATTATACTTCGGTTTTTTTTTAATTATAGGATAATAGTTATATACTTGCAATAGGTTATCTAGTACATAAAATAAAGGATAGGTGGAATATCATCAAAATTATGTTATTCTTCCTTTTACTGGTACGGGAGCCAGTGACAGATTTTCATGACCAAGTCCCTCCCAAGCGAAAATTCGTGAAATGCATAAGGGGTTAATATTATGATTACTGGTGATCGTCAGCTGCGATTCCGTGAGTGGGAGGAGCAATGGCAGCCTCCCAAGCATGTACAAAAAAAAATATTTTCAGTAATTTCCTCCCAATTTTTATCTAGTATCTTGGAGGAAAAATAAAGTCAGCTGACCATAACGTGTTGGGATATACGTCAGCTGGCTGCTTGACCATGTAACATTTTGATTTTTTATAGCAAAATTACAGTTACCATTTAAGTAGCTTTTTTCAAACAGGAGTTTAGTTTTACTAAGCTGTCCACGAGTAATCATAAATATACATTCCTTATGCAGTATACGAATTTTCACTCGAGAGGCAATGATAGACCGCATTTGAATCTGACTCCCGTACCAACTCTTTGAGGAAAACTAATAATAATATAATAGATTTTAACACATAATAATTATATCACAATTATATCGACGTAAAAATACTTTTAATTATTTTTTCAACTCTATCGATCAGTGTCTTGAAGACGGTGGGTTTGGGAACTTTTTTACCTCGTACAGTTTTATTAATGCAAAAATATTAACCATGAAAAATTTGGCTTGACGTTATTTGATTCTCTGTACTATTTGATATGGTTATTATATGATATACTTATACCTACTTAGTATAAAATAGTAAGTTATGTACAAAAATGGAGTGTCTTTAAGAGAAAAGAACTAATTTTTCTCTGTTTATTTGTAGGCACATATTTGTAAAGATGGTATGTAATAAATTCTTACTTGGAATCTATTTTATTTGATAATGTTAATCATAATAATTATGTTACAGGATTTACTAAAAGGACGAAAATCATCAAGTCAACAAAGAATGAATGGATTCTCATCTTCTCACTCAACACAAGGTTAATCAGAAAAGCTTACAACTGAATAATTTGCATTTACATGATATATAAACACTAGTGTTTAACCTGCGGCTTGATCATGATGACAGTTAAACCATAAGGTATTCAGAAAAAATGAATTTCTATACAAACTTACATCCACTTTTTCACAGCCGAGAAGTATATTTTTGTTATTTTTACTTAATACTGTAGGTATTCTCATCGCTGTCATCGCTTTTTAATATTGATCGAATAAAAATACATATACGATTTGTGTTTCTGAAATATTTTAGAAAAATTAATGGTAAATGAAAAATTGTTGCTTAAAAGAACAACTAACAAATAAGATAAAAATTTAACAAAATGTATTTTAATTTATTGGCCTTATCTTCATTCTTACAATCTTCACTTACAAATACAAAAATAAATAATGAATTAATCATTACGATACAAGTAAAAAAAATTATCAAAATGGTCCAGCCTGTCAAATGCATATATAAGTTTTTCCAATAAAGTTCCAAGTGGAAGACCCAAATTGAAGTTAAAAATTGCATACGAGTAATATTTGATGTTAAAATCTTATAATGAATCTCCATTTAAGGATTTATTATTTTGTGTAATTTTACGTTAAGTTTTTTTGTCTGATATGATAATTAATGCCATCATAACGAATTTAACGTTTCAAAAGAATCTTTATTTTTGTATCATTAAAATCTTTATTATTATGTAAATTGTGATTTTCTTGGTATTAAATTTGGACATAATAGGGTAGTGTCCATGACCACTAGGACATAAATCTAATGATCATGCTAGTTTCTTATGATTTAAAAATTATAATAACTAATCTATACTATTATATAAAGAGGAAAGATTTGATTGTTTGTATGTTTGTTTGTTTGTTGCGAATAGGCTTGAAAAGTACTGACCCGATTTTGAAAATTCTTTCACCGATAGAAAGCTACATCCTTTCCGGGTAACATAGGCTATGTGGTGTTGCCATAAATGCTCTAATTAAAAAGATATGGCCATTTAAGTGCCATAAGGTGGTCATTTTGTAAATTGAAGAGCTTCTCAGGAACAACAAATCCGATTTTAAAAATTCTTTCACTGTTAGAAAACTACACTATTCGTGAGGGACAAAGGTGATTTAGTGTTGCCATATACATTTTTTAATTAATAGAACATGGCCATTTTGTTGCTACTGATCCGATTTTAAAAATTCTTTCACTGATAGAAAACTACACTATTCGTGAGGGACAAAGGTGATTTAGTGTTGCCATATACATTTTTTAATTAAAAGAACATGGCCATTATGTTGCTGCTGATCCGATTTTAAAAATTCTTTCACTGTCAGAAAACTACACTATTCGTGAGGGACAAAGGTGATTTAGTGTTGCCATATACATTTTTTAATTAATAGAACATGGCCATTTTGTTGCTACTGATCCGATTTTAAAAATTCTTTCACTGATAGAAAACTACACTATTCGTGAGGGACAAAGGTGATTTAGTGTTGCCATATACATTTTTTAATTAAAAGAACATGGCCATTATGTTGCTGCTGATCCGATTTTAAAAATTCTTTCACTGTCAGAAAACTACACTATTCGTGAGGGACAAAGGTGATTTAGTGTTGCCATATACATTTTTTAATTAATAGAACATGGCCATTTTGTTGCTACTGATCCGATTTTAAAAATTCTTTCACTGATAGAAAACTACACTATTCGTGAAGGACAAAGGTGATTTAGTGTTGCCATATACATTTTTTAATTAATAGAACATGGCCATTTTGTTGCTACTGATCCGACTTTAAAAATTCTTTCACTGATAGAAAACTACACTATTCGTGAAGGACAAAGGTGATTTAGTGTTGCCATATACATTTTTTAATTAATAGAACATGGCCATTTTGTTGCTACTGATCCGATTTTAAAAATTCTTTCACTGATAGAAAACTACACTATTCGTGAAGGACAAAGGTGATTAAGTGTTGCCATATACATTTTTTTATTAATAGAATATGGTCACTTTGTCGTTTCTAATCTGATTTTAAAAATTCTTTCACTGTTAGAAAACTACACTATTCATGAGTGACAAAGGTGATTTAGTGTTGCCATATACATTTTTTAATTAATAGAACAGGGCCATTTTGTTTGTACTGATCCGATTTTAAAAATTCTTTCTCTGTCTCTTATAATACTATCATTGTCCCTCATCCTCTCTCTTTTTTCTCACTTTAATTTTTATTTTTATCTGTTCAGAACAATTAGCCTCTTTTCACTTTCTTTCTTTCGATAATTTCTCTCTTTCTCTCTCTCTCTCTCTTTCTCTCTCTTCTTTACCCATTCAATTTTAGTTTCGCTCTGTCCTCTCTCTTTTATCATCTGTCGCTTTTCTTTAATTTTTTTTCTATTATTTTTCTTTTTATAACTTTTTCTTACTCTCTCTAATTTTTCAAATAATTAAATACTACACAATTACAGAATGCCAATTTAAGGATATCAATTATAATATTGCTTTAAATACCCGGAGCGAAGCGAGGGCAGCCCTCTAGTAGGTACTATAATATAAAGAATAGTATAAATATTTTTACAAAATCAATTATTGCCCCACGACACGTCACGTGATGTCACTATGCGTTTTCGAAGTAATTATAAATGTTTTTTTATACCAAACAAAAAATACTTAAGATAAAAAAATTATTTTTGAGTATAGTGTTATGTCAAACGCTTTCGTTATGCCAAATTGATAGAAATAAATAAGATACTTAAGCGGATATTATAACCCTAATATAGAAATACGTAAAAATAAAGATGGGTACGTAATATATTTATGAAAAGTTGTACATAAATTGCAACTAATTAGTATTTATTTATACGTATGAATATTAAGTAACTACGTCAGGCAAATATCCATCATTAAAATGTTTTAATTGTATTTATTAATTACTCTTTGGAAAGCTACATAGTAATTAATCTATATTACTTACATCATTATATAAATATACAATAAAACCGTGAACAACAACAACAATTCCTCTATTACGATATTATGAGATATCAATGGATAGAAATATCTAGTTAATAAACATATAATATAAATAACTTAGGACTAGCGTGAAGATTTTGTCTGGAATGTTATATATAATATAGTGTGGCAACACAAAGTAAAGAAAATTCTGTCAAAATGGGTAATATTCAAAAAAATTGTACATTTACTATTGTCCTCCTGTCCGTCATGATTATTTTTTGTTTGAAGATGCTAAACCAATTGAATTTTATACAGTTTATTTTGAAATTTATTTAGCTACTACTATCCTCATTTGAAACTTTGAAACAGTAAGCAGATTTTATTTTTAATTATAATTCTGTGCCATGGTCGATGTAACTTCATACATCACGTCCACTTTCCGTCCAAATACCCTACAAAATAAAATAGAAAAATAAATAAAAAAAATAAATAAAAAAATTATTTACTTCGGGTTATGTTTATATTAAGGATATTTTAAGCACAGTATTTCACTAAACTAGTTTTTTATCTTGAAATAAATATTAATAAATTAAGAATACATTTAAGTTAAATTTTTGAATGCATGTCCAAAATTACGTTCATCTCTAACAGAGATAAAAGCATTACATAGAAGAATGACGTTCATCTCTATGACAAAATATTCCTAAATTAGAAATAACATCACTTTTGTGGCATCACTATGTCCAAAACTACCAAAACAAGGGGCGTAATTGTTGATTCTAACATTTTGTTCCTGCACTGTTGGTAACCAACTTTGCGCGCAACGGGCTCTTTAGACATTTACTTCTGGATTTCACATTGTGAATTATCTGAGATTGGTGAGTATTTTTCATTTTTATTTTTAATACAAGAGATAAATAATGGTTGTTGAAATTAATTGGGCGGGTAGTTTTGTGTGAAAACAAATTAGAGTCGTTTCCAAAAATTATTTTATGCATTAGACATGTGCAGATTGTTCATATCCGTTATAATTTTGTTACATTTCTTAGCTAGGGTGTGTACATATTATGTTTCAAAAGACAACTAAATTTTATATATATATAAAATGATATGTGATGTTCCACACCAAACGGACGATTGGTATGAAAAATCTTAATTTTTCATCAGCTTTTTCTTTCCATGCCATGCATATTAACAGCCTCAAGCACCGTAATACGTTCCTTGGAGAGCTTTCCTCCCACACTCTTTTCTCCTTTAAATTTCAGAGTTTCATCTGGAGTCAACTTATAGATTTTCCGATCAAAACTTCGTGCTTCTCCACTTATTTTACCATAGTTTAAATGATGACGTTGCTTGAATTTTCTGAGTCATTCTTCTGATGCTTTGAAAGAAGTTAAACCAAGTTCTTCAGCAAAATTCTCCGCCTTAGCTTTCACGGTCGACCCTGAGATAGGCATAATATTCCGGCGCTGTCGCAGAATACATGATAATATAGCTTTATTCCAAATCTTCGTTTTTAATTTTCTTTAATTTCGTCTTCTGTTTGGAGAATTTTTCCTTTATTTTTCCAAAAAAAAAAGAAAGTTTACACTGTACGTCCTTAGAATGCTTATATTATCTCTATACTTTTACTGGGACATTCAATGAATATTCATATCCGTATTACATTTTTTTTAATAAGCCTAGCCTGTGCAAAACAAAAAAATAAAGTGATAAAAAACAACTTTTTAGTCAATAATTTTCTGTTTTCTTTTGATGCTTCATTTGATAAATTCAATTCAGTATAAAGTTGGGGTCGCCTCCGTGAACTTCCTTTGTATATTAAGGTAATACGGAAAATAAATAGTCTACGATTTTGAAAACATTTGATTTGAAAATTATGTTTCATTGATTTTAGTATAATTATAATGGTTGACTAGTATTTTTATGTAGCCAAACAAACGATTTTTTTTATGATTATGCCTTACTTTTAATTAAAAATTATTGTTAATTTGTATAGTAATTAAACAATGTGAACTAATTTATACCATAAGCTAATATAATATTATATTGTAAGTGTTGTATTGTTTTTTATTAATTATATCAACTGATAATGCAGTTGTTCGTTACCATTGAGCTCATGAAATAGTGGGAGCGAATATGTAGATATTCATCATAACCCGCGGATGGCCCACTGCCGAGTCTCCTCCTCAAAGTGAGGAGGGTGTTAGGCAGACTTCACACATCTTTGAACATACGCACACATACATGCCGTTATAATAAGTGATATTTAATTACTTAAATTACAGATAAATAGGAAATTCAGACGTGTGTAGATGTTACGTGGGATCTAACTTGGAGCTCCCGAGTAAGAAGACATCAAAGTCTTAACCACTGGGCTATCACTGCGATAATTAAGTAGACTGTTTAATTACTTTTGTTGACCATGTATCCACAATATTATCAATCCGTATACGATGCTAGATATGATTAACATATTTGTATTGCTGCACGTTTAACTCAAAATATACATAAGCGTCGTTTTATTTAGATTGCATTTCAGAAATAAAGTTAATGTCCTTTGAAAATGTTTTAGTCCAGTGAAGTTAAGGGTGTCCGTTTTGTATAAAATATTATATAAATAAATAACTCTACACTAGCTACAGCTTCAAATCTTAGTAGAATATAATATTATGTTATACGGTATTGATATTTATATTCTTTATATATTATTAATCAAGAAGTCAATTTCATTATTATGAAAAGCCGTGAAAAGAAATATTTTTATATGAAAAAATATAATGCGAAAATAATGCTTTTACTTTATAGTTTATCTGTATTTCTATAATGATTCTAAACGTTTCAGGCTCTCTAACAGCTTAATAAAAAGCAAAAATTTATTTATCGAAAATATAATTTAGATAGATAGATAGAAGACTTTATTGCATACATCTTAGGATAACTTAAAACATTTGCTAACTATTTACATATATGCCAGATTATGCATGCAAAGGGCGAGCTTATCACTGGGTAGTGATCTCTTCCAAGTAACCCTTCTATAAGAGAAATACAGTAATATAAGGCGATAAGTCAACAAAAGTCATACAATATTTGATATAAAATATAGTTAGTAATCGTAAGCTTCTAATAAAAATAAAAAATAATAGTAATAGTACTGTAGACAGCATAAATTAGCGGGATGATAATAGGTGAATCTTCAGATGACTTTTGAATATATTTAATGATGCAAAATGGAGTATCTCATAAGGCATCATATTCCACAGCCGTACGGCTTTAGCTGTAAATGAGTTGTTGTGATTTTGATATTGGCATGTTTAATTTATTATCCAAACGAGAGCGTAATGTGAGTTGAGAAGAAGTGCTATTTGCGAGGTAAGAGAAACGCTCTTTTAGGTAAGATGGAGCAGATGGATGATTAAGTGTAATGAATAAAAGCGTCAAAACATGAAAATCACGACGTTATCGTATAGCCATTTCAGTTGCTCACGGTATTGCGATATTTTAAGGGGTAGAAAGTATTTCCATTTTTTTTTTGCAGTGAAAAGTTGCAAAGATCTTGCGGCCTATTTCCGTTACGTGTGGGCGCCACGACAGACAGTTGTCAATGATGACGCCAAGGTTTTTTATAGTGTTACTGTATGTGAGAATAGTGCCATCAAATATTACGGGTGGCAACTGGTGTAGATTTAACTTATTAATTTGTTTTGAGTTTCCTATAATACATAGTTGCGACTTGCCAGCATTGATCAGCAGACCGTAAGACTTGCACCAATTAGTGATAATATCAAGCTCCAAATTTAGTATATCGACGGCGTTAGGGAGATCGTTAATTGATGCAGATATGTATAGCTGTAGATCGTCTGCGTAAAGGTGATAAAGAATGCAGGGTAGTTTTGTAAGCGAATTTATAAATATGGAGAAAAGGAGAGGAGATAGAACACTGCCCTGTGGAACACCAGCCCCAAGACGGCACCAAGATGAATGACGGTCGTCCACGCGGATACATTGCTGTCGATCCCGTTTCGAGGATGGCAAGTAGAATATCAAAATCAACGGTATTAAAAGCGTTACTGAAGTCCAGTAGCGCCAATATTGTAACTCGTTGGTGATCGATTGCAAAACGGTAATCATCACACACTTTAGTGAGAGCCGTCACAGTACTGAAATGGACTTAACACGTTATTACTCGAAAGAAATTGAAATAACTGGGAGTGGGCAACTCGCTCTAATATTTTAGACAAAAAAGGCAGGATGGAAATAGGTCTAAAGTGTGACAAAGTTGTAGGATTAGCGATTATTGGGATTGGTATTATAATTGCTGATTGCCAAAGACTAGGAAAGGAGTTAGACAAAAAGGAAAAGTTAAATATATGACTCAAAACAGGCAAAACGTGTTCTAAGCTAAGAATATCTATGCTATCTTTCGGCTAATGCCGTCACAACCTGTAGCATTAGATGTTATAGACAAAATCTGCTTTTTAATGGGATTAAAATTAAATAATGGATAGTTGGGTCTTGGTTGTGTTAGTAAATTTAATAGAGTGTTAGTTTTATACTTAGCAGTGGACAGAATTTTTGAAAAATGCGAATTTAGACCGTTTATGTCGAAACGAAGTGGATTTTTGTTCCTATGATGACCAATTCCCAGCGTTTCTAGAAATTTCCACACCTCGTAGGAGTTTTTATTGTCCACTGAGGAGTGTATGAAATCTCTTTGTGCCTTTCTGCAGGCTTTGTTACAGCGATTACGGAGGATCTTATATTTATTTTTATTTTCATCAGTCGGTTTCGATTTATATTTAGACTTTGCGGAATTGCGTTTCGACATGTGCGTTTTGATGGGGTCATTTAGCCACGGAGCAGGAAGACGTTTTAGTTTGACTGGTTTTAAGGGAGCGTGCACATCGAAAAGTCCAACCAGGATTGAGTTAAAAATCGAAAGTTTCTCATTGATTGGTGAGGTGCTCGAAATATGCAATCCCAGTCGATTTCTTTGAGGTCTTTCATAAAACTGTCATTGTTGAATTTTTTAAACTTTCGGACGCATGACTACAGTCGGCTTTGCTTTAGGTGGGCGCACTTTGTACGAGAGATAAATTAGGTCATGGTATGAGAACGCATCGTCAGGTATCTGACCATGATCATCCGAAGAGACTAAGATTATTTCTAACAGCGACGGTGTGTAATTTGGTTTTGTGGTGTTTCGTGCACGTGAGTCGTTCTTGATGAGACAAGTGTTGAAATCTCCTAAAATTATAGTGTGATCTATATTTGGAGTATAATTTTCAATTAACTCTTCGAAAGATTGAAAGTAGTTAATGTGGAGTGAGGGGCAATAGAAGACACCTAACAGAACTTTAATATTGCGGAAAAGAATTTCTAGAAATAAATATTCAGAAGACTCTGTGTAAATTGACTGTGATTTATGAAGAATAGTGAAAGATATGTGGCTGCGTAGGTATATTGCTACCCTCCACCTCCTTTACCAACTCGGTCATTACGGATGAGATGGAATCCTGGCAAAGAGTATGAAAGTTTATTTATTAATTTGAAAAGGAACCTTTTTCTTGTAAACAACATTTTAAATTAGAGTAGAAATAAAATTATTTTACTATTACAAATTATTTAAACGGTTTTTGTATCATAGGTATGTACGTAATCCTGCATTAGTAACCTAACAAAATATGTTTTAATATATATCGATAATTCATAACTACATCAGTTTTTGTACATTAACGTCTTTAAATATTTAACTTTTAAGAAACTTCACAATACAATATTATTAAAAATCAAAAAAGATTTAGGTTTAAAATTTGTAAATGTTTTGTGTAAATTGGTTGATATAGACGTTAATTGTTGAAAATGTCGAAAAAATTACACCGCCTAGAAGCTCCCATTAAAGAACGCTTCCTAATCTCATTTACAGCTGTTGTGACCCCTACGATAAAAAAAAACAGGAAGGCATAATATGCTGTACAACCCGTGCGAAGCTGAGTTTACATATTTAGAAATCGATGTAGATACATTTATTCTTTTAAGTTTTATTTTTTTTAATCTTTTAAAAAGACGACTTTTTTCTTATCGAGCACGTACCTAATAAATACTTGTATTCTATTGAACAGTTGCAGCAATATAGTAAAAGTAATGGCGTTCATTAGAAACACTTAAGCTGCTTCCTGCAATTTCTAGTGTAAGGTCGCTCTTGCATCAGATTAACACAATAAAAGGAAATAATTGTAAGTGTCTATATCTATCTATTTCTTCTTGTTATTCTTTGGAGGGATAACAGTTTTACCGTGTTACTCTTGGTAAGTACTTGTAATATATGTCGGAAACTTAAAAAAGATATACAATCTCTTAATAAGCATGACGACGACGTATCTTGAAAGCTACGGGCGCAATACGGTCAGGATGTAACTAAACATAACAACCTCTTACTATTCTGACATGAACTATTCTAACAGGATCCTAAGCAGTGCCTTGGACTTGAGATCAAGGTGTAGGCTTAAGGGTATCCTTTAAGTGACCACAACACTCGCCTCCAATGCTTAATTTTACTGTCTAAACCTAAGATTAGACTTACATAAACCTAACCTTTTTAGCAGAACCACAGGTATTCCTAGCTCAGCAGCGGATGCTTCTATACTTTTAAATTGGAAAGAAGAATGGCTCATTTTTAATTTTAAAACTGATCTTTATGTAACTTCTTTTCGGTAAACAAATTATTATTATTATAAAAAAAACCTTTTTTTTATCGTTGGAAATGCGGCCTTATGCATACTTCCCGCCGACGAGCGGAGGGGTAACGTCACCCATTGCGTTCCCTCTCCACGGCCTCCTTCTGCGAGATTACAGCCTCGTAGAAGTCGACTATGGCCAACCAGGATCTCTCACTCTCGAGCATGGAATGAATCACGCTTGGTAGAGAGAGGTCTCCACCTAGGACCGCCGCCAGGCTGTTGTGTCGAGGTCCTGGGCATTCTGCCAGAGTATGATGCGACGCGTCTTCCGCCGCACCATACTCGTGACAGGCCGGGGTCACCTCCCGTCTGGCAATTTGACACAAATATTTACCGAAGCAACCGTGCCCCGTAAGCATTTCCGCCAGCCGATAGGGCAGAACGCCGTGCTGCCTTTCGACCCAGCGTACGATGTGAGGGCGGATCGCCTCGACCGTCACCAGGCCTGCACTGGGGGACCTCCTCCATCCACCTTTGAATCAGGGCGCGTTGGGCTAGGGCCCTAATTTTTACTACCTCCTCCTCTCTGGGCCGCACACTGGTCGCCCGTAAACCGACCCAAAACCGAGCCCTGCGGAACCCCGCAGAAGAGGACGTCCCGATCTTCTAAGTATGCTTCTGACAGCCTCTTGAGTTAGTATGGCACTCCGCTATCGTGCCGAGTGAGACGGCCTGCGAGAATTTTTTCCAACAGCTTCCCCGTCTCGCTCAGCAGCAGCACAATTGGCCTGTATGCCGAAGGCGACCCCGGTGGACGGGCCTTCTTCGGCAACAGACACAATTTGCCTTCCTAACATAAACGTAACCGAACACAAGGCTACCCTTACCTAAGGTGACTCGCAATAAATAAGACGTAAGAAATCACATGATCCTTAGTCGGAAAGGTCCATCTTTGAGGAGATCCGATTCCTACGGCGGCTCGAGTAAGACTACCTAAGTACGGCGCGCGCTCGGCACTTTATAGCAACACTTATTATTGAAACGCAGCTGTTTGATCACCTGACGTGCAGGTGATACGCGCAGGTGGTTTGAGGGCCACGTGCACTACTCCTGACATATACATTTCTTAAGTACTTCGTTTACTTATTATCATAAAAATTTTTAGAAACTATTTTCTCATAAGCAGCTTAATATATTCAAGAGGCTTAGAATAAATGCTCCAAGAAATACTGAGTGGAAGTTATTACTAGATATTTATAATTTATTTCTGCATTATATTATATTTTAAAATATTCGTAAAAAGGACGTGTTTTCACTTTTATACTTATGTTGACCAAAAACTGCAACCACAGACCGGAGCACCCGCCCCCAGCAACAGTTTCAAGAGGAGCAAATATGTTATATAATAAGATTAATAAAAATAAATTCGTTTTTTTAGGTCTTGAACTCAGAGACCGTAACTGACTTTATATTTGTAAGAGAGCCATTAACCATATAAAATATTTTACAAGCTCTGGCTGAAAACTATTAAATAAATAAAAAAACTAAATTTACATTATAAATGAAATCGTTGACATCGAACGGGAATTTATGTAATTTTGCAAAATTAGTCTTAGTTTCATCCGGAAATTGGAGTTTACTAAAATTTAAATGGAAATTAATTGCAACCACAATTATTTTAATTGTATAAGTTAGGTAGTTACTAGTTAGAAATTTCCAACTAACAATTAAATAGGAATAGACACTCGGACAGCCATTGGACAGACACACGTAGGAGTACATTTATTTATATAAAAATGTAGCTGACAAGATTTTTTATTATTAAATATGTAATGTACCTACTAATGTTATATTTTTTTGAAGGTAAAGCCCAAAAAATAGACATTGTAGAGTTTGATAAAACAAAATAACTCGAATGACATTTTATTAATAGACGAATTTTACCAACATCACAGAAGTAAAAACCGGTAATAAAACTATATTTACATACCAATGTAGTAATTTGCCTGTTTGGAAAGATAGGGAAAGAAAATCAAATATTATAATAGCCTAGCTAGTTACAAGAAATGGATAAGCAAAAGCTTTTTAAGTTTTTAAAATAATGTTTTTGAAACTAAAATATAGCTAAGAATATCCTATAACCTTACTGGTGGATAGATATGAAGGGATATAAAATAATAAATAATAATAAATTCATAAGGCTACAATAAACAGTTTACTACTATGTTGTAACCACATTATTAGTTATTGCGCGTATACGTTCAGTCAGTACAATTTAGGTGGGAAGTAATAAAGGGGACAACTTAAATTAGATAAAACTAGGAACAAAATGTTGGCTCTACGCCAGACGCTTACATTTTTGTCTATTGGAGCTTTGTGTTACTTCTACCTTTTTTAGTACTTAAGTACAGTCACAATGAAAGAAAATGCAAAGTTCTATATATTACATCTATTAATCCTAACTAGTCCTAATCATAACGTCCAAACTAATATTATAACTTCGTTAGTGTCTCTCAAGAAACGTATGTAAATCCAAGAGCCAAATTCAAATTCGGTCAATCATTTCCTCTCGAGTGAAAATTCGTATACTGCTTAAGGAATATATATGATGATTACTCGTGACCGTCAGCTGCGATTCCGTGGGTGGGACGAGCAACGGCAGCCTTCTAAACATGTTGAAAAAAAATTTTTTTTAAAGTCATTTCCTCTGGTTTGAAAGTTTGTTGCATTATAGTTTACCTAGTATCTTGAAGGAAAAAAAAGTCAGCTGACCATAACGTGGTGGATTATACGTCAGCTGGCTGCTTGACCATGTAACATTTTGATTTTTTTATGGCAAAATCACAGTTACCATTTAAGTAACTTTTTACAAACAGGAGTTAATGAACGAAGTCGAACTCACGAAACTCCTGTTTGTAAAAAGCTACTATAGTACTTACGTATTGCTAGTTACAGTTTATAAATTAATATTCGTGGGTAGTCTTTTGTATTATTTCATTTATACCGACGCATAGACAATATATAACCTTTAGTGGGATAGATTAGAGTTATTTTGGTGTTTTCGCGCAGTGTACATGGAAATTAGTAGTATAGTGTCGTGGTTAAGGTCACCCTTCCTGAGGTCCACGTAAGTTTACTTTATTATTTATTGTAGTTGGCGAGGTAGTGGAGGTGAGTAATATATTAATATTATGAAAGAACTATTTAAATCTGCTACTCGGCCTCAAGCCCTAGGCACTGCTCGGCTCCATCTAAATTGGATGTGTATACGTATTACTGTGCATCAGTATTACTCCCTCATTCTATGACAGTATTCGTCTTGAAATTTAGTACTAATAAGTTCCTATGTGATTAACTTTTTATTCTTTTTTTTCAGTTATATCGAACAAAGGACATTATGAAGCTGAATAGCTCATTTGGTCGAACCCGCGCATCGTAATTGTATTGAAGAAATCGATTTCCATTTACATCAAAGATCCCGTCCACGTTTACTGACACGCAGTAACCATAAACGTTTAATTCGTAAGTCACTGTAGCTAAGCACGGATGCGACGTAGGTACGAGTAATTTTGTAATAAATTTATTTACACCCGGCAACCCCTCGGTATCACATAATATGTGATACGATTTCGTAATGTTGGCAGCGGCATATCCCACACACATAAAATATGAGTTTTAAATACTTTTTAGTTGCAAGCACTTATTTACGGTTATAATCTCATTGATATATTCATATGGTTATTTGGAAGTATTGATTTCAAAAGTTTTACAAACGTTTTTTAACATACTATGAGATGGCGCGCATTTATCACTAGTGGGGAAGCCAAGTAAAATATGACTTACTTTTCGAAATTATCAACTTAATAAATCTGAAATGGAAAAATGAGGACTTCAAGAGCATTATTTAACGTATTATAATGAAAATATAACATGTAACTATAGTAAATGCAATACTTAGGTAAGTACACAAATCCCACAATTATCTAACCATTGAGGTATACCTCCAGTCCGCGAGGTATGGTGGCAAGAATCAAATGTCTTTACATAGATATTTAAGAAAATTCAATGTGAGAGGTCTTTTAAACACCTATAATAGTTTTTGTTTCAGTCTATCTGTCGGTATGTTTGTACGTGCATAACGCAAAAATTACACTAAATTGGATACGATATACACACATTGTATTATGTAGCCGCAGATCTAACTTAAATACTAGCATTGTTTCATTTAATTTGAATGTCAGGAAAAAAGTTTTAGCCCAGCAAAGCTTTTACGGATGGTTATTTTAATTGGATTGCGCAATAGGTTAGAATTTGCTTTAACAATGTTTGAATTTTGTAACTGCCAATCTATTCTAACTTTAAACAAACATACAGATTTACAACGTTTTATTTATTTAGGTATATGTGCTCTAATGTTGCGCATATTACTTTTTATATCAAAAGTGAATAACGTATTTGTTGCCAAAAATGTGTAAATTCCGTCATTTTGTACAATTTCTGGGAAATATATAGAAGAAAACAGCTAAGAGATGTATACTTATGCTAGGAAATCAATAAAATTTTTAACCCAAACGATATTATACGAACGTCGTACATATTCTGATCCAACAGATATATATGTCGGGGATTTTAAATGATGAAAAGGAGATGAAAGGAGGCAGATGGGGAATATTGGGGAACATTAAAAGGGGGTGATGGTATTAAATGGAATATTGGGTAAACGCAACGTAGATACTTCTACTGAACCGATAAATGATCAAATATGATCTCTAACAATTACGAGAGAAACCTAAGCAGTGCCTTGGACTTGTGACCAAGGTGTAGGCTTAAGGAGCTCCTTTAAGTAATTACTACACTCGCCTCCACTGCTAGGCTCTCTATTTAAACCCAAGGCGTCACCTTGATCGGACAGCACTCCTAGCACTAACACAACACTGCACAACACTATCACTATTTTGACACTACTTCACTTCTTGAGAGACCGCGCACGACTAAGACTTCAGTCAGACTGTCGATGGCATTTAAAGGGTCGAGGGTCGAGACTGTCAAAACAACGGAAGAGACCACTACCCTACTCCAACGCCACAGATAGCGATAACGATTCGATTAATCGATAATCTTTCACTTATTCTCCGACATATATATATTAAAATCAAATTACATTCAAGTAGATAGGTACTTTTGAGAAATTCCTAGTAAATTATGAAAATTATGTGTTGTTCAGTAAAACAAAATGAAACTTGATCATATTCTCAGTTTACTTTATGTTTTATTTAGGAACAAAACTGTTGTAGTTTAAAACATAACTTGTCCTAATCCTAACTTTTATATTATAAATACGAAAGTAACTGTCTGCCTGTCCGTTTGTTTGTTACGCTTTCAAGCATAAACCATTAAGCCGATTTAGATGAAATTTGGTTCTGAGATAAACTAGAGCCTGGGAAAAGACATAGACCATTTTTATTTCAAAAAAGAGGCTCGCAATAAAGGATGATGTGCATGTCGAGCTGTTCGAATGTTGAAATAAAAATGTAAAATCTAGCGGTTTTGGATATATAGTATGTTGAAACGACAGTATTTTAAAATATTATGTGTAATAAATATAATCTGATTCAATCAATCCGACCTACGATAGTAATAATAAATATCACGACATACGACATTATGTCACCCCCGTAGATCATAGAATATAAATTATTATTGGTGTACGGATGTTATCGACGACCTTTACAAAAGATTCTATGGTCTAAATAAATAAAGTAGACTTCACCAAAACGAAATACAAAGAAAGACCTCTTTGAATATATTTGTAAGTATTTTGATAAATATTTTATATTTCTAAATATACTAAAGAAAAGTTCGAACCAAAACTTAATTATAGTTCAACTAATCATGTGTTTGGAACTGTTATGTACCTGTAATTAAAAAGAAAATCTATTGCGTTTTAGTTATGATCGTTTCACGGTTTGTGTCACATTTCACAAAAGAAGGAGGGTTTGGAGGTCAAAATAGCTATAAATAAAACATAAATATGTCGTGTAGTACCCACCGGTCATTCACAAGAGTATTACTTATGATCTAATAATAACAGAATCTGACACACGTGTGTATTTATGGGATTACACACCCCTTCTTGGGTTACAAGTTTTATTAGAAGTGATTTCGACTAAAGAGCAACGTAACAAAGTAAATCATATTAAAAATCAATGCTTTAATTTAATGTGAAGATACAACAAATAAATTACCTAACGTTTTTCAAAATAAAAGATCTAGATAAGTCTCGAATGGTGCACATTCAAACTCTCATCTCGCACTTTGCCTCATTAAACGCGTAGGAATGTAAATATAAATGGTATTACAGTTTCAGCTTTTAATTGTTATTGTAGAACTTAGGCAATCCTGCTAATAATAAGGAAACAAAGTAATACATAGCACCTAAGATTCCCAAAAATGGGTCTTAAATAATCACAAATTCATATCTATTATAAAATAAAATTTGAAACTCCAACAAATACTTTAAATAATTGGTAGTAATCTATGGTTTTTTACGGCATTGGAAAACTCAAATACTGAATATGAATACAAATACTGAATACCAAAGCATTACAAAGTGCCGGTTCTGTCATTGTTGATAATCTTTTATCTTTAATCTTTTTGTCTTTGTGGGTACTTTTTCTGACTCAAAGAAACATGATATTATTGTATTGTAAACTAGATTCATTTAATAAATTGCGTCAAAGGCAAAAAGAGACTATCAGTCTTTTATAAAACTATAAATTGATTGAGTGTTTTATATCTAGGGGATTATATTAACCTTACAATAATACCATGAAATATTAAAGGGAAATGAGTAGGCTGACCTTTTATCAAAACAAGCAATAGTAACATGATTGAAATTAATTATTCATCCTTTTTCATCAAACGTATAACGATATATTTAAAAACTTTTAAAATCAGGTTTCAGGTATTCCTTGCACTATTATTATTTATATTGCTTTTATTAGGATTCCTATAAAGGCGTTCTACTAACTTGTTACTTTTGCATTAACTTCTGACGTTCTATAAGTATTTGCAACTTAGTCCCATTTGTCGCAATAAGCGGCTTCATAAAGAAGGCCTGTGAAATGTAGTGTCGCCTCACACGACATTTGAACTAGAATTGTTTCGGGACTGGGGTGGCGGGTGCGGCAATTTCTAGTGTCTACTGTCTACGACACAACTAAGATATTATGGCCTCCTCTATGTACCATCAACGACTTTAGTTTGCGTATTTTCTTCCTAATTATTTAAAGAAATGTAGTACTAACATCTATACATTTATAGCAATATTTTAAATGCGAAGTCAACAAACGTAACTTCTCATTTCATTTCTTGGTTTCTCCTGCCTGATATTTCAACGGAGCAATTACTTGTTGCGGAAAGTACATTTTTATTATTTTACTTTCTCTAATATAATATACAAGCACATTATCCGCAGGTTCATAACCATAATGCATTCAATAATGACGACTATTTTTACAAACTTTTATTTTACTATATAGGAGTTAAATTTTCTAAAATCTTTTCCATGACTACCTACAATGTCTTACGGTCTTTTAGCTCATTTAAAGTAATGTTAGTCAGTCAATCATTGTTATATGTCGGAGAATAGTTAACTTTTAACGAGTAATCGAATGGTCATCGCTATCTATGGCATTGGAGTAGGGTAGTTAGTAGTCACGTCTTTTTGACAGTCTCGACCCTATATGCCATCGACAATCTGACTGAAGTCTTACCCAATAGTCCATTCAATATCATCATCCCTTATAGTGTTCTCCAATATTTGGATTTTAATGATGTGATGAATGAAGGAGGAGCCCCTCCCCTCATCATTAAAATCCTCGACATATATTTTTGTACATCGATTATTGTGGTAAGACGCGCTTCTTACATTCTTTAATAGTAAAATTGCACTATTGGAAGGTCATTAGTACTATATAAATGACCGTGTATTAAGAGAGTTAGTCGTTATAAATAAGAAATAAAAACAATTTAAGCCGTATATTGTCCTTGATCTGTTGCTTGTTCGACTGACAAATTACGGTTGGCGCAAATTTTTGGGGAAGAAAGTTTTGTTTTAATTTTCATTTTAAGTTTCGTTAAAATAAAAAATCTAAAAAACTGTATGGTTCCAAGTCTTTTTTAGGGTCTTTTTTTAAGGCCGTACCTTAAAAGAAAAAAAAGGAACCCTTAAAGGATCACTTCGTTGTCCATCTATCTGTCTGTCTGTCCGTCTGTCAAGGCCCTTTTTCTCAGGATCGCGTGGCATTAAGTAAAGGCTTATAGCACAAACAAAGGATAAAATTAAAAAAATGTAAAAAAAAATTCTACGTCACTAGAAAATTTAATTTTTTTTGACTGTCGCGCAAGTCCCCTTTTGCTCAGAAAATCGTAAAGCTATCAAGTTGAAATTTATACAAAGTATTTTAATCTCTAGTTCCTCAAATATGTAAAAATATCAAACTGCTAAGTCAATTTAATGAGAACCCGCAGCCGCTTTTATATCTCATGTATTGTAATTTTGATTTTCGAGACAAATCAAAATTCCCAGGCTTTGTCTTTTGACCTAGGATTTTACCGTTTTAAAGTAAGGCACTTCTACCATTTACTTAAATTTTCAAGCCGTCTAGCTTAGCGTTCATCAGGACTTAGATCTGTGCCGAAGATGTGTATATTTGTAACATATTCGCATGTTAATAAAATGGCAAACATGGACGTTTTTGTCGTAGTATTGTGTGGAACGAATCTAAAGCTTTATTTACGTGAAACTTAACAACGCATGCATTATTAAAGTCGAGAATAAATGCCTCCCAATACTATTTTTGATACTATTTTAACCCGCACACGAAAATCAAAATTTGAGTGTTTGTCCCTATATTGAAATTGTACGGAAATCTCAGAGCGCGAGTTCCACACTCGCACTTGGCCGAATTCACTTCATTCATTCATTCACTTCTTTGTTTGCCAGACGGTGTGATTTTACAAAACCAAAACCCGATAGGCCCTTAAAGTTGCTCCGAACTTTAAAGGCGTCTGTCAGAAGGTATTTGTAGTATGTGTATTTAATAAAAATATTTATTTAAAAGAAACACA
This sequence comes from Limenitis camilla, assembly GCA_905147385.1. Classification (NCBI taxonomy): domain Eukaryota; kingdom Metazoa; phylum Arthropoda; class Insecta; order Lepidoptera; family Nymphalidae; genus Limenitis; species Limenitis camilla. Next base: position 5,918,774 of record LR990234.1, on the reverse strand, counting down.
ATTGTTATTGTGTAATTTTATAGATTTATTAAGATTATTGTAGAAAACTGCATGATTGTAGGATAATTTTTTTCCATCTCTACAGCTTTATGCGAATTTATGCAAGTTTATCTTATCTGTAATAGATATTATGAGACAATATTTAGAAAGATATACCTATATAAAAATAATTTAAAACTCGACCGGCTAACACCTACTCGTAGTTCACTTTGCAAGCACGACGCCGACGCGCTTATCATAAGCCCCTTTCAACAACCTCATTCCAGAATTCTTTGCAAGAAGAGAAAATGCGCGTCGCACGTTCTCATTTAACTTTTATACCCGCTTTGAAAAAGTATTGTATTAAAGTAATTGCTAAACTACATCCCCTCTTATTAATAGTATGACCTTCCCTACAAAAGGAGGGGCTAGCATTTATTATAATTTTTGAAGTGAAACTTCTTTAGAATCGTTGTGATTTCAAACCGGATGCAACGGAAAAAACGACAGGTAAGAGACACAAATACAAAAATGTGTAGGAAAGAATGAGACAGAAATATACAAAACGACAGGTAAGAGACACAAATACAAAAATGTGTATATATTTTAATTTTCTTCATATATAATAAAAATTCGCTAAATTCGGCCAAGTGCGAGTGCGGCACTCGCGCTCTAAGGGTTCCGTACAATTTCAATTAAAAATATAATCAAAAGCAGTATTGGTGGGTGTTTACTCCCGACATTAGTAATGCGTATTTCAATTGACATATTTATAATTACTTACAAAAATAATATAAGGAAACCTAATAAGACATTTTCAACTAAAAGTTGAAATTAACCGACTTTAAATTGAAAATTGTAATAAAATGTAAAAAATAAAATTACATTAAAATATTTTTGAAGTAATTTGTCAAGTTGAAAATATATATCGTCAAATATATAATTTACATTTTTTTTTTAATTCAATTAGACTTTTGACTTGACAAAACTAGTCTGTAGGTCAGTTGGTCTGAAGATACCACCAGTTCTGAAAGCGGTTTTCTGATGAGCTGGATTCCAAGATTTGTCATCATTTAAGTAATCATTTACAGAATAGTAAGCTTTGTTTACTAAACACTTTTTAATGTGAGTTTTTAATCGCTTAAATGGCAAATCTAATATATGCTGTAGAATCTTATTATAGATGCGTACGCCAAGCCCCATGAAACAATTACTCACTTTGTGGAGACGAAAATGAGGAGTTATAGGTTTATTTTTGTTTCTAGTGTTTAAATTATGTTTATCACTGTGCTTTGAATATTGATTGATTTTCAGGCAAATATACAAAATGTTACAGTAGATGTATTGTGACGGGACAGTAAGGATATCCATCTTAATCTCATTTAATACAAGGGTAAATTGCTGTTTTCTTAACATTTGGTAAAGCAAATTCAATAAATTTTGTCTTTTTTGCATTTAGTACCAAATTATTAACCGTAAACCATTAAAGAACCTGCGATAATGCACTGTTTACACCATCCTAACTTCTCTTAACATTATCGATCCTTGTGGAACGCCCATTTTTAAGATGGATCCAGAAGATTTTACACCATTAATATCAATATTCTAGGTCCTTTTGGTAACGTAAGAAGCAAACTAATATAGTTCTATACCATTAATACCATAATAATTAAATTATTTTAATATCATTTCGTGTTTTATACAATCAAAGGCTTAGGGCAAATCACAAAATACACCAATAGCATTTTGTGATTTTTCCCACGCGTCATAAATATGCTTGAGCAGCGCAACTCCTGCGTTTGTTGTTGACCTACCTTTAGTAAAACCATATTGCTCACAATGACAAATATTATTTTTTTCAAAATGTTCCAGAAGCTGATTTAGTATTATTTTTTCAAAAATTTACTTAGTGATGGTAATATAGAGATAGGTCTATAGTTGCAGACGTTCTTTTGACCATTTCTATAACTTTCCTTTTTTTCATTTGTTTCTTTAAATTAGGGAACGGTCCTGTATCCACACACTTATTAAACACAAGAGCTAGATGTGGAGCAATATTATGTATAATTTCATTAAGTAATCTTACAGATATATCCCATAAATCACCACTTTTTTTAATTTAAGAGTCTTAAATGTTTTTCTACTAAAGTACTACTTTTTAACAATGCAATAGCAACGATGGGAGAAGATTTAAGGGTAAACGATACTTTAAACGGAATTTTGGTAAATAATTTTTAAAGGTGCTTGCCACTTTTTTCCCAGAATTTATGATTACATTATCAATCTTCAATTTAACTTGTTCATTAACTTTTACTGATCTTGCAGTACTACTAAAACGTTCCACGTAGCTCTTATTTTATCATCACTCGATACGCAATATATTTATTAAATTATTTACAACTTTAATCACCTTATGGTTAGGTATGTATTAAATGATCATTACTGAAATAACAATGACTGAATGAGGGTGTAGCTAAGATTGAAACTTAAAAAAAATGGTTAAGATATTTTAAAAACTAGTAGATTTTAGGAACTCATATTTAACTTAGGTTGTACTAGACAATCTTATACAGTTGTATATATTATGTTTAATATACATAACTCAAAAGTAAAACCTGATTAACTTGCAAAGTAATAAACTTCCATAGCAAAATCTCACTGGTAAAAAAGATGTTATTTAATAATACTTAAATACAATTCTATATGTTCTTTGAGACACTTGCCCCAAAATTTTACCAATAGAAATTTCCCTATAGATTGCAATGAGATATATATTGATGAATCTTTTGTTAGCTTTGATGAAACGTAAATTTAACAGCTCAAGAATACCGTAACCATAACCTTTACAGTATCCTAAAACTGTGTAATGTTCTCGTGTGTATCGTATAATGTAAATTCAATAACTTATAATTTTGTTGAAATATGATTATAATTATTCAAAATGTCGGCCCACAATCCCCACCAGCTCACTTTTTAAAACATAGATCCGCAGCACGTTTACGATTAGTTTCATAGATAAATAATGTCTAAGAAATATTGTTTTTCATAGTGAATTGTGAGTGTGACCCCTATTGAGGATCACGTGACTGTATGATATTGTTGAAAGCATAGTAAATGCATAGTAAAAGAGCCTTTTAAATATGTTTTTGGGTTTATAGTCCAATGCACCGTTTGGTTTTCTATCTACAACTCTTCTCAAACATTGTTTTGATATATTTAACTTTACAAAATAACATGAATAAGCTTACATTATTAGCTGCAGGCAGTAGTTAACATGGAGTACTGTTATCATGTCAAGGATTAATTGAAGAAAAATTGTAGTCTTAATATAAATATTAAATGCACAAAACTTGTTGCAACTATTCTCAATAAAGCAAAGGGATTCGATGGCTTAATGTGTCGTTATATATTCCAATAGGACTACGTGAAAATTGGCATATTATGTAGATGGAAATATACCAGATTAAGCTGGAATACAAACTACTACAAAAAGGTTATCCAATATCCACTTATGTCCTTATTATGTTAGTTTATTGTTATGTGCCTGGAGTTATTTTAATGCAAAATTGTCGATGTTACACAACACTATTAAAATTAAAAAAATAAGTATTAGCGATTACTAACACATTTTGTGTTTTATTGAGTAAACCACTAAACTCAGTTTGATATTTTTTTGGCTAAAGTTTCAATAAAGGTTCACCCATAAATCCCCAAAAGTTAGACGTGTAATGTTAGGGTTTTTACAGTCTATTGGACTGTAGAAACCCTGCTAGTAGCTACCATTTACATATAAAATACAGGTATTTTCTAAAATATAAATCGTAGCTAAATTATTAATTCATTGGAAAACGACATAGAACCACACGTGTTGTTTTGTAGTAAAACTATTATGACGTTCTAAATGTTCGTTGTCGTAATGATGTCAACAGAGTTGTTTGATTGTTGTGAGTCATTTTGTCGTGAAAAAATATGTTGGAACTTTTTTAAGCGCAACACACACTTAACTTAAGTACTATTTTTACAAGAATCTACATTTCAATTAAGCTAAATAATAAGGCATGCTTATAATTTGAGACATAACGTGTAATAACAGTTATTTAATTTTTTATTTTCTCCTATTAGTTATATACTACATGTCAAAGTCAAAGTCAAAGCCATTTGGCTAAACGATGTTTAGCTGTAGACTGACATGTATAAATAAACGATTATTTGTTTATTTCTCTTCTAAATATATTTCATACGATATAATATAATCTAACTGACACGCCGTTGCTATAAATTTTATTTAATCTCTTGGAACAGATTATAATGCTACATGCTTCATCCGGGTTAAAAACTAAGTCCATAAAGATAGGATAGATGAGGTTCCTTAACAGAAGTTAGGATGGTTTTATTTAAAGGTATAACATTTGAAGGGTTTTTTATTACGATCTTTTGGTATAAGTACATTTTTATAACGTTGACCGTCTGCTTGTTTTCATTACCTCACTCACCAATAAATCCTACTAATATTATAAAGGCCAAAGTTTGTAATGAATAATAGTTATGAATATATGTTTCGCTTTCAGGAACAAATTATTTAATTTAGATGTCACCTGAATAATATATGGTAGATGTTCTCGTTGAGGTCTTATTTATAAAAACAAATATACCAATCGAATTGAGAACCTCCCCCTTTTTGAAGTCGGTTAAAAATAGATATAGATCTGCTCATAATGACGGCACAATAGGTATATTTGATACCTATCAAATAATGATTTTTATTTTGAATTGTAAGCAATGCTGTTTATAAAGTTTTTTATTATGTCAAGTATACCGACGTGAAGACAATATATAACGTTTAATGCGATAGATTAGTCTCAGTCTCTCTGCTGTTTTCGCACAGTGTACATGGAAGTTTGTGTTATAGTGTCATGGTTAAAGTCATTCTTCTTGAGGTACACGTAAGTTTACTTTATTATCTATTGTAGTTGGCGGGGTCGAGTGGTGGAGGTGAGAGTTATTATTTTATGAAAGAGCTTTAAACCTGCTCCTGGGTCTCAAGCCCCAGGCACCGCTCGCCTCAGTCTAAATTGCATGTGTATACGTATTACTGTGCAGTAATGGGTATCATTATCTCTCCTATACTATGACACAACCCGACAATACCGATTTTTATTTTTGCGTCAACTCAATTCACAATATAACAAAGTATTTCTTTTATTGGATAAGTTAAATGTCGATATATTTCATTGATAAGAGAATGCTTTAAATTACAAAACAACAAATTAGCTACGTAAAAGTCAATACAGGTAATAAATAAATAAATATGTACCAATTTAAAAAAAAAATCTTCAAGGTACTAATGGATTGAAATAAATTGTAGTTTTAGAAATAGTGTTGATAAATTTAATATTGTTAATTATGAACATCATAATTAACATACACTAATTTGAGTAGCATCTTGTTATTTATCATGTTGGTACGATTGATTTTAGTGGTATTTTGACTTTCTATGTTGGACGAAGTGTATCTGTAGTGCCAACGTAGGGATAACAGGTAACCAAAGAAAATCGCCGCCAGAACTGAAAATATTATTATTATTATTGCATAGTGTGTAATCAAGTAGTAATGCTGTAGCTCTGTGTTTGAAGTATAAATCGCGAGAATAATTTTCTAGTCATCAAGCCGTGGTAGGTACTGTAGGTCAGCGTATAAACTATAACCCATACTTATCAGTCATAGTATGATTTCTAAAAAGATCATCTCATCTCTGTCTCTTTTGACAAAATGTACAATTTCAGAAAAATGCGGTAATTCATTATGGGTAAATCTCTTCCAGAAAGGAGTCGCTATCTTTGCAAGCTGGGAAATATTCATCAAACATTCAGAAGGTGTCAACTCGCGTTTTAATGTAGAATCAGAGAACAGACAATAATAATAATCAGTTGAACCATCTATTCAATATTATCTATTTACTTTTAACTAAACACGATCCCTATTTATAATATACGAGCGGCCTGCCCTCGCTTCGCTCCGGGTATTTAAAGCAATATTATAATTGATATTGTCACTGTAAATGTGTAGTTTTTCATCTATACTAATATTATAAAGAAGTAAGATTTGTATTTTTGTATTTTTGTATGTAACGAATAAACATAAAAACTACTGGACCGATTTCAAAAATTCTTTCACCATTAGGAAGCTACATTATCCCTGAGTAACATAGGCTATATTTATTACAAGAAAAAATTAGAGATCCTTAGGAAATCTCACGAAAACCAACCCAAGGTGCAAAAAAATTTGCCATAAAATATCTTTCATCGCATGCGCTGCAAAAAGTATTGATGATAGAACAAAAAAATGTTCTACAATATTATAGAACGTATCAATATCTACAAAAAAGTCCGCGAGACCATATGTCCAACTATTATAGTTTCGTCACTATAACTACTTTTTTACATTTTAAAAGTTAATAAAAATGCCTATCAAAATCAGACCATGTTTTCTATAACTTTGTATTAATCCTTATCCAAATAAATTATTTCGTATTCAAGACTATTTTAATACCTGTAAATTACTTCTTGAATTATTAAAATCGGACTTTCCATTCAAAAGATATTACGAAATTAAAAATATCAATACAAATAAAAAATACACGACGACGCGACGGGCCAGTATAGCGACGCAGCGCAGCGAGTAAAGCGGCAAGAGAGGGGGCACCGAAATGCGGAAGGGCCAATATATTTTTAAAAATAATATTCCACCCGCGCGAAGCCGGGATGGGCCGCTAGTTATTTGATAAAGAAAGAGAGTGAGAAAAAGTTAAAAAAAAGAAAAATGATAGAAAGAAGAAGAAAAGAAAAACGACAGATAATAAAAAAGGGTTCTCCCTCGGACAGAGCAAAAATAAAATTGAATAGATAAAGAAGAGAGAGAAAAAGAGTGAGAGATAATCGAAAGAAAGAAAGTAAAAAGAGAGAGTGATAGTATATAAGAGGAAGAGAGGCGTACTCACAAATAGTGTAGTTTTATATCAGTCAAAGAATTTTTATATCTTTTATATATTATTTTTAAATCGGATTAGTAACAACAAAATGGCCATAATCTATTAATTAAAATATGTATATGGCAGCACCCAATCACTTTTGTCACTCAAGAATTGTGTAGTTTTCTCTCAGTGAAAGAATTTTTAAAATCGGATTAGTAACAACAAAATAGCCATTATCTATTAATTAAAATATGTATATGGCAGCACTCAATCACTTTAGTCACTCAAGAATTGTGTAGTTTTCTCTCAGTGAAAGAATTTTTAAAATAGGATTAGTAACAACAAAATGGCCATTATCTATTAATTAAAATATGTATATGGCAGCACTCAATCACTTTAGTCACTCAAGAATTGTGTAGTTTTCTCTCAGTGAAAGAATTTTTAAAATAGGATTAGTAACAACAAAATGGCCATTATCTATTAATTAAAATATGTATATGGCAACAATAAATCACTTGTCACTCAAGAATTGTGTAGATTTCTCTCAGCGAAAAAATTTAAAAATCAGATTAGTAGTTCCTGAGAAACTCTTCAATTTACAAAATGGCTACCTCATGGCACTTAAACGGCCATATCTTTTTAATTGGAATATTTATGGCAACACTACATAGCCTATGTTACCCGGAAAGGATGTAACTTTCTATCAGTGTAAGAATTTTCTAAATCGGTTCAGTAGTTTTCGCGCCTATTTGCAACAAACAAACATATCTTTCCTCTTCATATAATAGTGTGGATATAGATGTGAATTTGAATATTTAAGCTGGATGTTAAAATAAAACTTCGTTGCTTCTTGTAAGAAAGATATTTCCTTTTTAATCAATGAAGTGAAAGAACTTCGAACTACCTTTAATATTGTACAGGAACAATTGTTTCATTTTGTTTCTTAAGTATTTTCCATCTTCTCCGCCTGAGTAACTTGCAATCAAAACTTTCACGTCCCTACAGAAGAATGTTTAATGTTGCGAGAGGAACATACTCGTACAAGTAATTCTACCTCGCATCACTTCAGCCCTAATGAAATTACCTTCGACTATTGAAAAATTGTCATATTTCCCTACTCTATTACTGAATTTTTATAATCGAACGCTAGTCTGGCGACTTACTTAATGTTTAAATGTTTTTAAGATTTGAAACTGGCTGCTGGAGAAATATTTTATAAAATCCTTTTAATAACATTACGTAAAACGAAATATTTTTGCACGACGTTGCATTCCTTTGAGTTACTATTTTTATTTATCTGAACATACATTTTACATCAATTTTTTAAATCATATTACAACGATTAGCTACAAATCTTTTTGATGTAAAATGAGTTTAAGTCTAATTTAAATAACTCGAAAAATCACGTTTGTAATGTGGTGGATGCCTTTTAGACCTCACCAGATTTTATTTAACTTATACGAATGAATTTTAAACTAATTATCCCTAACTAAATAGACAGCAATTTTACATACACCTTGGTTTTCGGTGGCAATACTCTAAGTAGTTAATTAATAAAAAGAGAAGTTGTTGTCTATACGCAGACTAACAGTATGACGACTTGACTAGAATATCCTCCTGGAGTTATACTTTAGACTCAGACCTTCAGCGTTTGATTTGAGTTGACCAATATTCAAGAAAGTAAAAATGCTACTCATATCAATCCTATCAACTCAAATAATAGGATTCTACTCATATCATAAGAGTTGCCAACATCATAATTAGGTTTAAAGAATTTATTTTCTCAAAAGAATTCGCTTAAAGAGAAATTACATAAAAAAAAGATTTAGTTATAAAATAAGTCGATACAAGAATACGTACACTGAAAATTAATATTTGAGTAACTATGCTAACAATTTTACAATTCTTCTTAGTCATTACATTTACTAAAATCATACATCAATCTTCACATGTTATCTGTCCTACACAGAATCCTATATGATCCTCGCACACCATCATATTTAAAGGAACGATTTTCTTTCCTTAGCTCGGATAACATGACATGCCAACAGAAGCTTCGATCGAGAAATGACAACCGCTTGACTGTACCAATATCAAATACCAGTTTTTACCTTAAGTCTTTCACTGTGAAAGCTGCGAACTTATGGAATATGCTTCCCCGCGACATTCGTCATTCCGAATCTATTAATATATTCAAAAGTCGTCTTAAAGTATACTATTTATCTTGTCAACAATAATGCAATATTCATCCATTTTATTCATGTAATATATGTATTTTACATATATTTGTGTGACTATATTTGTGTAACATATATTATGTATTAGTATAAGTATGTAAGTACACACATATGTATGTACAGTTTTTCTATACATGTTATTTTATATGTTAATTATTTTTATATATGTCTTATATATATATATATATATATATATATATATATTTTCTTTTGGTTGCACTATCAAATATTTACTTGACAGCTTCTTTCATCGAAGGTTGTCTGTTTAGAGATTGCTATTATAGCAATAAGACCGCCTTTGCATGCTCTTTGTATATTTTATTGTATTATTGTTTTGTATTTTCTTTTTTCGTTTTTTGTGTGCAATAAAGTGCTTATCTATCTATCTATCTATCTATCTATCAATTTTGTCAGTCAACTTTTTAACTAGAGGGTATTTTACAAATGCTTCTATGAAGTAATAATAGTTGTTTACTAAAGCCCCGAGCACGTTAACAAAGCGTTAGCGTCTTAAAAAACTTACTATATAATTTTAATTAAAGTTTATACAACATTTGTTTTTTTTTTTATTTATTATTATTGTTATTATTTATTTATTTATACTTTTTAGTTATTAATTTGTTTCTAATAAAACTATTTGCAGATATAAGTGTTTAATAGATTTTTGAAAATATTTATCTTTTTTTCTTCCTTAATATAATTAAAAATAATTAACTATAGTAAATTCTAATTCCAATATGGCGGACTCCCAAAGATAACGAATCAATTTCACTCATCAATTTACATAATTTTTATAATTGATTAATTTATTTTTAATACGTATTTCTGTGATTGTAGTATTGAAACATAAAGATTACAAATTAAGATTGAATATATTGACATATTATGATAATGAATTAGAACACAAACACTAATGGTTTTTTTTAGAAGAGAAACTGTTATAGTGGCTCTTATAAATTGTTTCCAAGGTGGTGGTAGCTTCATATATAGGTATAAAAAAAATAAAATAAATTTATCTCGTATTATTTTTTTTTGATATAGTAAACTTGTTTATTAGTTTAGGAATTATATAGCTATAAATCATATTATTTAAATTAGTAAAATTTATGCCACACTTTAACTTCTAAGGACTCAAATCTTAACGAAGTTTTAAAGTCTATTGAGGCTTTGATCTTCCGGACTTTTGTTTTACTTAAAATTCCATCAATTTGCTTTTATTTAAGAAACACCTAAAAATCCGCAAACAATAACTACAACGCTGTTTTTTATGTACTTAATAATATAAACTTTAATCTAATATTATCTATACTTTTATTGGTACAGAGTAGATGAAATTATTAAAGTACGTTATTGTATACGCTTATCTCGGTCAATCAGTTTTATACTAAGATCTCACAGACAAGAAAATTTGTCGAAGAATAGAATTGAAAAATTTTTACAGCTTTAAAGAAGTATTAGAACTTTAAGTCTTAAAGTTAATTAAATAAAATTCTACAAGGTGGCAATCCTTCCATACTTATCGCCTAACATATCAGTGACAAATAAGGGCACTAAGAAAGAAAGATGAGAACAAACTATGCATACAACAAAGGGTAATGGAAAGTTTCGATATCTTAATGCATAACATGCTTCCTTAATTATACAACTTTGGAATTAATAAAGAATAAAAGAAATAAATAAGAATTTAAATAAAGAAATAAGAGAAAAAACGTATAGTATTACCATTTTGAAGCGATAGCAAGGCTATATGCAGAATTTAGAAACGTCAGCGGTTTAGGCGTAGGATTTATGATCTGTAAGTGGAGGTTTCAACTCCCAGTCAGTGTACTACTGACATGGCCCCCTCGTAACACGAGCATCTAGCTTAGTTGGTGGGGTTAAGGAGTACTAGTATTAAAAAAATAATGTATAAAAATAGGCGGTGCAGCACAGCAACCCTACCCCCTGTCCATACGTATGGGGAACGTATGGTCGTAAGGTGGGCAACACTGTGAGAACGTTGAAGGGCTTTGCGTGGTTACGTGACTTTTCGCGATCGCTAATGTTAGCCGCTAAGTTTCTTTTTTTACATTTTTTTTTTTTTTAAAGAATACTAGCAGTATGGATTGGTATATTTTTTTATGTATGGATACTGATTACGCTGAGATATATGATCCGATTTACGTGATTCTTAACGTAGTTTGGCCCAGTAGTTTTCATTTTATGAACATTCTTTCCGTTTCTGTTTCTTGGGGTCTATAATAGAACAAAAAAATGTTCTACAATATTATAGAACGTATCAATATCTACAAAAAACTTCGCGAGACCATATGTCCAACTATTATATAAACAAAAAAAACCTACGTTTAAAAAAACCGACTTCAAACTAAAAATTCACTAAAAAGTAAGAAATAATTCCGTTATTTATTAATATTATTACAATTATATTTTATTGTCTTAATAAAGAGAGATTAAATTAGATATTGATACGTTGTATAATATTGTAGAACATTTTTTTTTCTATCTTCAATAAATAAATATTTTACACCTTGGCTTTGTTTTAGTAAGAATTTCTGAGGATCTCTAATTTTTTCTAGCAATAAATATAACTTATGTTACTCAAGGATAATGTAGCTTTCTAATAGTGAAAGAATTTTTGAAATCGGTCTAGTAGTTTTTAAATTTATTCGTTACAAATCATTTTTCTTTTTATTAGTAGTATAGATATCTAAAATTATTCCAATTCCCGCAGATAATAAGTGTGCGTTAGTGATTAGGTATAATAATTTTTTCTAAGTACCGCTGGCTATGCCTCGATAAGTGGATTTGTCAATGTCGACAACTCATTGTGGTGCTGTTTCTAGAGATTACTAAGGGCTTTATAATATTATTTTTATAGTCCTTTCGATTCTAAAATTAACCAAGAACGTTTGGGATCCCTCGTCATACAACGAAGTAAGTGTTGTTAGCTGTTAATAGTAGTATTGTAATATCATAATATCACTAGCTGTCAGTAGTGTCATGGTAGTTACCCTCATTTACATATAATGTAAGTTCTTCCGCGTAAGGTTCATTTATACCGTGACTGAATTATCTTAGATTGCTAGACAAAATCGTATTATCTTAAGTAGTGTTTTGTGTGATGCTGCAGTCATGGTGCGAACACAGAATGTTTGCTGATTGTCCACTCTTGTGGTTTCCAGCATCTTATGTTATCTGCTTAACTACCTACTAATGTAGTTTGATGAAATCCTCCGCTGCTTTGCAACCTGGTGACTGCTACTGCACTTCTGGACACCATAGACAGAATAGTGGCGATTCTGTGTTATATCCTAAAAAATCGAAAGATCCTGAGGATCGGATAACGGAGCAAACAGGTCTACGGATTTCAAAGTTTTGTAAAGTTGTAAACTCACGTATTGTTATGATAACTTGGTACTATAATTAAAATAAACGAACGCTATGCTGAGTGTACTAAACAACATGTCTCGCTAATTTTAAGAAAAGGGGAATTGCCGAAGTCAAATATACCTAGATCAGAGGTGGAAGCATTGGAGAATCTACGCAATAATTCTGAGTTGTTGGTCTTGCCAGCAAATAAAGGAAACGCCACTTTTATTGTTAATACGAGTGATTATGAACAAAAAAATTGCGAAACGATACTAACACATACAAAAAAGTCACCTATAATCCTACGAACCAACCAAAAGTAACCAACATCTTAAATAAGATATTAAAGACCTTGCCGAATTACCTATACAGTAGTTTTCGCCAATTAAATCCCACGCCTTCAAAAATATACGGTTTACCAAAATTCCACAAACCAGAATGGCCTCTCCGCCCTTTAGTCAACCAAATAGACTTACCGATATATAAGACCGCTTTTTTCCTGTCAGACATGCTTCTCCCGTTCACTGGTAAAACAAACAGTTTTGTTAGACTCTCCACATTTTACTCAGATGATAGAGGAGGTAAAGCTGAGTAAGGACGAGGAGATGGTGAGTTTTGATGTTGTATCGTTATTTACAAATGTACTGATAGAGGACACCATCAACATAATATCTGATTTATTCCAACAGATACACAGATATCTGCCGAGTACATAAATTTAATACGATACGATACACATTATCAAATGATTACGGTTGAAACTTTACAAAACGTGAATGTTACCGCTTTACAAAACTTTAAAGTTACTAATAACCACGTAAGTTTCTATAATAGGTCTACGGATTTTAGTGACAGATCCTTTATAAGCTGTAATAACATAAAGAATAATTTTTATACTGTTAAAAAGTATATTATAGCTGCCGTCACGCAAGTATTGGCTTGACCTTGAATGCGCAAGTCACTTATAACACAAGCAAGTATAAGAACCAATCGCGTGTGATGTGCAGCACTCGCCCCCCGCTCTCCGCTAAAAAGGCCTTAACAGTGACTTCTGCGCATTGAAGGTCAAATGTATACTTACGTGCATCGGCACGTCATTATACATTTATTATATATTTGAACCAATAGCTATATTAAATAAATTAACCGTACTTAAGTGTCAATTAAACAGGTAAGCAATAATTACCACAGATTCAAACAATCCGTACAATGAGTGCTAAATTACTATTTTCGACCATCCTAGGAAGCCACTGTGTCGATGATGTTCGATGGATCTCATATGTATAGATGAACCCCACAACAACACTATGTTCCATTTTGCAATATTTTAAATGTCTGTTTCAGTTGTCATTTTAGTCAAGCTAGTTGAAAATCACGATACTGTATTATTTTTCATATATTTGTAGGTACTTGGAACACAATTAGAAAATCCTACTAATATTATACATGCGAAAGTTTGTAAGAATGTACGGATGTATGGATATATGTTTGTTACTCTTTCACGCAAAAACTACAGAATGGATTTTGATGAAATTTTACAATAGTATAGCTTACACATCAGAATAACACATAGGCTACAATTTATTATGATATAGTGTGAATTGTCCAAAATATAGCAGGTGAAACCGCGGATCGCAGCTAGTATTAAATAAAACTATAGAAGACACATGTCGTGATCAAACATTTAATAAATTTTATAATTTTCTTTATATTTTACATTAATAATTTATTTACAGTATTTATTGGTATCTAGCTCTATATACAGTTGAATTAATATATTTTTTTATTAATCTCGTTAAGAATAACGATCAACTGATAAAATATGCCTCAACAATGCAACAACAAATTGTCTACCTATTATTATCAACAGTCACCACTTTTAAATTCCTTCACATTTAATGACATCGATTTCTTCTTTTTCAACTAGAAAATAGTCATATTAGAAGCAACATAGCCATTTTTTTATTCAGTTTAGAGCTATTCAAAGAATGCTCTAAACTAATGTATCTCAAGTAAAACCTCCTATCTTGCAATTGATCTGATACAAAAAAGTGGCAAGTTCTTCTCCACTAAGCTCCTGGTCTAGTTCGTGTAGGCTGGAATTAGAGATGCTCCTTGGTGGAGAAGTGAAGGAATCGGACCCTTCGGTGACGCGTTGCTTCCATAGCCATCTCGAATCTGGGACCTCATTCACGATCGAGAGGTTGTGTCGGTGGTACGACTGTAAAAAAAAGAAAAATGTTAACAATGGTTTACACATATTATTGTTTTTAATAGTAAGAGGTAGTGTTGTAAAAGACTCAAGGTTTATAAAGAAGGACTCGCACGAATTACACGATGAATCGCAATTATTACGACTCCAAGACTAAACGTAAAAAAATCCTAGAAGCTCTCGAGCACCATTAGAACTCGCGTCGCAATAAAGACTCGAGGTCCTTTTTATGCGACGAACAGCGTTCGTGTCATCTTCCTCTACTAGTCTCTCTCTCTACTAAAGTATTGTTTAAACTTGGTATTAGGTTTTTATCACAATATAAGTGCTGATTAGTTATATAATAAAAACATTAAAAATATAATTTTAAGTAAGAAAATATACTTTTAAAATTAATATTTACACAATTTCGGGGTCATTTGGAGAGCAAAGCCAAACTGGCTTCTAAGAAACTGGGCGTTCTTAACAGGGCGAGACAGTACCGCATATGGAGTACTGTTCTCATCTTTGGGCTGGCGCCCCTAAGTACCAGTTGCTCCCTCTAGACTCTATTCAACGACAAGCTGTTCGTATTGTCGATGATCCCATACTCACAGACGGTTTAGATGAACTAAGTCTCCGGAGAGACGTTGGATCTCTGTGTGTTCTCTACCGTCTCTACAACCGTTTATTATTATTGAGAAAAATGAACATCGTCGCTCCGCTTCGATTATTGACCTACAATGCCTACATACAAATATTACAAAAAAGAAGCTGAGCGAAAAAGTTCTCTAAATGTTTTTTTTTTTGATATTCGAAAATTATATACAAAAGTGAGTGTATACAATTTACTTAATTTTTAATCTCGTGTCAAAGTTTTATGAAATTGATATTTATATGCTATAGGTTTTTTTTTAAAGCAGATAAGGTGCAAACGAGCAGATGGTCCACCTGATGGTAAGTGGCCATCACCGCCCATGGACATCTGCAAAACAAGAGATACTCTCTTCTTTTGCCGATATGTTGCATCCTCGAAGAGAGAATGGGGAGGGGGAGTGAAGAAAAATATACTGCGGTTTCAGTGGACCCTGAACAAGAGCCCAAAGTCCACTAGATCCGCAGTATTAATGGTATGGGAGAGGGAGGGGGTAAGTCTGGCCCACATGCAGCTCGACCGGAACGCGTCTATGACACTTGGCGGTCGGACCACCAACGGGGTGCTGGGTTACTCGGCTCTTACGAGATGCTCTCCCAGCGGCAGAGGAGAATAGTATTCTAACCCGTCCCCTCACGTTTTGTTAAATTTGTTAAATTTATATGGCAAAACAACATTTGCCGGGTCAGCTAGATTATCACCAGGTACCAGGATAACATAATATTATAAGAGGTATTATTAGTAGAGACAAGTTTTGATCTATCTCTTTTATTAATGTGATATCCTGGTACCTGAATTTTAATTTATACAATAGTATAGTTTATACAATAGAACGCTTTTTCGTTAAATAACAATTAATAGCAAAACCCGAAACTGTTACTGAAAGCTGCGTTAAGTAACTTGGTTATACTGGTCATAAATTAATTACTTGGTTATACTGGAATTATTTCTTAATAAGGTATTAAATTAAAGTGCAACTGCAGAATAATGTTTATATGACTCTTTTGTTGTATTTGAGTTGTCAAAATCAAAGTAACTGACAATAAATTATGTAGAAAAAAGGAAGAGCCGTGAAATTATTATTTAATTTGCTTATCAATTTATATTTTCGATTCATAGTTAAATACGAAATATGTTATTCTTTTTTTACTCGAGCGTTAAAACTCATCGTATTAAACGCGTGATTTTTCATCGTAAATAATGTTTTACATTTATTTTCCAGAAAATAAACGTTCTAAGCAGATATCAAAATGGATCGGAAAACCTCCCTAAATTCATGTTGAGAAGATCCGAATCTAGTCCAGAGCAATTTAGGTCGAATAAAAGATAACGTTCCTTTTTTATTGGTATCCTGTATCCACGTTTTTGTTATCATGAAATTCTTAAATGAAATGCCCAAGTAGCAAAATAGTGTCCTATAAATGGCTCAAAAACGTTTTTTATTTACCATTTCGTCTTATGATTTCGTTTTATAATGGTTGTTTTAACCTTTATAAAACGGGGGTTTGGGCGCAGGTAATATGACATTTAAATTGTGTAAGGGTTGGATTATGGTCGTAATCGCAAACAATTGCGTCGCGTAAAAGTCATATACACGTTGTGAGAACAATAAATTAGTTGTATAACCGTCTTCTTAAACACTCTTACATTACGATAAACTCATATTATAGACGTTAATAATAAATTAAAATATAGTCAGCGGTGCAACCATAATAAAATTTTGTGTTTTGAATAATTTATTACGAGGTAAGTCAACTTTTATATTAATTATCGTTTATTAACTGTAAAAGATAGATTTCTATGTAATTGATAGAGGGCGCCTAGCAAACCTTGGGAATTTAAAAATTTCGATGATATATATGGTTATCTTCGGTAAAATTTTGACGGGCCTTCTGAATATAGTAGTTTTATTATTTTTTAATAAATTAATTAGCATTTAATTTTGTCAATCGGCCGCCATTTTTCAAATAGGCCTACGCCGATCGTATTATGACCTTTATATAACTATTGGTTATATACATGTAATAAATCGCATCCACCATGATGGTTTTATAAATAGTTTAATTAGAGTTCCGTTGAAAAATGAAAAAAAAACCTTGTTTCTTTACAGGGGCAACATGCCGATGTTTCTAGATGTTGATAAGTTTTTAACAAGGAAAGATTTAAAGAAGTTAAAACATTTAAAATGGCCATGGGATATCACACATTTTCAATTATCTCAGAAATGCTATGGATGTAATTTTGCTATCAATAACGTACTTTCGCTATCTAATTTGCCTTCCGGTAAAAGATGAGAGGAACAGCTTTGATTAATGTAACAGTTGTCTTGACTAGTTCCAGCCGTTGCTACATCGAACTTTGAAATATGTACGGAACCAGATGCCTTTTTTTCGTTTTCTTCTTGGCCGATCTTGGATAACTCAAAATTGAAAGTAGGTGTTGTTGATGTCTTTAACAATTCATATTTTTTTTTACTTTACGCCTAAAGCCACCACTTCTTCTTATTCTTTTCCACTTAATAGAATTCAACATAATTATATTTTTCGATAAACGTTTATTTTGTTTTATATTAGTCATTAATTTTCGTTTAAATAATCAATTGACATATATCAGTTGTAAAAGGATAACGATTTAAACTAAAAGTTACATATAAGTTATAATACTGAAAGCTATACAATAATTTTATAAAGGTTAATTACACAATCACTATACTACATTTAGTTATTAAAAAGTTGAATATAAGGTATTAAATTGATTAAAAAATCAGCTCACAACTTTTATCTGACTGAAACGTTAACTCGACTTAAAGCATTGTCCTGTAAACGTTACTAAGATAATCGTTATTTTTACGTCATATAACATTGTTGAGATGACGTTTACTGTATATATTAACATGACTTAAAAGTTTATATAACTAATGGGTCGAATAGAATACTATTTTTTAGCTGTTTAGTAGACGCGAAACTATTATAAAGCCTATACACGTCCTTTAGTTGTATAATTTTTATTTAATAAGACTATTTTGCTACTTGGGTGGTTAGTATATCAGAGTATTATAATTTATAACTATTAAATTGAAAAATTAAATTACCCCCGACAGAAACTAATTTAATGCAGTCACTGAGCATAGACATCCACACAACATCGATTTAAAAGAATCGATAATAAATTGTGTAAGAATCGATAATCAATGAAAACAACAGTAAATACAAACTTAACAAATATATAGTGATTAAAAGATTCTTTTAGGAAAACTGAAATTTAAATACAAAAACTACGGCACGGCACAACATGTCACACTAACTTCAAAATAGGTTATCTCCGAAATAAATTGCTCAAAATGACCGCCGTTTTCTACGTAATTTCATTCGTTTTTGTACTGAACAAGTAGCAGCGGATAATTGTCTTTGATGGATATTATTTAAAATCCTCGTGAATGCCTCTTTTAGCTCCTGGAAACTGTCGTAATTCCTTTTATTGACTTCGGTGGCCCCACAAAAAAAAACGAAAGTCATTAGATCGGGGCTGCAAGTTGGCCACTCAATTGGGCTATGTGTTCCTATCTACTGTGTCCCGAATTGTCTATTCAAATTTTGTAGATCAATTTAATTTCGTAGATCACCTATTTTGAAGTTGGTATGACATGTTGTGTCGTGCCGTAGTTTTTGTATTTAAATTTCAGTTGGCCTAAAAGAATCTTTTAATCACAGTAAGAAATAGGATTGTTTGGCAATAAAATTATGACGAGTTGATTTATCGTTTTTCAGTACAAAATGTATGGAAAATGTTTTTGGCGATTTCTGACGTTTCTAGTACTCAAACCTTAAGTGGTCCCTTAGAGTCTTTTGATCCCCATACGGAGTAGGACCGAAAGACATAAAAAATTTTTTTTTGGATTTTAGCAGTTTTTTCGCTGACCGTACATTTTCTCAAAAATCTGTGAATGCAGTTCAGAATATCTTAAAAAGTTATGGATGGTCTCCTAGGAACGTTTTCCTGTAACTATAAAGGTTAAGGTACCTGCCCTTACTGACCCGTCTCAAAATCCACCTGTATATTTTTATTTTCAGACAAATGAAACTGCGATACAAAATTCTTTAGACTAGTGTTTTTTTCTTTTCTTAATTTAACTTCAACATGTTTTTTATCTTATTTGTCCTGATTTACCTACATTTTCATGTAGCATTATTTATATTTACAACTTTTCCATCGAACTATTAAATACAATTACTAACTAAGTATAACAATTTTGTAATTTCTTAACAAAAACGACATCTGTGACATCCTAGCACTCAAAATATTAGACGGATGTTAATGCGTTTTTTGGTTGAAAACTAATTTAGTCCATATAATTTTAACTATAATTTGTGTCGTTTGAAGATTAACAGCTCATTTCTAATTTGAGATGAGAATTTGTCAACTTTCACAAGTTTGTTTGATCATAATATAATATATTCGCTGCATTTTAAAAAATGTAATGCTGCTTGACCAGGTCATGAGTCAACGACTGTCTCAGTTGTGAATGTCTCAGTTAGTGTAATATGTATAACA
Organism: Limenitis camilla; assembly: GCA_905147385.1. Classification (NCBI taxonomy): domain Eukaryota; kingdom Metazoa; phylum Arthropoda; class Insecta; order Lepidoptera; family Nymphalidae; genus Limenitis; species Limenitis camilla. The sequence continues at coordinate 5,898,822 of LR990234.1, read as the reverse complement.
ACTCATAGTAGATCAGTCCTAGTTTATATACCAGATTACTCAACATTTGCAATCTGACGATGAATATTAGGTGTTTATATGTACATAATACTTTGATGCACTGCCTGGCATTTTCTACGATATTATACTGTACATTCAGCTATCGTAGAAAATGTACTTTTCGTCCTCAGTCGTAGTAATACATTTGATAATGCTTTTGCAAAAGTTATCAGCCGCCAATGTCAAGACGCCCATAGCTTGAGTTCATACTAAATCTAGCTTTTTAAGTCGAACGCCTACCTTGATGCTTGGGACGCATTGATATCCTAGTATGACTTTTTTTGGTTATCAGTATTTTCTGAAAGGTAAGTATTTCCGCTATATATTCATAATCTCCAATTGTTACTACTTATAGTAATATCGACGTAGGTCGAGCTTACCAGGATTCTCGTACTATGAACCTTCTTATGAAACTATGCATTTTGCATTCTGCATTTATAGTATTTCTCTTTACAAACGGAAATACATTATAAAGACAAATTTGTGGCAAGTCGTTCTTATTTATTTGTATATTAATAGTCGTTATACAGGTTTTTGTTTCATTTTAGACTACGTAAAATCCAAATTAGTGTCTGGGTTTTTACTACAACTGATGATGTTAAATAAAATCATTTAACTTAATAAAAAGGGAATTCTACGATAAATCTTCTTTATACATATTATAAAAAGGTAATTTAAAGAATGTATGGACATAAAATATCCTTGTAAGTAAACTGTATGGTATATTCAGAGAAAACACTCAAACTAACATCATAACGAAAAACTGTGAGTAAATAAACATTCTATTAGACTGTCAGCTTATCTTTTAAAATTACTAGCCAGCTACATACATTACAGTAAGTACCTAATAAATATTTAAAATAAACTTTGAAACGTTTTAATTGCAACCACAGGTAAGTAATTCATTTGCTTAACTATATAATTTTAATTTTGTATGCAAAATAAAACTGCACAACCTTGGTAAGGTACCCTTGTAACCGTGATAAGGTAACCTTGGTAAGATTTTTACCCTCAGTTAGTATGCGCGACGTCTAAATTTTATTTCATTTTTACTAAATAAAAAAGATGCATTTATTAACCTTAATCTTAGATGTGATGAAAAACTAGTTCATGCATTTTGCAATAAAAAGTACTTACTACATCTTAAGGACAGCTCACTAAACCGTGTCGACCGTGCTATAAACGTATCAACATCGGAAAACAGCACGATACTGTCTACTATGCCTGCTACTAGACTGTATCAATTAGGTATCATACCCGTGCGTTACTTGCTCTGTATCATCCGCGTGTATTCGGCCCATTTCCCTTGTCGCCTTTGTAACAAGTAGCAAGAGAAGAATGGCAACGCGTTTATAACGATCATCATACGCGGTTATAACCCGTTGCGTACCATACGAGGAGCGTATACGCACCAGTGAAATATTTTCACCGACAACTATAGAAATATAGACTATATCCATACACAAATAAATAAAATTGGAGTGTCTGTTTGTAATATTAAAATAAACGCTTTATACTAAGTGCACATGGATGTATACACGGTACATATACCAGAACAACATTTTTTACAATTTTTGTCTGTCTGTCGGTCTGTCTGTCTGTCTGTTTATTTGTTCCGGCTAATCCCTGAAATGGCTGGACTGATTTAGACGGGACTTTCATTGGCAGATAGCTGATGTAACAAGGAGTAACTTAGGCTATTTAACATCTCGTTACGACATAGGAGCGGAGCAACACGTGAACAAAGTCGCGCAGCTCCGCTATAACTAATAAACGGTGCTGGTCGGTGAAGGAACGGTCTAGTGGGCATCTTATATTTTTTGTCTCATACGTTCCTATTACGGTCATAGTATAATACGGCATAGGTGGCAGGGCATTATAATTTATATTTCACTTACATTAAAAATAATTATAGAAATAGAACTGAAAATATTCTACCTTTGTACATGCTAAAAATATTTTCATTACCACTTTAAAAGCAAATATAGCGAAAAGGATTTACGTCATTATTTTTAAATTTTTTTTTGTGTTAAGTATTCATTGTTACCATTTACCAACAGGTTATAGGTACATAATACAACTGTCAGGGGAATACCAATTGGCTTGTTTATATAATATGTTTTATTTTATATAAAGTAGCTGTAATGTGATTTGTTAATGAGTTATTTTTTGTCGGTCAAGTTGTTTTTATCATTCTCCAAAGCTATTGAGATAATATATTTCTGAAAACATACCAAACAATGATTACTATCAAAATAAAGAAGGAATGTTATCAAACATTATTAAAGGAATATCTAATTATTGTAATTAAATACTTGTATATATTATTTTTGTAATTAAGTTCCAATTTTTTTGTTGTTTGTAAGAACAGACATAAATTAGACGTTTATGTCTGTGAGACTGACGTTTTTGGTCAAAATTACAGTGTAAATTTTAGCAATAAGTACTTGATTACCTACCCTACTGGTAATCTCTATCAGTGGCAGACTATCTATAAAGTAAATGTAGCAATTGTACGGACCTCGCGCATAATGAGGCCCCATTCTTAGGCATACTCCAAAGCCGAAACAAAATAAAATACAGAATATTATGTCATCATTCATAAATAAACCTGGTTACAATGTAAGGCTGGGTGATACCTTTTTTTACTTTACCAAATAAATTAATTTCAACCTATGGCAAATCAAAGGCGCTTGTTTATTCTGTCAGTTGTTCCATATTTCACAGCCAATGTGATAAATCGAGATATTATACATACTATCTAGCTATTATGTATAGAATGTATAGGTATAACACATTCGTACTATGTAAGTCACTTCATTAAAGATTAGTGTAAGTATTTATGCCAACAGTAGGTATAAGTAATATGTAATATTTGTACAACTTGTTTCTCTCTTATATAGCCGACTTTGAGATCAACTTAAACTTCAGTACCGACGTGCCTTGTCTGTCATACCTACAGGTTTATAAAAAGCGGAGGCACAGAGGGTCCTGCCCCGCCCGCTGTTGCAAAGTACGTGCGAGCTGTAGCGGCTGAGGAGGCTGGTCGCCAAAGATTGATTGGATGAAGATTCGGCCAGAAAGCCGAAGTCATAATGGCGTGCCAAAGGTGAACAGGAGGAAGAGCAGAAAGAAAATTAGGTTTTTTCTCGTTCTTCATATAATGGTATATATTTATATAACAGAAAATAATTTATAATTTTTAGATATTTACAGTAATTTTTGGCTAATATTAGTAATATTATGAATCATATACTACTAGTATTCCTCAACCCCTCCATATAGGCAGAAATGCTTGCGTTAGGAGTCGGCCACGCCACGCCGACGTAAACTTAATTTAATATTAAAACAAGGATTAAAAAGTAAATCTGAAATCAGTGAACACACAATTAACAATGTATATTTGTGTGTATTTCCTTACGTGCGTGTTACGTAACCTGGCGAAGCGGCAACCCAAAAAAATATCCACTTGTATGCTGACTCAAATTAATGACTTTGCATTTTTATCCACAGCTTTTTCAAAAACATCTCTACCCTACTGTGTCCGTCTGTAGTTTATCCCTACATGTACGATGAAGATTGATTGAAAGTTGAAGATCTTATGCAGAATATGGTGGCTAATATGATTGATCTGCGTACATTATCAAAGTATGTAGTGTTTGCAATAATTCTTTCTTTAATAATCGATATATCCAATAATCCATTGATATGTGGACCACTATGCCTTATAAATAATCTTTTATTACACAGAGATTTACAACTTTATATTTGATAGCAGTGGTTGAGACTTCAAGTCTTACTCGGGAGGTCCGAGGTTCGATCCTGGGCACACACCTCTGACTCTGAGTTATGTGTGTTTTAAGCAATTAAATATCACTTGCTTTAACGGTGAAGGAAAACATCGTGAGGAAACCTGCACTCCTGAGAGTTCCCTAAAAAAGTTCTCAAAGGTGTGTGAAGTCTGCCAACCCGCACTGGGCCAGCGTGGTGGACTATGGCCTAATACCCTCCTCATTCTGAGGAGGAGACCCGGCTCAGCAGTGGGCCATTGAAAGGTCGTGACGATGTAATGTCTGTGAGACAGGGGTCACATTACTACGTTCTAAATATAATGGTTTTAAGGTGTACAGGTTCCAGCACTTATTAAGTGGATTTTGTTTCGTCTTCTAAGTTATACAAATGTTTTTTTTTTCAAATTTAACGGTCGAGGAGCGAAAAAATTGAACTTCCACTAACCTGAAGTTTAGCAAATAAAAAAATAAAGTTTAAAAACTATAACCCGACTACGTAAAAAAGTGGTCTAAAACGGACGAAACAAGAAAATAATTCATATAGAAACACAAAAATGCATCGGTATAAAAATGGTCAAGGTTGAACCGTGGTCGCACCCACATATACCGTCCTTTTTAGACCACTTTTTTACGTGGTCGGGTTATACTTTTTAAACTTTATTTTTTTATTTAATAGTTTTCCGTTTCCTGATCGATCGATAATCTTTAAAATCTCATATTGAACCGTAATGTTGGTTTTTATTTGCTTAAACGAGTGAATAACTGTAACGACAGGACCGCGCGGACTATACGACCGCATTTTAAACATATACGTTGCCTTAAACAATAAGATATATATACATATTTGTAATGTACTCGCCAAGACCTTTTCTACCAAACACGTGATAATTATCTCAATTTAATTTTTTTCAAGGTTAGAGTCTGAGGTTTAAATTCCGTCATAAAGCGCTAAGGTGGAACATACATACATAGACTGCCAAAATCATAACCCTTCTTTTTGGTTTCGCCGTAGTCGGGTAAAAAATAAATACAGAATCGCAGCCAGGCCTTTCAATAAGTTGAGGCAGATCATATTATATTTTAAATTCTAGCTAATACCCTGAATCCATATCCTGTGCAGCTGTAAAGTGTAGTGTGTACCCAAAATTTGAATGAATTTTATTTGCCTGACCTCACCTGCGCTCGGGGTGGCGCCTCGCACAGCTGGGAGGAAGCAGTGGATTGCCTAAGGAGTGTCCGGGAGTTCCGTGACTGCCTCTGTCTTTGCGTTGCTCTCTCCGATGCGCGTTGCCGTTGCGACGCTAGCAGTGCGCTGTACGTCCTCTCTAACCGAGGACCGTCTCTGCTGCACCACATTGACAGCGTCATCTAAATAATTTAAAATCTCATTTTAAATCACAAATAAGACTTTTTAAATCGATATCAGTTTTGACCGATACACCATTGCGTGAATACGTACGGTTTTACAAGTAAGTTAGTTAAAGCTCGACGTCGAGACCAAGCGATACTTAATAATATGAATATCACATCTACAAATGAAATTAAATATCTGGAAGTGTGGCTGGATTATTCTTTGTTGTGGCATAAACATATAAATTAATTTTACCAAATAACTGCATTAATTGGGAGTTATGGAGTAATATTTCTCTAATTAGAAGTTGCATTGACTATGGATTCTTTTTGTTTAACTGTAGTTCAAAAAACACATTTCATAAATTTTGAACTGATTCAAAATCAGGCATAAACCTAATACAATTTTCAAAGAATAAAATAAATGAATAATTTAGTCAATTGCATCAATAGAAGCGGTATTGGCATCGTAAAAATACCATTTTTTTCTAGTAAGTTAATTAAGTATAAGAAATTACACACTTTGAACTTTTTAAAATTTTGGTAACTAAAACTTTTTGGGTAAAATGTAAATGTGTATATTGTAATGATATAGAAAATTTATATTATGAAGAGATCCGTAGAAGAACCAGAGTCACCGACATAGCCCAGCGGATTATTAAGTTGAAGTGGCAGTGGGCTGGGCACATAGCCCGTAGAACCGATGGTCGTTGAAGGACAGGACGCCGAAGCGTTGGAAGGCCTTCCACAAGATGGACAGACGACCTGGTCAGGGCGGCAGGGAGCCGCTGGATGCAGGTGGCAGGTGATCGGTCGTACTGGAAATCTCTGGGAGAGGCCTATGTCCAACAGTGGACGTCCTACGGCTGAGACAGATTATGTTTAACATTTTACAAGAATATATTACAAATTTTAAAATTATGATTATAAATTGATCAGAGAAGTACAGAAAAAGATACTTATGCTATAAAACTGTACTAGATCAGCCTCCTCAGATCCCCTGGTTCGAAAAAGTTAAATTTGATAGGGGATTAAAGCAGCTGATATATAGCGTTCCGAACACATCCCATTAAATAAATTTGCGGATCTCATGGAAAAATCACTATCTCCAATCAAAATCATCTATGTGAAGTCGAAGTAGTAGGAGAGGAACAACATTTATAACATGTGTTCGAAATATAAGTAGGAGAAAATCATTAACTGAAATATTAAAAAAGACTGTTAAAAAAGTTTTGGGGAGACCAAGATGGTGTATCAACTTGTAGTTGATAGTTTAGAATAGGCTACAAAGTAAAAGAAGAATATAATAGGGCATAAAAATCGATATGTTAATACAAGCTAATTTATACTATGAAGATAGAATACATAAAACATATGTTTTTACTAATTAACTATTATAAATAGATGAAATTAAAAATATGCATTATAAATTGGGTTGCCTTATAAAAAAGAGGTTTTCTTATATTCTGGATATTTTTCGTTGTAGAACAATATACTAACAACATATTTAGAGATGGTTAATCTTTTTGTTACTATGGTCCATGAAACAGAACTGCAGAATAACATATATTTGGATTTTAAAAGGTTTTACTTCATGAAATACTAATAAAAATAAATACTTATAACTTCGTAGCTTCATGGTCAAGTAATTTTTAATTATTATACCTCTCAACATGTAATTTATTATTTTATTTTTGATAAATGTGTCTTCCTCATTTATAAAGAGCATAATAAGTTGAATATTAAAATACATAATATTAAAGAAATGAATTAGCTTTATTAATAAAAATTTTTAATCTCCAACGCTGTACTGATGCCGATGGGGTTGTCAGTGTATCTGTTTGCCGATTTTGATGCGGTATTTTATTGTTTGAAAGGTGATTGAGATAGTTCTTAGCTATAATTTGTGAAGCTGTTTGAACATTATCAGCTAGGTGGTATTTTTAGGACATTGCAAAACACAACAAAAGTTGAGATAATACTGCAGCATCAAGTATTCTGCTCAGTGTATTTGGTAGATATGTCAACATTAGATTTCTAACTCCTCAATCACTTATAGCAGATGTTTCGTAATTAGGCTAATGACAATAGTTTCTTTCGTCGTATCTCCTAGATATGTCAACTTTAGGTAGTCTGCATTATATCCTACTTCTCGATCACTTACGGCAGGTGTGTTCCTGATACGTCAACTTTAGATGTAGTTATAAGATTTAGGTAATATCGGCGTGAAATTTTACTTACTTATAAATTTTATTTTAGGAATAATAATCGACTGAATTCTGACTTGACAATTTCCCCACAGATCTGAAGCAGTCTAACAAGTTAGAGTTAACATTGCCTAAACTATTTTTTACTTTTTTTATATATTGGCTCATCTCGGCTGTCGGACTGTAGGTAAACGAGTTACTTACGTTAAATTAATAAATAAATTACGATAAAGGTATTGACGTACATTGATTTCTTTTGAATGCCGATCAACAGGAAAAACAAAAACCGGTTAACGTATATTACTTTGCTTCATATTTGGATTTCAATAAATTTATATTAAGAAAAAATCCGCCAATAGTACTATAATATAATAAGCGTCAGTAGCTCAGTGGTTCAGGCGTTGGATTCGCGATCGATAAGTCGTGGGTTCAAATCCCGGACATTGGACTACTGACGTTGCCCACTCCTGACACAATCTATTTCTTAGCTTACTAGAAGGGGTAAAGGGAATACTACTAGTATGTGATCCATACTGCTAGTAATCTTTCAAAAAAAAAAAATATAGCCATATTATAGCCAATAGGGATCTGTTATAAATACGAATGAAATTTGAATATTACATAAAACTAGTATGTGGCTCTAGCTTGTAGAGCAAGATTTAAACATCATGTAACATTTTCAATTTTTTGTAATGTTCCAGTAGTGCGTCGTTGGTTACTATTTAATATCAAATGAATCAAATCGTTTTAAAAATTTAATTGTACAGCAATTGTGGTCATGTCCGTCCTTGTACCTATACAGTCATTCACTTCATAATGATAATGACGGTTGTCCTAAAAAAAATGCTCTTGGTTGCTGTTATTTATTTTATTGCGTATCCAAAACCTAACGACGTAAAATACGAGTAATTCTTAAATTTAAATTATTTAATACTCCGAAAAAACGGCGAAAAAATGAATTTTGCTATTTGGTGATAAATTTTTAAGAATTAATTTCAATAGTTAGTAATTAGGTTACAAAAGGTTAAAAAAGAAAGTATTTTCCATTTTTACACCAAAGTATCTTTTGAACCTCACTAGATATCGAAGCCAAATAAAGTGAATATAAAGTTAAAATCCTAGAGTATAAATAGTACCAACGCTACTTAAGGAGTGGCGGATCTCCTATGGTAATTGTGATGAATATTGCTGTTTTAAAGAAAATCTCATTAAAGTGGAGTTCCAGGTATAAAAGTGCTAATTTGACCAACAAAAGGACAAGGCAGAATTTCGGATGTACGATATATAATATATTCTCGACTTACAAGGCTAAATCCACCCAGAGTCAGGGGTTTTCACCAAAAATAGTTCAGATTTATGGGTGACCTTTGGTTAGGGGCAATAGGGTAATAGGTGCCGCCGCGACGTCAAGCCTTGCCTAGATAATAATGAAATTCACATTGGTAGAACTATAAACCGAGAATATTTGATTATATTCCTTAGTAAAATTCCTTTATCTTTCTTTATCAAACCTAGCCGTAGCTATATATAGCTGAATTCAAATTTAAAGGATTATTCATAATTGTAAAGCCGATGGAGATATTTTCATAATAAACCACTACAAACTAGCCAATTAAACATCATCATCAGAATTTTTACCAAATGTGCTCAAATGATGCTCATGTTTTCGTTATGAGCATTCGTAGATACTCGTAAATAAATATGGGCTTAGGTACGATTTTTAGAGGAAATGCGATAAACAACCGCTAAATTGCCGCAAGCGACACGTTTCGGTGAATTATAGAGCTAATCTCGACGACTTTGCAAAGGGATATTTATTCGAAGAAAAAAGACGAATAATCCCTTGTTTTTTATTAAATAAAAAATTAAAATTTTACATAAATAAACAACTTTTAAAATGTTTTTCTATCATATATCAATTATCAAATATCCTATTCATTCTTCAAATTTTATAATATAAAATGCCTGTTCTCGTTTCACTTCGGCACGTTAAAAGCCGATGGACGATGCCTCACTGTTAACCCACTTAAGTTGAGAACGGTATTGGGAAATGTGGTCAAATTTTTTAACCCGAAAATGAATGAAAAACGGATACACATGTTTAGTAACCGTTCCAACTTGTCGAGTGATTGTTGGGTAAGGTCTAAGTAATAAGTATCGGTATCATACTGTCTCTAAAAAATAAAAACAACGCGACACCATAGACAACCTTTATCTATAACGCGATTAATATCTACCTTTTTCATTACTGTTCACAAAATAAACGGCATATATTTTTATAGTTTTTACTTTAACTTCATCGTTTATGAACCTCTAAAGGTTATTATTTATTGCTGAGGGAATACGTCAAAATGGGAACTATATTCATTTGATTACTGTATGTACTTTTCTTCGAAAACACATCAGGGAATTCTTTGAAATGATTAGGAAATGTACAAGTATATATTGGTTTTATAACAATCCCATTCAAAAGGTCCTTTTTTGTTCAAAGTATTCTTGTAGACGTTTCTCCGACTATTGTACTGTTTTAAGAAACTATACAGAAAAGAGCGCAAACTATACATAATAAAGTTAGCTAGCTAGCTAGCATTTAAAATTAATAAATTATACTAATTAAATGTTAAAATAATTTGAAAAATCTAATTCAACTATCAAATTTCAAAAACTAATTATGATTCTATTTAGTTGCATAAAATTTATCAATTTGAAATATAAATGTTACTCTTCAAGACCTATGATTTAATTTTAAAAACTGATTTTAGAATTAAGTCTTGAGCGTGTTCAAGCAATAATACACGTCTAAAAAGTTGACGGCGTCAAATCAAAAATTTTTTGCTCAAAATTTAGTGCTAATTTAGTGCTCCATTCGCGAATTTAATGCTATTTACACTAATCCTAGCTTAAACGAACGCTGACACTGTATAGTTCAAAGCCCATATTAAATATTGAATATATATAAAAAAGTTTTGTAACCAACAATTAGTGCTCAAAAAGTGCTACAAGCAAAACAACACACAAAAAAAATTGATAATCTCTTTTAGTGATAATAATATTACAAATATTATTATCACTAAAAGAGCACTTAATTATCATTCAGTGATAAATGAGCACTTAATTAACTTTTTAGGTGTCAATAAGACTCTCACATTCACTTAGTTCACATAAGACACAGTTCACTCAAGACACTCAGTTCTTTCACCTCCATTTTTTTTTGTTTTTATTCATACTCTCTCTAAACACATTTCTTCTTCTTTCCATGTATATGCGGATGACCTCCAAGTTTATGTAGCTACTTCAATAGCCATAACAGATATAAATTCAGCAAAAATCAGATTTAATTAAGACCTAGAAAAAAATAAACGTCTGGAGCAAATCATATGGCCTTTCAGTAAATCCAATCAAATCACAGTTTAGTGTCATTGGCAGTGCTAAACAGTTAGCTAAACTTGTTTAGCTTATGTCATAGCGTTGTAGTAAAACCCCTCGGTCTACTTATAGATAACTCACTTTCCTGGACTCCACAAGTAGCAGAGGTAAGTCGTAAACTGTTTGCCGCAATGGGCTGTCTAAAACAATCATTGCTTCTGCCAGTCTTTGACTATGCTGATTCATGCTACCCCAATTTATCCCAAGCATTATTAAAAGCTGGAAAGACTGCAGCATATGTGCATTAGATTTATTTATGGTCTTCGTCAATTTAACCACATATCTGACTATCATCGGCAACTCAAATGACTTATAATTAGGAACTATCACTTATGTCTCTTCTTTATTCTATTCTTTACAATCCTTTTACTCCATCTTATCTTAAAGAGCGCTTCTGTTTTCGTAGGTCCGATGCCAATATACAGCATAACTTGCGATCTCGAAGCGACAATCACTTAAAACTACCGATATCTCAAAATAATTTCTATATTAACTGGTTTACAGTGAAATCAGCGAACCTGTGGAACGAACTACCTAGAGAAATAAGGCACTCAAAATCCTTGTTCTAAACAATTATTTACTTTCTCGACAGCAATAACTAAAATCGTATATAATATTATTATTTATGTAAGTACGTTTATGTAATAATATTATCATAGCACGGTCCCGTTGCTCATTGAAAATCTACTATCACCAAGGGTTGTCTATGAGGCCGCCTTTGCCTGCTTCCTGTACAGCTTATATTATTTGTTAATACTTTTCTGTTTAATCTGTATGCAATAAAGATTTTATATATATACGTAAGACTCCTATTGATAACGAGTAAGATACGGAGTTTGTTTCAATAATTGTCTCCATTAGAATACTTACATATTAGTGACGTCGGATCCAATAAATGTCAAAGCGTAAGTAGGCCGCACCAAATCGCAAGTATTTATTATACGGTTGTTTTGGTCCTATGTCAAGAGATTTCCAAGAGATTCCTTCTGATTTAATAGCATATAAGTATACTTAACTCTTAGCCTTACTTTAGCTTAAATGTAATTAGACTGGGAAAGTATTAACTCATTAGCTTTTTTATTAAACATTTAATATATAATACTACTAATATTATAAACGCGAAAGTTTGTAAGAATGTATGGATGTATGTTTGTTACTCGTTCACGTAAAATCTACAAAATGGATTTTGATGAAACTTTACAATAATAAAGCTTACACAACAGAATAACATAGAGGCTATAATTTATAAGGATATAGTGTGAATTATCCAAAATATAGCGGGTGAAACCGCGGGGCGCAGCTAGTATTTAATCAATGAGATATAGATTTGAACTCTAGAAACATTAAGAATGTATTTCCTTAACGAATATTTGATTAAGAATATGTTATGCAGTTTTGGAATGAAAAATAGTAATGATTATTAGTATATACTATCTGCCCAATCTAGTTTCAGATCGATCCGTCCATATTAATTACGACTGTATTATTGTACGCACATCAGGTAAAAGACAACTAACTGCATTACATTACATATTTTCACTAGTGGACCCGCCTTAGCTTCGCTGGCAACATATTTAAATAACAATCATTTTTCCTGATATCCTATTGAAATGATACAAACCAATATTTCTAGTTGGACCTAATAATAACAATTCCTATTCAATTTTCTTTTTATCTTCTATGTAAACTGAGTTTATAAACTAGTCGACCCACGTGACTTCGTCAACGGAGAGCTAGGTTTGTTCTGAGATAAAAGTATTCTAAGTTGATTCATGTTCTAAACTATCAACATCATCAATTAAACCCATTAATAACCCACTGCCCAGCTTGGTCTCCTCCTCAGAATGATAAGTGAGTTAGGCCATAGTCCACCACGCTGGCCCAGTATGGGTCGGCAAACTTCATACGCCTTTCAGAACTTTTAAGGAACTCTCAGAAGTTCAGGTTTCCTCACGATGTATTTCTTTACCGTTACATCAAGAGATAATAATTTTTTTTAAATTCTTAATAATAACACTTATTCCACAGGAAATCAAATTTTTCCGAGTATAAAGAATTCTATATTTCAAGATACATTGAATTCGGTACACACAAACTTTATGTGTACCAAATTTCATTCGTATCTGCTTAGCTGATCTTGCTCGAATAATAACTATTGATCCCACAGGAACTATAGTTTGTGCCGGAGTGAAAGTACCATATATTTAATCAAGTTACACACTATTTGTGTTAAGAATTTTACCTATATCTCTTTAGGTGTTTTTGTATGAACACTACCCTTAATTCCCACAGGAACTGCGCATTTTTCCGGGATAAAATATTACCCTATTAGCCTAGTACCCATTATACAGCTTATATTGTCTCCGTATACCAAAATTTAATAAGATCGGTTCAGATGTTTTATTTTAACGTGATGCGTGAAAACAACAGATAAACAACAAATATAAAAATTACAAAAACTATTTTTATATGTTCTGTTACTTATTTCACGCGTCTTCCACCACAGGCTTGTCTAAGATTTTATTATAAGTATAGAATAGATATAGAAAAAATAGAGAGTAGATAAAATTACCCTTCATAAATGTAACTTTAGAATATTCCCAAACGCTTCAACCATATGAGAAGGGTTCTCAATGGAACGGAGATAATAAAATGTAATGTACGAATGCAAACTAACGGTATGGAGAAGTGTAGTCCTTATATACGATCACGTCATGACTCGTTGCCTATAATACTTAGTTCAGTTAGATATTAGGTTGCGACGTCAACACCTTCAACTAAGATTCGAGTTACAAGCCTTTAGCTTAGATACCATTTACTTATTATCTTTTACGTGTCAGTATACAATACAGCTTAAATAAAAATAAAACTTAAACGTTAATGAATGCCTCATGGTTTCATCAATAATAATTAATAAAAAAATTTCGACCTCTCACACTGAGGGTTCCGTACAATTTGAATTAAGAGACAAACTTAACTTTGCCGTTGAAAAATGCAGTCAGTCTACCAACAAAAAATATTTTAGTTATTTCGAATTATTTCCCTAATAGCTGAAACACATTGCTTTTTACGATATCCTAGTTCAATAGGTCTATTTTCAGTCTGTACAAATAAATACGGCCGGTATTTATTGATTGATTAGACTTAAAAGTTTGATTTTACATTAACGTTTTAAGGTACGGTAACCTAAAAAGAAAAATTTTTATATGTAAAAAAATCCTATAAGATCTACCTAATGTTACTGATATTATTGTTTTACCATCCGAGATATTATTAGTTTCATGCTAGTCTCTTTATAAAAATACGAGTTTGGTGGTCTAGGTAGTGGTAGTGGTTTTGTTGATCTTAGAGGTCATGGTGTCCGTGGTGTCTGTGGTGGTCTGGTTAGTCGTGGTGGTCATGGTAAAGATGCCCACATCACCTATGTCAAGCAACACTACATCACGTATTTCAGTCAAGGATAGTGTAGTTTTCTATCAGTGAAAGAATTTTAAAATCGGATCAGTAGCAACTAAGTGGCCATATTCTATTAATTAAAAAATATAGGAATATGGAAACACTACATCACCTATGTCAAATTAGAATATTTATGGCAACACCACACAGCCTACGTTACTCGGAACTGATGTAGTTTTCTACAGTTAAAAGAATTTTTAAAATCAGTTTAGTAGTTTTCGAGTTTATTCGCAACAAACAAACATACAAAAATACAAACAATCAAATCTTTCGTCTTTATATAATAGAGTAGATGTAGATTAAAATGTCATACATAATTTACTTTAAAAGTATATCTTAAAAAAATAAAAAATAGACATATACGTGTTACATGTGCTATCAGTTTGTTTCTTATTTTCTACTGTAATAAATAAAATATGAGATAAACTTTCCTGCTAGCTACCCTTGACATTAAACGAATATTTATTTTAGAAAATTATTGAACACAGCTTCCATAAAAAAATAAAGGAATAATAAAGTTTTTTCTACCTTCAATAAATAATAGATAGCATTACGTAGTACTTTATTCCCTTAGTTTAAATAATGTTGCCATAATTTGATCATCGCCATTTTGTTTGTAATTATTTAATTTAAAAAATTCTTTCATTGTTATAAATCTACAATATTGCCCTTTCTTTTTTTAATTCTCTCTCTTTTTCGCTTTCATTTTTCTTTTTCTATCTCCTTCGTTCTCTCTATTTACGCTTTCTGCCTTTTTCCCTATCTTTAATTTTTCTCTTTCTCTCTCTTACATCTTGCATTTATTTTTCTCTTTTTTTCGGCCTCTCTTATTTTTTATCTCTCTTTGAGATTGAAAAGGTGTTTATAAAGTTATGGATGGTTTATCTGTCTATCAAAACTATTGAAGAGGAAGAAACAAAGTTACAAGAGTTTTCATACCCATGTATTACAATCTACTTCTACAAAATATTTAGTTTTAAATGTCGTTTATTTATGTGTCCTTACAAGCGAGAGATGTATAGATCTAAATAATATATAGGAACGTAATGGTTTTCTTTCCATTTCCATTATGTCCTATGCTACTTTACTATGGGGTAAGGCCGCGGATATTGATTAGATTTTTATACTTCAGAAGAGAGCAGTCCGTGCTTTTCCTGAAAATTTAAAAGCTCGAGAATCCCTTCGAGATGTCTTCAACAAAATAGGTATTCTTACGGTCCCGTCACAATACATCTATTGTCACATTTTGTATATGCGCCTGAACATCATTCAATATTCAAAAGACAGTGATAAACATAGTTTAAATACTAGAAATAAAAATAAACTTGTTACACCTCATTTTCGTCTCCACAAAGTAAGTAATTGTTTCGTGGGGCTTGGAGTACGCATATATAATATGATTCCACAGAATATATTAAATTTGCCACTTCAGAAAACTATTAATAAGCAAAGCATACTATTCAGTCCAGGATTATTTAAATGACAAGAATGCTTTGAATTTGGACAATGCTGGCTTTTTGAAAAGAGCGACTGTTGAGTTTCTTGATGGGCTCTTCTCAACAGAAAACAGCATTCCGAGCTGGTGGTAGTTTCAGACAAACTGACTAACATATTGACGTATCAAAAGTACATTATAAAAGTGTAATTGAATAAACAATTTTGAGTTTGAGTTTTATATTCGCTGTTTTTAGTGCAGTTAAGTTAGTGATGCTAAGTTGTTACACCACGCATATAAAATAACATTTTAATCGAGTTACCTATTTGTTATTTAGTAATAAATATGATTAATTTGAACATTAATTGCCATTTTGATTTTTGACCTTCCAAAACATTTATAAAAGTATGTATACATATTATAAGATAGAATTTGTTATAGTCTACTAGAAAGTTTTCTGAGAGTTTTAAAAATGGGTGATTTTATAATGTTTGCGTATTCTTTTCAAAGTGAATTATAGATAAAATGACCAATATTTCATACTCTACTTCAATTATAAAATATTACATAACTTAGTTCATCGTAAAATGAGTGTGGAAGATATTTGTAAAAACTGTTTTTAAACGCCATAAATCCTATATGGCGGCGTGATCAGCGATTATACGAAGCAATTACGATTAACCCGTTTCTAAAAACTTTAAGGCTTTTTTCTTTACGGAGGAGCATAAAAACTACATTGGTGCGTTAGTATAATTTTATAATGCAGTAATCTTGTGATGAGACTATTGTCCACGCAACGTAATGTCAGTCAAGACAACATGACGTTTCTACGAGTAGGTATGGAGCTAAATTTAAATTCATTGATATTTGTTAAGATAAAGTAATAATGATATTTAGTAAATGAGTCTATTGAGAAATTCTTTTTTGAATCAATAATGGAAATATATATATGTCGGAGCATAGTAAAAGATTATCGATTAATTGAATCGTTATCGTTGTCTATGGCGTTGGAGTGGGGTAGTAGTCACTTCCGTTGTTTTGACAGTATCTACCCTCGACCCTTTATATGCGATCGACAGTCTAACTGAAGTCTTAGTCGTGCGCGGTCTCAAGAAGTGAAGTAGTGTCTAAGTAGTGATAGTGATAGTGTCAAGTGCAGTGTAGTGTGGAAGTGCTGTCCAACTAAGGTCACGTAAGTCCTTACAATGTAATTGCCACGTGGTTAAGTAAACACAATGTTAGGTTAGGTTAGCCTTAGGTTAGGTTAGCCTTGTGTTAGATTCGGTTTATGTGCGTTTAACCTTGGGTTTAAATAGAGAGCCTAGCAGTGGAGGCGAGTGTTGTAATTACTTAAAGGACGTCCTTAAGCCTACACCTTGGTCACAAGTCCAAGGCACTGCTTAGGTTTCTCTCGTAATTGTTAAAGATCATTTGATAATTTATCGGTTCAATAGGAGTATCTACGTTGCGTTTACCCAATATTCCACTCATTACCATCACCCCCTTTTAGTGTTACCCAATATTCCCGTATTATATTACGTAATATATATATATATATATATATTACGTAATATATTACTAACTCCCATGTAGGATTAATTATCATTATTTAAAAGCGTCACAGCCTCCGAGTGATAAGTCGTGTAATACTGAGAAATCTTTTACGCAGCGGCTACAAAGACAGATTGACTTTGAGTTGTAATTGGCTGAAGAGATTGCCAGTGAATTAGTTTAAATTAAAAAAGATTCGGGAAGGAGAGGTCAAAGGTCACATTATTAAAACTCCTAAAAGAAGTGCAATTTATTTTGCTTTTAAACATTTAACCTCCGATTCCATACCGAAGGGTATAATAAGATTAACTTCTGTCTCTTTTTATCTGTATGTCTGTCTGTGGCATCGTACGTAGCGCCTAAAATAATGGACCGTTTCTCATTAATTTTTTGTCAAGATCTGATTAGCCGTTTGAAGACTCTCAACTCATTTCTAACTTGAGACAAAGATCTTATCAATTTTTATAACTTCGTTTGATTTGAAATTAAATACATTGTTAATTTGGTGGTATTTCTAGGACATGGAAACTTTGAGATGATAACCATCATACGCAACTCCTGAACCACTTACAGCAATAATCTGGTGTGTAGTCTGATGACAATAACTTCTTTTTCGGTATCTTCTAAACATGTCAACTTTAGGTATTCTGCGCTATATCCAATTTCTCAACTACCAAGTTACCTTTCAAACAAATAAAACTTCATCGGAAAATAGACATACAGTACATATATTTTTAAAGTTCGAAATTCGGCCACGGTGGTTAATCTAAAATTGAGTTCAGCCATCTGTACTTTTATTTTCTTAACGTGTATTATGCATAGAATACTACTAAGGTAATAAAGTATATAAGTCAGATTGTCTATATAATATTTATTGAAGTGATAACTTCTTATGGGAGGGTAAACTGCTTCGTAACGTAACGCGTTACGGCGTCACTATGTCTGGCTTCCCTCTCTCTCACGCATACGGCAGCAGTAAGCAGGCTGCTCCTCTCTCACTTTAACCCACAGCGCTAGGCGTATTTCGGACAGACGCTTCCCCCTCTCTCTACTCAGTGTTTAGTATGTCACATTATCATATTAATGTACATAAAACTTAAGTAATAAGCTAAGCTTTTCTCAAGTTACACAATATCAATATTAAATAGTTCAACTTAGATTAGTTGAAGTTATCAGTTCTGTCGAGCGTCCCGAGAGGCACATGTTTTTTTTATCATCTAATTTATTGATTTATGAATACACTTCATTTTTTCCATTCACTTTTCTTTCAAAACGTCAAAACATGACAACTGTCAGTATTCGGTGCAATTAAAAATCAGACTATAAAACAGATTGATATAGTTTTAAAAAAATCTATGGTAATTTTTTAATTAAAAAAATATTGCAAAAAATATTGGAACACAACGATATCTCTTGGAGGTTTACACGAATTCTAATTTTGTTTTCGCTTACACGGCTTATCAGTTTACTTAACGTTTGTTTTGAAAAGAAAGGTAATTTAATTCCATAATGTTGTATTTGATATAATGTTTAATTTGCAGTTAGTGACATGCAAGAAAAGTTTTATATTAAGGACTAGCGGCCCATCCCGGCTTCGCACGGGTGGAATATTTTGTTTTAAAACATTTTGGCTCTCCCGCATTTCGGTGGTATATATGTATAACTACACTGACAGCGTCGTCGTGTATTTTTTGTTTATGTTGATATTTTTAATTTCGTAATATCTTTTGAATGGAAAGTCCGATTTTAATAATTCAAAAAGTGATTTACATGTATTAAAACAGTCTTGAATATAAAATAGTTTATTTGGATAAGGATTAATACAATGGTATGGATAACATGGTCTAAATTTGATAGGCATTTCTATCTACTTTTAAAATGTAAAAAAGTAGTTATAGTAACAAAACTACGATAGTTGGACATATGGTCCCCAGAGGTTTTTTGTAGATATTGATACAATCTATAATATAATATAACATTTTTTTGTTCTATCATCAATACTTTTCGCAGCGCATGCGATGAAAGATATTTTATGGCGAATTTTTTTGCACCTTGGGTTGGTTTTAGTGAGAATTTCTGGGGATCTCTAATTTTTTCTTGTAATAAATATAGCCTATGTTACTCAGGGATAATGTAGCTTTCTAATGGTGAAAGAATTTTTAAAATCGGTCCAGTAGTTTTTATGTTTATTCGTTACATACAAAAATACAAAAATACAAATCTTTCCTCTTTATAATATTAGTATAGATATAGATATCTCGCTTATCGATAACTAGCTGCGCCCCGTGGTTTCACCTGCTGTACTTTGGATAATTCACACTATGTCATTATTAATTATAGCCTATGTGTTATTCTGATGTATAAGCTATATTATTGTAACGTTTCTTTAAAATCCATATGGTAGTTTTGGCGTCATCACACACATCCAGACATCCATACATTCTTACAAACTTTCGCGTTTATAATATTACTAGTATAAAGACAACTATTACGATCGTTCCGAGGTAGTTATCCAGGTGATAAGATTCTCTTACGATAGTTTAAAGTAGTGATATATGTGAATAGTTGAGTAGTAAGTAAACTGTTCGAAATTACATTAGACAAAAAACTTACATATAATACACATATAGGTATCGTAAGCAAGAAAGCAATAATTATATATAAAAGTATGATAAGAATGGCTAAAGTTAGTTGGGGATTAAATCCGGAGATCACGATAAATCGGTTATTGAACCCATAACCCTGTATGTTGCGCATGTATGGGAGAAGGCATCTACGAAGAAGACAGTAGCCAAAAGATTGAATTCGATTCAAAGAATTTTCGCGATAAAAATAACGAGATCGTGTAGGACAGTCTCCTTGTATGCTGCATTGATTCTTACCGGACTAATTCCGCTGGACGCGGAAGAGGCTCGCGTTGGATGACTGGATCAAGGACCTGATGCTGAAGGCGGTACTAAGGGATACGGCACGTGTCGTGAAAAAGTTCCTCTCTATGAAACCCCAACGATCGGTAGCTAAAGCTGTGTTCCCCGCTCTGCTGTTTTTTATGTTGTGCTATTTTGAAATAATGAAAACATAATCCAAAGATAAAGTTTGGTGTTGCAGCTACATATGTATCATCTTCATCCAATTACACAACTGGATAGGCAAAGGATCAAATCAGAATTTATTATGTTAAGTAAGGATTGTGACACATAGTGCGTGCCGGAGGAGGAAGCGTCATTTTACGATTATTTTGCTGCGTATCGAGATTTCCATTTAGTATAACTTTTTTATATGGAAAGTATTATTAGTTACGAGACGTATTCACGTATAACACACGGTCGTGTCCATGACACAGCCACACCCTATCTATATCTATACTAATCTACTAATTTTATATAGAGGAAAGTATTGTATTTTTGTATCTAACTAATAAACTTAAAAACTACTGCACCGATTTTAAAAATTCTTTTACCGATAGAAAGCTACTTTATCTCTGAGTAACATAGGCTATATTTATTACTAGGAGAAATTAGAGATCGTCAGAAATTCTTGTTAAAACCAACCCATGTTGCAAAAAATTAGCCATAAAATTCCTTACACCGGATGCGCTGCAGAAAGTATTGATGATAGAACAAAAATATGTTCTACAATATTATAGAACGTATCAATATCTACAAAAAACTTCGCGAAAACATATGTCCTACTATTGTAGTTATGTCACTATTACTTTTTGGATTTTAAAAGTTGATAGAAAAGCCTATTAAAACCAGACCATGTTTTCCATACCTTTGTATTAATGCTTATCCAAATAAATTATTTCGTATTCAACATTGTTTCAATACCTGTTGATTACTTTTTGAATTATTGAAATTGGACATTCTATTCAAAAGATGGATATGGATACACACTGACGGCGTAGCGAGCAACACGGAATGCGGGAGAGCCAAAATGTTTAAAAAAATTGTCTAACCGTGCGAAGCCGGGACGGGCCGCTAGTATTTAATATTTTTAAATGAATTTTATTATATCTATTTAAAATTAATATATTTTAATAAATATAAACTAAGTGTACATAGAGCATATTATAGTAGAATAAAAATATAGGATATAATTAGTAATACTAAAAAGATTTATTATAAATATATGCATTATGATGTATATAATATTGTTAAAAATATAAAAAATGATTACATAATGGAACAAAAAAGACATTGACCACCATATGTCAATGGTATAATGGAATTTTTTTAAGGTCACTCGTCTTGAGGTTCATGTAAGTTCACTTTATAATTTGTTACTTAGTGGTCGGGCAGCGGAGGGGCTGTTTTAATTACACCTAATGTTCAGTTTTATTGATAACTAGCGGCCCATCTCGGCTTCGCGCGGGTGGAATATTATTTTTAAAAATATATTGGCCCTCCCGCATTTCGGTGCCCACTCTTTTGCCGCTTTACTCGCTGCGCTGCGTCGCTATACTGGCCCGTCGCGTCGTCGTGTCTTTTTTGTTTATATTGATATTTTTAATTTCATAATATCTTTTGAATGGAAAGTCCGATTTTAATAATTCAAAAAGTAATTTACAGGTATTGAAATAGTCTTGAATACGAAATAATTTATTTGGATAAGGATTAATACAAAGTTATAGAAAACATGGTCTGACTTTGATAGGCATTTTTATCAACTTTTAAAATGTAAAAAAGTAGTTATAGTGACGTAACTATAATAGTTGGACATATGGTCTCGCGGACTTTTTTGTAGATATTGATACGTTCTATAATATTGTACAACATTTTTTATACTTTTTGCAGCGCATGCGATGAAAGATATTTTATGGCAAATTTTTTGGCACCTTGGGTTGGTTGTCGTAAGATTTCCTAAGGATCTCTAATTTTTTCTTGTAATAAATATAGCCTATGTTACTCAAGGATAATGTAGCTTCCTAATGGTGAAAGAATTTTTGAAATCGGTCCAGTAGTTTTTATGTTTATTCGTTACATACAAAAATACAAAAATACAAATCTTACTTCTTTATAATATTAGTATAGATATAGATATAGATGACTAATGATATTGTTATAACTATAAAGATGCGTTACCTGCGTACTAAAATGGCGATAGATAATACTGTGATTTCCATATATTCAATCGGACAAAATCAAACCAGTTTCGCGGCTAAGTGTTACTTTAAGTAATACATTACAATTTATTCTATACCAGCTGCGCCCCGCGGTTTCACTCGCTAAATTTTGGATAGTTCACATTATATCATTATAAATTATAGCCTGTGTTATTCTGATGTGTAAGGTGTATTATTGTAAGGTTTCATCACAATCCATTCAGGAGTTTTTGCGTGAAAGAGTAACAAACATCCATACATTCTTACAAACTTTCGCGTTTATAATATTAGTAGGATTTGAGGATATAATATACGTTGTATGAATTCATCAATAAAATTTTATTTCATAGTATTCTTTATTACTAGCAGCGCCCCGCGGTTTCACTCGCTAAATTTTGAATAGTTCACACTGTATCATGATAAATATGTTTATGTGTTATTCTGATGTGTAAGCTATATTATTGTAAAGTTCCATCAAAATTCATTCAGTATTTTAAGCGTGAAAGAGTAACAAACATTGGATGTACATCCTTAGTACTAAAAAAATATTTTGTTTTACTGAAATCTTCTTATTTGTGCGCGTCAGAAAGATATGTAGGTTTTTTTGTATATATTGTAGTAAGCGAGAGCAGAAAATTATTGGACGCGCGTCTCGTCGCCATGTTTTATTTGCTTTCGTTAATTTATAAAATTAAAATGTCATCAACAAAAATGAACAAATTCATATTTGTGAAATATAAGCATTGTATGGCGCTACAATAAAATGTTTCTTAAATAGAAGGTAATGTTGACTTTATATAAATTTAAACAGAATTTAAGTAGTTATGTAATCATAACCAAAGACGTAAATCAACAGATTGTCACAAATTAATAATGACTTACCTTGAAAGCGTTTCTAAACTTGTTTGACATGATGTTGTACAGGAATGGATTGATTGCTGTCGAGAGGAAATAAAGAATGCCCGACAGGTAAGTCAGCACTATGTACACCTGTAGACAAAAAACTAGATCAATTAAATAGCACTGCAGTGGAAAAAGGTAAATATTTCTCATAAGGGAGTCACCAAAGAGAATTATTTTTTAAAGCTCAATGAATGATAAAAACTCACTTATTGATTTTGTCATAGTTTGGTTCTGCGACCGCGCTCGAGGTCACTCTCTGAAAAAGACCGCCGAATGCGGTTAAAAGTTTAAAATTATATCATTGATATATTGAGAAAAACAGTACGTGAGTTTTTACCGATCATTTTGCTTTAAAAATGACTGATATTTAGTTTATTATGAGTTTTAATGATAAAAAAGCATTGATTTAATAAATATTGAACTCCTGATTAATACAACTAATATAATAAAACATAAATTCTGTAAAAGTAGGTAAGAAATGGTGTTTCGTCATCAAACGAATAGTTCGATAAACAGCAGTTATTTAACACTGAAACACAAACTCCACATTTTATTACAAATTGAATAAAAAAACGCATTTTCTTAAAACAAAATATTCCAATGCGAAATAAACAAAAATATTTAAAAATTTTCTTTCAACAATAAATTAGGTATATAACCCTGTAATAAGGTGTAATAACCCAATCGAGTCATAAGCCCGCGAGAATATTTCCCACGCTCGTGGCCCGTACACTACCCTCGTGTACGGGCCACGAGCCACAGCCGCACTTTATAGTGCGTAGTCGTACTACCTACATGCTATCTGTGCACAGATCACAGTGTATATGAATTTGTCATGAATTTGATGAAAGAATAATCGAAATTGTTCCAGCCGTAAACGCGTGATGCCGTGACTAAGGGATTTAGGTTAGCTTTGTGTTAGGTTAGATTTATGAACCTGGCCAGTGGAGGCGAGTCTTGGAATTATGTTAAAAGACGTCTTTAAGCCTACACTTTGGTCCCAGGTTCAAGGCACTGCTTGGGTTCCTGTCAGAATAGTAAGTAATCGTGACGTTTAGCAACCTGACCGTCTTGCGCCCCTTACTGTCATGATAGGCCATCCATTTTGCACATACTCGTACTAGCTTATTAAAAGATTGTATATTCTCTGTAACTATCTCTTCTCCTCCTCTTCACTCTAGTAATTTCACCGCCATATATATATATTTCCGTAAATTGTAAATTACCGCTAGATTATAATCTATTTCGTTAGTTTGTAAACTGCCGAAAGATTGTTAACCGAAACAAACTGTTTATATGTTAACGTATTAATTAGTAATAGGTAGAATATAATTTATCGTAGTGAAACCGTCAAATTTTAAATTAGGATGAATTTTACATTATTACAGTGGCCTTAATGAAGAAAGTTAAAAAATTTGTGTCATAGATTATAACCTAATGGTGATTACAATTTTACGTTGACACATATTATATATAGAAATAGAAGATATACCATAGTTCAAAACATCCCGGCACTAAAGGACAACCTCTTACTATGAAAATATATTTTCCATTAAAGCCAAAAAAAATTATAAATAATTGTTCTGAAATCAATTTTTTTAATCAACAAAAAATGGGTAAACCTTTTAGTGTTTTATGTATAAAACATAATTCAGAAAGATTTACATAAATACATTCAAAGTATTCCGAGGTCAAACTCCTTGGGCATTCCATTATATAGCACGTTTAAAGTTTTTTTATAGCTATGTCAATTATTTACAGTAATATTATATACAGGAAAGATTTGATTTATTATAGTGGCTCGCCTACTGTTTTGACAGTTACATACTAGTCAAGAATACCTTACTTTTAAGGTAAGGATTATAATTTTCCAACTGTCGATTAATGATTTTACATCAATTAATAATTTAACAATAATTAATACATACATTAACTTAATTACCTCATGCCTACTAACCTCCTTACATATGTTAATAATAAACTTTAGGTAGGTTAATAAAATAAAGTTTTGAGCCGCAAGTGGTTATCGGGTTATTGCTCCCTGTAATTAAATTCGAATTAATTTGTTATATAATAACGAAATTAAGCAATCTGTCGTTACTGTATGTACTCGTTGTCCTTGTCAAATATTTTTTTTCGCTCTATAGGTAGTAGAATTACTAGTTTTTAAAGTATCAATAAGATTTATCGAAAAGCTATCAACAGCAATATGATCATCGTTTCGTTTTTTTTAAACTTACAAGATTACGAAATCCGGTTTCTAAGAATTTTATAATATGGAGTAGGGACTATTTAATTTTATTGGTGGTTTGGGCCTATGCTACAATGGAGATTAAGTAAGTAAAACAAAGTTGGGTTCGTTTCGAACACTTATAACTTCCGACCGATTTTCATGGTTTTTGATTTGTTGTATTTCTCTCCGTCTCGAATAGCAGAATAACTATTAAAAACATTGGAAAATTGACGAGAGAAAAAATAAATAAATAATGGATAACCATTTCCCCATACAAAATGTTCATGGGCTTCGTAACATTTCATTTTCAACATTTCAAACATGTCAACTGTCAATCATAAATTAAATTCAGCTAATCTGTAACACGATATTCATTGACTGTCGCCGTGTCAGCTAGTTCTTAAATAAAAGATATAAAATAGAATAAAAGTTTATATATAAAATTACGTATCAGAAAATTATATGGTTAACACGTATTGATCACAACCACAAGGAACAACAACACAAAGTTGCTGACCCCGATTCAACCTCACGATCTCTACCAATTACGTTTTTATATTATAATCATCTAACATCGATATTCTAGTTGTAATGTAGGTATACTAGAACAGAAAAAATATATTTAAATACTTAAAGCAAATAGACATTTCTGTAACAACATTCTAGGAAATGGAAGTAATTTCCGTTTTTATTGCAGCAAAATGTTTTCTAACCATCGAGTTTCGTTTTATACTCGTAGCTAATTTTATACTCGACTTAGTAAAAGAGGGTAACGTGTTTAACAATTATCTAATTACTTATTTTTTACAAAAGTATTATGTCAAGTTTTCCAAACAGTTCAAAATAATATAATAACTTCTAATCTAATAATATAATATAGATTTTGATTGATTGTAGACATCACCATCCCACATGATGATGTCGTGAAAGCTGAGAAAGATAAACAAATGAAATATCTTGGCTTAGCTCATGAGATTATCGTAACGGCCAATGACCTAATGGCAAAGAGCCTTAATCAACACCTTAAAAGGCTCGTGTTAGATGGCTAGGTCAAGGGCCCGATGCCGAAAACGGTACTACTGAACGTGTTCGTGTATCGTGAGGAAGTTCCTCCCTCTTGAGCCCTAACCATCGGTAGCTTGGACCGTGTTCCCGCTGCCAGTTGGCCTCTATTTTTTTATTTTTAAACGTTTTTTATTTTTTGGATATATTTAAAAATGTAAATTGTAAGAATTTTAAAAAATAAATCACATAATTTAGATTTTATTTACCACAGTGTAGCGTTTATTCAGTAACCTTTGCTAGAACACCTACTACAACGAATTTATCAAAGTATCATCGCAATTTGATGATTGTTTTAACAATGCACAGAAGACAAACATACAAACATTACAATACAAAATATATAATTCATCAAAGTTCCTGAGAAGGTCAATAGGTTAAGTAGTCATAAGTCAATTTATTAACAATGGTAATTAAAATGGTACAATTATTAGTTTCAAATAATTAAATATATCTCATACTAATATATATACAAATTCCTACTGATTTACGCTGAAATAAATAAATACAATGTTTCTGAAAACATATTTGGGAAAATTCAAAATACAACATACAATAGTATTTTTCATATTGAGTAATAAGATAATTAACATTTTTACCCATTATCTACACTGTATAAAAAAGAAAGATTTGATTGTTTGTATATTTGTTTGTTGCGAATAGGCTCGAAAGCTACTGAACCGATTTTGAAAATTCTTTCACCGTTAGAAAGCTACATCCTTACCGTTTCCGGGTAACATAGGCTATGTGGTGTTGCCATAAATATTCTAATTAAAAAGATATGGCCATTTAAATGCCATAACGTGGCCATTTTGAAAATTGAAGGATTACTCAGGAACTACTAATCCGATTTTAAATTTTTTTTCACTGATAGAAAACTACACTATTCGTGAGTGACAAAGGTGATTTAGTGTTGCCATATACATTTTTTAATTAATAGAGTATTTCCATTTTGTTGTTACTAATCCGATTTTAAAAAATCTTTCACTGATAGACAACTACACTATACGTAAGTGACAAAAGTGATTTAGTGTTGCCATATACATTTTTTAATTAATAGAGTATTTCCATTTTGTTGTTACTAATTCGATTTTAAAAAATCTTTCACTGATAGAAAACTACACTATACGTAAGTGACAAAGGTGATTTAGTGTTACCATATAAATTTTTTAATTAATAGAGTATGGCCGTTTTGTTGTGACTGATCCGATTTAAAAAATTCTTTCACTGAGAGAAGTCTATAGTATTTCCGTCTCTCTTCCTCTTATACACTATCATTCTCTCTAATGCTCTCTCTTTAATTTTTATCTTTATCTATTCAGAATGATCAGTCTCTTTTTTTCATCACTTTCTTTCATTGATTATCTCTCTCTCAATCTCCTTTACCTATTCAATTTTATTTTCGCTCTGCCTTCCCTCTTTTATTAATTATCTGTCGCATTTCTTTTTCTTTCTATTATTTTTCTTTTTATAACTTCTTCTCAGAAGACGGGTGGTAAGACGGGTAAGTGTGGTAAGTAGTGTCGAACAAGTCTGAAGTTTCGAGAGAGGTAGAGAATTTCTATGGACAACTCTATACCTCGGTTGCTAAGCCTATCATCAGTCCGGCCAAAGACCCAAGAGCTCGACTTACCCGACATTACACCGAAGATATCCCGGACATCAGCCTGTACGAGATTAGGATGACTCTTAAGCAACTTAAAAACAACAAGGCGCCAGGCGAGGATGGAATTACTTCGGAGCTTCTGAGAGCGGACGGTAAGCCGATCCTCACAGTGCTCCAGAGGTTGTTTTCTTCCGCCTTGTTTGAGGGCAAAACGCCGAAGGCATGGAACAGGAGTGTAGTGGTTCTTTTTTTCAAAAAGGGTGGCAAAACCCTTCTAAAGAACTACAGGGGGTCTAGCCAAGTTGCAAACGTTATGTTTCTATTCTCTTTCTACAATTTCAAGCGATAAGTGTTGACAAGCCATGTTGACATATTTGGTGCGTCCCACTAAGCGTTCATAACGCCCAAATAATTTTAAAGTGTAAATAAATTTATTTGATACGAATAGAGACTTATTAGTGGAAGTGAATGTTTTTGCAGCGGATGCTTAACGTACCGCCACAGGTACTTATGTAAAATTAATTTTGTTTAAATTTAATAATAAATATTAAAAAGTCAATATTAATTAATAAAAAATATTTATATAAATTAATTTACCCAATAAATAATGAAGTTTATTGTTAAGAATTACAAATAATAATGACTCAACCTCTTGAAACTATTGCTTTATAATTCGCCTTTAAATTATTTTCGTTAGCGCTCAAAACGTTCAATAATCCATTCCACTTGGTTTTACAATTGTAACGCTCGCGAAGAAATGGAGCGGGATATACCGTGGTCGTGAGCGTGATCGTCATACTCGTAAGTGCCCATTAAGTGCGAACTGTCATTCTAAATATGTTATTTTAATTTGATCATGTGATATATCGTTGACATATGTCATTCCCATACATTTTTTAGGTTTTCTACATGCGTTTACAATTGTAGAATGTCAACTTGGTTAAGCCCCCAGACCCATTTCTCTTCTGAGCCAATTCTAAAAGTTGTTTTCGAGAGTCATCACGAATCGTCTCGAACGGAGGTTTGATGACTTCCAGCCTCCCGAACAGGCTTTAGTAGACCACATACATACGCTGCGGCAGATTATACAGAAGAAAGAGGAGTATAATCTGCCATTATGCTTTGCGTTTGTTGACTATAAAAAAGCCTTTGATTCGATCGAGACATCGACAGTCCGAGTACAGGAGCATTACACGAAAGCCGTTCCTCTGCAGCTCCAGTTAAGATCCTTGTCGGACACCGCGTCCGACAAGGATCTTAACCATATGCTCAATGACCTCGACAGAGTTTCCCAACAAGTGGGTCTAGGTATGAACATGGACAAGACGAAAATCATATCGAACGTCCCTGTTATACTCACTCCAATATCCGTTGGGAACTCTATTCTTGAAGTTGTTGACGATTACGTCTACCTGGGACAAGCAATCTACCAATTAGGTAGGTCCAACTTCAGGAAGGAGGTCAATCGTCGTATCCAACACGGATGGGCAGCGTTCGGGAAGCTAAGAGACGTCTTTTCGTCAGAAATACCTCAGTGCCTGAAGACGAAAGTTTTCGTACAGTGTGTGTCACCAGTGATGACGTACGGATCTGAGACGTGGTCTCTCACTCAAGGATAGACCTTGTGCGCCGGCTCCGCGTCGCTTAATGTGCTATGGAGAGGGCTATGTTGGATGTTTCTCTACGTGATCGAATCAGAAATGAGGAGATCCGTAGAAGAACCAGAGTCACCGACATAGCTCAGCGGATTAGTAAGTTGAAGTAGCAGTGGGCTGGGCACATAGCCCGTAGAACCGATAGCCGTTGGGGCAGAAAAGTTCTCGAGTGGCGACCACGGACGCCGAAGCGTTGGAAGGCCTCCCACAAGATGGACAGACGACCTGGTCAGGGCAGCAGGGAGCCGCTGGATGCAGGTCGCAGGTGAGCAGTCGTACTGGAAATCTCTGGGATGATGGCGATGATGAACTTTTTCTCATTCTTTCTGTTTTTTCAAATAATGAAAAACTACACAATTACAGAATGACAAATTAGGGAGATCAATTATAATATTGCTTTAAATACCAGAAGCGAAGCGAGGGCAGACCGTTAGTATACTATATAAAAAGTGGAAAATAAGGGAGAAAATACATACAATTACAAAACGCGCACAGTGCGTCGGTCGAAAAGAAATGTGACGTCAAATGACACGACATTGGATTTATCGGCGCCGATATTCATACTGTGATAATAGTATTTGTAAGAAAAGTAGTTTTAACTCTTATTCTGGTTTTAGCAAGTGTAAATTTTAGTGTACCTATGACGATAATTGGAACTGGCCTTTCGTAATTTACAGTTTTTTTTAATATTATGCTTTACTTTTGCTATGAGACCTTCATGCTAAATGTCATGATTTTAAATCATCGGAAAGTACCCTAAAATTTTTAGTGACAACATTAACGGTTATAACTTTTAATGCATAGACTTAGAAGTTTTAATTTTTGACTGTAGCAAGGGACCGCAGGCTTGAATATTTGTTATTAATTTGATACCTGCAAGCAATCCTGAGAAAAAGGGTCTTGACAGACAGATAGACGGACAACGAAGTGATCCTATAAACCCTTATATCCTTATTTCCTTTTAAGGAACCCTAAAAATTGTGACATCACCAATCACTTTTCTCAGCTTGGATCCGACGCCCGACTTGACGTCACAACGCTGATCCGGTGAAGTGGCCAGTACCATTTTTCCATCCATACAAATAAATTAAATTGGAGTGTCTGTTTGTAATATAAAAATAACCGCTTAGTAAGTAACTGAGTGCATATGGATACACGGTACATATACAAAAATAACACTTTTTTTACAATTTTTGTCTATCTGTGTGTTTGTTCCGGCTAATCTCTAAAATGGCTAGACTGATTTGGACTGATTTGATTGTCGATCGCGATCTACTACTGGTTCGGGTTCGCGCGTTACAGTTTTCTGTCAACGGTGTGCACTTCCGGATTGTGCCGTACGAGTGTGGTTGTTAGATCGTCAAGCTACCTACTTGTGTGGTGTGTCTTAGTTCGGGTTCGCGCGTCTCACTTTTGTGTGGACAGGGTGCTCTTCTAGGTTGTACCACACGAGTTTGGTAGTTCAGATTGCCGCGGTTTATAGCAAGGTATCATTTTTATTCCTTTTAAACCATGAATTTCCGCAAAGTAACGCCTGATTCAATTCAATATGATTTGGACCGGACTTTCACTGGCAGATAGCTGATGTAACAAGGAGGAACTTAGGCTGTTCAATATCTCTCTACAACCTATAGGAGCGGAGCAACACGCAAACGAAGTCGCGCGGGTCGGCTAGTCTACGATAATATCGAGTGTCCATACAAAATGACATTAAAAGGAAACTAACTCACGTGCGAGTAATTTCGTGCTGGCTCTAAAAAGTTCGTGATTCAAGATTGTAAGCAGCTGTTTTTCGACAAAAAAAATAGGATCTATAAAATTTTCAACCGACAAACAAAATCAGTTCCGAAAATATAGTTTTTTAACCTACTTTAAATATACAACCCTAAGAATATTTTATTGATAGAATAATTCTCCCAGCAATGCTGGCCCAGAATATCAATACATTAGTTCATTATTATATCGAGATATTGGATATTACATTCTTCGACTGCAATCTATATGGATTACGGATACGATGAGTATTTTATCCACATATCTCTGGATATTAAGCCGTACATCTTTAAATTAACATTGTAACATTAATTTTTATTGCATATTTACATTTAAGCATAAATTAAAGTTTAAGACACTTGCACATACTTTTTGCTAAGCAATAAAATGTATTACGATAATATTAGGTGACATTTTAATCTTTGCGACCGTAGTATGTTAGTGTATTGAAATCGAACAACGTAAATTAGCTTTAAAAGTAGAAACCTAAAAAGATATTAACTAAGTCCTCTATCCATATTACAGGTCATTATAGTACAGTAAGCTATAAAAAGGCAGTGATGGCCTAGTGGTTAAGACATTGATGTCTTACTCGGGAAGTCCGAGTTCGATCCTGAGCATACACCTTTGACTTTTCTGAGTTATGTGAATTTTAAGCAATTAAATATCAATTGCTTTAACGGTGAAGGAAAACATCGTGATTACTCTCAGAGAGTGCACTCGAGAGAGTTCTTCATATTCTCATAGGTGTGTGAAGTCTGCCAACTCGCACCGGGTCAGCGTGGTGGACTATGGCCTAAGCCCTTCCTCATTCTTAATGCCTTGTGATTATGATGATAACAGTAAGCTGTACTATAGTGGAGAACTACAAATTAATTAAGTTGTACTAGTACAATAGCTATTAATCATTACATTATGTAAATAGTACCTTGTAGAATGTATCAGTTGGATGCTCCAAATTTTTTCCATATATTGCTATCAGTCTTTGCACGTGGAAAGGCGCCCAGCACAGGAAAAATGACAGCGCCACCGCCACTGAAAAATTACACAAGTTACAAGATTCGAAAAAAAAATACTACCTACAAATGTTTACCTAGTAACCGGTCAAAAAAATTGTAACGAGATAGAGAAAAAGTCCGTTATATACTTTAGGCAATGTAAAACTTTGGATGTTTCAGAAGATATAAACTTACTTTTATTAAATATCTTATTGAAATAAAATAAATGAACTTTTAGGTTGCAATCTGAAATTTATAATCTTACTAATATTATTTTAAATGAGATCGTTTGTATGTTTGAATGTTTTTAACTTAATCAGACAAAAACGGCTGAAGGGAATTTATCGAAATTTGGCACACTGATACTTTACTTTTCATAAAAATCATAGTTCCTGCGGGATAATAATTAAATACGCTTAGTGTCGTTAGGGTATGAAATTTTTTATTTAGCAATATATTGAAAAATAAACGGCTTTGTTAAATTTTACTTAGGTTTAACGTTTTTAGGTTTATGTGGATAATCGCATCTATGCGACGATTATCTAAAGAATATAAATCAATTTAATCGGTACCCTCTACAGAGTAAATACAATAAGAGTTTAAAAATCCATGTCAGCCCGCCGATTTTATAAATAAATTTAAAGCTATAAATTATCCTTGTAATAAAATTTATTGACTCTGAACTGGTAGGTTCTTTTCAATGTTCGATTATTAAAGGAATAGCATCTGACGCTTCCTGTCACATACTTAGCTTTGGCAACGGGATAAAAAAAAATTTTCATCCCCCTATCTCGGAAAGAGTATTTTTGCCCGTCGTCGTCGTCTGAGTGCAAAAGTCATTTTTACCCGACTACGGCGAATCCAAAAGGAAGGGTTATGATTTTGGCAGTCTGTGTATGTATGTATGTATCTATGTTTGTATGTTCCACTCCAGCGCCTAAACTAATGAACCAATTTTCATGTGATGTGTCAAAAGATTCGTAATAATGGCGCGGGTGACATATTCTATAAAAATTTAATGATTTTTTATATCACGGAATTTAAACTTCAGATTCTAACCTCGAAAAAAATTAAACTGAGATACTTATCACGTGATTGGTGTCATAGGAAATGTCTGGACGAGCACATTACAAATACATATGTATAT
This sequence comes from Limenitis camilla, assembly GCA_905147385.1. Classification (NCBI taxonomy): domain Eukaryota; kingdom Metazoa; phylum Arthropoda; class Insecta; order Lepidoptera; family Nymphalidae; genus Limenitis; species Limenitis camilla. The sequence continues at coordinate 5,865,086 of LR990234.1, read as the reverse complement.
ATATCTTATTGTTTAAGTCAACATATATGTTTAAAATGCGGTCGTATAGTTCGCGCGGTCAGTCGTTGCAGTTATTTACTCGTTAAAACAAATAAATACCAGCATTACGTTACAATATGAGATTATAAAGGTTATCTCGATCGTGAAACGGAAAGCTATTAAATAAAAAAATAAAATTTAAAAAACTATAACCCGATAATTATTTTCTTGTTTCGTCCTTTTTAGACCATTTTTTTACGTAGCCGGGTTATAGTTTTTTGAACTTTATTTTTTTTGCATTTAGTCATTTCCTCGCTGAGGTGGGATAAACAGTTACGTGTTGCACCCGAGTGCAAAGATTTTTCACCTCATGCTCTTTTGATTCCCTCGCTAACGCTAAGGAGTCTAATTTTAGAATCCTTCGCTTGCTCCGTCATCAAATTGAGCACGCGGTTAAAAAGCAACTTTGCACTCTTGTATAACAAATAACTAATATTTTAAATAGTTTGACGCGTATATTTATACCAATAATTTTACAGAATTATTTATATTGGAAATTGTGATAGTAAATTTCAATATGCCTATCGGTAAAATTGAGCTATTTGACTTTAACTCGAAACAACAAGTCTTACCTTGCTCATGTCAAACAGTTTATATTATCTACTCAACGAGAGCGATGTCAAAGTTTCTTGCAATGACCAAGCGATTACTAATAGTGACGGTTCTGATTATGAAGACGCTGAAGAGACATTTCATGCTATTACACGCCCACGTATAAACGTTCTTTGAGGGAATAGATAATCAGCATTTTTTAGTTAGTTTTAGAAGCTGTTTAAGTTTATTATTTCTTATGTTACTTGTGATTAAGGGGGAGAAATGGTAGATTCTTCTCAATGTTCGATTATTAAAAAGTTAGCATATGACGCTTCCTGCCACATAGAAATAAACTTGGCTTTTACTTTATGTTTATTAACGTTAAATACGTTCCAAACAAATGAGTTCCTAATTATAATTTGAATATAGTTTGTTCTATTGGACGGATGTTTGTTCCATATGGTTAGTTGGCAAGTGTTAATCGCTCAATGATATCAACTATAAATGTAAGAGAAAGATGTGATTTGAAGCGTCAGTAGCTCAGTGGTTCGGGCGTTGGATTCACGGTCGATAGGTCGTGGGTTCAAATCCGGAGATTGGACTACTGGCGTGGCCCACTCCTGACACAAGCTATTTATTAGCTTACTAGGAGGGGTAAAGGGAATACTAGTAGTATGTGATCCATACTGCTAGTAATCTTTTTAAAAAAAAAAAAATGTACAATTCGGTGCCTGTTTTTAAATTTATGAATACTAAATAATTCTATTGACGGTTCTATTGTCATGCATATGAAATGTATACATTTTAAAATAAAATACGAAAAACATATTTATTATTCAATACTTTTAAATTAATGAACATGCAGATTTTTGTAGACAGTAATTGTATCTTTAGTCATACGTAACGTTTTAATTAACAAGCGATATCATCAAATATAACCATTAAATTAAAAATTTAAATTACTCCCCGAGTATCTCAAGTTCACATACGAGTATATCTTTGAGAGACCACTAAAGAAACTATTCATTCAGGTTTCACAGTCATTAGAATAAACACAACACATCTGCTGTAAGTGCCTGAAGTGTTGAATAAGGCGCAACCGATTTAGCTTTGGACCAAAACGCTTTGCTTCCCGGGGGTGCGATGCCAGTTTTGTCCCTATTCGGCTAATGTGGTCAAATCGAGACTTCTGCATGGCCTTTTTGCAGGACTTTGCAGCCTTGTTAAAGGCTCTCTTCTTTTGGCGTACGTCCCTCGCTTACATACAGAGTATCAAGGGCCGCAGCTACCGTCGTATCAGCCGTCTCAATGATACGGGGCCCCCGGACTACAGGGGCCCCTAAACTGTGTAAGCAAAAATGTGTAAAATGTTATCCACAATTTCACTTTATCTCGTGCAACCCGGGATAAAAACATATAAAAAAACTGTCATACAACCGTTAATTTGTCCTACTTATATCTATTTTGAAGCCTTTCATGAAGCTCCAAGAGAGGAAAAAATCTAAAATATATAGTTTAACAATTATCACACTTGCAACGTGTGTCATGTTCAAACAGAAATTATTAATTAAAATTAACTAATTGAAAAATTGTGATAAAATTTTTTTTTCAGGCGGATTATTGTTCATTTACATACCCAGTAAGCCCCTGTTTTTTTTTTATTTCTTAAGTTTTATATACAATATGTTAAAATATTTGTTATTAATAAAGTGTCCAAAGTAGGCGTGGCTTACGCAAGCCATAGCACCCGTTTTCGGTCGTAATTTCATTCATCTTGGAAAATTATAAATATTGGTCCTACAGTACCGAGAGTAGAGATTTTTTTTATGACATTTTCTCTTCTTTTTGAATATATTTTTAAATTTGAAAAATCTTAATTAGTTTTTGAGATATTTGCAAGAAACTAAACCCCTATTTTTAGTTAATTGTTAATAACTTTTGCAGTTTTTGCATGCGTAATATCATTTATTTTTTCACAAAAACGTCTAGATGCCATCCCGAATCAATTGACACCTCAATCATGATTTTCGGAAACTACTGAAATATTGATTGAACTACGACTGAAACCGAAACTGCATTCTGGATCTCTTGCGCTGGTTTAACGTAGCGTTGAATTCCAAGCGTTACGTGCACGTTACGTAAGTCATGTCGTGACTTAAAGCTAAATTATATATATGATTTGTATATGTGATTTATAGTTAAAAAATACAGACTAACTTTATCACAAAGCAAGGAGGGGGGGCTCCAACTGATTTTGATACAGGTGGGGCCAAGGGCACGCTACGCCACTGTAGAGTACACACGTGAAAACTTATAACATCCTGTCTTTGTATTGTCGGGAGTAGAAAATTAACCTATACCAAACTCTGAATTACGCAATGCTGACATAAGCTCAGGCTGCATTTCAATTTGTTGAGATTTCACCTCCTCACCCCTCCAATAGTGATTTTTAATAATGAAAAACTTAACTACCAATAATTTTATGGATAGAAATTCACGTTAGTAGACGAAGAAATTATTCAAATAAGATTAGGTAAACTTGTTTGAAGATAATGTAGTTCAAAAAATACCTAATCTATGTTTCATTTATAAGCATCTAGCTATCTGGGTCCTTATAAACCAAACACATTAATTAATTCATTTAGATTCATTTCATATGATTTTAAATGACACATTTAAAATAATAAAATTTAATAAAAATTTAGAACTGAAATTTAGTGCTACTTTATAAGTTACTAGAGGGCTGCCCTCGCGTCGCTCCGGGTATTTAAAACAATATTATAATTGATGTCCTTAAATTGTCACTCTGTAATTGTGTAGTTTGTCATTATTTGAAAAAAGGGAGAGAGTGAGAAAAAGTTATAAAAAAATAAATAATAGAAACAAAAATAAAAGAAAAGCGACAGATGCTAAGAGAGGGAGGACAGAGCAAAAATAAAAAAATGAATAGGTAAAGGAGAGAGAGAGAAGAATTAAAGAGACAGAAAAGAGAGAGCATGAGAGACAATGATAGCATTATAAGAGGCAGAGAGACGGAAATACTATAGACTTCACTCAATGAAAGAATTTTAAAAATCGGATCAGTAGCAACAAAATGGCCATATTCTATTAATTAAAAAATTTATATGGCAACACTAAATCACTTTTGTCACTCACGAATAGTGTAGTTTTCTATCAGTGAAAGAAAGTAACGCGTTAGAGCTCATTTTAAGATTTTTAAAAGTGATAGAGAGAAAGAAATAAAATAAAAGCCACCTGGGATATTATTAATAGCAACAGTGATGGCCCAGTGGTTCTGGTCTCACACCATCACTAGTTCCTGGGCTCACACACCTCTGACTTTTCTGAGTTATGTGTGTTTTAAAAAATTTAATATCACTTGATCACTTGCGGTGAAGGAAAACATCCTCAGGAAACCTCCTAAGAGTTCTCCATGTCCTTAAGGTGTTAAGTCTGCCAACGTATTTAAAGTAAGCATAATTATGACGTGTAAACAATGCATTGTCGCAGGTTGTTCAACGGTTTAGGATAAATAACTTGGTTTTTAATGCTAAAAAGACTAAATCATAAATGCGTATAGTTTGCTTTGCCTAATGTTAAAAAAAAACAAAAATTTAATCTACTGTTAACTTTAGATTCAAATTTAACTTATCATCTTTAGCGGGCAGACTCAGCTTAGCTGCCTATGCAGTGAGGAGAGTCACACAAATTACCGATAGGAATACTCCTAGGCAAGTTCTTCCTTACAGTCCCAACTCAATACATATATTGTAATATTTTGTTCATTTACCTTCAATTCGTATTCAATTTAAATTCACAGTGACAAACATAATGTTAATCCTAATAATATTATAAACGCAAAAGTTTGTAAGAATGTATGAATGTCTAGATGTATGGATATGTCTTAGTTACTCTTTCAAGCAAAAACTACGGAATGGATTTTGATGAAACTTTACAATAATATAGCTTAAACATCAGAATAACATATAGGCTATAATTTATAATGATATAGAGTGAATTATCCAAAATACAGCGGGTGAAACCGCGGGACGCAGCTAGTAGTTAATACTAGAAATAGAAATAAAGTTGTAACGCCTTACATTCGTCTTCATTAAATCAGTATTTGTTCCAGGGGGCTCAGTGTTCGCATCTTTAATAAGATTCCAAAACCAATTCAACAATTTAAAAATCGTATCAAAATTTATTAATAAATAAAGCATACTATAATGTACAGGATTACTTAAATGATGGGAATGATTAGAATCTGAGCGACTGTTGAGTTTCTGGCCGGCGCAATCTTCTCAGCTCAGAAAACTGCTTTCCGAGCTGGTGGTAGCTTGAGACAACCTTATTGACCGACCAATTTTTTTCGTATCAAAAGTACTTTAAAAAAAGTTTAATTGAAATAAATTATTTTGAGTTTGAGTTCAATAATTCAATAATTTGGGTCATTGCTGATGCAATTGTTGCATCAGCCGAGTTTTTTAAATTTAGATAGATATATAAGCACTTTATTGCGCACGAAAAAATAGAGAAAAAAAATACAATAAAGTATACAAAGAGCTTGCAAAGGCGGTCTTATTGCTATAATAGCAATCTCTAAACTAAATTTAGATTAATTAATTAATCTCCAGACTTAGCCCCAAAATCGCGCTAGGCTCATATCTCTTAGATAAGAGTATTAGTAAGATATAATTATAAAAAAATGTAGAGGGTTAGGAAAATATATAGATTTTCTTCCCCTTCTGACGACGCCTACCCAACAAAAATATATTTAGTCAACTGTTTAAGTTGTTTGTGGTTGCGGTTGGATTGGTTGGTGCTGTAGTGGAATTTTTTTGATTCTTTCTTTTTTTTATGTATTTCAGAAGAAATGGTATTTTGTAGTTGTTTTGAATTATATTTTGTAATTACCTAATCGGTCATATAAATCAATTTTAATTTATTTAAAGTTTTTAATTTAATTAATCAATTGTTACAAACCTTAGATTTTAACGTAATTAATTATTAATTAACAATCAATTGAGATGATATTGGTGATATTACTTTTCAATAACTTTACTTAACAAGAGCCTCAGAAAACAGCAAGAATTCTAATAAAGAATGTCATTTTCGAAATGTTTTCTATTTTCAGGGAAGAATTCTATCAATTATAACTTTATTAAGTTTAAAACACTTGTAGTTATTAATAACATTAAGAAGTAAATAATATTCAATTAAGTAAGAAAAACAGACTCCTAGAACAAAAAACAACATTATTATTATTTAGGTAGAATCCGATGTGGCTCTATAAGAGCTACATTTAATTTAATTACCACTTAGTGAAAATTTGACTGAAAATTGACGCGCGTGGATGAAGAAGAATTAAGTTTACGCCATCTGGTATAATTTTCTATAAAATTTAATTTTTCCCGGATACCAAATTACATTAAAAGTTGCTTAGATTTATGATAACTTTAACAGAACTTATATACAGAAAATTTGGACTTGAAAAGTAGGAGTGGTCAGTGTAGTGAGTATCATATTATGAGTACGATAAATATTAAACTTACAATTACAACTTATTTATTAATATGATGACTTCTGTATTACAAAAATTAACAAAAAAAATCTATTCACCCATAAAAGCAGCATTGGAAACTTAGAAGTAGAACATTTTACATACATTTATCACTATCAGAAAATTGGTTCCGCACCTTAAAAGAAAAAAAGGAACCCTTATAGCATCACTTCGTTGTCCGTCTGTCTGTCTGTCTGTCAAGACCCTTTTTCTCAGGATCACGTGGAGGTATCAAGTTGAAATTAATAACAAATACTCAAACTTATGGTCCCTTGCGGCGCATTAAAAAGACATGACCGTTAATGTCACTCACAAAATTTTAGGGTATTTCCCGATGACTTAGTATCATTAAATTTAGCATGAAGCAAGGTCAAAGATAAAAAAGTAAAGGATAAACAAGTGGTCACATTGATATAGATTTTTTCCAGAAAGCCAAAAGAATATTTGATATTCGGCATACGACCGCATATACTGTTAGTTAAAAATAAATATTTATTTACTATATTCAGATTGTTAATTATTAAAAAAGTGATATTTCTAGTGTTACCGCTTTTCTATGAAGTATGAATACGGTTGGGGTCTGGAGACAATGAAATATGGATGGCGGCATACCGTCGTATTAAGAAGTTAATATTTCATTTTCTTCGTCACGTAAGTCAAATATTTGTCTCAGTTTTTGGCGGATAGCTGAAAATGTGAAATCTTTAACTTAGCCTTGAAGCTCTTTTTCAGAATATTTAAATTCTTCGTTCCCTTTGCATTCTCTTAGTACGCGCTTAGTAAAAAAGTCACTTGAAACGAAAATATAATACACTCATGAACATATTAGAGCACTCAGAGTGTCAGATTAATATAATTAGAATCAAATGATAACGGACAACGACATATTCGCGGATGACGATAATATTCCTGTATGTGTACATACAATTGTATTTATAGAATAAAAACAATAATTATTTTGTTCCGAAAATATTAAATTATAACTATTTACGTCATTTCTTAAATACCTATATAGAAAAACTTTGGATGAATAAATGAAAAAAAGATAAGGACTTACCTAACATTCTAATAACTCGTCTCTGCGAAGCTCCATTCTTATACCTCGGTGTCCCATTAGGACGACCGCTGCTTTCCGTCGAAGTTTTCTTTACAGGATGCAAAATACGAGACGTGTTTAATTTCACACCAATCAACACGTAAAGTACAGTGATCAGTGACATAGGAACGACAAAAAACACAAAACTCGAAATCACAAACACTTGGTGCACTCCGTGTCCCTTCACCGTGCAGGCACTAATTGTTTGTCCATTCTCTTTATATGTGACGACACCGAACTGCATAGCCTGAGGCACAGCCGCACACACCGCACACACCCAGATCACAATAATGTAACGCACTGCTCTAGACAACTTAGACATGGTATGTGACATGAATGGGCGACAAATCGCAATATATCTTTCCACAGTAAATGCTGTTATTGTCAACACTGTCGCGTTTGCAGATGTTTCCGATATTAATCCCACCGTAATACACAAAGCTTCTCCGAGAGGGTATGAGAGTGGATTCCATAGTTTGTGCAATTCAAGAGGTAGTCCACAAATTAAGAGAAGGAGGTCTGAGATCGCCAAGCTGAAGAGGTAGAAGTTGGTAGCCGTATGCATAGATCTATTCCGTGCAATAACAACACAGGTGCTTATATTGCCTAAAACGCCAACAATGAAAATGATGGCGTAAGTGATGCTTAGTGGAACAATAAGGTTGAGGGACTCTGGCTCTGAAAAACTTGATATTTCAGCAGTTTCATTAGTTTCGTTAAACAGGACCAGTTCTCCATCATTCCATTCCATCTTTGCTGCAGGTGAAATAATTTATCTGTAAAAAATAACAACTATTATACTTACAATTGTTAGCAACACTGTTTATAAAGTAGTATTAGCAGGTAGATCATTTTATACTATGTCAAGTATACCGACTTGAAGACAATATATAACGTTTATTGCGATAGATTAGTCTCAGTCTCTGGTGTTTACGCGCAGTGGGCATGGAAGTTATTGTTATAGTGTAGTACCTACTGTTTAGAGGTGTGACGCTAGGCCTCCGATTAGCGAGGAATACGTGAGTAATGTACTTTATTATTTTAATATTTGGTAGCGACGTCGAGCGGTAAAGGTAAGAATTACGGGTTATAAAAGAGGTCTTTAAACCTGCTCCTGGGTCTCAAGCCCCAGGAACTGTTCGGCTTCTATCTAGATTATATGTTAATATTGTCTTTTGAGTGTTACTGCGCAGTATAGCTCCCATATAACTTAGCACAATACAAATTCTTTTTGAGTATTTTATCGTTTAAGGCGTCATTTTACTAAACTATTGATATATGATTTTATAATTAATCCCGTTTATTAATACCTTATTTAATCAACTTTATTTGTTGTATTGCTCTCTGTTGTATTAGGTGAACTGATATTGTTAATAATTCTAGTAGGCATAAGAGATAAGTTTATTTATTGTCATTGACTAATATAAAGAAGCACAGTATTTTATTTCTAATTTCCGTTGTGTCAAAAATCCTTTTAAATTTACTTACACATACAAAAGATCTGTTGGACCGAGGGACATGTCTCAAATAAATAAAGTCAGCAGGTTGCATTGCGTTGCTCAAATTATAATAATAAGTTGTTCAACCCTCAAACCCATAGAATTTCATTTAATAATACCGAAAAATATGTATAAAAAATTAGAATTACTATGAAAAGAATAAGTACAGAAACCCAGGCAATCATTAAATAACTATTAATCTAAGTCTATCGCAGTTGGTAAGTTCTTTCAAAACAATATTCTTTTTGTCTTTCGGGTTTTGTAGATCATATTTGCCATAGTTTTAATTTTTTCATTCGAAATAACATTAAGAGTAAAACTTTTGTATCTTTGTTCTGACATCAAATTTTAATTTAATTTAATTTTAATATACGTCAGAGAAAAATGATGAGAAAACCTAAGGTTAGGTTAACTTAAGCCTAACTTATACATATTTGAGATACTTTGTGCTTAAGGAAAATGAACATTTATAAAACTTTTTTAAATCGATTGTGTACTTTGGGATATTATTAAGCAAAGTTCTCTTTTCACAAATCTTCATACAAAAAAAACTGCGCTCTGTAAGGGCTGTTAGAGATATAAATAAGTATAATACGTATTTTAATAAATTTTATCAATTTGCTTTATGAACAATTAAAGACTATTTTCGCATTTTTTGCTTGTTCACATACAAGACTCGTAAACACTGACAGGTCGCACAAATTTAACTATTACCATTGATATTCCAGCCAAACACAGGAGAAATAAAATGTTATATAATGTTTCCCATTTCAGTGGTGGGGAACGCAAAGGTAGAAAAAAAAGCGTGTTCGATATTCAGAGTGGTTATGTGGTTTAAGTAAACCCTAAAAAGGCTCCCATTCAAAAGACTGATACATACATATGAAGAGACGATTGTGTTATTTTATGATAAGCTTTGATGATGTCATGGCACCAGAGCAATGTAGTGATGGTGCGAGAGGTGAGCGCAAAGCGAGGAATAGACACTTTGCAAAACCTCACCCTCTTTTTAGCTAGTAATTAACCCATGTTATCTTAATATGACCGCTTGACCAGAGAGCTGATGAGATGACACCTCTCTTAATTCATCATCAGCTCGCGGACCATGAATAAATCCAAAAAATCACCCGTGAGGTGATGGGTTAGAATACTATTCCCCTCTTCCGCTCAGAGAGCATCTCATAAGAGCCGAGTAACCCAGCATCCCCTAGGTGGTAGGGGATCTGTTCCCCGACTGGTTTGCGACCACCAGCATGCGAATCCGACCGCCAAGTGTAATAGACGTGTTCCGGTCGAGCCGCATGTGGACCAACATACTCCTTCCCGCTCCCATCCCATTAATGCAGTCCATCTAGAGGACTCTGGGCTCTGCCTCAGGGTCCGCTGAAACTGCAGCATTATTTTACTTAATTCCCCTTCCCCACTCTATCTTCGAGGATGCAACGCATCGACAAAACGAAAGGATATCTCTTGTTTTGCCGATGTCCATGGGCGATGGTGGCCATTTACCATTAGGCGGACCATCTGCTCATTTGCACCTTATCTACCATTAAAAATAAACCCTCTTGAATTTCCTTACTATAAGATTATTTTCGTCCAAACCGAGATATTGTCAAAAATGTACTTGACAATACTTGAGGACCAAATGTTTCAACTACCTTAATATGCAGTAAATACTATTGGATTAATAAAGAGGTCAAAAGCCAAAATACTATGAGTATTATCCGATTAAAATATAAAATTTTTTTATAGGCATCAGAATAAAGCGATGCATAACGAAAAACATATATTATAATTTCTACAGCATTAAAACCATTGATTTAATACTATGTACAATTTAATACTACACTCAACATAACAAAACTGGATTTCTTTTATACAACTTCGACCTTATTTAATAACAACAAAAACATTTTTACTAGTTTTGCTAGTTTAAGCTAGCGAGTAATTTTCCTCTCACTTAACAGTAATCTAAGTACAAATTACTTTTAATAAATATTTTGTTTTTGACGACAAACATTATTAGGTTGATTACATTCATAATTTTTTGTGTATTATAAAATAAAACCACCTTTTTCATCAAGATAACATGAATCGAATAATTGTTTTATTTTCACAATCATATAAAATGTTGCAAAACATAGAGGATAAATAAAATACAAAAGACTATCACTAAATATCAACTAATTAAGACATTAAAACATAAAAAACATACAACATCTTATCATATTCAAACACTAATAAAAATAAACTTTAAAGTTCTTTAACCCCTAAAACTTTTTACTATTCAAAGCCTTAGTTAAAAGACTAGCTGTCATGTCAGATGTAAATGTAAATGTCAGACATAATAATATTGTAAAGTTAAATTGTAAATAATTTAACTTTACAATATTATTACTGACATACTCTCTAAAAAATGATATTGAATGTCTATGTATTAAGTACGTTTATGAAATACGTTGCTGGTTATAGATGACTTAGCTGTAATTTCCTTATATAAATTACATAAATACGAAGCCTCTACAAGGTTCTGTTAAGCCCATATACTCGAACTGTGGTTGAGAAAACCACTGAGGTTTGCTTTTTAGACTTCCATGAAATTACATAGCCTGACAACGTAAAAAAAGACCTTCTATCTATACCGTTACTTCCCCAATCGGCATCAATATAACCCTCTAAAAAAGATTTGCCAGCTTTAGTTAACCAATAATGCTTAGTTTTCTTTAAATAACGCAATATTCTTTTGGCATATTATTTTGTTTACAATTGACTAAAATATGAAATAGAAAATATAATATTAGGTCTGGTCAATACAGCTAAATACTTCTTCCTTTTTAATATTAATTACACATTCTAAAGGAGTATAAACCGTTTCGCGTTTTACCATATCTTATCTAACACCTTATTTACATATTGTTCCTGTTAAGTATTAATTCGACCCCAGCGCCATCACAAAGTTATTTAATAATTATTATTATCTGCTCAACTAGATGGCAGTGGCGTAGAATTGTATCGCGCTAGAAATAAATTTATGCCCGATGATATTAGTGTTGAATTTTAATTGGTACATGTTGGACTGAGGTTTGTCGTTAGTTTCTCGTTCTTTGTCGTTTTCTGGTTGTTGTCGTGTCGTTTTTTTTTGGTCGTTGGGTGTAAAGTTGTATAGTTCCTGACTAAGTTTAATACAACCCTTAGTTTTATATAAACGAACATTCATACCAAGACATTGTTTAATTTGTCCCGTCTTTAATATTAAACTTTGATTCTTAATATATACTCCTCAAGTGCTCAGTCACTACTTTATCTTTTATGAACATGAAAAACATCAATTTATTTAACGTAATAATAGGTTTCTAATTGTTCTTTTTCTATGTATATGTCGGAGGTGTAGGCTAGGCTTAGGTTAGGTTAGCCTTGTGTTAGTTTAGGTTAATGTTAGTCTAATCTTTGGTTTAGACGGTGAAACTAAGCAGTGGAGGCGAGTGTTGTGATCACTTAAAGGACGTGCTTAAGCCTACACCTTGGTCACAAGTCCAAGGCACTACTTGGGTTCCTGTCATAATAGTTCCTCTCTGAATAGTACGAGATCGTAACGTTAAGTTATATCCTGACCGTATTGCGCCCGTAGCTTATATTACAGGCCGTTGAGCACATACAATGCTTATAAAATGACGGTATATCCATTCCATTCCTTCTTTTAATTATATCCGACATATACAAACAATATTCTATTTTAAACTGTTTGTAATCTACATTAACACAATGTAACAAGACAATTTTTTACTTTTTTATTGCAGGCTCTGGATGCTGTTTTCAGTCCGTAAATAGCTCGCTTTAATCTCAACACTCTACCATCATTTTTTGAATTAGAAAAACAATCTGGTTTGCACGTGTGTTATACTCTCCTCGAGCTCTCCATTTGGAAATGCCGTAGTAAAAACTAAAGGAGTAATATCTAATCCTAACTGTTCAGACAAAGCAATCATTAATCTTAAAGTAGTATGTCTAACGACTGAAAAAATCTCTAAATAATCTACACCATTTTTCATACAGCAACTAGCCTTGCACAGTATCTTACTACATTCTCGTTATTAAAATTTTTCTTCAGCATCCATTTGCACTAAATTATAGTGCTATCTTTTGGGATGTCTACTAATTCCCATGCATAATAATTGTTCAAAGCACTTTAGTTCCTCGTTCACAGCCTTTAACAAATTGTCTCTTTCTGGCCATTTTAACGCTTTTTTCAAAGTTAAATCACAAGCATCATCCATCACATCATCTGTAATACAATTATTAGTAAAACCATACCTTTCAGACTTCTTAGTACTTAATTTTCATACGCTATACTTAACAGGTGTTTCTAGCTCAGCGTCTATGTACTGACTAGCAATATTTGAAACATCAGATTATGATATCTCAGTCAGCTAGCATTGTCAACTTAATTTTCTGTCTCAGCTCTCACTGAATCTGAAATTTCTTCAACTTCTATTCCTACATTTTTTGTTACTGGCATAGTAGTCGTCAACTCTCTTACATCCTCAATAAAAATGACATCTCTACTAGTATTTACAGATCTCGTTACAGGATCGCAGACTCTATATCCCTTAACGTTTTCGGGATATCAAACAAAAAATATGCTTTATCGCTATTTTTCCCACTTACGTAATTTTTCTTATGTTACGTGAACCATAACAGGACTACCAAATATTCTCAAATGGCTAATATGGGCACATTTGTCAGTATGCAGTTTTGTTTTTCAAACCAGACACCGCTATTCTGTTCTGTATATACATATTACACAGCCGTATTTGTAACTTCTGCCTAAAACTCTATATCCAATTTTGCATCGATTAACAGACTTCTCGCGTTTTCGATAATTATACGGTAAGCACGCCCACATAAACCGTTCTGTTCTGGAGTATATTAGTCTTCTAATGATGAACTCCTGCGTTTTGTAAAAATAAATCAAATTATTTATTACAAAATTCGCGTTCATTGTCGTTTCTTAACATTTTAATGTTTTCATTAGTTTAATATTCAACTTTAGCTTTAAAATCTTTAAATTTAAACAACGCTTTTCTCTTGTCTTTCAAAAAATCAACAAATATCATGCGACTATTATCATCAACTAATAATAAGAAGTACATGGATCCTCAAATAGACTCCTGCTCCATCCATAAATATCTATATGTACAATATTTGACAATTCAGTAGATATAACACCAATACTACTTAAAGGTAATCTACTCTATTTACCTTCACAACAAACTCTACATGTTGATTTACTTATATCAACTTTCTCCTAAGTTCCATTTCATCAACAGCACTGCTCATTTTGTTTAAGTAATTACTTTTGATATGCCCTAATCTGCGATACCATCCTTCCCCTGCAAATACTGATGCTGCAATGTCACTTTTAGCTAATCTTAATTTATAAACTCCGTTAAATAATGATGCTGTAGCTACGACTATACCTTCACTATTTAATATAGTACAACATTCATCCTTAAATGATACTTTATTACTATTACTTATCTACTGATTTACAGACAATAAGTTAGTTAATAGATTTTTAATCATTTTTTATAATTACATTTATCAGTTTCCGTTATAATATTTACGTCGCCGTACATTTTTTAACTTTATTATTATTCGCAACAACTATTTCTTTTTTTTTGTTTAATGTCATTCTGATTTACGACATTGTCAATCCATTTCTTATTATCTTTTAAATATGCACTTGAATCAGTGTACCATTAATCTTTGTTGTTAAAATGTACATTTAAAAATATAGCACTAAACGCATTATACGCTTTATTTTTCATACGCTTTTACATTTTTCGTGCACTGACTAACGATTACATTGACCAGATTACAATGACCAGATTGTTTACATCTAAAACATTTGACACGACATTTGTCAAACTTTTCAGACTTCTCAGATATATTTCATTAACTTTGACTTTAGTTTTACTTTAGGAACTTTGGCTATAGAAGATTTTTTTTCGGGAAAACTTCGTTTATCAGTTAGTATGGGAATCTATGCTTCCGATAGTCTGACCGACCGTCCAGCATATATAGGGAGGCAGCGTGAGATCGTCGGCACGGCATCTCACATTCATGTACTACATATGATACCGATATAATAAGAGGTCTTAAAAAGTATTTATCAAAGATGGTTTGTGGGGATGGGGACCATCTATAGAATTATAACAATACAATACATGTATAGGGGCGATACATGTAATAATAATGAACCTCTAATTTAAAATTAATGAATATAAACATGTTTTTAATAATAATATCTTATGTAGTTATGATGTGATGGTGATGCATGTGTTTAGATCAGCCTCCTTATAAAAGTGTTCAGCGAGAGTAGTCTTGCTGAACCGCCTTATTTCCAACGAGCTTTAGCATATGGGCGGAAGGTGACTCTTAGATGATTTTGATTATCTTTGAGAAGTCTCTCAAGAATCTGTCTGTTACTAGAGCCTAGCGTATCTTGGTGGTACGGACGCGAGATGTCTCTTAATGTGATTCAGTTCTACTTTGAGAATTCTTGTGTACGATGCCGGATATGCTTTATTCTTGACGATGCGTTGTGGACTGCTTTGTAGGCTTTGTGGCTGCATCAGCTGCTAGCAGACTACCCCCATGACAAGTTGTCTTGAATATTTCGTGATTTGATACGTCCTGAACTCCTAGTTGATATCGCTGTGTCTATCGCTCTGTGATTTGATACTTCAACGTCCTGAAGACCTAGTTGATATCGCTGTGTCTATCACTCTGTGATTTGATACTTCAACGTCCTGAAGTCCTAGTTGATATTGCTGTGTCTATCTCTCTGTGATTTGACACTCCGAGGTCACCAATGACTTAGACGATGTTGTTTGTGTCTGTTACTGTGATTTGATACTTCAACGTTCTGATGTCCTAGTTGATAACGCTGTGTCTATCACTCTGTGATTTGATACTCCGAGGTCTCTGATGATGCAGACGATATTGTTTGTGTTTATTATTATGATTTGTTACTTCAACGTCCTGGCGTCTCAGTTGATATCGTTGTGTCAATCACACCATCGTATCCAGCTGCTGAGCGGTGCGGAGGCTGTAAGCCGAAGTGGTACGTTCTAGCGATGCTGGGTACAACCACAAACATTGTCCGTGGACTTTCTTTATGGACATTGTGAGTGAAATCAATAGTCCTTGTCAGGACTGCCCCTTAGCTTAGTACTTTTAAATAGACATTGTAGCATGTCATAGTGCTAGGGCGTCTGGTGAATTATCCTTATGGGATGTTTAGTAGCGTATAGGACAGAGAGGCCTACTTTGCCTCTTTACGTCCATGGCTTTACATGTAAAATAATGATCTGGCGTATAACGTCTCTTTGTTCGACTCTTATACTCGATGGGAGTGTTGCTTGTTGTAAGCGAGTTGTACATATCTTATATTTCACATTCCACTAAGTCGGACCATAACACATATTTATATCAGCTATGGCTGCAACGATTACCAGCTGCGGCTGCAACGACTTATCCACTGCGGCGGTTTTTACTTATCAGCTACGGCTGCAACAATATCCACTTCGATGGCAACATTTATCAGCTACGGCTGCAACGATATTTATTTATCACTTTATTTATAACCAGGGCTTGTCCCTTTGTCTTCGGACACCTTGCAGCTTTGCTGTTTTATTGGATTTATTTCCATCACGAAGCTCACACCTATTTATTATTACAGCTTCAGCTGATTTACTAAAGCTTCGGTTTTCAACACTGGAGTCTCGACTGTATTAATCAACGGCGAATATTTCTCTGTCAGTCCAGCCAACAACAAACATCTGATCCATTCATCGCTAATATTGAACTCGGTACCACTAAATTTCTACACGGTTTCGAAAATCTGCGTCACGTATGAAGTCATAAAACTACAGTTTTTGAGACAAATTAAAATCAAGTTAGGAAGTAAGGTAATCCTCCTCGTAAAACCAAAATCATAAAAAAAAAGTCCTCAATTTGTCTCATAGTTCTTTCGTTGATTTCACTATTATGAATTATGATCCGAAGGAAAATTTGTTATAGTGATATATTAGGGGTTAAGGTATGAAATTGCCAATTTGCACTGAAAAATTGAAATTAGTTTTTTTTTAATTTACCATATTTATTTAATAAAAATAATTAACCATTATTATCTATACATTGCTGCCATCTAATAGGAAGGTCATTTATGCCTTTGCGATAGAACTCTAGTGATCTAGATTCGACAAACTGTGTGAAAGCATTTTGTACTGCCTCCTGAGAAGAAAACTTTTTAACACGTAGAAAATTTGTCCAAATCACGAAATAAATGATAATCTGTTGGAGCAAGGTCTAGCGAATACGGAGGGTGACGAATGGTTTCTAATTGCAGCTCTTGTAGAGTTAAAACAGTTTCTCGTGATATATGAGTCTCGCGTTATCATGGAGCAATAATGGTGAAGATCTTCTCATAAGTCGGGGCTGTTTCACTACTAATTTTGCTATCATTGTTCGGAGTTCGGCACAGTAGACATCTGCCGTTATTGTTTAACCCAGATCGGAGAAAACTATAGTAAATAACACCATGCTGAGGCCACCAAACAGTTACCATTACCTTTTTATTGGTAAGCTTTGCTTTAAGACACCGTTGCGGCGTTTGACCTGGGGTCACCCATTGTATTTTTCGCTTACAATTATCATAAAGAATCCACTTTTCATCATCATTTCACAAGGTAACTTAAACCATGCCGCTAATTCCTGGGTAGTTTGGCTCGGAACAACTTCCACCTTCCATTTTTATTCACCTGTATGGGCGGTCTTCCACGTGGTTCGTTCTTCAAATTAAAGTTACCATCACGAAAGCGTTTAAACCAAAACCAGTCCCCTCTCCAAACGCAACATTGAAAATGCGAGCTGTTTCTGCCGCGTTAGTTCCGCGTCGGAACTCGTCATCTTTCTTGTCTAAACTGAATTAAAAAAACAACTGAAAGTCGATAATCGAATGTTGCACATTTTAACTCCATAGGTACCATGTGAACAAAATTTTCACTCGAAAATCTCAAACCTTGAAGGTTCTATGTCAATTCAAAGTACCTGTCACAATAAAACGGCAATTTCATACTTTAACCCCTATTATTATTGTTGAGATAGTATTTTAAGTATAGTAAAATTTTAAAACTTTACTATACTTAAAAAAATAATTTCAACAAATTAATAAAATTAAGTAGGTTACGCTTGATGTGGAAGCGGAAGGTTAATAGACTAGTTAGATTCGTGGCATTGAACACAGTTCACTTTACATAAACATTTTAAAAATAATATTTGAAGTTAGAACCAACTTTATTTAGAGTAGAACTGACGTTTTTCCATATTAATCGATCAGGAATTTAAATATCAACTTAATTCTAGTCAAACTTTTAACATAATTATGTAGTTGCGCCCCCGTCTACTGTAAACAGTACTTACAGTAGACGGGAGTGTGAAGCGATTTACTTCTATTTTATATTAAACTAGAGGCCTGCCCTCGCTTCGCTCCGGGTATTTAAAACAATATTATAATTGATGTGCTTAAATTGTCAATCTATAATTGTGTAGTTTTTCATTATTTGAAAAAAAAGAGAGGGAGTAAGAAAAAGTTATATAAAGAAAAATAATAGAAACAAAAATAAAAGAAAAGCGACAGATGCTAAGAGAGGGAGGACAGAGCAAAAATAAAAATGAATAGGTAAAGGAGAGAGAGAGAAAGAGAGGGAGAGAGAGAGAGCGAGAAAGAGCGAGAGAGATAATTGAAAGAAAGAAAGTGAAAAGAAACTGATCATACTGAACAAATAAACATAAGAATTAAAGAAAGAAAAAAGAGTAGTTTTCTATCAGTGAAAGAATTTAAGAAATCAAATTAATAACAACAAAATGGCCATATTCTATTAATTAAAAAATGTATATGGCAACACTAAATCAACTTTGTTACTCACAAATAGTGTAGTTTTCTCTCAATGAAAGAATTTTAAAAATCAGATTAGTAACAACAAAATGGCCACATTCTATTAATTAAAAAATGTATATGGCAACACTAAATCAACTTTGTTACTCACAAATAGTGTAGTTTTCTCTCAATAAAAGAATTTTAAAAATCAGATTAGTAACAACAAAATGACCATATTCTATTAATTAAAAAATGTATATGGCAACACTCAATCACTATTGTTACTCAGAAATAGTGTAGTTGTCTATCAGTAAAAAAAATTAAAATCGGATTAGTAGTTCCTGAGAAACTCTTCAATTTACAAAATGGCCACGTTATGGCACTTAAATGGCCATATCTTTTTAATGAGAATATTTATGGCAACATCACATACTCTATGTTACCCGGAAAGAATGTAGCTTTCTATCGGTGAAAGAATTTTTAACATCGGTTTAGTAGTTTTCGAGCCTATTCGCAATAAACAAACATACAAATATACAAACAATCAAATCTTTCCGCTTTATATAATAGTGTAGATATAATGAATATAGTCATAAGCTGCTGGGATGGGAGACACTGGCGCGGCGACCTCTCGGGGCGCCGACTTAATCCATTAAAAGAGCACCAGAAACATGAGTTGCCAGAGGCACCTAGATACTGACTGCTAAAAGATGTTTAGTATTTTCCAAATTAGAATAATTTCCAAAAAACTTTTCCCTTTTTCTTACCACCTTATTCAGATTACTAAGATCATTATAAAATAAAAACATTATAAAATATCTGCCAAATCTGTTCGTGCAATTCTTAAGTAATGCGCCTTAGTGTTAGGTACTAATATTTCTTTTTATTTATATAGATGGATCAAATTTCTTGTAATTTAAATAAGAAACTTTTAAGATATTATATGTATTATTTAAACTTATAAACTATTTTTTTTTAATTTATTTTTAATTACTTATAAAATTCATAGTGACGTCGCGTGGCCAACAAACGTTATACTCTTTAGAGTCTTTACGTTATACTAATCTAAACATTATACTCCGATTACTAAATAAACAAAATAAATTGACTGTGAAAATGTTAAGTGAACAAAATAATGATACTATCATTAAATCTTTATAAATAAATTTATTTTTTATTTATTATGCTCGAAAAGTTTTACAAGAATAACTTAGCCTAGTTCATTAAAATTATGAAGTAAGTAGTATCAATGTTAACAATCATTTTTCCAGATTTGCTTTGTGACCCCACACTAGTCTAGGCCTGTCACGTGGGCATCAATATTTTAAATTTAACTAAATAAGTTCGGACACAAAATATTAAAAATTAAAAGATACATAATGTTAGATTCGTTGCTAGGTTCAAATGTGTGCATATTATATTTCTATTTTCAAAAGCTGTTCCGTTTCAGTATACGTGAGAGTTTTTAACCATATTCTTAATTAATTCTGGACGAACGGTAAGGATAGTTTTGAAATGGGCATTGCTAAGTAAGTGACAGGAAGCGTCAGCTGCTAACTTTTTAATAATAAACATATTGCCAAAAACCTACCAGGCACGATTCATTTACACTGTTTTAAATTAGAGGCAACAGAAAATTACTGAAACTTCTTGCAAATGTTGTGTTTACAGGTTGGATAGGAAGTCTCCATACCCTTTTTTTAGCATTTTTTTGTTGTGTGATACCTATAGCTGTTAATATAAACAATTGTCGCACTGTTAATACTCCACAATCGCTGTGAAGGTCCGCGGTGGGGTAAGTCTCTTTCTAGCACTATCATATTTGAAGAACAACTGCCTCCCCAAATAGAAATACAGTAGAACCCAAATACAAGTAAGAATCGGTTCACAAATTGTATTATATGTCGGAGCATAGTAAAAGATTATCGATAAATCGAATCGTTATCGTTGTCTATGGCGTTGGAGTGGGGTAGTAGTCACTTCCGTTGTTTTGACAGTCTCTACCCTCGACCCTTTATATGCGATCGACAGTCTAACTGAAGTCTTAGTCGTGCGCGGTCTCTCAAGAAGTGAACATCATCTAAGTAGTGCTAGTGATAGTGATAGTGTCGAGTGCAGTGTAGTGTGGAAGTGCTGTCCAACTAAGGTCACGTAAGTCCTTACAATGTAATTGCCACGTGGTTAAGTAAACACAATGTTAGGTAAGGTTAGCCTTAGGTTAGGTTAGCCTTGTGTTAGATTCGGTTGATGTGCGTTTAACCTTGGGTTTAAATAGAGAGCCTAGCAGTGGAGACGAGTGTTGTAATTACTTAAAGGATATCCTTAAGCCTACACCTTGGTCACAAGTCCAAGGCACTGCTTAGGTTTCTCTCGTAATTGTTAGAGATCATATTTGATCATCTATCGGTTCAATAGGAGTATCTACGTTGCGTTTACCCAATATTCCATTCAATACCATCACCCTCTTTTAGTGTTCCCCAATATTCCCCATCTTCCTCCTTTCATTTCCTTTCTCATCGTTTTAAAATCCCCGACATATATATCTCTAGAGATTTTAATGATGAGAAGGAAGGAGGTGAGGGGAATATTGAAGAACATTATAAGGGGTGATGATATTGAATAGACTATTGGGTAAACGCAGAACTGATTAATAATCAAATATGATCTCTAACAATTACGAGAGAAACCTAAGCAATGCCTTGGACTTTTGACCAAGGTGTAGGCTTAAGGACGTCCTTTAAGCAATTGCGACACTCGCCTCCACTGCTCAGGCTCTCCGTTTAAACGCAAGGCTAAACCCACATAAACCCAACCTAACACAAGACGCAGCAACTACACTGTAAAGCACCCACGTGACCCCAATCGGACAGCACTCCCAGCGCTTCCACACCACCGCATTTAACACTCTCTGGCACTATCCAGAATCTACCCCATTCCCCGAGAGATCACGCAAGACCAAGACTGTCAAAACGACGGAAGTGACCATTGACCACTACCCTACTCCAACGCAATAGATATCGATGACGATTAGGTTGTTCGATAATCCTTTATTATTCTCCGACATATATATTTAAGTAGTATTGGACTTACTACGTCTCGGAAATATTTAACGAAATAGATGCAACTGCAATGTGGTCTGCAAAACTGAGTCTTTCATCTAAGACTACACCCAGTTACCTTAACGTAACAATGTAGTTCTAGATATATTTACCTAGAACCATAAGTACGTAACAATAGTTACAGGTGCATGTAGCGTGTAACGCACTCGTATGAATCTTAATGCTATCAGTAGTCGAAGGTTTAGAGGCAGCAGTCTTATAGAAAAATAATTATTTGATTTTTGTGATGTTAAGAGTAAATAAATTGGCTTCAAGTCATTAAGCTACTTCCTACAGATTTAAATTTACTCTATTTAAATAATATTTAACAAATCGTTATAACGACAACATTATAATGAATTGAAATACTATTGATATAAGAAAAAATAATATATTGTATTTAATTAAATTCAAAATTATTATTTTTAATTTCACATGAATTAGTTTCTATCATTAATTGTCTTTGTACTTTTGTTCTGAGTACACGACAACAATATTTATAAAAATCTGCATGACCTGCCTCCTGTATCTTTTCAAGCATTCAACAATAAGTGAGACAATTATTGAAGCATTTGTTACATACCTATAGGAATACATTGGCAACATTATTAAATGTCAATGTCACTCTTATCCATTACTGTCTAATATCCTATGTCGTATGTCTGCTCAATAAATACCTAATCGAAGTCCACCCTGCACCTCATTAATAATTACCAACCTTACAGTATTTCAATTCCAAATATGTACATGACATTGAAAAATATATATGAAATTATTACAATAAGCCTGTGGAAGGAAATGTTATGCCAGTTTCGATATTTTGTTGTCCCGAGACCCCAACAGTATTTATGAGTATACTTGATAAAAAGCGACCAGTTTACTTAGTTTAATTAACTATATTTTATCTTTGCTCATTGCTGTCCGAAAATGTCGACAATAAAAACAAAATGTTAAAATATTTATAATCTTTCGAATGTTGTTCCTAATTTGTAAACAAAGATTAATCTTTTATTAAGAAACTGTCATCCATTCGATTTATTCTTAATTGCGACTACTTTATTATGTAAATAAGGTATGCAATAAGTCAAGTAAAACGTTTTAAAGTCTAGGAAGTTAGATGATTATCTGTGCAATAACAAAATTATTAGAGTTATTATCGTTAGAGATCCACACACACACACACATCCACACTTTATTATGAGATCAAGAGGAAAGATTTGATTGTTGTTTATTTGTACTTTTGTTTATTGCGAATACTAAGATAATTTTGTAAATTGAAGGTTTTCTTCTTTTACTAATAAAAAGCTTCACTATGCCAGATTATCATAATTCATTCAGTATTGTCATAAATATTATAATTAAAATGATGTGACCATAAAAGTGCTGGGAGTCAGACATTAAATGGACATTTTGAATAAATTAGTTAAGTCGACAAGTTCAAAATGGTCTAAAATAGAGATACTGCTTTTTATTGCCATTGAGATTTTCCCCTCTTTCAGAACCTTTTATTGAAATTTCTTTCTATGAATTATTGGCGAAAAACGAAATGCCTTTTTAATCTTTATTTGTTTAGTACTTTTGAACTTTTTCAGTGCTAATTAATTCAAGCTAATACCACATTTTTCTAGACATAATTCCGGATCCAATGAGCTATATAATCACATATAAATTTAAAAGCAGTATCTCTATTTTAGGCCATTTTGAACCTATCGACTAGACTAAAGGAGGCAATCTTAGGAACTATTCATTCGATTTTGAAAATTCTGTCACTTTAAACATACTTTTTTATTTTATAAATATATTTAAAATTTAAAATCGTATTTGTTTCAGCCAATGTGATAATTTTGCTATTATTTATAATGACTTGCCATTATATATAACTGCAAAAATGTGCAGACAGTATAATAAATCACTTCAGACTGACATTATTTATATTATCTAATCATAGGTAGCCAGTGATAAATATTGTCTGATGATTCTCTTCCTTCCTCTCTTGTGTTACGGTACGTTTATTTTTGCTTGTTAAGATAAAATCTAAAACATAACCCGCTTCTGTTTATTTTCTACTCCTCTTCTTTTTCCATCACCTTCTTCTTCTCTGAGTCCTCTTCCATTCTATTTCTTATCCTTCCCCACCCTTCCCTTACCCCCCTTCTCTTACCTCTTCCCCACCTCCTTCTTACCCTCCTTCCTTTCCTTGTCATATCTATTATTCTTCTTCGACCCCCTCTTTCTTCATCTCCCACTTCATCTCTTCCTCATACTTCACCTCCTTATTCCTCCCGTTTTCCTTCCAATGCTGTTGTTTTTACTTCCCTGAGTAATTTCTTTCCCTTTCTCCTCCTACGTTCAACTTGTCAAA
This sequence comes from Limenitis camilla, assembly GCA_905147385.1. Lineage (NCBI taxonomy): Eukaryota > Metazoa > Arthropoda > Insecta > Lepidoptera > Nymphalidae > Limenitis > Limenitis camilla. The sequence goes on along the minus strand of LR990234.1, from coordinate 5,840,955 downwards.
CCTACATTGTTATTAAGAAATTATATTCGGTGATCGAATTTTAGTCATAGTAAACATATTCACAATTTCTATTTTAATCGCGTGAGGGGACGGGTTAGAATACCCTTTGCCGCTGGGAGAGCATCTCGTAAAAGACGAGTAACCCGGCACCCCCTTGGTAGTAGGGGATCTGGTCCCCGACTGGCGCGTGGTAGACGCGTTCCAGTCGAGCCGCATGTGGGCCCGACTTACCCCTCCCTATCCCATCCCATTAACGCTTCGGATATAGTTGAATCTGGGCTCTTGCTCAGGGTCCGCTGAAACCGCAGCATTTTTTTCTTCATCCCCTTTCCCTATCATCCTCTATCTTCGAGGATGCAACGCATCGACAAAATAAGAGGGGCATCTCTTGTTTCGTTGATGTCCATGTGCGATGTTGGCCACTTACCATCATGTGGACCGTCTGCTCGTCTCTATCGTCGAGAGACGAGTCTCTACCTACCATAAAAAAATAATCCAATGATTATTAAAAGATAATAATAAATATATCTCGGAGATTTTATTATAAAAAGGACGAGGAAGAGGAGGTGGGTATATTGAAAACACTACAAGGGTTGATTATATTAAATGGACTATTGAATAAACGCAACGTAGATAATGCTATAGGACCGATAAATAATAAAATATGATCTCTTACAATTACGAGAGATACCTAAGCAGTGCCTTGAATTTGTGACCAAGGTGCAGGCTTAAAGAAGTCTTTTAACAGTATTCCAACACTCGCCTCCACCGCTCAGGCTCCTAACCTAACACAAGACGTGGCAACTACATTGTACAGGGTACTTACGTAACCTTAAGCAGTCCCATCACTAACACAACACTGCACTAGCACTAACCAGATATCCAATCCTTGAGAGATCTCGCGTAAGACTAAAACTGCAGTCCGAATGTCAAAATGGCGGAAGTGACTAATACCCTACTCCAGCGCCATAGATAGCGATGACGATTCGATTATTTGATAATTGTTTACGATTCTCCGACATATATATTTTTAAAGCCATCTGATATTATCTATCATGAGTTATATTTATTTGCATAATAACCATGTTCTAGTCGTCAGAGCATTCGAATCGAACTGGTAATAACTGATAGTGAAATAAAGGGAACATATTGTGTCTCAGAAAATGGTTCCAGAAATTAAAAATTCAAACCGAAAGTTATTCGATTTATACGATTACCCAGCCTACAATCTAAACCCAAACTACCCTGAAGTATAAAAAAGGAATCTAATAGTCTTTTGAACAAATTGTTATAACCAGCAAATTACTGATATCGCCAACATTCTTATTATCCAAATTACGGTTCTACTGCCGTCTGTGGCAGCATTACTAACAATTCTGAGGAATATATTTTAGTGACCTTATCTTAAGTTTAATGACTGACTGTTCGTCTCTAATGAATATAATATTTCCATGGAACCCTAGTTTTCATAAGCCTATTAGCATGCTAGTGAGAGCAGCTATAACAGTTAAACTTAAAATAATGAATCGTAATTATCCCAAAAAAGTTTTGTACAATGACTTAACTTGAAATGCACTATTTTTAACAAAATATCTCCGAAATCCAAAAAGAATTATTATACTCTAAACATATCAATTTTTTTCGTTGAGGAACTTATTTTAGAATAATGAAAGTTCATTTATTATAGGTTATCTAACAAATTGAGATAACCAGTCTCCACAATCTGATGCTCATCGATCACTAGGTAGAGATTGACTTTCATTCAAAGTCAAATGACACCACGAGTCGCATCACCCTTGACAACAAAGTCTGCTAAAATTTCTAAAAGAAAATCTTTTGAATTGTAATATACTGAGACTGACTAATACGTATTACGGACTGCGGACGGGTTTCTTTGAAGTTATTACATCTATAAATAGTTCAAGAATTGACAGTCGATTCAAGATACGTAACAGGGTTTCTACAGGGATATTATAAAAATAATCTACTATATTGACACAAAGTTGGGTATTTGATATTAAAGGGCGGACGTCATGCAACCATTACTATTATATTTTACGGGAGCTTGCAACAATGGCGACATGTTGAGATTTATGGCACTTATTTATGACCGCTATTCAGGCAGATTGTCACAATGCCATAGACGTCATTGATAGGTTTGACCTATAAATGTTATCATAAAAAATCATTATATTGGATACAAGAATTTTCCTTGCAAAATTATTATATTTTACATATTTACCCAGTCTTAACTCAAATACACTTACACTGCTGCATTACAATGTTACTTTCTTAATCATTTTACTCTTTTGATGTTTTTTCTCCAATTGAATAAGAACTAATGCTGCCACTAGAGAAAATATTCGCGAAAGCTATACCACAATAAACAGTTGTCAATAAAGTTCCAAATAGAATAACATGAAAAATTATCTTGTTTATTTATTATTGTATAATATCATAATACGTGTTTGTCGGAACCGTGAGTTAGGCTTGGTTTAGATTGGTGTTAGGTTAGCCTTATAAACCTAACCTTAAGTTTGGACGAAGAACCTTTGCAGTGGAGGTGAGTGTTCGTAAGTAAGAGACCGTAATATCTTGACCGTATTGCGCCCGTAGCTTTCAAGATACGTCATCTATTGTGCTCATACGATGTTTATAAAAGATTGTATATTCTCTACAACTATCTCTCCTCCCTATGCATTCTAATTTCTCCAACATATTTTTGTATGTATTATGTAGTTTTATTTACTTAAATATATTTCATGGAATTATTATATGTATGATGTTTACTTTATACATCACTACAAACTCTCCCATTTTTTCCGTTCAAGAAAGGTTATATGAACGAAATTGCTAAAGCGATAAGACCACCTTTACGAACTTGCATTTATATCTTTCTTATATATAAAAATGAATCCCTATTTCCCTTGGTCACGGCATCACGCGTGAACGGCTAGACCGATTTTGCTAATTCTTTTTTTGTTGTGTTTGTTATTGTCAGGAAAAGGTTCTTATGAAAGAAAAAATTGAAAATGTTGTGCGATAAATAAGAAAATTTAAGAAATCTTAACGACTATATTAACTTTTCTAATGTAACGTTAATGACATAATTGTCAGTCATTTCAGCAATACTCATAGTTAAGACAGGACAACGTCTGTCGGGTCAGCTAGTAATTTAATAATATTGTATTTATTTGTGTACAATAAAGTATATATCAATCAATCAAAATACACGTAATTTAATATAGAAAAATAACTACAGTCAAATCTTATCCCTTTTCCAATATGATTAAATTATTTAATTGAGACCAGACCTTTAACCACGGCCTCTAACAAAACTATTTTTATGTACGGGTATATGAAAAAAATCACTCATAAATAAACAAAAAAATATAGTTAATAGCCATCAACATAAGTTTAATTAACGAGCTACATAAAACTTTAAAAATCAAGGTTATGATTATATACTGCAAATTATATATGAGTTTTATGATGATTTATGTTAGATCCGCAAAATTAATTCCAGTTCCACTGAGTAATTCTTGCTTACATACTTATAATCGTTGTACATAAAAAAAATATTAATTATATTTAGTTCGATATCGAATATTATGTGACGGGTCACAGAATATGATGAGGTGAAGAATCAAATCTATAATCTATAATAATATTAAAAAGAGAAAAGATTTGTGGTTTTGGATTTTTGTATATAACAAATAAACTTAAAAACTACTGAACCGATTTCAAAAATTCTTTTGCCATTAGAAAGCTACAATATCCCTGAGTAGCATAGGCTATATTTATTACAAAAGAAAATTAGAAATCCTAGTAAATTATCAGTTAAACCAACCCAAGACGTAAAAAATTAAGCCAAAAAATATCTTTCATTGCATGCGATGCATGAAAGTATCAATACTTTATAGAATAGATATAGAACAAAAAAATGTGATACAATATTATAGAACGTATCAATATCCACAAAAAGTCCCGCGAGACCATATGTCTAATATGTCTATAGTAGTAAGGTCACTATAACTACTTTTTTACATTTTAAAAGTGGATAAAATCGCCGGTCAAAATCAGACCATGTTTTCCATACCTTTGTATTAATTCTTATCCATATAAATTATTTCGTATTCAATACCTCTTGATTACTTTTTGAATTATTGAAATCGGACATTCAATTCAAAAGAACTATTACAAAATAAAAATATCAATATAAACATAAAATATATCCCGACGGGCCGGTGTGGCGCGCCACGCAGCGCAGCGAGCAACGTGGCGAAAGAGCGAACACCAAAATACGGGAGAGCCAAAATGTAAAAAAAAATTATCCACCCGTGCAAAACCGGGACGGGCTGCTAGTAATAAATAAAATGGGAAATTTAAAATCACTATACTACAATATTTAAATATTTATTATTTACTATATTTTAAACATATTATTATCTTGATCCTGCGACCTTACATCTACACTTTACCTTACAAGGTTTACATTTTACTACATTTACACTTCACTAGAATATTCACTCTATGAAGTCACTTATCAAACTGCTCTACTTATCTATCTACTCTACCTAGACAGGGGAGCCAGGAGAATTTTTAATATAAAATGATAAAAATAATTAAAATTATCATTGTGTTCAATCAATCATTGCAATGTGTTGCAAACAAAAATGATATCATCATAAATTTAAAATAAATATAAATATGGGAAGGGAGGTGGGGGAAATATTGAAAAACACAACAAGGGGTGATGATATTGAATGGACTATTGGGTAAACGCAACGTAGATACTTCTACTGAACCGATAAATACTCAAATATGATCTCTAACAATTACGAGAGAGTGTAGAAGAAGCAGTGCCTTGGACTTGTGACCAAGGTGTAGGCTTAAAGATATCCTTAATTCGATGAAGACACTCGCCTCCACTGCTCAGGCTCTCTGTGTAAACCAAAGGTTAAATTCACATGAATCTAACCTAACACTAGACGTAGCAACTACATTGTAAGGTACTCACGTGACCTTAATCGGTTAGCACTCCCAGCACTAACACTGCACTGCACAACACTAACACTATCCAGGGACTACTTCATTCCTCGAGAGACCGCGCAAGAGTAAAACTAAAGTCAGACTGTCGAAGACATATAGTAATTTTATTTATTATTTTACCACGAAATACGAAAATTAAGAATTTTCAAGTCTTATTAAAAAAAACGCTTTCTGAAGCTAACTTGCAAATGAAAACAATAACAACAAATTGTAACAATTGCGAATGACATTACTGATTTTTATAGCATCGATAAAACCTGACGATATGAAATAATTCATTATTACAGGCCGTTAACAATTAATGTTATGATATATAAACTTCTGTTCTTACTTACGTAAGGTTTTTGAAATCTTTTATATTTTTTTATGTATTTTAGTTCTACAAGTTTAAATTTTAAAAAGTATGACATTATCATAATAAAAAGTACAATATAATTAAATATTAGTTTAGCAAATGAATTACATTCCCAACAACATGAGTGGTATAATAAGATATCCAAATAACAACTAAAATAATTACATTAATTTAAATAAACTATTTTGATTAAGTTAGCGCCGAGTATCGTTCTGTGGAGAGGACAGAAAAAAGATTTGTAATAAATTTACGTGGGTGTTTATGCCGAACTTTAACATTCAAATGAGACAGAATATTAACACGCTCGCTCCCAGATGAAATCAATTTAGAAACAAAAACAATATCAATAACATCTATTCGTTTGGAGAGAGTTTTCATAATAAAATGATTAAATCTCTTAGCGTATGATTTTAAGCTGTTCGCCACCTGCTCTGTGGAGCAGTGGGGTCTTTAAACGGTGCTACAGTATTCAAGCCGTTTTCGGACATAACTATTATAGAGCATTATCTTCGTTTTACGCCTTGAAAAAACTCTGCAGTTACGTTATATAAAGCCAAGCATTCGGGGTGCCTTAATAACATTATAGGATAAAAGATCTTTAAAAGTTTATTAGGGGTAAAAATTACACCAAGATCCCTTACTGAGTCACACTTTTTTATACGTTTACAATTTATATAAAAATCGGCGTTCACTAAGTTATTTTTTCAATTTAAACTATAAATTTTCGAAGTTTGTACTCGAAAAGCTTGTTTCTCTTCTTCTTCCCAGACTCGCTATTTTGAAAACGCATCTCATTATGAAGTTTAAAGTTCAGTGATGTTTAAGTAAGTAGTAGGTATACATATAATACGGTTCGGTTGATTCTATTTAAGACAATAGTAACCTGCAATTTATATATGAGAATGAGCAGGTCCTAGGACTAGAAACCCAGAAGCAGGTTTAAAGAGCTCCTTTATTATATATTTAACGCTTGTTCTCGTTACCAACATTTAATTAACCCAACTTATATTTAAGCAACATAATAAATATAGCAAAGGCTCATGTAATCTGTATTAAGGGTAACACTTCAATTATTTATACATGACTATGATAAGTCCTCTCCGAAAGTTCCCCACGAAATCATTTATCAAACTTCCTCGGATCTTTCATATCAAAAGCTCATATATTGTCGAGTCGTTGGAGGTATTTTTAACATAAACCAATTGGAAATAAATAGATAATAACTATTGAATTAAAAATTTTAATTAGCCCCGAACTGAAACTTTAATTTAATACAGTCACCAAGTATCGATACCCACGCGAAATAGATTAGATTAGAGTCGTAATAAAGAATCACAAATGAGTACACAGTAGTTCATTAGGTTTCTTTCAGTGAGCTCGTGAGGTACCCAAATATCGAGCTTTTTTGTGTATTCAGTTTTTATCAAATGCGCCAAAACTGTTTTGTGGTCAATTCCCAGTTCTTCAGCTACGTCGTAACCACTGATATGCCTATCTTGCTCCACTTTTTCAAAAATGGCATCCATTTTATCCGTAATAGGGCGACCGGAGCGAGGTGACTTTGACATCAAAATTTCTGGATTGAAAACGCTTAAACCAAATTTGTGCTACTCTCACAGACACTGCACTAGGTCCATAAACATCGCAAAATTTTTTCGCGGCTTGCGTTGCATTTTTACATACACACACATATTAATATTATCAAGCAGCTCTCCAAATGAGCTGATAGTCTTAAAACGGTTGATCAGATCTTTATAGCTAAAAATCATCTCGATTGAATTACCTAACAAACAAATAAAACTTTATCACAATCTGTCCGAAATAAAACTTTATCTTGGAGGGCTGCGATGCCACTCACTGACATACAGATACACTAACACTCTGAGATACACGACCCATATTAAACTTATAATATCCAGTCGTAGCGTCGGGGGTTAAAAAGCAAATTCTCTATTCTCTCTCTCTCTATTATTTTATATTATTTCAAGAATACCGACGCGAAGACAATATATAACCTTTAGTGCGATAGATTAATCTCAATCACTCTGGTGTTTACGTGCAGTGAACATAGAAGTTAGTGTTATAGTGTCGTGATTAAGGTTACCCTTCTCGAGGTCCACGTAAGTTTATTTTATTATCTATTGTCGTTAGCGAAGTCGAGTGGTGGAGGTGAGAGTTAATATATTATGAAAGAGCTCTTTAAACCTGCTCCTGGGTATCAAGCCCCAGATACCGCTCGCCTCAGACTAAATTGCATGTGTATACGTATTGCTGTACAGTAATGGGTATCATATCCCAGTTTATGACAATAGATAAAAGGGTTTTGTATATTGCTAGCCTAAAGTAGAATGCCTGAGGGACGTTAATTATAACATCCCATTTAATTACAACAAATAAACTTAAAAACTACTGAACCGATTTCAAAAATTCTTTTGCCATTAGAAAGCTACAATATCCCTGAGTAGCATAGGCTATATTTATTACAAAAGAAAATTAGAAATCCTAGTAAATTATCAGTTAAACCAACCCAAGACGTAAAAAATTAAGCCAAAAAATATCTTTCATTGCATGCGATGCATGAAAGTATCAATACTTTATAGAATAGATATAGAACAAAAAAATGTGATACAATATTATAGAACGTATCAATATCCACAAAAAGTCCCGCGAGACCATATGTCTAATATGTCTATAGTAGTAAGGTCACTATAACTACTTTTTTACATTTTAAAAGTGGATAAAATCGCCGGTCAAAATCAGACCATGTTTTCCATACCTTTGTATTAATTCTTATCCATATAAATTATTTCGTATTCAATACCTCTTGATTACTTTTTGAATTATTGAAATCGGACATTCAATTCAAAAGAACTATTACAAAATAAAAATATCAATATAAACATAAAATATATCCCGACGGGCCGGTGTGGCGCGCCACGCAGCGCAGCGAGCAACGTGGCGAAAGAGCGAACACCAAAATACGGGAGAGCCAAAATGTAAAAAAAAATTATCCACCCGTGCAAAACCGGGACGGGCTGCTAGTAATAAATAAAATGGGAAATTTAAAATCACTATACTACAATATTTAAATATTTATTATTTACTATATTTTAAACATATTATTATCTTGATCCTGCGACCTTACATCTACACTTTACCTTACAAGGTTTACATTTTACTACATTTACACTTCACTAGAATATTCACTCTATGAAGTCACTTATCAAACTGCTCTACTTATCTATCTACTCTACCTAGACAGGGGAGCCAGGAGAATTTTTAATATAAAATGATAAAAATAATTAAAATTATCATTGTGTTCAATCAATCATTGCAATGTGTTGCAAACAAAAATGATATCATCATAAATTTAAAATAAATATAAATATGGGAAGGGAGGTGGGGGAAATATTGAAAAACACAACAAGGGGTGATGATATTGAATGGACTATTGGGTAAACGCAACGTAGATACTTCTACTGAACCGATAAATACTCAAATATGATCTCTAACAATTACGAGAGAGTGTAGAAGAAGCAGTGCCTTGGACTTGTGACCAAGGTGTAGGCTTAAAGATATCCTTAATTCGATGAAGACACTCGCCTCCACTGCTCAGGCTCTCTGTGTAAACCAAAGGTTAAATTCACATGAATCTAACCTAACACTAGACGTAGCAACTACATTGTAAGGTACTCACGTGACCTTAATCGGTTAGCACTCCCAGCACTAACACTGCACTGCACAACACTAACACTATCCAGGGACTACTTCATTCCTCGAGAGACCGCGCAAGAGTAAAACTAAAGTCAGACTGTCGAAGACATATAGTAATTTTATTTATTATTTTACCACGAAATACGAAAATTAAGAATTTTCAAGTCTTATTAAAAAAAACGCTTTCTGAAGCTAACTTGCAAATGAAAACAATAACAACAAATTGTAACAATTGCGAATGACATTACTGATTTTTATAGCATCGATAAAACCTGACGATATGAAATAATTCATTATTACAGGCCGTTAACAATTAATGTTATGATATATAAACTTCTGTTCTTACTTACGTAAGGTTTTTGAAATCTTTTATATTTTTTTATGTATTTTAGTTCTACAAGTTTAAATTTTAAAAAGTATGACATTATCATAATAAAAAGTACAATATAATTAAATATTAGTTTAGCAAATGAATTACATTCCCAACAACATGAGTGGTATAATAAGATATCCAAATAACAACTAAAATAATTACATTAATTTAAATAAACTATTTTGATTAAGTTAGCGCCGAGTATCGTTCTGTGGAGAGGACAGAAAAAAGATTTGTAATAAATTTACGTGGGTGTTTATGCCGAACTTTAACATTCAAATGAGACAGAATATTAACACGCTCGCTCCCAGATGAAATCAATTTAGAAACAAAAACAATATCAATAACATCTATTCGTTTGGAGAGAGTTTTCATAATAAAATGATTAAATCTCTTAGCGTATGATTTTAAGCTGTTCGCCACCTGCTCTGTGGAGCAGTGGGGTCTTTAAACGGTGCTACAGTATTCAAGCCGTTTTCGGACATAACTATTATAGAGCATTATCTTCGTTTTACGCCTTGAAAAAACTCTGCAGTTACGTTATATAAAGCCAAGCATTCGGGGTGCCTTAATAACATTATAGGATAAAAGATCTTTAAAAGTTTATTAGGGGTAAAAATTACACCAAGATCCCTTACTGAGTCACACTTTTTTATACGTTTACAATTTATATAAAAATCGGCGTTCACTAAGTTATTTTTTCAATTTAAACTATAAATTTTCGAAGTTTGTACTCGAAAAGCTTGTTTCTCTTCTTCTTCCCAGACTCGCTATTTTGAAAACGCATCTCATTATGAAGTTTAAAGTTCAGTGATGTTTAAGTAAGTAGTAGGTATACATATAATACGGTTCGGTTGATTCTATTTAAGACAATAGTAACCTGCAATTTATATATGAGAATGAGCAGGTCCTAGGACTAGAAACCCAGAAGCAGGTTTAAAGAGCTCCTTTATTATATATTTAACGCTTGTTCTCGTTACCAACATTTAATTAACCCAACTTATATTTAAGCAACATAATAAATATAGCAAAGGCTCATGTAATCTGTATTAAGGGTAACACTTCAATTATTTATACATGACTATGATAAGTCCTCTCCGAAAGTTCCCCACGAAATCATTTATCAAACTTCCTCGGATCTTTCATATCAAAAGCTCATATATTGTCGAGTCGTTGGAGGTATTTTTAACATAAACCAATTGGAAATAAATAGATAATAACTATTGAATTAAAAATTTTAATTAGCCCCGAACTGAAACTTTAATTTAATACAGTCACCAAGTATCGATACCCACGCGAAATAGATTAGATTAGAGTCGTAATAAAGAATCACAAATGAGTACACAGTAGTTCATTAGGTTTCTTTCAGTGAGCTCGTGAGGTACCCAAATATCGAGCTTTTTTGTGTATTCAGTTTTTATCAAATGCGCCAAAACTGTTTTGTGGTCAATTCCCAGTTCTTCAGCTACGTCGTAACCACTGATATGCCTATCTTGCTCCACTTTTTCAAAAATGGCATCCATTTTATCCGTAATAGGGCGACCGGAGCGAGGTGACTTTGACATCAAAATTTCTGGATTGAAAACGCTTAAACCAAATTTGTGCTACTCTCACAGACACTGCACTAGGTCCATAAACATCGCAAAATTTTTTCGCGGCTTGCGTTGCATTTTTACATACACACACATATTAATATTATCAAGCAGCTCTCCAAATGAGCTGATAGTCTTAAAACGGTTGATCAGATCTTTATAGCTAAAAATCATCTCGATTGAATTACCTAACAAACAAATAAAACTTTATCACAATCTGTCCGAAATAAAACTTTATCTTGGAGGGCTGCGATGCCACTCACTGACATACAGATACACTAACACTCTGAGATACACGACCCATATTAAACTTATAATATCCAGTCGTAGCGTCGGGGGTTAAAAAGCAAATTCTCTATTCTCTCTCTCTCTATTATTTTATATTATTTCAAGAATACCGACGCGAAGACAATATATAACCTTTAGTGCGATAGATTAATCTCAATCACTCTGGTGTTTACGTGCAGTGAACATAGAAGTTAGTGTTATAGTGTCGTGATTAAGGTTACCCTTCTCGAGGTCCACGTAAGTTTATTTTATTATCTATTGTCGTTAGCGAAGTCGAGTGGTGGAGGTGAGAGTTAATATATTATGAAAGAGCTCTTTAAACCTGCTCCTGGGTATCAAGCCCCAGATACCGCTCGCCTCAGACTAAATTGCATGTGTATACGTATTGCTGTACAGTAATGGGTATCATATCCCAGTTTATGACAATAGATAAAAGGGTTTTGTATATTGCTAGCCTAAAGTAGAATGCCTGAGGGACGTTAATTATAACATCCCGTATACAATATCTATCACAAAATCGGGTCTAATACTGGATATTCATAAATAGCTAATTGTAACTATCTCAATGTCCTTCCATTGGTTTTTTTTTGGTTTATACCTCAACGTAAGCCTGACTTGGCCTCGAGAGCCCTCTCTAAATTATTTTGTAATTAATTTAAATTTTCTGTTGCATACTCTAATTTATTTGTGTTTACAAATATTTTTAATAGCAAATCATAATGAGCCTACATTTGTTTGTATCGAAACAGGTTATAAATGACTAACTTTATGTAAATTAATTTCACATGAACATAAACACTTAATACATACAGAATGTTTTATACATGAAATAAAATTAATCTGGAATTTTATTTCATGTATAAAACATTCTGTATGTATTAAGTGTAAATCATCGTAAGAGATATAAGATTTGATAAATTTACAAATCCTTAATAATCAAGTTACTTCTAAAGACCTTAATTTACAATTAAACATCACTCGTTTTGTGACAAATTTACAAACTTCCATTTTAAAAAAGGAAATCATATATTATCAAATCATATTACATTGTAATTCAGCCGTCTGGAATCTATTGTGCGCATTATTACTCATTAACTGTATCAGGACCACATCAAATGAGAAAAAGATGTTATCTTAGAGGTTGTTCTGGAATTATGTCTAATAGGAACCGACTCAATCGTTCCCTAGGGATGGAAGGAAGAACTAGGGATCCCTCCATATTTAACGAAATGACATTTTTACATTTTTACTCGTGCCTTGTGCAAGACCTTGATTCTTGTACTAAATTTCATGATCCTAGGTCAAAGCCTCTATGTTTTGTTTCCCGTACGAGTAATAATAATATAAACAGCTGTTTATTTGATGGCGCTGCTTAAGTGTGCTTTTCCCATGCGTTTCTGAGAAAAAATGTTTGGACTGAGACGGACGTAAAGGCGGAAAACAAGATGACCCTACCTTCTTTCTTGTCGTAAAAACGTAGATGGGAATGTAGTAAGAATATGAAAAATAATGCTTGCTGAACATTTGCGATAAAAGTCACTAAAATCTGTAAACTTAATTTAGTACATAAACCCATAAACAAATTACTAGAAAGACGTGTATTCAAAACTTTCCAAATCCTCAAAAACAAGCGAAATTCAAGAGTTTTTGATTTTATCCATATTCTATGCTTTTCTGAAATAACGGACTATTTGGATTTAAGAATGCTATTCATGGTTCAATTTGCCACTATTTTACCACAATCCTAATCGATCATACGTATTTCCACCTATATTTAGATAATTTCTTCAGATCCTCTTAGTCATAGACATGACTTAATTAAATAAAAGACATAATACATTAATATAAAGTAGGACAATGGTACCTTGCACAGATTTTACAAGGAAAAGAGTAAAACTGAGAATATAACATTAATTATTAATTACTAGGAACTACTTGAAGTAAAATAAAGAATAATAACAGTTGCTTTAAACCCTGAATATCATTGACCATGTACAAAAGACCAGGAGTGTAAAAGCCCTAAGGTGTAGAGACGTTGACATTACGGGCAAAGGGTCGATGTATATAATTTATATATAGGTCGATATATAATTTCCTTGAATTTTCTACTCACAAACTACTATACTACTAGAACTAGAAATAGAAACGCGTTTTAGCAATCTGTCGCCAGCGCATCCTTAGTTATTTTGGACACATTACATGCCGCGGAAACGAATGTTTATAAAAATTAAACATTCCCGGAAATGTAAAGGAAAAACAGCGAGGTATATCTAAAATAGGTGCGGCCAGAATCAATGTATTTATAGAAAAAAGAAATTTCAATAAATTCGAAAGAATATTTAAAGTGTTTCGTGACAAAATCTTTAACCAATATAGAAAGACTTTAAACATTTCAAACCTAGGGTTATTATTATCAATTTGAATATATTAATTTGCAGCAAAATAGATGGAGACGGTGCACTAATTAATCATTATCATTTATATTTAAGCTGATTTAAAATAAATATTTTTTTTAGAAAAACTGTTTTTCCTCGTTGGCATGATTACCACAAATTCTTTCTTATCACATTATTAAGTCTTAAAATTTCAAGAACTTCAGATTTCCGTAAATATGTCAGTTATATTGGAATATAAATAATTTATAAATACTGTCCGTTTTTTTAAAAAAAATACTTACAACTGACAACAAAAATTAAACACAATAAGTATTTTATTAAATTTGACTCGATTTCAATTTAAATAAATTTGTGTCACTTACCTATAAAACGATTTAAAAATGTTTATGGTCTTCAAACTTCTGACTTTACATCAAAAAGAGATACAAAATAAAGATAATTAATTATTAACTTAATTATATAACACGGAATAAGTTTATTAAATTTATTTTGAGAATTATCTTTATTTGAATACGGTGCATAATTTATACGCGATGTATTTGTTTGAACGGAATGAGCGACCAGACGGCACATCCACACGGAGGCAACGCGCGACTGAAAACCCCGCCGGAATCACAACACACACCGCTGCAAGCTACATTATGTATTTATATAATTACACCACTAGGGTCAATGTCAAGCTTATTCTTTAGAATATAAATGACAATAATCAAAACTAAGTTGAGCAATATAATAAATGTCAATAAATATAAATCACCGGATCACAAGGATTTAGACGCATCACTTCAAAAAGGGCTGAACGTATTTGCCAATTTTTTTTTGTGCTGTCTATGAAAGTCAAAAAAGACTCGAAATTTGGATTTTATTTTTGTATAAAAATCTCACATATAATAGAGAGCGTAAACTTCTAGATTATTCTTTCGTTAATGTAAGTTGCATTGAAATCTTGAACATTTCTATTTTGTTTAATTATGAAGGTGCTATTCAGAGACTTATATTGTTTTAATGGCTTTTTGACTGATAGCAAAATATTAAAAATAATATTTGAATTATTTAAACGCTACGCTGTTCTAATCATGATTCTTATACCGTGGAAATACAATAACTTTGTTACCATACAAACTTACCAAACCGGTCAACATAATATTTTAAAACGCCACAATATTTAGAGAACCAATTATCATGAATTCTAGATGTTATGAGAAGAACATAATATTTTAAATACGTACCCAATTAAATATCAAATGGCCATTTAATAAGTTTATTTCTAAGAACATTTAAAAATGTAGTTATTATAAAAATATTGATTACATTGATTGGCGAGTTTTTATTATTTATTTATTTTTATTTTTTTTTAAATATTCACTGGCTGGAGTGAACCTTTATGAGAATTACGTAAGTTGTGAACTGTATCAATTAATTTAGTTAAAGGGCAGGTAGGGGATTTGATAAATAGAGAAACAGAATACTTCAGTTTGGTTACAAATAAAAGAAAATTGTATCGTAACAATTTTAATGGTAACACATTATATTCATTTTCAGACGGGTGTTGTAAGGGGACTCGCTGAAAGCCGATCACGTAGCGTTGGCTCACTAAGGGAAAAAATATGTAAATATTTAGTTACACTCGTACAAGAATCTGTCCCCCGCATTTTCTTTTAATGGCTATCGAATCCCCTTCAAATAGTTTTACTGTATATCATTGTTATTTTCATATAGCTTTTTACAAACTTGTTTCGTAAGTGAATGAAGTCGAACTCACAAAACTCCTGTTTATAAAAAGCTACTTAAATGGTAGCTGTGGTTTTTGCTATAGCCAGCTGACGTATATTCCACCTTATTATGGTCAGCTGACTTTATTTATCCTTCAAGATACAAGGTAAACTGTAATCCGACAAATTTTCAAATGGGAGGAATTGACTGAAAAAAAATTATTTTTTTTAAATTTGGGAGGCTGCCACTGCTCACCCCACCTACGGAATCGCAGCTAACGGTCACGACTAATCATAATATTAACCTTTTATGCATTTCACGAATTTTCGCTTGGGAAGGACTTCGTCATAAAAATCTGTCACTGGCTCCCGTACCATTATACCTAGCTACCTAAAAAACTTTACTTAAGTTCAAAATTATATTAAGTATAATTTAATTTATAGTAAGTATATGTATTTATTTTATAACATATGTCAATTTCCACTGGTTTAGATTGTATGTTTGCGTGTATATATATATAGCAGAACTGTCGACGCTCTACCCAACAAAATTTATTTTATTGAGATATATTGATAAAAAATATCATCAAAATTTACCATATCCAAATTTATCATAGATAGATCGACTTATTTGAAATTGGGGCCTCTATCTACCACAGCAGAATTTGGGATGAGGATTGGAATTTTAATCTAAAAGTTATTATGTATTAAGCATATAAAATGAGATCTATCTATTATAGGCTATATAGGCTATATATTTTATTAGTTGAAGATGGTATCTGTAACAACTGACTTGTTTTAATAATTCTACTACAATATGCCCAAATGACATGGATTATGTAGTTTGACCAACTGGACATAAATATTAGAATTAAAATGATGTGGCCTAAAAGAAAAAAAATAATTAATTAAAAAAGGAAATTATCTCAGAAACTATCAGATTTAAAAAATTCTTTCATTGATAGATTCACTATTCCCGCGTGACATAGGTGATTTAAGATAAGATAAATGTTGTAAGTAATATTTTTTTATGGTAGATATAGTGCAAACGAGCAGATTGTAAGTGGCCATCATCGCCCATGCACGTCGGCAAAACAAGAGATACTCTCTCTTGTCTTGCAACGCATCGGCAAAACGAGAGAGTATCTCTTGTTTTGCCATCAGCATCGGTTGCATTCTAGAGTATAGAGTGGGGAGGGCAGTGAAGAAAAAAATGGTGCGGTTTCAGTGGACCCCGAGCAAAAGCCTAGAGTCCACAAGATCCGCAGCATTAATGGGATGGGAGAGGGAGGGAGTAAGTCTGGCACACATGCAGCTCGACCGACATGTGACACTTGGCGGCAGTCAGACAGTCGGGTTACTCGGCTCTTACGAGATGCTCTCCCATCGGCAGAGGGGAATTGTATTCTAACCCGTCCCCTCACATATTATAGGTATAATCATCATGTAACTCTCATATTAATATATAATAAACAGTTTAGCTATAAATTATTAATGCGATAAGATAACAATTACAACTACGATTAAGTAAATCTATAGTATTATATGTGAGGAGGCATTAATTAGGTAGTAGGCAACAGCTGTACATCAATCAGATGCCATGTTATGCTGCGGGATCGGTAAAATACGAGTGTACGAACGAACGACTATCACGATTATACTGATTTTCTAACGTTTACATTCCCAATTTCATGGTAATTCAATACAAAAAATAAGACCCAGAAAAATTCCATAATATATAACTAAAGTTAACCCAAGTTAGTGATAGCAGATTTTGACGGGTCCAAAGTACTTTTATAAATAAAGTCTAACTGAATTATAACACTTTGGATTATGTATACTAAGAATTAAGTATATCCTGACACAATTTTGATGGTAAGGAACTTTGCTTAAAATCCTTGTCATTATCATACAAGTACGTAAGTGCAGTGAACCCGTTCCAGAAAAGAATCAGTTCTGCTAAGTATTATTAATATATAGATCAATATCTCGATTATCGAATATTAACTTGGCAACACAGGCCTACGATGCAACCTGTCATTATAGTGGGAATAGATGAGGGGGGTATTTTGTATTATAAAAAGGATAACTTTTACGCAATATAGTTCAGTTTTTATCGGAACTCTGTGACTTTAGTGTTGTGTATTTAAAGATAGTTTGCAGAATATTTAAATTTTTAGTGTAATTGATATTTTCCTGAAGAATTGTTAATTATTTGCCGCAAGCCCCAGGCACTACTCGGCTTCCGAATGGATTGCGTATTATTGTAGTCTTTTGAGTCTAATTGTGCAGTAAAGCTACCGTGTAATTTTTAGTTCCTTGATTTCATTGGTTTCTTATAACTATTAAAACGCAGCTTCTTTTCGCCCTCGTAGGTCATTTCGCCTTAGTATGTTATTAAAAACATACGAGGGCGAAAGGTATTTGTTCATTAGTCCTCTCTTGTCATAAAAAAGGAAAAAACAGTAAATATCTTATACTTTACCCTTAAGTTATGCGGTATAATATAACCTATGTCCGTTAAGATCTAAAGCAAAATTTTATCAATTTAATGAGTCCCTTGACGACAAAATAAACAAGAGGATATCTGATTTAAGGTCTTTAAAGGGAGGGCTCCCTATTATCCCAAAATTGCGAAAGCTTAATGTATCATCTATATTCAAAAGCATTTTGAGTATAATAATAATTATGAACATCTTGTGTTTCAAGCTAAACCATAATAAAGGTATATTTTGATTTAAGGATTGAAGGTTTTGAGAATGTCGTAGTAAGCCGTAAATATATATTTAATACAGTGCTCTTAGCTCGACCGACAGATTTTCAAAAAAAAATTACTATTTGCGACTTTTTAGGGTTCCGTACCTTAAAAGGAAAAAAGGCACCCTTCAGGATCACTTTGTTGTCCACATGTCAGTCAATATGAATTTAATTACGAATATTTAAGTACAAACCTTTGGAGCTGCGACAAAATCGAAATTCTAAGTCAACGCAATCAATACATGCAACCGTTTATGTATATATTTTCTACTAACTGAAATTCTGATATTCTCAGGATGACTTAATAACTTACTACAAAGTGTAATCGATTCTTAAAAGAAAGAGATTAAATTTCGGCCACCTTTGCATGATTTTAAAATTCTTCTTTCGTATCTATCTTATATCTCTTTCTGTGTGTGTGTGCAATAAAGATTTTATATATCTAAATCTCGTACATTTCACATTCAAATGTGATTTCGAGTACGTATGGAACTCTCAGTTCAAGATAGTAGAAAATACCTTAGTGACAGTTTCATTGATAAAATAATAAAAGAAACAGTAATACTAAAATAGAATAATATAATTGGAATAAGTGTGTGGATTGAGGTGGACAAGCGTACTTAAATTGTGGAAAGCTTAGCCTCAGCTGTGAAAGAAATTGGAAATCTTCCGGTCTCGAGGACACAAGACCCCGATATGTGTGTAGTCACGCAAAGAAGTCGTCACGTACCGATCTTGGGTAATCACGTCGAACTATTTATAGACTATGTTTGTAGACACAAAATTCATTCACAAACGTCTTATCTATATATAAAACTCCGTCAGATTTTGTTATTTCTTTTGTATAGTATATATAGAGATAACACTTCTACCTTGAAGAAAAAGTTCCATTACGTACTTAACTTGGTTTTAAGATTCTAATAAAGTTTGTTTTAGTGCAATTTATGATAAATAGTTATTGTATGTAAATACCACTACCTATCAGCAATTCAAAT
This sequence comes from Limenitis camilla, assembly GCA_905147385.1. Classification (NCBI taxonomy): domain Eukaryota; kingdom Metazoa; phylum Arthropoda; class Insecta; order Lepidoptera; family Nymphalidae; genus Limenitis; species Limenitis camilla. The sequence continues at coordinate 5,821,721 of LR990234.1, read as the reverse complement.
CCTTTGATTAAATTGTCAATTACTGTTTTTCACATCACACTATGGAGTCTAAAGGAGTCACTTACAACTATGGCTGAAAGTTAAACACTAAAATGAATAGTTTTCAGCAGGATCTTCAGAATGATTCATCGTCATCGTCAACTAATTTAGCATCAGAATTACGACATTTAGATCATTTATCATATCGGCACTAAACACACTGCAACGCTAAGTTGAGTTTCAGGCCAAAGAAGTTGATTGTCAAGAAATGTAGAGAAGACGTAATATTCTCCTTCTACGTTGAGTTCCAAAGGATTAAAACGAAGATATAACGACCAAAATAAGTAGTTTAATTACTGAACAACTTCAATGAACCAATTTCTCATCTCTCAAGTGTAAACATAAAAGTGTCTGACCGCCTAGGTCATGTTACTGATAAGAAGCATATACCTATATAGGTTTTTCATGACGTCAAAATGCGGTATCAGGTATGGTTTGTCAAAAATAAATTTGGGTGTCACCCATTCCGAATACCTAACAAAAGGTCGTCACAATACATTCCTAAAAAAAGATCGCGATTTGTCCTTTACAAATTGACTCACCTATTTACAAAGTACCAACATGTTGAGATGATGTACTAAACTATACCAATCTACTCACTCTTCCATCTCTAATCTAATGCACCCACTTATCAGGTAGCTCTTCATATATTATAGGTAAGAAACATCTAAATCATCTGAAATATCGAGTGTAAACAACTGCATCAAAATCAGTATAGTTATTCGGGAGCTACGATATAGACAGACAGGCGAACATTACCATTTAAAAATAATTCGGCCAAGAGTGCTAGTGTGGGCGGTTGTGGCTTTTTTGGCAGCCGCAAGGGATCACAGGCTTGAATATTTAATATTAATTTCAACTTGGATTTCAACGTCGAGGTACCACGCATTACAGAGAAGTAGGGTCTTAACAAACAGACAGACGGACAAGGTACTCCTTTCAAGGTACGGAATCCTAAAAACGACTTACAGCCAAAGTATACATTAAGACAATTCCATTAAACCCAATCACGACTAGTTTACGTTTTCCCACACCTGTGTTGAAGTACATACCTACCGGTGTCATCATCAACTAATGGTAGATGAAGCCAGAAGGTCTAAGAATCTACTGGTAACATCAACATGATATGTATTTTATTAACTTTCATGGTAATAGTCGTATCAGTTCCTCTTCACCAAATGACAAGTTCTGTATGAAAATTCTTGTAACCATTCTGAAAATATCATATCACTATATGTGCTTATAACTTTGGAGGAGCTCAAGGATTCCATCATCAGAATTAGATTTTGAAAAGAATGGGAACTATCTGTAAGCATATTCTACCAAATACAACAAGAAATATCCAATTCGGTTTATAAACGACGGAGTTCCCTTTTTACCTGAGTGTTGAGACTTACATGACCCGTTTTGAGTCGCCATTTTTAGCAATGTTTTCGTGTACTTTTATTTTAAATCAGTCCAAACGGGTTTTTAAGGTGACTGTGAGATTTATTAGAATATTTTTACAACTTAAGTTTGACTATTCTTCTTTTATTAATTTGTTTTTGCTACAATTGTGCTTTTATTTCACACACTGGTTCTTTTTAGATGGCTGATTCGATAAATTGCGATATTTTAAAATAATTTAATAAAAAAATATATAGATCTAATTGGAATTTGGAAGTTTTTTTTTTATTTAAAACGTTATTAAAATCAGCACACTACTTTGATATTTTGAATTGTGCCTTTTTACGTTGTATTATTTTTTATCTGTATTAAAAAAAACTGTATTCAGTTCTTACTTGAAACGTTATAAAACATTATTTTAATTTTAGATTAGCTCGTTCTAGGAAAGAAACTATCTCTACTAACTAACTAACTAACTCTTCAGCATTATATACCTATTAGTATTAGGATTTGGGTCCCGGGACGTCATGTCTCGAAGTCCGGGGACTTTTCATAATTTTAGTTGTCTTGAGTCCCGTGACTTTCGAGTCGATACAAGATTGTCGAATTTTTTATGTAATCATCTCAATCAAGCCTAACGCCATCTGTTAGTTTAATCAATAAATACTTGGTCTACTACGTAACTACTGAGTACACAACACAATAAAAAATGCGTTTGCCGCGCCACCGCCATCACTTTACCGTATTGGTTCTTCTGTGGTGTTTGGATTATAATTGTGTTGGTGTCTGTTGGTCGCCAATTTCATTTATAATGTGAGTGTTTAATATGGAGCATATACGTACAGCAAAGGTGTGCAAAAATAAAAAAAAATAAACGAATCAACAGTGTCGAATACTTCATGCCTCATACAGCACCAGGGACATCTTGCGTATCGGAATTAAAAAAAAATAAACGTAAAACAACAGTCTAAAATTACAGGATATTTTGTAAAAAATTCTTTGTCTGAAATAATTTCCCGCTTGGCGACAGAGGATAGACTTACTTACTATTTAATTTAATAAATGTTGATATTTACAGAAGAATACCTTTTTTATTAATACATTTTTTAATTAAAATTTTTCAAAAGGGCTTATTCCTCTTAAAAAAATATCTTAAAAGTCTCGACGTATTGATTGTAGGCTGTCTCGTATCCCGGGACTTTGAAATTGAAATTCCCAAACCCTAATTAGTATATATTACAGATTTCAGTACTCGTATTTACTTAGATAGAAAATTTTAAAATTTAAAATTAATCAGATCAAGTTATTTACTTGTTTATTCTACACAGGTAAATCTCGAGTTTTACTATTTACTTCTGGTTTCATCAGATTCACTTAATGATATCAAATAAGAATATCTTTTATTTTGCAATTAAAAAATAAAGTTTAAAATACTTAAACCCAACTACAAAGGCGACGATGAGAACAGCCCAAATATGTTACGAGGATGATATGAAAATAGTAACAGACAGGTATGATACATAATTGAAACGGTCTAGCGGGCATAGTAGACAGTAGCCTGCAGTTTTCCGATCCTGACAGGTTCATAGCACATTCATAGTGTTCTACGGTGTAATGGGCAGAGTCCTTTAACCCTTTTATTTACGGTTTTGTGAAGAGAAAGTTAACTAGATAAGGAGAAAAGGTTGTTAAATTATAGACTTGTACTCTACTTTTTTATCACGAGTTTTCCAGATAAACGTAACAACTGTAAATGTAATAGCTTTCTCCAAACCATTTACATAAAATACAGACCTATAAAGAATATAAATGAGACGAGGATAACCATGGAAATTGATATTTTGTAAGTATAATTTATGGAATACGAGGAACATGGTCGTATTGTGTATTATTGAAGGATTTCGAGCTATCTACTTACTAATCTACCTAAAAAATGTACAGATTTTGTTATAAATGCAACTCTCAATCTGTATTTTATGATCATTGGAAGGAATTATATTTAGAAATAGCTATTTTTATGACGAAATTAAAACTCGGATGTAAGGAAAACCAGTCATTTCTCAAGTTAGGGTTATAAAAATTCTTTCATACTAACCTAGTAGTAAATTAAATTAAAAGGACAAATAAATTACACTGGCCCCCAAAAAAAAAGTGGTCTGTACTTTTGCTATCTTTATGTGTTTCAACGCGCTGAATCCGAATCTGAAGTCAATTTTACTCGTATACCCTCAAAATTTTAAGTAAATTGCAAAAATAAAAATCGCAAAAAATTACCACTTTTGGTAAGAAAAAAATTTGTGGACCTATAGACCAAATATGATTTTTATGTATTTTGGGTGAGCTATATCCAAATCTGAAGTTTATTCAACCATAAATTGAATAAAAATATTGAATTGGCGAGCGGCCCTCCAATTTTCTCAAAAAGTTTCTACATGCCATTCCGAATCGAATGACACCTAAATCATAATTTTTGGAGAATTACAAAAAGTTTCGATCTAAAAAGCACTTGTTGACTAGACTATACGTTATTTTCAAGTAAATGAAAACATATGACCATAGACGTGGACGGGTCTCATGTTTATTTAATTCTATATATTATGAAGGAACAAAATTAGTTCACGAAAAGATGATTTTGTCAGGCGTCAGCGTAACATTAAAACACAAAGTAACCGAATATAAAACCTTATCAATATTTAAATCGTAACTCAATTTTCCTGTTTCTCTTGATTGACAGCGGCACTGCGAATATTTAATAATATCTGATAAATGTGATAAGAGTTAAATAATAAATTATTGGTTGTCGTCCACAATTCTGCTTACATCAAAAATTAAATACCCAAATTAAATTGTATAATTTTATGATTATTTAAGGTATATAAAATAATGGAATGTGAATATGAAGGTTTAGTAACAAAGTTTATTTGCTGCTGATTTATTTTGCCGATTTAGCCTGTTTTAGATATATGTAAGTAAATACTGTTTGGAATCAACTATTATCCTTAAACTTAAAGAGATAAATAAAAGTCATAATGGTCTCATTTTTACCGTTGTATCGTTTGTGAACAATCGTCAATTATATTTTCATGAAATATAGTTAAGAAAAAGTTTCATCATCACGACCAGACGATGGCCCACTGCTGAGCCGGGTCTCCTCCTCACAATGAGGAGGGTATTAGGCCATAGTCTACCACGCTAGCCCAATGAGGGTTGGCAGACTTCACACCTTTGAGAACATGGAGAACTCTCAGAAGTACAAGTTTCCTCACGATGTTGTCCTTTACGTTAAAGCAAGTGTTATTTAATTGCTTAAAACACATATAAATCAGAAGAGTCATAGGTGTGTGCCCGGGATCGAACTCAGACCTCCAGAGTAAGACATTAGAGTCTCAACCACTGGCCCATCACTGCTGCGTTTGTAGAAAAAATTTAACGAGTCGTAATGATTTCTTCCTCCTCGATGAAAAAAATGATGACCACTATTCGTAATACTTCATAATAGAAAATATTATAATTTATGCCAACGACCACATTTTATAATAAACTAAACAAACGGGATATGTATACCAATAATAATAAATTTTAAAAGAGAAAACCTGACATGTTAACTAATTTTATCAAAAGAAAAAGTTAAATATGAGCCTAAATGGACCATAGATTTCGAACGGAAAAATTCGAGTAAGCAATTAATAATTGTTTCAAAAGTAATGTTAGCTAAAAGCAGGGGACGGAATTACAACGATCTGAACGGGCTTAATGCGGCTTTCTGGCCAGATGACTACCATTAGTAGATACTTCCAATTATTAAAATTATTTTTAGGATCCAAAAGCTTATTATGGAACCAACCATGTCCATACTTTTTTAACAAATCATTCGATACGGACGGACTTGGTTAAAAAAAATAATTGATCAACAAAATATATTAGATGAATCTCATTTTATGAACATAAGGAAATAAAGAATATGTCTAATAACATATTATTAAATAACTTAGAATGAATTCAATAGAAATTAATGTCTAAATGAAATTTATATTAGAGTTTTTTTGAGATTCAAAATTAATTTAGCCCAAATTAATTTTAATTAAATTTTCGTATTTAAATATTTTTATATGAAACTTTTGCAATTAAGATTTTCTGATGCTTCACTGTTTATAAAGTAGTAGTAGCGGGTATATCATTTTATATTATTTCGAGTATACCGACGCGGAGACTTTATATAACCTTTAGTGCGATAGATTAGTCTCAGTCTTTCTGGTGTTTTCGTGCAGTGAACATGGAAGTTAGTGTTAGTGTCGTGATTTAGGTTACCCTTCTCGAGGTCCATGTAAGATTACTTTATTATCTATTGTCGTTAACGAGGTCGAGTGGTTTAGGTGAGAGTTAATATATTAAGAAAGAGCTCTTTAAACCTGCTCCTGGGTCTCAAGCCCCAGGCACCGCTCGCCTCAGTCTAAATTGCATGTGTATACGTATTGCTGTACAGTAATGGGTACCACATTTCTCTCTTATATACTTAGCACTATTAGGAGTAAAATTAATTAAAATTGTGAAAATAATTTAATGAACTATGTATGTAAGTTTCTTAATTTTGTTGGTTAACCATCTTAAAATACGTGTTAATATTTATAATAAAACATACATTTTTATACATTAACAAAAAGCTGACTTTTTTGTTAATGTATAAAAATAAAAAGATGATAATAATATATCGACATTATTAAAGGACTAATCGACACTTGCCCGTCTGTAATCATCCGCTCCTATGGGTCATAGCGTGATGATATATAGCCTATAGCATGCCTCGATAACTGAGTTATCTCACACTGAAAAAATTTTTGAAATCGGACTAACAATTCCTGAGATTAGCGCCATCAAGCATCAATCAAAATCTGACATACGTGTGCGAGTAGGTATCAATTTTAATATGTTACTAACTTTTACCCGCAACTTTTTTGCGATATTAGGATAATTAGCCTACAGGAGATCGTCTGTAGACATGTTTAATAATTTCATGATGTAGTCATACTAACATTGAGGTGAAATGTTAGTATGTATATTTAAGTCCCTTAAGGGATTACTTTCGAAAAAATATTTCACTCCTGTTTCATGACTTCCAATAAAGAACCTTCATACTTAATTTTATAGGAATAACTTAAAAAACGATAAAGTTTCATACTAACTTTGCACCCCCGTTTTACCCCCTTAGGGGGTGAATTTTCAAAAATCCTTTCTTAGTGCTCGCCTACGTTATTAAAGGAACCCCTGTGCAAAATTTCAAGTTTCTAACCCTTATAGATTAGGCCCTGCGTTGATATGTCAGTCAGTCAGTCAGCTTCTCCTTTTATATATATAGATTAAGGAATACCTAGTCAAACATTAGAATTATTACCATGGCTGTGCTTAGTCATATTGCATGTTTTACTACAGGTGTTTTTCTACATGATAATATATTTTTTATATCCTAGTGCAGTAGAATGTGGTCTACTCTGCCAAAACAATCACGTGCGGAGACCTAAAGGACAGTTTGTAAAGTAAGTATAATCGACCCAGTAATATAGTTTAATATTTAACGTATTATTAATATATATATAGCTGCTTGTGCTGATTCACTGACCGATTGATCACCTCTCCTATAAAATTTTGTATGAAAAATTTTTTTTTCACTCATGGTTTCGTATAGAAGACGAAAATTCATTCACGAGGAAAAATATGGAGATAGCTGATGATTGAGGAATTCGGAGACGGGGGAAGAGTACAGCCAGGATATTTAAGATAGGTGAGAGGTGCTCGAACAAATTTCATTTGAAACCTTATCCAATTGGCAATGAACTGAAAAAAAATCCAAAATGGCGGATTTAAGATGGCGGCCATACTGATTTCATCGGTGTCTATCTCAGAAAGTATACAAGATGGAAGAAGTTTTTTGGAAAAAGATAATCAGGGCCTCTTAGGGCTAGAAGATATGATGACTAGAAAAAAAATTCAAGATGACGGAATTTATTTATCCATACTAATTGAATGGGAAATATTCAAGAGACTACAAGTTGGAAACTATGCAAGAGACTTTGATACGGTTCATAGAAGAACTTTTATTCTGACAAGTGTTGATTAAGGACTTCAAAGACGGGGAAGGGGCACGGCCAGGGTATTTAAGGTAGGTGGGGGGTTCTCGAACAAAAATCATTCGAAACCTCATCCAATTGACAGGGAACGGAAAAAAACCAAAATGGTTCAAGATGACGGCCATGCAAATTTCGTCGGTATCCATCTCAGAAAGTATACAAGATGGAAGAGTGATTTTTTGGAAAAAGATGATCAGTGTATACAGGTCCATTTGATAAACAGAAAAAAAATCATTATGGTGGAACTTATTTTTCCATATTAAGTATATGAAAAATATTGAAGAGACTACAAGTTGAGAACTATGCAAGACTTTGATACGGTTTATAGAAGAACTTTCATTCTGTCAAATGATTCATCGAGGGTTTCAGAGATGGGTAATGGAGGACGGCCAGGTAATTAAAATAGGTGGGCGCTACTCAAATAAAAATACTAGAAATCTCATCCAATTGGCAGGGAGCTGGTAGACAATGGTAGAAAGTAGTAGAAAAATGGTAGTCAGTGATTGGCAGTAGTCTATTATTTTACATTCATTAAATTCTTCTGTGCGCTGAAACGATTTTCATGTCCTGGGTGTTTTTTTTTTACATCTTATGGCTCTGGTAGATATTAAAGAAGGTGCCTTTTTTACATTCCACCGTACTGTGCTCGATAGCATATCAATCTGATATTCGCTTTAGAACATTTAGGCAGTAAACAGTGGAAAGTTGACAGAGCTATAGATAGTAGAAAAGTAAGTTACAGACAGTGCACAGTAGAAGTTAATTAACGTAAAATATTAGACTGACTACCATTTTCTTCCGCCGCGCCGTTTACAACTCACTACTTTTTTCTACTACTTTCTACACCTCTCTACCATTTTCTACATAACCGACATCCGGAATCAGACAAATTGTCATTCACTACTTCACGCGGTCCGCTTTAGCGGGCCGCGCAGCCACGCGCTATACTAGTTCTCTATATGGGATCCGACACATAAAAGACAATAATAATATACACTTTAGACGAAAACAGAGCAAATACTATTTAACACACAAAATCCTTAATAATGGAGTCCGAGCATCACGACGGCCATAATGGTCACCAGACGAGATCCGTTTGTCAACAGGCTCAAGGCCATTTCCGATAGGTCCTCGAAAATAAAGTTATCCACGGTGTCAGCGATTTCTTATTACTGTTAAACTAAAAAGTCATGTATATTACATAATAATAATAATAAGCCATTTATTCCCATTAAATTAATTAACAATTGTTTACACTATATACAAATCAATAAACTTTACATTTCATTTTATTAACTATTTTCAAATAATTAGTTTAGTTTCATACACATTAATTATCATGCATCAATTTAATTATTACTTTTATTTCTCATTGTTTTATTTCGAAAGGGTCACTCATCTCTGAGTGAAGGCCTCCTCCAACCTTTGCCAACATTTTTTATCCTATGCGTTTCTGGTCCAAGTTGCTCCAGCAGTAGCGATGATGCCATCACACCATCGCGATCGTCTAGCAGGGCGTCCACGAGGTCTAGTAGAATCACTAGGAAACCAATGAAGTACTCTGTCACTCCATCTGTTGTCTTTTGCAGTGTGTCCGGCCCATCTCCACTTTAGCTGGCATAGTAGCACGGCCGCATCTGTAGTATTGGTTCTTTCTCTGATGGTAGAGTTCCTCACCTTGTCGCTTAGTCGTATAACCAACATGCTTCTTGCGACAGCTCTTTGAAAAGTTTCTATTTTATTTATTGTTCTTCCAGTTAGAGACCATGCAACAACCAACCAGCAATGACTGCCATACAATACTGTTGGTATTATTACAAAATAAAAAGCTTGTTTCTTGAACGATATCGGAATATCAGCTGTAACAATATGTTTGAGAGACCTAGACCATGACATTTTGATACTGAGATTAACTTCTTCGTTTGTTTGGTTTTGGAAGCTAACGATTTGTCCTATATATGTATAATTATCGACGTATTGAACGGTAGTATCGTTTATTTTTATGATTTCTATTTTCGACTTTCTGTATCTAATTCTTGCATCATCGTTTTCAAGTCTTCCATTCTCTCGCTGATTATGACTATGTCATCTGCGAAGCGCAAATGGTTCTCTCCATCTATATTTATCCCTAATGAGTTCCATTCTAGGTTTCTGAATATGTTTTCTAGTAGAGCTGGTGTATATTGTATACAAAACAGTATATATGACCTGTATATTACATGAACATGAGACAAGCGAGCTGACTATATGTTTAATTGTGATCATAATATATTTTTTCGTCTCAAATTTTCAAATCCAGTGTATTTATATATTCTTTCTCAATAAAAGATAATAATAGTATGCACTTTAGAAGGAAACCGACAAATATAATCTCAGCATCCAGCATGTCGACACCACACAATTTCTACAGCGTCTATGGTCACCAGGCGAGCTCCGTTTAACAACTGACACAAATCTATTAGAACTGCGGTTATATATTACCTATCTTGTTATAAATTGTTGTGTTGGTATTATTGAAAAATAAAAGGAACTAATCGCGAATAATGGTATTGCTAACTTTAAGTTTCTAGACTGCAGTAAATACAGACACTGAAGACCTTCACACTTATTTAATAAATATATATAATTAAAAATAAATAAAGATTGATGTTACTTAATTAGAGTTTAGCGTATTGAACCAATGATCATTGAAACATACATTAAAATTTATTACCCATTTCAAAGACAGTTGGCTATAACAATAAATTTTATATCCATTAAACCTTAGCATACATAAAACCGTTACAATAAAAGTAAAACATATTATGTTTCTCTACATATCGGACATTAAAAACGTAATAGTAATCATGATATAAGTGTGCTGAGTTAGTCATTAAAGTCATGGCGGAACCGAGAGCTGTAATGACTAATGATCAAAGGTTTTTTATAACACATTCAATTCATTTACTACAAAATTCAACATATTTACTACAAAAAATTATAACTACATCCAAACAAATTAATAAAATTGAAGTGTCTGTTTGTAATATTAAAAAGTCCGCTTTTTACTAAGTGCATATTATGGACGTATACACAGTACATATACCAAAACAATATTTTTTTCTGTCTGTCTTTTTGTTCCGGCTACTCTCTGAAATGGCTGGACCGATTTTGACGGGACTGTCACTGTCAGATAGCTGATGTAACAAGAAGCAACTTAGGCTATTTAACATCTCGCTACGACCCATAACGATGTCGATAGCGGAGCAACACACTAACGAAGTCACGCGGGTCGGCTAGTTAACAAATATATAAATAATATTCTACGGAGAGATGGGAAAAAAATATAATCAACTGCTTCGTTTACCTAAGCGACTTGCTTCGATGTATTTGTATGTCTGTGTGCTTGTTTTGATAATTAACAGTGTCAGTGTAGACTGTAGACAATATATAATCTTAAGTGCGATAGACTAGTCTTTCTGGTGTTGTCGCGCAGTGTACATGGAAGTTAGTATTATAATGTCGTAGTTAGAAAAAAAAACATCAATGCGGTACTGTCATAGAATGAGAGAAAAATGATGCCCATTACTGTACAGCAATTCGTTTATACATTTAATTTAGGCAGAAAGCCGGACAGCGTCTTGGACTTAGGCGACCAAGGTGTAGAGTTAAAAACCTTTTATATACGAGTAATTACAACGCTGCCCTTAGCTGCCCGAATATAATAAATTTACGTAGACCTCAAGAAGGGTGACCTTAACCACGACACTATAATACTAATTCCATGTACACAGCGTGAAAACACCAGAAAGACTGAGTCTAATCTATCGCACTAAAGGTTTTATATTGTGTCACGTCTTCAGACAAACAGACAGAGTTACTTTCGCATTTATAATATTAGTAAGGATTATCTATGTCTTCCTCAACCAGACAAAGTAATACCTACTAAGTACTACTGCTAACCTAATTAATAAGAACAGGCCGAGGAAGGACAAGAATATTATGGGTCGTACTTAATGGAGATTGGAATTTTATTTTATTGGTTGGCCTATCAGGTATTCATCCGAGTTGTCATAGAAACGAATTTATTGCCAATCAAATTAATGAGTCGCAAGTATCTGGAAGATAAAAGCAATTACATAAGATATTCTACTTTACAAGTAAAGATTACTGCAGATTCACATTTAATAGCGTAGGCAACAGCAAATAATAATTTTATCATAATCGTTCCGACGTTTTTCATGAACCTGAAAAGCAGTTCTTTGATTCTCATTTTTAAAAACTCGAAGGACGACTCGGAGTCCTTTGATTGCGATTGGAGCCTTAAAAAGAACTCGGACTCTTAAAAAAACTTGGTCTTTGAGAACACTCGGCACGCGAAAATAAGATCTTGAATTTATCAGTAAAAAAAATTCGAATCTATTAATTCGATATAAACGAAATAAATTATGATTAGAGGTATCACTTGCCAGAATATCATAATAGCTCCTTAACGCGACTTTCGGTAAGGTTATTCTGGTTTCCCTATTAATTCGATATAAACTAAATAAATTATGATTAGAGGTAACACTTGCCAGAATATCATAATAGCTCCTTAACGCGACTTTCGGTAAGTTTCTTCTGGTTTCCCTATTTATTCGATATAAACTAAATAAATTATGATTAGAGGTAACACTTGCCAGAATATCATAATAGCTCCTTAACGCGACTTTCGGTAAGGTTATTCTGGTTTCCCTATTAATTCGATATAAACGAAATAAATTATGATTAGAGGTATCACTTGCCAGAATATCATAATAGCTCCTTAACGCGACTTTCGGTAAGGTTATTCTGGTTTCCCTATTAATTCGATATAAACTAAATAAATTATGATTAGAGGTAACACTTGCCAGAATATCATAATAGCTCCTTAACGCGACTTTCGGTAAGTTTCTTCTGGTTTCCCTATTAATTCGATATAAACGAAATAAATTACGATTAGAGGTAACACTTGCCAGAATATCATAATAGCTCCTTAACGCGACTTTCGGTAAGTTTCTTCTGGTTTCCCTATTAATTCGATATAAACGAAATAAATTATGATTAGAGGTAACACTTGCCAGAATATCATAATAGCTCCTTAACGCGACTTTCGGTAAGTTTCTTCTGGTTTCCCTATTAATTCGATATAAACGAAATAAATTATGATTAGAGGTAACACTTGCCAGAATATCATAATAACTCCTTAACGCGACTTTCGGTAAGTTTCTTCTGGTTTCCCTATTAATTCGATATAAACGAAATAAATTATGATTAGAGGTAACACTTGCCAGAATATCATAATAGCTCCTTAACGCGACTTTCGGTAAGTTTCTTCTGGTTTCCCTATTAATTCGATATAAACGAAATAAATTATGATTAGAGGTAACACTTGCCAGAATATCATAATAACTCCTTAACGCGACTTTCGGTAAGTTTCTTCTGGTTTCCCTATTAATTCGATATAAACGAAATAAATTATGATTAGAGGTAACACTTACCAGAATATCATAATAACTCCTTAACGCGACTTTCGGTAAGTTTCTTCTGGTTTCCCTATTAATTCGATATAAACGAAATAAATTATGATTAGAGGTAACACTTGCCAGAATATCATAATAGCTCCTTAACGCGACTTTCGGTAAGTTTCTTCTGGTTTCCCTATTAATTCGATATAAACGAAATAAATTATGATTAGAGGTAACACTTGCCAGAATATCATAATAGCTCCTTAACGCGACTTTCGGTAAGTTTCTTCTGGTTTCCCAATTAATTCCATATAAACGAAATAAATTATGATTAGAGGTAACATTTGCCAGAATATCATAATAGTTCCTTAACGCGACTTTCGGTAAGTTTCTTCTGGTTTCCCTATTAATTAGATATAAACGAAATAAATTATGATTAGAGGTAACACTTACCAGAATATCATAATAATATAAGAGGTAGAAAAAAATCTTGTCTCTGCTAATGATGTATACCTCTTATAACATTATGTCATCCTAATACCTGGTTATCTACATCTACGCTATGATATAAAAAGATATGATTGTTTGTATTTTTGTATGTTTGTTTGTTGCGAATAGGCTCAAAAACGATTTTGAAATTTTGACTATTTTATTAGTACTAAATACTGATACGATTATAGAAATTCTTTCACTGAATGAAGTCTATAATATTTCTGTCGCTCTTCCTCCAAAGTACAAAAACTTTCATTATCTCTCTCTTTTTTCTCTCTTTAATTTTTATCTTTATCTCTGTTCATTCTGTCTCTTTTCACTTTCTATCTCATAATTATCTCTCACTGTCTCCTTAATCTATTTCTCTTTCATTTTTACCTTTGCTCTGTCTTTCTCGCTCTTTTATTTTCCTACGGCTTTTTGTTCTTTTTCTTTCTATATTTTATCTTTTTATCACCTTTTCTCATTCTCTCTGTTTTCAAATAATGACAAGCTACACAATTACAGTGGGAATTTAAGGAAATCAATTATAATATTGTTTCAAATACCCGGAGCTAAGCGAGGGCAGACCGCTCGTAATCTATATAAATATGTAAGACATTTCGAAAGTGGGTGCGACCACGGCTTACCTTGACCATTTTTGTACGCCAGTGGACTTCGCATCTTCAAATTCACGTTTTTATTAAATGGTAATAGAAAAGTGGACAAACTTGCCGACTTTGATCGGTTAAAAAAAAATTTTAATTATGGCGTCAGATTTTAATAATTAAAACTAGTAGAAATGAAAAATCGGAGTCAAGCAGTCATATTTATATTCAATTGGATATTTTATTGGCTGTCACATATTTATTGGCAGTTTGACGAGTAATTTCGTGGAGTTATAATTGACTATCAAAGTTTAGTGGTCTTTAATTAAATGATTTGTTGCAACGTGGAGCAGTGTAGGCGTGAGATTCGTGGTAGTTTTTTTGAATTTTGATCTTTGGGTTACTTAAACCGGAGAATTATATTTTCTTTCTAAAATCCCGTTACATGTTCTGGTTTCGGCATATGTATGCCAGATCTCAATAATACAGTTCGTTTTTTTTGAACTTTGTTCTTTGGGATTATTCAAAAATGCACAACGTTAATGTTCAAGTTTTCTCTTCTGCCGGCACTCCCCCATTGCAACTCGTTTTGGGCAAAAGTATTGGGCAAGGAAACAATGAATATGAAATAGTACGTTCATGCAGACCGCATTCACACAGTAAGTAATCCCGAATTCTTATTACTTAATATAGCTACTGGTTTCGCAGTGCGGAAAATTTTAGATATTAAACTGGAAAGATCAGAATATGCTACAATAATAATAGTCGAGTGAAACAATAATAATGTTTAATTGTGGAAGAAAAAAATATGAAATTTCTGTCACCTGCAGGAGTAAATTTATCTTTATTGTTATTATAATATGCAAAAATCGCTATCTGTCAAGGTTGTATGGTCTAATACCTTTGCCTTTTTCATTACGGAATAAAAATAGAGGAAAAAAAACACAAACAGTCAGTGTCAAATGTCAATGTCAATCTTCAAAGTTCAATGTAAACTAAACTATTTATATATGAAGAACATATATTATAAATTAAATTTTTAAGCAATTTAAACAAAATGTAGTAATATACACTGCTTTAATTGTCATTAATTAATCATGTTTAGTTACGATGTTAAGTTTATAACGACAGACGAGTCTCTGTACATCAAAAACAGTGACTTTAAAAGTTTTAAGTAAGTTTGTTAGAAAGCTTGTTCTCTTTTCTAAACTTTTACAAATGTAAATTAATTATTTTCTAGATATGAAACAAAGAAAAAACTAGAAGAATCTCAATATGATCGAGCGAAAAGGAATTATTGTGAACGTCGAGGAGGAAACTGGAGGTGTTCTAAATCTCGACAATTGCGCCAATTAGAAACTAAACTTCGTGACTGGACTATTGTTTCATGTGAATGGACGAGCGATTCTATTATTACGATCGTATTTTCCTCCGGAGTTATTGCTTACGTTTCTATCAAATTTAACACTTTAGATGTGACACAGATTCTTTTTGATAGACATTTTATTGGAAAATTAAGTGGTCAGAGTGTAACTGGAGGTTTGTTTTATTTATTAATATTTTATACATCATTTTAAATTGCAAGCAACTAGAAGTAAGACTTCAGCATAATTTTAAGTCCATTTTTTTAAAAAAAATTAATTTGTAACTATTTCTCTGAAGAATAACAAAAATTCAATATTAGTTTTTCAAACTTGCAAAACCACTTCTCAGAATAGATTTCTGATAAAATGGATTTAAAAATCTGCATCATTTATTGAAAAAAATCATCATTTATTAAATATATATTTTTTTTTTTCATTTAATAATAATTATACTATGAACTTGATTAATTTCTAAAAATAATATTGCTGTATTAAACCTTAATGTTTGATGTGATATTTATATAAATAAGTACTTTATTGCAGTTGTTTTGTGCAAGAAGCTAATTCTATTTACACATGCGGATAAAGTAGCCACTCTGGTAACTTTTGGAAAGCCTGTTCATGATCATTTACTATGTCAAATATCTGATCGTGACCCACACATACAAGTAAGTCAACTTTATTTAACTTTTTTTTTTAATTGTATTGATTTGGATGTAATATTTGTGTTTTTAAACACATAGGAGGCAAGTCACTTCATGGTAAATGGTCTCCCATGGAAATCAGCAAAACATGAGATATTCTCAGGTATATCATCTTCAATAGATGAGAATATGTCATGTTTTGCTGATGTGTTGCTGTCCTGAAAATTTAATATAGAAAGAAAGTATAGAGAAGAATGCTGCAATTTCAGCAAATTCATAGCAAGAACCTAGAATCCACTGAAACTGCACCATTAATTATATAACATAAAAATAGATTCCCTACCAACCAAAAGGGGCTGGGCTACTTGGTTTTTACAAAGTGTTCTCCCAGCAGCAGAGGGAAATTGTATTCTAATCAAAAATGTAGTTATAGTTTAAAATAGATTAGTAACATTTAAATTGATTTTTTTAATAATTTAGATGCAAGACATGAAAATTATATTATTTCTTTTTCTTAGTTATCTTTTCATTTCTTTAACTAAAAGTAGAACTGCAGTAAATAAAGACATTTTATTATTCAGACACTAGAACTGGGTGGCAGTCCTCGCAGAGCAGAAAGACATGTGTCATGGTGTGAAAATGTTAATTCTGTGAGAATATTAATATGGGGTGCAACAATATCTGAGCCAGCACCTTGGAGTCCTATAATTGAAGATCATGCTAATTTACATTTATACCAGATTAATGGGTAAATAGTAGTAGTAGTTACTAGAAGAAACTCATTTACTGTAGATATATTTTTATACCAGCAAAATCTATGAATATGGTTTTAAAAACTTAGTATATATTTGGGTCATAAACACCATGTTTGGTTTTTGCTGTATGTTGATCTTTGGTAGTAGTATAAGGAGTATGGTAGGCATGGCGATTCCCTTTATAAATAGTTTTAAATCAAACAGACTGTTAGAATTGATTCTTGATTAAGTTGAGCATTAAAAACCCCCTTAGTAGAATTACTAATTACAATATTTCATAGACTACTAATATTTAAGATATTTCAAAAAAGTTTCTAAGAGGAGGAAATTTACAATAAAAAAAACTCCCCACTCCCAGAACTCGATCTCTATTTAAATGGGTAGGTAATGAGGTACAGATATTTAATAAATTGTTTATGTTTCAGCCATCAAATAAACTTAAAAGCTTACCATCAACTAGAGAATGAAGTATTATTCGCAGAACTGTCACACAAGCTTGATCATATTATACATATTGCAGAACAACTTGCCTGTCACAAGGTTAGTTGGTTATGATTACAATATAAGCTGTCTTTAGTGCGATAACATTATTAAACTCTTAAAATCAGAGTAATCATTTCAAATACTTGCTCTTCACTTTAAATTTTTTGTTATTTAAAATTGCTATTTAATGAAAGTAATATTTTTTAGAGATGGCACGAATATTCGGTATTTCGTTAAGTAAATCACGATAAAAATAATGTATAATATTACTAACATATAACTTAAAATTTACCAGTGGTAAGTTATGATGAATGAAAAAAATTTTATACCATTTGCACTTTTCCTCATAATTTATACCTGTTCCCGAAAATAGCCGCTCTCTGTATACACTACTACTGGAAGATGATGAAACATAAATGTAAGCAAATTCTGCTAGGTTAAGATATTGTTTTGTGTTTTCTGACCACCACTTATAAATGTCTGCTGTCCTATCAACAAACAAAAGCGCCTACGACGCATAAAAAAACCCGCGAAAGATTCTAAGTGTTTCCGAGTTTTAAGCTTTGGCCAAAAAACTCGCCGAATATTTCGTATTCTGCCAAATCACTATTCGTGGCGTCTCATATTTTTTTTAAGAAACATCAATTTTTAAAGACAATGAAATGGTTGGCTGTCAGATTTAAAATCATGAGTCGTGAGTCAAACCACACATTAAGGTGAACCGAACCCTTAGAATTCAGCTTAATTAGTGTTGGTTATAAAAAAATGTTAATAAATGTTGGTCATAAAAAAATTTGGATTACAGATTGGTGTTAATCTCTCATGGCTTCGATATGAAATACCAAATAGTGATAGAGTAGTTAAACTGTCAACACTCAGTGAAAATGTTACAAGAGTGTCTTTACCAGCTCCAGCCCGTGTGGCGAGAAGGTCAGATTGTGACACCAAGCTATTAATCGCTTGTATAGACGCATCTATACATGTAGTCCATCATACTGTCGGACTCACTCATTCCACAAGAGCGGGTTTTGTAAGTAATAATTTTGTATAAAATAATAGATTTCTCTTTATATGAAAACATTGATGGTCGGAAGGCGAAATACAAGTACGTTGTAGCAAAATAAAAGCGTTACTACTTCTCCTGATCTCTTTAAATTATTGGCTATTAGGCAGATGTAGCATTTGTGACGGGTCCCGCATATAATTTTAAGGGATACTTGTCCATTGACTACTACGCAATACGCGCAAGGAAATTGTACAAAAAACATGGTTAAAACGAGGAAGTCAAGATGGAGCACCACACACGAAGGGCCTCGCGCTACATATTGCTACGGGCTCTGCCCTGCGTCTTGACTTAAGGTCCCGCCTCACCGTAATATTCCGGACAAGTGTTACGGCTGATTAATCCGCCCTTGGGTTTCCAAGTTCATGACGTATCGTCATGAATGTTTAAAACCTAAATTAATAAAATAAATTAATATAATAAAAATTATTATAATTAATAAAATAAAAAAATAAAACGACGTTTAAAACCTAAATTATTTAGATGTTATATATGTCGGAAGTGTAAGTTAGCTTTAGGTTAGGTTTATGTCGTCACAGTTGTTTGCGTAAGTGTTCCTGTGGCGCCTCCCTACAGCGGAGGTAAGGTACCGTTGGTTTTAGTGGGTATGTCTTGAACCGTCGCTCGCCTTCTGTGAGCGGCATCAAGGAGAGCCCCACATAACCTCCCGCTCGTCGGCGGGGGGTATGCATAAGGCCACATTTCCAACGATAAAAAAAGGTTAGGTTTATGTGAGTTTAACCTTGGGTTTAAACAGAGAACCTGGGCAGTGGAGGCGAGTGTTGTGATCATTTAAAGGAGCTCCTTAAGCCTACACCTTGGTCACAAGTCCAAGGCACTGCTCGGGTTTCTGTCTTAATACTTCCTGTCAGAATAGTAAGAGATAGTAATATTTTGTTATATCCTAACCGTAATGCGCCCGTATAGCTTTTAAGATAGGCCATCTATTTCCTTTTTTTAAATTTGTTTCCGACATATATGTATATGTCAAAAAGTTTAATAATATGTAAATGTTTCAGATAGCCACAGATGTGCGATGGGCGGGCGAGCTGGTGGTGGCGGCGGAGGAGGCCGGTCGTTTGCAGTGCTTTGACCGCGCCCTGTCCCTACTGCATCACCATACTAAATGTCTTGACTTTACTTCCTACATGAGGTATCGTTTATACGCAACTAGCTTTTACCCGCAACTTCGTTTACGATATTGAAGTAGTTATCTTAGCCTACAGTAGATCGTCTGTAGACAAATTTTAATAATTTTATGAGGTAGTCATACTAACTTTGCACCCCCGTTTTACCCCCTTAGGAGGTGAATTTTCAAAAATTCTTTCTTAGTGCTCCCCTACGTTATAAAAGGCACCCCTGTGCTAAATTTCAAGTTTCTAACCCTTATAGTTTAGGCCCTGCGTTGATATGTCAGTCAGTCAGCTTCTCCTTTTATATATTTATATAGATATCTGTAATTCTATATAGCTAAACTCATACAAACTAACTAGACACCAAAAGTTTTGGACTGTTCGTTAATATGTCAGTTAATCAGTTATTCTTCTACATATATAAATTTTTACGAATTTTATTTTTCTTTTTACATTATTTATGTTAAATAATATTTTAGGGATTCAAAACGAATCCAGATACTAACAACACGAAGCTTGAAGGGTGGTCCGCTTATATTAGCAACATTTGCCGGCGGGCCTCTCACTTTGATGAGGATAACACACGCAAGATTGCTTTCGGTAAGTTAATAACCATAAAGCCAGAAAACAATCATTTATAAACATTCATGTACAAGTATAAGTCAAATTTTATGTAAGTATACATAACACATAGTTTGGACTATGAATAATGTAAGAAGTATGGAGATGAGCGGAAAAGGAATTAATTAATTATCCGAGGTGAAGTGAAATCAGAAGGAGAATGTTATTAATTGATAATTATTATTTAATAAAAAGGCATGGATCCGGTCGAATCGACCCGCAAATGCTGTGGCCCTGCTTCGTGCACTCAACTGGGAAGAGGAAGGAGTTATGTGCCTCCATGGAATGAGTGAAATAGTACGTAACGCGCTGCGACGTGGTGGACTGGACGAGACCAGGGAGGTTGGAGTGCAGATGGCCCTGGGAGCTTATCTAGCACCAACTGTCCCTATACCAAGTTCTGCGACGAAGTATGCCCCTGCAGTACATGATCTAGCTCGGAAATTCTTTCATCATTTACTTAGGTAAAAAATATAAGTATAAAAAACAACTGTTTAAACAAAATCATTAATTTAGATTGATATATTGAAAAAGCAACCACTTTGACTCACAACACAATGGAAGATTATCCTTTAGGTTATTTAATTGAGAAGTTAGTTATATAGTTTCAGAAAAATGGTTATGAGTTGTTTCTGGATATTTTCCAATATTGTTCATTAGAGCTTCAAGTATGAGAGCTGACATTGGACTACTGGCGTGGCCCACTCCTAACACAAGCATTTAGCTTAGTTGGAGGGAATACTAGTAGTATGTGATCCATATTGATAGTAATCTTTTTAACAAAAGCTACGTTATTAAACAATCAAGTTTTAGTAAATACCTCTATCTCCGTCTTATTATAATTATATACATCATCAGAATTCACCAAAACAAATTTTTAAGGTCATGACAATCCTGAGTTAAATAAAATGTTTCTATTTCGAATTATTCACTTGACTGCTGCACATTAAGTGCATAATGAGGAATATTTATTAATTATCATTTTTACACTAAAATTACTCGCGCAACTTTAATAATATTTAATTGGGCTTAAAAATAAAATTTAAGTAGTACTAATTTTTTTATTACAAAGTTAGAAACCCTAAAAAATAATTGGAATGCATCCAAGTCTGGAATCACAAACCCTTTTGCTTAATGAATATAATTTAGCTTTTCAATAATTTCTTAAAGAACATAATAGTAGTAATAAATTAATAAAAAATGTTGATATTGTAAATATAGGACAAACAAACTAGCATATATTTATAATATTATTTATAAATATATAATATTATTTTTTACAATTACGCAAGATATCAGTAAAATGTAAATAAAAAAATGTTACGAACATACCTGTCATTGGTTTGGATGAGGTATAGATTCATTAATGTTGATTTCATTTGTATATAATAAATAGCATGACATAATAAATTAGAATGTTCTTTCTATCTATAATTATGGTAATAATTGTACTTTTTACTCCGTGCAGGCGAGGGCGCATAGAGAAAGCGTTAAGTCTGGCGGTCGATCTGGCGGCGTGGGACTTATTCGCAGACGCGCGCTGGGCGGCCTCCAGGCGTCAAGCGCCGCAGCTAGCCGAGGAGGCGGCAACCAGTGCCAAGTACTATGCGCGGCTCGAGGCTCCAGGTTAGTTAGATATCCCAAAATTCAGTAAACGTGATGAAACTATGATCTAAGTATGAAAGATCAGAAGACTAAATTAAACCGATAAGTTACTAAAAGAAAAAACATTATTTTATTTTTAAATAATATATTAATAATATTGTTTCAAAATGTACACAATATTCCTCTTTTTTCAGATTCAGAATGTTCAGATTGCTCTCAGTGCAGTTCACACTCATACACTGGATCCGAGGAGTCAGATTCGTCTAAAATAAAAACCAACCCTCCTCCATTACCCAGAGTTCCCTTACCCCAACCCTCGATACTAACAGTGCCCATTAACCAAATAGACTCATACACAACCAGCAGCATCCGTCCGAACTTACACCAGTATTTAGACAGAGATAACACAATTTGGTCACAAAATATCAAAGACACATATTTGGATAGCATTCAAAAACGGGAACATTTAAAACCTATAAACTCTACAAACATGAGATGGCGTAGTGTGGATAATGTATTAAACCTTAAAAGAACCACAACAAACCTTGGTGTGTTGGATAATTTGATACCTCGAAATCAAAATGAGAGAATCGCATCGCATTTCAAGCATCTTTACGAAACTGAGTTGCAAGAGGCTAATGGTAACTTCAGCGGCAGATATCGCCAAGACTACTGGCCGGGAGTCAAACCTGAGAAGAACAAAGTTAAATTTTCTGATACTGTGACTATTGCCGTTGTACCTGTAAGTTAGTTTATGTTCAAACATTTTTCATATATAGTTCAAAATTGACGTAACCCTTAGGGCTTCCTATGGTTTTTGACATCAGGCGGTTTAATTTTATTTTAGCAAAAACTTATTGAAAACAATCAATGTCATTTTTATTAATCTGTTTATTTTTTTCGGTGTTAAGGAGCGCCCTGGACCGAATCCAGCACACGAGTTAGCAGCTAGCCTGCCCCTCTCCCCTCCACACAAGTACCTGGCTGCGTTCACGCCGCTACCCCCCGCGCCCACGCCTCTCACGCCGCTGCCTCCCGCAGCCTCCGCGCCCCCCGCCGGTCCCGCACCGACTGGTACTGCAACTGCGCTAGACTACGTCGAAGTGTGACGCACTACGCATGTTTGTGTTAACATTGCACTTTACATAATATTAATTGCGTTTGAGTATACCATACAATTTAGGGAATAGGTTTATATAGGACGTCGACTGGCGGCAATAGCCTATACAATGAAAGTATGTACAATGTTATAATATGGTGCGCGTGACAGCTGTTAATTACATATGACATGGGAATATGTAATACGCAATCAAATTTAAAATATATATATTTTTAATATTTCCCACATCATAGATATCAGCACGGATTGCTGATAATACTCATCTCTAAACTTTTTCATAACTAATTTAAAAAAAACTAACATTCATTTATTTGTTTATGTTATTGTAACGTGATCATTTATTTTTGAGCAAAAAAAAGGGTAAAACGGAATGGTCATCGATGTCACCCACACCGTGTATTATTTAAAAAAAATCATTAAGAACATTGAGCTAATTTTGGTGTAATTATTTTCATCGGTTATGTTCCCTGCAAATAAGCATGTTTGTGTTAACCTTCCACTTTATATTGATGCATGCATGTTCTTCTTTGTTATAGCATAATAGTACTTTAGAAGTGATTAAAAAACAACCAGTTTTGACGACAAATTTCAAATTATTACTAACTTTTTCACTTTTTAACTACATTTGAAGCAATCCTTTTATAAAAAAATTATGTATATAATTTATGTTGCATGTTTAATTTTTAGGACACAACAGATA
Organism: Limenitis camilla; assembly: GCA_905147385.1. NCBI lineage: Eukaryota > Metazoa > Arthropoda > Insecta > Lepidoptera > Nymphalidae > Limenitis > Limenitis camilla. The sequence continues at coordinate 5,798,142 of LR990234.1, read as the reverse complement.
ACAGATAAAAAATCCTTTATTTTTTATGGTGTAGGTGTAGACTGTAGGTAATACAAATTATATATATATTTTTTTTTTTCAGAGAATGCAGTTCAAAAGCCACCGAAAATTAAAGTTGTGCATTTTGGAATGGTATAAACTATATAGTTAGTTCATTATTGATAGTTATTAAATTCCGTCCAATTCTTCCAATAGTTTATAAGGACATGTTATTTATATAATTCGTGCTATTATTTGCCATATCTACCTCTTAAGAAACATGGAAGATCTGTTTATATTTTCTATTTATACTGAGTAACCAAGACAAGCGATCACAACGCCCAAAACGCTCATTTAGCCGTTCCACTTGACGATCGCCAAATCCTGGGTCGTTGTAAGCGTTCTAAAATAATTAACTGCATTTTTAAAATGACAAAAATGGTGACGATCTAAATAACTTTATTTGATACGGATAGAGATTTATTAGTGGAAGTGAATGTTTAGAGTATATGACGTCACGGACTAGTAAACAACATTTTGTTATGTTGTACCATCAAAATCAGTCCTCATGCTACTTAAAAATAAATGTAACTTTTAGAGAATTATAAAAAAATGTAGAATTAGATTATATTCCAATAATAATGCTAAAAAATATGTATTTAGTTTTAAGAAAAGGTTGTGAACAATTATCTACATGTCAGTGCTTATTGCTTAACTCATTAATTCCCAGTGTCAGCTGTAGGTGACAGAAGTTTGATATTTTTTTTCTACCACATGGAAACATTATAAGCACTCCACTACTATTTTAGCATAGCTAAATAATGACACTATTTATTATTTTTTTCTGGCAACACTAACCAAACGGTATTTGTGAAATTCATTAAATTAAAATGATATCGGCTTGTCTTTCAGCATCTTAACTGCACAATGTCCACTGTTACCTTTGGAAGACTCGCTCAAAAAAAATGGGGTAGTTTTTATATTTTTAATTTTTTTGTCTTGTCTCAATGAATCTAAAGAAAAATTATTTAAAGTGAAATGGTAATCTTTAGAAACTTAGACACGGGAATTAAAGAGTTAATGAATGCAAAGTATATTCTGCTTATTATATAAGACGATATTATATCTTCTGGTTGTGAACAGTAGTTCCAATTCTCATTCAGGTTAAATAATAAATGATGTGAAGGTGCTGATCACTATATTATACTTTGTAGCCATATTATTATAACTTAAATGTATCGAGTTATTTTTGTAATGTTATTGTATTAAAATACCGGGACACCGGGCGGCAATTTTACGGGGCGCCAAAATGATAATATGATATAATTAAAAATAAAAAATTGATACACAAAGCGTGATAAGCGGAGCTACTGCCGACATTAAGTAATTTTCTAGACTGGATGCCAAAAACCATTGTAGAGGGGACATAGATCACATCCGTATAGGCCGTATGATGAACATTTTGTTTCGTGTCGAGTGAGGACGATGGACATTCGCTAAGGAAGGGATTACTGATGCAATGTGATTGGTCAATTCAAAAAACTATTCAAATAACAGTAGTGATGGGACAGGAAAGTTAAATAATAATTGTAATTGTAAATAAAAATTTTCAAATGTAACGAAAATTAAATATATTAAAGCTACACTATTATTTTATTTTATTTACGGCTATTATTCATAATCACATTTTCATTACTCAACGCTGAGCATTTTCAAAAAGATTATTGATTTGAAATAAATGAATAATAGTCTTTTGTTTATATCCGTAAAATACAATATTTTTAGAAGAAAATCTCCCCTTCTAGGCAAGTTCTGAAACCACAGCATTAACGGGATGAAAGATTCTGGCCCACATGCGGTGCGACCGGACGCGTCAAAAACACTGCGTTCAGATTGGTATGCTGGGTTACTCGCCTCTTACGAGATGGTAGTACCCAGCGTCAGAGGGGAATTGTATTCTGACCCGTACCCTCACGTTTGTCTCAATAAGTAATGTAAAGCTGTGTCCAGAGGTAGAGCAGCATCGAACCATCTTGTTTAATATCATTAATCACACTAGCATTAATGAATGAAATATTTGGTAGATTTTTTCCCAAATAGATGAATATACTTTTCAAAAACCAGAACAATCATAGTCAAACCTATCATTATAAAAAAAATTGAAATCTGAAGTTGTGAAAAAAAACAATATTTTCAAGCTATTTAATAAATAAATTAACAAAAAAAATATTTTCTGAATAGTTTCAAAAATTTCCAAGTACTTATAAAATTTACAAAGATATCTTTACAGGATCTTACGATAGTCAAAGCATTATTACATAAAAATTGAGAAAAATTTATAACTCGATCAAAAAAATATGTTCATTGGGTGATTCCAATAGCAGAGGTACTGCTCTACTTCAGGACGCCCACTTGAAACTATCTATTGAGACAACTTATAGTATAAAAGTTAATATGTATTATTGATTGATAAAAAAGATTAATAAAACTGCCTCAAGGAAACATACATCTCAAGTAATCAATTTATAGCTATTTATTGTTTTAATTTATCATCATATATATGGAATCTCAACTGTTTAATAAAGAATTAGTTAAGTCCTGTTATTCCTTTTTAGAAGTTTAAGAGACCGATTGCAATCTGTAAGCTAATGTGTTGAGTTTGCTTTGCTAGCAATAATAGATTTATTTGTAACTAGCTGACCCAGCAAGCGTTCTTTTACCATTGTGGGCTACCGTTATCATTTAGGGGTATAAAAAATAGATGTTCGATTCTCAGACATACCAGACTTGTACACAAAATTTCATAAAAATTGGTCGAGCCATTTTGTAGGAGTATGGTAACTAACATGGTGACATGAGAATTTTATATATAAGATTAAAAATTGTATTGTAATCAAAGCAATCAATCAATTAGCAATCTAGAATAGGCTTAATGAATAAAATATCAATTAAATTTTTCTCTTTTTATTAATTATTATGTTACCAAATAAACCGCTGTTATACAAAGAATGTAGAAAATTTAATCCTTCAACTTCTTCTTGGGGCGGAGGTTATTGGTGTGGCCACACTTGGTCTTGCGACAGTTGGTAGCACGAGGGTGGAGGCGTGCATAACATTTACGGCAGATCATTTTCTCACAATTGTACTTCATTGCCAAGATACGAAGAGAAGGCTCAATGGTACCTACAATCAAAAATTTCTTATTAAGATAAATTATATTTATATTACAAATGATGTCACATTTTTTCATTGATTAATAAATATTACAGAAAATAAAAATTGGTTTAAAAACCAAATCTAAAAGATTATATTAAAAAAATTGCAGACCTGCCAATAAGTATAACACTTGTTACATTTATATGAAATACACATATATTAAATATTTGTCCAATAAAAGAGTGAAACCGCAGAACAAAATCAATACTAACCTCCACGAAGTCTGAGTACAAGATGAAGAGTAGACTCTTTTTGGATATTGTAGTCTGACAAAGTACGTCCATCTTCTAATTGCTTGCCAGCAAAGATCAATCGCTGCTGGTCTGGTGGGATACCTTCTTTATCTTGGATTTTTGCCTTCACATTTTCTATAGTATCAGAGGCTTCCACCTCTAAAGTGATAGTTTTTCCCGTGAGGGTTTTGACGAAAATCTGCATTGTGAGACTGTAAATTGGTATAAGATGTTAGAAACACGTTTAAAATTTTGAGTGGGTGCCAATCAATAAATGAACAAAAACAAAATCCAATAATCTCCGTCGGGATGACACGCCACGCGGATTTCAAATACCGAACGTGAAAAACAATTGAACGTCACGATTCAACATCGGTTCTTTTTAAATTACTAAAACGTTAACTAAGGAGGTATTTATGTTACTTCTAAAAATATTATTGATTATTTTGAAAATATTTTCCATACTAACCTTCTAAAAATGTGCTCGAACAAATGTCAACTTTGCCGTAAAAGAACTATCAAAAAAAATTTGCTTGACAAATTGACATTTCATAGACAATTGTACAGACTATCATCTTCCATCACAAATACAATACACAGATAAGTAATTAATTATTTTATTAATAACAATTTTATTTAAAATAAGCTCTTGGTATAATTATATATAAATAATAAACCTACATTAATTCTATTTAATTTTGTTTTAAATATTGAATAAAAGATATACATTAATTGTGTAATGTACTAACAAATAATAAATTATAAAAATTTAACTGAAATATATACTTTCGTAAGCTAATAAAAACATTTTTTTATACAAGACAGTTTAACAACATTACTACCCATTCTGAATTCATTCTATTTCTGAACGATATTGTCTATTGATCCGATAAGTACTTGTTTCGTAACAGGGTTGGATTTTTCTTTTATCATATAATTTTAAAGAAACTCAGTGTTTCAAGATGTATCACCAACTAAGCAAAATTACTGGCAGGCTTGTAGCCACAACCAATCTGCAGAATCCACTATTCCCAGTTGTAAGTCAAATCTAATTTTGAAACTAAAATTTTATCAGTGTATACTAACTTACTAAGTAATGTATCAATCTCTAGGCTCCAATCGCATTGCAACGGGTGGACCCTCCTGCAATTCAATACAACACTGCTCATATGTCTACGGTGACCGAGGCTTCAGCTTGCCCTGCTCCTGGCTCCAGGAAGCTCATTCCTGGTACAAACATACCCTATGCTCCCCTTAACGAGACCATTAGGAAACGCCAAGAACTCTTCCAGGTAAACATTCATAATAGATAACTTCTTAAGTATTAATATTATTTCAATAATTCCATAATTATTCAATTTAATAAGTTCTGATATATGGTTTTACTAATTGGAATCCAGCTAATCACTCCGGGTAATATTGATGCCGAACAATGAGATTAAAATTATTATTTGAAATAGAATATTATTAGTTTAGAGTCATTAAATATTTTCCTATTAAAATGAATTTAATTTGTAAAATTTTATCCTTAAACAATATAAAACAAAATGTCAGCATAACCATCCCTTCTATACATAAATAATAAAACTTATAGATTTTTGAGCTGTGCTTCGTTTTGTGTTTAAAAGATAATATCATTAGTTTTATTACCAGTCAAAAAAACTGATTTAAACTATTAAATTTTATTTATGTAACAATAACTACCATTAATAATAATATCGCCGTTTGTGTCACATCACATATTAAATTAAATTGTCTAAAGGGCCTCTACGCGCTGGCTACGGCTCCGCCTTTCAAAGGTCCGGGTCACTGTTGACCCGTGATTAGAAAAGACATACATAATCATTTAATTTTTTTTTACATTGTATATTCTCTACATTATTAAAGTAATTAAAATAAATGATATATAATTAACAGTATTTCCAGCAACCACAATAGTTTGGTACAGCTCTCTGTACAGTAGTATAAAAATAAAACTGGCCGATTGTGAGTCTGACTCGCACATGAAGTACCAATAATTGGCTAAAAAATCATGTTTGTTGTATGATAGCCCCCCTAATTATTTTATTGTGTTTTTAGTATTTGTTGTTATAGGAGCAACAGAAATACATCATTTGTGAAAATTTCAACTGTCACGAGATACAGCTTTGTGACAGACAGATGGACGGACAGCGGAGTCATAGTAATAGGGTTCCATTTTTACCCTTTAAGTACGGAACCCTATATTGAAATAGAACAAAAATTTGATTTTATTTTCAGAAAGAGAATGACGTGCCGGTTTTCCTGAAAGGTGGTCCATTTGATGGCATCTTGTACCGTTTTACCATGCTGTGCTGCATTCTTGGTTTGATCGGTATTGGCCACACTGTCTACATTCATGCTGTTCCCAAGAAACAATAAATTAAAAAAGCTATTCCTAAGTTATATTTTAGATTAGCCTGTGTTAATAGTATTCTGTTATTGGAAATAAAGAACTACAGACTATATTTAGTTGTTTCATTTCTTATCTTTCCGCTGTTTTCTTGCTTATTTGACAATGAAGTGATTCTTTAAGAGTATTCTAATGCACAGTATTTTTAATAAAAAGTTTTGAGATACTTTTGGTAAAGACTTGAAAAGAGGGTGTAAAAGTTTTTATGGTGCTGAGTATAAGCAATTCCATCATTTTTAAATAACTGTCGTCATGGAAATCCGTGTAAAGTATAAAATGTTTGGAAAAATAAGTAGAAAAAATTCTAAATTGCGAACAGCACATTTGTATAAATTTTATACACTATGAGCGGCCCGCTCGCGCTTCGCTACGGGTATTTGAAGCAATATTATAATTGATGTCCTTTAATTGTCACTCTGTAATTGTGTAGTTTTTCATTATTTGAAAAAAGAGAGAGTGAGAAAAGGTGCTAAAAGAAAAAGAAGAAAAGCGATAGATAATAAGAGCGAGAAGGACAGAGCAAAGATAAAGGAGAGAGAGAGAAAGAAACAGAATGAGATTAAAATTTAAGAGGATAAGAGAATTTGAAAGTATAAGAAGAGATACGAGAATACTATAGACCTCTTTCAGTGAAAGAATTTTTAAAAATAGGATCAGCGGTAACAAAATGACCATATTATTCTAATATTACAAATTGTATATGACAACACTGCATCACCAATGTCACTGAGAAATAGTGTAGTTTTCTATTAGTGAAAGAATTTTTATAATCTGATCTTAGTTCCTAAGAAACCCTTCGCCTTACAAAATGGCCACGTTATGGCAACACCGCATAGCCTATGTTACCCGGAAAGGGTGTAGCTACTACTCCTCCGAAACGGCAATTTTTTATGAATTTTTTTATACATATTCAGTAGGTCTGAGAATCGGCTACTATTTTTCATCCCCCTAAGTGACAGGGGTGGCCCACCCCAAATTTATATGGCAAAACACCGTTTGCCGGGTCAGCTAGTATAATATACATGTATGTGTATATAATTATTAGTTCATTTTTTTATTTCATAAAACCCTGTCTGCACAATAATATCCGCTACGTAACTCTTTCACACACAATCATAGGTTGCCTGGAAGATATCTCTTCTAGGGATAAATCCTCCTTTGCTTACAATGTACTTATTTGACCATAATCTGTTTTTCTGTATATTTTTTTTTGAGTGCAATAAAGAATATACATTTTTTATTAATCATCATCTATGAAGTGAAAAGCTACTGTCGATTATAATATACCTAGGTACTATCGATAAAAATCGAAGGATTTTTTTTTAATTTCCCGAAAATCAAGAAAAAATTTCGTCGCTCAAAAGATCGCCATTTTGGTAATTTTTAAAAAAAAGCTTCGATTAGGCACAAGATTATCTATTTGTAAAACTATTTTTTTTGTCCGATTGATTAGATGAATCTCCAAGGACTTATGATGGTCCCCGCAAGGACCCTTCTGTCAGAACTGGGTCCACACAATCAACTATAACATGTCTTTGACTACCCCCAACCCAATAATTGAATTACAATAAAAATTGATTTTTAAAAAATCAAGAAATTTTACTATTGGCTTTATTAGATTACACTTCACACGAAAATCTCACGTAAGTATATCTCTTCCAATAATTGAAAAGATCAGTTTTAAGAAAAAAAGAAAACCAAAGCCATTGACTAATAAACCATTTTTATTTTGCCATTCAAAATAAACCACACTGGCTATATTAATGATATAATTTTTAATGTTCCGTACATTTATAAGCGCTACTTCACTACAATATAGAAAGGTACTGCCTTTTCAAACATATCTATTAACATCGAATTTTAGATATTTAAGTCCTGAACTGGAATATAAATCAGGTACAACAGATCAGGTTTCACAAAACAATTTAAAAAAAATTGTAAATATTAGAGATTCAAATATTGAATGTTGCAAAAAATTTTGAGTTTTAAAAAAAATAAAAAAATGGTAATTTACAATATAAAACATACGTCATAATTCTTTCTACCAGGAACTGAATATGCAAATATTTAGTTACAAAATTATGACCTATAACCTAATATACTTATTTAATAACGATTACTTTTATTAAATGCTTTTATTTGACATAAAACTTTTATAAATATTAATTTATTGACGACATCCAATTACAATAACAGAAAAAATAGTTTTATAAACTAAATATATAAATTAAATAGTAACTATCACTTAAACATAAAAATTAAATAGAATCTCATGACTGATTATTTTATAAATAAAATATAATAAGTACTAGCAACGCTATACACATTACACATAATACACACGTATGAGGGCGAAAACCAGACGACTCAAATAATTAATGATAACATTATAATATTCCGTCGAAAGATTATCAGTATTAGACATCACATAGTTTTATCGAACACTTATCTATAACACACGTTTATCTATACAACAATTAGGTACGTTGAAATTGCAGGTTGGTATAGCATTTCTTTGTAAAGAAGTTTTAGTCCGAGAGCCCTGGCCAGGCAAATCTATAATATTTAAAGCAAAATTTAAAAAATATTTATAAATATCCAATTTCTTAAAAAGTTGTGGTTCATAGAATAAAACATGATTTTTTGACATTATAAGGAAAGCCTTCCAAGTCCAGATAAGCATACTGATTATTATAGTCAAAGATTTTTTCATCCTTACTAATATTATAAATGCGAAAGTAACACTGTCTGTCAGTCGCAATTTAACGACAAAGCTACTGAAGCAATTTAAATAAAATTTGGTATACAGATAGTCTAGAGCCTGAAAAAGGACATACGCTACTTTTTAATGCAAAAAAAAGATTGGAAGGATTTGAAAGGGGGGATGAAAAGTTGTATTGAAGTATCGTCATTTTTAGAGCTAGAAGCTTTTACTATTTTTAGGCAGTCGATTCTCAAGGGTGTAAAATAACAATGAGGAATCGGGGCGGAGCAGTGAAACATTGCAAAAAGCTTATATAATTAAAAACCAAAGACACTATTCCATGTTATACCTAATTATTGCTTTCCCAATATATAATCAAATCGAAAACTTAATATACTATCTGTTCGTTTGTTAACAATATAATAAAATTTGTATATCATAAAGACTCACAGGTTTTCTATTGTTCGATGTTTCTAGATTTCTAAATAACAATAAATTACTACATTTTCTATAAACTTAATTACTTACGTGTATGAAATTGTATTTGCTATGCTAAACAACATACATACATTATAATAAACGTAGGAACCTACACATAAAAGGATAAGCTTTTTTCAAACCAAATTTCTGACAATTCATACATAAACTCATATAGACACAATGAGATCAACAATTTATATAACCTGTTATTTTAAATTAATTATATAGACTCATAGAGTAAAATGAAAAAGTTACATTTATATATTACTATTCGGTACAAAAGAGAACTAAGAAAAAATGCTGCGAAATATTCCGACCAATTATCACAGCCTAAAGAATCTCATTTTTTTAAAATATAATTCACAAACAAATTTTAAAGACATAAGCAGACCTACTTAGCATTAATAATCATTTTATTTAAGCAGATTCTATAGAAACGGATATTTATTTGATTACGCGATGTAATTTGTAAAGGTACATAATTCGATTATTTTTAGCAATTCGTGATAACATATCTTAAGTACTGAAATGCAAATCTAAATAACTGGTCTCGGGCGCGCCGGTAACGGCGGGGGGGCTCCTTGACGGGCTGGCACTGGGGGAGGAGGACCTGCCGGAGGCGGTGTGCTACTCGTAGGGGGTGGCGGTGGAGCGCATGTCGGAGGAGGAAGGCTATCAGGCGGCGGCGATGTCAATGAAGGCGAACTGACACTAGCGGTCATCGTGTCATTCTGCATCGGCGCTGGTCGAGGTGGGGGTGGACGAGCCGGTGTAGGGGCCGGAGTCCTGCACGGAACTAAAGGCGTGGGCGACGGAGCTGGCGGTCTACCAGGCTGCTGTCTACGAGGTGTCGGGGGAGCAGAGCGTAAAGGACGCTCCGTTGGTAGCTCACCGAACAATGGAATAGTATTATTAGAACACAAATTTATTTCCGACTTTACAATATTGATCCAATCGGGCGATTTTAAAGATATGGACAATGGTATTGAAGAAACTGACACATTGCCTTTTTGAGCTGCGGCTAGCGCGTGTTGGCCATCTCTAAATGTAATGCTTAATGAATGATCGTCAATAAAACGTACTAAAGTTACTTCACCAATACTCGCCAGTTCCTGAAGTACAGCTGCCATTATGTTATCATCAAATATAGATTCATCTTGGTCATATTCCTCCTGAGGTTGCACAATAATGCTAGCATCTGGAGGTCCCAAATCCTTTACTACTTCATAGAAAACTTCCATGCATTTTGTGTAACTGACTTGTAGTACTTCAATTTCTAATATGCCGATCACTGGACGATGATCGCTTTGTTTTAGTTCAGCTCGTCCATAATGTAACAATTTTCCAGCAGCTAATGCTGAAGTTGTTTCCGGATCAATGGTGTGCTTTCGGCTTCTCCATAAAACACGATCAGTCCACGCGGGTGCTCGACATTTTTCACTGGTATCATAATCATCACTAAATAAATCGTATTTATAAGTGGGAAGAAATGTAATTTCTCCTTCAAAGCAATTCTTAAACACTAAATCTTGTGACTTTTGTCTTAACAGTTGATCTTGCTCTAGAAGTCTCTGTATGTTGTTTTGCGCTGCTAATAAACGGGTCTCTTCTTTATCTAAGTCAATACGATAATTAAAATCGCCACACCAGAAGACATAGTCATGAGAATAGAGTGATCTGCCCATTGGAAATGCAATTTTTCGTGTAATTTCGGTATAGTCAGCATTGCGTTCTGTCACTTGAGATTGACCAGCAGCAAAATGAGCACATACAAAACACATAGATGTTCCATATATAACCAAACGTATAGCTACAGCCCCTTTATTACCAGTCGTACCCCCAAGTCCAGTTTTCACAGAGTCTAATGCTACATCTCTTATATGTGGAATCAAGTCTTTCCTCGCAAATACAAAGAGGCAAACACCAACTAACTGATGACTAGACAGTAGTGTATAAGAAGCATCTCTAGCTAAAATTTTATCTAACTCTTCACTCCAGGCTTTAGCATTGTCAGAGCTAGCTGCCATTATGTTACTTGCATTTAAATCAACAATTTCTTGAAAACCAATAGCAAAGATATCTGATGGATGATCCTTTAAATTAACAGTGTTAACTAAAGCAGAGTTTGGACAATCTAGTAACCAATCTGCAAGAGAAACGTCTTTATAAGCAAGGCTTCTGAAATGTTTACCTCCATTTACATTATAAGTACCGATGGTAATGCGTATGCTAGAAGGTTGTGTAAATTCACCAGCTCGTCTGCACATTTCTCTTAATACAGGGGTTGATGTGTGCAATATATTAGAAGGTAACAAAATTCTTGTACGATCTGCAAGCTCAGAGTTCAAAGTTGACCCTAATAGTAATATATCAATTGCTTCTTGTTTTGAATTGTCTAGCAAATTATTTTGAATAGTTCGGGCGGCTGATCTAGCTCCATCTATCAATTTAGACCCTCCTTGTATTGCACCTGTACCTGCATAAATTTTGGACACTTCATTTCCATTGTTTACCCACATTTGCTTAAAAACTTCTTCAAATCTATTTACATTCTGCTTCTTATCAATACATTGCAATAGCATTAGTTGTATGGCCAGCATTTCCAAACCAATAAATGTTTGTATAGCATTTGTTCTATCCAAACAATCTAAACAATTTGTTCGTATTACACCTTTCTGAATATTATAAATATCAATACCTTTTGCACTGAAAATACTGATGGAATCATAGTACCCTTCAATTATTTTCTTAAACTTTGACAATGCTGTATCTATGGATGCAGATTTTACTTCTTGGTGATAGTCAAATATAATTTGAGCAACATCTGTATGAGCAGATTCATTAATATGTCTTTGAAAAGCATTACTAAGAGTTGCTTCACCCTCGCTACCTCCAATCAAACTTGAGCCCAGAAGATTAACAACAACAAGTGATCCATAGTTACGTTTTAGCTGTGAGAAATGTCTATCACATGCGCTTGTTGAGGCATCATAACCACGAGACATCTTGACTTTATGTGACCCCACTTGGATTCCAGGCTGTTCCCAAAATAGTGGAACTGACCCTCTAGTTTGAATATAAGAAGCAACAGAATCATCTATATATATTGCTTGTTCAGTCTCAACAAAGTTTGCAACATTTCCATCATCATTACATCCTCGGACATTGAATCTTGTTCCTGCTCGTTCACAACTTAGACGGGAAACTAAAACAGCTCGTGCTTGACGATGGCCTACATAAATGGTTCTTATTTCCACAGATCCACACATAGCTCTTGTAAGCCAATCATCACAATCTATTCCAAACCGTATAAGATGAATAAAAAGAGTTCTGTTCCAAAAGAACCTGTTGTCTGGATTAGCTCCCTTACTTTTTCTCTGAGCACATAGAGTGAGATCAAATAAATTATCATTTGCTTTACCTGAATTCCAAGAAAAATAAAAGGTGCCAGAATTAAGTAACTTTCTAACTTCAGAAACTTTATCCTCACCTTGGGACTGATGAAACAGAGGTAAGAATTGAGTCTGGGTTATCTTGAACACTTCAATATCACCTACCTTGCCAACTGAGCAGCAACCCGTGACGAGAACGAGGTACAGCAAGCAACTTTCACCAGAGTTAAGTTGTAACACTCCCAAACAACCATACGCATCGGCTATTTTATGGTACTGTTTGCGCAAAGTATCCGTTTCTTGAGAAGACAGAGAAACGACCGCTTGAGATTCGAATAATAATGCAGAATCTTTATTTCTATGTTGCAGAATTATGCTGTATGGATTAGGCGGAGAAGACTTTTCCAGAACTTTAAAACCCTTAGACATAGCCATTGTGGCTGTCTTTATTTAATTGCGATAGATAATCATCCGCCCCCAATAAATATACCAAATTGGATTTACGCAAATCTGCATCGGCGAACCATCACCTCTAGGTAAATGTCACACACGTCAATGTCAAAACTGAAAGCGTTAACTGTAGATTGATAGGATATCGATTTATCGAAGAATTGATTTTGTAGATAAGTATTGATTTATTATAGGTATCTAAAGATACAATATAATATATCTGTAAATAAAGTATTTCTTGCTTTTTTTCAATGTAACCACAGCACTAATGGGATGGAAAGGAAAGTAAGAATTTGGCCAGATCGCGTTAAAAACACTAAAGACTGTTGCAAGCCAGTGAAGGATGAGATGCCTTCATTATGTCTAAAGAAAATTAGTAATTTTTTAATGAAATTTCACCTACCTTCCTATTAAATTGAATTCTCGAAAAACCCGTTCCTGTTGTCCCGCCATTTTTAAACTATTACTAACAAATCCGTCATTAACAAATTGTGAGTACGAATGCGATTGCATTATTTTAAAACGTTAGAATTTATTAGAATCAAAGATTATTGGCTTCAACAATTTTTTCATATTTTAAAATGGAATCGATTCTGAGCCGTTCGTTTCTTGACATGATTCATATCTCTAGCTGTCAATTATTTTATAACATATTGGCAAATGGCAACTTTAATTTTTATCTTTGTTGGCAATAATAAGACCTTTAAAAGTTTAAAACCAGTCTGAAACAAATATATTTCTAGAACAAAATTCAGAATTTATTCATTTACGTTTACAATTATATTCTCGATACACTTACAGCTATGTCAAAACACATATCGAGTCAACATATCTTTAAATATAAAACAATGACATAAATTATACACGAACAATACTTAATTGTTCTACATCTTAGCCGAAACTTGATGTAACATCGATAAATAGATCTAAAGTTTGATGTTCAGTAATCACTTCTTATTCAACATTACACTGAGTATGCCACACTTCTCATATGCCTTTTATTTTCAGGTTTTTTCAGATTTTAGTGAAAATTCCTTTGTATCCTATATACAGATGTCCCAAAACTCAACGATAATCTGGTACCGGGCGAGAGGCCATGTCATACCAGTTCTGGAAAAATAAGAAAAAAATTCCATGTCTCTTAGTTAAGCGACAAGAAACATTTTATCAAAAAAGAGAAAAGTGGCAAGTGTTGCACCATTTTAAAATCTTGACTAAATGGGCCACCTTTGAAATAATTTGCTAAGGGTAGTGTATAAACGTTTTTTTTTTCCAAAATGAAGTGTCAAAGTTAACAGACAACATTTTTGTAAATCATGTCTCAATTAAACTTAATTTATTTTACTAAATCAACAATGTTTATGACGTTGATTTGTGGTTGTGATTAATGGCACCGTTATTTTAGAAAAAATACTTTAAAAAATCACAATTTTTAATTATATTATTGAAGAGATTATTAAAGTATAACTAAAAATGGCTTTGTTTCTTTTAAATAAGATGTAGAAAAAGTTGTTGTAACTCAAAAAAGTTATAGCCCCATGAATATTATGACAGTCAATAGTAAAACAAATTCTGTGATCACTGAAACTATTAACTAATAGTATTATACTAAAAATGTAGCTTTTATCAAGAACTGTATTGTATTACAAAAACCTGTTTATACAAAAATTGTAATTATTATAAATTATTCGAACAAATTCATCTAAGATCTAGAAGTCCGTTATGAGTGCATAATAATAGTGCCGGTTTGCACAGACACAATCAAGTGGCCAAGATTATCCACCAACAACAACTTGCTCTTCTATACGGCCTTGTGCAGTCCGAGGTATGCGCCCGAACCAGTTCTCGAAAATGGTTGTGTCACGTTGTACTGGGATCAAACTATCATCACTGACAGGACTATTGTTGCCGATAAGCCTGATATAGTGGTGATAGATCGATAGGAGCGCTGCACAATTATTGTTGACGTCACCATCCCACATGACGGGATTCTCTTGAAAGCTGAGAAAGAAACAAATAAAATATCTTGACTTAGCTTGTCGACATGTGGGATGTGGACTCAGCAGTCATTGTTCCGATTGTCGTAACGGCCACTGTCGTAAAAGGCTCGTGTTAGATGGCTGGGTCAAGGGCCTGATCCAGAAAGCGGTACTACTGGATACGACACGTATCGTGCGGAAGTTCCTCCCTCTGGAGCCCTAGTCATCGCTAGCTTGGACCGTGTTCCCGCTGCCGGTTGGCCTCTATTTTGCATATTTTTAAAATGTATTTTGTTTTTACATATATTTAAAACTGTAAAGCGTAGGAATTATAGAAAAATAAAAATATAATTATAATAATCAGAGAATAAATATTTTATATTTATAATGTTATATCCTATTTTATTATAATAACAATATTTGCATCATATACATTTATTTTTAATATTTCAATGAATTATAAACTAAAATTAACATATTTCTTGTAAAGTGCGAGCGACTCGGGCGGTACTCTGATGTTTCCAGATGTTCGTTGAACATACTCATGATATATTTCTTTGGAAGCCTTGGACACAGTTGGAGGGATGACGTCCACTGAGCTGTCGATGGTGAAGGCGCTGCTCACCGTCATAACAATGTGAAGGTCTGGTTTGTATCGAGGATTGGATCGACGTTCAAAATTAACATACCGTTTGTATCTGGAATTATGCAAATTATATTTCCTACAAGCAGTCTAGTCAACAAGATGAAAATGGTCTAAAATAGAGATACTGCTCTTAAAATTATCATGTTTATCACACTCATTGGATCCGGAATAACGCCTAGAAAAGTGTGCTAAAAGCGTGTATTAGCACAAAAAAATTGCAAAAGTTATAAACAGTTAAAGACAAAAAAAGGTATTTCGTTTTTAAACAATATTTCATAGACTATTAATATTTAAGAAATTTCGAAAAAAAGTTCTTAAAGAGGAAATTAAAAAAAAAGAAATGCCTTTTTTCCCCCTCTAGTGTGACGTGTGGATTTTCATTTAAAAAAAACTGAATTTATCTGAGGGAATCAAAAACTAGCAAGAGTAGTGTAAAACTGTATAAAATATAATATTTTTAACGTTTTTTTTTATTTTTATTTAAAAAACTATAATATAATGTAAGTTCTATGAAGTGTCACACTTTATATGAATAATTAATTAATCAAGAAACTCTCTAAATCCTAGTGGATAGTATCTAAATTAGTTATTTCATGTTTTGAACCTGAATAAATAGTGGAATTGAAAAGGTGCATAATCAGTACTTTACAAATTATAGTTTGTGTCATTCAGATGTATAAGCTGAGCTATAATGCTTTCACAAAATTATACGATTAATAATATTAGTAGAATTTCAAATAAGGTTTCACTAACAATAGAATTAATGAAAAAAACCCACATAATACTTACAATAACATATCACGCCGACTAGGTTCTTGTACTTTAATGCTATTGTATCGTTTGATCGCTGGAAATGGGAGAGTGTCTTCAATTTCACTCTCTTCTAGTAATTTCGCTACCATTGTGATAGGGGACATGACAGTTTGGCGTGAGCTGGGTGTTGAATTCGTGAGATCGTCGTCTGAAGTTGAGTCAGTGTTGGAACTAAAAGAAGTACAGAATTTATAAATTATTTGAGAGAACTAAACGCAGGCGCCCTAATTTTAATGTAATGATAATTTTAAAAAAAATTACAATAATTTTCTTTTAATAATCTGTATGTACTTACTCGCTAGAATTATTAGAAGTAGTGCTAGACCTTCCACTAATAACTGGATTCTTTGAACTTGGCCCTTTTATTTGTCCCGCTGTTCGGCCGCGCACTACGAATGGGCTCAAACTTTCATAGGAACTCGGTGCGAGGTCTCGTAATGTATGATACATCTAAAAGCACATTGTTTTCAGATTTCACTTTAAGTGACTATTCTGTAAATGATTACTTGAATGATGACAAAGCTTGGAATCAAAGTGACATTGATACTCAGCTGAATCATAATAAAATTGTAAAACAAACTAATGTAGACAATGGTCTTTTGAAAAGAGCGACTGTTGATATTCTTGCCAGTTCTTCTCATCAGGAAACTGCTCTCCGAACTGGTGGTAGCTTCAGACAAACTAGTTTTGACATGTCAAAAGTACTTTGTAAAAAGTAATTTTTTAAAAAAGACTTTATGGTCAGAGGAGAGAAGATCTAAAGTTAGGGCACTGAATAGAAAATGTCTCTATGACAATATGCATTTTAATTAAAAAGAATGGACACAAAAAAGTGATCCAATTATTTATATTAATTTTTTTATTTTTAGTAGCTCAAAGGTTAAATTAACGTTTGTCAGGTTGGGGCATCATAATCTTAGTTAAGGGTGTTAATGCTAGTTGTTCGTAATACAAACTGCTAGTAATCTTTTTTAAAAAAATCAAAATTTCTTTTGTTAAATACATGAATGAACCTGAAAAGAAACAGAAACTAATAGCAGTACGTTAGATAGTACATGTATGTGTAAGTCACCTTGAACTCGAAGCATTCGGTGAAAACAGTGTATTCGAAAGGACGCGTATGTTCTTGGTAGGGGTCGACCATCTCGAGGGCGCTGTCGCCCTGCATGCCGATCACCTCACAGCACAGCTTGCGCATCTCTCCGGCGGCCCGCGGTAGATGTTGCAACACGGAGTCGTCCCACCATTTTGTTAACGATCTGGAGAATGCGCAAACATTCAAATTAAAATAGACGTATATAAATAGCTGACTAAATGAAAAATACCTGGTTCATAGTTAGTTATAATATTATGATAACATAAAACATACCTACACCTATGATTTAGTATCTGAATATATAAATCTCTTTTTTTTAATTTTCTAAAACTATGGTTGACTAAGCCCATCTACAATTTAAACCTTAAAATCAAATATTATGATATCTTTACCTTTTATTCGGTATATAAACCATGGTTTCTGGATGATGTAGATAGTAGTCAGTGGGATACTCCCATATCGCATGTCTTCCGGGATCAGGGATGAATAGACCAAGGAACAAATTCATTGTGTTTTGTTTTTCAGCATCAGAAAATGTGTTAGAATAATAACGACTCAACGTTTGCATAATATCATTGCCGTGAGATGACCAAGGTGCAGTTTTTCGATAGGTTTTTATCCTGAAAAATATTAGTCATTCAAAAATACCAATTTAAATTATGTTAAGCTTTAAAGACGTGACGCATTCTTCGGGCAGCAATAAACATCAATGATTCAGTCTTACTATTCGTCTAATGTTTAATCAATTCAACATTTTTGTAAGAGTAAATAGTAACCTTTACTCAGTAACAGTATAAGTACCTATGAACTAGTTGAGAGCCTCCATATTGCAAAGCCAAAGTATCGCCATGGTCTTCATACAACCCTTCCAATAACCTTGCACAGTCAGAGTCAAATTCTATCACAGGTTCTTCGATAAGACCCAATGCGTACAGCTACAATGAATTTAGTACGAATTTTAATATAAACAGTCATCGCTTTTAAGTTTTGGAAACAAATCAGTTTTAAGTCTAACCTGATGAGCCAACACACATTTTCCAATAGCAAATTGCGCAGTATTGGTTCTGTCTAGGCAATCCACACAGTTCACACGGACCAGTCCCGTCTGTAGTCTCCCAGACTGATGTCCTTCTACCCCCATCTCCTCACCGTAATTTTTACCACTAAGGAAGATACCCGTTCGCCGAACTACTGTACGAGCTATTGCTGATAACCTAAAAATGTAAAAAAAAATTTATATTATTTAACTACTTTACTAATTTGTTTAAGCTAAGTCCTTTTTGCCTAAAAAATTATATATTTTTATATAAAATTTATATTCATAAAATGAATGCTGAAAGAAAATTTTTACTTCCATATCACTTACTTATCTAACACTTTTGCATCTGCACCTTTATTCATTCTAGCCATATCTAAATGAAAGTATTGTATAGCATGTTTAGGTGGCAAAAATTGATTTAAATATCTAACTGCATTACTGATAACATATGTTAAAAGAGATTCATGTTTTTTCTTCTCTCTTTTCTTCACTAAATTAAGAATCATAATTGGAGAACCATATCTTTGCATCAGGTTGTTAAAGTGCCTTGCAGGTATTTCGGCATATGGGTCGCTACGATCAATCATAATTGCTGGTTTTGGTACCATTTTCGATATATCTTGTGACCAAAAGCTGGGAATGGATCCTCTCATTTGAACAAAGGAGCTAAATCTGAAATAAATACAAATTTCCTAAATCCAGAGTTAAAAACATTAGTCAGTTTAAAAGTTAGTTAAAAAATACAAATTTGAGAATTTTGTGCGTTGCTTACATAATTTTACTTTTAAGCATAATTCAAAAATATAGATTAAAAGAGTTTATGCTGATGAAAAAATATAATAACCTGCCAGTAGCGAAAGAAGATATCATAGCATCATGGACAATCTGCTCAGTCTCCACCTCATTAGCAACATCACCATGCATATTGGCTCCTCTTTTCAAGAACCTTGTACCAGCATACCTATTGCTTCTTCTTGCTATGAGTGTCAAGTATATTGGTCTCCCAAATATATTTAAATTGCTTTGTTCTATAAACCCATGTATAATGTAAAGAATCCAATCTGGATGCAATTGAGAATGAACTACGGATAATAGATGGCTATTCCAAACAAATCTCCATTCAGGAACTGTGCGCACTCCAAATTCAAGTTTTGAATCTTGTTTTCTGTAATTAATTTAAACAACAAGACGTCACAATTATAATTTATTTAAACTACAACCATATCACATATTTTGTTTATATGCATTAATCTCTTTTTGTCATATACAAAGAAAATTAGATGCAATGGAGCAAGAGAACGATCTACTAAAACCTAAGGGGCCAAGAACATATGAGATGGAGAAACACTCCATAAAAGATAGGAGACTTCAGACAAATTCCAAACAACAGAACATCTTCCATCTGAAGAGGCCCATTCTTCAGAACACATACAAAATAATTTTATCTACAAACTAGTCGACCCGTGCGACTTTGTCCGCGTGGTGCTCCGTTCCTATTGGTCTTAGCGTGATGATATATAGCCTATCCTTCCTCGATAAATGGGCTATCTAACACTGGAAGAATTTTTCAAATCGGACCAGTAGTTCCTGGGATTAGCGCGTATTGTAAAAGAGGGAAAATAAATTAATTTGAAGAATTTATGAGTTTCTTTTTTACATAATACAACTACACAAATATTTTTTTTATAACTATAGCAAATATTGAATACTAGAAAGCAGCAATTTCCAGTCAAAATGTGGTTAGGGCTAGTGTAAATATATATTTTTTTATTTTCCATTATTTTGTGAATTTTCAACATATTATTATTGCTATAGTTTTTATATAGATTTGAGTTTTTATATAGATTTGAGTTTGTTTTTAAATCTATTGTTTCCAACTTGATTATTATCCTGTAGGAGCTTTAAATTTTTCTAGAATAAGTAGTTACCAATGTAAGTCTTTGATCCCTAAGCCACATTTTTGCTGTTGCTCTACTAAAGAGTGGAAAATATTATATAAGCCATTTGTAAAATTAGTATGGAAGAACTATATTTAATTTATAGGGTCATCAGTATAAAAGTTCTGTATAATATAACAATACTTTACCCAGTCTTGTTATGTCTTTCTTCCAATTGTTTTTTCCATGTCTCAAATATATCTTCATCATCTTGTTGACTGTCACAAATGCACTTTTCCTTATCAGAATTTAAACTTGATTGATATACTGCAGCTGTAACTGGTTTTGGAAATAAAGCCGGAGCTAACTTCCTTGGTGGGGCCATGTTCATTTGTAAAGTGTGTGTAACATCATAGCTATAACTATAATAAAAATTTGTTGATAGATCTATAGCTAAGAACATTTTAACATATCTCTGCTCATCTGGGTGAAGTGGTTTGCTGCTATCACTTGGAATATATATCATTGCAGTATCTTCTATTTTATAAATGGAATGTGAGCCAATCACAGCTATTTTTCTTCTCTTTGTCACTAGTATAATATAGTAGCCTTCAAGAAAACGTATAAATCCTGAAAATAATATTCATATTATTGAGATTGTTTTTGTTGTTGTAATTAATAATATTCTATGCATTTTCCATAAATATAGATGGAATTTAAAACAGTCATCCTATATTATAATGAACATTTCTTCCACATCCCAATTTTAAGTTTGAACATCCATTGATTTGTGTAAAAAATTATTTTATTTCTTAATCAACAATTCCATAGTGGGGAAATAATTTAAGTGGAAAGTTGTAAGAAAAATTATGATTTTAAATCTAACAATAATAATAATAACTAAGTTGATTTTTTCAGACACTGTAAATAATAAGACATATTTAATTGTTAATTTATCAAAAAATTTGGCCTAAAATAAAATGATTATCTAAATTTCGAGTATAAATTCAATTATTTTTCATTTATACTTATGAATTGTTTTCTTAATTATAAAGCCACATTTATGCATATACTTAAGTAGTTATTGTTTTTTTTCAAAAGACTGTATGTAACAACACAAATTTATTATATATATATATCTCCCATCAGTGATATTTTCAGGTGGCAGTCCCTAAGCAATAATTTAGTTTCAAGTATATAGTCATAATATAATAATTGTAATAATAATACTAACCTACAATTCCAAAAGCAGAAACAAGCTTGTTCAAACCAGGAGAACGACCACTTCTATTACCAAATCCAATCATATTTAGTAATTGATGAATTTCCTGTTTGTTGTATTCTACTTTATCATCAACCAGGATTAATTCTTTTGAATCTGTTCTATCTATTTTTAAAACACGGAATCTTGTTTGTGTATTATTTGATCCTATAAGATAAAATCTCTAAAAAGAAAACAAATAAAGTTAAACCAACCATCATGTTAAGCCCATAAGTGTTTAATATTGTTCAATTTGTTGTCACTTACTGCTTTGGTTTCATACAAGGCAATACGTTGAATCGAACTAATAATCGGGTGAAAAACTATATTTTGTTTAGACATAATGAAAATATTTATTTTATTGGAAGATAGTAGAAAAAAAATAGAGTTCAATTCATATTTAGTTTGAAAGTTAAGATGTTTAAAATTAAATATAATTAAAAATCAAATAGTAGTGGTAAGCAATAAATATTAGAACAAGATATTTATTAATTATTTAGGAATAAAATCTTTTCCTATTTTATTTTGATTTTGTATTTGACATTGACATTTGACAATAATTTTTTTCTTTTTTCATTTGATAATGGAAAAGGTAAAGATATTACCCCGTACAGCCTTGTCTGTAGTAGGTTAATTCATTATTTTAATATTTTTCAAAGGCCCACCGTCATATTTTCGATAATAATTATCTAAATCCCATTAAAATCCTTCTCCGCTCTCTCCCAGCCCCTATCATTTTACTACTCAACTTTGTCAATTTTACCCCTTTACAATAAATAAATAACAAATATGGGGAGATTACACAAGTCAACAAAAAAAAAACTTTTATTTGTGTCTGTTATTTAATGACTATTGTCTGAGTGCTTACATTGAAAAATAACCAAAAAGTCAATTTATGAAGAAATAAGTTTGTTTTTGTATGTTTTATATTGATAATTAAGTTTTAAAGTTCTTAGTGGAGAGTAAAATAATAATTGGTAATACTTTAAAACAAAATGGCGACAAGTCGCGCATTCTATTATATTGAGTGTATGTATGTCTATTACAAACTGTAGCAACTACTTTTGTATATGACTTAGTCGCAAAATAACATACAGACTTTACTTGTCGAAATAATATGAAATTTTCTATGAAAACGAAATTTCTAGAAAAGCAAACTTTAACCAAAAAACCTATTTTACCCATTATAAATAAGGTAAAAGAAATCAAAATTTGACATTTTGTTGTCAGACTCAAAATCCGTGTTGACCGGTGTTATTAATCGATGTTATGTACGATACCTACATTATATAAGTGTTGTAAAATTATAGCCGAAAAGCAAAAGCCGAATAATCAAGTCATAGGGTTTTGCTTCGGATTGAGAGCAAGCAAGCTAAAGGAAAAAAACCTTGAATAATCTTCATCTGGCTTTCTAGGTTGTCTCTGCAGTCATAAAATCTCGAGTCCGCGTCTTGAGATATTAAACTACAAAAATATTTTTTTTGCAAATATTTCGTTTCTTATGGTTTTAATGCCATTTACATTTATTTTAAATATTTTCTATACTATTTTATATAGTTAACCGTTATTTTTTTTTATTGTGAATAAGGTGCAAACGAGCAGATGGTCTACTGATGGTAAGTGGCCACCATCGCCTATGGACATCGACAAAACAAGAGAGCCTCTCTTGTTTTGTTAGGCGGAGAGCACGCTGCATTTAACTACACAAAATTACAAGTGACCTCTTCGCTTAGGGTATTTAAAGTTAAATTATAATCGATTAGATTGTCACCCGTTAACAGTGTAATATTCCATACTCATTGAAAAAAAAACTAGATAATATAACATGAAAAAGATGTAATGACTAATGAGAGAAAAGGTGAGAGAGTAAAAGTGAACGAGAACAGAGGTAGAGAGAAAGAAATAAAGAGAATTATTAAAGAGACACGGGAATGTGGATTTGTGTTAGTTAAATAATTTTTAAAATCAGGTCAAAATAAAATTTAAATATTGTTTGTTGCGAATAGGCTCGAAAACTACTGAACCGATTTTGAAAATTTTTTCACCGATAGAAACCTACATCCTTTCCGGGTAACATAGGCAATGTGGTGTTGCCATAAATATTCTGATTAAAAAGATATGGCCATTTAAGTGCCTCAACGTGGCCATTTTGTAAATTGAAGGGTTTCTCAGGAACTACTAATCCAATTTTAAAAATCTTTCTCTCTCTCTACTTTATACATTCAATTTATTTTTGCTCTGTCCTCTTTTGTCCTCTGTCCTCTTTTATTATCTGTAAATACCCGGAGCGAAGCGAGAGCAGCAAGCAATTTTTATGTTATTGGATATTAACTGATATTGTGTTGTTGTAGATTTAATATGGTAGAATCCTCTCATTAAATTATTTCGTTTGACCGGCCATCTACAACTGTGTTTTGTCCTTAATACGTAACATTAACAAAGTACCCTGCGTATTTCTGTTGTGCACAGTGGCGCGTTTCACTTACACTACGGTCGTGGACGTGGTCGCGGTGAAAACGTCACTAATGACGTTATAACCTTTGCTCACGCGAAGCTCGCGAGTGTTGCAAAATTGGCGGCATTTTTAAAACAACAAAAATGGCGACGATGTATATTACTTTATTTTATACGGATGGAGATTTTTTAGTAAAAGTATTAAATTTAAAAAAAACAATAAATGAAAAAATGAATATAAATTAATTTAACCAATAATTATTTAAGTTTATTTTTAAGACGTACAAAATTTAACCTTAACCTCGCAATTTGAATTATTTACATTTTACGGTTAAAATACTCGATAATCCATTCCACTTGGGTTAACGATGTTAACGCTCTCGAATAAGTGGATCGGGAAAAGCCGTAGTCGTGAGCGTGGTCGTCATGAGTGCTTATTGGAATTCACCACGCACGCACGGAGCCATTAATGAAGTGAAAGAATTTTCAAAATCGGATCAATAGTTCATAGGATTCTGTATTCAAAATGGCCATTTAATGTTCGACTATGCATTTTAATAGCCACATAATTTTTATTGTTTAAGTGAACACTTCATGAACAATGTCACTGGGATATTGTAGTTTTTTATAGGCGAAGGTTTTATCAAAATCAATTTAGTACTTTTATACATCATCAACTTTCAAAATGGCCGCTTTATGACCATATCTTTTTAATTATAATATTTAGAGCAATATCTCTATCGGCGAACAAAGTTAAATCAGTCACCATACATCGATATATTGGCTACTACTAGAAAAAAAAATCATTTAGGAAGAGATAACTATTATTGCCTATTGCCGGCTAATCTCTTGTGTTGTCTATACTATCTATACTAATATTATAAAGAAGTAAGATTTGTATTTTTGTATTTTTGTATGTAACGAATAAACATAAAAACTACTGGACCGATTTCAAAAATTCTTTCACCATTAGAAAGCTACATTATCCCTGAGTAACATAGGCTATATTTATTAAAAGAAAAAATTAGAGATCCTCAGGAAATCTCACTAAAACCAACCCAAGGTGCAAAAAAATTAGCCATAAAATATCTTTCATCGCATGCGCTGCAAAAAGTATTGATGATAGAACAAAAAATGTTCTACAATATTATAGAACGTATCAATATCTACAAAAAAGTCCGCGAGACCATATGTCCAACTATTATAGTTATGTCACTATAACTACTTTTTTACATTTTAAAAGTTGATAAAAATGCCAATCAAAATCAGACCATGTTTTCTATAACTTTGTATTAATCCTTATCCAAATAAATTATTTCGTATTCAAGACTGTTTCAATACCTGTAAAATACTTTTTGAATTATTAAAATCGGACATTCCAGTCAAAAGATATTACGAAATAAAAATATCAAGATAAATAAAAAATAATCCCAGACGGTCCGCCGGCGCGGTGTGGGTGCCTCGCAGCGCAGCGAGTAACGCGGCGATAGAGGGAGCGACAGAATGCGGGAGCCAAAATGTTAAAAAAAATTATCCACCCGTGCGAAGCCGGGACGGGCCCCTAGTATACAATAATGCTCTGTGGTTGTATATAATAATATAACAAAGTAGATAAGATTTTTTTTGCAATTGGTAAACTACTTACCTGTGACTTTACGCTCGTTTCACTAGCAGAACATCGCGCGCCGAAAAAATGTTAGTTATTTGAATCACCGCCATTTACAAATAAAAATGTGCCTTCCCACATTAATGCACTAAACAAAATGTTAATTACTACTACAATAAATAATAATAATAATTCTTTCATTAATATGTACTTTGTTTATTTGTATACTAGCTTTTACCCGCGGCTCCGCTCGCATTGAAGCCATTAAATAAGTATCAGAGATCATTACAATAGAAATAAATCGTAAAAAATATTTTTTTTTTTTCATAAAAAGTATCCTATGTTACTTCTAATACAGGAACAGGAGCCAGATAAAGCAAATTCGGTCAATCTTTATGTAAGCTACACGGTGGCTTAACCGCACAATAACAGTCAAAAGACCACAAAAATATACAATCTAGACGGAAGCCGAGCAGTGCCGGAGGCTTGCGACCCAGGTGCAGGATTAAAAGGCCTTTCTACAATGCATCAACACTTTCCTTCACCGCTCGACCTCCCGACTATAATATTTAACAAACTATTTTTAAATACACAACACTTTGAAGTCACACGAGGAGGATACTTTTTATGTCAAAATCATCCTTTTTATAAAACAAAATACCCCCCTCATCTCTCCAGTATGACAGGTGGGTGGACCTGTGACCTCTTTCCTATTATTTTATAAAATAATATTTTTAACAATATAATTTGCCTTGTTTCTAAATATTGCTTGATTTAGCATTTAATTTTTATTTAATAGTAATATATCCGTTTACTTAGTGCATAATACTTAAAAAATTAACTTATATATATTGTCGACTTCGACTCCGTTCATTAACTCACGAAACTCCTATTGGGAGGAAATGACTGAAAAAAAAAATGTTTCACGTCACAAGTAATCATAATATTAACCTCTTATGCATTTTACAAATTTTCGCTTGGGAGGGACTTGGTCATGAAAATCTGTCACTGGCTCCCGTACCATACCCTCAAGAATATGTATACAAAGTTTCATGATGATCGGTTAAGTAGTTTTCGCGTGAAAGCGTAACATACAAACATACATTCACATTTATAATATTAGTAAGGACACTCAGTAATGGATGATGTTAGGTTACTAGGAGTGACTGTTTTAATGTTAGCAGTAAGTTAACTGTATCAGAATCTTTTATAGAGAATTCATATCAAGAGTATAGATAAAATCTTATATGCAACTGTTGATAATTAGTTAAAACACTCATGTGATACTATTATTCTACTTGTTGAGTTTCAATAACCCTTATTATACAACAGTTTAATAACTATTTAAATGTTACGTGTTTAATATATAAAATATTTTTCGGGACCATAATATTAGTACTATTCCCAGCGCTAGATTTGAGTAACAAACTGTCGGACGCTTGTAGCTGGTGGATGTACGTCACGCTCTTAGGAAGGAAAGGTGCCACTCCCAAACTCACTTCAATATTTGTGTAGATCCAAGTAGGTCAAACCTGTGGCTTGGTTTATAAATCACATATTACTATGTACCTCCACTACCTACATAGGACATGCGGCAAATATTATAATATTATATGGATGTGACTAATCCATACATCCATACAAATAAATAAAATTGGAGTGTCTGTTTGTAATATTAAAATAACCGCTTTTTACCAAGAGCATAATATGGATGTATACACGGTATATATACCAAATCAACATTTTTTACAATTTTTGTCCGTCTGTCTGTCGGTGTGTCTGTCTGTTTGTTACGGCTAATCTCTAAAATGGCTCGACCTATTTTGACGGGACTTTCACTGGCAGATAGCTGTCGTAACAAGGAGTAAATTAGACTATTTAACATCTCGCTACGAGCCATAAGAGCGGAACAACACGCGAAGGAAGTCGCGCGGATCTGCTAGTATTGTATATGACTTGTAACTTTGAGCAGTATGTTTAGGACCACACAAATTCTCAAAGAATATTAATTCGATATAATACTAGACGGCTTAAATGATCTATTTTTTTTGAAATTTTTTTTTATTCGTAGGTAATTGCTGTGGTAAAATATAAGTAAATGAATATACCATAAAACATACATACTGTAAATTATAATATAGAGTGTAGTGTATTTGCATTCATTAAAATTTTAGGAGCTATTACATAGTATATTCAAATGGACGTACAGTGTACACTGTACAGTGAACATGTTCGGCTGCAGATCGGCTTTTTCTTGGTAGATGTGGTACTGGTATCATGTGAACGCGCATGCGTGTATTGCGCGAACCGCGAGGGCGCTGGCGTCGACATCGCGCCAGTCGAGTGCGCGTCGTTGCTAAAGTTATACTCGTTTTTTGTAATTTCATCTTTTGATGCAGTACCTAACGATCCTATTTAAACCCTTAGCGCAGCCATGATTTTGACACCCTTGTTTTAAACACAGTGTTTCAATAGCAGTTTAAGTGATGAAGTCTAGGTAACACGAATGAATAGCGCGCGGGTAAACAACCGGTTGAGATAGGGAGGCTGCGTCTGCCTCGCGCCTGGCTGTAGTGGAATGCGGCAATTTTAACTACTGCGGACCTCGGGACCCATATACGAATTAGGATTGATCCACTCCATTCGACAACATAAGGTAAGATGGAAAAATAAGTATTATAATTGTAGTAGTATTGTTATTGTGAAGATTGTACGTATTATAAAGTATAGGATAGACTGGTTTTAGAATACTGAAAGAACGGAACTTTAAAAAACACTGGGATTTTTTTACCATAGTAGAAAAAGAATATTTAATTAAACAAGTCTACTTGGAATTATAAGGAACATTTTTTAAAAATATTGAGATATAAACTATACTGTGAACATCACATAATATTATATCTAATTTATGGTATCAATAATTAAGTATATTAAATATTATATTAGAAGAACTAAAATTATTTAAAGTTCTAATAGCCACGAATTGTAATTAAAAAGCATATTTTAGTGCAATACACCGTTATTTTCCCACGGTTCTCGCACTTCATGTTGTGTATTTTGCAACTTTATTCTATTATATCACACTGATGGTTTGCGAACAAGTGAAATCGATGTAAGAATGTAATGTTTTGTGAAATATACAATTATACATGTCTAATGGATTATTTATTATACATTTATATATATGACTATACCTACTGTTAGATCTAATAAGAATTACGATTACGTGGAGGCACAGGCACTCATCTGAACTGCAATAGTAAGTTTTTACTAAGCTATTGAAGAATTGTGTTTTTAATTGCCTCACCGTAGTATGAATATTTTATCATATATGTTTATATGTATTAGGTTAGGAGCATAAGAATACAGATATTTCGGGAAGGTATATCGTGTAATATGTTATATTTAGACATTTTTTTGCATTCGGGGGCGTCGTAGCGCACATGCATTAATTTTTACCAAAACCTGTCTATTAAAAAGATTATTCGACAGATCTGATAAATAATAACAAATGTTAGAAATTCTTTCATATGTAGGAATAAAAAGTATACCATAGCTAGTAATTAACGTTTTTAATCGTACGATTAAAACACTCAAATGTCATATTTTTGATGGCGGTATAAACGTAATAGATAGGCAGTTACTTTCGCATTTAGAATATTATATTACTGTGAGTTAAAACTATTGTTACACAATAATAATAATCAGCAAAACTCGGCCATTTCACAGTACGGATTTGCTTCATCGAAAAATAAGGTCATAATTTATTACCTCATATTAATTTTATTTCAGCCATTGTGGAAACACTTGCAACATGTTTCGACCACATATTTCAATAATAATTCTAGCTTTTGTGATATAAATTAAATAAAACATATCTGTTAATTTATTTTTATATTAGCTGATCCGACCCGCATTCGTATTTAATATATAAAAAAAATAAAGTCGCTCGCAAAGTTAATGTTAATTTTTACACAGGCTAAGATTTTACAGAGCTACATGATATAACCATACAAAATACAACAATAACGGTAGTACTCTTTACTGAAATAATGCTGTACATAAATACATTTATAGTTTTTAGTTTCTCCGCTTTATATTTAACTAGTCACCCGTCCCAGCTTCACCCGAGTGCAATTTCACACGTGTATTTACCCGTAACCGCTATGTCCCTGCACTTTAAATCTTTAATATTTTCGAAAATATTAATTTCAATTTCATGCTGTAAATGGCCATATTGATCTATATAAAATTCTCAATGTATTTAAGGTACCTTATTGGATAAGCTCCGCTCCTATTGGTCTTAGCGTAATGATATATAGCCTATAGCCTTCCTCGATGAAAGGGAATCGAACTGAAACAATTTTTAAAAAGCAATAGTTCTTGAGATTAGCGCGTTCAAGCAAACAGAATAAACAAACTCTTCAGCTTTATATTATACTAGTCGACCCGTCCCGGCTTCGCCCGGGTGCAAGGATTAATGCTGTATTGTTTGAAATTGCTTCGTAAATAAGCCATTATTTCTCGTAAAAAGTAAAGGATAAACCATGGTTGTTGTAGGTTACCCCTTACAGATAGACATATACCATCGCGGACTTTTTTGTAGTCATTTTTAAGGTGTACCGTGTACAATACTTTAGTACATTATTTTAATCTATCTCGTAGGGTTCAGCCAGCGTTTGCAATGTAAACGCAAAAAATGTGTTTATTTACTACATAACATTAGAAACCTCTAAAATTTTCAGTGTTTCTCTACTACATTATGTACGTATTAAACATATAAACCTTCCTCTTAAATCACTCTATCTATTAAAAACCGCATCAAATTATGATGCGTAGTTTTTAAGATCTAAGCATACATAGGGACAGACAGGCAGCGGGAAGCAACTTTGTTTTATACAATGTGTGATTCATTTCTGAAAATAATATATTAAATTTGTTTCTAGTAATCTGATTTGAAAAACAATTTTTTCTCATATTTTTTCAATGATGGAAAGTTACTTACTGCATAAGTAACAATGTCTGGATATTGATTATAATTTTAGTACCCCGAAGCAAAGGCAGGGAGCTCGTATGATATAATTAGAATTCCAATGAACTACTAGAGCTTAGAAGTCCGAAGCAAGGCAAGGATTCCCATGGTCCACACGTAAAGCAGAGCAATCTCACCCTTAGGGTATTTGTTGAAAGTATGTAGAACCACAAATAACCAATTCGTTCTCATGACAAGAACTCTTAAGCGGTTTACTTTACCGAGTACCTACCTGGCCTTTGAATACGTTAACGGTAATTCAATTCAAAGCCAAATTTTCATTAACATGAATATTATCACCGGGAGAGAGACCTGTTTGAACAAAAATAACTTCCGTCAGTTTAAGCCTCATCCCCGCGGGAAGAGACGAGATTAAAGTGCTAACGGAGTAACTAAGCAAACCGTATGTTTGTAGAGGCTTTTTCCTGGTACTAAACGAGTCTTTCATAAAACGTGAGTAAATAGAGGATTGATTCAAAAACTTGAGAAATACTAAAATTGATAAGTAAATATTTGGAGATATTATTGGGAATCTATGAATGGATACGATATTTCTAGTGGGGCCCGTTTATTAAACAACTATTCATGTAATTTCTTCTCTAGAGTTCTGTACTGTCTTAGACAATAAAGATAAGATAAAAAATACTTCAGGCTTTTGTTTCTTTTCTATGTGGTACACTATAGTGAAAGTTAACGAACCGTGGATATCTTTGAGTTTTGCGAAAGGGTCTTTTGTAGCAAATTAAAATTCATGCGGCGTACTGCTTCAACTGTAGTACTTACGTGTGAGGCGGCATCGGGACGGGGAAACATTAAAACAACCTAGATTGATATAATCCATCTCATATATCTTTTAAGTATGTAATGAATGAATAATGTAGAACAAAATCAGAATTTAATAAATCACAAAAATGTGTAAAAAAAACTAATTCTGCTCTCTGAAAGCTCATATTATTGTACTGTGTACCAAATTCTAAAAGAACGTAGGTATTATTTTAACTTTTTGGTAGGTATTTGTTTTGAATGAAATTAGTCTAGAACTAAACCTGAACACAATACACTATGATTCCGTAAAATCCCTAATTAATAACCTTGTATCAAAAGTTACTGATTTTAGGAACTGGCTTTTTTATGACAAACATTAATAACCGAAGAATTTAGATGATACAATTAATTAACTGTATGTTTTGATAGCATTATGCGCTTAGAAAAACTAACTGTTACTGCTTAATGGTGTGCAGTAATTTTAAAGAATGTTATTATCCTTCATCTTTAGTAGAGATTGCCCGGTGAACCTACATGCAACCAAAGACCTACACAACAATAACAACACATAAACTGTAGACGTAGCCGAGCAGTGCCTGAGGCTTGAAACCCAGGAGCAGCTCTTTCATAATATATTAACCATCACCTCCACCACTCGACCTCACTAACTACAATACTTCAAGAAGGGTGATCTTAAACTCAACACTATAATACTGACTTCCATGTAGACTGCTCGAAATCACCAGAGAGACTGATTCTAATCGATCGCACTAAAGATTAAATATTGTCTTCACGTCTATGAACTACCCACGAACACTAATTTATAAACTAACAGTAATATTTTGCACTGGAATGAGTGAGATTCATTTCGTACCGTGATTAAAAAGGATAAACAACTCGGAAATTAAATAGAGCTTTAGAAAACCTCATTACATTACGGCAGAGTGCAGTTATTGTCTAAAAGTTCTCACGAAGTATAAGATGTGGTAAAGGAACTCTCTTATGTGTGTCGGCATAAATACATTAAACAGCAACTCATGAGACTCGTTAGAATAAACAAATTAAATGTAAAATGTACTTTTAGATTTTTATTTATTTCTTAATGGGAATAAACAGGAACAATAACAATTAATACCAAACTGTTTACAACGATTAAACAGCACGTTGTGAAGTACAACCTATTATTACATTATGTACTTGCAAAGGAACACAACAAAGTAAAACATTATAAAAAAGGTTAGTTATATATTATCTAAAATAGAGGTTTCCTAAAATATTTGACCTGCACCAACTGAACATATTATATTATCTAGTAATATACACAATATGGAAGAACAAAATAAATACAATTACTTTACAGGACGTCAATCCCTTTTGCATCGATTGAGGTCTAGAATCTCGGTTTATAGAGTTTAATCATAATTATCGTTCTTATATATTCTGCTATCAAGTACGAGTTATACGATTTCTAATATGATTTAGCTCATGATGTGTGATGTGTGTTTTCTAAAGTATGAGATAGGTTTTACTAATGTTTCTTTCTCTTTCTTCTATGTTCTTGTTCAACAATGACTCACATAAACTAAAACAAATTAATAATATTTATTTGTTATACAAGAGTGCAAAGATGCTTTTTAACCGCGTGCTCAATTTTGAAGACCGAGCAAGCGAAGGATTCTAAAATTCAGAAATTATAATCCTTAGCGTTAGCGAGGGAATCAAAAGAGAGACTTTTCATCCCACCTCAGCAATGAAATAAAAAAACGGGTTGCACTGGGGGAGTGCCGGCAGAAGTGAAAACTTGAACATTAACTTTTTGCATTAAAGTAACCCAAATAACAAAATTCAAAAGAACTAGTAGTCAAACTGCCGCAAATCTCTCGCCTACACTGCTTTACATAGCAACAAATCATTTAATTAAAGACCACTAAACTATGATAGTCAATATTAACTATACGAAATTACTCGTCAAACTGCCGCGAACCTCACGCCTACACTGCTCAACGTAGCAACATTTAATTATAATTACTCTTCAAACTGCCAATGAACTTGTGACAGTCAATAAAATATCCAATTGAATATAATTATCTCCAATTTTTCATTTCTACTAGTTTCAATTATTAAAATCTCTCGAATTTAAAATCTCGCTAATTTTCTGTCGCGAGCCAACATTTTTAACCCATCCCAAAAAAAATGTACACAATTTCTGCACAACGCCGCTAAAGACATTTTAACTTCAAAAAGTACACCAAGATGGTTCCGAGTCTGAGTTTTTAACAAATAAAAAAAGGTTGTATGATAAATTCGGCACCATGGAGGTAGAAGTGAATAGGTTTAATGATGTTTTGAATTCACAAACTTAATGCACACGGTGTTCTAAATTCAATTTTACTTTATCCTCTAGGAGTCTAGAGGATAAAAATGGCTTTTGCACTCAGATATCGAAGAAACAAATATACTCATTCTGAGATTTTGGGATGAAAATAGTATTTTGATAATCGAAATTTTGAAAAACTAGAAATCTTTTCCAAATTAATTCACATGTTTTTTAGTATCTATTTTCATTAACCAGAGATACTCTCTTGTATTACCGGCTTCCATGGGCAAAAGTGGTGACTTACTCAGGTGGACCGTCTGTTCGTTTTCACCTTATCTACCAGAAGAAAAAAGATGGATGCAAGGCGCGAGCCATTTGAAGGCTGCTCACAAACTCATTTGTGTGAGATGAAAGAGCGGCAGACGACGCGACATTGCGTGGTACAAGAGTGCCATGTGTAGGCGTCAAGTGTTTCAGAACAGGGTCGCTCTTAGCTAAGGCATCGCTAATGAGCAGTAGGTGAAAGCAGGTAATCTGCTACATTTACTTTGCCGGCTTACCATACACCGTACAAAAAGCATCGCACTTTCAATACACGCGTATTGTGTTTCAATAAAAAAGTATACCAAATCCCACGTGATTATGTTATGTTCCGCAATTCAATTGTCTTTCGCGTCAGACCAATCATACATCGATTAACATTTCAATCTCTACAATATTTAGCTATGTCGATAAACTATTTTATATACTCCCATACTTTAAATCCTCTATGAAAGATTCTGAAACAGTTAGCTTATTGCTAACATTAAACCACCCAATGTCCTGACAACCATTATATTATCCAAATGGATGATATAATGTTGTACTAAATTTCATAATAACACTCAAAATCCTTCTGCGCAAAGGGTTTAATCAACAGCCAGCCTCATTCTTACTGCTCAATGCATGGTATCTGTATGAATTTCAAAAAAAGAACGACTATTGATATACTAGGTATTAAAATACTCATGTGATACTATTATCACACTCGGCTTCGCCTCATAACATAAACTCACATTCGTGTTTTAATGCCCAATATTATACAACAGTTGCATAAATAACTATTATTTTATTGTTAAATTGTTTAGTCAAAATGGCTACTCTTTCAATACTAATAGTTTAATGTATAATTTCAAAACTTATACGTAATTATTCGTATAATTTCGATGTGTAGAAGAGTTCATTACATAATATTGCAAGTGACAGATGTGGAGTGGTCGCGGGATTGTCGGCCAGGGCAAGAACTGGGCGAGCCGGTCAGACGCGACGCCTGAGCACTTGTCACGACCGATGTGTGAGTCTTCCCAAATGTGATAAACGAGTATGACGAGTGTTACACGTTACTGCGACCTTCGAATTTTCAGATATTTTATCACATCAAATTGAAAATATTAAAAAAAAACAAGATGTCCCAAGTAAAGCACATACTACTACTCCCTTTGCTGGAAGCGTATTTTTAACCCTTGTAACTTGGGTTGGCATTTACCAGATATAAAATGAAAGATGACTTCTGATGTGAAAGAAATACACCCCAAAAGTAAGTAAAATAACAAAAAATTGTCATAAACAAGTTACAAAAAGAAGTGAAATCCCACCAAAAACATATTAAAGTAAAATATAGTCAAGACGAAGGTAAGGAAGGGCTACATTTTATTGTATCGACGACTGTAAATAGCTTAGCATATTGTTAAATAATCTGTGTTCGCAAGTCACATTTAAAGATGGCTTTTACCTAGAACTATTAATTATTATAATGGATACCTGCTACTGCTCTTCTTAACGACATAACAACGGTTGTCAATAGCTATGTTCCGTGTAATGCTGAAACAAGGCCATAAATACAGTATGAATTATGGCCAGTATATTTTATATTTTGTGTATTATAATGTCATTCATATGATATTTAAGTATGAGGAGCCAACATAACCTTCGTCTTTTGAGAATTTATCAAAAAAAGGCAACGATATTATAATTATGTGTATTTCTATATTACGTGTAATGTGGTAGAACTCAGAAGACGTCTTCCACATTATAATGGAATATGTTCGGAACGACGAATACAGACGAAATATGTCAATTTATTGTAAATTGGAAAATAGTGGGTTACTTAAATAGTGTTTTGGCCGAACCCCTTTCAGGAACAGCTGCTCAACTATTGCAACTAGTGAAGGTTGGCCTTAATAATAGAATTACTGATTTATAATTTTAGGTGACATATTCGTTGCTATGAATAAACTCTTTAAATAAAGAAAAAAATCTTTATTTGACATTATTAATGAAAAACTCATCATCAATATAATAAACAACCAGTATTATATGTTACAATATATTTATCATCCTTAGCAGTATAGCAGGCCATTTTAATTTTTTTATTTGTTGTCCAGAAAATTCATGCAAAACCATTACAACTAAACACTTAAAACACGTGTTTACGATGCACGGTTCTTTTAATAAGTCTGTTAAAACAACGTTTGACCTAGTTTTATAGTATACGTTTATTTATACAGACTTTTCTCATAACGTTCATATCGACACTCACCTGCGTGAAGTATCTAAGCTTAATTAACTCTCTGAGACCGTCGAGCAACGCTCAGTTACAGACGAACTTGCATTATTACTTCTATATGAACTACTGGCAAACGGTGTGTGGGCGTTATTTCGCGGAAATACGAGACCAAAACCACCCATAATAGAATCAATGAAATGGAACATACCTGTCTTCTGAACTTGAGAGCAATTTACGTTTATTTTACCTTGGTATTTTATTTAAACTTTTTTTCTATTCCTTTTTGATTTTCTTGTAGCAGGTATGATGTTATATTAATAAGACCGTCAGATGTTCGATTAGGTGACTAATATTAAGATAGATTCGATTACTTGTATCAGTTTCGAATCTAATTAAATATTTTGATTTTCATGTGCGGCTCAAAATATCATCAAAAGACGGACGGAGAAAACAATGTGATCCTAACATTGTTTTGTGATATTTTGATTATCCTATTTCCTTTTTTAATTGATAGGATTGTTCCTATTTCCTTTTTTAATCTAAAGGTACAATAAATTCTCTACAATTTTACTGTGACAGATATATAAATAGTTTTTGGACAATATTTTGAAATAAGCATTTCAATCGTTACCTAATAATTCAATATTATATGTAAACATTTTTCAAGTTATAGTTTAAATAAATTAAATGGCAGATAAGACGTCAGGTTGTTTTGACATCAGCAAAATCTAAAGTTATATACTCCAGAACTCTCTGGCATGATAACTTAAGGTTATCATTTCGTTGAAGCTGAACTCGTGCTCATGTCAATTGCGCATTATTTATATTACCTACTTAGCTTAATTTTTTAATTTAATTGTTTTACTTAAGTAGTACTATTAAATACAGTTAAGTCATTGCGTAGCAAATTATAAATTCTTTCGAGAAATTAATATAGTGACTAAATATCCCATTCTTTTAATATAATAAACATATTTAAAGAAAAAGAAGCTTTTTGTTACCCGCACGAGCTTCGTCAAAACTAACTTCCTACCTCGAGCTAGAAACAGCGTTTTTTTTGCACGTAATATACTATTTTACTTGTAATTCATATAAACCAAAAGTTTAGTTTATCGTACCGCATTTATACACAACAGAAAAATTAGTTGCCATTACTCGAAAGAGGACGAGGTTAGAAAGCTTATTTTTTGTTCCATTGCACGCAACAGAAAGGTTACATCATTAGATTTACGTTACGCCCAGTTATTACTCGAATATGTATTTGAATATTTAACTAACAATTCTAATAGTCAAAACTATATGTGTATCGATGGATTAATAATAAACTCTGAAGTAGGACTTTAAATGTAGTAGGATAAAAATATAGTCAAATAAATAATTTCAAATGTATAATTTTTCACTCTTATCATATGGAAAATGTAAATAATATTAGAATAAGACAACTGGTGTCCTCTATGGAACTAAACATCATCATCTATCTCTAGCATTGAGTAATCACAGCACCATTTTTCTGTGTGAATGTGTGGCTATCACCCATGCAGCTAATGCAGTCTTTAGCAGAGAAATAATAGATTCTGGAATCAGAATCCTATCTGATAGCAAGGCTGTACTCCAGGCGCTCGGAAATGATATGATCACATCGAGCCTAACATACGAATGCCACCTAGCACTGCAACGCATTGCGGCAGTCATCAGGGTCGTCCTTCAATGGATAAAGGGGCATAGTGGATATCTAGGTAATGACGCAGCAGATGAGCTAGCGAGGAGAGGATCAATAACCACAGTGGCAGGCCCTGTACCACACCTTCCTCTCCCCTTCAGTACCTTCCGCTCATGGCTGCGTCAGCTCACACTAGACATGCACAATGCGAGATGGAGGAACACGGCAGACTGTCGGCAGTCGAAACAAGCTCTTCCTGCTCTGTCAAAGAACTTATCCCGTAAACTGCTCAGTCTAAATCGCATTGATCTCCGTTTAATGGTGGGAGTAATGTCGGGACATTTCCCACTTAATAAACATCTATTTACTATTGGCATGACAGACAGTCCCATTTGCAGGGGACGCCCACAGGCAGAAGAGACGACTGCCCACGTTGTCCTGGGCGTGTGCGTAGCCACACAACGGGAAAAAATCCTCAAGGACATGAGGTCTTTTGCGCTTCTGGAAGGAGCTGGGCTGGCTAGTATAGCTAACTTGAGTCTAAGTGCGGAAACTGGAGCCCACATACAATACAATACAATTGACGACAAGAATATTACTCCCGAGGGTTATACTTTAGACACTAGATCAAATTACTGCAAGATTACTCGCGGTGCAATAACAAGATCTTTTCTTTCCTTAAATCCTTAAATGTAAAATGATGTCCAAATCCATGGTGTTGCCAACATCATAAATTACACTACACATATAAAACGTATTTTAAAATTTTTTTAATAAATTTATCTTGTAGTACCAGTATGCTTATGAGGGTGTTGACTGTTCGAAACAAGTCTCGAATAACAGTTATGTTGGAAAAAGATTTGCTAAACAATCAGTTTAACATTAAAGTTATTAATACAATAAAAGATGCCTGAAAGGTGGTCTTCTTTTATTAAACTGTCTAATAGTTTAAATACTTAGTTACATACAAAAATACAAATCTTTCCTCTTTATAATATTAGTTTAGATATATAAGTATAGATTGACATTCCTGATACGTCCACCTGTTGGCAAGTGGGCACCCATGGACATCGCCAATACATGAGTGTTTATTGTTTGCCGATTTGTTGCGGCCTTGAAAATTTATTTATTAAATTGGAAGCCAACGTTTACTTTATCTAACCATTAACACTGTATACTTCCACTTTCAGGCTAACATGACATGCAAGCAATAAAAATAACAAAATTACAATAATGAGAATGCTAAAATTAAATGGCAATAATGGTAAAAACTGAAAAAAAGTTTAGAAGATATACATGTATGAAAAAAAAATGTAATTAAAAAAAAAATTGTAATATTTTTTAAATTCGTTCTCAGAATTTTTAAAAATATGAGTGTCTTTATGAAGATGTGACGTGATGGCCTGATTCATTGGAGTTGTTTACTCCTAAATTGATTTTGGCAATTCTTGTCCTAAAAATAGGATTTTTTTTTGATTTGATTGTTGTCAATATTGATGAAGAGGGGGAGTGAAGAGAAAAATGCTGCGGTTTCGTTGGATCGAATCGAGATGCGTACGAATCGAGAGTTTACTGGAATCGCAGCGTTAATGGGATGGAAGAGAGAAGTCTGACATGCATGTGGTGCGACCGTAAGGCGGCAAAGACATTTGGCGTTTGTTTTCTCATGCTTGAGATCATAAGCCCGTCGGAGAACAGGTCCTCCTACTGCGAAGGGGAGCTTAGTTAATCGCCTCCGATTCTGCTCTTCCAGCGGTAGAGGGAAGTTGTATTGTATTACATAATCATGTAACGAATGTATTATTATTTATTTTAAATAATTGTCACATTATGCAGTCTTCTAGTCACATGGATATACATAATCACGGCGTGAAATGACTAGTCTATTATGTTTTCAGAAAACCGGATGTATGGTAACATTATCCAATAATATAATCTCTTTGTGACAAATCGGAC
Source organism: Limenitis camilla (assembly GCA_905147385.1). Lineage (NCBI taxonomy): Eukaryota > Metazoa > Arthropoda > Insecta > Lepidoptera > Nymphalidae > Limenitis > Limenitis camilla. Next base: position 5,758,211 of record LR990234.1, on the reverse strand, counting down.
AAATCTTGATAACGCAATTACCGATTAAACGAAAATTATATAAATAGATTTTTTTTCTAAATTAATTATATTAATTTTGAACTCGTAACGGTTCATAATATTTTGGGCCCAACGATGCGAAAATGGTCAGTGTTATTTGGGGTACTAACTACTAATTTAGTCCTTTACCCCTTCAACTAAACCAAAATGCTTGTGATATGAGTGGCTTAAAATAAATATGTGTAATAACTACATACTCTAAGCCACTGCACATGTCCTTTCAAGCGCTTAATTTACTTACAGTCACACAAATTAGTTTGCAATCTTTTGAATAGATTATGTAGATTGATTTGGTTCATTTACTACGAGTTGAATACTTACCTTGATAACACTAATATGTATAGTATAACATTACTTGTATATGCGGTTCTCACTGCAACGCTCCGTTAAATACGCGACCAACTGGTATTTCCTTTGACTAAATAGGCCGGTTTCTAAAAGAAATGATTCAGAACATACATGTGGGCCTAAGAAATAGCTTTGTGTTGTTTTAACTTATTTATTTTATTTTAGAGTAAATCCATCCAATAAATAGATCCATGAAACATGAATGAAAAAAAACAGTGTGTTTGGAAAAAATCACATTTTTAATAACAAAATTTAACCAACTTAAAACTGAAAAATTATAAGTAAAAAAAACTTCATTTTACTATCGTAATATATATACATCCATATGCATTTAGTAAAAATCGGTTATTTTAATATTACAAACAGACGCTCCAATTTTATTTATTTGTATGGATTAAAGCTTTCAGAAAGACAGCGAGGTTTCGGAGTAAACGAAAATATCATCGATGGTTACAATTTTTGATTTTTCTTGATTTTTGTAAACCGCTTGACTCTCTTTCGATAAAATTTAAATTTAACTGATTAAAATCAAAAAGAATTTTCCAAATCATGAACATACATAAAAAAATAAAGTCAGATAAGAGAGATCGAAAACCGGAAGAAGGAAACACGAATAATAAAGGAAGAATACTTAATTTTTAATATTTATTTATATATTTAAAATGCTTTATTTTTCAACATATTCAAGAAAACTGGTGCAGTAATATATAATCGTATTGTTGCTGTCAATGAGAATCTGTCTTAATAATTTATTAGATGTTTTAAAATATATATAAAACAAAGTCGGGTTTGTTACATTATTTGTAACTCAAGAACTGCAGGACCGACTTACATGAAATTTGGTACAGAGATACACTACAGCGCGAGTAAATGACATAGGCTACCTTAAAATAGCGAAAAATGGCTTGAAGGGTTTGAAATAGGGGAAGAACATTTGTATGGGAGTTATATATACGAGTATATATAACTCTCATACAAAAAATAGTAAAATTAATAAAATGTGCTGCCGAGTGTCCTGTACACTTAAAAAGTAAAGTAGGGTTGGTAAGGGTTGGTATGGTAGGGTTGGCATTTGCAATTCTCCGTGTATTGTAGATGTCCATGGGCGCCGGTGACTACTTACCATCAGGTGGACCTTCTGCTCGTTTGCTCCCGTATACTATAAAAAAAAATTATATAGTAATAAGAGTTAAATGATTGACATACAAAATTTTCTTTACTGGTAATGTATGCTAAATTATTTTAGGATACAAATCAATAACCTTACCTTTACTACTATTACGTTATGTTTATGAATTTTATTTTACTATTACAACGTAGAATTTAAATATAATTTTAGTTTTCATGCGGCTGAACTTAATATAAAATGCTACAATATTTTTAATAAAATGCAGCTCGTAATGCTCAAGGCGTGAAATTGCTGTCGCATGGCATATAAATATTAACCAGGGTGAGTTCTGATTAAGCTGTAAAAGAAATCAGTTCCTTAGTAGTTACATGATATTCGGCGATAAATTTATCCTTTCCCAAACTATGAGGCAAGGAAGTTATTATAGACATGTCACTTTTAAAGACCATTCTTTTAATATATGAACAATTGATTCCATAACGTGCCCTATACTTCAGAACAGCCCATAAAAATATTCATTTTATAAGTATTCATTTTACACAAAAAAATATGTTGTTTGTATTTCTATACGTGCATACACCACTCATCGTCTGTGACACAACATTTGTAGGTTGTTGTAGATGTGTAAAGGCTGAACACTAATAACATGGAACTGACATTGATAGATGCACTATCTTTGACCTCAGCGAGGTAAAGATTACGTTTTCTGGTATATTTTTTTGTTCAACAAACTATTTTGATATACATATTACGTTTAGAACGAAACGTTTTTCAAGATGGCCGCTAACGTGCAGCCTATTTCAAGACTGACGCCGACCTAATACAGAAAAAACCTCAATAACTGGCTTATAAATTACAACATTACATAAAAAGTAATGTGATGTGAATGTGCTAGTGCGAGATGAAATATTTTGCCTTAGATGACACAGGATATTAAAAAACTAGGATCTGACTAGAACTGCAGTACCATAATCGTAACATATATGGTATATTAACGATCAAGAGCAAAGCAAAAAAATAATCCTTATAAGCGAAACAAGGTTTGAAAAATCCAACCGTCCACATTTCCGTTACGCCTTTGAGCGGAGGTCCAGTACAGAGACTAGATCGATGTTTACGTTACATTGAAAGCGCATTATTAGATAAGACTGCTAGGGCGTGACGTTCGTGGACAGCAAGGAATAGATGTTAACCTTCTAAGTCGTAATTTTTTCTGTTACCTATTACATCTTTGAAACACATATCTTCACAACATATTTTGAGATTTTCTGTCTAGAACTAGAACAAACCTATATGATTACCTGAGCGCGCTTAGTTCTTACTGGATGTAGTATATGTATCTCCGAAAACAAAGTTAGTATGTTGCCTCACGACATGAAAAGCCGGTTAGTCAAGAGTTTTATTCTGTTCTTTCCGCTCAAATTATTTCACGCCAATAATCCCGTGGATAACTCAATATCTTTTAATTTTGTATTAAAAACATTCATACAGTCCACACTAACTGGATCCGGAAATTTTTGTAGTTTCACCCATGTAAGTACATCTGATCTTATATTGTACTGGCAATCATACTAAAGATAAACCAAAACTTCACATGCAGTTGGCGTCGGCAGTAAAACGTTGAGATAAAACAGGTGGTGAGTAAAATATGGATCCGCATTGGCGAACGAGCTCGTTGCAGCTGTACGGGCTACGAGTATACTGGTATGTAACGAACTACCAACCTACCTACTAGCGAGCGCTGTATACAATAAACATCCTCATCAAATATACCTATAATACAAACTTTTCTCTTTATAGAAATTTAATGCCCTAACTATGATATAATAATATAAGTCATACGCTTACATTTTATGCGTGTGGTTGCACTTAGCGGCTTGATGTACTTATATTTGTTTATTTCTAATTTTATATTAAAACTAGTCATCTTTTCAATAGTCCAATTTATTTTTGTTATCTTTCATTCAGTGAAATTTTTAAAATCAAATCATTAGTTTCGGAGAGAATCTCCAACATTAAAAATAGCCATTTGTTTCATATTTAGCTACCACACAACGCTTACATAGAAAAAAAATAAAGTTTAAAACAACTATAACCCGACTACGTAAAAAAAGTGGTCTGAAAAGGACAAAACAAGAAAATAATTCAGACAGAAACGGAGAAATCCATAGGTATAAAAATGGTCAAGGTAGAACCGTGGTCGCACCCATGTACATGTTTCATGGTAGTGTTCCTCTAATCATTTCTGTTTCCCGATCGAGATTACTAAACGAGTAAATAACTGCAACGACAGGACCGCGCGAACTATACGACCGCCTTTTAAACATATATTTTGATTTAATCAATAAGATATATATACATATTTGTAATGTGCTCGCCAAGACCTTTCTTTTGACACCAAACACGTGATAATTATCTCAGTTTAACTTTTTTCAAAGTAACATTCTGAGGTAAAAATTCCGTCATAAAAAAAAATCAAAAATTTTTATAGCCTATGTCACCCGCGCCATTATTACGAATCTATTGACACCTCATTCATGAAAATTGGTTCAGTAGTTTAGGCACTAGGGTAGAACATACAAATATACATACATACATACATAGACTGTTAAAATCAGAACCATAGTATCCTTTTGGATTATCGAGATCCGATTCGTTAGAAAGAAACATAACAAATGTTTTCTGTTTAATATTATTAGTAGATTATACCCTAACTTAAGCTACAAAGTAATTGTGTACAAAATTAAATGTGTATTCATTCGGCTGCTTTTATACGAGTAACATTTTTATAAGCGGTTTACAAACTGCTTTTTTTTTTGGAAAATATTTTAATTTATAAAGCAATTGTATGACAAAATTAATTAACAATCAGTTCATCCATTTGATTAAAGACAATATTTCTAAAAAAAATTGATTGGCGCCTATAGGAGCTAAAATTTTATAGAATTAGTAATAAATATTACCTACATGTTACTGAAACGTAATATGAGGGAAAATAGTTATAATTTTTTTATAATATGTATAAAAAACGAATTGATATAATATTTGTATCTTCTATATGCTAATAGATACAGTATAGGAGCAGCATTATCATTTAGTTTGCAATATTTTGCGTTACACAGGAACACGTAAATGTATCCGGTGTTCTGTTGCCTAGATGCTGCGGAACGGCGCACTAAGTTCTAGTGGTCACTGACCTAACCGGTCTGACGCGTGATGGGCATCTTTCGTATGTATCTCATGCTACCTGTTAATTAATCTATTACTGCATCTCTATGGACATTGGACATCTTATGTCAGTTTAAGTCAATAAACAATATTCATTGAAATTTTGAAACTTGTTCAACGAAACACTAAGAATCAGATTTTCAAAAAAGCTTAATAGATTCCTAATTAATGTAAAATGATACATTTAAAACAAAAAGTATTGTTAAATTGAACGCAGCCTCAGCTCTCGCTAGGCGATTGAGATAATTAAATAATGTAACAAATAAATCCCATTGACAATCACCAAAATGGATCATTTACACAATGTTGTTATATCTAAAATAAATACTTTTTTGCAAAGCTTTGCAAAATATTGTCGTGAAAAAAGTAAATATTTGTATATGGTATTTGATACCATTACAAACAGGCGCTGATGCGTAGGCGCCCTACCTCTGTATTCATTCAACACGGTTGACATGGATGTTACGCCGGGCGCACCGCGCTACCACATAGCCCAGCCCAGCAGAATGAATCGCTATAATCTCTGTAAGCCGATATCCCGTAGTCAAGGTAAGTCGTGGTAGGTTTGTCTTATTATTTTTATTCTGTTCCACTTTATGAAATGTAACAATATGCTTATTTCTTTGTCTGATGTTAATTAAATTTTATCTATTGATTTCCATTTTGTAAGAAATTATAAAAACTTAGTTCACCATCTTTAGAAGTCCGATTGGATTTAGAGTGACGTTACTTTATTTTTCAAGTTATTCTTACCAAGTCCTTTCATTTGAAGATGTACATTAAAACTGTACTTGGGTGTTCCGCCATGTTAGATTTAGAATGACTTCACACAGCTATGTGCCATGCATTGTCATTTAAGAAATACAAAGAAATAGTAATAACCAGATTGTCTGATTGAAAATCTTTGGCGTTTAAGAAAAGATTATTTCAATTTTCTCATTGAGTTGCATTAATGTACTATTGAAATTTACTACTTGCTGCTTAGCTTGGGATGATTTATCGAATTTATGCATTTTCCTTTATTAAAAATATTGAAAAATATGTGAAGAATCACTACTTCTTTTAACAACAATTCATATTAGCGGTTCGCTTTTTATTTAAGTGCTACGAACCATAAAAGGAGAAATACTTTTTAAGTCATTTTTTCAATTGGTTAGTTTACATGAGTTAATGTTTACATGTTACGAAACCTATCGTATAGTAAAATTCATTCATCAGAACTAATGCGTAGGCAAGGAGATTAACATACATTATGTAAAAGCCAATCGAGGTCAAGGAATATTTTATCATCCAACTACTGACCCGCATCAGCTTTTCCTGCCTGCAAAATACTAATGAAGAAAATTAGAAATGCGCTTAGCAAAATAATTTCTTACGATATGATCAATTAAGTATATATATATTATTTTTCTATACAGAGATATATATATAATAAATATGCGTTCTAACATACTCTCGAAAAAAATTATAACTTAAATTCTAAAAATTAGATGTGTGATTAAGAAATCAATTGTCATCTACATGGGACTGATATCGCACAGTAACAGCCATAATCGTCACCAGGCGAGCTCTGTTTAACAGCTGGCTTAAGTCTATCGGAACAGTGGTTATATACAGTCTTAGAATAACATAAAAAGTACTACCCTCGAATATAGAAGTATGAAGAGTGTAGCAAACTCAATAATAATTAAATTAATACTCAAAATTTAGATCATTATTTACTTTAGGTAAAATTTTTGGTAAATCGACATCAATTAAAAATTGTTTATTGTATACGTGTGTGGAAAAAAATTATTATTATTAAATTTATAATCTTATTACGTTTTTTACGAAAAATCAGCCAAATTGTTAAGTAATATAGCCAAATTGCTAAGTAATAGTTGTTTTTGTTAACAGCAGTGATAGTCTATTGGGAAAGACGTTGATATCTACTCGGGAGGTCCGAGTTCCATTCTGGGCATACACTACTGACTTTCTGAGTTATGTGTGTTTTAAGCAATTAAATATCACTTGCTATAACGGTGAAAAAAAACATCATGAGGAAACCTGCTCTCCTGAGAGTTCTCCATGTTCTCGAAGGTGTGTGAAGTCTGCCAACCCGCACTTGGCCAGCGTGGTGAACTATGGCCTAATTTCTCCTCATTCTGAGGAAACCCGGCTCAGTAGTGGGCCATTAATGGGTTGTGATGATGATGATAATGATAATTAGTTTTCAGCTAACTACTTGATAATAAATTCAGAAGACTGTTATGCTTGAAAAGAGTCCCTGGTCTTCCATGTGGTAACATCTAAACATAAAAAACCACGTTTTTTTATATGGGACTTTAAATATGTTATGAAATAATAGAGGTCAATTAGCAGCTATTTGAATATGGCGACACACCTGTTTGTATGTAGGCAATAGTACCATGCCCTTCACTCAGCGGATGGCATTTTGATTTGTAATGGTTCAATATAAAATTAATCTTATTTTGACTTTTATGGGTCGCCATAAACAGAGTATTAAAATTATGTCACAAAAAAGGATTTAGAGACATGTGTATAGTAGAAAACAAAACTTAACCCCAACGAGAAAACTATAGGGTTTTATAAAGTATAGTATAGTATTTGACCGATTTTGATACGGTTTTTTTTTTGCTTAAAAGCTCGCAGCTAAGACGTTTGATGATAATCAGCTAATTTCATACTAACTTGTATGTAGTTGATCGTTTCACAAGTTAGTATGATTAAAAATTCAGTGTAATGTTACCTCAGTGAGTTTCCGATACATGGCATCCTTGAACTGAATCTGGATCAAATAGTCTGGATCCCCAACTCTAATTTAAAGTTAGAAGAATCTTTTTATTGAATATTTACTATACTTTCTAGAGTTTGTAAGACTTTATAGTTCATAAAATTTCATGGTTAATGAGTGACTCCTATTTCGTATGATCATTCGAATTGCAGATTATGGAGTGAACATCTGATCATGCACCGCAAAATAAATTAACCAAGATATTTTAAGTTGATTTTGTGTCTAACTGGATTTTTAACCATTGCATACTGTAGGAGATTGAGAGAGGGTAACACCTATTACTATTCAGCGATCCGTTTAAACATGCATTATAGACAGGAAGCCGAGCAGCGCCTGATGTTTGCAACCCCTCCGCTGCCTGACCTCGTTAGTTAATAGTAAAATAAATATAGTACATAACTAACACGATCTTCAATAAGGGATACGTAGCACCACGAAACTATACTACACCTCTGGCACTTCTTTAAATTATGTTGCTATGCATGTATGTAAAACTATTTGAAAGATAGGCTCAAAGCTATCCGATCAGAGGTTATACTTACATTATTGAACTATGTCATTTGACTGATATTGTTTTGTTCGTCGTACGTGCAATTACCATCGTAAACTACGTAGAACAATGCTCGAACGTGTCTCGGAGGACTAAAGATCAATACCAATATTAATTGAAGCCGCAAATGGTCAAACGTAGAGATACGGAACCACTGCACGTACAAAATGATTAATTACTTTGTGCATTAATAAGTTGCTCTATGCATAATATAATTATACTAGCCGACCTATCCTCGCTTCGCTGTGGTAAATAGATCTTTAAATGAAGTTTTTTTATATGTACAGATAAATTTGCTCCTTATCTATACTTATTATATAAAGAGGAAAGATTTGATTGTTTGTATGTTTGTTTGTTTGTTGCGAATAGGCTCGAAAAGTACTGAACCGATTTTGAAAATTCTTTCACCGATAGGAAGCTACATCCTTTCCGGGTAACATAGGCTATGTGGTGTTGCCATAAATACTCTAATTAAAAAGATATGGCCATTTAAGTGCCATAAGGTGGCCATTTTGTAAATTGAAGGGTTTCTCAGGAACTACTAATTCGATTTTAAAAATTCTTTCGCTAATAGAAAACTATGCTTTTCGTGAGTGACAAAGGTGATTCAGTGTTGCCATATACATATTTTAATTCACGAATTTAGCCATTTTGACGTAACTAACCCGATTTTAAAAATTTCGTTAGCTAAAAAAAACTATGCTTTTCGTGAGTGACAAAGGTGATTCAGTGTTGCCATATACATATTTTAATTCACGAATTTAGCCATTTTGACGTAACTAACCCGATTTTAAAAATTCATTCGCTAATAGAAAACTGTGCTTTTCGTGAGTGACAAAGGGGATTCAGTGTTGCCATATACATATTTTAATTCACGAATTTGGCCATTTTGACGTAACTAACCCGATTTTAAAAATTCTTTCGCTAATAGAAAACTATGCTTTTCGTGAGTGACAAAGGTGATTCAGTGTTGCCATATACATATTTTAATTCACGAATTTAGCCATTTTGTCGTAACTAACCCGATTTTAAAAATTTCGTTAGCTAATAGAAAACTATGCTTTTCGTGAGTGACAAAGGTGATTCAGTGTTGCCATATACATATTTTAATTCACGAATTTGGCCATTTTGACGTAACTAATCCGATTTTAAAAATTCATTCGCTAATAGAAAACTATACTTTTCGTGAGTGACTAAGGTGATTCAGTGTTGCCATAAACACTTTTTTAATTAATAGAACACGCCCGTTTTGTTACTTCTGATCTGATTTTAAAAATTCTTTCACTGAGGAAGTCTACAGTATTTCTGTCCCTCTTCCTCTTATATACTATCATTCTCTCTCATCCTGTCTGTTTTTTCTCTCTTTAATATTTATCTTTATCTCTGTTCAGAATGGTCAGTCTCTGATCGGTTTTTTTTTCGAGAGTCTCTCTCTCTGGTTTATTTTTATTTTTGTACATATATTCTTAATTTAACATATACTTTAACGTGGACGAAGTCACGGTAGTCGACTAGTTATATATATTTTAACCAGTCAACCCGCACGATTTCGTCCGCGTGCTCCTCCGCTCCTATTGGTCTTAGCGTAATGATATATAGCTTATAGCCTTCTTCGATGAAAGGGCTATCGAACTGAAACAATTTTTAAAAAGCAATAGTTCTTGAAATTAGCGCGTTCAAACAAACAAAATAAACAAACTCTTCAGCTTTATATTATACTAGTCGACCCGTCCCGGCTTCGCCCGGGTGCAAGGATTAATGCTGTATTGTTTAAAATCGCTTCGTAAATAAGTCATTATTTCTCGTAAAAAGTAAAGGATAAAAAATGGTTATTGTGGGTTATCCCTAAGAGATAGACATATACCATCACGGACTTGTTTGTAGTTGTAGCTGTAGACCTTTTTAAGGTGTACAATATTGTAGTACATTATTTTGATCTATCTCGTAGGGTTCAGCCAGCGTTTGCAATGCAAGTGCAAAAAAATGTGTTTATTATTTACGACGTCACATTAGAAAACTCTAAAATTATCAGTGTTTCTCTACTATATTATGTATGTATTATACATATAAAGCTTCCTCTTGAATCATTCTATCAATTAAAAAACCGCATCAAAATCCGTTGCTTAGTTATAAAGATCTAAGCATACATAGAGACAGACAGACAGCGGGAAGCGACTTTGTTTTACACTATGCAGTGATTAGTATAGATAAAATATAGTCTATATTCTGTTCACAACCAGACAGCTAAATACTGTTTTTAAATAATTAAAAATGTATAATTATTTTCATCCCGAATTTACACACTTAGGGGATGAAATTTGACAAGAGCTGAAGTTTTATTATTTACTTTAATCTGAAAGGTTTTTTGTGCTTTTCAAGTCAAAGTGACGACTTTTGTGTCCTCTAAAATCTTTGCCACTTTCATTTACCCCCGTTTATATTTAAAAGCAACTAATTTCATGTATGTAGCTCCAGTTTGTGCTGTGTATGATGTGTCAGTCAACTAATAATAATGTCCTCTCAGTTTTTATATGTAGTATGATGTAGTTATCACTAAATACCAATACTGAATATTTACAATAACCACTTTGCTATGTTCTTCCCTCCTCTTAGCAATACCGTTTATAAATTATTACTCGGGGGTACTTAATTTTATATTTTGAGTAGAGAATATATAACTTCCGTTCCGTTCTGTCAAGTGATAGTGCACATCTAATAGTGTAGTGTTGTTTGGTGGTTAACCTATTCCTGTGTCTCAAGCCCAGGCACTGGACTTCCATCTAGATTACATGTATATTATATTCCGTAGGTTTTTTTTCAGGTTAACGTAATGGCGAATTTTCCAATTTTTTTTATATATTAATTGTAAAAATTAAAGTAAAATGAAACAAAAATTTTAAATATGAACTCTAAACTCTACAAATGAAAAATGTATGGGACTTTAAAGTTGCGTCTGCAACAATAATTTCGTTTCATGCGGCAGATGACGTCAGAGCCCACAACCGTTCCGCGCTAATATACGTAAACTTAAACAATGTGTTTCTCAATTATCAATTATTTATTGTCGGATTTCAAACATTTTTTCCCGGGTATATTAGATTCTATCTATATTTCAATTCTATTAAGTTTAATATAGCAATATCAACATTACATTCCATTTTGGGTGTCCAGGACTTTTGGACGAATAACAATTATTATCTGATATTTTTTTTCAGGAATAAATAAAATAAGATATAAAAAACGGGTATTTAGGCAGGTGTTACGCTATCGCCACTTGGGCCAAGTGCCAACAGTTGTTGTGCCAGAGCTGCACTTCTGACGCATTCCCGTTACGAGAACACATTTGATTATTGTCTGTATCGGTTTAGGGATAAAAATAACGATGTAATTGTAATATCAGAGTCATCATATTTATTTATTGATGACCAGTGTCATGACGTATTTATATCGAGAAACGTACGAAATGTTTTATTATTGATTATTTAAGTTTTTTTTATTATGCCATATCTCACTGTATTAGCCTTGCTTGGATAGTTGGATATACCTATCCTGTGCTGTATACTATCGGTCGATATATTTTTTAAGCAACTCAATTTTAATACGGACAGGACTAAAATATTTTTTTAATACCAAATCTCTATAAACGCTAACAAATTAAGTTCGAGTGATCCCGGTTTAGGTGACTGTTCAGAGCAATGGAGACCTGGGTAATAATATAAAATGGCAATAATTTGTATAGCCACCGATATTTCGAAGATAAATCGATGATGGGATTTAAATAAAATTTGGCACACAGATCCTTTATAACACGGATAGACACACACTTATTACTTTAAATGAATTCATCATACAAGGTAATGGGTATTTTCAAACTTTCAACCACACTTCTCTGCTCCTTGCTTCTGAAGTTCATTCAGTCGCAGGGTAATGTTACACGATTTCTCTACAAAATTTGGTCCATACTCCATACTGATAAATATACGACATATTGTACAAACTCTGACGAAAGGCCTAACACGTCAGTATAGTGTAGCCACAGCAAGATTCAGCCATCAAATATTCACGTGTGCCGTTTTGCCTCCCCTCGCCCTTCGCCACCAACCCCGTCTCAAACAACTGAATGTGCTAAAATCAATAACTGTTGTTTGACATTGGGATTATATTAATATTTTCATTTATTATCGTGTGATAAATGGGCTTTATTTACGTAGTTAATGATATATGTTTTTAGATTAATGTTAATTTAAAATTTTGGAATCAATTACAAATTGTAAAATTGTGTAACCTAATTTTTCTCTACGAAATCAGTGTACAAAATCAAATCTTAAAATTGTCTCTCTTTAATAAAAGCTTAATTTTACACCGCGCTAATTAAAATAAGAAAATCTTGTCCCAGTTCAGTGATTAACACTTTGACTGAGGCGACCAAATTCACAGACTTCCCGTTAGTGCTATATAGGGCTTCTAAAAGGTTATCCATTACTTTTCATATGGGCGTTATCGGGTCATAAAATCCTGTTCTTCATATTCTCTTTTAGATATGATTTCTTTATTTCCTTGATGACGTACTATTGGAATTGAATTTTTCGGATTAAAAATGACTAAATATGTTTGTGGATTTAAGACCCAGTAAGCATAATGTGATCTTCTAAATAGAACTAGCGTTAGAATTCAATGCAAAAAAATCATCATATTCTAGTATAAATAGTGAGTACCACACAAACCACACAGTTCATGAGGAAAAGAGGTCATAGAGGCGAACTTAGATGCGGGGCGACCGTATGATGTAAGGTACATGACCTCAATCGGACAGCACTAACACAACACTGCACTAAACACTTCACTAGCACTATCTAGAGACTACTTCACTCCTTGAGAGAATACGCAAGACTAAGTCAGACTGTCGAGGGTATATAAAGTCGAGACTGTAAAATGACGGAAGTGACTACTACCCTACTCTAGCGCCATAGATGGCGATGACAATTTGATCATTCGATAATCTTTTACTATCCGACATATATTTGGTATAAAACAAAAGGAACTACTTGCTAATATACAACTTAAATAATGAATACATACAGACAAACAAACAAGCAAAACAAGACCCTTTAACATTTCTAAAATATAATCTATATAAAGATATTCGATGAGTTAATTTTTTTCTATATGTATTGAAATAACCCACAGAAAAAAGATTCGTTTTTTTCATCTCGGTGACAGAGAGAGACAAACACCGTTCTATCCCAAGGAAACAACTTATAAAAATCCAGCTTATTAAGTTAATGTAGTGTGTATGCCACATTTCATTCAAATTGGTTCCAACCGTGATGCGTATACAAACATACATATAGATGGGAAAAAATCTTAAAAATGTTTGTTTTGTATTCAGGATTGAAAATAAATTCCAAATTCAAATTTGGAGTAAATTTTCCATCTATTATTCAGCCTGTATTGAGATTGGTTATTAATTTCGACCTCATGTAGAGACATCGTTCAGTTACAATTTTATTAAATGACGAACAATCTGCCCTCGCTTCGCTTTGACACGTTTAAAGTAAGATTATGTTAATAGCAAAAAGAAATGAAACAGAAAAAAGCAAACAAAGAGAAGAGAGATGGGAATAGCGCATGTGATTGCTATCAGTAAAAGCGTTTTTAAAATCAAATCAGTGCAAATAAAAGGTCTATGTCCAATTGATTATAAAATATATGGCCACACTACTTGAACTATAGGAATAGTGTGGTTTTCCATCAGTAAAAAAAAAATAAAATGGGATCGTACAAACAAAATAGCCATGTACTATTAATTACAGTGTATTCATGGCAACAGCTTTTAAAGAATTTTCAAAATCCGATCTGTAATTCCTGAGATTAATCTAAATCTTAATTCTCACGTTTAAAATCAGGTGACGTGTAAAAACTATTCTACGATATAGTGTAATGATTTATTATTCTTGACATTGCAAACACCAAGTTATTTCTTTTTCTTTTCTTATTTCGGTTCAAACGGCGTGTGTAATATAGCCTGTGTAGCAAGCAGGTAACGGATACAAAAAATATTTGAACAATGCACAAAGTAAAAGCTGGGTGTGAAAAAAGTTGAACAAAAACACTCTAGATTTGTAAAAGAGTAGGTACGCTGGTAGGCCTTTTCTAGATAAACAGTCGTCGTTAGCCGTTTTTGTAGCAACGGATATCAAGTCGCGGCTAGCTATGGTTTGCACAGGATGAGGCTTGCGGTCTTACGCAATGAAACCTGTACCGGCTGTACCGCTGTACGCTGTACGGGATGTCGTTAAACTATTTCGATCTCCGCTTCGAAATTGTATGGTTTCTTTAAGGATGTTATCGCATATCGCTGAGGACATAATTTTTGATTAATATACCTCGGAGAAAATGATGATGAGAGAAGGAAGAGGGGGTATATTAAAACATCAAGAGTGGTATGATACTGTATGGACGATTGGACAAACGCAACGTAGATACTGCTAATGAACCGATAAAATAACCAAACGTTATGATCTATAAACAGTGCCTTGGACTTGTGACCAAGTAGTAGGTTAGGTTAAGGACGTCATTCAAGCAATTGCGACGCTGACTTTTTAATATTGGTTACTCGGTTTCCGTTTTAAATACATATTATAATTGTCTTGTGCGATATTGTGCGTAATCGGTCCCATACGTATAACAGTAAAAATAAATATAATAGTAATAGATCATATAAAAATAGCTTTCGAAATTTGTGTCGGTGTATCTGTTTGTTTGTGCACATATCACGTCAAAATGGCTGTACCAATTAAATGAAATTCAGTACATGGATACTTTATAATCTGGATTACAGAATAGGACATACTTTTTATCACGGAAAAATGCGTAGTTCCTGTAGACTTTTTGTTTATTGTTCATACAAAAACATCTAAAGAGACATAAGTAAAATCCTCAACACAAATAGTGTTTAACTTGATTAAATATATAGAATATTTCCCGGCGCTCCCGGCACGAATAGTTATTACTACTCGTCCCACAGAACCTATAGTTTGCTAAACAGATACGAATAAATTTAGCACACATAGTAGCTACCAAGTTTGTAACTCGAATCTTAACATAGAATTCTTTATTCCTGAAAAATCAGAGTTCCTGTAAATACTTAAAATACCTTTATCTCAGAACAAATTTAGGTCTACGTAGAGTCGAAGTCGTGCGGATCGACTAGTGTTGAAAGTAAAATTAAACCTAAATAAATGTGGTAAATTACACCCGGGCGAAGCAAGAGCTCGATTATTTAATTATAAGCTGTCGTACGATGTCCCATCGCAAATTAATATAGGAAATATCATGTTTGAAGTGAACTAAACGTCGACGGAAATTGTGCGGCTTCACCGAGTTCCTCCATTTAGACTGCTTGATTACCTGCAAGAATTTGTAAAAGACATGACCACTTCCATACCATAGTTGACATACGAACGGAATAACATGTTACATAACGAAAAGTACTCATTTATTTTTAAACGGATATTCAGAACACTTTGCACAAATTTTAAATAGTATTAATTATAATTACCGCTAAACCAGACTCCATTTAAATTTACGGTATCATCGTTGTTGCCAAGGTTGTAGGGGGCTACTCATGGCATGCACCGGCAAAACGTAACGTAAATTAACACATTACGAGTACATTTTGTACCGCATATAAAAAAGTCTATCTTTCCAGAAGAAGGAAGCCGAATGTATGCCTTAATGGCAAAAAAATGATTTGTTAAGGGATTAATTTTGATTTATAGGACTAAAAATGTATATAGATACCAATTTTGATTCTGTAAGTTTTTTAGGTTATGTTAGTGTCAATGTCATATTTGTTGTTATAATTTTATAAACTACCGACCCTTTCTCATGCAGCCGATTCATTTCACACAAAATATCTACGAAGTATTTTTCATTGCTTTATCAATTTCTGAAAACCATGGTTATGGATAAAAAATTAAATAAATACTATATTTGTAAGGGTTAATAAAACAAAAAGAAGTTCATGGTTATTTAATATTTATCATGACAATTTCATATGAAAATCTTTCAAGAACTACAATATTATATTTTTGATGTTAAGTTGATCTTAATCCAACAACTGAAACAGAACACAATAATTCTAGTACTGTAAGGAATATCATTATGTACTAATATGTAAATACAATATTTTTTCCCGATACCTACAGAGAACATAATATGTATCTATTCAAGGCCTTGTGCACCGGCTCCGCGTCGCTCAACGTGCTATGGAGAGGGCTATGTTAGTGTTTCTTTACGTGATCGAATCCGAAATGAGGAGATACGTAGAAGAACCAGAGTCACCGACATAGCCCAGCGGATTAACAAGTTGAAGTGGAACTTGCGAATCCGCTGGTTGGTACATAGCCCGTAGAACCGATGGTCGTTGGGTCAGAAAGGTCCTCGAGTGGCGACCACGGACAGGACGCCGAATCCCTATACAAAAAAACATAAAACACATTAACATTAACACTACACAACCTCTATGTGCAATCATATACAAGCATACTAACACAGCAACACACACAAACAAACATACACAACATGTTCCGTATGTATGAAGAGGATCAACGTAAATTTATATATGTAATTATTTAAATATATATGCAACTCAGAGAAATGAAAAGAGAAGGAGGTATATTATGAATGAATGAATAAACTCTTTCTTGCAAACAAAAGAAACGTATAAGATAACATGGAGCCAAATAATAAAGCATGCAAAGGCAGCCTTATCACTTGGAGTGATCTCTTACAGGCAACCTTAGACGGACTAGAGAAATTGAGTTAATAAATGATATAGGCGATAGGGCTAGAAAAATAAATATTATATAAGGTGATATATATATATAAATTCAATTACTCATATTTTTAAATGCCTGCCATGCACTTTAAAGTGTAATATAATCTTTATTCTTAAATTAAAAAACGTATAATGTTTTATTTATAAGAATAAAATCTGTTTATAGCGGAAAGGATGTGTTTAATTTAAAAAAGAATTCCAACCATTTGGCGTTTGATCTAAGATGCCGGATTCAGAATTCAATAAAGGCGTGTTTGGCTCGAATATTTATCGCGGAATATGAGATATTGGTTCGAATTGTTTTAAATTATTCAAATATTTAAGATATTTTCATTGTCAAAGCATAATAGGAAATAAATAATAAATAAAATGTTTTTTTTAATCAAAAATAGATTACAGACATTTACCATGACACTAACATACATTTTAACAAAACCTGTCTCATGCTGTTTGGGACCTTAAGATTAGTATTTAATTGTGTCCTAACTAGGTTTTCTTGTGTAGGATATCAGTCTCCTGATACCACGCACTTACTAATCTGCCCAAGATGTGATAGTATACATATATAGTAAGTTTATACCATGGTTTAAAACGAGATGCTTGAGGCCAACACTTAAGGCATATCAAGATCAAGATGCCATTGTTTTATAAGTTTAACAGTATATATGTGTATCTGCCTGTAACATCGTAGCTCCCGAAAGACTGTGCTGATATTGATGCGTCTTTTCTGTGTGGAAACAGATGGAAACAAGATGCCATTGTTTTATTAGTTTAACAGTGTATCTGTGTGTCTGTTGGTGCGTAATACTCTACCATAATAAATGAACCCATTTTGGTGCGGTTCTTTATACTCGATATTTCAGGTGATCTAGAAGTTTCTTACATATAATTTATTAAGTGCTGAAAAGGCTATCTGTTGAGCGGGTGCAGTAGATTGGAGATAAATGGGTGAGTAGAGTAGTGCAGTTTAGTAGTTGAGATGATGGTTGAGTGAGTAGGTACTTTGTAAATAAGTAAATTGAGTGAGTCACTTTATAAATTGGTAAGTTGAGTGAGTGAATGTGTGACTTGTTGTAAATGTGCATGGGTACATGGTCAATGGGTGAATTGGTGGTTTAGCGAGTGAGTGAATGAGTAAACAAACTATGCTATTGCTGGCACCGACTTCAAAAATAACAATTATCGTATATTAATGTCCTAACCTATTGTTATACTTTGTCTTATGATTTTATTAGCAAGAAAAATTGAAAAAAAATCCAGGAAATTATTCGAGAATAGCTAAATATTTTTTTACCTATGAGGAGACAGGTGTGGATACTAATCCCCACTACAGCTAGGAGAGCATCTCGTCAGAGGCGAGTAACTCAGCGCCCTCTTCGTATAAGTAGAGTATCTATTCCTTGACTGGCTTGCGACCAACGAGCAAGTGCATCCGACTATTATCGTTGCCTAGCAACATTTAACAGTGCGTGACGTAATCATATATATTAAAATCTCGTGTCACTGTGTTTGTTACCGTAGCGCTCAGAAACGTCTTGACTGATTTTTATGATTTTTTTTGTCTATATTTGGTATTTGGTCTGAGAATTTCCCCTAAAAAAAGCCACACAAATAACTTCTAGTGTACATATGCGCTCGCGTCATGAACAGTAGGTAAGCGCAACCCTCTATACAATTCCACTACAGTGCGTAGTCGAGCCGTACATATACATATTACGTATGGCACAATTTTGCCATCGTAAAAACGTAAGCGTTTGCTATTTTATTTGAATTATTATAAAGTTACTAGCTGCCCCGGCAAACGATGTTTTGCCATATAAAATTTTAAAATTTGGGGTGGGCCTCCCTTATCACTTAGGGGTATAAAAAATAGATGTTGACCTATTCTCAGACCTACTGAATCTTATATATTAAATTCTCGTGTCACATTGTTAGTTACCATACTCCTCCGAAACGGCTCGACCGATTTTTATGAAATTTTATATGCATACTAGCTGACCCAGCAAACGTTGTTTTGCCATCGTGGGCCACCCTTATCACTTAGGGATTGACCATTTCTATCCCGACGACACGACAGACACAGACGTCAGACACGACTTGAGGGCTCAAGCCGGAAACTTCCCTGATACCCCCGATGACCTCCCCTTTACGGAGGACGAGGTGTTGGAGGTATTCAAAGGAATGCATCCGAAAAGAGCCCCCGGACTAGACGGACTAACCTCTGATATCTGCTCCCAGTTTACTCACTCTTACCCGAGACTCATTACGAACGTGATGAACCGTTGTCTCGCCCTCCAACACTTTCCCCGACAGTGGAAGAGAGCCTATGTCATAATCATCCCTAAACCTAATAAGACAGACCATACCGACCTGGCTTGCTATCGACCTATCGGCCTCTTGCCTGTTTTCGGTAAGCTTCTTGAAAAGCTCTTTATTGGACGAGTGACATATGTCGCAACCAAAGCCGGTAAATTGAGCAGTAAGCAATTCGGATTCAGGCCGCAGACCAGCACGACGGCTGCTATGATATCAAAGCCGCGTTTGACAACGCTTGGTGGCCCGCTCTCTTCCACAGACTTAGGCTTATCGCATGCCCACACAACATCTTCAGTCTTATTCACAGTTACACTCATGACCGCACAGTCACACTCGACCACGCCTATGACTATGTCAAAGGGTTGCCAAGGTTCGACCTGCGGTCCTCATTTGTGTATGTGTAATCCTCGACGAGCTCCTGGGTATCGATTTGCCTCCGGGCTGTCGTATTCAGGCCTTCGCGGATGATGTCCTCCTGATCGCATCGGCCCGTTCGGCGACTGAACTGAAGGATGCCATAAACAATGCATTACACACAATCACCGGCTGGGGTAAGGGGGTTAAACTCTTCTTCAGTCCCACCAAAACACAGGCGATGGCGCTTTGCGTCAAAGCCAAACAGATAAACATCACTTCCAGAGTGACATCAAATTTCTCGGTGTCATTTTGGATGAGAAACTCAACTTCCACAAACACGTCCACTACATTATCAACAAAGCGACAGTACTTTTCAATAGACTCACCCTTTTTTGCCGCAACACATGGGGGGCCCGAAAACATTCGCATAATCTACTTACAGGTGATACAGCCTATAATCACATACGCCGCCGGGGTATGGAGTCACGTGGCTGCTAAGAAGTGCGTGAGCATGCAGAGGGCGTTTGGTCTTAGAGCAATTCGCAGGTTTAGGACAGTGTCCACCTCTGCTGCCCTCGCACTCGCCTTGTTCACACCCCTGGACCTTAAGGTGAAAGAGGTTCATGGGGTCGAAGCCACCCGACTTTCAGGCGTTTCCCCATATCTCTCGACAGACTA
Organism: Limenitis camilla; assembly: GCA_905147385.1. Lineage (NCBI taxonomy): Eukaryota > Metazoa > Arthropoda > Insecta > Lepidoptera > Nymphalidae > Limenitis > Limenitis camilla. Next base: position 5,737,930 of record LR990234.1, on the reverse strand, counting down.
CACTGGAACAACACACACCTCCTCACCTCTTACATCCAGCACACACTCTTACATCCAGCACGCTCTGGAATCAAGACGAGGTTCAGAGCTTCCAGACAGACACTCATTCTCCAGACACCATCCACACTTTTACTATTTTATATATTCAGATTTGAGAGCTGCCATTCTCGCCACTCAAAATCGCAGCAACACACACCCCTTGGTCGCACAAATACACAGCACGATACACCATAAGTCCGGGACCGTTGAGCTCGCGTGGGTCAAGAGTCACACGGGTATTGACGGCAACGAAGCTGCGGATAGAGCCGCAAAGGGGGCGGCTAAGTTGCATAGGGCCCCGGACTACACACACTACCCCATTTCATACATAAAACATCTGACACGAACTCAAAACGCCTCAGTCTGGCAATCTAGATACGAGAGCGAGCCGCAAGGACGTTACACTAAATCGCACCTACCAACACTCACAGACATCAAAAAGTCACTGACACTACATTTACTCTGACACAAGCACTGACTGGACACTCGTACACAAAACACTACCTGCACAGATTTAAAATTGTTGAGGACGAAGCCTGTCCATGTGATGAGACAACTTGCCAGACCATGGACCATATTCTGGAGGACTGTTCTCGTTTTTCTATACTTAGACTAGACCACCAGATTCTCTGCGACCACCTTGGAGTGAGTCCGTTCAGGGTGGGGTGTCTTTTGAAACACGAGTGAGCTGTGGCTTCTTTCGTAAAGCTCGCCGACTCCATCCTGAGCAGGCTTAGTATTACCGAAATATTTTTTTTTATTCTTCTATTGCTATGTACCTGTAAATAGCATATCTTATAATTCTATGGTCAAAAATGACATTATGTAAATATTTTTTCTTATTGCTTCTTATTATTACCTATGACAGTCAATTGTTACCTGGAAAGCAGGATCATTACTTTAGTCACTCAACATAACATACGAATCTACGTTTCATCGTCATTATCATTTTCATCGTATTTCATTCATCCTCATTTGCCGGCAGGTTGGACCTAATAGTACATTGTGTCAAATCGTATAAGCCACTACGTCCACCTACCATACTCTCACGCTCTTTAACAAAACCGTCTCATACATAAAATTAAACTCATAATGTAAAGAAAAACTTTTAGCAAAGGATGCGTGTACCCAGGATCTAACACAATATGTTGATATGGGTACATGCAACATTAGCGTCTTTATCAATTAATTTGGAAAAAAAAAATACTAACTTCCATGTACACTACACGACACGCCAGAGAGACTAACTCTCATCTAACGCAATAAAGGTTATATGTTGTCTACACGGGGGTACAGTTGAAATAACATAATAGTAATTACTCGAGAACACTAATTGACAAACGATGTTGCTAACAAATAAATAATTTTTCAATAGAATTATTTTATATATTTAATCAGAATATTTTATAAATTCGGGGTTCTTCTATTAATCTCATCTTCATCGTCATCATCACAACCCATAAATGAACCACTGCTGAGCCGGGTCTCCAGTGGGCCATTTATGGGTTGTGATGACGGTTCTCAGAATGGGGAGGGGGATAGGGCATAGTCCACCACGCTGGCCCAATGCAGGTTGGCAGACCTCACACACCTTTGAGAACTCTCAGGTTACCTCACGATGTTTTCCTTCATCTTTAAAGCAAGTGCTATTAATTGATTAAATAATACACACATAACTCTGAAAAGTCAGAGGTGTGTGCCCAGGATCGAACTCGACTCCGCAAGTAAGACATCAATGTTTTAACTGGGCTATCTCTGAGAAAATCTAATCTCATCTCACTAATATTAGAAATGTGTAAAATTTTATGTTTGGATTATGTTACTCAAATCACATAAATAACACCGACTTCAAAAATAACAATTATTGTATATTATTGTCCTAATAAAGGGAGGTTAATAAGTAACGGAACGTCCATTTTTTTTAGTTTTTGAAGCCGGTTTTTTAAACGTAGTTTTTTTATTTTTTAGTGTCTGTAATACTAATAAGTTGTTCTGCAACTACAGTAGGATTTTTCTATATTACATCAGGTAGACTATAACATTTCGTTGCTTTTTATTGTCATAATATATTAAATAGTAATTTTATTTTAAGTAACTATGGATAGCCCACGAAAGGTGCAGCGCGCCTTAAACTATATAGACCCCAAGAAAAGGGAACGGAAAGAATGTACATATAAAATGAAAACTACTTGGGCAAACTATGTTAAATTTTTATGAGATCAAATAGTAATTATTCCGCATCAAACTAAAGCTCACATAAATCGGATTAAATTTTTAAAAAGTTCCAATCAAATTGAGAACCTCCTCCTTTTTGAAGTCGGTTAATAAAAAGGATTAACAGAGAGCAGACGCAGGAGCACTGTCGCATACTGTATGCCAATCGGTGGTGATGCGATATCCAGTGGTCACTAACTTGAGCGCCAAATTGTAACGATAATTAGCCCGTTTGAGGTATCAGATTGGTAACCTTTAGCAATGGATCTCCTAACACGTGTACCAAAGGACTGTAATGTTCAATTTATCTGTCCAATTGCTATGACTAACTAGGGAGCTAGTACCAAGACGTAAATTAGATTGGACAGGATTTTACGGGTCGGATTGATTGGATGGGATACTGATCGTTTGTGACGGTCCCCACTCTAAAATTTGCAAATTACGAAGTGCATACGCGATTGATCGACTGCTGGCGCCATCTTATCTCTGAAACTTGTTTCGGAAGCATTTCGTAAAGTACTGTGTTATAAAAATTGTAAGCCTAATCTAATCCTAATCTAATAATCGATTCGTCATCGATATCTATGGCGCTGGAGTAGGGTAGTAGTCACTTCCGTCATTTTGACAGTCACGACTCTTTATATGCTTTCGACAGTCTGACTGCAGTCTTAGTCTTGCGCATTCTCAAAGAGTGAAGTAGCCTGTGGATAGTGTTAGTGTTATGCAGTGTTGTGTCAGTGCTGGGATTGCTGTCCGATTAAGGTCACGTGAGTACGTTACAATGTGGTTGCCACGTCTTGTGTAAGGTTAGGTTTATGTTAGCCTAACCGGAGAAATAACAATGAGAAGAAGATATAGTTAGTTAGAACATACAATGGCACAACGGATGGCCTATCTCAAAAGCTACGGGCGCGGTACGGTCAGGAGATAACTAAACATTACGATCTCGTACTATTCTAACAGGAACTCAAGCAGTGCCTTGTACTTGTGACCATAGGATTCATTCATTCAATTGAAACACTCGCCTTCACTGTCTAAGCTATGGTTAGGCCTATAAAAGGCTAAACTTTTTTTCCAGCCTACACTATACCGGGCACTCTTGCCTAATTCGATGTGTCCCGAATAACGGGGATACTCTCAGTACCCCCGGTGTAGTGATCACTGTGTTGTAAAAGGGCCTCCTTTGGATTGACCTAGCTTCCGAGCACGGCCCCAACCACACTTGATAGAGACATGACTCCGCGAATAGCGCACTCAGCCTTAGTGTGGTGCGACGTGTCTATAGCCGCCCCACACTCGTGACAAGCCGGCGTCGGCAGACAAGGGACGGACGAACCGCCTCTACAGTCGGGCTGATCCTGATGATGATTTAAGTAGTTCGACTACCACTTGCATAGAATATCACTTATATTGAAATAAAGTTTATTTAAAATGATTAAAATTTATTTACTTAGCAACGATTGTTTTAATCGATTTTGTATGTTCGAGATATGATGATAACTAAGAAATAATTTGTCCCTATATTTAATTACGAACGTCCTGTCCTTGCTTCGCTTCCGGCATTTAAAGCAAAATTAAAATCGATATCTTAAGTTTTCTCTTGGTGATACTGTTACTTTCATCTATGAAAAATGAAAGAAAAAGGTAGAAATAAAGAGAAAAAGAGACAAAAGATAAAAATAATTGAAAGATAATGAGAGGGAAAAGGAGAGAAAGATAAAAGGAAAGAAAACAGAAGATAGAGAAAAAGGAAGAGAAAAAGATAAAATTCATCATTTTAATATTTATGAAAACAGAAACGCAAATTGCCATATCTTTTTAATTATAATATTTATATCAACATCACATAGTCTATGTTACCCGGAAAGAATGTAGCTTTCGATCGGCGAAAGAATTATCAAAATTGGTTCTGTCGTTTATGAGCCTATTCGCAACAAACAATAATTTCTAATCCATCATTTATTGGTTTACCTTATGAAATGTCAATTTTTTACTATCCGCCTTTGTTGTTTATTATTTGGTGCAAGTATAAAAAAAGGACTATAGATTTACAAAGGAAATAGTATCTTTGAGAAATAATAAAACCGCGACTACCTAGAACTTTTAAAAATGGTTTTTGCTGTACATATTTAAAACTTTAAATAAAATAAAATAATATAGACAAGTTAGAAGTTACTCATCTGGTTCGAGGCTTATTGCAAGCCATTGCAATCGCTTGGTGTCACCCACTCAAGACAATCAGATACAAATCTTATTTGAGTCCTACAATATCCGCCAAGCAGCCAGTCCGGTGTTAATTAATATTAGTGTTTTAAAAAAAAAAAATAAAATGTCGTATGTGTCAGGCGCTGCAATAGTTCTAGAATACAGCAAATTTTAATAAATAACTTTGCCAGCGCAGTTGTATTCATAATTCAGTTTCAGTAAATAAATAAGAAATCATTGTCTGAAGAATCGAAGTACCTGTAAAATACTGTAAATTTGTATGAAATTGTTCTTATTGAAAGGTTGCAAATAACTAGTATATATAACTCCTCCAACTAAGCTAACCCACGACGTCAATCCAACGCAAGCTGATTCACTTAAATTGAAATCATGTTAGCTGACCTGAAATAGATCAGTAACTTTATTTAGAATTATTTTGTATTACCTAAGTCAGATTGAAAAAGAGATAGCTGTAGAGTACAAGGTAGAATCGGGTTTAAAATAAGTTTCTATGCACACTAGAGCCTCGAGTCAATTGCATAAAGATAAGAAATTATTAGGTAGGTGCTAGACTAGCAGGAGCAAGGGCTGCACCCTGCAGGGGCAGCAAGAGGCCAAGCAGGCTAACGGAGCACGTGAGCCGCTCCGGGGACCATTCATTTACGAGGGCGGCGGCCTGCGCGCGCAACAATCGATACCGCCCGCTTCGAGCAGTGCCCGGCCCGCCGTGCGTCTTGTCGCACGCGTCACGCCACGCCGCACCACGCGCCCTTTGCTCGAGCCCATGACCGCCCTCCACAGATGACGGAGTCCGCTCGCACCATACTACTAGGCAGAGATCTCCCGATACCCAGCACGCCCGTAAACGCCGCGCGACTCGCGTCTCGCTCGTACTCTGTGACAAGGTACAGAAATCGATACAGCAACATACGCTGCAGCTCCTGAGCGAAGCGCTCATGCCCACTGCTCGGTGCTGAATGGTGTCATAAATACCGCTTATATTCCTGTATTTTATTCCTACCTAAGCTGTTTTCTTAAATGCTCTACCTAATACATCAGTCATTACTACTAATACGGACACTGATGATGAGAGAAGTAAATGCATCAATTATCATAGTAACTATAAGAATGAAGAACTCTAGACAATGAGCTACTTGATGCCACAATATTGATATTGCATATTTTAATTGTGTTAGGTATAGACAATTCACTAATACAATACACATACGCTAAAATGCTTCGAATCTATTTAAAAATACCTATACCTAAATAATAAATTTTTGTGTCAATGCTTATTTAAATATTAAAATAGAGTTCTTATTACCTTAAATAGAAAAAACTTAGTAGTGATATTATCAGTACCTATTCATTTGAAATACTTTATTTTAAAGAATTACGGAAATACTTCAAAAAATGAGAAAAACTATTTTCTTAAAATCTTTTAAACTCGGCCATCGCCCGACACAAGTCAAAAGTAGCTTATAAAACCACGTAATATTAAAATCGATAAGCTGATTACAGCAACACGAACAGTTGTAGAGGGCAAAAGTATTGCCTATGTATATGTAGGCAAATTCTGCTAAAATAACGTGATATAGTGCAATTATTGCGAGAAATAGTCCAAGGACGATTCAAGTATGTATTCAGGTACGAGTAACATTGATGCATGCATTTACTATGTAATCACACCATTGTAGTTAACTGGTTACATTGACTTATAGATCACTGGCTGCTTTTAGAAATAAATTATGTTTTAAAGAGCCAAAAGAGTTAGGCAGTCGTGATAAAATAGATTTAAAACGACATGACCGGTTCAATTTTCATAATCATATATAAAAATAAATAATAAAAGCTTTGTAACTACATTACACACGTATGGTTATGCACTATACAACAAAAAGAGCAAACAGTATAAGAATGTTAACTCAACTATATATTACTAGCTTTTAGCCGCCACTTCGTTTGCGATATTGAGGTAGTTATATTAGCCTACAGCAGAACCTCTGCAGACATATTTATAATTTTATGAGGTTTATAGACCCGTGAGGGGACGGGATAGAATACTATTCCCCTCTGCCGCTGGGAGAACATCTCGTAAAAGCCGAGTAACCCAGCACCCCCTTGGTGGTAGAGGATCTGTTCCCCGACTGGCTTACGACCACCAGCATGCGAATCCGACCGCCAAGTGTCATAGACGCGTTCCGGTCGAGCCGCATGAGGGCCAGACTTACCCACTCCCATCCCATTAATGCTGTGGATCTAGTGGACTCTGGGATCTAGCTCAGGGTCCATTAGACAACATTTTTTGTTCTCGCACTCTATCAGATGTCCATGGGCAATGGTGGCCGCTATCAATCAGGGGGGCCATCTGCTCGTTTGCACCTTATTTACCATAAAAAAAAATAGTCATACTAACTTTACACCGCCCCCTTAAGGGATGATTTTTGAAAAAAATATTTTACACATGTTTCATGACTTTCAATGAAGAACCTTCATACTGTATTTCATTTGAATAACTTCAAAAACGGCAAAGTTTCATACTAACTTTCCACCACCGTTTTATATACATAGATTGACACACATGCTACGAAGATTAAATACAACAAATGCTGGACATTTTACTGTATGACTTTACCTAATGTACATATCCCTACTAATATTATAAATGCGAAAGTAACTCTGTCTGTCTGTCTGTTACGCTTTCCCGCTTAAACCTCTCAACCGATTTTGATGAAATTTGGCACAAACAATCTTTAGACCCTGAGAAAGGACATAGGCTACCTTTTATTGCGAAAAAAAGGGACGCGGACGAAGTCGCGCGGGTCGACTAGTGTAGTATAAATACTTTTTAGCTACTTTTCTATAACCTTGAAATTGTTATATTGATTTGGATGACCTAAATACCTATGAACACGCGCGTGTGAATGGAAAATGAAAAATAAATGTGATAATGACTTAGACTCATAATTGTTAACTTTTATGAAATGTAATTATGATTTGAAAGATTCGTAAACAAATGATTCGCTTACTTTTCTAGGTGATGCACCGAGGATGAGTCGCCGCGCGCGGCCGTGACATGGGAGCGCAGGCATGGGCTGGCGCGCCGAGCAACCGCCGCACATCGCCGCCGGCCTGCTCCTCTTGCTGCTAGTCAACTTGCCGGGTATGCCGTATGAGTAATGACATTACATATATCACGATCCCTGAAAATGATATATTTATTTCATCAGGCAAGAGTGCTTTAGGTTTTAAAGCGTGCTAAAGACAAACTTACTGACCTACTAATTTTTCACTTGTCAAAGTTACTTTTGTAAATATTATATTTATTATCAAAATTAGGATAGTAGTGTACATTTTAATACATTTTTTACAAAAAGTACAGTTTATATATCTATTAAGAAATGTTTGTATGTTAGTCCTCTATGCGTTGATAAATCACACATTCGTTTCAGATATAACCTTGGTAAGTTGTTGTAGGTGTGCTGGTGAAGGTTACGGAATAAGAAAAATATTGATATTGATAAAAGTTAAAAAAATATACCTCAAGTTTAGCGAGAGCGGCTAGAAGACGTTGTAGTAGAAAATAAAAATTAAATTATAAATTTTGAAGCAAAAATTATAATAGAAATTAAAATAAATCAACTCCAACTATTGTAATTAAATTGTATAAAATTACAAATGATAAAAGTAATGTAGAAGTCCAAAAATTTTTCTCGGGTATACATGAAGTTATCAAGTTGAAAATAATATTAATCATGTAAGTCTATATATAAAAAAAAAATCTATAGTCTCTTGAAGCTGTGAAAGAATCAACCTCCTAGTGATCGCATGTAGTTTTTTTCTTATTCCAGATCAGGCGGACAAAAGACGATGATTTTAGTAACATTCAAATAGATCTAAGTATACCTTAATAGTGAACTTAATTTTGATTGGTACAAAGCTACTGCTAAAGCATATAAAATGCTGGGTTTTATTTTTCGACAGTGCAAAGACTTTAAAAATATTAGCACTTACATCATGTTTAATAATTCCTTAGTAAGAAGTCACCATAAGTTAAAAGAATTCAAAATAACGGAATTTTATTTTTTTAGTTCATACCCAAATATATACGCGAAAATCTCAGTTTTAGTGTTGGATTATTTTAGTGTTCCATTTATCAAGAAAAAGTATAAGTCTATAACATACACGATACCCATAGGATGGGAGCATCAATGAAAAGTGTTGCAAAACGGAGAAAATGCTATGGCTATAATAAAATATATAGCTTTTGAGAGCTTCCGTTGCGTGCGCTACACAAACGGCGATACAACAAATGTCCGCCATACACGAATCAATTTACCGTCTTTGCAGTGCATATATAACAGCGTCCGGTAAACTTGACGGTGTATGACTAAGTGTGCATGAAAAGTCTTCTTGAAAGAAATATTAAATTTCGATTCTGACAGCTTGATCAAGATTGCAGTGTCATGTAAAATTGAACGTATATGAGCGGTCAGTAGCTCAGTGTTTCAAGCGTTGGATTCACGATCACTCGTGGGTTCAAATTCCGGACATTGGACTACTAACGTGACCCATACCTAACACAAACATTTAGCTTAGTTTGAGGGGTTAATGAATACTAGTAGTATGTGATATGATATGCTAGTTTTTTTTTAAAGTATGGCACCGGCAGGCAAAGATGCGCACACGCATGTGACCAAGAAACAAACGACAATAACGATCTTTTTCTGTTTCATTACTTGCGCGCAATAAGTGTAAGACCCATCGTACGCTTATTGTTCCCAATTAAGAAATAAAACGCGTCATCGTAAATCATTGGAGACGCCAAGGTTTCAATTGTAACAACATCCAGCGTGTATGGGGGGGCTAAACAAAGTTTCAGCTAAAAAAGTAAATACGTAGCTATTATTTAAACTTTAGGGCCAACGTCAAATATGGTAAAAAAGGATACGAGCTTACAATTGCAATTTCAGGTTTCTAACTCGAGCTGCAAATGGCCTTAACTAGGTCGATGAATGAAATGAAATATAGTAATATTAAAATGATGTGAAAATTGAATGGGTAACATGATATGTTACAGTAACTTGCCACCAAGATCACCAAGATGCTGTCCACATCACAGCAATTTTGGGAGAGAGCGTCGTATTCAATTGCCAGGTGGACTTCCCTGAAGACATCCCAGTGCCGTACGTGTTGCAGTGGGAGAAGAAGGTAGGCGAAACGGTACGACGGCCAACACTCCACTCTTACAATACAACGCTGCTCATCTATCGTGTGTGTGTTTCTGTTCAGTAAAGGTCGGCTCGTCACCGCGACGCGCCACGCAGAATGTAAAGTATATCTCGTGCTTGTGTCGGCTTAGACACTTCTTCGTCTTGTCCCGTGCTAGTGGTACGCGGGCGCCGCGGGACGGGAGTCTGCCCCGCCGCCCCCGTCCCGCGACTCCCCGCGCACGCCTTTTATGTAAATGCCTCTTCAGCATATCGCCTCTTATTTGTCGCGTCCCCCACCGACCGGACGACTAACACCACAGTGACAAAGGCCTTCAAAGCGAGTCCGAGAGAGCAGCAGACCCCCGTTTTATAACGAACAAACACACACTACCACATGTTATACAATTACAATTATTTTTACGATGCTATAATAACTTTTGTTTTGGGTGCACCGATTTATCTCTCTAAGATAGTATGGGGAGCACGTTGTAGCTTACACGGCTGACACGGGGCACGCGCACTCCCTCGCGCACGGCGGCGGTTCTGTCTGTTTCTCTCTTCCTGTGGCTGTGGGACTCGCCCACTATCTTTCCGCAAAATTTAGACTAACGTAAATAATGCTAATATTTACAATAAAACCCGTCGAACACTAAACGCATGCTATTGTAGTAGTTCATTTGCACGTAAATTACGTATTTTTTTCTGCCTTTGCGTCATGTCGTATAATTGTGAATCTAATCCTCTAAGAATTCTTTGGACGAATTCAAATAAAAGCTATTACAATGTATTTAATAATTTGTAAATATTTTGTCGTCTCCATTGCATGCTTATGTAGTGTTGTTCATCCGTAAGTAGTAACAATGTTGTGGCAACTATACCTGTAAAATATGTATTTATGTACTTCGATGTAACGCAGGAACTATGTAGTATACGTAACGTCTATGTGCGTCGATACAATTGGAGTAGTTAGCTAACGCAATCAGTAGGTTGTCGTTTCAGTTGCGCGCCAACTACAACATCAAATTTTAATATATTCATTGGATGCAGGGCCAGGACATCCCTATCTACATCTGGTATGAGAGTTACCCGACGCATAGCGGAGAAGGTTACGAGGGTCGAGTGTCGCGAGTTGCCCCCGATTCGCCGTATGGTGCTGCCAGCCTCAACCTTACAAATATTAGAGAGTCTGATCAGGTAATTGCTCTGATTTCAGTACACTGTTTGGAGACCTTAATTATTGTCAGCTAATTTATTTTACCCATCCCGGCTTCGTCCGGGTGCAATTTACCACGTGTCATCACAACACATTAATGACTCACTACTGAGTCGGGTCATCTCCTCAGAATGAGGAGGGGGTTAGGCCATATTCCACCATGCTGGCCCAGTGCGGGTTGGCAGATTTCACACACCGACAGAGAACTTTCTCTCAGGAGTGCAGGTTTCCTCACGATGTTTTTCCTTCACCGTTAAAGCATATATATGTAAAATGTGTTGTATGTATTATGTAAAGTATAGTGATATATTAATCATATATCACTATATTTTACATAATAATTTACTTATTACTTACGGCTCGACATGCACTTCATGTCATCTTTAGTTTGTATGCTTAAGTATTTTTTTTCGCGATAAGACATAGCCTATGTCCTTACTCAAGCTGTACTTAATCTCTGTATCATATTTCATAAAAATCAGTTCAGCGATTTAAGCCTGACTGTGTAAAAGACAGACATACGCCACCTATTTGTCAATAGATAGCGTAAGAAGTAGATTAAATCGCACTTTCGTTTGTTTAGTTTGTATTCTTAAATATTTCCTACGTTTCTTGTTACTTGCGAAATTATAATATTTGTTAAGATTAGGGTGAAAATGTTGATAAAACATGATCTTTTATTATTTTTATATTTCATTTCAAAAGGGTTGGTACGAGTGTAAGGTGGTATTTCTCAACCGGTCGCCAAACCAACACAAGAATGGTACGTGGTTCCATCTTGACGTGCATGCGCCGCCGCGCTTCTCCATCACACCGGAAGAAATTATATACGTCAATTTAGGTTAGTTTATTTATTTTAGAAATATTTTTATTCAAATTTGTATAGTCTGTGATAAAAGTTCTATCAATTTATTGTTATTATTGTATATCCAACGTAAGAAATTTTAAGCATATTTTACATTAAAGACCTTGCTTTTAATAAATCTAAGGAATTTGTAACAATTACTAAAAAAGTATATAACAAGTTTTTATGTTTGTTATTATTGAAATCTTCTAAATATAAAAAAACAAAGTTGGTCTATTCAAGGTATGGACATTTGATACCTTTTTCATCTAACACCAGGTGATGCGATAATACTCAACTGTCAAGCAGAAGGCACGCCAACACCTGAAATATTGTGGTTCAAAGACGCAAACCCTGTAGAGCCTTCAGGAACAGTAGGGATATTTAACGACGGTACGGAGCTCCGGATAAGCAACATAAGGCACGAGGACATTGGAGATTACACGTGTATTGCTAGAAACGGTGAAGGACAAGTTTCGCACACTGCCAGGGTGATCATTGCTGGTGGAGCTGTCATAACTGTGAGTCTATTTTTATTCACATCATTTTTTTATATTAAGGTTTTTAATATTAAGGTTATACAAAGTTATATTAAGGTATTATTATAACATTCTTAACAACTATATCTAACTGTCATGGACTTAAAAACATGTATTTAAACAATTACGTTTGTAGGTTACAATTGACGTAGAGTATTATACATTACGTCAAAAATATATAGGTTAAAAAGACGCCAATAATAAATAATAAAACGAAAACAGCTAAATAAAATTTAACTCAAATTAAACTTTTACAGCTTGACCATTTTATGTAAACTAAATCCCAAAAACTTAAATGTGATAACAGCAACCAAGTTTAATCAACCTTTTTTTCGCTACTATTTATTACTTGTAAAGACTACTAAGGTTCCATTTTGTAATATAGCACCATTAAAATTAAAGTGACTTAACTCTAAATTCTTGTAACTTCTGACTTAAACATACAATTACCTTACTTAAAAAAATCTACTGCTACCTGTGATAAAAAGAGAGAATTATGAGAAGAATCAATTATTTTCATTTATGTACAGGAGAGCTACATTTCAGTTTACTTAATATACATTTTATTTAACCTTTTCTTACAAATGTTCACAAATTTCCTTTTTTGAGTTAGGTCACTTTTGTTCTAAGCAAAATTAATGAATCATACATTAAATATACTATCTACAAAGTGATAATTAAAACCGAATGAATCAAGTTCTTAAGTTATGTTCGATGATACCAGTTAACTTTTCCACAATATTTAAATATTTTATAAAAAGCGGGTGCGAGGAGAGCCCTCGCTTGCTGTTTTCGCACTATGTTACGCGTGCGAAAACACATGCGAGCTAGCGGATAAGGCTAGTCGATAAATGCCACTATAGGCAGACTCACGGACTGCGGACGGTGTATTTAAACGGTTCGCTTACTCATTTCTTTATTCATACTCTATCTGCAACTATGAATATGCTATTTCTTCATATTAACGATTTTTCGACGGTCCATTTTAATATTAAAGACAATATGATTAAATTAATAAAATTTAATGACAGGCCATTATATATATATAGATATAGATGCAGCATTAATCACTTCAACAAGACTTTATTTATTACCTATGACTCACGGAACTTGACTGACTTCTTCTCTTCCTTTTCATTTTCCTACTTCGCTAACTTTCCTTGCTCCTTCTTCTTCATCCCCACGTATGGACTTCTGTTAGGCCTCCGGAGATACGAGGACGGTAACCTCTTCGCCCTTGCATAACATAGCGCGAGAACACGTGGGAGCAGTAGAAGCTGAACTTGGGAAAGCCTAAAGAGTTACAGCGGGCGGGTCTCCATTCGCTTTTTATAAACAGTAAACATAGTGGTCGATGAATACTGGGAACTGAAATATCCAGTAACACTACATTTTTTTATTATTAACAATTTTCCAAAAAAAAAAAAGAATGATAATTGTGATTCTTTTAATAAAATATTAGATAAAAATAAAATTCTCGATAAGAATAGAATAGAATATCTTTGGATATTGTACTAATCCTGCGACATTTTGTTTGTGCTAAACAGTTTGTAATTTATATTATTTGGGATAATTCAAGCTTAAAAATTTAACAAGTGGACAGTTTTATATTATAATCATGTTTATAACTGATATTATACTTCGTTGTGGTAGTATTTCAATAAATAAAAAGGTAGTTTTATTCATAATTATTATTTATTTAATGGCTTTATATAATCAAGAGCGGAGGAAAAATAATAGTTATTGACATGCGGAATTCTGCTATTTATACTGCAATTTGTCATGTAAAATATTATTGAAACTCAAATTTGTAGATGCCACCAACAAATCAGACAAAGTTAGAAGGGGAAAAGGTACAGTTTTCATGTGAGGCAAAGGCTTTACCGGGAAATGTGACGGTGAAATGGTTTCGAGAAGGAGCGCCGGTGGCCGAAGTAGCAGCTTTAGAAACGCGAGTGACGATCAGAAGAGATGGTGCTTTAGTTATAAATCCGGTAGCAGCGGACGATTCTGGGCAGTATTTATGCGAAGTATCAAATGGTATTGGTGATCCACAAAGTGCTTCCGCATACCTTAACGTTGAATGTGAGTAAACAAGACCCTTTTATATCGAAGAACCTTTGCTATTTTCGGGATAAAAATAATATGGATATATTAATCCACAATTCAAAATATAAAGTATTTTATAAAATTTCATTCAAATCATTTTCAGTTTTCGTATGATTGAGTAACATCCAAAAATACTTAAATTCTTATAACATTATTAGGATAATAGCTTTTTCACTAAATAATAAAATATTTACACATTTTTTGCAACACTTGGTGGTTGACACATCCTTAAGTTTTGTTTTGCTGACACACATTTTTTTAGCAAAAACTTTTTTTGATTCTTATTTAACTAACTAGGGATTCTTAGGACGCTCTATCTATTCATCTACTATGACAATTACCATGTAAGTATTAAGGGTAGATAAGGAACACTAATATCTATTGGTTTAATAATTCATGAGAATGCCAAAAATTATGTTTGCCAAAAATTAAATACAGTAAAATTTACAGATCCAGCTAAGGTAACATTCACACCGACCGTACAATACCTCCCGTTCCGTTTGGCTGGAGTGGTGCAATGTTACATAAAGGCAAACCCTCCTCTGCAGTACGTGACGTGGACAAAGGACAAGCGACTGCTAGAACCTTATCAGACCAAGGATATCGTTATCATGAACAATGGCTCGCTTTTGTTCACACGCGTAAATCAAAACCATCAGGGCCGGTATACTTGTACGCCATACAATGCTCAAGGCACCCAAGGATCATCAGGTATTATTTTCTTGACTTAAGAATTTTTGCAAATGAATTACTGCCACACTTGGTTGTAATCTATTAAGATGGGCAGAAATTTAATAGCAATAAATAGCAATAGAAACTTCCGTTCGTTAACTTTGAAATCAAATAGATTCGGCTGTTATGTTTTTGTTTTGCTAGTACACTTCGCGCAATAAATAGGCCGCAGTGAATTATACTCCACTCACTAATTTAAGTCTATTGTTATCAATTAGTTAAAAAAACATTCACTGAGTCACAAATTGTTTTACAGCTAAAACAATAATTATACATTTTTTACTCTACATGACATCATATCATAATTATTATAAATAAAATATCTATTCAAATATTAAAAATTCTTTTACATAACTACTTAGAGTGAATAAGAGTAATTTTAAAAAAATAAAGTTTAATTTTATATACTCTCTTAGGTCCGATGGAAGTTTTAGTTCGTAAACCACCAGTGTTCACAGTGGAGCCAGAACCTTTATACCAACGAAAGGTAAATAAAATATATTTATTTATCGAAGAGGAAGCTAAGGAGCATTATTATCTCTTGGAAAATCGTGACCGACACCTCTAAAGTATATACTAATTGCAATCATTATTGTATAGACAAACATCCTTCATTATATATTTATATAGCTGAGTAATTTGGCAAGAATAATTAAAAATAATTAGGAGTTGTATGTAAACAGGTAGGGGAGTCTGTGGAAATGCATTGCGAAGCGCAAGAAGCGGAGGGCACGCAGCGGCCTAGCGTGGTGTGGCGGCGGCGTGATGGGCTGCCTCTGCAGAAGAGTCGTGTGCGCGCGTTGGCTGGCAACATTACCATCGACACGCTTCGGAGGCAGGACTTTGGAATTTATCAGTGCGTTGCTTCCAACGAGGTACGCTGCGTTCTCAAACTTTTATTCCATACTAACATCAAAACATACCATAAGCAAAAAAAAAAGAGAAAAAAAAGCGACTGACTGTTATTTATATTTTTATATTATGTAAGTAATCTTGCTTTTTACAACTTACGGATTCGTTGTCTTGTGATCAAAGAAGGAAGAACTGTATTTAAATCCTAGCTTTACTAGGTTATTTTATTTTCTTTATATCTATCCTATTTGAGATAGAAATTTCGTATTTCGGATTCAATATTATAGTTGTACACAGGTGGCGACAATAGTAGCGGACACGCAGCTGGTGATCGAGGGCACTCAACCACACGCGCCTTATAACGTATCGGGTACCGCCACAGAGTTTCAGGTGACGTTACGTTGGCAGCCGGGTTACGCGGGCGGACCCGACTACAAACAGGACTACACCATCTGGTACCGGGAGGCCGGCTTCTCGGAATGGACTAAGGTTCCTGTCACGCCGTCGGGTGCTACCACGGTGAGAGTCCATATCACAACATCAACAAATCAAACTCTTACTCAGATTTATTGTTGAAGTTCGCGTTTGTATGAATTTTTAAATTAGATTATTCTGTTTAAGAATACGTAAATATCTCAAAGTATTCAAATTAATTACATACATACGAAATGTTATCTATTATCATCTATATATAGTAATAATTATTCAAGGAATACGCAAGAAATTTCTTAAATTAATAAATGATTTGTATATATAATTTAACCATATCTTTATTGTGCACAGGTCACCATAAATCGGCTCCAACCGGGGACCACATATGAGTTTCAAGTAAATAGCAAGAACACGATTGGAGAAGGAATGATGAGTAAAGCGATTACGATTCGGACTTTGGGTAAGAAAAGAACACATATATAATTATGACATGATTTTATGATAATTTCTTAATACTTATACCAACTAACCCATAACCACGTCATTTGTAGATGTAGGAGCGAAGCCGAAGGCTGCTCCGACTGCGGCCGGTCCAGTCGATGAAAAGATATTCCAGAACGCTCCCGAGGGCTCTGGTACATAACTACGCACTAATACTATTAAACTTACTGCTTGCTTTGTTATTTAAGGCATTGTACACCAACAACCTTAAATAAAGTAGTTAATTTACTAACACGATATAATGGTCTTTCCCGTCGTCTTTATATGTCTTTATTGAGTTTACAAAAGTGGCATACATAAACTTTTTTTTGCTTGTTTTTTTTTTATATGAAACAATCATCAGTTTAAAAAAAATCATTCTTGTATATGATTTTTAAAGCTTATGTTAAATTTTTGTTTAAAGATTCATAGATCAAATTAAATTTAATAAAATGTTTCCAGTTGTGTTAGTATTAATAAGAATGTTTATCAGGTCCGAAATCTGGTCCTCCTCGTAATCTGACAGTAACAGAGGTACATAACGGGTTCCTGATCACGTGGCAGGCACCGTTGGAACGCTCTCATCTCGTACAGTACTATACTATAAAGTACCGTACCGACGCACAGTGGAAAACGCTTAACAGAGGACAAATCCGCCCCGAGGAGACTAGCTATTTAGGTACGTTAGATCTGGAAATATAATAATCAAAATGTGCAGATGTTTTGCATCATTGCATTTTTATAATACACGAGCGGCCTGCCCTCGCTTCGCTCCGGGTATTTATAATTGATGTCCTTAAATTGTCTCTCTGTAATTGTGTAGGTTTTCATTGTTTGAAAAAAGAGAGAGTAAGAAAAAGTTATAAAAAAAAAATAATAGAAACAAAAATAAAAGAAAAGCGAAAGATGATAAAAGAGGGAGGGCAAAGCAATAATAAAATTGAATAGGTAAAGTAGAGAGAGAAAGAGAGGGAGTGAGAGAGAAAGATAGAGAGAGATAATCGAAAGAATGAAAGCGAAAAGAGACTGATCATTCTAAACAGATAAAAATAATAATTAAAGAGAGAAAAAAGGAAGGGGTTGAGAGACAATGATAGTATTATAAGAAGAAGAGAGCCGGAAATACTATAGACTTCTCTCAGTGAAAGAATTTTGAAAATCGTATTAGTAGCAACAAAACGGCCATATTCTATTAATTAAAAATTGTATATGGCAACACTACATCACCTTTGTCACTCACGAAAAGTATAGTTTTATATCAGCGAAAGAATTCTTAAAATCGGTTTAGTAACAACGAAATGGCCATATTCTATTAATTAAAAAATGCATATGGCAACACTAAATCACATTTGTCACTCATGAAAAGTGCAGTTTTCTATCTGTGAAAAAAAATTAAAATCGGGTTAGTAGTTCGTGAAAAACTCTTCAATTTACAAAATGACCAGTTTATGGCACTTAAATGGCAATATCTTTTTAATTAGAATATTTATGGCAACACCACATAGCCTATGTTACCCGGAAAGGATGTAGCTTTATATCGGTGAAAGAAATTTCAAAATCGGTTCAGTACTTTTTGAACCTATTCGCAACAATCAAACAAACAAACAAACATACAATCATACAAACAATCAAATGTTTCCTCTTTATATAATAGTATAGATAACGTCTATAATCTATGCACAATTCTATGACTTAGTACATGTACTGTAGAAATTTAAATCAGAACAAATCAGAAAAAATCATTATAAAATATTAAACGTTAGTTGTCCTCTTTAAAAAAAAGCAAGATCATTTCTGAAAATTTACTTGAAGGATTATTAAAAAATACTTGATCCCAATGGCAAACCATTATTGAATAAATATGAATATGAGAACCAGAAAGATTAAAATTTGAGAGAAAGAGAGTTTAATATATTTCAAATTTAATATTATTACTCATACATTTAAGAACATTATTATAAGTTAGTAGTAAGGTAGTAATTAACTGTTAATCTTATTTATTTAATAAATTACGTCTTTTTAATCTTTTTATTATAATTATTACAAAATTACTTATATTTTATTCCAGTGAAAAATTTAGTAGGCGGACGTACATACTACTTCCGTGTTCTTGCGAACTCCGCTACCAGCTACGAAAGCTCCGAAGAGGTGAAGTTCCCAGTGCCTGCTAGGGTGAAACATAAAGCCATCACGGCCGGTGTGGTGGGCGGCATTCTATTCTTTATTGTTGCCATCATCCTGTCGGTGTGCGCCGTCAAGATATGCAACAAGCGGAAGCGGCGCAAGCAAGAGAAAGGTGAGCCTCGAACGAGCGGCCGCCCGCGCCGCCCCAGCGCTCCTGGCCCATAGAACCGATAGTTAGCTAGGGAGCGTTCAAATTATTTATACAAGTATCATTTTATGACATATGACAAAAAGTGTACGAGTTTGCTGTCATACATTAACTACAATACGGAGATTTCTTGAATTTATAAGAACTTTAAACAATGTTGTATATTTCAATTTTTCATAAATTTCTGTGAAATACAAATGGTTTCATTGTAACCTGAATCGTCTCAATACAAACTGTATCTCTTTAAATTATTACTTTATATTTGAATTTAATAAAAGTTCTTATTAAGAGTTATTATTAAATGAATAAAAATCATAAAATTTTAAAATAATACTTATAATACTTCAGTATTAGAAAAAAAAAAATTATTTGAACGCTTTCCTAGAATTGAAAACAGTTTTCTTTCGAGTCCTTGTGTGATAGATTAGATTATTTTGTGGTTAATTATCATTTATAGAAGAATATAAATAATTTACCATATTGTCGGTAATGAGGCTACCATCATAATCATGAAACATTTTTTCCTAATGAATTTGAAATATAGTATATAAACCTATTAAACCTTTTTTAATTCGTTTATTGGGTTTGATGTTTTGAATACTAATTGCGTGCTTGCTCAGTTTAGTTTCATCTATCTAAAATTATGCATGGTTTTTATATATATTACTTATAAGCTTCAGTTGTCCCTTTACTTTTTTTGCACTTCTATTTCGTTATTTTTTGGATTTGGATACAGTATAGAAAATCTGTTGGATCTGTATTTCACATGACAGTTATTAGCCATATATTTTGTCACAAAGATTTATTATGTGTACTATTTATTCACTGTAAAAAACATTACCCTTATTACTATTATTTACCAAGAAATTGTTATAAATTTATTGGATGATAGAATGCTGACTTCTTACTCATACACTTTTTAAAAGTTCTTTTAGTTTGATTCGTTGCACTAATCAATGTTATTTTCAATTCTTAACTGTAATCTAAGTAACGAAGTATTGGTAAAAATTGTTATTATTGTTTTTGCGTGGCTATCCTATTTGCTATAATATTGGTGATAGCACTTTAAATAAGTACAGTATGCTTGTTATATTCTGCACGTTTTTATTCAGTTTAATTTATAATTTAATAATTGTAAGTATATTTCAATCACTTACGCAATCTCAAAAGTGATATTCATAACGACTGTTAATTTCGAAATGATAAAATAATATTTGCTACATTTAAATGCTTATTTACATCACGTTGATATTTTTAGTTGTAGTTTAGTGTAAGTATATCTTTTTTCATTTGTCTCTATTTTTATTGCTCTTAATGTCATTATTAATTTGTTAACGTTGTCTCCTTGTTCTAATAAAGATGTTTCTTTCTTTCTTTCTTTCTATATTATGCACAGCACAGATCCGTATACAGTACCTCTAAATATAGGATAAGATTTAAATATTAATGTACTAGTTTACTTTATTTTTGTACTTTTAATACAATTAAGCATATTCATTTGATTTGACTAACGTAATTTTTTATTCAATCACCATTGTTTATGTTTGCTTACTGGAAATGACTGTTCGTTACTGACGATTTTTAATTTACAGCAGTTATTTAGGTCTTTGAAACTAGAACCAATAACACTGGACAACCCGTTTTCATATATTTTTGATATTACAGGTAGTATTTTTTTTTAAATATATAAATTTACTATTACAAGTAGGAACCTTCCCAAATTACCATAAAACTTTATTAATTGTCTTTTAATTATTCTTAATAACTTATTTTCTATTCATTAGAAATTTGCTAAGTATAGCATGCCTTTTCTATTCACAATTAAGTTACAGGGAGGTCAATAATGAAATAGTTAAACAAATAAACATATTCCATACGAGCGACCCGCCCTTGTTCAGCTTTTTATTTAAAATAAAATACAACTAATTTATATTATCCTTACATTGTCACTCAGGAATAATGTGATTTTATATCATTGATTTTCATTGTCGGATCTAGATAGATAGAGTGAGTACATTCTGAGATAACTTCCTATATTAGAAATATTCATTTAATGTCATACTGTCTGCACTTTAATGGGCACATCATTTTAATTACTATATTTATGACAATATTACCTGAACTATGTCACGCTTAATCAGCACCATTAAGCGGGACATCTATCGGTGAAAGAATTATCAAAATCGGTTTAGAGATAACCTCTAGTGTCCAAAATGAATAGAAATATCATTTTGATTATACTGTAAAAGGATTGACAAAATCGTATCAGTATCTTTAACCCGATTCACACAAAACAAACAGACAAAAAATATATATTTCCTCTCGACAATATTAGTGTAGATAAAAAAAAAGTTCTGACCGTTCCGTTCCAATGTTGCCCAGTGTAATTGTAGTTTTTTCAGTTTTTAATTGTAATAATAATTGAAACATTTTTAAAACTGAATTAGGTCAGTCGTTTCCGGTATGTTACGCTTATCTAATTGACAATATGGTGATCGGTATGGGTGTGGTGGAGGGCGTGGGGACAGGGTGCGGTGCTGGGGCGGGCGGCGACCAAGAGTTCGGGAACAGCTGCTTGCACTGCGTTAATCTTCAGAAATTATTCGGTTGCAGCATACAACATGGTAGCCGCGCGACTCACCGACCTTCGCGCCGCTGATAGCACTCAAGTGCCTTTTAAAAAGTAAGTCGTTTCAAAAAATTATTTAATATATTTTAAAATTATGCTTTTTAAGATATTAAATGTATGTAAATGTCACATTATATAAACTATGAATTAAATAAATTAAAGTTTATTTTATTTCAATTACAAACATACAGTTCATCTCGTTCTTATTGTACCTATATAGAACGAGAAATCTAAAAATTTATATAAATTGCATGCTTAATTACTAATTAAATAGAAAAAAATACATAATTCTTTCTATTTTATTTATTAATTTGTCCTAAAAATTGTGTGTGAGCGCATGTATATTTAATTGTAATTATGTATCAGCGGCCAAGCATAAATATTGTTTAAAGGGAAGCCGATTGAAAACTCACCAAAAACATAGATATTATAAAAAATCAACTATTGATAGTACAGATAGGGAACGTACCCATACTACGTGGACCGTTCTGAGGGAGGAGGGGGTCTTCAAAATACCACACTTTGTCACAGGGTTGAGTGCGGGGGTCTTAGGTTTCACGTAGGCAGTTAATATCTTCTAGGGAAGTATTGTGCTATATTCAAATATGACAACATACATACGCCGGGACGTTTGCTGATTGAGAAGTAACAGTTAGTAGTGCAGTTTTGAAACAAATTGACGAGAGTTCGTTCCGATATTATAAAGTCGTGGTACGATCGGCTGTACATGAGACAAATGTTTTTTTTTATCTTTCTGTCGGCAAAAAAATATTCAAAAACATATTTATAAATAACTACGTGAATAGTCTTTTATACGGCAATCTTTTTATTAAAGACATTTTATGACTGGATCCCAAACTCCATAATTGAATATAAATTAAATATGAACATTTCGAGAGGTGAGAGGGGGCGCGCAGCAACCACAACAGTAAATCGCTGACTCAGCAGACTCAACGTGGGGCGTACAGCAACCACAACAGTAAATTACTGGCACAGCACAACACAGCACAGCGCAGAGCGTTAGGTCTGGTAGTAGATACTACGTTCCTGAAAACCCAGTGTCAAATGTGGCCCATAAGCAGAAGGTTCCACCAACGGCTTCGCAAGGAAAAACAAAGAAAGTGCCTACGAAAGTAGTATTGCCGTGGTGGGAAAAGCAGAACGGAGTTAACAATAAGAGGAACTAAAATAAACACACGCTTTTAGAATTAAATTAATTACTACAAAGAAGAAAAAAAAATCACTCCTTAAACAAAATAATTCAAACTATTTGAAATATTATTTTTATTTAAAAAAAGTCATTGATTACTTCAATGACGTTAAAGTTGTATATTTGAATGAAATAACCCGATCAACTCATCGATATTGGCCACGCATATTAGAGAACAGTCTATATGTATATTAGATGTCCTGAAAAATTTTTTTTGACTTTTCTTAACGCAAATCCTCTTGACAGTGTTGAAATTGACTGTAATTATTATAAATATAAAACTATATCTTTAGGGTTCTACCGCTTCTCAAAGTTTTGAATAATTATATTCTGACCTAAATTTAACAAAATATTTAATTTTTCATTTGTTTAGGTGTCAAACATACACAATAAATTTTGTATGTGGTCTTTAAATGTTAGGGTACAGTCAAGTTCTATGCCTAGATATCTTATAGATTTGACTTTTTCAATACAATATAAGCTATAATCATTGTGATTATAGTATTGTTTGATACTGGAGGTATTGTTAAATAATCATTTCCATTAATCGGTGAAGCGACATGATCCTAATAAATAAAAAAGGACAACTTTCCATGGCAAAGAAATTTAAGCGTATATTTCAATTTTAGTACAAACGGAAACTGAAAAATTTTGTACAAACATCAGATCAATTTGAAGAACCAAACCTTTTAAACTTGATTTTTGTATTAGCGCAGTAGAGCCCTCAAGACAACACAATATATATTTTTTTTAATTTTTCGTCATCTGCGTAAAATTACACAAATTTTTATACCAATTGTGGTAAATAACTCAAAAAAATTTCTACGCAACAACGTGACACCCTACTATATATAAATAAATATCTGTTATGTGTATCCAACGATCATAGAAAAAAGTAGACACAGTACTTCAAACTAAAACGTTAATCAAATAACGTAATGTAGTTGACGTATGGATAGCGGCTTCTTGTTTTTTTAATTAAATTTTATTGCATGTATATAATATTCTTACTAACATTAAGTTTAATCTATACTATTATATAAAGAGGAAAGATTTGATTGTTTGTATGTTTGTTTGTTTGTTGCGAATAGGCTCGAAAAGTACTGAACCGATTTTGAAAATTCTTTCACCGATAGGATGCTACATCCTTTCCGGGTAACATAGGCTATGTGGTGTTGCCATAAATACTCTAATTAAAAAGATATGGCCATTTAAGTGCCATAAGGTGGCCATTTTGTAAATTGAAGAGTTTCTCAGGAACTACAAATCCGATTTAAAAAATTTTTCACTGATAGAAAACTACACTATTCGTGAGGCCTCTAGTACAAAATAAATATGTGCGCGTCAAATACACTAACCGAAAATTTTGTACTAATTGTAATTGTAATGATTTTATAATGAAATTACATTTGTTTGCTAAACATGGTACAGATTAGATTTTACAATTTATATGTTCCTCATGTTCTACCATATTAATGCATACAAATATAAATAGGATATTTTCTGGTTATATTTACTGATAAATTTTTTTCTTATCATGTTATAGTATCATTCAAAGATTTATTTATGTCAAATTCATAATATGTCATATCAGTTTTATACGGTATAATGACACGTGTCATCGGCAAATAATAATGATTGATTTTTTAAACACATTACACATACATTAGTATGCTTCCTTGTGGCACGCCAGAATCATTATTCCTATAGCTTGGTTAATACGTGTTGTCATGTAGTTGTGATTTAAAAGAAAAAAAGCTTTGGTTTGACGTTACTCTAGGTATTGTTTATCTTTAGTTATAGGTATATATATAAAAACTTAGGTCTTACGATAACGTGTGTGCTTTTAGAACAAGAGTGTTAGTGTTTTGTTAGGAAATAGTTTAACGTTGAAAGTGCATTAGATTCATTAAGTATTAGCTAGAAACAGTATTATAACACGTGTTATTTGTGTTTAATTGCTTACAGGCCCCTGTTTTTTGTTTTCTATTAGTAAGATATGATTTTAACCAATTAAGCTTTAAACTACGTACCAAAACCCTCGAGTTTATTTAATAGTTTTTCATGACTCGTGAGTTTGCGCCTTGAATGTAATTTTCATCATGCCGTACTTTGATTAGGTTAGCCTTTTGTCAGAAAGATGATGATTTTGGTAGTCTATTTATGCATCTATGTATATATGTGTATATGTTCCACTGAACCAATTTTAATGAATGAGGTGTCAATAGATTCATAACTGGGTGACTAAACCCAGGATGACATAGTCTATATAAATTTTATGATTTTTATGACGGAATTTAACGTTTATCCTCCATTTTTTTTAGAAGCCGTCTCCACTTTAACCAACTTGAGTAAATGTATGAAATTATACATTTTTATTTTTCATATCAAATATTGTATTTGAAGAGCTTTTCACTTATGAAATGTATAACCAGATGCTTTATTGTGCTTCCTAGTATAATTTTTACACGTTTAAATTACACAAGACGACATTTTTGCAATATTTTATGACGCTTAACTAACAGCTCTCGTACTGACGGTCGAATGCCGACTAACGGGCGATGCGCGAAGTTTTTGAATTAAGCGGAGTTTCAGTGGGACACGAATCGGGTTTACTTGCGGTATCCTCTTTTTTTCTATGATCGTTGTGTGTATAGTATACATCATATAGTAATAATGTTATATTACCTGAAAAAATTGGGACATAGAAATCGGCCTGTATGTATGCTTTGCCACTGTTATGTATGTGTGTATATGTTCATGTGTGTGTATTGAGGTTTATAAAATTTTAGTTCGTAATAATATTAATATATTTTATGCAATATTAATGTGTAAATATTCTGTTTAAAATTAATTTTGTTATAAATTTTACGTGATATAAAATGATATTGCCTACTTGCGAATGTAGATATCATTTGAATGACCCTTTATCTAAATGATTATCGTCGTATTTTATACTACGATGATTTCTTAGTATTCAAAATGTAAAATTTTTTAACTATTAAATCAATTAATAATTTTGTAAAAGTCGTTTGTGGAAAATCTTGTTGGTTGTGAATGCATTAGTTTTAACAATAAAAGTTAAGCTTTCTCAATTTCCAGAATTTTGACCTTGTCTTGCCTTGGTATCAAAACATATACTTAATTGTTTTAGGTTTAAGCAATCATGATAATAGGTAACAGACTGTTTTTACAAGAAATATAATTTTATAAACTTTCATTTCCGGAATAGTATTATTATTCTTCTATTAATATTTATTACCATTATTTTCATGCCACTCATATACTTCGTTTCTTAGGAAGTCAGGTCAGTCAACACAACAATGCATTTGTCAATATGATTTAGCTGGATCGCACTCAGTACTAACGTGAAATTTGATGTTTTCAGATTTAGAGAAAGCGGAATATCAAGTATAGTTCAATGTTTGCGATTCACGGCCAACTGGATCTGGCCAGCATCGCGCTGCGGCGACGAGGCGCACCCCTGGGCCGACGTGCGGCGCGTGTCTGCGGCGTCCACTCCTGCGTCCCCTGCGCCCTCCCCTGTACCCTCGCTCGTGCCTTCTCTCGCGCCATCTTCTTCTGATGATGGCGGCTTCCTACCACGACTACGAGCACCTTTGCATCCACCAGCCGCGCCGCCACTGTTTCGCGCCTCTTCACCGGCACCTGCACCGCACTGGCCTACTTGGCCGTCATGGCCCCCTTGGGCTGCATGGGCGCCCGCCTGGACGCCTTGGTCTCCTTTGCACATCTCGGACCTAAGTTCCGTGCCCTTTCCGAGCTCCGCTGATGGATCTTTTCCGACGCCACCGCGCGCTCTCGTTTTAGCACGGCCACGTCTGCGACCACCATCGCGACCTGGCCGCGTTCAGGCACCACCCCCACCCCATGAAGCCTCGCCGGAAAGCCGTTCCTCGTCCAGCGGGTTTGGCAGCAAGAACGCTTCCTCGCAGCATAACCGCGGTAGCCGTGCTGGCAGCTTGGCCGAGTGGCGCCCGCCTCCTTACCGGCCGCCACCTGCGCCACCACCACCCCGCCCACGATCTCCTGCCGGCTCTGTGGATGTGCATTACGAGTGGGACCGAGCCACGCGCACGCCTACACCATCGACACCTGAGCGAACGAGGGTGCGGGCTGCGCGAGACGATGTGGAAGCTCGTGTGAGGGCCATGAAGGAAGAGTTCCTAGAGTTCCGCAAGAGACAAGCGCTGCGGCGACGCTCCCCCGAGCCGCGTCGACTTGCCGCCGAGACTGTGTGCTAAGCGCATGTATATTTTTTCTTTTTGTGTTCGCGCCCCTATGTCGACGTGGCATCGTTATCGATAGAATTTGTTGATGCGAATCGACGTCCATCTTTTGTTCCTTGATCTTTTGTATAATTTTGCATTTAGAGAGAACATTTCCCTACATTAATTTTGTAAGTCAATTCAATAAAAGACTAGCGGCACGTAGATTGTACGTACGATATTGTAATAATCCCGTTCGTTAGATTCAAATAACGTTGTCCTCGTGGTCGACAAGAGTTATATAGTTTGGTTCGCCATTATCATAGTGTTAAATATCCCACCCCGGTCGCCAGTCCGGCTAGCGCGATCTATTTTATTGTAATTAAAAAATATTAGAAACGTTTTTGGTCTTGTACGACGCCGTTCGACCGAAACAGTGATACGATGTACATACGTGTATATGTGGATGCCGTGGCGTTTTGCGATCGCACTGGTTGCTTTCCGACAAACAAAATAATGTCAATTAACGATTCGCTACAATCGCTTAACGTTTTCATTTGTGTCGGGGCCACTCGCGGCTCCGAGCGATCCCGGAGATGCACGCGAGTTAGACGAGGCAGTCGGCAGGCAGACAGTGCGAGATCACGTTCACCTAAACGCTTTAGGTATGAGCGGGGAAGCATCCACAAAACCGCTCATACCAATATTATATTGTAGTTATTATAACTAATTACGTACAATTAAAGTTTAGCGAGTGTGCGCGCATTCGACGACACCGCGCGCTCGTATACGTGTACGCAGGGCGAGCGGAGCGGCGAATGCGTGCGCTCTTATTATATACAACACAAATAATCTTAGTTAGAATTAGGATTATATTATATAGATCGAGCGAAGACCGTTTTGAATGGGGATTTTTTCAAGTACAAATTTTTATTTATATTCGTTACGTACCTCCTTTGTTTATTTCGACTGTACATATGTAAAAATGTATTAGATATTATATTATACACTTATTTATTTAGGTATTATGCGAACGAGGTTCCGATGAACTGAGCCAGTAATTGTGAGGCACTAGTATAATTTTATTTAGTGTTATTATTGTAAAGATGACTTACACACTAATTAATTATTATACTGAACGTAACCAAGTGGCACAAATGCTATAATAAAAGGTGCTCAAACAAACTATGCATATTCTGACCAATTCAAAATCGATATTCAGTAAGTTCGCTGGTGATCTTCACAATTATCCTTGAAGCCATATCTTTTCGTACTTGTCGTCGGATGTTTAGAGGCATCTGTGATCTGAATAGCATGACCACTCGGTTTGTTAAGCGATCGATCCCACCTGAAAACCTAAAATATTATTTATTATTCAGTCAATACGAAGACTGTAATTAGTTTTATTAGAATTATTTACAAAGTGAAACGTTTGATATTCCTTGCGCGCATGATTTTTACACAATTTTGTAAATCTTTTTTTGGGGAAACTGTTTCGAAATATTCAATATCGTTAAGAACCTCCTAAAGTATAAGTATAAAATGTACGCTTTAAAGAAATTGACATAAAATTACTCATAACAAATAGATAGGTAGTAATAAGGAGTAGTGCATGACGCATGTGCGTGTGTGGTCGCGTGCGAGTGAGCGAGAGTCACAATCAGGTGACAGGTCACTGCCGGTCGACTAGTTTAAGCTGCGATCACTTCACCTCACTTTACTTCACTAGTAATCTAACTCGTTTCGATTGTGTTCTAGGTGAACCCGCCTAGCGTTACATTTAGATCATTAGTATCAACTATTGTGCAATAAAGGATTGTTTTGTATTGTATGCTCAATTGCTTTGGCCGACCAACTGTGAGACGGTGCGGGCCGTGACGAGCGCTCGGCTCCCTAATCACCGGATGATTATACATACGAATACACGATGTGTTTACGATTTATTGTTATTTTATTTAGCTAAGTGTAATGTAGCGGTTAATATTGTTTCTGTTATAAACGGTTTAATTATATTTATTTGTTTACGTACATTGATTCCCCACGCTGAATGTATTTGTAGATACGAAACAAAAGTAAGAATCGATATAGCTCAAACCATGTGATATCTAGTCTCCATTATGAATGAATTGACCTTCCCGATCGTAATGTATAAAATATTGTAGTAATCGAAATCAATTTACACGGTTGACTACTTGTTTAGAGTTCGGTTTTTAGACCAATTTATTGAGGATTATTTTCTTTTTATAATTTATCTATAATAATAATAATTTGATTATTGCAAAATTTTAACAATTCTAAATAAAGCACGAAGTCAGTTGACATTTTCTATAGACTAAAATGAAAAAGATAGCAATATATTAGAGTAATATTATAACTTTTATCGTATATATCAGTTTGTATAAAATGTATGAGAGTAATTTATGTGCACATTGGCAAAGTATGAGGCGGTGAAACAGGGGCACCCATTTAAAAAACTTAAGGCATAATGCACAATATCTCAGCACAATAAGTAACAATTTCTTTTCAAAATTCAAGGTTTATACCTTCTAGCACTTTAAAAGTTACTCCAGCGAAGATGATAGGTACCTATGTAAGTATATTTCGCCTCGGTGGAAACGAACCATTTGCACGAGCCACGATTTTTAACTTGAAATCCTTTAATTTTGTTTTTAGAATATTTTTAGTTGTAAGTGTTGAGATCAGTGTTTACTGTGTAAGCACACAAAGGATTCAATTCAAAAAATAAAAATACAATAACGTTGCTATGATTTAACTTGTCTCTTATTTCTTCACCCAAATACGCTATATGAAACAAAACGAAAAAAACAATACATACCACCCAAAAAAATATTTGTGTCTATAATTAGGCACGCCAAGCATCTTCTGCGCCAGTGTGCCAAATACATATGAGAAAAATAAAAAAATAAAATTTAATAATTGGGATAACATAGTCACGCGGAATGCTCGCCCACATATTATAATGTGCTTGACACTCTTCAATAATTTTTGTAATGATCCAGACTCCTGTATATTTTCGGTCTGGCGCTTCTTCTACATAGAGCCTTTTCTGCCTTGGCGCGTACCTCTGACTATAATACCATGATCTGCGCCCGCGTGCAATACCGATGATGCCGCCCCTCGTGACGTATCAGCCAAAAATAAAAACTTCAACAAGCAACTAATAATAACAATAATGCAGTACCGACTTATAGCTGCCTTTAAATAATTTGTTCCCTCAGTTTGCTTGCGGTGGGCTGAAAAACCTACTACTATGTATTAAAATTTGTAATCATAAATCGTAAGACAAGTCGTAGTCTACTTGCTACATAATTATCTTGGCCGTGCTCCGATATACACTACATAGTCAGAAATGTGTTCCGTTATAACTGTCAGTATACTGGCGCAGTATCATATGGAAATCCATGACGTCATCAATCGACGCCATTTTTGTACTGTAACCACGAGCTGCCGTAGTACAGTGCTCGGAGTGGTTTAATCGTGATCAACATGGCAGAGAATTTTTAATTTTTAACAGTTTGATGCTTGTACTAATGATAATAAATAATTATTTAAATTGTTATCTAAAGAAACCGGGCCTTCTAAATAATTTAAAATTGTAATATTATCAAAGAAACCGGCTGTTATTAACATGGAAAATTTAAAGTGGCTATTTTTTGCGTTTTCAATTAAATATTTCTTTTAAATTTAATTTAATTAATAAGTAGTTACTTGAAAACAATATTTCTGTTTTGATAAAAAGATTAAATACTTTTATTACGCAAATAATTCAATTTTGAATTAAAAAAGCGTCAAAAACATGAATGACATTGACTGATGACAGTATACATACTGGTCTGGCTGTTCCGTTTTAAACAGTGATCCAGTATAGCTAAGTATAAAGGAACCGCTTTCCAGTGTACTGAAGTGAGGTCACACCCTACAGTGCTCCAGCGCATATCGGAACACGGCCCTTATCATTAATTGCTTTTAAAGGCAAACAACATAATTATTGAAGGAAGTCATTTTCTGATAGGCACGAAAAAAATGACACTAAAGTGAATATTATTTGATCTAGTTCACGTATTTCTCACTTAAAAAATTAATGCCGATTTTATTTAGAATACAGTCAATAATGCTTTTTTATTGGAAATATATTTTGTGTATTTTTGGTATAAAAGTAATAGGTACCTTTTGTTTAAACTTTCACCTTAATAATAAATAATTAAGATTTTTTTAAACGTTTCTAGTATTGACTCCTGCCAGCATCTGTGAAGAATATGGCTCAACTTATGGCAATGATTGGTTGTATTTTATAGACGATTACGGGACAAATCGCATATTAAACTTTTCATCGCTTCCTCGCGACACTCGCGATATGATGTTTGGCGATGCATATTTTTTTTTATATACCAGGTACTTCTTGTTACTTCTTAAATACATACGCATTAATATAAAAATCCATTTTTTAACATATTATTTCCCAGTGTCACCTGTAGGTGACAGAAGTTTGATGTTTTTTTTCTACCACTTGGAAACATTATTGGTTCACTCCACTACTATTGTAGCATAGCTAAATATCTGGCAACACTAACCAAACGGTATTTGTTAAATTCATTAAATTAAACTTATACCCCTTGTGTTTCAGAATTTTAAATGCACAATGCCTATTGTTATATTTGGAAGACCCCTCATATAAATTTGTCATTTTTATTTTTTGTGCTATCTAAATGAATCTAAATTTAATTTATTAAAAGAGAAATGGTTATCTTTAGAAACTTGGACATGGGAAATGAAGAGTTAAGTCAGGAACTCGTAGGAGGCAAACATTAATTTTGATTTATTTGTGTAATGTTATCGTTAAAAATATTTATCTAGTATTTTACTTGCAGACGAAATATTGATGAACCAGAAAAAATTATGATTCCTGATGACAATGAACCGTTAATAAGCGTAAATTTTAACAGATCTAATGATATAAGAGTTGTAACTCATGGGTGGATGTCTAATGCAAATGTGAACTGGTTACAGAAAATCAAAAATTCCCTTCTGAGGGAATATGATTTAAATGTTATTACGATAGACTGGAGTGAATTGTCCAAAAATATAGTTTACCCCTTTGCAGCGTTCAGTACGCGCTATGTGGGTAGACGAGTAGCCAAATTACTTCATTCTGTGGCAGAAACATACAACGTCACGGAACGTCGCATACATTTAATCGGTCACAGTTTGGGAGCTCATGTAATGGGTTATGTCGGCATGTTTTCAAGTGGAAAAATATACAGAGCAACTGGTGCGTTTATATGTTATTACTAGCCGCCCGCGCGACTTCGTTCGCGTGTTGCTCCGCTCCTATGGGTCGTAGAGAGATGTAAATAAATACGACGTAGAGACGTAAATAGACTAAGTTACTCCTTGTTACATCAGCTATCTGCCAGTGAAAGTCCCGTAAAAATCGGTTCAACCATTTCAGAGATTAGCCGGAACAAACAGACAGACAAAAATTGTAAAAAATATTGTTCTGGTATATGTACCTTGTAGACATTCATATGCACTTAGTAAAAAGCGGTTATTTTAATATTACAAACAGACACTCCAATTTTTTTTATTTGTATGAGTATGTATGGATATTATGTTAAATTGCATTGCAATCAATAATGTGTCAAGCGTCAGTAGCTCAGCGTTGGATTCTCGATCGATAGGTCGTAGGTTCAAATCCGACGTTGGACTACTGACGTGGCTCTTGTTTTGTCGATGCGTTAGGTCCTCGAAGATAGAGTGGGAAGGGGAAGTGAAAAAAAATGCTACTGTTTCAGCGGACCATCCATTAATGTGATGGGAGGGGGTAAATCTGGCTCAAATGTGGCTCGACCGGAACGCTTTATAGACACTTGGCGGTCGTATTCGCAAGCCAGTCGAGGAACAAATCCCCTATCACCAAGGGGGCTTTACAAAATTTGTAGCTTACTTGGAGGGGTTGGATTCACTTTGCTAGTATTCTTTAAAAAAAAATGTTTTATGAATAATTTAATCTTCAGAGCGGGGACTAAAATCCATGGTTTAGTATATTAATAAAGAAATAACATTAGTAAATGGTTTAGGCCTAGATCCTGCGCGTCCACTTTTTGAAATACCCAAAATGCCAACGGATTTTCGATTAGATAAAAGCGATGCTTACTTTGTGGATATCCTCCACACTTGTGGTGGGGTATACGGGTACGAGGAAAGTCACGGACATGCTGATTTTTATCCCAACAATGGAAAACCAATGCAACCTGGGTGTAAAGGCATTCGTCAAGTGGCCGGTAAGTTCAACTTCTATTAAAAAGTGAACATCGGATAATACTAGCTGCGCCCCGCGGTTTTACACGCTATATTTTGGATAATTTACACTATATCATTATAAATTATAGCCTTTGTGTTATTCTGATGTGTAAGCTAAATTATTGTAAAGTTTCATCAAAATCCATTGAGTAGTTTTTGCGTGAAAGAGTAACAAACATACATCCACACATCCATACATTCTTACAAACTTTCGCGTTTATAATATTAGTAGAAGGATGGATTTTAGAATTTTATTAGATTTTTTTAACTTCAGTGTTAATATTGAAATATTTTCAAAATGCTTTATATCATTAATTGGATGCAGATTCGTGTAGTCACGGAAGATCGCATGAATATTTTGAAGAATCAATTGAATATATAGAAACTAATAACAAAACAGGCTTTGTTGCGTATAATTGTAAAAATTGGAAAAACTTTAACGACGGCGAATGTCCTGAAAGTTTTACTACAATGGGGTACCATGTAAAGGTTGAAAGTAGAGGAAATTACTATCTTCGAACTCGGAACGAATCAAAATATGCGTAATCTGTTTAGAAAAATCGAAAAGTTCTAAACTAATCTTTTCATCTATGTACCTATTTATTAAAAAGTTTAAGTAATGGAGAATTACATTAACAATAAACATGTAAATAAACTACAAACTGCTATACTAAATCTTTTATTACTCACCTTTACAACATATATTTATTGTTAATTATGATGTTAGCAACACTTATAATTTAAGAAGCATCCTGTTACTTGATGTTGGTAGGACTGATATGAGTAGCATTTTTACTTGATGTTGGTAGGACTGATATGAGTAGCATTTTTACTTTGTGTTGGTAGGACTGATATTCGTAGCATTTTTAGAATCCTAAGAGTTAATCTGTCTACGTATAAAACCGAAGCTTAAGGGTACGTGTTCGTTTCGAGTGAACGACACTGAACACTAGTGTCGCAAAGAACTTATTTTTCAAACCTCGACTCGATATTAGAGACTCCGTGAGCTAAACCGCTCTAAAAATTAAGACGAGCCTGGGTCTTGTAGCGACTTGAGCCTTAAAAATAACTCGGAGTCTTCGAGAAAACTCGAAACGTGAAAATACGATTTGAGTTTATGAATTTAAAAAATTCGAGACCTGAGGGTAATAAATAAGTGCAACGAAGTTAACAGGGCTTTCGGTAATAGTTTCTGTTTTCGTTATTAACGAAAAAGCATTACTCTCGCTTATACTACTATACAAATTAAAATTGTACGTATATCATATTAATATATGAGGTAGAATAAAACTTGTCTCTACTAATGATGTCTACCTCTTATAATATTATGTTATATCATAACTGGGTACCTAGTTTTAATCTATATAAATATGTCAGATTTTAGCGTATCGAAACTAATTATATTAATCTAGCCTACCCTTGCGACTTCATGCCCGCGATCATCCGCTCCTAGTGGTCGTAGCGAGATGATATATATCCTATAGCCTTCCTCGATGAATGGGCCATCTGACACTGAAAGATTTTTTTAAATCGGACCAGTAGGTCCTGAGATTAGCGCGTTCCAGCATACAAACAAACTCTTCAGCTTTTTATATTAGTATAAGACTCGAGTCCTTTGCGCTTTAAGCGCTCGAGAGCTCGTAGCGATTTTTTTACGTTTGGTCTTTGAGTGGTGTTATGCGTCGAGTCTTGTGATTCATCGTGCGAGTCCCTCTTTATGGAACTAGAGTCCTTTGTAATATTACTGCAAACAGTAGCGTACCGTGAGTTTCTGACTGATTTTTTTGTTGCGAATACTCTCGATAATTAGTGAACCGATTTTAATAACTCTTTCACCGATAGAATATGTGGTGTTGCCATAACGATTATTTTTCAAATAAATTTGACCATTTAACTGCCACAATGTGTTCAATTTTTGTAAGTTGGAGATAAATTCTTTTTTGGAGTAATTGGTGTTGCCACGTATTTTGTAATTAAAAAGCAAATTGTTTATTTTGATGGGATTGTAGTTTCTTTTTACGAATAGAATTCTACATCGGGGCGACATAAATAATCTAGTGTTCCCATTTATACCTAATTGAATATAGCAATTTTCTTGCAAATTTCTCTTCCTGTATTTGCTGTCACTTTTCTCTCTAATTTTTATGTATCTCCCGCTTTATTTTCTTATCACACTCTGTCGTTCTATTTTTCCATTGACGGTGCGCTACATAATTAGCGAATGAAATTGTAAGGATATGATCATACTTTAAAACACCTTATAAAGATATTCTTATCTTAATGATGATAAATTAATTAATGCCCTTCAGCCCCTACACGCTACTCAACTATGGGGTTTACTTATAAAAATATAGTTGACATAGAAAGAAATAGATCTTAATTGGATATAAGTGAGGTATATAGAAAAAGCGTAAGGATTTTATTAATCAACAATAGTGTAATAAAGTAATTATTTTATTAAATAGTAATTTAAAATAAACATTTGTAACAATCAGTGTCCAAGTTCAAATCTTCATCTCCAGGAATTATAAAGTAACAATAATAACTACACTTAACTACACTTTGCTACACTACAATTAATACACTTATATGAAAATATCAGGAATTTTTCTTTTGTCAATCTGAAACAAATAAAAGCAAAAGTTAACCAACAACCAAAAGTAAGTTCAACTGTAGTGCTCTGTTGATATTGTCAGTATTATAAGGATACATCATTATGCATCAGTCGGGAAAAGAAGACAAAAACAATATATTCATCATTTCTAAATATCATTTCATTAATTAAACCTATAAAGCTTCAACTCACGTCTTAACCTCGGGTAAGAAAAAGCGCCATTTTATACTCGGCACGAAATATTCTACGTTACATAATTAAATCAGAACATCAAAATACACACTAACCTTTTTGAGAACGCCAAAATCTCCACATATAAGATAACAGCTGGAATTGCCGAATGTTTTTAATCAGAAAATTGTCATCAAGTTTATATTACATACATCTTGCTAGTTGAGTTTATGTTAAAATATAAATAACATATAAATATTTTATATATTTACATTACAACGCTACCCAATACTGTCTTGTCAGACATCACTTGTGTTTGTATTTAAAACATCTAGTGATTGGAATCGATCATTGTATTCTAACTGCTATTCACATTGCGTTATGTATATAACTACTATGTATGTATGTAATCATTATAAAAGAGCAATTTTAAAACTAAACCAATAAACAACAGTTTATGTACTGCTCAAAATTCTATACATTTATGTTTAGCTATTAAAACGTTGAGTAAAGTGTAAACATGCAATATTACAAGTTCGATGCAAGTGTTTAGTATAAGTGCATAGAGATTTAGAATATAATATTTGCTCGACGGCGGAGATTTAATTATATTCAATGAATTGTTGGGACGCTACTCTTACAGGCGACTCTGCGAACAGAAACACAATCATTAGATATTTTTCTTAATCATATTATAAAAATATATATAGCTCATATAATCAGATTATATGTGTTGTACATCATTATGTATCAGTCGGGAAAAGAAGACAAAAATGATTAAATCATCATATTATTTATAACGTTTAGGTACTGTCAACCAAAAGAATGTAAAATCATTTAAATAACAAAAATGTCCAACATTATACCTTCTTACCTTCTTAATGTCCAGCTAAAACACTGTCTTCTTGATTGGTGACTTAAAGCCATCTGTGGGGAAAGAAAATATTTTGTTAATAAATTATCTTATCTGTTATCTTACACCACCCCCACATTGTGGTGGCGATGTAAGATAACAAATTGTGGAACTACTAAACGCGTGAGGTAGACAGCGTCTGTCTGTGTATCGTGTAGTCGGTGGATATGGCCTAACCCTCTTCTCATTCTGAGGAGACCTGGCTCAGCAGTGGGCCATTAGTGGGTTGTGATGATGAATCATTCATACTGGGTATAAAATCAAGTAACAACAAGAGGGGGAAGCGGCCACGGCGGAGTCAAATTTGTCTAAATCGAAAGAGGTCGATTCAAACTATTGGTCGATTTGACGTGGAATGACCCAAATGCTTAAAAAAAACTATTTGTTCATAAACTCGTGGTCTTTAAAGTTTTATATAATTCCTCCATGTTGCCGAGGCGGAAATCTACTCCTGATCTACTTGGCTCCACTTAAATACTGTCTGTATTTATCGATCAAAAATGTCTATTTTGATAAGTCATTATACACTAGTCCCACAAACAAGAAAAAACTGTACAAAAGCAATATATTTGCAGTAAAATCATTGTTTCATCAACATCATAAGCTTTATATTAAATAAGACAAACACCATTTTAAATATAATTAAGGAATAATATAATATGTTCAAATTTATAAAATCTTTCCAATTTACTTATTTGAACTGACTAGGTATAAAATACAACTTATTGGGAGGGAGCTTACCTTTTAAAACATCGAGCTGTCACCTAGCTAAATACTGACACCTGCAAAATACAAACCAAATGTTAGCTTTTATTTAAACAATAATGATAAAATGATATTTTAATTTAATAAGAAGCATAACGGCATTTCAAAATTTATTCAAAAATTATTGGTAGGAGTAAAAATTAAAGTCATTTAATAATTTGTTGCAGTGATAATAGATAAGAAAAAAGCCAAATCACTTGACATTATTACATTGAACATTTAAATATTTCGTTTAATAGACATATTATATTTAGATATCCTAAAGAAAACATTTTTAAGATTCGTGTTATTTTATAATACTAGTCACCTCCTAAATCGTAATAAAAAATCACCTAAATAATTTGACTACAGAGGCTTTATTACACTGGGATTATTATAAGGGTTTGCATAAGAAGTGGTTACAAATCATTGCATTACGGTCCACTTTGTTTTTTTAGTGTCCTACACCAAAAAGCGTTGAACGTATAAAAAAACTATGTAAGGACATTACATACATTGTGGCATAGGTAGTAAGAATTTGCTACTAAAATCTCATCAGGTAAAAAATGGTGTCGGATATCAATATAATTACGTCCTCCGGTGCTAGACACATTCAAATTCTGAACATTTTGAGTCTGACAAATCTCGCTGGCCAGGGCTCTCGGACTAATAATATCAATTAAGTAGTATGGCATGAGTAGCAGCAGCAGCAGTAAGTTATGAGCGTTTCATTTCTAATGACGCGGAATCGGCATAAAGCCTTGGGTATCCTCACAGAGTTGCAATCACTTAACGGTCGCAGTTAAACCGGCCGTACTAACAGATTGTTTATTTCTATAATATTCATCAACTTGCATAGAATCTATTAACTCGTCATCTCAGTTTTTTAAATTGTAATACATTTTGAAACAAATTGTCCATTGTTTCAAAATGTATGACAACGATATTTGTAGTTGTGTTGTTGTTTATTAAACACGCTACCTATCTTATAGTTAGACTATGTGTTGGGTGGTTCATGTTGCGGTACTCGAATAGCTTCTGAATTGGTTTCCCTGCTTATTCGTAAATAAATAACTGAACCATACGGATGTTGGTATTGATGGCTTTACTAATCCTTAACTTACAACAGAGATTGATACACTCCAGTTGGACAACTATAAAATACTCGATACGAAGTAACTTTATGTATGGTATATTCAGTATTAACTGACGCGTTTCCACTTGAATGTAAACAATAGGGGTAATAAACCAAACCCTCACCTCTCA
The DNA here is from genome assembly GCA_905147385.1 of Limenitis camilla. Taxonomy (NCBI): domain Eukaryota; kingdom Metazoa; phylum Arthropoda; class Insecta; order Lepidoptera; family Nymphalidae; genus Limenitis; species Limenitis camilla. The sequence continues at coordinate 5,698,629 of LR990234.1, read as the reverse complement.
AACTCACCTTATCTATTTTGTTGCAAACCAACCAGTGTTGGTACTTTTGAATACTCATATAATAATTAAAAAGAATAGAATTAGGTACAGGCTTATATTATAAAAAGGAAGATAACATAGGGAAAGTATCAAAACAGTTTAAAACGCCGCACGTGTTGTGCCACTTGCACAACACGTGCGGCGTTTTACGAAGAATTCACCCGCCATGTCTCAAGTGTTTACACGCCAGGTAATATTGAATGCACTATAACTATTTTGCCATGTTACTTAGAAAACATGTAAGAATACTATCAACAAAAAGTGAAACAATTACTCTATGTCGCAGACATCAAAGACTTTACTGACCAATAGGTGACCCCTAATGATGTGTAAATATATGTTGATAAAAAATCAAGTTCATTTATGTAACATTTTACTTGTATGTCTTAGTATATGATTAAGAGACTAGAAGCATCAAAGAGTAACAAATTATTATTATTAAACATGTCATCCAAATATACAATTTCGAATGGTTTCATTATTTTATATAAGTATTAACACAATCAGTAACTCAGGAATAGGATAACTGTGAAGTACAACACTACTAAGGAGAATGAAGCATGGCGGGCGGACGGACGGCGGCCCCGACTGCAAGCAACTGGCGCACTCACTACAGTCCTGAACATCACTGAGCCACTTAGTAACAGAAAATTGAATTCAAAACCATCTTGCACCTTGAATTATGTACTGGAGAGCAAAGTTAATCGCGGGCTGTTAGTCACCATAACAATTTAAGTTTACTTTCAAATCGAAATCCGAACCAACAACGTTACAAACAACCATAGTATTGAAGTATATTATTCTAAAGGCGAGAAAGTTTTAAAAATAACATTTTGCATATTTTCCAGAGCTATCGCCATCAATACATCACATTTTCTGTGTTGCGACACTCGAGCCGTCCATACATTATCTCTCTATTCTGAACTATTACTTTAATATTTTATCGGTTACTAGCTGACCCGGCAAACGTTGTTTCGCCATATAAATTAAAAAAAATTAGGGTGGGCCTCCCTTATCACTTTGGGGTATAAAAAATAGATATTGACCGATTCTCAGACCTACCCGATGTGCACACAAAATTTCATAAAAATCGGTCGAGCCGTTTCTGAAGAGTATGGTAACTAACATTGTGACACGAGAATTTTATATAATAGATATTCCGAAGAAAATACCGGTTCCTATTTGTTTTTATCGCCTAGCTCTTTTAGATTACTAACTAAGAAGCGTATTGAACCTATATCATTTTACTTACCACACAAAAATAGTTATTTGTTGATTGAAGATAGTAGAAAATATGTTTTTCATTATTAATGTTTGATTGGCTTCTTATTTTATTCTTCCTCAAAAGTCTGTTCTCAGATATATTACAAAAGCTATATTATGCTATCATCATATAACTGCATAATATCTTTAGCTGAAAATTTGTTGACTAACAATTTTAAAAACAATGACAATTTTGTCAGAGTGAAAGAAAAGAAAGGAGACTGACCATTTTTGGGCTCGCGTTACCGGGAAAATAATACGCTAAAAAAATCTTCTATTTTATCATATAAAAGAATAACAAAAAAAATTAAATGATTTAGAATTGCTAAATTTTTTGTTGCCTTCATACATTCAGTAAAATGGAACGCAGGCATTGATTAGTGATGAACGGTACCTAACACGATTCTACATGACATCGAATTATTGAAATTTAAATTAAAAACTTTTTATTATTAAAAGAAGAAATATACCGCTTCTTAGGTACTTAAAAAAAAAGCTCGATTATAGTGTTAGTTATGATGCTGGCAACACTTATTTGTATGGCGGCCTGTTAGTTATGATGTCTACAAAATTAATCTTGAATAACATTTGATTTTAGACGTTGGCACAAACTGAATATCATTCGATTGTGCCAACGTAAAGATAAAAACAAATCAAATAAATAAGCCGGCATGAAGGGAATATTCCATCGCGAGTATTCTAGCCGTAACTCTGAAGGTCTTAAAGTCTTCCTTAACACTTACACATATAGACTATTTTTAATTACCAATAGATACTCCTTAATATTTACGTCACGTATCGAGAATTATCATTATTCCTACTCAGGCTAAGCAATCTTAGTGTTACCATGGTCATCGATTGTTATTGGGCATGTCGTTGTCGCTGTGTTACTAAAGTAACCATTTTAGTTTTTGATCCAAAACTGGACTGGATTCAATCGTCCTTAGTTCAAACAGAACAGACAAGCGAATAACGGGATGTAAAGGGAGCCCGGTCACATTATGCGTCAAATAACCCCACTATGAACCCGATGTATGGGATGGAAATGGTCAGTGTCCTTTGACAAAATATTAGAAATTGATTGTCTGTAAATGCCGCCATAGTTTAATTTAAAGAAAAGGTTAGTTTTTAGAGAATTAAAAAAATATTATTATGAATAAAACCTACTACTTATATAAAATTATGATGAGCGTAATTCTACGAATGCATGCAATTGTAACTGTTGCTTTTACAAAACAAAATATGATACATGTATCATATTAAAAGAGGTATCATTCATTTGCATTGAGATAACGAATTCCAAATTTGGTAAAGAACCTAATAAGGAAAATTAAGGAAACATGTCCTGTCAGTGGGTGCTGTGGTATATTGGTCACCACTTGATGTCACTTACCTTTTCCCAATAAAGAATAATTTTCTGATGAGTTGGATGAAATCTGTCAAGGTTGAATTTTTCTATGAAAGAAAACATTTGCCAACAACAAATAAATGCATAATATTTTAAATGCTGAAAGTTCCCCATAATTATTAGATAATAATAGAAAAATGCAGCCTTTAAATTATAGTTTTAATTAGAGAAGAGCAACTGAGGTAGGGCACAGCAGGAAATTTCCTGCTTAAATATGGAGCAAGCCCGACTGGGGTAGTACCTCGACCTTACAGAAGATCACAGCTAAATAACACTACTCTAAAGCAGTGTTGTGTTCCTGTTGGTGAGTAAGGTGACCAGAGCTCCTGGGGGGAATTGGGGACAGGGTCGGCAACGCGCTTGCGATGATTCTGGTGTTGCAGACGTATATAAGCTACGGTAATCGCTTACCATCAGGTGAGCCGTACGCTTGTTTGCCGACCTAGTTACATAAAAAAAAAACTAACACTTTAATTTTCTTGTATCCAAACTCTCATCATGGAGTTATTTAGGAGCTTAACTTACGAAGGCTATTTAAATGTCAAATAAAAAAAATAGCCACACCTCAATTTAAAAGAATTAGGGCCGGTGTACCTCATGCTGATAAGGTCCTTAATACACTATTCGGCAGATAAGCTACAAAATAATTATGTAAGAACAACTGTGATGTCTCAGAAACTTTATCAGAAACGAGTGAAACTGGCCCTTAAAAAATGGAACTGCACCTGTAAAGGAATTAATATAAAGTACATGAATATAAATTACATTAAATTTTATTGTCGGACACGATCGCCGCAATATAAGATCTAAACTTTTTGAAATGTCTTTCAGTGATAAACCAATTTATTGTTTGTGTTGTACCGATTCAGATTAAAATCTTTCAGACGGACTAATTTCACTATTTTAAAAACAAACAAATTTTCAAAATATAAATACAGAATGTTTTTTTTTAGATTTTGGAAAGAGGAAAATATTCTTAGGAAACATAAGGTACTTTTCGTTCTTTTGTGAAATCAATTTTGGCCAAACATGAGTAGTCCATACATTTTTTTTTATTTGGATCGACTCAGTTCAGGATCATTTTGGGTCTGGACATGGATATTATGACGGTTTTAGTAACGGGTACGGAGGTTTTTAAGAATTAAAATAATAGTTGTTATTATATTAAGCGATAAAAATAGTAAAGATATAACAGCTATGTGTTCGGACAAAACTTGTCGAAAATTTAGCTCATTTAAACTTCCGAAACTTTAATTTTAGATTCCTTAAAGGAATCATCTTAATTTCGGATAGCTGGTACCTACGGTTACGATAACGGGGCTCGTTACCAGCCTTGGAATTTACAAAGAAAAGATAGCATTATCATGTAAAAAACGAAATGAAATATGAGTTTTTGTTAATAAATTGGATTATTTTATTTATATCCGAAGTCTAAAAAAAGGTCATCCTCACTCAAAACTAATTTTACCTCGGTGAAATAATAATACAAATATGCGACATCGTGTAGAAGCAGTAACGCGCGGAATAAATATACGTTTACTATTATGTATTTCAGCCCTCCTTGCATTTACCATAACAAATGTGCTAACGCATTGCAAACCTATCCAGCACCAACGCAGCAACACAACAGAAAAACCAGTGTTGCTGTTGTTAGTTCACAACGGTGGCTACTTACGACGACCGTTATTTCGATATATTAATATTTTAAAGAGAATTGTCACTTTACACGGTAGTCGGTCAGTTTGTCTGAAGCCACCACCAGCTAGGATGGTGATTCTTAACTTCTATGCTATTTTGTCTTTTAAGTATTCTTCATAAATTTGTAAATCGTCAAGGTGGGAAATCTAATATAGACTCAACTAGAATCATATAAACGCACACCTAGACCCATGAAAGAATTACTCGCTTAGTAGCACGCGGCACCCCTAGGTCACTTTCATTCACTGATGTACACTCACAGTACATCAGGGTTTACGCCGTATTACAAGAATCCAGAGATTTTATTTAAGATAAAAACTCTATCTAATCAGTTGCATCAATCCTATGAGTCTAAGTTAACCAGTAACAAATCCCTTGTTATAATTTGTGTGGTTCCGAATGTAGCAAGTTCCCGATCTATTCCATCGTCTTTTCTTCCTGGTAGTTCTTCTTTTTTGCGTTGTAGATTCTTGTACCACTCTGTGGATTACTATTTAAAACTGTAACATTTTTTTTTATACTTGGAGAGTAAACACGGTGGCTTTAGTGTTCTTTATAATATGATTGCCAGTTCAAAAAACTGAGAGATAAATTAAACGAAATTGAATAACATGCTATTTACTTAAATTATAACACTATAAGAGAAGCATCAAAGCGTAATTAAGTTGATAAAACGTTAATGGAAATAAATAATGGTTGAAAGTATGGAGGAGTTAAATGAACAATGTTACAATACGTGAATCGGGTGAAAAATTCCTAATGAACATACGCAAACAAACTTTTGTTGAGAATAATTTTAAAAATCTATTATTAACTGATAATCGATGCACGGTCTAAAGAACTGACAAATTATTTTCGAAAAGTCGTTATCGAGTGATTTTCAATAGGAACTCCTATCGGGCACATCATTGTTACCTGTTAAAACACTTGATGAACACTACAATGACATGGTGAAATAATTTAAGCCTATATTTTAGCGATTGAATGAAAAATTGCTTAATTTGTAGTCCATTGAGCATAGCTGAAAAATAAAAATGAATTAATTAGTTTAATACTGTTGTGTTGTAGATTTGCTAAAACCTTTCATAATTTGATAAACGTATTGTTTTGTAGTACAATAACTGATAAAGTTATAAATCTAGTTTTTTTACAAAGTTCGCAAATAGTTTTTGTAAGCATTTACGTGTTTACGAAAACTGAATAATGTAATAGATTTCAAAGTATTCAATTTCATGGAAAATTCTAATGTGTATTAATTGCATTATTTTGATGATCATGATATAATTATATGTAAGTACTTGAATCTTTGGGAGTTTTCTTTCATGGTACAAAGATCCAAATTATGATTTGTTATAGGAAAATGACGGAACTACACACAAAATTAATATTATTGGCTGTAGTCGTGAACGGTAGTTTTTATTTTATTTAATATATGAAATAATAATTAAAAATATTATATGAGATTTATAAGTACCATGAACTGTTAAAAACGATTATAGTATTCCGCATCCAGAGTAAGCTCTGTAAGCTTACTATTGATGCAGAATAAATGTAAAATTATATAAACAATAAATAGGTAATATGAATAAATATTTAGTTAAATGAATAAATAAATACTTATTTTAATATAACCCGTGAGGGGACGACTTAGAATACTATTCCCCTCTGCTGGAAGAGCATCTTGTAAAAACCGAGTAACCCGGCACCCCTTGGTCGTAGGGTATCTGTTCCCTGACTGGCTTGCGACCACCAGCATGCGAATTCGACCGCCAAGTGTCATTGACGCGTTTCGGTCGTCCCGCATGTGGGCCAGACTTACACCTCCCTCTCCCATCCCGTTAATTTTGCGGTTCAGTGAACTCTGAATTTTCGTTTAGGGTTCACTGAAACCATAGCATTCTTCTCTTCAGTCCCCTTCCTTACTCTTATCTTCGAGGTGGCAACGCATCGGCAAAACAAGTCACTCTCTAGTGTTGCCGATGTCTATGGGCGACCTATGATATGGGATGAGGTGGCCACTTACCATCAGGTGGAACGTCAGCTCGTTTGCCCCTTAACTGCTATTAATAAATAAAAGTATGGGAGAAATGAGAAAATGTATTAATATAGTAAATATTAAAAAAAATGGAATTTTTCATATATTATTTTAATAAAATGCATGTTAATTATATATATAATTATATTATTTTATGAATCAGAGTGTAAAGCTTCAAAGGTTTGAATAGCCTTTGAAAATTAGCAATAATTTACAATATTTAACTATTTTTAGTGTCAATATATAGTATATAAAAGAATTCTTAAATATAACAGGGTGTTTTAAAAACCCTGACCGATCCGTAATGGCATGAACAGCAACTGGCGATTTGGCAGCATTGATTTTGATAGCGTATAATTTCGAAGGTTGCACAGCTGTTACACTTCTGATAGAAATGCGTTCGAATAACTATAACTTCTACACTTTTCGAAACAGCTTATAACTTTATAAGCTTTTAAGGAGTAGGAAAGGCAGCCTTCTAATAACTAAAACTTCCGTTGTGATATGGCGAATAAATACAACGACATTACAGATATTAACATTGTTATTTTCATCGTAAAATCAGACAAACACTAAAGTTCTTTTCAGGTGAGAAGTTTACAAACTTTATTAAATTATTTTTAAATGATTTTACTGTGATTGCATTATTTCCTTTACGTGTAAGCTGGAACACATTGCTCACATAATTTCGTGATTCGTTTACATAAAACGAAAAGTACAAAATAAGTTAACATTTCTATACGAGTATCAAACTATGCATAAACTACCTTATTTTTCACAGCCTTAGAGATTGTAGAATTTAGTATTTGCTAGTAATTTCAACTTGATAGCTTTATGTATTTCCCCAAATGTAGGTCACACACTGATAAAAAATATTTTGTATGTGTTGTATATATATTAGTATAGATCAAAATTCATTTTTCTATGTCAGCGGGATGCATCTCGGAAATTTTGAAAATGACAATACATTGTAGGCTGTAGGTTTTGATTACGCTGATATAGAAGACTAATTTATTCACAACTCTAAGAACCTACAGGCTTAATATTAATTTCAACTTAATACTTTCCTTACTTGACCCAATAATATAAATTTAATAAAATGACAATTTATTTAGTAATCAACCACCACACAACAAGACATTGTTTAAGCAAATTGACAATTAATTTATTTGTCGATTAAGTTGTACGACAGAAGGTTTTTTGTATTCAACGGCGCATCATCGTATAATAGTCAAATCATATAAAACAAGACATTAGGAAGAAATAATTTTCCCGATTTGGACTTAAAAGCTTGTAATTTAAACAAGAGTAATCGAAGAAGTTTGTTAGAGTGATCAAAGAGTAGTCTGGTAGTTGTTTGAAATTATTCTCATTGTTGGAAACTTATAGCATAAAAATAATGCTTGAGTTGCGATGAATCATCAGTGTGAATTTTAGATTTAGATATGTATATTATGCTTCCATTGGATCGGACAGGGTTTCTGGACACTGTATAAATCAATAACGGATTTCTAATACAACTTGCTGTATCGTTCTGCATGAATTTCCTTACACACGTTTGTATTCGTCATTGCTTAAGCAAAACAGCAATGACAAAATTTAGAAGTATCCTCATAAATATTCGAATGAAGAAAGCAGAAGTGAAGATGGTAGTTATATAACAACTGCAATCGTTCCTGTGTAAAAATAACACCAAACGTTCTCATGAGGGTGCTACACCAACTTACAACCAACAGAAACTAAACAGTTGCTCTTTTAATTTTTTGTATAGATTGATCATAATGTGGTGGTGGTGAATTCCACCTGAGTTTTGTCACTAAACTCCATTTTTATCAAAACTTTTGTTTTATTTGAGATTTTTAATCTGGACTTTAAATCGTTGGATAACGATTTTATTAACCATACGTGATTCTGAGGAAGTAACTAATATAAACCAACCAAACGATTGGTTCAAAGTCAAGTCAGCAAACCTTTTTTTTCCGTCGTACAAAACATAAAGAACGCATCTTCTCCATCAGTTGTTGGCTTACTGTTAATGAAAGCATACTGTTGACTGTGAAATAATTAATTCACATTAAATTTCTAGAAGTTGATTTCAAATAATTCATTGCAATATACGGGTGAATATACAAAAATTGGGTAACTCAATGTCAGTAGACCAAAAAAACGATGCTACTATGTCGTTTACATACTTTTAATTTTATATTAAAACAATTAAATGCTTTCTATGTGGTCCACTCAATCTTAGTTACTCATTTTAAATACAAATGCGTAAATTTCCACGATATATCCTCAAAACGTCAGTACTTTGGCATGTCACAATCCCAAACGCGCACAATAAAATAGCTGTGTATTAAATAATAAAAAACTTTGTTCAGTTTTTTGTCGAATGTGTTGTTCGAATTTGAATTTCCCGCTAAATATTGTCGATTCTAACTCCGATCCGTGTTAAATTTTAACGTTGGTAAAAAAGTAAGCTGCAGTCCGCGCCGTTTTAATGCCGCTGTTACTGTGTCAGTACTAGCGTTATGTTTGTCAAAATTTCAGTCCTGTGGTGAGGTTATTATTTCCTCGTAAACTGGTGTTATATTTTAATTAATACATAATTAACTTTGATCATTTAAAATGTAGCTTGTTGATATTCGAAAATATCAAAATAAATGTCAGTTCTAATGATAAGCTTAAATGCCGTCTTTTTCGTCAGTCCTATGTCTCATATTGCGCCAGAGAACTTACGTGTTTCTAGAGTACTGACATTTAGCATGTTTTTAATTTATTTCAGTTTAAAACATTCTGCCACCTCCTAAAAATACATATGTCTAATGATAGAGAAGAAACATTAAAAAAGAAAATACCAGTCGAAAAGGCTCGCGTAGCTAGAATCAAAAGCGCCTCTATTAAATTAGCCTAATACAAAGAGAAACAAAGGTGCAATAATTAAAAAAAAAAGAATGGCCAAAGAAAAATTTTTTACAGAAACGCGCCACAAAAATGGAAAAAATATTCGTCAAAGTAATACTCAGGCCGGCAAAAAAACTGTAATTGAAATTTTCTACTTATAATTTTGTAGGCCCGAATACTCCTGCGACTACTGACAATGAAGCACAACCAATAGTTGGTGAACAAATGACACCTATTATTAACGAAGATTAAAAAGCAAAAGAGAAGCGAAAAACACAGAAATAAACAATTAAAAAAGATGGTTTCTAAACTGAATAATCAACGTCAAAAATATAAACGTGTTAAAAAACAGTGAACGAAAGTTGTAAAAACTGTTGAAAAAACTCCAAAAACTAAAATTGAAGTAATGAATGAAGATATTACGGTGAAGTTATTCAAATTCAATTAGAAGTAAACTACACTAAAATAATGAGTCATGAAGGTAAAAAAATGTTAGAAGGCTGTCTTGAAGACTGTTTACATTGATATAAATTCAATGTTAATTAGTATCTTTAAGGCTTAGTCATATTTTTCAAAATGTATAATGTAAGATAAACTACTTTAAAGTAGTATAAGTTAAGTAACATAACGTTATTAAAAATGTTCAGAAGCTTTTTTAAAGGTGGATATCTTTTTTTCTTAGAGTATTATGAATAGTTTTTTAATGATTACTTAAGTGAATTAAGACTCTAAATATGTGCCATTGTTAGATTCTAAATCTTAATAAATTTCAAACATATCTTATGAAGTTGTGTTTTTGTCAGTACTATGTCACCCTCGTCAGTAGCCTGGCAGTCAAATAAAAAAAAGAAATATTTCGAAATCTACTTGAAGTGACTGGCTCAAACACGAGCAATATATTCATTAGATTAACTATCTTATAAATCAAATCAAATCAAAATTATTTATTTCAATTAGACTTTTTTGAAAAGTACTTTTGAAACGTCAAAAATTTGTCGGTCAGTTAGTTTGTCTGAAGCTACCACCAGCTCGGAAAGCAGTTTTCTGTTGAGAAGAGCCGGCCAGAAACTCAACAGTCGCTCTTTTCAAAAAGCCATGTTTACATAGTCTGTTATACAAATCATTTAACTTGAGAGTCAACGTCACTTAGATTCCAAGCATTCTCATCATTTAAGTAATCCTGTACATTATAGTATGCTTTATATATTAATGACTTCTTGATACGAGTTTTAAATTGTTGAAGTGGCAAGTCTAATATAGGCTGTGGAATCTTATTATAGATGCGAACACCAAGCCCCATGAAGCTATTACTCACTTTGTGGAGACGATAGTACGGCGTTACAAGTTTATTTCTGTTTCTAGTATTAACATTATGTTTGTCACTGTGTTTTGAATACAAATGAATATTCTGGTAAATGAACAAAATATTACAATATATGTATTGAGATGGGACTGTAAGAACGTCTATTTTTTTATATACATCTCTAAGGGAATCCCGCGCTCTTAAGTTATAAATGTCCCGAACAGCTCTCTTTTGAAGAATAAAAATGGATTCAATGTCCGCGGCCCTACCCCACAGTAAAATGCCATAAGACATAATACTGTGAAAGTAACTGAAGTAAACTAGCCTAGCAGTATTGATATCGGTCATTTGTCTGACTCTCCTTACTGCGTAGGCAGCTGAGCTGAGTCTTCCCGCTAGAGATGATAGATGAGGGTTCCACTGGAGTTTTGAATCTAAAGTTATACCCAGAAATACCGTCGAGTCCGCCACATCTAAAATTTCATTATTTAAACGTAGGTTACATTTTTGTTTTTTAACATTAGGTAAAGCAAACTCAACGCATTTGGTTTTTTTAGCATTAAGAACTAAGTTATTTACCGTAAACCATTGAAGAACCTGCGATAATGCACTGTTTACATCGTCATAATTATGTTTATTATATAAGCGTAAGCGTAAGCGTAATGTATAATATAAGCCCGAAATCGTCGAAATTTTATATTAAAAATATCGTAAACAAAATCTTCCTAAAATTTACCCAACTTTTGTATATTTACCCATACATTAAAATAATTTACTAAATGAAATAAAATAACTAAGATTAAAAACTAATCATTATCTGCAACAAGACATTGGTTTGTTTAAATAGTTAAGGAGATTTAACATAATAATTTATGTGTAAGTACTGAGATTATTACAAACAAACAATAATTTATATGAATATTATTGTCACAAGACATAAATCATTAAAATGATTAAAATTATGTTAAGTAAAAAAAGGCATAAAAAATGACAAAATATTAAATTTATAATATTATTATTTATTATAGAGCTTTAAGAAAAATTACAAGATAATTTCACGATCCTAATTTAATGACATATACATAAGCTTATATATCTAATGTTCTCACAAACACTACCTTTCGTCGTAACTCGTAATGCTCACACAAACACACACATTCATTTAGCACGATGGTGAAAATATTCTAAGGATTAACCTCTTTTTAAAATTAAACCTACTTGTCATTACCACTCAAATAAAACTTCAAATCATTAACAAATAAAATGGTTTTTACAAATACTTAAAATCGAAATGAAAATTGCACGTACTATTTTATTTGAATAGTAAGTATATACATAAAAATATTTAATTTGGAAATTTACTGAATTATGATATAAAATTGCAACTTGAAATTTTTCAAAGAAAAATAAATCATCTATCAGTAGATATATTGCGCTATTCTCTAGGCGATATTTTATTAAATAACAAAATAAACGATGACGTAATCTTGGTAATAAGTAAAGGCATTTCATTATTTAATGTCTTATTAGTTTAAATTAAATGTATAATAGAGTTTAGGTGTCATTTTGATTGAAAAAATGTAAATTGTAAAAAAGCAGAATGTGTATGATGAATGTGTATAATATACATAGTTTATATTAAATACTGTTGTTAGAAAAGTTATGAAAATTTTGCATATATCTTATTAATTAGATATTGATAATAAAAAATATTCCAAGACTACTAGATAGGGTGAGAGTTGCTCATTCACCTCACGAAAGATACTTAAACTTTTTCTGTTTTACATTTTAGAAAAGAACGTTTGATTAGATTTGAAAGTAAAGAATTGTAACTGAATAGAAATTTTTAAAAAAGTCAACAATTTTAGCAATAATTGAACAAACTACTTTCTAAAAATCTGTCAACGAAATGCTTTGAAGTATCTAAAGATTTTTCATTACTATGGAAACAGACATTCTAGGCATTTGAAAACGATCAAATTATATCTACCTACTTATAACGAGCTCGCCAGAAGATATCTTTATTATTATTTATGTAAAACATAATGTTTTCCTCCGTCAGTTTTAAAGTAATAAATAATGATTTTCTTAACGGATATAAATTTATTTTATAGACATTTTATAACGACACGCGCATACTAGGGTAGAACTCAAAAAAATAATTTTATTATTAATCCTCATAAATTACTTGTCGCTATTTCTCGTAATATTTTAAATTATATTACTTACATAAAAAATAAAATAATTATTTTAATTTCCTCAAAACGTTTAAATTATCCGCACAAAAAAGTAATAAGTTAACTTTTACTAAAGTGCATACACAGAAAATGTCCTAGTGTAATTAAAACTAGTTCAAGTACCAAAAGAAAACGGTAATATGTTGATTTAATTAATGGAACTAAAACAAATGATACAATAATTACAAAATATTATAAACAAGTTTGCTCATGCTTATTTCCTTAAATTTAATGTGTTTCTTTATAATAAGAACTTATTAATCATAAGTGCATCAACCTATGCTATTTTTAGGCTAAAATATAAATACATAGTTTTGTCTAACAAACAAACTGGCAACTATTTTTTTTGCTAACATATGAATTCCAAGTTTTATTAATATGGTATAAAAAGTTATTGCAACGTGTTTACTTTTATCGACGACGGTCCCTCCGTACAATCCCGCAAGTGGCAGATAAGTAATTTGTAATTTTTCGTGTCTGGTGGTGTACTATCGACTTATCGGCAAAGGTCGATTTACTTTTGAGAATTTGGGATCGGTGAGAAGAAAAAGACGATCCAGGTAGTGTATTAAATGTTTGAATCCTTTCTCCTTTTTTTGTATTCGAAGAAAAGGAGGCATCGAGACGAGGAACGGGGGTGTAGTATGTATAAGCAAATAACAAACTTTATACATAAACCCCTAGTTGTTTACAGGTTAAATGAGTTTGAATACCTCTGCTCTAGACTATAGATATAAAAAGATATCATTCTGTTCTCAAATATGTATCTGACATTGAAACTAAGGGTGGTAAGTTCATGGCTGGTATTTCAGTGATTATATAGCAACCGAACCAACTGGCACTCGCGGGATATGTGCACGTCTGGTTCAGATATTATTAAAAAATGCCATGTGTCCCACGTAATACCTTAAATTGCAATTACGACTGTAACCAATTTGAAGACAGCCATGTAAAAGTCAATAAGTACCATTGAACAAATTTTAAAAAGCGACACGTAAACGAACGTATCCAATTAAATAGAACACGATATACACATGTTAAGAACTGAAAAGTTCTCCTATAAATGTTTCAGTTTGTTGTTGTGGTTTAATACGTAAGGACCGTCGATACTTATACATAGTGAATTTTAAACTCAACCTTTGGTTACTACTAATAGGGATTCACTGAATGTTTATTGATCTTAACAAGTGATGTACATCATTAATTACTCTAGAATAAAAACAACTATGTTTTGTCTACATTTCCCTTTTAATTGAAGCCAAAGGCTGCCAGCTCGCAGGCGCAGGCGTCGCGCCATCAAAGGGCATCATTTAAAAGCGCCGACGTTTATTAGGAAAGTCATCCATTTGGCGCGGCCCCTCCCAACCGCCGCCGCGGTTCTGCGACATGTTGTCAAAACCTCCTCGTTGCATGTCGTACTGGTCTCGGAAGTCTCCTTCCTAAAGTGAGCAATCAAAAAACTGTCCAATATTTCTCATTGTACAAAATGTCGACAATATTAAAACAAACTACAAGAGTCCGCGGACTCTTGTTAGTTTTACGACAAAGCGATACCTTTTAACATTTCTCGTTAAAAGAAATAAATCCGAATTCTCATAAACACGAGTGTAGAATGATCAAAGTAGACGAATCGTATACGAATGTAAGATATACAATAATATCTTTTGTTTAGTTTTAAAAGTTATAGAGATCAAAGACAGTTGTTGGAATTTTCAATATTATAGATAATATCTTATTTTTAAACTTAATATAAACGTAATCCAATTAAGTTGAATGACGGCGTAAACCAGTTTAATATAAAGGATCTTACGGTGGTGGTGGTGGTGTATCATACAACACGTTCAGTGTTCATATCGTACAGCTATGTCGCAGCCAACTGGTAAATATTTCCGTATAATTAATTGTACGACTAACATTTTCATAGAACAACGCAAAGTTCACTCTTCAACAACTATAACTTTTTTTGCCTAGTAATTCTAAAACTAAACCTTCAACTTTTAACATTAACGAGCAACGATTATGGTTAATCAAGACATTTATTTAACAAATCAGCTGAGCTTCGTGTCGTCTGAACTCAACAACCCCATTATACAGCTAGACAGACATTTAGGCGTTGCGATGTTTAATTAAATATATAGCCTTCCAATTAATATTTTTAAGACTTGGCTGCGACACATAAACGATAAATATTGAACTCAGTCTATATGGTTAGCATAATGAATATGATCTAAAACACAACTAAAAATTCATCTTATGAGCTTATTATTTATTAAAAATTTAAATAACGGTTTAATTTTTGATGCAAAAAATGTAAATACTTTTTTTTAAATCTTTCAATGTTCAGGTTTGCTAGAATTATAATAAACTAATTAGAATAGAAACACCTTCGTCAGTAGTAATAGAAGAAGAAATATGCACGAAAGTTTTGGCTACTGCTTATGTAGTTTTTTTAAAGATTAGATATATACCTGCAGTTTTGTAACGTTTAAAAACTCTCTATTCTAGGCTATTTATAATTTATAGATGACATTCAAATATCAACTACATTATTTCTGTGGCTTTTATCAGTTTGGATATGTTGAATTTTGTTTCGACTCCAGTTTAACATTGATAGTGGTCAAGTGACAGATGATATAATGGTAAGACAATTTGCCAATGAGAAAATAACATGCTTTCCCAAGCAATTAAAATATACAAGTCCTAATTATTTTTGTGATATTTCGTGGTATCGTTTAAGTAAACTCAGTAAAACATGCGTAGAACCCGTGATATTGTATAGGACTTTACAGGAAAATGAAGATTAAGTCTAGCCATAAACTAGAAAACTCAGAATGGTCCCAAAATCGTAATGATATCAACTATATTTTATTTGAACCTACTTTGCTAATTCTTTCACCAATAGAAACAACTACATCCTCTCCGGGTAACATAGACTATGTACATTACAGTAATCTATGAAACTACTGATTTAATTATGTAAAATTCTTTGGTTGACAATAAGCTACCTTCCTCAATCTCTTCTTCTTCATTACTTTCTCTCTCTTTTTTCAATAATTGAATGACAATGTAAGAATATGGGTTACAGTTTTACTTTAAACACCCAAAGCGAAGTGATGGTTACTCATTAAGAAATCTATTTTACATTAGATTTTCTTTCATCTTTTCTTTTGCATTAAATTTTATCACTTCCATGAATGAATGTGAAGATCATAAAGTTTTTTTTTGACAAGGTTAAAAGGGGGTAAGTATTCCTAGCTAAAATATTATAGGCATATAAATTTAATATGAACCTACACTGTAACGCAACTATAGTAGTGTTAAATAGTAAATAAAGAATGTGACTAATCAAAATATTAAGCTAAACTACAACGTAATCAAAATGGTCCCCATAATTCCAATATTTTCCATAGCAATATCGGGTTCTACTATCTGATTTAGTTTATGGTTTTAAGGTTTTATGATTTAAATAGAAAAGTATAAGAGAATACCAGTTTCATCCTTTATATTATTGTATTATCAGTGCTTAATATCCCTAAAATATTTAAAGACAAATAACGTAAAACGTTACATATGAGAAAATAACAAATCAATCAAAGTAATAATAAAATGAGTATTCGTTGAATACATTTCCCTGAAAAGTTATTGTGCATAAGAAAATCTTCAACAAAAAGTTATAAATGTACTTACCATTGGCTGTTGATGATCAAACATCCCCTGTTCTTGACGGTCAAGCATTGAGTTAAGACGTTGTGCCTGAAAAATTGGTATATTATACTAATAGACTTTAATGATCTAAATATTAAGAAATCATATACATAGAAAGTACAACTGCAAGCTAATTTATGACATTAACCCATTAATGGAGAACCAGTTTTTTGAGATCTTTTTTCTTCTTTGTAAATCTTTATACATAAATTGTAAGTGCCTATTAATAAAATTTTTTTGTTACTCTTTGTACTATAAAATAAATTATTTGTTTTTATGTAGCAAGCTGCACCAGCTCATGCCATCCACTCTTACATAATCTACAGACCAAAAGTATAAATAAATATTTACCTGTACAAAAAGCGTGTTCTCTTGCTGGCGACGACGCAACTCATCGTCCTGGTGCCGCATGCGTGAGGAGAGCTCCTCCTCCTGGCGCAGCAGCTGGAGGCGCTCCGCCTCACGCCGTTCCTCCGCTGCACGCTCTGCCATTTCCCAGCTGCGCTTCTGCCTCTCGCGGTCCTGTTCGCGCTGACGCAGCTGCTCGCGCAGCAGCTCCGTTTCGTGCTCATATCTGCCACGCACATGTATCACAAATCAAAAACTTACTACTACTCACTACTCTCTAATTATTTTTCATATTTTTAATAACTTCATAGGGCTTAAATGGCAGATGATTGAACAAAAACTCATTATACTGTAATAAAATTGTAACTTACCAACTGTATACAGAGGATATTTAAAATTTTTAATATAAGCTAAAATGTTTAAAAAAAACCCTCTATAAGGATATCTTTACGTAGACTAGTCCTAAATATAAAGCTTATCCTTTTTGCTATTTAAAATTAAAGTTGTTAATTTCTGACTATAAAGAACATATTAAATTTAATTGTATTGGTCTTCCTTTTATCTAAATACATATTATTAACTCTTTATTTTATGGAAAGACTTTGTGAAACTTAGATGCAGCTAGTCTTACTTTGCATATTCCATCTGTGCTTCAAGCTTTTCCTCTTCTGCAGCCAGTTCTTTCTTCAGTGCCTCCTCCTTTTGTCGGTGAAGCTCATGCAATTGCTTCCATCTGGTACCATACTCATGCTCGAAGCTTCCTGCTTCTGAGAATCGTGGCCCTACCTGCATAAAGTCATTTTGAATTACTTAAGGAACAAAGATGTAATATTATTATTTCTTTGATTCAAATATTCCTTATTTTATATTTTACCAACAAATTTATACTTAAAAAATAACACAATATTTAATCATACAAAAGGCAATTATCCTTCATCATCTATATATAAAAAAATGTATCTCTATTTTTCATGGTCCATGACACTTTTTTTGGTGTGTTTGTTATAGAGTAAGAAGATTCTTATGGAAAATAAATCTTATCTGAGAAAGTTGCGCGAAGAAAATTTAAGAAACTTAACGACCATATCAACTTATGTAATGTTTATGGCGTTTGATATAACTGTCAGTTATCTGAGACCAATATTCATAGTTAAGACGGGACGTTTCGGATCAGCTAGTGAAAAATAATTTGTAAGGTTGGCCTCACATACAGAATGCACACAATTTTCTAGCTATTTCAATCACTATGAAGGTATAAAAAACATACCTCTCGGGCGCGTAAAAATTCAGGGTGCTTCTTGGGTAGATTCTTCTCAGGATAACCATCAATCTCATCTGGTTCTTCCAAACTTTCGACAATAACAGGACGTAAGGATCTAAAAAAATTTTTCATGTTTATCATCTAACTCAAAAATATATATGTTGTACAAAAGATGAACAAACAGATGACTACTACTTACGACGTTAAGAAGAAGCATCTCTCTGTACAGTTACGAATCGCAGCTAGGGCGCTGGGCTTACGTGCGTACTCTACAATACCTTCACCCAGGGTTTTCCCGCGGTCATCTACTTTCACATAAGCCTTCTCAATTTTACCAAAGATTTCAAATGCGCGATACAATAACTCATTAGAGACAAATGGTGGCAGATTCTTTATTCTAACAGCACTATTATGTGGTGCAAATCTTACTCTCAGTGCTCTACCATTTCTCATTTTACCGTCTAGTTCACGTTTTGCTTTCTCTGCATTCACTCTATAATCCTACAATAAAAGAAAAAGATTTATGTATAACAAAAACCTTAAATCATGGTTTTGTTTGGACATGTATGTATGCAGGAGGAAAAGTAATTACAGAGCCAAGCTGATAAGTATTGGTTGTTTAAATAATATAAAATTTAAGTATATAACCAGGGCCCAATTTGCCTAGTTGACCTTTTCAGTTCTATAGACATTGTAAATTATATTTTACAAGATAGTATACAACAGTCATCTCAGCGATCACAAAGGGAATCAAATCTGATAGCAAGTGGACATATATGCCAAATTTAATTTCAAAGTAAAAAAACAGCCTACTTCAAATTTGACTCAAACACAAAAAAAGATTTAATCCTACCATTTTGATGAATCCAAAATTTTTCTCTTTATTCAAAAATAGTTCAGCAGTTTCTCCATACTGGCCAAACAAATTCAGAATCTCATCATCAGTTACATCATTAGTTAGGTTTCCAATATACAAACGGCTTCTTCCATTAAATTTCATTTCTGGTTGTTCAATTGGGGGTAAATCTGTCAAAGGTCCCATAAGGTCCTTTAATTTATGGGCCAGCATTTGTTCCTAAAAATAGTAAGAATGAAACTGTAGATGTTTAAAATTTCAAGATCTGTGCAGATGATTTATATAAAATGAGATAATTTAACACGCATAACAATTGTTTCTTGCCTAATTATATTTTATAAATAATATAAATCTTTAGTGCACAAAAATTGCATTTAATATAGACAAATAGTTTCCAAATAACAACATACCTCTCTCTGCACAGGTTTCCCTCCATCTTGTTGAGGTCCACCACGAGACATTCGCTGTTGATTACGAGCCGGTCCCTGTCCAGGTCCTCCACCAATCTTAGGACCAAAACCACCCTTAGGGCCAAAGTTACCACTTTGTCTATTTCCTTGGTTACCCTGTCCCCATGAACCACCTTGCTTATTTCCTCCAAAGTTTCCACCATTGACATTCTGAAAAAGAACCACATCAAACTCTGTTGCTTAGTTTTAAAGATCTTAGCATACACAGGGACAGACAGACAGCATCAAAGCGACTTTGTTTTATACTATGTAGTGATAAGATATTTGTTTGTTCTTTTTATTCCAATTCTTTTGTATAGTCTAAAAAATTTAAAGAAAAAAAACAAGCTTTTATTACATTCTTGTTAATAAAAAAAAACTAAAAATTTAAAAATAATAATTTAAAATCTTCACACCTTACATTAAATATCTGCATTTGTATCACATACCCTATTTTTCATAAATGTGTCTTCAAAACCGAGACAAATATTGAAACATTTGAATTTCATGAATGTTATACAAAGAGAAATGAAGGCGTTAATTAGCCTGAGACAATGTTATGGCACCATCAATATTTCATTGTACTGAGACGCCAACACAATTTATACTTCATATAATATTGGTAAACTTTGAAATGTACATTTACTTTGATTAATAAACAATTCAAATACAGTTTTTATAGCTTAAACAGTATACTTACATTTGGATTGGATTCATGTTTTAAGTCCATCAGCCTAGGAGGAGCACCCTAAAAAAGAGGTATATAATTTAAATATATACTATCATGCCTAAAAATTTTGAGTATTTTACCTATTTCATTTTAGACATTTTCAAAATGATTAGACCTTTGTTTTTCTTATTACCTTTTGGAATGAACCCTGATTATTTTGATTTTGTTTAGGTTCATTAGAAATAGACTTGTCTATTTGATCCTGTGAAATAGGTTTGTTAATATTGCCCTGAGTCTGTTGCTTCTGTTGGTTTTGTTGCGGTTTCTGTTGTTGTTGATTCTGTGGAGATTTTTGCTGCGGTGGCTTAGAAGGTTGACTTTGTGCTGGAGGTTGCTGCTGAGGCGGTTGTTGTTGTGGTTGTTTTTGTTGTTGAGGTTGCTGAACAGGCACATCCTTCTCTTTCTGAACATTTGCTGATTGCTGCTGATTTTGTTCCTGTTGCGGTTTCTCAGGCTGCTGAGCTTGCTGAGTTGGTTGTATTTGCTGCAGATTAAAATAATCATGAAACAAACAGCAGTTATGTGTACAAATGTGCTAAAAGTGCAACATTAATTTCAAAAACCATTCATTGTAAAACTAACTGAAAGAAACAAGATGGCGGTAACTAGTACGCTTTCCAATATAAAAATAGTATTGTTTAAAAAATTTAATATAGAATTAAATGTTCAATTCAAGGTAGAACGACTGACCTCATTGTTAGACCGTTGACCCCCAGCATGATTTGGACCTCTTTGATTATGCTCGAAACGAGAATTATTGCGGAATCCAGGACCACCGCCGCGGTTCATGCCTCGTCGACCACCTTGCCGTTGAGGTTGAGGTGGACCTCCAAATCCTCTGTTGTAATGATTCATAGCTTGCATTTGCATACTGAAACCAATACCGTTAGGTGAAGCTTAATCGATTAAAACCCCTAAAACTTTAGTACGCAAAAACAATTTTTTACCTATACTAAAAGAATTAAGTGATAATTTGACGATCCGTGTTGAAAACAAGGAATTCGTCACACTTAAATAAAGTTAAATACGGTTTACAGTAACACGTCGCACTACGTAAGTGAAAATTGACACAAAATGGCGTACGACTGCGTAGGTACTCTAGCCAAGCCGACACTGCTACCAACACCAAGTACCAGGAATTATACCGGAAGTTGAAATAACGAAAAGGATGTTGAAACTACCAACTGTCACTTCTCTATTGTCCATGAAATGCCGACACACACGGACATGAAATCCGAAATGGAATTTTTTTTTAATAGGTCACACACACGGGTTGTTATGGATGGAAGCGTCGGCTTCCATCTCCAGTATGATTTTAAACGGTTCAGGCTTACACACATATATGGTCACAAAGTACCTTGAATACTAAAAGATATCAATTCAAATAATGTCATTTAAGGCGCATTCCACTGAGTGATCTCAACGCCTCAAAAGCTCATTTAACCGTTCCAATTGATGATCACAGGCGTTGTGGTCGCAACGAAAACGTCATTAATGGCATCATGACTTGTTCTTGTGACGATGTTAATAACTTTATACGGATAGAGATTTATTAATGGACGTGAATATTTCTGCAGCGCATATTTATATAAAATTAATTTTAGTTTCAACTAAATTATAAATATAAAAAAATCAATCAATAAAAAATATGAATATAAATTAATTTAACCAATAATTATAAACTTAACCCCTTGAAACTATTGCTTTATAACTCGCCATTTGAATTATTTACCCGTTCGCTTTGAGTTACTGATCGTAACGCTTGCGGACAAGTGGAACGGGAAAAACACGGTCGTGAGCGTGGTCAATGAGATCACTTAGTGGAACGCAATGATAATCTTTGATTAGTTGATTACCGCCATCAACATAATTTGAATATAATCTTTGAGCACCATTAGTGAACTCAAATTAATCCGTCCGGTTAATTCTTACTTTTTTAGCATTACCATATTTGGCATTACCTTCTTAGATGGAAGCAGATAAGGAAGTTGAATCAGTTCATAATGTGGAAACTAATTATGCTTTGCTTTCGTATGAAAAACAAATTTTTATTGATATGTTTGAAAAGGATGCACTTTTAATAATAGCAAAGTTAGTACAAGATTAAGTTTCTGACAACAAATACATATATATAAAATATAATTTATCATCTATTTTGTTTTAGGGGACTTAATTACAATGCTATTGTCTCTAATATTTTATGGGTGCATAAAGATCCTGCTAACTTAGTTTTAGTTCTAAATAGTAGTGAACATGAAGAAAAACATTTTTCCCAACTATTTAATTTACCTGTTGTCCCTAACACTGGGTCTGAAAGGTAACAACATTAATAAAAATATTAAAAAAAAAACATTTTAATTTTTGCTTTTATTTGAAATTAATTCAATATATTTCAGAGAAAAAATGTATTTGGAAGGTGGTATACATTTTAT
Source organism: Limenitis camilla (assembly GCA_905147385.1). Classification (NCBI taxonomy): domain Eukaryota; kingdom Metazoa; phylum Arthropoda; class Insecta; order Lepidoptera; family Nymphalidae; genus Limenitis; species Limenitis camilla. The sequence continues at coordinate 5,675,964 of LR990234.1, read as the reverse complement.
AACAACAAGGATCCTAGTTGTTGATATGTTAAAGAATCGAGTTCCAATTTCTCACCTAACTGGTATTATTGTTTTGAGAGCACATACAATCCTAGAATCATGCCAGGAAGCATTTGTGTTGAGATTATATAGGCAGAAGAATAAGGTATTATATCTTTCTTTATAAAATATGAACTGGCGGAGTAATATTAATCTGCTAGTTATTTATTTTATTTATTCATGTACCTAAACTATACACAAAATTGGTAGATATGAAAACTAGTGTACAAAGGATTGCTTATCTCTTAGAAGAGATCTCTTCCAGTAACCCCTGGATTTAGGAGAGGATTATTAGTTATATTAAAATAATGATGTTAAGAAAATGTTATGCTAAATTTTTTTTTTGTAGACAGGTTTTATAAAAGCATTTTCAAATTCACCTATATCTTTTACTTTTGGATATCACCAAGTTGAAAAGGTGATGCGAGCACTTTTTGTAACTGAATTATATTTATGGCCAAGGTAAATAATTAAAATGGACCCTAATTCTTCAATATACTTTTAAAAAATGTAATTATCAGTCATATTATAACTAACATGTGGTTGATTTTAGATTTCATGGAACTATAATAAAAAGTCTGAAAAGTAGGCAGGCAGAAGTTACAGAGCTTCATGTTCAACTAACTGTTCATACTAGTCAAATACAAACATGTCTGCTTGATATCATGAACTACACAGTTAAGCAACTGAAGAGCATAAACAGAACACTGGATATGCAGGTAATCATCATCATCACCCGTTAATGGCCCACTGCAGCCGGGTCTCCTTCTCAGAATGAGGAGAGGTTAGGTCATAGTCCACCACGCTAGCCAATAGCAGTTTGGCAGACTTCACATAACTTTGAGAACATGAACTCTCAGGAGTGCTAGTTTCCCCACAATGCTTTCTTTCACCATTAAAGCAAGTGATATTAAATTTCCTAAAACGTACAACTCTGAGAAGTCAGAGGTGTGTGCCTAGGATGAACTCCAAGCTCCCGAACAGACATCAACATCTTAATCACTGGGCCATCACTGCTTTTTAGAAAATTGTTTTATATATCTACAGGAAATCACAACTGAGAATTGCATCACAAAGAAATTTCACAAAATACTGCAATCTCAATTAGATTGTGTGTGGCACCAACTTAGTACGAGGACCAAAGAATATATACAGGATTTAAAAGTTTTAAGGACAATGATCATGTAAGCAATTAAGTATTAACTGTATTAAGCTTTAACTTGTACTTAAACATCGAACCGTTGCCTGAAGTTTTTGACTCAGTTGCACTCACTTTAAGATTGAATGTTAATAAGGTTCTATATTAAAAATTGTAAGTTATATCTCTATAATCACTGATTTTATCAAGCACTAGGTACACTGGTACACACTCAAATGTATAGTGTGTGTAATGATTTGTTATAAAAACTCACACACAAATAATATATAAGTAACTTCCTACTAATATGTTATAAATTTAAAAGTAATTTTTATATAATTATTATTTATTTTGATCTCTAACTACATGTAGTTATATAGTTTGTTTTTTTAATTTCAGAAACCTAATTCATGATGATTCAGTGTCATTCTATGCTTTGGTTAGTAAATATAGAACACCTGAATATGCTAAAATAAATTCAGGATGGATACTACTTGATTCTGCTGAGCAGTTGTTCAAATTAGCCAAAAAGAGAGTTTTTAATATGCGGAATGGTAAAAATATATTATTTTGTATAAATATTAATGAAAGGATTCTTCTTTGGGATCTTTGGCTTCCTTATGGAGACACAATGCGTTTTTAATTATTTTTTGGATATAATGTATTATTACAACAAAAGATTCAATAGTAAAATCCATAATAATAACATAAATGTATGGAAAATGTATGCATATAGGGAAAAACTTCTTGCTCTCATTTATCTCAAGTCTGAGTGAGTCATCAAACAGTATGAGAATGGATCAAACATTCTGACATCCTATATTTAATTAATGTCTTTAGACTTTAATTGTGTGCGATAATAAGTCACATAGTTTACTCTATAGTAGTGTCTTTAGTATATAGATTTTTTTAATGGATAAGGTGCAAACGAGCAGATGGCCCCCCTGTTGGTAAGTGGCCACCATCACCCATGGACATCGAGAAAACAAGAGATACCATCTTGTTTTGTCTATGCGTTGCATCCTCGAAGATGTAGTGGGGAGGGGGAGTGAAGAAAAAAATGCTGCGGTCTCGGCGGCGCCTGAGCATTAATGGGATGGGAGAAGGAGGGGGTAAGTCTGGCCCACATGCGGCTCGCTACCACCAAGGGGGACTGGGTTACTCAGCCCTTACAAGATGCAAAGCTGACTCAAAACATTACCTGTCAAATCTTATTATAAGTATTATCTGTCAAATCTTGTACAAAATTTTAGAATATACCAGAAAAAAAATTAAGAATTGAATAAGAGTGGATGCTAAGGCCTTAGTTTTTTTCTTTTCAATCATCATAATAAACATGTATTGTATTGTATGTGGGCTCTAGTTTCCGCACTCAGACTCTAGTTCGGTCCATTGTGCGTGCAAGGATGACTGGTTATACTAGCCAGCCCAGCTCCTTCCAGAAGCGCAGAAGTATCCTGGGAGCTTCACAGGCTTCTTGGAGCGACCTCATGTCCTTGAGGATTTGTGCCCGTTGTGTGGCGACGCCCACGCATTCCAGGACAACGTGGGCAGTCGTCTCGTCTGCTTTGAGGCATCCCCTGCAAATAGGACTGTCTGTCATGCCTATAGTAAATAGATGTTTATTAAGTGGGCAATGTCCCGACATTACTCCCACTATTAAACGTAGATCAATGCGATTAAGACTGAGCAGTTTACGGGATAAGCTCTTCGACAGAGCAGGGAGAGCTTGTTTGGACTGCCTACAGTCTTCCGTGTTCCTCCATCTCGCATTGTGCGTGTCTATGGTAAGCTGACGCAGCCATGAGCGAAAGGTTTTGAAAGAGAGAGGAAGGTATGGTGCAGGGCCTGACACTGTGGTCAATGATCCTTTCCTCGCTAGCTCATCTGCTGCGTCATTACCTAGCGATCCACTATGCCCCTTTATCCATTGAAGGACGACCCTGTTGACTGCCGCAATGCGTTGCAGTGCAAGGTGGCATTCGTGTATTATGCTCGATGTGATGACTTCACTTCCGAGCGCCTGGAGTACAGCCTTGCTATCAGAGAGGATTCTGATTCCAGAGTCTGTTATTCCTCTGTTATAGACTGCGTTAGCTGCATGGGTGACAGCCACACACTCGCATTGAAAGATGGTGCTGTGGTTACCCAATGCTAGAGATAAATTGATGTTTAGTTCCATAGAGAAGACACCGGCTCCTGTGCCTGACCCCATTTTGGAGCCATCAGTGTATATATAATACTCCAGTGTCTTCGTATGGCTTTGTGGTTCATGTAATTGTATTTGATAGTTTCTATCAAATATATGTCGTCTTGGGATCCTATCACTGGGTGCGGCTAGTAGTGGTTGTGACACTATCCTTTCTGACCACAGTTTAGTATGTGGACCCCCCCTGTTTTGCCATAGGCCTAAGTGATATAATCGTGTTGCTGCCATAGCCGCCTCCTGTTGAATAAACAAGTCTAGCGGTGGCAGGCCTACGAACATCTCAATGGCTGCAGTTGGGGTCGTGCGCATGCAGCTTGTTATAGCGGAGCAAGCCAGGCGCTGAAACCTTTGCAGTCTGGTGATAGCGGTGCTTAGTCTGGTCCTGGGCCACCAAACCACAGCACCGTAGGTGATAATGGGTCTAATGACGGCAGTGTACAGCCAGAGTGTAATTCTGGGTGATATCCCCCAGGTCTTTCCTAGGAGTCTTTTGCACTGCCAAAAGGTAATACAAGCTTTCTCAAGCTTGCGTTCTAGGTGTTTACTCCATAACAGTTTGCTATCAAGTATTACGCCCAGGTACTTGACTTCATTAGTTAATGTGAGTTCTGTGTTGAAGAGTTTCGGTAGTCTAAGCCTATTTATACTCCTCTTGTTAGTGAACAACACCAGTTCCGTTTTAGTCGGATTAACTGTGAGTTCATGTTTGGTGCACCATTCCTCCACAACCTTCAAAACAGCTCTCATTCGATCGCAGAGTATATTTTCAAATGGTCCACTGATTAGTATAGCTAGGTCATCTGCATAGCCCACTGTGTACAGCCGAGCTTCATTGAGGCGGGCTATTAACTCATCCACCACAATGTTCCACAATAGCGGTGATAGTACACCTCCTTGTGGACAACCTCGACATACTACACCACGTATTGTAGTGTTGACAGTGAACTGTATCGCCCTGTAACGAAGCATGCTGTCTATCCATCCGGCAACCATGGGATCTACACCATATCTCTCAAGGGCTAGGCTTATGCTGGTAAAGTTTGTTTTGTCAAAGGCTCCTTCGACATCGACAAAGGCGCCTAAGGTTGATTGTCCTGGTTTTAATCCACACTCAATCTTTGTTACGACGTCATGTAGTGCAGATTCCGTTGATTTGCCCATACTATAGGCATGTTGATTAGCGTGCAGTGGTTTACTTTGCAACGTATTGTTCCTTATCTCCCAGTCACACAATCTCTCCAACGTTTTTAGCAGGAAAGATGTAAGGCTTATCGGTCTGAAGGACTTTGGTTGCGTGTAATCACTCTTGCCGGGCTTAGGTATGAATACCACCTTGACTTCTCTCCATTGAGAAGGGACAAAGCGGTGTTTAAGACATCCCCTGTAGATGTTAACAAGGTGTGTAACTATTTCCTTCCCACACCATTGGATAAGCCCTGGGAAAATTCCATCAAGACCGGCGCTCTTGAAAGGAAGGAAGCTGTTGATTGCCCATTTGACTTTGTCATAATTGACAATTTTTTGAGCAGTGTTCTCGTCTGTGTATGATGATGTAGAGTCCAGTGCCGGCTCCCAATTTTGAGATCCCGATATCCGGCATCCTGGGAAGTGAGTTTCTATCAGAAGCTCACAGGTTTCTACTTCTGTCTTTGTGAAGGTGCCATCTGGTTTTTTTAAACTACCAAAGTTGCGTTCGGGTTCACTGGCTATAATATTCTTAACCTTCACTGATTGATTTACATTGTCAATATTGTTACAGAACCGCCTCCAGCATTCTTGCTTTCTTAGGCGGATTTGTTTTTTATAGAGACGTCGGGTTTCTAAATATCTGTCCCAGTCTTCTTCATCATATGTGTTATTTGCTCTGTTGAACAGTTTCCTCACCTTACGTCTTAGTTTTTCTAAGACGGGGCTCCACCATCCTTGCCCTGGGTTGGATCTGGGTTTAGGTGTAATGAGGGGGAATGTCTGTTCATAGCAGGTGATAAGTGTTGATGTTAAGTTTTTCACATGATTGTCAATCTCCTCTGTCCCACTATAACTAGTGGGTAGACGCATCTCTCTCAGTTTATTAGTCGCCAAAATAAACATGTATGTATTACGTTTATTTTTAGAATTTGATCCTGAACCATCACCTAAATGGAAGTGCCTAAATGAATTGTTATTAGAAGAAATACCATCTGAAGTTAAAAAAAAACAGAATGGTTCATTGAATAATACGAAAATATTGATTCTTTGTCAGGATAACAAATCTTGTTCACAATTAAACCATTTTTTAACCATGGGCGAAAATAAATATTTATTTTATACAGCTTTTATGAAAGAGGTAACAATAACATCGATGGCTTCTAAGTATAAAAATTTGACAAAACCTATTGGATCTGAAAATGAAAAAGATACTCAAAAACCTGGCACTAGTGGTTTAGAAAAGAATGATTTAGAACAAGATGATGTCAATATGGATGAGTTGAGCAAGTCTAATTATTTGTTAACTCTTACTCAAATGGCAGATAATAGCACACATACAAAGTTGTCAGAAGAAACTATGTTTGAATCACTTTCTCAAGTATGTATATATATCACATATTGTGTATTAACATTTGCTCTAGCATAAGTATTTAGCTTACTATCTTAAGGATAAACAAGAATTAGAACAGATATAGAAATAGATTTGGATACTACATTCAGTATCATCTAATATGGAAAGCTAAAAAAGAATGGTTAAAAAAAAATAATAATAATGGTTAATTTGTATCAATTATTTCAGTTGGAAAATATGGATTTAACGCAATTGGAAACTGAAAATCCGATAATTTGTATACAAACGTTCAAACAAAATGGCAACCACTTCTCTCTTGAACTAACACTGGAATCGCTTAGGCCGGAATATATTATATTGTACCATAGTGACGTGTCTGCTGTGAGACAGATAGAAATATATGAGTGTAAGAAAAAACCTGAAGAACCCAAATCTAAAGTGTATTTCCTTATTCACGATAAGACCGTTGAAGAGCAAGCTTACCTCACGTCGTTGAGGAGAGAGAAGCAGGCATTCGAAATGCTCATACAAACAAAGAGTGTTGGTATCATTATTATTATTTATACATCTTTGCACATAGCAAGGCGATTGTGTCAATATTTAAATTATCAATTTTCAGGTAATGGTAGTTCCTTCATACCAAGATGGAAAAACTGATGAATATTTTAATATGAATGTTGAGGAGGAGGATAATTCTGTGGATACAAGGAAAGCAGGTTTAGTTCTAGTTATTTTGTATAACAGCATAAACAACAAAAAATCTTAAAAATATATTTTTTTGTATGATACACAATCCAAGAGAAAATGACTTGAGAATATGGACGAAATAAACGAAATGGGGCATCAAAATTCAAAATAATTTATTAAATAACCACATCTTTTAGGAGGTCAAGTCAATACAAAGGAAAAGCCAATGGTTATCGTCGACATGAGGGAATTTCGTTCGGAACTGCCATCGTTGCTACATAAAAACGGTATCAACATAGAGCCTGTTACAATTGCCGTAAGAAATATTTTTTTACCTTTTATTATAGTATTATACACGGAGGATTCCGAGAGAAATCACATTTGTAATTTAATTTCTTTTAAGTCCACTAAAAGTGTCCTTTTGATATGCAAATGCAAACAGCTTTTAGTTATAAATGTTATTAGTTCAGAAGTATGCTGTATAAATAAATACAATAAATAAACTCAGTTGGGAGAGGAATGAGGAATTTCCACAAAACATTAATGGTTAAAAAGTTTATATAACCATATAGTATACTTTTTATACTTATCTTGTATAGGTAGATTTATCAAAATCGTTTTAGCGTTTCTGGCTTTGGACTTCTACAAATATGTATTTCAAAACCAAAATTAGCCTAATCGGTCCTGCCGTTTTTGAGTTTTACAAGACTAACAAATCGTCATTAGTGAAGTTCTAACATTGTATAAGTCATTTACGTACTGTTAGAACTTCACCAACGAAATATCAATTCATTTTTATATTTAAAGGTAGATTTATATTTGTCTGACGTGTCGTGTCGTGACGCGTCAAAACGGTATCGGTTACATACGTTTAGTATGGTAACGTTCATACTAGTAATGCGTAATGTGTTGTGATGGCTTGTGTTGTGTCGCATCAGCAACGATCCCGGTTGAGTCAGGGCGGAGGGGAGGGGAACGGCGTCATGACACGTCAGACAAAGGTGCAAGCGCCAATGTCGTGTTGTAACGCGTTAGAGTCCCCTGTTTTCATGTTGGTATTACTTTCAATATGTACGATTTAATTGAAATTGTACGACAATATAATGTGATTTATGATACAAAGTTTGTAGCATCATAAATTGAATATCTTCTTCATTATCTGAATCAGAATCGGATAACTCATGGGAGAACATTGAAAACAGAAGGCGTCAGAACACGACATATAGATGTGAAAACTAGCCATCACGTCACGACATGTAAGACAAATATAAATATAAAACCTTAAGATTATAAAAGACTTGTCGATCCGCCTCAACTTCGCTGGGCCAGACATTCAGTTACTTATATTTTTATGATGTGTAGTCATTAGTGTCGGTTTGTATTATTAATTCCAGATCGGCGATTACATACTAACCCCGGATATTTGCGTGGAAAGGAAATCCATATCGGATCTAATTGGATCGCTGAACTCCGGCCGCCTGTTCGCGCAATGTACGCAGATGTGTCGCAACTACAGTCGCCCTATACTCCTCATCGAGTTCGATCAGAATAAACCTTTTAATTTGCAGGTTCTTAATATTCGCTTTATACACATTTATTCATAACACGTAATTATTTAAGTTCTATATGATTTTTTGTTACTGCTTTCAATTCATAGGATAAGATCTCACAAAACTTTCGACTGCACAAATTATCTTTTTACAAACTTTTATTTAGCTTGCAATGTATGTGTGTTTGTTTGGGTGAAATCTTCCATATCAATTTTGAAGCAGATATCTTCAACTAATTGAGCTAAAATTTTGTATACAAGTTTAATTTGGATGACAAATGTATGCTTAACTTTGTGACGTCATTCTAAATCCAACATAGCGGACTATTTATTTTTAATGCACTTCTAAAGTATGGGTATCAAATGAAAGGGCTTGCTAGGAATAATTCGAAAAATAAAATGTCGTCAGTCTAAATCCAATATGGCGGCCTAACTATTTTATGCCTGTTATCATGATATTAATCCTTATCCATTTAAATGGTTTGATAATTTAGGCTGATTATGTACGTGTAAATTCCACTTTTTCGTTTAGAACCTATGACTGGTATAAACATTCTGTGAGTAAGAAACTGTCCTACGCTATCTAATAATAAATATTGAATTGAATCAGGCGTTACTTTGCGGAAATTCATGATTTAAAAGGTTACCTTTTGATTCCTTTTTAATAATAAATACAAACAAATTAAACTATTTTCGTAAAATAATCGATTTTAAATTTGTAACTATAATAAGTATATTTTTTGGATGTACAGACTGAGATACGTGTCCAGCGATAATTAAAAGTCAAAAATAAATTAAAAGTAAAAAAACCTTTTTAAAAAACAAGCTTTTATTTTGTTAGTTTACTTTAAAACTTCTACGATGTACAGTTTGGCAAAAAAGAGTGTGGAATAAATGAGGGCGCCTATATCTTATCATTGGCAACCCGAAATACTACGTCTTGACACTTTTTGATACTTGTAATTTTTACCATTATTGGGATATTCGGATATAGTACCTAATAGTTACTTGAGATTATTCATTTTTATTATTTATTGAAATCAGATTATATCAGGGAGTATATCATTAATTATTATGAAAATCTGTTGTGTCTGCCTACCCTTCTGCGAAACGGAAAATCCGACCACGTTTTACACGCTGTCACCGCGTGATGCTATTTTTTGCTAAGCTGTACTTTACATAATTTATATGATATAAAAGCTTTTTCAGCGCATTAAAATAAAAGCTTGTTTTTTAAAAAGCTTTTTTACCTTTAATTTTTTATTTACTAGGTCATTTGTTCTGACAGGGTAATTTTGTCGTCTCTACTGATATATCGGGGGCAGAGATCCAGCAAAAACTACAGCTTTTAACTATACATTTCCCCAGACTGAAACTAGTGTGGTCGCCCAGTCCCTATGCTACTGCTGAATTATTTTATGAATTAAAAGTAAGTTAGATAAGCTACTCAATTCAGCTTGCTCAAAATTGAAGAAAAAACATAAAAAGGTTTCTTTATGTGTCACATTTATTCAAGGATTAAATCATTAATCATTAAAATTATTAGTATTTTAATCTATATTATTTTCAAACTTTTAAACGCAAATTAATGTTTGGTATTAATTAGTTAATGTTTGGTATCTTAATTCTCAACCCAAGAAATCTATTTATTTATGCTTATATTTCCTAACTTCCTTTAATTTCCTTTCCTTTAGCAGCCTCTTGGCAAGGACCTCTTCTAGCTCTTTCACAAGTTTATCACAAGTCACTCTTTTCCAATATGGACCCGCAGTGAATTTTAACTCTACCTACCTTCTGTGTTGTTTTCCTCTACTCCTCTTGCCATTTCTAGGATACCAATCTGTCACTAATTTATTTCATCTGCCTCTAACCATATGACCCCTATTACTTATTTGAAAATATAATAATAAAATGTCTTCATTCAAAATCATATTCCACAACTTAAACATGTGACAAGCGTAGGATTGTTTAATTATGGGTTTTAATTTAAGTAAGTACTTATATCCAGTATTAGCTTTAATTTGAATGCTTTGGCTATTTTTATGTTACAGCAAGGTCGAAAAAATCCAAATATTGAGGAAGCTATTGCTTTAAGCGGTGAAAACACGGCTGAAGATATGAACTATGAGAGGTGTAACATATTAGTGCATGACTTTGTACAAAAATTGCCAGGAGTCACATCCAAGAATATCGCTAGGATTATGAATAGAGGAATATCTTTGGATCATCTAATTACTCTTACTCAGGTATTAATTATTGTCGACAATAAATAAATATGGTAAATGTCATGGTATAGCCACGACAACTTTTTGTTCATCCCTGCTAAGGTGAAAAGTAATAATAATAATTTTTATTATGAACAAATTACATGTACAATATAACAAGTGGCTACAATGACTCTGCAAAAGTATAAACTGCTGCTGCAGAGATGAACCCCCGCCTACGAAGTACTTCACAGTCCCAAGCTTACTAATAATTAATAATAAAAGATAATTTTGAAATTAAGTTACCTTATATAAAACAATAAAAAGCAGCGTATAATGTGATTTAGCAATTAACTAAAGGTTTTCTGTCTCATCATAATTTAAAGATTTAAGCCATGTGTGACACTTTTTGTAAATGTACCCTGTGACAGTAGATATTCAATAATTTGTTTATTCTATTGTACAGCAAACAGCGTAAATGGGAATAATGGTGGATTCCAACAGCAGTTCGACATGATTCAATCCTACATACTTGATATATACCTAATATACAAAATGAAATCCTAACTTCATTTACAATAAAGATTGCTAGTATCTTGCTATAAATGTATGGAATCGAATAGAAATGGCAGTTTCCAATCCTCTCTTATATAATATGAGTTTGTTTTTTAGGAACAGCTGTTTGATATTATTGAAAATAAAAGTGAGGCTGATGCATTATATACTATATTACATGTCAAAACTGAAGCCACTAATCAGGACAAGGCAAAATCCTTTGGAAAAAAGAAATTTACAGGAAAATTGTTTAAAAATACGAAATAAAACCATCTTTTATTAAATTTATTTATTGCACACATGTACAGTTAAAAGGATCATAAGATAATCAATAAATTTAAGTCCAATATTTTTACAAAATATTAAAATATTCTATTATTACAGTTTCATTTATAGGTCAAGGTGTATTAATGCCATGGACCTAGAACAATGTCATTCGCTTAATTAATTATAATACTAAATATTAAGTATTCTCTGAGGAACATTTAGTTATGGTTCAAATTCCTGAAATAGATATCTTTATAAACAAATTAAATACGTTTTCTTTATCGCGAACAACTATTAAGGAACTAAATGTTAAGAAATTAATTGAGAAAATACATTTTTGGCTTTCAACATAATGTTCATAAACATTTGGTTCTTATTCAATATGGAATCACCTTTATTTTATTGCTCTTATTTTGTGCTAGAGGTTTATATAAGAGAGTAGACAAAAATTTAAATAGTTTCATATTTTTTGAAAAATTACAAGCGTAAGAATCGCATCAGAGACGGTAAGTATCATCACAGGGAATTGTTTAGGAAGCGAAGTAAGTGATTACAATAACCACTGCAATCGTAGTGCATATTATGGTTAAGGTAACATAGGGTCACTCACGATACTGGTGGTTCTTGTCAGTGAGTGGGACGTAGATAACACTCATGAGCTTCTTCACTGATGTAGTGCCGTCGAGGGCTTTGTCCACCTGTTACCAAAGTATTCACCAATTAGTACATTTATATAATCTCAAATATATATAATACTTTTTGGAAGAAAATGAAGGAAAACCTTATTAACGAAGGAGACCTAACAAATTCCCTCTTGCCTTTTATCTACACTACTTTATAAAAAGGAAAGATTTGTTTCGTTATTGCGAATTGGTATTATATATATCATAGGCTATGTGGTATTGCCGTAAATATTCTAATTAAAAAGATGTGGCCATTTTGTGCATTAAAGATTTCTGTGTGTCCGTCTGGAACTATAGATAGACTAGATCAGATTGTAATAATTCTTACCCATAAACATCATAATTAAAACGATTTGACTAAGAAAGGTAGTAATCTAAAGAAATACTGATAGAAAACCAAGCCACACTATTACTGAGTGAGATAGGTAATGTAGTGTTGCCATATATTTTTAAATTATTGGAATTTGGCCATTTTGTTGCTACTGATCCGATTTTAAAAATTCTTTCACTGATACAACTCTAGAGTATTTCCATCTCCCTTCCTCTTTTATACTTAAATTCATTCTCAATCTCTCTGTTCCATCTGTCTCTTTTCACTTTTATTTTTGTCAGCTCTGTTCTTCCGCTCCTTTATTATTTATCCCTTTCCTCTTTTTTTCTTTTTGAATTTTCTCATTTTTGTAACCTTTTCTCACTATCTTCCTCATTCTTTCTTTTTTCAAATAATGAAAAGCTATACAATTACAGACCGACTATTGCTGCTGCTTGTTATAGATATACTAATATTATAAAGAAGTAAGATTTGTATTTTTGTATGTAACGAATAAACATAAAAACTACTGGACCGATTTCAAAAATTCTTTCACCATTAGGAAGCTACATTATCCCTGAGTAACATAGGCTATATTTATTACAAGGAAAAATTAGAGATCTTTAGGAAATCTGACGAAAACCAACCCAAGCCAAAAAATTTGCCATAAAATATCTTTCATCGCATGCGCTGCAAAAAGTATTGATGATAGAACAAAAAAATGTTCTACAATATTATAGAACGTATCAATATCTACAAAAAACGTCACTATAACTACTTTTTTACATTTTAAAAGTTGATAAAAATGCCAATCAAAATCAGACCATGTTTTCTATAACTTTGTATTAATCCTTATCCAAATAAATTATTTCGTATTCAAGACTATTTCAATACCTGTAAATTACTTTTTGAATTATTAAAATCGGACTTTCCATTCAAAAGATATTACGAAATTAAAAATATCAATATAAACAAAAAATACACGACGATGCGACGGGCCAGTATAGCGACGCAGCGCAGCTAGTAAAGCGGCAAGAGAGGGGGCACCGAAATGCGGGAGGGCCTATATATTTTTAAAAATAATATTCCACCCGCGCGAAGCCGGGACGGGCCCCTAGTTATAGATAAAACTATTAGTTACCAAAAAAGTTTCGGCATATTATGCTAAAACTGTATATGTTTAAAAACTAGCATAAAATTAAATCAATTATTATTTGGCACTACAAATAATAATACTAATCATACCTGAGTAAGATGTTGTTCCCCTCCTTCTGGACCAACCGGGACTATGAGACGGCCTCCAGGTTTCAACTGTTCCACAAGCTGCATAAATGTTAATTTAAATATTGATTAAAAGTCAATGTCCACAACCACCACCCTAACTGCAAAAAGTAACAAGTAGCCTAAATTAAGATATCTTTTGTATCTTTCGTTATTATTATTATCAGATTTAAATTATTTGTATTAATTTCTTATGTCTGTCATCTAAGCACAGCAAAAAGATAAAAAATGAAAAAATACTTTAGTGTTTACCCAATTAATCCCAATCTAAAGTAGTCAAATACTCACTATATTTCATAGTCACTTACAGCTTGTGGTAGAGTTGGTGCTGCCGCTCCAACATGTATTGCATTGTAGGGGGCTTCAGAAGGATATCCTAATCGACCATCACCTACTATAAATAGAAACACTATTTTTGTTTTCTATACTAATATATAAAGCTGAAGAGTTTATTTGTTTGTTTGCTTGAACGCACTAATCTCAGGAACTACTGGACCAATTTGAAAAATTCTTTAAGTGTTAGATAGCCCACCACCAATAGGAGCTGAGCATCACTCGGACGAAGTCGCACGGGTCAACTAGTAGAATATGTTAAATACTTTTTGTAGTCATAAAGTTTTACCAGTTAAAGGGATTCTGTATCTGACAATAGTTTTCTACTGAGGATATTAAATATATATTTACTTTTTACAACCTATGATTTAAACATTCAATTATTCAGATATATATGTCACCTCAAAATTGTAAATACCATTAGATTAGTAAGCAATATGTTACGGTTTACAATCCCTCAACAGTTTACAATAGATATATTATAATCTAACGGTATTTACAATTTTACGGTGATATATCTTGCATGATATTGATAAAGTACACATGAAAAATTCTGACTGACTTAAATAGATAGTTAAAACTTTCGAAACTAAATTATGCAATAATGCAGTTTGGTTGCAATAAACTCAAAAGCTATAATACAGAACAGATTTTTATACAGTTTTCACCAATATGAAAATGGTGGAGAAATTCAAGCCAGCTGTTATCAAAATGTCTATAGTGTATAACCGGAGATGTGACATTTTTCATCTAGCATTTGAAATACTAAATTCAAAATACCTATTTCAATAAATTTTGTCATCATCAATAAATGAATGTGATAAACTATTCCCACTATGGCAACACTGAACTGATACAATAACCATCAGGGTAATGTTCTTTAATTTAGAATTTTATAGTCTTCAGCTCCTATGGTGCTTGCCTTTGACAACAAAAGTGAAGTTTGTTTTTCATATGTATAAATATAATAGTGAAACCAGTGATGGACAAGGAACAAAGAAATTATAGAACCAGGGATAATACTAGGGCCCCCTAATTATGTTTAAATTAGAGGATTGTCCATTAATTACTTAATATATTATATGATAAAGAGTGATTGGACCAAAAAAAAACTTAATAATAAAATATAGGCTAATTCTTTTAAACTCATAAAAGTAATTTATTTGAGTAAAGAATTTTGGAAATATGTATCTTGCATTTTGTATTTGAATACTTTTTATAAACTATTTTGCACATCTCTGTGTATAACACTGGGAAGTACTACTTGTAAACTAAACAGTGTTTCTAATTGAGGTGTATAAAATTAAGTATAGAAAAAAGGAATAGAATTTTTCATTACCATATTAGTAGTAATTTACCTATAAGTTTCACTCTTTCTGAGGATAGTAATTCAGGATTATCTTGATTAATATTCTTAGTAGCCAGTGATACTAGTTCTGGAATATGGTCAATTCCAATAACTCTGCCAGTTTCACCAAGCATGAATGCCATACATGCTGTTAGATAACCAGATCCTGATCCAACATCCAGTGCCTTTTCACCAGGAATTAATTGTTTCCTTAATCGCTCCAAAGCATGTGCATGCTGAAAAAATATAGTTGAAATCAAAATAAAGTCTAATTTATAGAAATATTAAGTAAAAAAATTTTTAATACCAATTTTTTATAATTTTATATATTAAATATCATAAGCAATATCAAATAAATAATAGCATAGCTCCTAGAAACATGTTGTCTAAATTAAATTTATTTAGTAAGCAGTGATAGCCCAGTGGTTAACACATTGGAGTCTTACTCAGAGGGTCTGGGTTTGATCCTTGGCACAAACCTCTGACTTTTCTGAGTTATGTGTGTTTTAAGCAATGAAATACCACTTACTAAACGGTAAGGGAAAACGTCGTGAGGAAACCTGCACTCCCGAGAATTTCCTAAAAAGTTCTCAAAGGTGTGTAGTCTGCCAACCCGCACTTCACCAGCATAGTGGATTATGGCCGACCTGGCTCAGCCATGGGGTATTAATGGGTTATAATGATGATGAAATTTATTTAGTTATGCTTTCTTAAAAAGAATTATTCTCCACACTAGTTATCAAGAGATTGAGTAGCTAACTTCACTAAAACTTAAATTATAAGTATAAAAGTGAAACCATGTGAGGAGCACTAATGGTAGCAGAATATCCGATAGTCTGGGGTGAATCTTGATAAGGTGCGTGCGGACAGTAGTTTTTACGGTCCACGGCATTCATTGCATTGGCTACTACATCAGATTTAATAATTCCATTAGCTGTAACAAATCAAAGATTGAATAATAAATAACCAATTTTTTCTATACACGGCTCTTGCCATTTATTATAAGTATAACAAACATATTATGTATGTACCATATTAAAATACAAAAACCTAGTAGGATTACCTCTTAGATTTCGAACCATATCAGCATTGTTAATTCCATGACTCCTCCAAGCCATATTTAACAAAATAAATATGACTAGAAGTGAAAAAGCTTTATATGGTGAAAACTCAATTTTGATTATTTGTTTTGATAATTTTTCACCTTCGCAAAAATTGAACAATAACATGAAAAAAAGTATAGACTTTGACCACAGAGTACATTTGTATATATGAGAAACTGATTTTTTTCCTTTGTTTTCCATAATGGAAAAGGCAAAGGTATTACACCGTACAGCCTTGTCTTTATGCGTTTCACCAAGTACAAGCACTCACGACCACAGTTTTCTCGTTCGACGACTACACATTTTGAGCTTTGACGTGAATAGTACAAATGGCAAGTTATAAATCAAATGTATCAAGAGGTTAAAGTAATCATTAAGTTTTCAATAATTACTGATTAAATTGATTATGACGATAGTTGGATAATTGGTGAAGCGTCGCAATAATGCAGGCGACATTAATGATAAATAATTCCAAAAAGTATTGTATATTTTTATTAAATCTTTTAAGTAAATGTACCTGTGTTTAATTGTTTTAATCCTAAAAAATTTCATTTATTAGGTTAGGTTGTGCTGTATACATATAAATAAAATTAATGATTATATTTAAATAAGGAGAAACGTTAAGCATCCGCTGCAAAAAAATTAATTTCTTCTTATATATCTCTTCCGGTATCAATTAAAGTTATTGTCAACAACTAATGACAACAACGACCCACATTTAGATTTTTGAGTAGGATCGTCGTGGGTGTCACCATTTGTGACATTTTCACGCGAGTCGTCATATAGAACGGATAGATAAGCATTTTGGGTGTTGGGAACGCTTAATCAAAGATGATATATAAAACGCTTAATGGTTAATTTTTTTTATTCATTTTATACAGTGTTACCAACTTAACGGATTTTCCGTTAGATTTGACGGATTAGAGTCAGGCACTAACGGAGAAAAATATATTTTAACGGCTAACGGAATTGTTGACGGAAATATAATAATATTGAAAAGTTAAAAAAATATGCACAGGGCAAAACTCTTCTTTATTATGACGACATTCAAAAGGGAAGTTGTGGTATAATAGATTATTTTACCAACTATGTATGGTGTGGTAGACACAATGCTGACCTATAATCAGCCTTCAAACTCCACAGCTACCGTGACAACTATAGCTACAATAACACTGGGTACTGAAAGGGATGATGATTGCGATGTTTTATTTTTGACCGTTTTTTCGATGGAAAAATTTATAAAATTGATGGATTTTTGACGGGAAATACCAACTTGCTTAACGGAATTTTGAATTTATTGTTGGCAACACTGATTTTATAGTATTGTTCTATATCTATGAGTAAAACCATAAAGTTAATATACCTAGCGGAATAGAGCTCTCTCAAGTTGGCGGGGGGAAATTAATTTTTTGCACTTTTTTTTGGCTCTATCAACTGTTCGTTAACTGTTCTTCATTGTTCTATCAAAAATTTTATTTGTTCGTTTTTAGTTTTTTTTTTTTTAATTTTCAAAAATTGACTCTCAAGTTAGCACAAACTTTAGATATTTTGATGTTTTTTTTTTTCTAATAGTTTAGAACTATGCAATAACTGTTCGTTCGAAATTAACAACTGTTCGGCTTTCATTGGTCTGTAATTAATTAATAAACTTTTTTTATAAATCTTAATTAAATCTTTTTGCACATGCGCAGTATCAATGCGCATAGTTCTCATAAATTATGCGCGGCCTATTTGAATTTGATTTAAAGAGACATACATGACACCAATAAACTGCACAAGCCATTTATTTTGCAATAATGTAGACAATTTTAAGCAGGAAGTTCTGTAAATGGTAATGAACAGTTTATAATGACAGTATTTGATAAGCTTTATTCAAAATTGATAAAATAGAAGATTTGAACTAACTCTGATTCCTTTGTAGCCGGAGCATTATTTAGTAATTCACTGGAGATTTGATGTTCAATAACTTTAAACTCTCGTAATCCAAGATGGAGTAACATTTCATGATTTTTTAATAAATATCGGATATGAAACATCAACTAGACCTGAAAAGAGTATCATGAAGTCACAAAAATCAATACTGAATTCTAAAGTTTTCCAAAAAATTATGTAAATATAAACATACTCATACTTACAAATTTATTTCGACAAACTATCTTCCACATATATGTACGTAGAGCTACTTGACTTGTCAATAAAACCCACTTCACTCCGTAAAGTTGTAAGGTCGAAAATCACTTATCATATTATTATAAAATAGATAAAGCTTAGTCAATTAATTAACAAACCACAGAAGAAGTTAAATTTCTGAATCAAACACGAAATAAATAAATTAAAATAAATCGGAGCCTGTGTGACAAATTTGTCGAATAACAACACTATGGGTGCATTCCTTTTAAGCCATTGTAGAACATACATACGCGTTTCGCACTAAACACATGCAATAGATATATTTAAGACAATAATTGTCAACTTAAATTTTTAAAAATATTGACAGAAAATTTTTTATATCGCTTGGATAATGGTCGTTCACAAATAATTCACATTTGAAGGTTGCCGGGTTACTTACGGTTCGAATGACCTTTGCGCATGCGCATTGAGAATTAATTAGCATGGAATAAAAAAAAGTTTATCATTAAATTACAGGATAACGAAGGACGAACAAATGTTTTTTTTAATCGAACAATGAATAAAAAATCATAAAGTATTAAAAAAAAAAAAAAAATGGAAAGAGCCATAGTTTGTGCTAACTTGAAAGTCAATTTTTGAAAATTAAAAAAAAAAAAACTAAAAACGAACAAATAAAATTTTTGATAGAACAATGAAGAACAGTTAACGAACAGTTGATAGAGCCAAAAAAAAGTGCAAAAAAATTAATTTCCCCCCGCCAACTTAAGAGAGCTGCGGAATAGTGCAACAAACACGAGCTGTCAAACGAAACCGAAATAGGATGACATTTGTGTGTGTAAAATTGTTTATGCGTGTCAGTGATGTACATCATGTCGCTCGTCACATTAATATCGATAGGAGTAATATTCATCAGTAACAGTAATAATACTTTTATAAATTTAATTCCGTTTATAACAGTAATAGTCGACTTCTTGATTTAATAATTTGTAACATTGAATGCTTGGTCAGACACGAAAAAAAAAATATGCCTTTAGTTACGGAAAATATTCATCATCCAGCGTTAAACTTATTTATTTCGTCGTTTGTTGTTGAATTACTAGTCCCTGCCATACGCTCAATACGTTTGTATCGCAATGCCGATTATGATGCCATTAATAAAATTTTGGGGGTATATCGATTGGATTGATTTGCTTGATGGTGTTGATATTTGTAAGGCTGTAGATATATTTTATAACAAAATTAATGCTATTATTACGGATTTAGTCCCTATTAAAACTATTAAGGCCCAAACTAATTATCCATGTTGGTACTTTCAAGCATTGGTAAAAATTATAGGTGAAAAACTTAAATACCATAAAAAATGGAAGTTGTATAACCGTTATTGCGATTACGAATATTTTAGTCTTTTGCGCGAACGTCAGAAGCAAATACAAACTGTGTGTTATGATAAGTACATATTAGATTGCGAATTAAAAATAAAGAAAAATAGTAAATATTTTTGGACATTTGTGAAATCTAAAAAATCTTCTTCTAATATACCCAATACCGTAATGTTTAATAATCAATCAGCAAGTGAAGGTACCCAAATATGCTCAATTTTTAATGATTATTTTAAATCTGTTTTTAATGATCCAGTAATAGTTGATTCTTCTAAAAATGGGCTTCATGATGTCGATTACACATCTTCAATAATCTCACTAGGATCTGTAGAACTAACTCCAAAATTAGTAGAAAAATATCTTAAATATCTTATTCTAGATATTAATAAGGGTTCTGGAACTGATGAAATACCCAAAGGAGGTTTTTAAAATTATGCCAAAAATTCCTTGCTTTTCCACTGTTTTTATTATTCGATAAATCTATTCGTTCCGGAGTGATGCCTCACACTTGGAAACGTAGCTATGTGGTATATATTTAAGTCCGGTGACGTTACCAATGTTATATATCACCTCGAATTACAGCAATCGCCCGATCGTTTAAGGCCTGAGGGTTTAGCAAAATGTCAAATCAATATTCAATAACGCTTATAGAAAAATTAAAAATGTATGGGATTGACGTAAGGTTAAGAAAAGTCGTGACCTACAATCGAAAAACAAAAATTGACAGCCAATGTAGAATTGCTCAATTTAGGCAAACGAATTGAAAAGAGACAAATAATGGTATTTTCATTCAAATGCGTAGTAAAGTGACGTTTCTGACAGTTGTCAACACGGCGATATTGTCAATTTGACTGATGAAGCAATTACAACTATAGTCGCTTCAAAGCGATTGCCACTTTGCTAAGCCCCCTGTATGGTTTTGTTACAGCATGTAGCTGCAATATCATTTAAATGATCTTTCAGGCCAGAACGTTTTTGAATTTCGTCAAGCAAAGATGTTAATGTTAGTACTTTATTTGTAGAGCGTTGATTTTGCGCCCTCAGATTTCGAATAAGTTGTTGTTTCTTTTTAAGTTTTTCAAGCAACTTAGTGCATTTAGACATAAGCTTCTCCTTCCTTGTCAATTCTAGTTGGAAAGAGGTCAATGGTGTGGACTGTGGCAAAGGTGGTGATGTATATCTAGTATGTGATGACGATGGTACACATGTGGATACCTCTGGTACAATATCTCTGTGAACGTAGGATGAGACTGTGCGTCTAGGCTTTATCTTGACCTGTGAAAAAGAAAGGAGTGGCTATTGAAATCATAGTATTATTATAGTATGATCTAGTTCAAACCTAAGCAAACTGTGTTATATGGTTAGTGTAATAAACTTATAAACATACATAGCAGAAGAATAGTATTATTTTATTTTAGCTTACCGGAATAAACTTAGTTGGAAGTGCAGATTTCATCAAAATTCGTTTTGCTCCACGCATTTGGAAATGTTTTTCTTCAAAATGCTTACTGCATACACATGAATTTTTCTTGGGAATCCAGTTTGGACGATCAATTAATCTAAGCCATGCATTTCTGGTATCCAAATTAGTAGGAAATCTAAAAGATACATAAATTTCTAATGATAATACATATTTTAAAATTCGAAAACGGATACCTATAAATAGTCTAAGTATTTTAAATGGGATCACATTCCCAAGTGATTCATATCTCAACGTCATATAGGTGCTTCAACAACAGTAATACATATTCATTTACCGCACGATAGATATTAGTCATGAAATATCGATAACTTGGTGCAGCCCTAGGGTAAAATGAAAATTATTTCATTACACAAAATTTTCGTAAATTCTGCATTACGTGTATTCGATCTTTGCTTCTTACATAAATAAATGTTTATAGAAGAGAATAATCATAATTAGTAATTAAAATACGAAGCGCATTGGCAAAAATAAATCCTAGGTGAGGAGGTGTCGATTTGGAATAATTTACCTGTGAAATGAACATTTCTCGTTATTATTTCGCTGTGTTGTACAACAATCAATCACTGAACAAGTCACCATGTTTCTGAAGCACTACTTCTCAAAAATATGCACGATTTCACTTAAAATCAGAAAAATTCACAAAGGTGAAATTATCAGCGTGCCGATAAGTGCCGACGAACTGTCAAACAGTTGCAAAAAACGGTTTTGTTTACGTCCCATTACGCATCTCTTTTTATCACACGGTGTTGCTTCTAGTGATATCTCGCTCGCTCAGTCTTCTGTTGCTCTATTCCGCTAGGTATATTAACTTTATGAGTAAAACCGAAGCCTTATCTTCCGATATAAAATTATATAGAGGTCAATGTAAAATTCTTTGTTATACATGTCCTTTGTATTCATAAGTCAAAGAAAGAGCGCGGGAATCTCCGAACAAGGCGGGCCTGCCAAAGACATCTCTTTGGACATCTCCCGAGGAGAGCGAGAGGACACGACCTCCCGCTCTTTATCTTCTTATTATTTCTTTATCTTGTAGCATATTTTTAGTGATTATTTAAGAAATTCCAAAGAGATCCTTAAAAAGGAGGAAATTTTCAATAAAAAACTTCCAACTCCCGGAATTTTATCCCCATTATTTATAATGTTAATTTATCGCTGAAAATCGGGTCTCTGACGCTCTGCGAGCTATATTTAGGTTTTGCGCGCGGTCCGCGACTTCAAAATCGAGTACGAGACATTGATTAATTATGGATTATAATAATACTAATAATTATGGATTAATTGTTTTAAGGTATTGAATATTATGTTTTTCTTATTTGAAAAAATTAACGTGTATTCTGAACATAAAAAAAAAAAAATTCCTTTTCTTTATTTTCATTCGAGTGCAGTAGTCGTTACTCGATAACGAATACATACGATTTGCCACAGTTATAATATTTAATAGGTACTTATTAGTTATTACTTTTATTTTTATACTCTCGTAGAGAGTAGTACAAAGAGTATAATAAACATAGGTAGTATATTCTTTGCTTTATAGCATCTTTGGCTTTCCTGCATCTTCCTGTAACCTGTATATAATCTTTGTTTTATATTGGTTTTATAGATAATAAGTACATTACACCGGAGACTACTGTTACCTATTTTTCTTTGTTTGTAAATTGTAATGTACAATTTGTGATGTTTCTATAATTAATTCTTTCTATCATACTAAATACTTTTTGTATTTTAAACTAATTAAAAACGTTATTTCCTTTAGATATTCTTAACGTAATATTACATTTGTAATTAATCAAATAGGTTAAATAAAAGAAATCGATAAATTAAATTGTAATAAATAATTAAGATATGGTGTGCGATGGTCCCGATCCTCCAGAAGATACACCAGACAACCTTATACCGCCTCCTCGCCACGATTTAATCGCAAATGGTAATCATGAAGATAGTGATGAGGAGCAAAATGAACATTTTGGCTATGAACCTCTTCCACAAGGCCCTGAGGCTGTAATGTCAGACCATGATACTGACGAGGAAACAGAAGTATGTACAATTGTAAATTTAATAACAAAAATAACTGTGTGATATTTTTTTTATAATACTTAATTTAATTAATTTCCGTAAATTATGATAATTTGAGGTTCCTTTTAAAAATAAAGATAATGGTTCCAAAGAAAGTTTTCCTGTATGTCCAACAGTTTATGATTTCCTCATACTGTACTAGTTAAAAAAAACACTGTATATGTACTATATTTGTATTAAAATTCAAATTACAAGTAAATTTTAACATTATCATTATTCTTAAAAGAAACCTCAATTTATGATACATAATCTCAGATCAATAATAACTGTAATAAACGTTTAGTTGACTATTTCACTACATAGTATAAAACAAAGTTGCTTCCCGCTGCCTGTCTGCACCTATGTATGCTTAGATTTTAAAACTAAGCAGTGGATTTTGTTTCAGTTTTTTTAATAGATAGTGATTCAAGAGAAAGGTTTATGTATATGTATAATATATGCATTATAGTAGAGAAAGAAACTGAGCGAAGCCAGAATCGGGTCGCTAGTTATATAATGGTATAAATGTTGAAGCATGGATTGTGTGATTTCCTCTTCAAATGTTTGCTTTTCTATCAACTACTGTAATTTGAGAATTTTCTCTTCTATTGCTAACCTACATAAATAGTGTGAATTCAAGAAGTGAGGTTTTATGCTCATTGAATAGCCTATTTTTCCTAAAAATCCCATCATTTTCTTTACAACATGCTCATAGCTTGTATTACTTTGATTCCTTAGAAAAATTTGAATTAACATTTCAAGGAAGTAATTTATTTCAATTTATTATTCATCAAATTTAGTGGTTAAAATAACAATTAGTGAAAAATATTGTTGTCCTGAATTATTTTCACAATTTTTAATGTAATTCACAATACATAATTATATCTCAAAGGGGTAACCACTTAAAACAGTGTCATAGTGTTAATATACACATTAAATATTTTAAATTTCATTTAAGCATAATGACATACAACAATTCCCACCAAACAATGTTCCGCCAATAGAATCAATGGATAATGTTATATCAAGAGAAGTATGGAATGTACCTCGGACTAATGATCCTATCCAAATGGATAATGAAAGGGCAGAACAGGTAAATTATTATCATAATATTAGCATTAATTAATTTTTTTCTGTCACAACTTGAGAATGGCTGAACTGATTTTGCTAATTTTAGTTTTGAATTATATGTGGGAGTCCAGGGAAGGTTTTAGACAGTAAAAAATGCAACAAAGATTTTGATCTGTAGTTTAATACACCTCAGCAATGCGATAATGGGTCAACTAGTGCCATTTTTTGGCTCAAAATAATTAATTTATAAATATGTGTATAATTTACTAGTATTGTGATCTTTAACAATGCCTATTTTTTTATTTAGGTAATGTCATTAATGGCCAACTTTGCATTACCACAAGACTCTATACCTGAATGGGCTCAGAGTGTTTCAGAGGAGCAATGGAAACAAACTCTTAACGACAGGATAGAGAAGTTAAGGAATAATAGTTAAAAAATCAGTTTCATGTATTATTTCAATAATTCAGAATTATTGTTGTTCAATAATAAGTACATACAATGTTATATGGTGTAATTAATTATTTAACAGAAAAAACACTGAAAATGTTAAATTTAATTCATATCACTAAGTTTAAATATAAGAGAAAATTATATTAAGTGTTTTTGTAAAATTGTAGCAAGTAAGCTAAAATGCTTATGTCAGGAGTGGGTCACATCAGAAGTTCAATGACTAGGATTTGAACCCACGACCTATCAATCGTGAATCCAACGCCCGAACCACTGAGCTAAAGATGCATAAATAAGTTTAGCATGATAAAATAATATTAATGGAAATTAAAAATGCTATGGTGCTTCTATCTTATGTGTAATAATCTAATGATAAATAGTAAGAGCTTCTAAAAAACAATAATCCTTATTTAACTTGGGGTGAGAAAAAATGTAAACAAATCATAAAAAGGTTCTTTGCGAAAACGTCGCCAAATTATAAATTACTAGCGGCCCGTCCCGGCTTCGCACGAGTGGACAAATTTTTTTTTAAACATTTTGGTTCTCTTTTGAATGGACAGTCCGAATTTAATAATTCAAAAAGTAATCAACAGGCATTGAAACAGTCTTGAATACGAAATAATTTATTTGAATAAGAATTAATACAAAGGTATGGATAAAGTGGTCTGATTTTGATAGGCATCAACTTATAAAAAGTAAAAAAATTGTTATAGTGACATAACTACAATAGTTGGACATATGGTCTCGTGAGGTTTTTGTAGATATTGATACATTCTATAATATTGTAGAAATTTTTTTGTTCTATCATCAATACTTTTGGCAGTGCATGCGATGAAAGATATTTTATGGCTACTTTATTACACCTTGGGTTGGTTTAAGTAAGAATTTCTGAGGATCTCTAATTTTTTCTAATAATAAATATAGCCTATGTTACTCAGGGATAATGTAGATTTCTAACGGCAAAAATTTTAAGTTTATTCTTTAAATACAAATCTTTCCTCTTTATGATTTTAGTATAGACTATCCAATTATAGATAGATCAATTCACTTGTCTACTAACTGTTAAAATAATAGGCAAGCCTTTTTACGAAATAAAGGTGTTGAATTGCCAGCCAGTTGATTATGTTATAATATTATATTTTTGTTACTCAGATAGCCAATATTGATTTATTATTCATTCATTCATTGATTTACTTTAATCTCACACCAAGATGAATAGATCATGATCATGTTTAATGTTGAAAATAATGTATTTATTTAAATTTTATTAGTATTGTTTAAAGCAATCTTTACAAGTCTCATTTTGTGCTCCAAGAGATGCTGAACTAAATGAAAAAATACAATCTGTTAACAAGTATAAATTGCATCAATTCCACTTTTCTTTAACTTTTCAGTGGTTCATAAACTTGATTTTGAATTTTTTTTGATTAATTAATCTTATTCGTTAGGATTAAATATAAAAGCACTAAATGTGACGAGTTTAGTTTTCTCATTTCTTATAAACATATAAAATGGTGTATCTGTGTAAAAAGTGTTGGCTGTTCTGGCTAAAATCCCACTTGTGGCCGCTACTGCTTCTGTACCATATTCTGTAAAAGAATAAACTAAATCAATTTTTTCATCTCATTTTCTGATATAGCTTGATCAGAGTGCAATTGGTTCAGTACTAAAAAAAATTAAATGGTGAAAAACGTAAAAAGAACAAAGAATATCCTTCTCATTTATGTAATATATATAAAAATAACATGCCGCATGACAATACAAGTTATGTTTTTGGGAATTTTTCTCATTACCTATGCAGTTGTTATGACTTTTGGCCAAATGGCTTTGGATTTCTGGCTATTAACAATAATCTATCAATACGTATGCTTTTGAATTAATAGAACTTGGATCATCCTGCGGCATGTTTTTTGATTGATTTGTAACAAAAAAAATTACTATTTTTCATATAAAGGAAGCTTTTAGCGGATGTGAAAAAAAATATTTTTAACGACTAGTCTAATAAACAGGGACGCGCCAAACATCTGTGCTGTCGCGTCGTGCCAAATCCTTATGAGCACGCCTATAGTTGAAGACCAAAAAACGTCATTCTGTCTTAGCCCGCCTACAATAATCTCATTGGCCCCCTCCAGTAGTTTTTGGCGCCCCTGTCTAGATTTAATTTAAGTCGCAAATATGTAATGAATACTTCGCGGTGCCTTTTACGCCCTAGCACTGTCGTGCGCCGTACGACCTAGCACATATGGACGACGCGTCTCTGCATATATAGCAACTGTATATAATAAAGGCATGTAAAATAAATAATTATAAGACTCATAAAATAAAATTTGTAAAATACATACCATCTATTTTTATTCTAACATCATGTATTATAGAATCTACATGTATACCAGGGTTAGGGAGATTGTCAACGATTTCCTTTAAATTTTTTATCTCTGAAATGTTACCATCAGATATCCTGGTTACAATCTCGTCTTCCGTTTTATTCTCAACGTTGCCATCTATCATTAGCGCAAAATTAGCTTGTCCTGGCCTAAACATAGATTCAATTCCTAAAGCTTTTAGAGGGTCTTCCAAATTGGCACTGAATTTTAAGTCCATCTTAGGAAATCTGATTACGCATTTTTCCATTCTCAACTGATCTATTAGATTGTGAATCTTTTGGTAATTCAACTGGCTAATTAGTTCCGGTAGAGTTAGGATGTCAGGTTTGCGAGGCTTAAGGGCGTATAAGACTGTCTCACTATCATTATAGGGTAGCGCTATCATCTGTACGTCTGAAATGAAAAATAAGTGAATAATATTATTCAAAAATCTTAAGAGTTTTAGCAGATGTACAGTGTATACCTATGTCTATAATAATTGTACTGTTCAACAACACATACTGTCTGATATTGATAAGCTTTTTAGGCTTTGACGTCGAAGTCGAGTATAGCAATTCCTGAGTGAAGTCCAGTGAACACACTTGTGTACTCTTATGGCAGACAGGTCAGTACTATATTAATTATATTCATATTTACATCAATTTGAGATTTTAGGAAAATCTTACCATCATCTATTGAATAAATATATTTGAAATTTCCGAGATTCAACATTAGATCGGCCATAATTACATCAACTTTGTTTTTTTGGAATGGCATCCTACAAAAAAGATATTAGAAAATTAATGGTCCTAAGTTTTATACAAAAAACTTGTAGATTGTAAATAGCATAGGAATGTCCCAGATAAAAATGATGTTGCCTTGAGCTTTAAGACCCCATTTCCGAGAGTATACTTATTTATCTGGAATATAAAAATTGCCAAATTACTTCATTGTAAATTCTTGCAAGAATGGATTTTCCCACTGGCCACTGAAGTACAAAGCGCTCAGTAAAACAGCCTTGCTATCGGCCGGTAACGGTTCCTTTAAGAAATCTGTTATTTTCCCATTTGTGTTATTGTTCACCCATCTAAAAAAAACAATTGTTTTGAAATAATATGTAAATTTAGTTCCAAATCAGTAACAGTCAACTCAAAATTTTCTAACGGTAGTCGACACAATTGAAAACAAGAGTGTAGCTAATCGACCATTTAATATAATGTTACTGTAGAGGAAAAAACATAAGATAAGAAACTTACTGATTGATTAACATTTTTACAGTATTACGGTCTGCGAAGTCAACGCTCTTGGCTTCACCGTTGTACACTCTACTTATAAACGAACGATACAAGTCGCGTAGTTGAGACTCTGTATCCACAAACAGAGCATCTGCGTACATCGTCTTACTTGACGATTCATTTGTATTCAAATTCTTTAATAAATCACCGAATGTTTCATGGTTCTTCCGATTGACTCGAATATCTGTAAAACGGTAATAATGTTTAACTGCGGTGTCTGACTGTGATCAAATCTTGCCAGAGAATTTGACCCAAATTCCAGTTTCCGACGTTGAACTTGACTCGTTTTGACAACTAGACTGAGTAATGATGAGTTCTAAGTAATTAACTTTTTGGTTCTTTTTTTCTTAACAACTATTAAATCGGTCTTCAAGGAAAAAATTGTGAAATAGTCTAATCTTGTCTTGTTTGCACACAGAATCTACCGTGACGTTTTTTGACATTGGTTTATATATTAGTTTTGCAATTAGTTTATTAATTTTTGACTATTTATCAAACTCCCCATCTTTATTAGTTACTGAGAAAAAAGGGACAAAAAAATATCAAAACCACAAAGCCACAAATGAAACTATAATGATAGGGCGGTTTATAATGTTGCGCCTATCACATAAAACTTGGCATTTTAATTGGTACACAACATATCCAAATGACAAAATTTTCGTAACTTCTCCATTATGGAACCAAAATTTTGTTTGGATTATGGAATTGTGTTTGCAAAAATAATTTCGTTACACCGGCGCATTGGCGTGTGACGTCATTTGACCTAAAAGCGGCTGTGGTATACGCTGAGTTTAAAGTTGTCAATGACACTGAATATCTACAAAATCATTTCTTGCACCGTTCTTGTCTCATTTAGTTTATTACGCGATGGCTAAGAAATGAGATGTTATATAATTTTTATGTGCCTATTTTTTCCTATACCTACTCAATAGGAATACAAGGAAAATTATTACTTTATCTTCTACCAAGCCATCTTCCACAATAGTGAAATAATTTAAGTAAAACTAACCTTCTATAAAAATAAAAATGTATTTTGCTAAGGGCATAAGTCGAGAATGGCTTGACTAATTCGACTAATTATTTTGTATGTTCCATAAGGCCTACGGAAGGTTTTAATAATTAAAAAAATTAGAATGTAACTTTTGACAGAACGAAGTCTGTCCGGGCAGCTAGTAAACTAATATATATGTGCGTAACTAACTAGAAACGAAACAAAGACCCGTATGGTCTCGGTTAGGTCACATGACGTCACAGGCGAATCAGAGACCAGAAGAATCAGTGATCTATTTAGAATCACATAGTTAGCAATTTACCTTAGCAAAAATTTGAAATCTAAGTAATTTATTGATAGATTTCAATTTCGATTAATTCTATAAAGTGGTTTAGTTAAGTATGTTTACCTTCAGAAAACCCCAGCGCGCCCGCTAGCTCGTCGTAAGTCCTTCCGACACTTCCTAATAGAGTCATTGCCAGTAAACCTACAAAACATTAGCCATGCAAAATAAAGTCTTATTTCGTAAAATAAATAGTATTTTATGTAGAGATTCCATTATGTTCTACGTTTTGTGAGCCGTGTACAAATGGAATAATTTTAACATTAAATAAACTATTTTTACCACACACTGAAATGTTTACACTATCCGACACAAAGGTATTTCCAACTCCCTTTTGTCATTTTCCCTATGATCTCATCTTCATGGTAATTAAGATTTACTCAAGCAAATTATCTGTATAAAAGGAATGAGGAAAAAAGACCCGTTTTTACCTTGGCACTCCTTTGTGAGATTTAACTATTGATTTTTTTTTTCACCATTATACTTTATTTTAGTATATTGACAATCCAGTAGGTACATGTATGTAATCTCATGATAAATATCAGTCGTTTCCGATGGATAATGCGTAAGAATGTTGATGCATTTCTTAGACCTAATTTCTATTAGAGCCCTTCAAGGATCACCTACCATCATACAAAGGGTGGCTAGGTTATTTGGTTAGTATGAGATACTTTACCTACTGCAGATATAGACACCAGCGGTGAAATGGTATTCTAATCCGTTTCATACACACATTTAACTTTCTATTGCATATGCCCAACTACCCACGCATTGACTGAGAGCTAGTTCTAATGATCCGGTTATAACAGGGTACTTACCTCCGATCCCAGTAGGTGAAATAACTATATTCTTATCATTGTTGTTATTCATCATTTTCATCATAATATTATATCCAAGACTATTGACTGCTTTTGCTAAATCATCATTTTCTATTCTTGTAGGTATTGTTTTTGTTACCCTAAAAATACAGTAAATTTTAATACTTCACTATTATGTCAGCTTTACGTTGTTACTTTACAAATAAATGTAATTTTTTAAATTCCTGTGTTCAAGTTTATTAATCTTAATTAGGGACCCGCCGTCCATACATGCAAGGACTCGAGAAAAAATACTTAAATATAAATTGGTTATATATGAAAAATAGTCAAATATAATCATATATAACTGTGCCTAATCTGGGCATTAGATATGATTATATATAAAATCATGTATATTCAAATATCATTAAATATAGTTCTATATATAGTCATATATAATAACAAACGATTATTTTTCTCAAAGATGATGCATAATTAGTATATATAATCAGAAGAAATTATTTATTCTTAAAGTTTACTTATATCATTTATATAATTCTATATATATATTTATATTTTTTCTCGGGGACGCACAACGGCGTCGTGTAAAAGGCGTGAAGTTTTCAGAGGGTCTCAAAATGAAAATATAATATGATTCGAATAAAAAAAAGTTGATCAAAAAAGCGTGTCGAGCTCAAAGGATTTACTCTCCGTTTCATCAGTTGCTTTTTTTTCTAATTTTGGTCCTCGTAAAAATTAGGGTAAAAAAATGTATTCGATCATGAGTATTTAGCAGGACGACGCATGACTTGTCGCGTCCCTGATCATGATATATTTACGAATGCAATTTTATGTTTTCAGGCCACTTGTGACTATAAAAATATAAACCTAATTATCGAATATTTTAAATTATAAAAGTATTTATTGATTTCAATGTTGTTGCCTTCAAAAGTATCATCATAGTTTGAGATTTTTTACACTGATGTAACAACAATTTTACCCAATTTCATTTTC
This sequence comes from Limenitis camilla, assembly GCA_905147385.1. Classification (NCBI taxonomy): domain Eukaryota; kingdom Metazoa; phylum Arthropoda; class Insecta; order Lepidoptera; family Nymphalidae; genus Limenitis; species Limenitis camilla. The sequence continues at coordinate 5,644,351 of LR990234.1, read as the reverse complement.
GATTTGTGCAGAAATGGTAGAGAACACCAGAAAGGAGATTGAAATAACGGCTGCTGTCTTTGATACCATCCTTGCAATCTTATGTAGTCCTGAAATGAAATAAGTAAAACGGAACATATTAAGATAATTTGCTTTATTAATGCCGAATTTTTACAAGACTCTAATAATTTGTGAATTCATTATAATAAAAGTTACCTACCCGTTTCGCTGTGTAATCAATAGATTTTTCGCTAAAGGACCAAAATATACAAACATTTCTTTAATTTTTAGGAATATTCGCAAGTGATGAATATAGGGTAAGCCTTCATTTTTAGAGTTCCGTACCCAAACGAGATTGTATCTTTCGTACCGTGATAGCTAGACAGCCTTTAACGACATATACTAAAAACAGAACAAAATAGATATTTAAGGGGGGCTACTATACAGCAAAAGTGATTTTAATGCCGTTTTTTGCTCGATATTGATAACTCAAATATTCTCAGAAATTTTAGTTGTATATTAATTTAATGGGGCTCCTATTGAATTGTATTTTATTAACCTTTTAATAAAACTATTTGAAAAGTTAGTAGATAACTGAAAATCACATCCAAAAGTGGGTAGTGCTACCTCAAAAGAAAGTTATTTTGCCAAATATACCAATATTTGGCACGTACGGAACCCTTCGTGCGCGAGTCCGACTCTCACTTGGCCGGTTTTTATTTTTGAGATGATTACTGTAATAAATGTACCTATAGTTAGCAGACCCTGCAAACGTTGTTTTGCCATATTTAAATTAAAAATTTCATTAAAATCGGTCAAGCCGTTTTGGAGGAGTTTGTATAAAACACAGTGACACGAGATTTTTATAAGTAAGATAAATTAAATCAATAGTTACGTACAATAATTGGCTTAATGACTCAATTTTTTAATTTTCATCGAATTTAAAATACATTATAACAGAAAATATTTTGTAATAAACTTACGTCTAGGTATTCAAGATATTCAAGACCTAATGAAATGTCTAATTAAAGTTACGGAAAACAATAAACGTCATAAAAATAATGATTAATACTTTAAAAAATAACAAAATTGTTATTAACCTCCTTGACCTCATTATCTCGAAATGTAAATATTATTAAATAACAAAATGTAGATTTAAACGATAGTTTATAGATGCACAGCATACAACACGTTTGACAATTATATGTTAAGTGTAATAAGTACAAAATACAATAAAGACATTTTTATTAACAGTGGGGGTCGTCAATTATATATAACAAAGGTAATATATATCAACTTACCTAAAATTAATGATTGGTTTGAGTTAATACATTTAATACCGTACACACGTACAAAATGTTGTAATCTGTTTCACGCGTTGACCTCTCACACCACTCGACACCACTGTTCGCTGCGATGCACAGCGACTTATTGAGCAAGTACGTTAAACAAAGTTGGCCTTGACTGTCGACTGGAAGAGTCGCCAACAGATCGAGCATTTGTGTCAACCACATTAAAAGATTGCCTGGAAAACCACATCTCATACTAAAAACAGGGGAAAAATAACTATAATCTTATATATAAAATTCACGTGTCACAATGTTAGTTACCATACTCCTCCGAAACGGCTCGACCGATTTTTATGAAATTTTGTGTGCATATCGGGTAGGTCTGAGAATCGGTCAACATCTATTTGTTATACCCCTAAGTGATAAGGGTGGCCCACGGTGGCAAAACAATGTTTGCCGGGTCAGCTAGTTGTATTATATAATCCATAGGGGCCCGTCCCGGCTTCGCACGGGTGGATAATTTTTTTTACCTTTTTGGCTCCCGCATTCTGTCGCTCCTTCTATCGCCGCGTTACTCGCTGCGCTGCGAGGCACTCAATCCACACCGCGCCGGCGGCCCGTCTGGGATTATTTTTTATTTATCTTGATATTTTTATTTCGTAATATCTTTTGACTGGAATGTCCGATTTCAATAATTCAAAAAGTAATTAACAGGTATTGAAACAGTCTTCATTACGAAATATAATTTAATTTATTTGGATAAGAATTAATACAAAATTATGGAAAACATGGTCTGATTTTGATAGGCATTTTTACCAACTTTTAAAATGTAAAAAAGTAGTTATAGTGACTTAACTACAATAGTTGGACATATGGTCTCGCGGAGTTTTTTGTAGATATTGATACGTTCTATAATATTGTATAACATTTTTTTGTTCTATCATCAATACTTTTCGCAGCGCATGCGATGAAAGATATTTTATGGCTAATTTTTTTGCACCTTGTGTTGGTTTTAGTGAGAATTTCTGGGGATCTCTAAATTTTTCTTGTAATAAATATAGCCTATGTTACTCAGGGATAATGTAGCTTTCTAATGGTGAAAGAATTTTTGAAATCGGTCCAGTAGTTTTTATGTTTATTCGTTACATACAAAAATACAAATCTTTCCTCTATAATATTAGTATAGACTAGCCGACCCACGCGACTACGTTTGAGTGTTGCTCCGCTCCTATGGGTCGTAGCGAGATGTTAAATAGCCTAAGTTACTCCTTGTTACATCAGCTATCTGGCACTGAAAGTCCCGTCAAAATCGGTCCAGAAATTTCAGAGATTAGCTGGAACAAAATACAGACAAAAATTGTAAAAAATGTTGTTCTAGCATATGTACCGTGTATACATCCATATGCACTTAGTAAAAAGCGGTTATTTTGATATTACAAATAGACACTCCAATATTATTTATTTGTATGGATGTAAAAAAATTAATCGCCTCTATGTATGTAAGCGCATTACTTCTGAACGACTGCACCAAATCACATACTATATTTATATATATGTATTATATGTAATTATACATGCCGTCATATATTATGCTATATATAAACAAACCTTAAGAATAAATAATTTTTTCTTATTATATATAAATATAATAATCATTTATGACTAAATATGGAATTATATATATAGTCGGTGGTTTTTTTATCTTTCAACTTAATTGTTATATATCGTAATTATTAGTTAGTTAACAAATTATTACTATAAGCTTATAACTCAATCGTAGTGCAGATATTATTAACATTATTGTAATATTTATATATATATATATATATTTTTTTTTTTTTTTTTTTTTTTTTTTTTTTTTATGTAAAAGTAATTAATAAATAACTATCGTAATGTAGAAATATTATAATGTTGCTAATAAATAGTTGACGATCGCTTCACTCAAGCTTAAATCTTTTCTCTTGGCTTTGAGTAAAAAAATATTAGGTATTTTAAAATATTAATTAACTTGTATTAAAAAAATGTCTAATTATAAATATGTATACATAAATTTTCGTCTTCAAGTTGAGATAATTAACAGTTTACAGAACAAAAAAGAATTCGTTATAATAATTAGTAGTAGTAAAACATAAAAGTGATTAATATCTCTTTACCCTGATCATATAATTTTATTTTACAACCACTAAGTAATATTATATATGAGTGACGGCGTTATAAGGCGCCCCTTCTGGGCGTGCCCTACCCTAACGCCACTACTATATAATATTATTCATATTTTGGATATCATTGACTTAGTAGAAACAGTACAAATTAGAATTTCATACAAAAACTAATGTACTTACGTACTATAAGTTGTTAGTATAGTCGTATTGTCACCATAGCAATAAAAAAGAGCGATTTATAGAGATGCGGGAATTTCTGATACAGTATCGCATAACAGCACTGTGATGCAAGAAATTTAGCTAACATTATAAAATTGCGTGTTAATATACATACTAGCTACTCCCCGCAGTTTCACCCACTGTATTTAGGATTCAATGCTGATACTAAATACACTACAGAAGTCTTTATATACAACGTTCACAGCTTTTTTGTCATTAGACAATACAAACATGATTTCATAGGCACGCGCCGCGTAACCGCTAGGTCCCTGCATTTTAAATCTGTAATATCTTCGAAAATAATCATTTAAATTTCATGCTGTAAAGGGCCATATTGATCTATATCAAATGTACAATGTATTTAAGGTACCTAATTGGATAAGGATTAATGCTGTATTGGTTAAAATCAGGTTGTGTCAGGAGTGGGCCACACCAATAGTCCAATGTCCGGGATTTGAACCCACAACTTATCGATCGTGAATCCAACGCCTCAACCACTGAGCTACTGACGCTTCGTTTATTTACATCTAATTAGAAACCTCTAAAATTATCAGTGTTTCTCTACTGTAATCTATATATATTATACATATAAACCTTCCTCTTGAATCACTCTATTTATTTAAAAAACCGCATTAAAATCCGTTGCTTAATTTTAAAAATCTAAGCACACATGGGGACATATATCGGGAAGCGTCTTCGTTTTATACTGTGATGTGTTATTCTGATGTATAAGCTATATTATTGTAAAGTTTCATCTAAATCCATTCAGTAGTTTTTGCGTGAAAGAGTAACAAACATGATGTATGTTTGTTACACACATACATTCTTACAAACCTTTAACGTTAAAGTTTAACTGTTAAAATATGAAATGAAAAAGAAATTCATTTCGATTTTTGTCTCGTAAGGAAATATTTTTTGGCTTTATTTTCACTAATTGCTGTATGTAACGTTCAATGTGATTGTGGTAAAGGTAAAAATTAAACACAAAAATATCAATATTTTATAAATATTCGTAAATGTAAGTCAAATATGGTACAATTAAAATCAGAGGAAATATCTTTACCAAGTTCATATCAAAAAGGAAACATTTATGCGTCGTTTTCTACACTTTATCGTTAAATCTAATTACGAGCTGTAAAAAATATTTATCATAACTATCTATTATGTATTAGGAACTCGAGTCGGTTAGAGATAGGGTGAAGATATATTGCAGGTGTCTGACTGACTGACACTAGCTCATAATTATATTCACCCCATCCCTAAATATGAATGACTCATCAAACTGAATTGCGAACTTCTTAAAACAGATTTTGATGTACAAACAAATTACATGAATCATTATATATGTACATGATAGAGTGTAGAAAATGGTAAATTGTTTCATTGACAATAAATCCAATAAAACATTAGCTTAAATTTTAAAGAGATTATACTTATATTTTATTTATTATAATCATTTTAATGTCTTGTTTATTTAATTTTAACTAAATAATAAAATAGAGCAAGCTATTTGCCTACAGTTAGACTACTCACTGAGCTTTAGTGGCTGCTAATATCGAATGTGAACTCAGCAGGTTTACTGGGCAATTATATGTCCTAACAAAAAAGTCGACAGTTTGTATGTTTTATTGGTTTTACATGTAAAGAAAGCTTTAGTCAATATACTGATGACATTTACAAACTAATTAATAAGAAATAACCATTTTTAATACTTTAAGACATAAATAATAACACATTTTAAACAATTTAACTTGCTTTCTTTGACTTAAAATCTCTTAATACCTAAATATTTTTGACTACACTAATAGTATAACCAAGTCCGTTATGTTACATTATATTATCCTAATACTATACTGACATAATATAAAAGGCGGTAGGCAGACAACTCCTTACAACTAGAGACTCAGAAACAGAGTGGGTTTATTCCGTGTGTACTTATTTAAAAGCAGAGTTTACAATAAATCAAAGTAAATCATTTTAAACCTACCAATACTATTTACATTATAAACATAAAACATTTACTTGTTGATCTCATAAAGTTCAGCAAACTGAGATATATTTGACATATACTTAAAATCAATAATAATATTATGTTTACATAATTTTGCAGTTCATGTTTGATACATGCACATAATATATAATATAACACAGTATATATTATGTGCATAGAAAACAACTTCCATAAAAATTAGTATCTAAACAAAACCACATGTGATGTTGAATTACTTACAAAACCAATACACTCTGCAATTAAATAATTGTCTATAAACTTAGGATTGTCTATAAATGTAATAATATAAGGACAAATGCAAAAACAAATCACAACTAGTCATAGAACAAAATTGTTTTCATTTTTCAGTTAACCAACAGATTTAAGGAGATTCTGCATTAACATTCTTACATTACATTTACTTACCAAGATTGACTCAATTATTGCTAGTCGTTAAATAAAGAATCTCACGTAAATCTGCCAGTTGAGTGTAATTCACTTCACTTCAGTCAGTTCACTATGTCACATCAAACACACATAAATAGCTACATAATTAATTACAAACACACGCTCACACATATACATACCAATATGGTGGCTCCAACTAGCGTAACTTAATAATGAATAATGATCAGTCTTAATAAGTTCATATGACCCCTTTATGTAGGACCATGGTACTATTTTATTTATATACATTATCACTCTGTTACTGAGTCCAACTTAAAGTACATTCAAACTTACTGAAGAGAATTAACAAAAAAGCACTGCTGGTTAAGTTTTAACAAAAAAGGTCAGCACATGAAGCAAACAATAAAATCACTTTTGATTATGTCTAGTCATGGGCTATGAGACCCATGCCTCCTAATTCTATGTTTAACTATGAAACTCTTTCCACATTCATCTAATAATTCCCATTGATGATGATTCAATCACCTTATTTTATTACATTATTTATTACACTATAGGTGATATATAAATATGAGTAGACAAAACACATAGGCCTGCCTATTGCATGTTTTAAACAATTATCGAAATACTTCACCATAAGTATATAAAAGAAAAACAGCTCAAAAGTCATTCCTGGACTTGAGATTCTTCTAGACAGTAAAACTGTAATTATAGTGCATGGACTGCCTAATAATGAAAAATATCATATTATAGTTCTCAAATGCTTTAAAGTGACCAAAGTCAGTTTTTAACCAGCTTTTATATATTAAACCTACGTTTTGCAAGGTTAAGGGATGAACCATGGAATGCTTCATACAAGATTGACTATAGCCACTTACAATAATTTACTAATATCAAATACTAGAAAAGCACTGGAATTTGTTAACAAAAACCACACTGGTTAAAAGATTCTATTAATTTTTTTATACTGGTAAAAAATTACCTTTCATTTCCTATCATAAGCAGTTTAACAAGACATTTGTGGCTTAAAATTATTACCATCTAAATTACAATAAAATAATTAAGGATCCACATATTAGCCGCATGCCTAGTTTACAAACTCTACAACCACTATTATATTATTCTCCAAAATTAACAAGTATTTATTATTGCTTGTGTTTATCAAAATTCATATTTGCATTATTGCTACATTTAACATGCTGATATTTGTTGCAAGGATTGCATGCATTGCCATTTCTGCATAAATCTTGCTATGTCATAAGTTGTTAACGTTTCTATGAGTCTCATAACAGATGAATGCTTTCCTCTTTCCACAATCAATGAACTGATGGCACACGGCAAGCTGCAATTCTACTAAACATATTCACCTATTTTCATCCAAATCAAACATTCTTCAATGAAATGTAAGCCTGAGTAAATTAATAAACATTTCACAAATATTATTTGAGACTAAACTAAGCACAGCGCCAATCGACTTATGTCACAATTCATACATTTAATTAATAATTAACCCAACTTAACTTCAATATGTTAAAAAAACGCAGACTTATCAATTTGTCACTTTGGAAAAGACAACTATACAACTAAAATTAAAAACTATATTCGAGGAGGGTCAGGAGGGCTCTTCAAAGTTCAAACTGAAGCAATTAAATGAGCTGAAAGTCTAAAATGAGACTAGTTGAGTGCAATCACGAATGCTTCACTACAATAACCCCAGGTCGTTGGGGTGGTGGATGATCGATTTTCTTGGTTAATGCTAGAGGTGTGTCACCAGTTTCTTCACCAAATAGATGATCCCCCTCCAGGTGCCGAATAGCCTCCACTATAGTTTCTAGATTCTGACGGCTCGTGCTGGCGAGATACAAGCGTGATGGAGCATCTTGAGTAGCATCAGGAAGTACTTCCACTTCCACTCGAGGCTCTGCTTTAATAGCCGCTTCTAATAAAGGAGTTACAAGTGGTTCAACTGGTTGCTTTTCAGCCTCTCCCTCTTCTGACTTACATTCAGAGATGTCAGTTTGCTCATAGTGCGGAGGCGCCACAGGTTGTGAGTTCTCCTGACCAGATTCAGGATATACCTGTGTCTCCAAAGAATGTAGACGCTCCTCAAGCAAACGTCGCAATCGTCTCTCCCGATCTAACTGAACTCTTAATTCACCATTTTCAGACTCTTTTTTCTGCGGTGCACTTGATACTGTAATAACAGCAACTGGTTCTGGTGACCTTGAGTTTGTAGTGATTGTGTTGTCCTCTGTTGAATCAGGAATTATTGATGGAACAATAGATAATACTTCATTTTTTCTTTTTTTAATAGGTATTTCACCCCCTTCATGCTGATTAAGTAATCTCTTCAACTGACAATTTTGTGATAGTAGTCTTGTTTTTTCCTGTTCCAGGGAGTATATATATTCTGCTGTTTGTTGCAAAATGGCAGCCTGTAAAAATACTTTATTAATTAATACACTACCTTTTCAATGAAATTTCAAGAAATTTTTGGAACAGCTACCTAATAGCTTTTTCAGATCAGATTAAAATAATTTATTAATTAATTTTATTCCACATTATAAACTATCCATGTTAACATACCTTACTAAGTTTTTCCCCTTCATGACGTGGTAACAATGTACGCAAAGCTTGAAAGCCAGCATTGATACTCTGCATTCTCCTCCGCTCATTACTATTTGCAATCTCACGACGAATTCTCTTTTCTGCTTCCATAGTTTTACCCCTCAATGATGAATGCTTTTCACTCCTAAAATTAAAATATATACAATTATAATATTTATTTTAAGCAGCAATCAGTTTAATATTAGTTATATACTCACAAAGAATGGCTTTGTTTTGACTGAAATTGCAGAATTATAATAGCATCTGACTTAACGATAAATTTCTAATATTATGTATAATCTCTACATGTAAAATTCTTAAATTTTTTATTCTTATTACATATTTTATCATATTACATTTTTAGAGCTGCTATCTATTTTATCTGTACAGAACTTATAAATTTCTTGAGAGCTTTTTTGATATTTTTTTTCAAATAATAGGTGAAAGTTTCTAACTTTTGTTAAATAGCTTTAGTTCATTTTTAAATTTATTATCATATGGTTTAGTATGTACGGAAATATTATAGGTTGTTCTTATGAACTAAAATATTGTGTAACTGGATATTGAATAAATTCTAATCAATAAAATTATAAATTTTCGAAATGGTTTAAATTGTAACTGTAAAAACATGTTGTGTTAATGTTCAGCTGTGTGATGCATGCGATAGACACAGAGCGCTTATTACGCCTCGACCCATCCAAACATGGCGGCCCAACAGCTGACTACAGACCGGCAGCGGCACTGGGCGGGAGCGACCACACATTAATACTATCGTGTGTACATGCCACAAATATCGGAATTTTTACACTTCTTAATGAAATCATAACATCAATTGTTTACAATTCATTCAATGCCAGATTCGATAAAAAATCTATAACCACGCCGGTTACACCTACCTTGAAATAGCGTGATCAGATGCTTCTTCTTCGTACAAGTTGTAATCTTCTATTTCTAATAAACAAACATCATTACCGTGCAATGACATAACTTAAGCACAAATCTACTCAAATTAGTAATTCCACATCTAAAATAATAGCCGAAAACTGAAATAAGTTTTAGCAGCCACAATGGCGGGAAATGACAATGAGCACAGTCAGGTGACGCTACACGATTTTTACACTTTAGCACAACATAAAACACATAATTCACATTAAAAATCCTTTAATCACTTAAACTTTATCCATATATTAATATTTTCTCTAATTAAAGAGGATTTAAAAAAAAACAGTAATTTTACGGATGGACTTAAGGGCAACACGAGAAACGCGACATATCGATGTCTAATGTGTCCATAGACAATTAATGATCTTTGAATAAAATCTGTATTGAAATTATTTTTTTAAACTACTAAAATATAAAAAAATGTGTATGACCTACGTTTATAATTATAGTGTTGTAAATTTAGACTAATTTACAGATTTAATTATAAAATAATTAATTATTATACAAATACGGACTTGCAATGTATGTATCTACAAATACTTTGTGAAGTGATATTTTTAATATAAAGAAATACCTTATACTTAAAATATGATTTACAAATATATAAATGAAATCTTGTATTGCATAATATAAGATGTTATGAATTTTTTATTTCATTATGAGCGTTATTATGAGTTATAAGTCTATGTTTACTTGATCATTTGGGTTGTCTTTTGATTCTTTTTATTGTATCTTCGATAGGGTTGATGTTAATAAAACTATATGGGTAATATGCTACATATAGTTATTTTATAGAAACTAAGCTGTATTTTGAGTTGAATGTGTTTAGAAATTAATTTTTTAAAAAGTCACAATTTGTGCACTCCGAGTACGCTTCACACTACGCTGCGCGGCTGCACACTGCACAGATAAAACTAAGATTGAAGGAAACATTGAAATGTTATCGGCATTATGCAGTCTCTGAATTATTGAACGCATCTTAATTTTCTTTAAGTTGCCATATATGAAGTATGTTGGCTAAAGTGAAGCGTCTCGAACGAACCAACCAATCAGGAGGAGTTTCAATTTTGAATTTGTTCTAGGTGGGTGGAGATTTTGTTCTGTCGCCATATTGTGATCGGCTGTGAGTGCTGGAAGTGAGAAATTTATTTTAAAAAAGTGTAAATTCTTTGTCTCCATTGTTCGGATTTAAAAGTTAAAAGGTAAGTTAAAAATTAATATTAGTCTTTGTTACGACTTTTTTTAATATTTTAGTTTTTCGATGTTTAACGTGTGAAAAAGGCCGGGTGCTCGATTTCACAGAACGTCGTTGATTTTAAATTCTTCAATATTTCAAATAATTATGTGTAATGGCCATGGATAAATTATACGTGATAAATTTGCAAACTTAAACCGACAAGCTTAAACTATCTTCCTTTTGCATTTAATTATTGTAGGTAGGGACAAGCCAGGTAATATACTAATTATCTTGTTAATGTTAATATTTGAAAATAAAAGTTTCTCTTTCTTACCACCAGCCGAATTACAGCTTGGGTAAGATCAATACTTTGTAATTTTACTCCAAATGCGTTTTTCCGGGAAACCCAGTATAATGCATTCACTAATCGAAACGCACGATGAATCATCATTGTACTTCAACCGGCCCAATATCTAAACAAAGGTTCTGCATTACAAATGTAATGTAAAAGTATGTTAATATTTTGTTTTTGTATTTCATTATTATTTACTAATTTACTTAGGTGTTTAATAGTTATCTAGGAAAATTATAATACAACGAAATTCTGAGTGAAAGGATATTTAATCAATTAGCAATTCGAGGTTTGACTAAAGTTAACGAGACTACGACTATTTTTGAAAATTTAAGAAATAGTGGACAAAATAAAAATATTACGACTTCCTACTAATATTATAAACGCGAAAGTTTGTAAGAATGTATGGATGTATGTTTGTTACTCTTTCATGCAAAAACTACTGAATGGATTTAAATGAAACTACAATAATATAGCTTACACATCAGAATAACACGGCTATAATTTATAATGATAAAGTGTGAATTATCCAAAATATGAAACCGTGGGGCGCAGCTAGTATTATTATAAAATGAATAAATTATGATGCAAAATAGTATCCGTACTTCAATAGTATTACTTATTTATATGTTAGGATTTCAAAAATAACATAGATTAAATGTTTTACTATTAAATTAGTTTATTATTAACAATTTCTTAAAAATATTTTTTTAACAATAATGTATCTAACCAGAAAACTTGCCTCCTATAAAAAAAGATATAAAATGAAACCAATACATGATTTTTCAGCATCTTTATCCCACAACAAAAAACATTGCTTTATAAAAATTATTATATTATTATCCCACATTATTATGATCATTTTCTGGGATAAAAAGTAGTCTTGGTGTTAATACAGATTATAAAGTGTCTTAGTATAATTAAGCCACAAACATTCAAACCTATACACTACACTATTATAATATTAGTAAGTTGTAACATTAAACTAGCCATGTTAGTCGAGCTTGTTTATTAGACAAGCTGAACCTTTGCTGTGCAGTTCTTCCAGGATGTGCCTTCTCTTTAGGCATTGTATGGTTACCTCTGTTACTATTAATATGTTGGTTTGATTAAATTATGTGATCCTAATGGAATTATACAACAATTGGGCAATTTATCATATGTACTTAAGTTTAAAAATATTCTGGTGCTAACAATAAACTTTTTATTGTTGGCAGGAACATGAGTATTATTTAATAGTTTTAATATTCCTTTATAAAAGTAAGGTATTAATAAAATGCGTTACAAAGTTTGGCTATTCAAGCTGTAGTCCTTACTCTGTCATTTAATGTATGTTTGGATGTTATTATCTATATCTATACTTATAATAAAATGTTAGACATGCCGTGTCTGTACTCTGTACATTAGAGATTTTTGAAAAAAGTAATGAAGATGTGTGAAAGAAGTAATAGAATATATAAAAAAAATTATATGTTTGTTTTTGGACACACATCATGTTAAAACGGCCGGACTGTTTTGATTAAAATTTGGTCTACAATTACTTTAAAAGCTGCATTAAGAAATAAGGCACTTTTTACTCTGAAAAATACCAGATCCCATGGGATTAAAGGGTATTGTTCACAACAGCTAAAGAGATATAAAAAAATGTTGTTCACAAAATGTGTGTAGCTTGATTAAACGGATGAATATTCTTTATTCATAATGTAACTGGCATTGAAACATTGAATTCTTTAATCCTAGAAAAATAGAGTTCTTGTGGGATAAGGGGTTATTAATTATTATTCTCACAAGAACAGGTAAGAGGATATCAATGTTAGAATACTTTTATGACCATTCGTTTGAAAATTCGTCTACTAAAACAAACTTTGAAAATTGTTATAGTAATATATAAGTTATTTGAGCTATTTCCCGAGAACGGCGACAGTACATAGATTATTTTATTCAGTGAAATAAGGAATCGTACTGACGACGACCATACGACATTAGCGACGAGCTCACTGATTTTCGGAAGGAGGCCGGGGGAGATCTTCTCCCAGTAGTGGAATAGGAAGTTGTTGTAAAAAATTGGAACAAACATAGTTCAACTTATTGCAGTTGCTGAAATCTTTAACGTCGTCGAAGGGAAACGCGACAAGATAATACACAAAATTATTTTTTAAATGTACCTACCTGGACTATTAAGCTAGCTTTGAACAACAATAAATATAGTAAGAATATATATGTGTTACAGAATAAACTACTAAGTTATATAGCTTTAGACCTTGAGTAGCTTGAAGTCAAGGTCACAGCTACATTAAGTTAAATAAACCAGAACTGACTCTAAGTGGCTTCTATTGTCGTATCAACTACGATCGCTTTAGGGCGACACAGTAACTGTAAGATAAGGAGAGGGGGAAGGAAAGAGGTCGTTTACCCTGTGGAGTGAATCAATTTGTGTTTGGTAAGTCGATATTAAGATAAATATAGTTGTGTTATAGTAAATATTTGTCAAACTCCTCTAAATGTTCCTATAAGGGTATATGATCATTTCGTTGCCCGTCTATCTGTCAAGACCCTTTTTCTCAGGAAAAACAAAATTATCAAATATTCAGGTATACGTTTCCTTGGACCTGTTAAAAAATCAAACTTCTAAATCAATGCAATCGAAAGATATAGCTGTGTATGTCATTCCTCAAAATATTACTATCAAGCAAGGTCAGTGCTGCTTCTACTAAAAAAAGGACATCGTGTAAAAATTGCATACTTTATACTTTTAATATCATAAATACCATTGCAATTGCACCCCCTATAGCCATGATTGATCCTACGATACTTTTTGGCGTCTCTTATTAGGTACCTGACGGCCGGCTCTGCGTAAGTTCTTATAACACAAAAAATGAAAACTGTAAATTTGTATCAAGCCTTTTTTTATCCATCAAAACTTTAACAGAAAAACGTATAGATATCGAGTTGAAAATAATATCAAATACTCAAGTCCTAGTCTCTTGGAGATGTGAAAAAATATGACTACTAAGTCAACTTATATCATAAGTATAGGAAAATCTGCAAACGAGAAATGTATTTGTGTATTTAAATAAAAAAAAATTATGCCTTTTGGTCACTATGGGGTATCCATTGTATGGGGAATAAGTGGTCATTAAGTTAAGATTAATATCAAATATATAAGTCGACAACCTCAAATAAAACATTTAAATGAATGTAGTCAAAATATACAGCCGCAGTTTGAAAAATGTATTGGGTACTTCTAGTAGACATAAATCATGAAACCTGGTAAAAACCAATATGTCTCTGCACACGTAAAAGAAATAATCTGAAAACTGTAAAATTACATAAAAATATGTTTTGTTTGTTAGTTGGTAAGCTGGTTTTTCGATGGCAAAGTTTGTCCCTTAAATTGTTCGGAACCATCGATTCGCAAGTCCCACTCGCACTTGACCGGTTTTATGAATATTAACTTTCTTTTAATAATAGTATAAATGTTTATATTACCTTAATTTCGAGTTTAATTTGAATGTTATTTATATTTAATATAAATTAGGTGATGTTTGTATATTTTTAGTCTGTTTATATAGTTTCTGTTCTTAATGAGATATTGTTTATGTGCCGACTTAACTGTCGAGATAAGAATTATCTATATAATATGACTAATAATAGCACTATAACATTCAAAACAGCTTGTTAATATTTTGTGAAAATATTATTCATATTCGATAATAGTTTCTTCATATAAATCAATACTTGTTTAGTATCAATAAACGGTAACCCATTTGCTGCAATGGTTATTTTGCGACTACGTAACTAAGTATAGATTGAACTGCAGCAGAACAAACCGATGTATCCTAGTTGTTCGTACTATTTTGGTCGTTCGTATTTATTTTAAAACTGTTCCCAACACCCTGACCTATTGACGCATTTATAATGGGACATTAGCTAGTTAATACGCATTCAAATTTATTAAATTCCTAAAAATAACTACTTATCCGTTCAAAGAGTACTAAGCTGCAGATTATTAACATGTTTGTATATTGGCTGTTTAAAGTATAAATTAAACCTTATTTCTTTTAAATGAATTCTTCGAATACGATTGACGATATCGACGAACGAACAAACTTAAATTCTGAAAAAGATCTTTTCCAAGATATTATTAATAAACCAAATATACTAATCCAATTTTATTATAGGAACCTAATGTTTAGGTTTCGTAAATGTGAAATAACAATGATTTAATGAAAGATTATTTGTCGTGTTGAGTACATTACTGCACAAAATTATTACCGATACGAGGATGCTAGTTAGGTGCTATATTCGAATTGATAAGAAAAATATTTTATGTAATATGCAAATTAAAAGATCTTTTATAATGTCTCGACGCGAATTAAAGTCGACATAAATGGGATATGGCCACTACGATAATATCAAGCAAAAACGACCCTAAAAGTTACACCACCCACTCTAGTTCAACTTCCTTATCTTTTCCTAGACTGGGTCATGTCTGGAAGAGATGGCTACTTAGACATATTACCGCCCATTGTATATCACAGTAAACTTATATCTATTTTATGTAGTCTTTATATAATTAAGTTGTTTGTGGTGTACAATAAAGAAATAAAATAAAGAGAACCTAATTTAAAGTAATAATTTTTATTCAGAGTGGAACAAGATAAATATTTATAGCTATATATATATGTTGTCACTAATAAGGTTATCAGTATGGGTGCTAAGCAGAGCAAACGCTCGGTGGACATAAGCGGTAAGGAAGCAGAGGGCGCGGGCGAAGTGGCCGCGGCCGGCGCAGGCGGGGAGGGCCGCGTGGAGCAGCTCGCCGACGCCGACGCCGATGCGCTCAAGCCGCAGCTCAACGGAGACGCACACATACACGAGCCTTCGGTGAGACGCATCTACTTGTCGTTGTTGGTTCCGAAATGTCTCTATTGTATACTAATAATCCTATAACTGCAGCCAAACGGGCATCTATGTGGGTGCTTGTAACACTACAATAATATAATTAGTGATTTACTGAATACAGCCGACCCGCATCTTTACATCGCACTCGCACATCTACCCTATTATTTATCTGAGGGAAAGTTCTAAAAATAACTGTGATAAAGGGTCTGTTATATTTAAATTGGTGCTGTTTTTATTATTATCACAGTATTGTTACGTTATAATATTGTTACTAATACAGTAATCATAGAATGGCATTCTTTCCTTTTTGAGTTGAATAATGTTAACGAGGACATAGCAAAGACTTAATTAAGTATACGGAAAATCTAGTTTATGATCTAGTTGATACTTCTGGTATTTCCTGTTTCCTTTAAAATATAGATAAGGAGTAAATTATGTAATGATTTATTTTAAATCGTATAGGATAAAGAAAAGCAATTAGATAGCGGTACACCGGAGAATGAAAAGGACGCGACTACGGAAAAGGAAGGAAAAGAACAAGACGAGAAGGATAAAGAAATTTCTCCTGTCATAAATGGAGACAGTGAGCAAAAAGGAGAGAATGGCGAAACTACGCCCTCCCCTGAGGATGCCAAAAAACCCAAGAAAGAAAAGGTAATGTAGCTATATATTTATAATTATTAAAAAACATTTCTCATATTTAGGAAAAGTATATTTGTTATGTATTTATTGTATGTATTGTAGTAGTTCTATATTTTTATCTCAGACTCAAGATATTTTCTGTGTTCCTGGTCAGCGGCAATCAAAATAGTTTTGGGCATCTTGATTAGATGAGGATGTATGTGATGAAGCATAAAACTACATTTTAAATAATATATTTGAGTAAGCAATTTAGTTGTTTCTCGTACAGCTTTGTGTGTCGTAACATTAATTGAAACCATCTTCTGCGAATTCTTTAACCAATTAATCAACCTCTCTGGAATTGGCAATTAAACAGTTTTATTTAATCCCAAGGCGTTCTGCTTCACGGTTTACGAGTTTTAAAAAAATATTGTCTTTTGTCAGCAGCTCGTTTTCAGCGCAATTAATTAACATTCTCTAAATTGATATATTTAGTATCTACATAATATATTGACACATTTTATTTTTCAATAATAATTCATTGTTAATTAATTAATGTCACAAGCTGTTTTATAATTATAATACACCTAACTTTGTTTTTTGTTGTGTTCCTCTATAAGCCAGCTGGCTGTGGAAATTTTCTAAACATACATAGAAATAAAAGATCAATCTGTCTTTTCTAATACGAATACGACGGCTATGGCGCCGAAGGAGAAACAGAAACAGCAGGAGCAACTTATATTTCTTTTTTAGAATCCATTATTGTAGAGTGGGACACCCTATTTTAAACGTCACGGTGCTTGTATGCCTTACTGTCAACGATGTTATAGACGAATTTATAATTAATTAATTTACAAGATGATCGAGATCAATCACTTTCAAGTTTCAGTATGATTCCAGTGGATGGATATTAGAAGGGATGAAAATGTATAAAAATAAAATGTTCCTTACTTAAACTGTAACTAGAGAAAGGCTGGACTGATTAGCTGATTTTTATTTGTAAACTGGCGTTACATTTATTGAAAATATGGAAATTATTTGAGCTCGTTAAAAACTAAACATCATAAATATGAGGATTTTAGGTAATATCTGTAGTCTACCAACAATTGACTGTCGGATGATACTCTATATATAACTTTTTTTATCACAAGAAAATTTGTTTTTTTTGCTCCTTCAACGTTCAGGTATATCGTATCTTTATTTCGGAAAGATTCTATACAGGATTTATTAACGTCGGTGTACGACAACCATCCCTCGCCTTCTAGGCCTCGGCTAGGCGATGCGTTAGTTTTTTGGTATGCTTATAGTTAATTTACTATGATAAACTGCCAATACAACAAATACAGATCATAAGCATTAGTGTATGGGTTTGTACTCAAATATTAATGAATTTGATAGATAGAGGTGTTTATATTATTTCTTTGATTTAATTCATGTAATTTTACTAATTGATCATCGCAATGTAACATCTAACAGTATACAGTTGCTAAAAATAATCGTTACTTATTCATACTATTAGAGCACAGTACAAGGTTTTAATTTACTTTCTATTTTAAAAATAATCTTTCTATAAGAGGCATAATGAACACACAAAACGTCTAAATGTTTACCGTCATCGCTGTAACTTGAGTCAGATGTTGTGTTCCCAGCATCTTGATATCTAGTCATACTCATATACAGCTAAACTTCTACTTATACATGTTGTTCCAGAATACGTATGGAGTTTGCCACAGCAACTGTTTTTACTCTTCACAAGAAGTTTCTTAACATCTAAAAATATAAAATTGTTTTCGGTTTTGATTAAATTATGCTATTTATTGTATAGGTATAAAATATTGGATAAAAGTTATACGAGTAAAGCCTTAACGGATTAAGTATAATTATTAATAATACGAGTACGTATACATATTTTTTGGTGTGTTATAACAACAATGATAATCGTTTTACTGCATGTAGGTCAAGAAGAAATGGTCGCTGAGGTCAATCAGTTTCAGCAGAAAGGACAAACCAAAACAGGAAAAGAAACAAAAAGAAGATGAGCCCAAAGCCAATGGAGAGCCCGAGAAAGTACCTGAAGAGGTTAGTAGAACATACATTCAATAACTGTTAATATTGCGATTGCGTCTGGTTTAATATTCGATAAAATATTTTCATTCTAATCTATTTTCCACAGACATAATTTTGTATTTGTGTATATTATAAGATATACTTAATACTTTATGTTTATTTATCTATTCTTCAAAGTCGATACCTTTAAACTGATTGTAACGCGGTATTTTTTGAAACGTGAAATAAGAAGAGCTCCCGATAATTAGAAAATGTAAAAAAAGTAATTTGTGAGGAGTGAAAGGTTTAAAGTGGTCCGTGCCGAAGTTTTTAGTGTCCAATGGACAGTGAGCCAGTGACTTGCATTAATCATCCCATAATCAATAACTTTCTACACTGCATCTTATTCGTATTCCGTCAACGCGGTCACAATGCGTCGAACACTCGCCCTGCCTCCGACCATTATTGTACCCACTTGGCCTACTTTCATCGCGAACACTCTTTATAATCTATTATACTATAGTCTATATTCTGAATGTATGCTAGTATGTAGTCTTTGTTAACATATGGTCCGTAATCGAATCTTTAAATTGTTTGCGTAATTATTCGAGTCATTGACCCGTCCGATAGAAACTCGGGAGGCAATGTGAAATCACTTGTAAAATTAATTTTACAACAGTTTGTTCTAGAGGTTATGCATCCACAGTTGGTTGCATGGTTGGAGGACATGCTATAAGGTGTTGTTATATTGTTAATACCTGTGTAATCGGTTTCGGATATAACCTTGGAGGTCGGGGTAGAAACCGATTTCTATGACAAGAAACTATTGCGACGTAGTGCATTGCACCCAAAGCGGAGCCAAGAACAATGCGCATTATAATTCAAAGTGGTGCTATATCCGCACTATCCAAACGTGAGCCGGCGATATCGACCGGTACTATTTCATTGAAGACGGAACATACCTAATACTTGACTTATAAATAATTCTTTTATGAGGTATATGGGGAAAAATGAGATCTAATTGTTAACCTCCTTTTTTTAGATTTGTTTAATTCGGTTGAAAATTGACTTAAAATATATTTTTAATTTCCTAGCTAAGCGTCAATCGTTTAGATTTAAATGTATGGCGTAAATAAGACCTTCATCGGACAAGTGGCTAACTTAACGTTTTGTAACAGATGTATTACTTTGAAACAAAAAAAAATCGATCTTGATTTCATCAGCAGCGAGACTCAGTCTCAGACCAGATGAATTATTTAACGTCAAAAGTGTGGACATATTACATTTATTCTAATATATCTATGACTTAAAACAGTACCAATCGACCCATCCTAGCTTTGCTTAGATAATAAGAGTTTTTTAATTCGGTAAATGTAGTTAACTTTTCCTCACATTTGTTTTAAATGAAAAAGTCTGTATTAACTCCATGCTCCAAAAATTTCATGCTTTGTCTTTTATCCAGTCCAGTAATAATTCAAAACTTTTTCTATGTGTTATCACGAGCCACTCTTTCTCTTGATTAAACTTTTTATAGTATAAAAATATGCTTCAGAAAATATATTTTGTTATAATAGCCGCTCCAAATATCTTGCAAGTGGTATTAGCTTAAGCTGTTTACGACGGGATCCAGCTCACCACGTGTTGATGTACGGTCGTTAACACTCGACTCCCACCACGAGCTTTTGACACGTTTAAACAATAACCCATTTTATCCGAGATGCGATATTCAATTCACTACAGCATCTCGTTCTCTACTCTCCTCAGAATGTTTGAACATTTAAAAAAAATTATAACGATGAATATATTTCGTGTGATCGTCTGAGGCAAATCGGTTCCTTGCTTTGCATTAAAACTTGTTTGTGTGCAAAATAAAATTAGCAGTCCGGGGCAGGTTTACCGAGGCCTGCAGTGGGCGCAGACCCGAAGGCCGCTCCTTGCGATTAATGCTCGTCGCACAACATTTCCCCTTCTATATTATTTATAAAATATATTATTATTAGCGTGATATAATAATTGCAATTGATCTGATAAAATATCTTTCAATATATCTGGTCTTCATAAGCATGTTTCAAAATTATAAAAAAATCAAAATTGGTGGTTTTTACAAATGTATGAGCAACGAATTTTGTATTCTTTATGGCGTTCAATGCCTAAAGGCAGCAGGCAAAAAAGAATCGACAGTCCGGTATCTATAAATGGAACCAGTTTACATCGCGCGGTTATAGTATCATGTAGACAATGGCATGCTTGTATTTGTAACGAATACTTGTATCAAAACTCGCTACCGGCTAAGTAACTCGAAGAGTGAACAGTTCATGTTGCATGTTTATCAAATGAGCATCGCGCCCTGGCCGGCTCACTCGTTCTCATCTATCGTATTTTCATAATAAAGTGAGAACGTTCAATATGGCTTTGATATATCAAGTCTGTTCTCTTTATTATGGTCTGAAAAATCTCAATAATCTTGTGAGATTTACTCTCAGTATTTACTGTTGCCATCGGCGATTTCTAAACAGTATACAGGGAAAGTTCTTTCCATTATCTTAAAAGCATGTTTCATGTATTAACCGTTACGCAAATTATTTATTTTAAGGTTTAAAACGTGAGAAGGATAATTGCGCAAATAAAAGTGAAGTTTTATTCGACCGCAGTTTCACTTGCATGGAATTAACAACTTTTGCTAGTCATCCAACTGTAAAGTTTTCATACTAAGTGTTTCTGGTAGTATTTAGATAATTTATCGACTTGTTATTAACTACTGTTTGTTGGTAAAAACTTTAGTCAAAATCATGTCAGAATATATACTTGAAAATTATACCATAAGTTTTACTTTTTAGAAATTGATTTTTGTAGAGTTGTTGCCGATAGGATAAACAACAACTAGTAATTCAGTCGTCAAGTCAACCATAGAAAAGCCCAGCAAAACACCAGCCCATGTGGTGTTTGGCGAAGTGAAGGTAACTGGGTAGTTGGATACGTATTCAGAACGATTGGTGTAATCGGTGCCAAGACGCGGACGGGGACGGGGCGACAACCTCCGATAGCGAACACGGACTATGAGTTATATGATATATGATAGTGCGCCTGAACCGGCCGAGATGCTACTGCTATCTCCGTTATTTATTGCCATTGCCCATGCAAATTACACCCGACCGTCGCGCGTCGGTCACACGATGTTGTCTGCAATATGACCACTTATGTCGCTCATATCATTTGTGAAACCTTCCATTACGCTCTATTTATAGGATTCAAAATATTATATTAGAGCCTACATTATTAGGATGTTATTAGGATTCGTTTCTTCCCAAGTAAATAACATTATGATTGTTAGTTATAAAATTAAATGATTAATAACAACAAAAAAATATTCTTTATATATTTTGCTACTATTTATCATCCATAACTAACATCATTGTTCTGCATGGGCATGTTACATGATCAGAATTCCGAATATTACAATAATATTATGCATATTAGATCCAAGAAAAAAAGACTAATTTTTAAAGAGAATTTAATTTTTGCCCACGATACAATATTGGCACAATTATGAATTTTTTTTTATTTCGCATCTTTTTAATGTCAAGTTGTCCTTTCAAATCTTAAAAAATGGTGTACCATATTTTAAAAAAAATAGCATAATTCCTTCCCTGAGTAAGCACAAAATTTAATATTTCTGATGTAGAGTTTCAGATGTTATGTTGTACATAACAATATTTAAAATTTATGAATTGACACGCGCTTTACTATAGTGCGGAAAATCATTGCCATAGCCCGCCTCTGTTGTGCTATGGTGTTGCTGATTCACCGGGTGTTTACCGTTACCGGATAAATGAACGCTCATTTGGAACGTCAACTATTGAAATTGGCGACCCTTTGTGTGGTATTAGTATAGGACAAAAAACATGTCGGAATAACAAACAATGGAATGTGTAAACGAAAAAGGGATCATTATAATATATTTATCATCACGTTTTTAGAAGGTATATGTGCTACAAACCTTATCCTGTTTTGGTGAGTTCTACGAACGAATTAGCAGTCTTTCATAGTTGTAATAAATCATTATAATAAAACTGCAGGTTATGATGTTTTCTTATGGTAAACAAGGTGCAAACGAGCAGACGGTCCACCTGATGGTAAGTGGCGTTGCATCCTGCTGCTGCGGTTTCCACTGGATATTAATGTAGAATTGAGTACCTAGTGCTTATATTCGGAATGCTAGGAGCCTAAAACTAGTTTCATACCTACATTTTACCTGTAAGTACTAATAGTTGACCGAGAACAGTTTTGGAGGTGCAATTTTCTATCAGACTCAAAATGTAGTAATAAATCTTTAATACCAATTACAATGTATTTAGGTACTTTGTGTTAATATTGAATGTTTCTAAAACAGTTCTACTTTCGAGTTGTATTAAATTTTACTTATAATTATCCGATTTTAATAAGTCGGAGTAAGAAGGGTGTTAAGATCACGATCATCCAGAAACCGCTAGTAAACTGATTTATTACTAACCCAAAGCGCCACCCAAGCAGTGCCTTGGACTTGTGACTGAAAGGGTAAAATTCCAAGCCCTCTTGACAGAATTCTAACACACCTCCCATTGATTAGACTCACTGTTTTCAAATCTCTTTAGGTTAACATAAATCGGACCTAATCCACGTGGTAACTACATTGTAAGTTAGTCGTGTGACATTAATCAGAGACGCCTAGCACTAGTAAAACAGTGTCTCACTAGCACCACTTTACACAATATTTACTCAAAGAGATTACTCGTTGGACCTTACAGCGAAATGCCGAGAAAGGGAACGCCCTTCAACTTGTAGGGATAATAGTGAAAAGTATCGTCGGCCAATCCTAAGCTACCAAAGGTGAGGACAACGCAAATGATAGTAATGTGATTAAATATTACCCTAAACTGACTATGCGCGTATAATAACTTAGTCATTGACTGATTCTAATCATACTTCATACTAATAAATACAATTGGAGTGTCTGTTTGTAATATTAAAATATCCGCTTTTTACTGAGTGCATATGGTTGTATACACGGTACATATACCAAAACAACATTTTTACAATTTTTGTCTGTCTGTTTGTTCCGGCTAATCTCTAAAATGGCTAGACTGATTTGGACCGGCAGCTTTCACTAGCAGATAGCTGATGTAACAAGGAGTAACTTAGGCTATTTAACATCTCGCTACTACCCATAGGAGCGGAGCAACACGCGAACGAACGCGCGAATCGCGCGGGTCCGTTAGTAGTAACTAGAATTGTCTTTCTATCAATTTATTTTATTAGTTTTGTTTTATTTGGGTATTACCGTTATGAAACTAAAATAACCGACACGGTATGAACAACAGTAAATAATAGAAGAACTAACTGAAAAAACAAAACATGATGTGTAGTACGTAACTACGTTAGAGGTATTTTACGTATACGTGGGTCGTGCGCTTGTAGAACAATGCCAAGTATTATAGCAGTGACAGGTAGCAGCAAGCAGCGAGCTTCCTGTGCGTGTTAGCCGTATTGTGGATATTGTTGCTGTTCGTTTCGGACGGTGGTTACGTTCATCGTTTCGGCCTCGGTTGTTAATGCTTTATAGCAGTGTCTCGTCGTGTTTGATCAACAAACATTAGTCCGTTGCATTTATTAAATACGTATTAAATACTGTTATGATGCTGGTAACATTCATTTGAGTAGCGGTCGATTTAAGAGGTTGGCACAAACTGAATCATACAGATAAGAGGTAACCAGATAAATACGCCGCCATTACAGAAATTATTATTATTACATCGCGAGTACTCTAGCAGTAATGCTATTGTCTGAGTCTTAAAGTATAATCCCCAAGAGGATATTCTAGTCCAGTCGTCATACTGTTAGTCTATATATACTAACAGTCCATATACAATAACAGTAAAAGGACAAGCTGACTGACTTACTGACTTACATATCTACGCAGGGCCTAAACTATAAGGGTTAGAAACCTTCCTTTTATAACGTAGGGGAGCACTAAGAAAGGATTTTTGAAAATTCCCATTTTCACAATTTTTGAGTAAAACGGGGGTGCAAAATTAGTATGAAACTTAGCCGTTTTGAAATTCAGTATGAAGGTTCTTCATTGAGAGTTATGAAATATGTGTAAAATATTTTTTTGAAAATCATCTCTTAAGGGAGTAAAAGGTGTGCAAAGTAAATATTTTAAAAATATGTCTACAGACGATCTACTGTAAGCTAATAGTACTGTAAGATAATATAGTTCAATATTTCAGTCACATAAAATTTAAACACTATAGTCAGGAAAAAAATCCTAATCACAAATACATTCCTGATAAGGTATAGTTGTGTGACTTGTTTTGTTTGTTGTAGTAATTTTCATGAGTAAAATTTTAATCCTTGTATAACGCGTCAAAAGGAACTTTTTATATGATTTGTTTACATGTAGACTCATGCCGAGCTATACGTTGAAAGTTTTACGTCTACTCTAAGACCATGCTTAAGGAGAGAATGTTCCTGTTTGGCTAGAATAACCTTATTTAACTTTTAGCATTAAAAAAAGCAAAAGTTTGATTTTAAATTAGAGTTCTCACGTCCCGGAAGCAGTAATCAAAGTCGATTACACTAAATACGTTTTCCGGCTTATTGTGTGTCACCAAAGTTTATCTACAGGAAATCCCAGTAAGGTAGTCCGTGGTTTTATTTATAAACAATTTTGTTACACAAAAGATACCGACATAGGTTACCCATTATATTACTACACATCCGCATGACTGTGTTACTGATGATCAAATTAATTGCACCGAAAATCATAAATATTATAAACAATAAATGTAATTGATATTTATTTAATAAGTTAGGCTATTTGCTTATTCGCGTAGACTAGCTCAGCTAGCGGGTGTCTTCCTATTGAAGGAAGGCTATATGGAATGATATCGGAATATAAAACAGTCGTATAGGTTACTGTTTTTAAAGAGAGATGTTTACCTCGCCCTCGCCCCGCTTTCCCATTACTCGGTGAGTATATCATAAAGGCAATCAATAATGGTCGTAGCAGTTCTTTATGTACTAAGACAAGAGTTATTATTTGAATGAATCATGTTCACTTAGATGTTTTACGGTACGTTACTATTCAAAGGTTGACTGATTCATCTATTGTGAGAATTTTTCTTAGTCACAAAAACAGATGTATATTGCGCGGAAAATGTTAATTTATTGACACAGTTATAAACTAGTGTGTTAGTGTAAATTTGATTCTGCGATTTTGGTAACGTTTAACTTACAATTTTATTGCTATTGTTTACCTCTACTGAATTGTATCACAATCTCATTTATAGCTATTTATTTTAACTGCCGGAAGGTCGATAAGATTAACCGGGTTTATATTGACTAATATTGTCACAAAGGAAGTCGGAATCCATCTATTACCGTATTACTTTATACATTTATTTCATTGTAGTACGATTTAGCTAATTATGTTTCTCCTTTATCTTTGAATCTTATGAATAATAACTTAAAAGTATATATATGTTCTCCTTATGCTAAAAGCATTAAATAAAATGATTCGTTGTAAATACGACGTCTTTTCAAATTATGTTTTGTCTCAATCTCCAATACAGTGCTCCAATTAAGTATTTAAAAAAATAAATATATAATGAAAACATTTACTATTATTACATTAGTTTGATCTTATTTCAATACAGTCTTATATAGGGTATTTTGTCATTTTAACAGTTAATACATTTTTTGTACTCAATTCTAATGTAACAATTTATGTTTCGTTCTCTAAGCGGTTACGTATTTGATAAAACGATCAAGTTTGCAGTGTCTCTACATTATTGTCATCGACAAGAATTGTTAAAAAAAGTGCAATAAAATAGATAAGAAAAAGACCTTACATATCGGAAACATATTAGTCATTTTTCTCATCGAATTTTATAAGCCAACATTTCAAGATATATATATATTGAAATGTTGGCTTATAAAATATATATATATATATATAGTTAGTTTAACACACGAGGATGCGTGTTATGTAGAGAAATAGTAAACAATAAATACATGTAGAATACTACGCGCATCCCTTCAATGAAAAACATATTACTCTACTAGACGCTAACCTTGAGTAATATAATATGCTTAGGACCATAAGCATTGAAGGAGAACTGTTTGCATAAAAATAATGTTCAGTCTTCCATTACAAAACCTTACTTCATTAATATATTGTTCATATCGATCTGACTAGTCATTCACTTAGCTTGGCATAACTAACAGGTTTAGTGATAATGGCGGACGATAAGGTACCACCAGTCTTACAAGTTATTATGACTTTGTCGTCGTTTTATCACTCTACAAAGGCATTACCATTTTAAATAAGTTCTAAATGAAGTATAAAGATATAAAATGTTTTCTGCCTTAAAAATGGAATATTATATTTTAGTATGAATTTACTTTCAGGCCGCTGAATCCAGTCCTGAAGTTGAAAAACAAAACATAGTGCCAGAGGAGAAAATTGAAACTGATTTAAAAGAGGAAAAAACTCCAGAGACACCAGTGACCGAACCTATCACAAACGGCAGTAATACGCCCGAGACACCTAAAGAAGAAACATTGACTCCAGACGAGCCCGCTCCCGAAACTGTGGAAAATGATAGAACAGAGCCACCCAAAGTTGAAGCCGTACCAGAAACGTTGCCGGTCAACGGAATCCTTTCTGAGGAATCTAATAACGAGACCCGCGAAAAGGTGGAGAGTGAAACTAGCAAACCCGAGGAAACGACTGATGAAAAGTCCGAACCCGTCCCGGCCACCGAAATCCCTGTTAAAAACGAGGTTTGTGTTGAAACAATGCCTTTAATAGAGCCTACGCCTCCACCACTCCCTGCAAACCCTCCCCCCTCATCGGTGGCTTCCTTCGCCGCCACCACCATGGCGCCGGATGCCCCGCCTGCGCCCGCGCCCTCTGACAACACGCTAGCAGAAAACACAAAACCGATAGAAACTGAAGTTTTAGAAGCCATGCACAGCGAGGAAGTTAAACAGCCAACTCAGCAGCCGTCTATAAGTGTTACAGATGTAGATGAGGAACACTTTGAGGGAGATTCTTCTGATGACAAACTCCAAGCGGAGAATATAGAAGTCGTTTCTAATGAAGTGGCTTCCAAGGAAGTTGCGACAGATGACTTGCAACATCAAAGCCCACCATCAGATGAAATTATTGAAAATGACCCAACAGTCAAAGCACTAGATTCTGACCGAAGTCTCATTGAGACCCCCGTCGATGACTTAACTAAGCGAAGTGAGGGAGTTAACGAAATTAAAAAAACTGAAATGACTAACGACGACGAATTAGAGACAGAAGTTACTACCATTAGCGAATTAAAAGCGAATATCTGCATCGATAAGATTGAAAAGGAGGAAACGGAGATAGAGAACGGAGTAAGTATTACACGAACAATCGTGGAGAACGGAATCGAGAGTATCGAAGATTCGAAACCCGTAGTGAACGGGTCCGCGTCGCCCGAGGCGAGCGTGAGTGAGGCGTCCCCATCGCCGCCGCCGCCACAGGATCCGTTGCAGGTGAATACCGCCGGTCTTGCTCTAGTAGAGGATAGTTTTGTTTCGACGCCCGTCGACACTTGTAATTAGTATTCGATTGAGCATGTGTCATCCGTTACCCGTCCGTCACCCGTGCGTCACCCGGCGACCGGCGACCGGCGGCCGGCAACCGAAACACCTACAGTACGACTGGTACTCCGCCGTCCATCATCCCGTCCCTTATAGCTTGATTATTAACCCGTCCTCGCATGTTTACCGGCCTGTGCTAACGTTTCATTTATTTTTTAATAATTGTATTAAAGTTTTAGTTTTTATTTATAAAAATATAATTTTCGTTGGTTTTGTGCCGCTCATAGTCCACTCTACCCACATTTTCTCATTACCATTTACATTCTCATGTACAGTTGATAAGTGGAGTAGTACGAAAGATTTAGTTATTCAGGGCTTTTTTTGTGGGGCACGGAAATTTCCAAACTATCGTAAAATTGCCATAAAAACTGAAAAAAATAACAAGTTACATTTGAAGGAACGAAATATTAGCGATTATTTAGTAGACAAAAAAGTGCCATAAAATTAAACTTTGCTTATCAATATTGTCCATACCATAGCAGTTTCAACGAGCGAATGCGAAAGAGGATTTTCACACTTGAACTTGATTAATTACTCAACAAAGAGCTTTACTTTTAATGAAACAATCATCAACTCATCACTATTGGTTGTCAAGTTCAACGGTCCACCATTAAATATCTTTGATCTATGAAACATGTGAATTCATGTTTTTGAATCCATGAAGCAAAACAGTAAAGTCCGTAAGCGCGAACAGATTTATGATTAATGAAATAATATGAATTAAGGAAATTTTTGTTGACTGCTTTAAAACGTACGTGTATGCACCTACCTATATATAGTAAAGTGAGAATTAACGTGCCCCCAACAAAGAAGTGACAAAAAAGTCCTGAAGTATATATGCACATAATATGTTAACCAATTAATAACTGCACTGTAATAAGTAACATTCCTACTTTTATTTGTACCTCTTATACATTTTTCTTGTGAATGATCAAGCTTTAACTTGTTGTTGAATTTTATTGTAAAAAATGTAATTTAATTGTATGTTATATAAAATAATTAAAAAAATGTATATATAAAAAAATTTAAAAAGAACCTCTTTCAGCCAACCTTTGAACATCTGAAAGGATACAATTAAGTTTAAACATCTTCTGAATAACTTGTGTGAATAATGTGAATGTAAAAATAATTTATGATTGCTAAAAAACAATAACATATAATGTAATTACAGGAAGTAGTTTCAGCATCTGACAAGCTGGCAGAACTGATCCCCGAAATACCTTCTGTACCAGAACTAAAGACAGATATGGTAAGATTTTTTTTTAATTAACTTTAATACTTGATTCCTGCTACCGACGCTGCTGTAAAGTCGTGGGTTCCTTACCACTTTTACGAGTAACTCTTAGAACATTTAAATTTCACTAAGGTACGATTTGGTGTTTAAATTTGACATTGCCGTACAGCGCCAGTAGCTCAGTGGTTCAGGCTTTAGATTCACGATCGATAAGCCGTGGGTTCAAATCACAGTCATTAGACTACTGACGTGCCCCACTCCTAATACAAGTATAGCTTACAGGAGGAGGGGTTAAAGATTATTATGTAATCCATTCTACTAGTAATCATTTAAAAAAAATTGGTTAACAGTCAAAATGTGTATCATAAAGTAAATGCAATTATAATCTGTTTTGTTACATTGATGTGACAGATGTTTAACGTGCAGTGTTGCTGCATTCTATTTCATTATCACCCTACTCATGGCCCACTGTTGAGCTGGGTCTTCTACTCATAAAGAGGAGGGATTAGGCCATAGTCCACCACGCTGGCGTAGTGCGGGTTGGCAGCCTTCACACACCTTTGAGAAAATGGAGCACTCTCAGGAGTGCAGGTTTCCTCACGATGTTTTTCTTTCACCGTTAAAGCATGTTATATTTAAATAGCTTAAAATACACAACTTTGAAATGTCAGAGGTGTGTGTGCCCAAAATCGAACTCGGACCTCCTAAATAGACATCAATGTTTTAACCTATAAGGCCATCACTTCTGTTTTTGTGTAAATTCCATATTTTGATTTTTAAAGAAAACGTTACAGAAACTTGAATTGAAAGATGTGTGTGACAATGAATCAAGAAATATTTATGAATATCTGAAAGTATAGGAGTGTTCAAGTTCGTCATTGGATTAGCAGATGTTGTTGTGCTAAAGTGTCGTTTAATGTTGGTTCCAGGAGGTGACGAGCGAGGTGGCGGCAGCCAACTAGTGGTTCTCGGCTCCCCGTGAGACGTGTCTAAAATGAGCCTTTAATTTATTCCCATGGAGCGCAGCGCGTGATGTCGAACCTAGTTCAACGAGACCACTCTCAGAACTAGTATAGTTTAAGTTTAGCGTGCTTTGCTTTTGTTAAATTAAGGTTTTATATATATGTGTATTTTAAATTCGCTAGGATCATATAATATCATATACGATAACAAAGTTATGTAGCAGTATACGGTGCGTTAGGTTGGTGCCATTATTACAGGGGTATTAGTTACGTCCCTCCTCGGATCTTCGTGGTCGCATTTGTATGTACTCCTTATTAATATCATTACTTAGAAAATCTTATGAATATATCATTTTTTATAATCCTTGTATATGAAAGGTTTCGTGAAAATATAGAATAAACAAATGGGAGCCCGTTTATCGACATTTTCCTGTATACAAAATTATATCAAGGCGTAGAACATAATCCACTTTATATTACTTAGTAGTGTGGATACAGGTTATTGCCGGGCGTGCCTGTCTCCCTGTCCCTGTCTGGTGTTGATTCATTCTGTGGAGCTTTCCAGGTTAAAAGCTCAGCACATAATTATATCGATACTCGACCTCGATACGATATTACCCACTCGAAAATTATTATAGTTTTAAATAATTAAACACTATTATGTATATAAGAAACAACGTTTTCATGATCTTATTTTTTTTTTCTTAAATTGTGTTGTCAAATTAAAGTTAAAAATATAGCATTTCTATATTGTTATAGGTGAAGTAAAACGAATTGATTTCATTTAATTGTTTAAGTATATTCTATGCGCCTATGTTATTCAGCTCTTTGTAATTTTAAGTTGTATAAATTTAGTTTGGATTCGAGCTCTCTTTCTGACGTGAAATTATTGTCGAGTATGTCGCGGCGCGTCGCTCTGCCGTCGGCCGTCTAGTATGATACGAGTAAGTTGTGACATTTCAACATTGAAGTGGATTCTCTTTGGTGTAAATTGGATTTGATATTTAGTGGCCAACTTTTCGAATAATCTATACAATTTTTATGCATATACAAATTACAATCAATTATATAATATGTACTGTCTAGATGTGTAGCTCTGTCGGCTCGTACGATTAGATTATATACCTGTAATTTATGTGTAAGATTTGATATCAGTATACAATTATTGTCATTTTATATTCGGGTTTGAAATAGTTATTTAGTTTTTCAATAACGATTTTTGTAATTTTATACATTTTTATGAAATTTGAAGTGACACATCTGCATGAGAGAAGGGAGGTGTACTTTCGAAGTAAATAGCACTAAATAAATACGAGTGAGACATTCCATATCGCCAGTACCTCCTAGGAACTAGTAATAGATATTCCCAATGTTGACTGAATGAAACTCAAACTGACATCTAGTAAATAAGATTTGTGTTCGCTCAAAATTATTTAACGTTTATATAATGGTCATTAGTAGTGTTGTGCACAAACCTGAAACAATACCAAACACAAACAGTGCAGAAGTGCCAATTCGAAATATATTTACGACATAAACATTTCGTCTCTCGACTGCTCATTTTGATCGTAACGTTATGAATTGATATTAATTAATGGTTGTTTAAAATTGTATGTAATTGAACATTTTTATATATATTTATTATGTTCGATTTTCCTAAAATTTCGATGTTGATGTGTGAATGTCTCTAATCAATAAATTTTAAAATGTAATTCGTTTTTAAATTATTTTGAGTACCTATTTTATGATTATTATCTACCTAAAGATGTTTCTGCCAGGATGTGCATTGTAAAAAACGTTACAGTTACACATAAAGAGATGTGTTTGTCAAGAACCAATAGAATCGCCTTGTTTACCTAGCCTCGCTCAGCGCAGTTCCTGTAGAAACGGCTTGGCTGCGTTTCCACTAGAGATGAGCGATGATGTGTTTGAGAACCAATAGAATCACCTTAAGAGACACAAGGAGTAAGGTTTTTTTTGACACAAAGCAAGCGAGGAATGTGTTTGAGAACCAATAGGATCGTTTCATTTCGCACGAGTAAGACACTAGAAGAATGTATGCCTGGGCATACGCATCTGTAAGGAGCATCCTCGCACCGCTTGACTAAAATTACCAATGATTAGGTTATACCTTGCTCGATAAATGCTATCGAAGCTATCCGACAATAAAGGGTTTTTTTTAATTTGAGCCGATAGTAGTCCTTGAGATTAGCGCTTTCAACCAGACAAACTCTTCAGCTTTACAATATGGACGTTGTAAAACTAAACTATAAACAGGTATGGTACAGTCATTTAAATAATGTTCGATAATTATTTTTAATAAGAAAAAATATTACTTTTGCTTTGGGCAGTGTGGGCAAAATACATGATTTGCTACAATTGAAATACAAATTACAAAATACTTATTCACAAGTATTTAAAATACAAAATACAGTATTTTAAGTATTTTTATGCTAAAATACAAAATACATAAAATGAAATCCTTAAAAGGTCATTCCATCATTAAAGAAATTGTCGTTGACCAATTTTAGAATTTGATGTAACTGAGACACTCTTCTTTAGGGTCCCAAAACTTTTGCAAACAAATTTAATTTATTTAACAATAAGTGTACAAATTTTTGTAAAAATTACAAATTACGTATAAACTATAGGTGAAACAAACGAGAAATTAATTACCGCGAATCAAAATGACAATTGAGATTCAGTGCTGCCATCTAATTGTGGCTGTAGCGATTATTTGAATGGACTTGCTACTTGTTCTACAAAATTGATTAACTATCAATGAGGTCACCAATTGTATTTTGAAGCTATAAGTATTTAAAATACAAATTACATTTTTAGAAAGTTTTTTTTGATTACTAGCAGTATGGGTCACATACTACTAGTATTAATTATTTAATACCTTTACATATTGCGTTAATATAGTGTTTTTAAATTTATAAAACATTTGGACACCTATATGTTTACGATATTTTGTAGATTAAAAAAACAATGGTTAAATGGGTTGCCTTAATTGAGTAAAAACCTCTTCTAAACTAAAATTACTAAGTAAACTACAAAAACGTTTGATGTAAATTAAATCTACACTATTATATAGAGGAAATTTGTTTGTTGCGTATAGGCTCGAAAACTACTGAACCGATTTGGAAATTCTTACACCGATAGAAAGATAGACCTTTTCTGGGTAACATAGGCTATGTGGTGTTGCCATAAATATTCTAATTAAAAAGATATGGCCACTTAAATGCCACAACATGGCCATTTTGTAGTCTTCAAGGTGTGAGTTTTCTGAAATTACCACTAGAAAACTACACTATTCCTGAGTGACAGAGTGTAGTGTTGCCATATACATTTTTTTATTAATACAATGTGGCCATTTTGTTATTACTGATCCAATTATAAAAATTCTTTCTCTTAAAGAAGTCTATAGTATTTTCGTGTCTTATTTCTCTTATATTTTATCATTCTCTCTCTTCAATTTTTATCTTTCCTCTGTCCTTCTCGCTCTTTTATTATCCGTCGCTTTTTCTCACTCTCTTTTTTCAAACAATGAATACATTACATATTATAAGTTATAACATTGCTTAAAATATCAGGAGCAAAGCGAGGCAGACCGCTTGTTTATAATAAAGTTATTTTATATAAAATTGACCAGTTAGCCAATGAAAACTTTAAAATCAAACAAAAAGAAGCAGACCAATACAATATAGGCTACTGCAGTTTTTACTAACTTTTAAGTTAGGTTTTAACCTAGTGGGTAAAGGTCTAGCCCACATGTGGCGCGACTAAAAGTTAAGACCTAAAAACACTAATGCCTGCCAGCCAGTCAAGTGAAAAAATAAAAATACATAAAAGATGACATTGTTACTTGCTACAGAAAAGTCAAACATAGTAAGTATTCTAAACTATCACTTCAAAGATTAAAATCAAACAAAGACCCCCCCACTCCCTATTTACAATTGATATAAACTTATGAAATTCTATGTATTTGAAAAAAAAATAGGTATCTGGTATATAATAGGTACACCATACATTCATCATAATACATTAACATGGTGACCTGGGTTTCCTCCTCAGAATGATCGACTTCACACACCTTTGAGAACATGGTGAACTCTCAGGAGTGCAGTTTTCCTCACAATGATATCCTTCACCATAAAGGAAAGCGATATTTAAATAGCTTAAAAGACACATAACTCAGGAAAGTCAGAGGTGTATGCTCATGCATTAACATCTTAACTGCTAGGCCGTCACTGCTTTTATATTAATGACTAGTGACTCACCCCGGCTTCGTACAGTTTCTCTACTATATTATATATGTATTTTGACAAATCTACCTTCCTCTTGAATCACTCTATCTACTAAAAGTAACCGCTTCAGAATCCATTGCATAGTTTTAAAGATCTAAGCATACATAGGGACAGACCGACAGCCGGAAGCGAGTTTGTTTTATACTATAATATATAAATGATAAGAGGTGTGTTTTTAGGTAATTAATTGGTATTATGCAAAAAATTTGTTTAATTTACTGAATATTGGACTTATTATAGTATTTTAATAATTAATTTGTTGTTGCTACATTATCTAAAACATTTATTATTTTACATAACATTTCTTTACTTATATCATAAGCTCTTTGTTTTCTTTCATTAGCATTGACAGTGGTTATCCCCAGTTGAAGTAGTGGATAATTAAATTTTTTTAATTCACTTGTACCATATACAAGTTTTAAAGCCCAATTAAAACTTTGTATGCTTTCACCATATTCACTGTTGTAATTTACAAATGCTAAGTACATTAATTTCGTCTTTCTTTCTTCAATGAGAGAAGAAAGAATTTTAATTCTGTCTTCGCTGAATCCTTTAGATTGTAGTAATTCATTTATCACTTGTACATCACTACTGCTTTTAACAATTAAATCATTTATGTCCTCTTTGATTGATGCTATTACTCCTTCGTCTAATATTGAGGTGGATTTGTTTTGTTCATTACATAAATCATTTAATATGCCCTCAGTTACCTGAAATAAAGTGTTTCAATGTTTTACAAGTTACATGTTCATTTAAACAACTTTAAGAGAATTACATACCATTTTGAATTTGTCATCAGTTTCTAAATTGAATAAAACATTCATTGTATATTTCAAAACACGAAACTATAAAATTTAAAAGCTGATCGTAAGTATATAAAGTTTAGGCAAAATAGAAAAACAAAGTAGCACTATATCGGAAGTATATTATAAATGTATTATGTATTACGAATTAAAAATTGTGGCAGAAGTTATATTGTTTTCATAGGTACTTATAGTTTAGTATTTATTTTCAATTTCAATGTAGGCTACATAGTCTCACTTTTAAAGGAATTCTGACATTGGGCTTCAGGCTTGGGTAAAAAATATCGATATATCAAAATATCGATTTTTAAAAAAAATAAAGCAGCACTACTGAATCATTCCCTTTTTCTGTCTCTTGTACTCGTGGTAACCCACGATTTCAACACCCCCACTACTAGCAGATTTTTTTCGGACTGTGTATGCTGTTGGCCCTACTAGCCTCGACAGCGTCACCAGGCGGGAACTAGCAGCACCTATCGTCGCATGTATTCGATTGCGAACTGCGCCAAACTCCGATCACATCCGTTACCTGTAGTCTATTTTTTTTCAGGAATTCTGAAATTTCATAACTTTTTTATGCTCTTTTTATTCCATAATGAAAAAGGCAAAGGTATTACACCGTACAGCCTCGTCTTTAGTAGGTTAATTCTTTATTCATTTTTAGTAAGGCCGAAGTAGTCTTGTAGTTCGTGAACGACCTAGTTCAGAAGAGCGCTGGCTCCTTTAGATAAACTATACCAACTAGTTCGTCAATGATCTTACTCTTTTTTAGTTCTTATATTTTTTCAAAAAAACAGTAATAAGCAGTGGCGCTGCGTAACAAATCGATTTATTTACTTCTCTAGGGATGCTTATGTTTCATCCTTACTTTTTTCTGTAGTGTTTTATTTGTAATAAAAAATTGATATATACTTTATACCTATTTTAGAACATGTTAAGAATCAGACATGGTAGGTATACATTGAGAGCGATCACTGTTCTACCTTGACCATTTTAGTGGGTACCTTTACATTTCTGGGTTTCTATCTGATTTATTTTCTTGTTTCGTCCTTTATAGACCACTTTTTTTTTACGTACTCGGGGTATAGTACCTAAATAACTGCAACGACTGGCCGCGCGAACTGTTCGAGCGCATTGTATAGATATATTTTTACTTAAACAATATGATACATATTGCAATGTGCTCGACAAAACCTTTCTTTTGATACCAAACACGTGGTAATTATCTCAGTTTAATTTTTTTGAGGTTAGATTCTAAGGGGCTAATTTCGTCATAAAAAAAATTATATAGGCTATGTCACCCCGCGCCATTATTACGAAATATAAACACCTCATTCATTAAAATTGGTTCAGTAATTTAGGCGATACAGTGTAACACTTAAACATAGACAGCTGAAATCATTACTCTTCCTTTTGACTTCGCCGTAGTCGGGTAAAAATTAAATATACAAATACCCTATGGGAATATTGATATTGTACGATCATTAAAGGAAATACACATCACATTTATTTACAAATTATGCACTGACCCAGTGGTTAAGAGATTGATATCTTACTCGGGAGGTCCGACTTCAGTCCTGGGTACACATCGACTTTCTGAGTAGTGTGTGTGTTAAGCAATTAAATATCACTTGCTTTAACGGTGAATGAAAACATCGTGTGGAAACCTGCACTCCTAAGACTTCTCCATGTTCTCAAAGTTGTGTGAAGTCAGCCATCCCTCACTTGGCCAGCTTGATGGACTATAGCCTAACCACCTCCTCATTCATGGGCAGTGGACCATTAATGGGTTGTGATTATGATTATGTACAATTACTGTACAAATGTAAATCTTGAAATGAAACAAAAATTTTTATACAAATACATTTATTCCTGTATTGTGATTCAACTTGTACACGTAAAGTTCTTTAAAGTTTTAATTACAAAAAGATATATCAAGTGAAGTTGAATAAGTAACGTTATATGAAATGCTGTGGCCATCATATTATGGTATATGAACAGGTAAGACAAATTGCTTACACTAGGTTTTGCAATTCAGTAGAAGACAGAAGACGAGAATACTTAAAAGTGAAATAAAAATTAACTGTTTATTCTAAGATTGATTGTATGAAAATAGAAAAAAAATGTGTTTTTCATGCATTTAGTAAAAAGCGATTATTTTAATATTACAAACAGACGCTCCAATTTTAAATTTCTCATTTTTTTTTTAAATTATGATTTAAAAAATGGTTTATTTAATCTGAAATGACAGCTCTCAGAAATCTACGGAATTACGAAACCGAGTATAGGTAAATTTAATCCTAGATCATCAGACATTATTCTGTAAAGAACATTAAGCAATGTTTAAAATAATTCAAATTCACCATACGTTTGTATTATATAGTTTATTAATATAATGGAGCTTATGGTACTGGTGCCAGTGACAGATTTTCATGACCAAGTCCCTCCCAAGCGAAAATTCGTGAAATGCATGAGGGGTTAATATTATGATTAATCGTGACCGTCAGCTGCGATTGCGTGGGTGGGGCGATCAGTGACAGTTACTACAGTTTAGTAAAAAGCTATTTAAATGGTAACTGTGATTTTGCTCTAAAAAATCAAAATGTTACATGGTCAAGCAGCCAGCTGACGTATATTCCACCACATTATGGTCAGCTGACTTCATTTTTCCTTCAAGATACTAGGTAACCTATAATCCGACAAATTTTCAAATGGGAAGAAATGACTGAAAAAATATTATTTTGTACATGTTTGGAAGGCTGCCATAGTTCGCCCCACCCACGGAATCGCAGCTGACGGTCACGAGTAATCATAATATATATTCTTAATGCAGTATACGAATTTTCACTCGAGAGGAAATGATTGACCGAATTTGAATCTTGCTCCCGTACCTTTAGGACCAGCGCATAAAATCAGTGTAGAAGTGCTTTCTATATCTGTGATACGATTGTGATGTTATAATTGTTGCGCAGGCCCTTGGTTTGTCTGTGTACAGTTGAAAGTCTAAGAAAGCTTTAAGTATAAACATTTAGGAAATTTATCAATGTGTGGCAGTGTCAGTAGGGTATATAAAATAATTATCAGATACAACAAACACTTACATAATAAATTTGTATTTTAACAGTTTTTTAATATAATTTTTGTTCATATAATCTAATGATATTACTATGGCTATGAAGGCATTTCTAAATCTATAATTCATAAATATCCTAATAGTTAAATCAACATTAACATGC
Organism: Limenitis camilla; assembly: GCA_905147385.1. Taxonomy (NCBI): domain Eukaryota; kingdom Metazoa; phylum Arthropoda; class Insecta; order Lepidoptera; family Nymphalidae; genus Limenitis; species Limenitis camilla. Next base: position 5,605,431 of record LR990234.1, on the reverse strand, counting down.
ACTGAGGGTATAATTTAAAACATATTCGAAGTTATAAAAATGCATATTTAAGTATTGTTTTTAATATTTGGGATAAGTAACTTAACTCCTGTATGATTCGAGCATTGCCGTTATCAAAATAATTGCAGTTTGTCTAGTGTGATATACAGACAGAATGATAATAATGACTGAGACTACTAACCTATTGATTGCACTTATGACCTGTCGTTATTATAATTTATTTATTGAGCAAAATATATGTCAGACGTACCGATAACATCAGAATAAAATTATTTACAGTATTACGAAGGTCTAATGAAGATATAGATCGTACAGGCGAAGCCGCACCCTGCCTTTGCGGTAGTCTCGTTATATATTCCACTAGCCGACCCGTGACTTCGTGCCCGTAATGATCCGCTCCTATTGGTCTTAGCGTGATGATATATAGCCTATAGCTTTCCTCGATAAATAGGAATTTTTCAAATCGGACCAGTAGTTCCGGAGATTAACGCGTTCAAGCAAACAAACTCAGCTTTATATATCTAGTATTATAGAGTATAGATATGATATTCCTGCTTTTATAAACAAGATTTAATTCATATATTATACTTAAATTGAAAAAAGGTAAGAGAATCTCTATGAATCTCCGATGAACATTTATTTCATTGTTAATGGGGTACAAAAAGTTAATAAATATTAAGATGTGTAATTTTATTAATTGAAAGTTACGTCAACTCCCATTTTCCATTTTGAATAATCAACAATGTTAGGTTTTATTAAAATAATAATACTATAAAATATCGATATTAAATTTAATTAGAATAATTTGATCAGTGTCTCGATTATCGAATATTATGGGGGCGCAGGGCGCGACTTCGTGGATTGATTGTCCGCATTCTTGTACATCATGAAATAATATTTATCTAGTTGAACACATATCAATTGACCAATAAATTAATTTATAACGTTTTCTATTAATGTGTGTTGTTTTTTATTGCTTACAATTAACTGGATTTGTGCTAAGTACTATGATTCATATAAAACAGTACAACATATTATTTACGAATATATATAAAGTTATATCTATAAAAAGCATAGAATCAATAAGTACACTATTTTATATAAGCACTCAGTTAAGTACAAACTAATCCAAACAATACAATATTTAATAATCTATTTTACATCTAATAAAATCTCTGTATTACATGGGCGTGATATTGAGTATGAAAAGAAACATAACGTGTAACTCGATGCAACTAATTCGCTTATAAAAATACTACTGTATTAACAATTGAAAATTAAGTACTCTAATTAAGTTACAAAAATTCTATAGATTTATAACTAAGCAACGGGCGGTCTGGAGTGGTAACTACTAATATGCACGCTTATTGCCACTAACAATACTAATATTAATTGTGTAAGATTAATTGTAAATATTTAAAGATAACAAAAATAATAAAGTAATCGACATATTTCGCCATTAAGTCAAATATTCTAATGACCATCACAGCGCCCTTACACCATAAATGTATATGAATGAAATATTAAAACACAAAATTCATCAACACGTCTATAGCAGACGGCACAAAGAAGTACGTTTGAGAAAAAGTAGTGGGGGAAAGTTGCGCATTTCGAGGGTGCTGCGTGCCTGTATTGGTGGTTCCATCTGTGACATAAGGTCGCATAAGAACCAATCGTGTGTCCTTCGCTCCCCGCTTAAAGGGCCCTAATAGTGACTTCTGCGCAATCAAAGTCAGACGTATACTTACTTGCCGGTAATTGGGTTCTCGTCTTAGACCATTGAATGCATAGTATAGAGGATGGTATAAATGTAAATAGGCACCTTACCCTTAAAACTACTGTATTCTATGAAGCTTAAGATGATGGTATTGCTCTACTCTTTGCTATATACACAATGGTCTACAACGAATTGCGACGTCGGATTGAACGTCAATGTCACTTACTAATGAGCATATTAGATAGAGCATAGAGTGTGTTCCACTAAGCGTTCACATCGACCTCACCCAAGTGGAATGGATTATTGAGCGTCATCGATAATAATTCAAATGTCGAGTTACGAAGTAATAATTTTAAGAGGTAAAGGTAGTTTGTAAGTTTTAACATGTTTTTATTGATTGATTTTTTTATATTTATAATTAAATTGAAACTAAAATTAATTTTACATAAATATCCGCTGCAGAAACATTTACTTCCCCTAATAAATCTCTATCCGTATCAAATAAAGTTATTTACATCGTCGATTTTTTTTTAAAACGCTCACGACCTACGATCTGACATGGGTCGTCGTGAGCATGAGTCTCAACGTCAAGTTGTGACAACACAACAACCGTAGTCGTCAAGTGGAACGGCTAAAATAGCGTTTTGGGTGTTGTGATCGCTTAGTGGAACGCACTCTTAAAAATGCATACCCTATATATTTTATTATTGGAAGGAAGCTTAGCCACTATCTCTGATCCAATTGTGTTATTCATGTGCTTCCTCGATACCTTTCGCCAACTTATTGACAGCAAAAGTTTCGATAAAATTCAAAGACTTACACTTACGCACAATATTGTGTTAAATTTTAACAAGAAGCTTCAAACCATTATGTTTCACACTCCATAGGTTTCTATTACCAAACATATTGTTTAAAACAATTTTCTTTCATATAAGCTAGCACTTGTCCATATGCCTTGCCTTATGTTGTGCTTCGGTACGGTCTAGGAGGTCACAGGATATGTATATATATATATATGCTATTATATATTATATAATTGTATGCATAAAACTTAAAAATTACTTAAAATAGTAGTCGCCAACATAATAGTAATCTCAACTTAATGTTGGCATAATAAACACCAATAACATATTCGATTTAGAAATAATGGCGTTGAATTTTGAGAATTGAATAACTAATTTAATTAAGACCCCCAAAGTGAATGACGCTTAAACGATAATTTTGAGTACATTACTTTAAATGTTATTACTAAATAAAATACATAAATATAAATCCAAGCAGCCATAATCACAAACACTTTATTAACTTGGAAACTTATGTTGACCCAAAAGTATTAACTAAAACCCTTCAGTTTATAATTCGAGAAAGTATCATTTAAAGGCCATTAAGGTTAAAGTAGCCTTAACTTACAATTTGTATTAGTATGTATAAAATTATTAAATAAAAAAAAATCGACGCTCACACATGTGATTTCTGATGTATCCTATGATGCATCGTGTGTGTAAACCAAAGTATCTAGTTAACGAGGCCGGCATCTTTGGCCATACCGTAAAAGATTGAGTTTTTGTCCTGCAGGAGCTGCTCAGGCGGCGCATACTCTACCAGCTGGCCCTTGTCTAGGACCATCACTTTTGTAGAGTCCATGATAGTGTTGAGACGATGAGCGATAGTCAGTACTGTGCATGACGCGAACTCAGATCTTATTGTTTTCTGCATAAAATATTATAATATATTTGAAAAGTGAAGAGAACCAATTTCAAGCTCAGCTTAATTTAAAGTGTTAACAGAAATAGTAGCCATTGGTTTTTCAAATTGTTGTTAACAATAAATAAATCGTATGAACTTGAAAGTGTTACCTGTATGAGATCGTCGGTCTCCAAATCGACGGCCGCGGTAGCCTCGTCGAGAACCAGTAGAGGCGTCTTACGAAGCAGCGCACGCGCCAAGCACACGAGCTGGCGCTGACCCACCGACAAGTTCTCACCTCCTTCCGATATTTCATGTAGGAGACCCGCTTGCAAACCTAAACAGTCATTTATGACAACATGAAAAGTCTAATAAAATCAACTTGGTAACTCTTTTTGTAAAACTATGATCTATGATGACAAAACTATTCTGTTTTGTTCTTTTAAATTCAACTTCACTGTAATATTGTCATCCTTTCTAATTGGCTGGAAGAGATTTTTTTTCGTATATGTACTTTTTTATTGTTGTTAATATTTTTCATAAGATAGTGGGCAATAAAGTTATTAAATAAATAAATAATTATAAATGATCGAGAGTATTGTTGCTAAAAAATATTATTTCTGCAGAACTTAAGTTTTCGTATGTTTTTTTTTATAGTATGTCAAATGTATTAGTTAGCTAGAATATTACTCTGACTATAATAAGTATCATGCATAATACATGATAATGTTTACTAAGTCGTGGCATCATTCGCTCGATTGGTGCTATCTCACCGGATTGATATATTTTTTTGTACATTATAGCCCACACAATATCATTAATCTCACACACATCATGTCTATTACTACTATATTTTATTACCTTGTACAAAAGATTTTAAATGAGCAAGCTCCAAGGAACGCCAGATTTCGTTATCAGTATATGCGCCGAAGGGGTCGAGATTCATCCTCAGTGAACCGGAGAACAGCACCGGGTCTTGCGGGATGATGGTTATACGGGAACGCAGCTGGTGCAGCCCGATGGTAGAGATGTCAATGCCGTCGATTAAGATCTTGCCACTCATCGCTTCCACTATCCTAAAGTAGAAATACAAAAAACCCTATATATAGTAAATGCTTGTACATTAACTATCATTCTTTAGGGAAAGAATTGTAAAAAAATCACTACAAATAGTCTAGTCAACGAGTGCCTTTTTGGTCAACTTTTCAGAAGTCTCCGAAAATTATGATTGAGGTATCAATGGTAACTAGATGATTTTGGAAAAAAAAAAGAAATTCCACTTGCAGTAATTGCAAAAGTTATTAACCCTGAAAAGGGGTCTCTGAGCGATATTTTTAGGTTGCGCTCGCAGCGTGAAAAGCGAGTACGACACATTGATTATTTATTTAATGCACATAGGTCAAGTAGAAAGATTATGCCAGAACGATTGCTTTAATATCCTTTTTTAGGAAAGTTTCAATATTACCAATAATACTTGTCTAATTAGGTCCCAAGCTATGTCTAGATTATTTGTAATATATGTGTTGTTACCTAAAAAGTCCCAGAGTAAGGGTAGACTTGCCGGCACCAGTGCGGCCCACAATTCCAAGCTTATCTCTCGGTGCAACAGTGCAAGTAAGGTCTCGTAATGCAGGATCTCGCGTGCCATAGCCCAGAGTGAGCCTCTCCATCTGTAGGGCGCCCGTCTCAGGCCACGTGGTGCCGGGACCAGAGCCTATGTTCCATGCTGCTTCCTGTTAACATGTTACTAGTTAAGTCTGTTGTTGAAACATTTAGTTATATTATAAATATATATTTTAAAAATTTCGTGAAAAATGTCATGTCAATAAGTCGATAATTATATTTTGTACAAGACCGATTCTCTTGGGTAGATTTAGGCATAGGCACCTATAATACAATTATAAATCAGTCAAAACTTTCTTTGTTTAATTGCTGTTTACGCAACGCAGGCTACGGAAGCTCTCAAAAGGAATAAATTTTCCTCCTTTTTGCAACATTTTCATACATGTTGCGCTCATATTGATCGTGGTGTATAGCCGTTCTCCATAAATGCTCTACCCAACACTTATATTTCGATTCGAACTAGTAGTTCTTGAGATAAACGCGTTCAACCAAAAAATGTCTTCAACTTTATATTACTAATAGAAGAAAATACATTCAAATATACCTGTACCTATTACTTAAAAACTAAGCTAAACTTTTTAATAACATTAGACAGTAGCCTAAAATAATAGTGAACAAATTAGAAAAAGTTAATAAAGTTCGTCATAAAGTATACTACTTGATTATGTTGATCTAATATAAAAAACTCAAATGTTTAACGTTTGGTCAAATTAAATAGATTGTTGATTAACCATGTCAAAATATGCTAACCTGTTTCGTCTCTGCATATTCCTTTATCCTTTCAACGGCCACTATATTGGTTTCCACTTCAGACGTCATACGCACAAGCCAATTCAATGTTTGTGTGATCTGTGGAATGTTTTTCATTATATTTTCCATTTAAATTTTCTAAGACATCGTATAACAGTAATTATATATAAAGTGAAGTACCTGCAAAGCATATGTGACAGAGAGCCCCACAATTCCAGGGTTGATAGTTTCCTGACCTAACACTACGAAGAGTGCTGCAAAGAATATAATGAGATTGCCGATCATCTCAAGCCTAACAGCCAGCCACCTATTGGCGATGCAACTCGGGTAGTAGCACGACTGGTTGTGGTCCACACCACGCTCAGACTCATCTATAAATCTGTAAACCATGGCATATTTATCATACTTAAAATATCACATACTTATAGCTTTGTATCGTAAATTCATATAATCAAGTGAAAGCATGTTTAGATTTTTGATATTTTAATTATTGGATAGAGAGGTTGAGCAGTTAAAGGTGACCATCTGGATTACTAGTTATTGTCGCTTTATAAGGGATCACGTGAGTTCACACTGTTAGGTTAACTAATATTAATATTAACCTCGGTTCGTTACTTGCTTTATTTCTTTATACCTCCAATTTATATGTTGGATACTAAAAAAGGATATACAATATTTTATAAGCATCGTATGTTCACAGCGGATGGCCTATAATATAAGCTACGGGCGCAATACGGTCAGGACATAATCGATCACGTACTATTCTGACAGGAACCCAAGCAGTGCCTTGGACTTGTGACCAAGCGTGTAGGCTTAAGGATATCTTATAAGTGATCACAACACTCGCCTCTTTAGTTTCAGTCTAAACCTAAGATTAGACTAACACAAAGCTAACTTAAACCTATCTCACACCTCCGACATATATAATATGTATTAGTATAAGCAATATTACCTGCTAGTGACTCCATAGGCTCGGATCGTTGTAGCCCCAGTGATGCTTTCGCCAAAGTGCGAGTATATGGGTGATCTGGACACCGACTCGAGCCGTTTCAACTGCCGTGAACTAGCCACGTAGAATCGTTGTATGACGTAATACACGCCGCCAATAGGCAATATCACTGTCATGAATATTGGTGTCGAGATACTTATCACGAACAGTGTTCCTAGAACCTGTATAAAATGTATAACTTATATATTGGTGAAAGCATTTATAAAAGCTCTGTGTTACAGAATTGCATGAGTCAAGCTGTGCTATCAAAAATATAAATTTGAAACTTTTGGCTTTATCCAAAGTTCAACATATCTTGGGATCAGTTTATGCCATATCTTACTTACTAATATTATTTTACTAATTTAGGCAATTTTATTTGGCTTACATACCATTTCGAGACAAAGATTGCAGTCGTCATATATTACTAACACAGACAACAGAAAGTGAACCTATTATGATTGTTGTAATAAAAAAAAGGTGTTTATAGAATAAATAAAACCTTACTAAGATCAAAATGTTTTAGGTAATCGATATAATATTAAATACTTCTCACATATGGAGAAAGTATTATATTCAAGTAGTAAAGTTTGATTTATTTTTATTACCATTAAACATGAAGTTTTATCTGAAGTAACTGTTATTATGTTTAAATAAAACAAATTCTTTGTTAAATAGCAAGATTAGTCACATAGTTTGTAGCAACGACACAGAACATAAAAGCATCACAAGAAACTAAAAGCAATAATTTTTTTTAATTTATACGACATAAACGCTTACAAATTTGTATTTTTTTATTGATGCTGCTTTGCTAAATTAAAAAATGCAAAACCCATGCTGGGTTTATTAATAATATTACTTGGGCAAATAGGTGCGTAAAATATATAGTTTTTTTAATAAAATAAATATTTAATGAATTGAGGATAATAAAAGACCAAATGTAAAGTTCGCGATATAAACAAGCGAGTAATTACCTCGAACGCGCAATATATAACGTCGGACGCCTGCGAGGGCAGCGACGTGTCCACGACGTCCACGTCTTTAGAGAACCTAGACAGTATCCGACCAACCGGCGTCACTTCAAAGAATTGTAACGGGGCCTTTAGTACGTTGGACAACAAAATCTCGTGAAGAATCCGCGCTGCCCGCCAACACGCCAGATAAGGCATTAAATCAGCGAAAAATGACGCAATCGCTGCAACAACGTCCACGTTAAGTTTACTATCTCTAAGCTCGATATCCACTTTGAGCTCATAATGAATACATTATTTACGTGAAGTTAAACGATGAGTCAGCAATCAATATCGACAGCGATGATACAGTGCGATAAAGAAGTACATGCTCTACTCACTACTCTAGATATCGCAGAAAAGGCCATAAAAGGGCTACAAAACTAATCAAGTTATACTAAAAATCAAACACAAAAACGCTCAAACAATGCTTGCACACATATAAACTGATCCCAAATACATTTGCCTGCATTATTGTATGTATTTATTTATATAAAAAATAAATGAGATTAAAGAGGGCACAGCATATCACTTTATAATCTTGACAATCACTAATATATTATTTTATATATAATATTCGAATTGTAAAATAAATTGTACATTATAGTATATTAATTTATTATTTCAAGTTTTTAGTCAGAATTATAAAGTGTTACAAGAGAGTAAAATGTAAGTAAACTAACAAAATGGCATGCGCACCTTGAGATACGATTAATTTGAATTTTAAAACGTTTAAACTAGTCTGGAGAACACAATGATTTATGAATGTAAAAGTATATTTTTTTCATACTATTAAAAACCAAATTTATTTATGATTTATCAACTAGTTATGTATTTTTGAAAGGACTTTTTAAAATATATGATAATAATTAAATTTAACATTTATACATTTGACATTCATATTATCTCAAGGAAATGTTTTGCGTAATATTTATTAATACAAAATAAATTTTAGCACTTTTAAACTACACATAACTTTTAGATTGCAATTATTTAGACTATATTTAATCTACCGCATGTTAAGATAATAGAACTAAGACGGAAAATATTAAAAAAATCCTACTACTACTATTGAACTTTATCACAAGGAGCACAGGAGCACGCTCACACGGTGTCTATAATGTCGCCATGAGCGTGAACGAGCCGTAACACATAATACACATATAATGTAAATGCATTAGCTGAAGGCGGAGCGTACCGCAAAGAAGCAGGAAGTCCACCCGCGCAGTGTCATAGGCAACACGTTGTCGAGCACGTCGACGTCCTTGCTGAAGCGGTTGAGAATGCGGCCCACGGGCGTGCAGTCGAAGAAGCCGATGGAAGGCGCGCGCAGCACGCCGGCTAGCAGCGACGCGTGCAGCGCGCGCGCGCCCGCCAGCGTGCCCAGGTACAGCGCCAGCGACGACACCGATACCGACACCACTGGTACAGAACACGTGCATACCACGCGTCAATATCATACGCAAAACGAAACAAACTGACCACATATCCTCGAATATTCTTATATATTTATGAACATACAGATTTAGACAAAGCAAAGTTTTAGGTCACTCTGTTTCATATATCCGTGTTGCACAAATCAAAACTTAGCTATAGGTTATTACAATATTTCGGAAGATTGTAAATATTATAAGCATTATCGAACAAGCAATTCTATAATAAATAGAAATATCATTTTTTTGTATTAATAAAAAAAAGTCTTGGATAAATGAAATAAAAATAAATGAAAAAAAAGTCGAGTTTCATTTAGTTTTAACTTATAAGGAATAGAACCGTACCAATTTAAGATCGAAACTAGAATATTATTCTCCATATGATGTTTCATAGTATATTAGAATGAAGACTGGCGAATCGTTGTTAACGTGATTATGTTGTGATTTATAGTATGAATCTTAGAAAAATGTTCTATACAGGGCATGCCAGTTATTTTTATTAAACAATAAACGATTGTAAGTTTAATAGAAATAACTATGTATAAATTGAAAGAAAAATGAAATACATGCAAATTTAAAAATATAAATATCTTTAAAAATACATGCAATGATTAGCTGCTGATCCCGTAATGGTATATTTACATAATATGATTTGAAAATATACTCATTGTATTAGTCTCTCCGCAGTTATGTAAAGAATGTATTCATTATAACTAAATGATTTCATATTATTTTAATACTTAATTAAGGGATAATATTTACATATACACAGATTATTTAAATTGCACCAACACCGAAGAACTTGTATTTGATGAAAATATGTATATATTACCTTGAGCAAAATATTATTAGTGTACTTGTAACAAGCAATAATCCCCGTAATGTTTTAATTCAGAATAAACATAAGTCATCAATAGATTATATTCAGTTTAATAACAATATTAGCTTGTAACTAATTTAAAGGTCTCGCTAAACCTTCTAAATCTATGATCTGTATCCAAAATAGTAATAATAAGTAAAATATATGCAAGACAGTGTCCAATTTAGAATATGAAGGTATAACGAAGCCTTTGTGCAATCAATGAAGTGCATGTTTCTAAAAACAAGCATTATAACTTGTTTTTATGGTACTGTAAGTATAGTAGTGAAAAGATGAATTATGTAAACACAAGTTTTTTTGTAATTGAAATTAAATTTAATGTTGGAAACATTAATTGCTTTTTATTTTTACTTTTTTAATAGTTATTATTATTTATCTAACCCACACACTAGTACATCAATAATGTGTTTAAAGACGTTCCAGCAGTATCTGTATAATCAGTAGTGGAAATGTAACATTAATGTGTTCTAGATATGAGATCGAAACCTTTATTTAAATTCCAATAACATGCTCTTCTTTGAGTCCAAAATATAATTTGTAATATTTGGTACTTAATTTAAAAAAAAATAGTGAAGCAAAAATATATCCTTATCCAACACCGAGATTTATATATATGATTTATCACCTTAAAGTAATATTACCTTGTCCAATGCCGAGGCCACCATATACGCCTAAATAGAGATCCCTTTTGGCCGTATCAACAGTACCATTAACGATCTGTAGTAAAAATCACATTACATAAATATTTAAATAAATAATATAAGGACGAAGATACTAAATTAACTTGATCTGTTCTGACAATCATAACACAGTTACAGTTAGCTAAACCTCATGGTTCTAGAGATGCACAATTAGAGCTAAGACTGAGCTGTTCAATTTAATTCATTTTCAACATTTATTACAAATAGTTTTCATGAAAATCTTGATAATATTCTCACCGTTGAATTATCATTCGACCACTCCGCTAGCCAGTAGTTGGAGCCGACTTGGAAGAGTTGCAGTATCAGGTTCATCAATACCGTGATAATGGACGCCACGACGCCCACGCTCGTCAGGTAGTGCTTATACACGCTCCATTTCACCTGTGATAACGAATGATACAATCTTTTAATTTAGATTATTTGCTGTTTGGTATAATGTTGTCGACTACTGGAATACATTTGATGGAGGAATTGAAACGGAAGGCCAAAGCTGTTGTTGAAATCCGATCAATAGGTAATCCAGTCGTTCGAACGCTTTCTCTGAGAGTCTCAAGAAATTTATTACAAAACCAATAGATAAATTAACAAAGACTGAAAACAGTGTTATACACTTACGCTGCCTGTTTCAGTTTTCTCCGCGTCGATGAGTTTGTTCTTCTCTTTCAATTCGCTGGGTGTGGCTCCCTCTGGAGTACGTCTTTTTACACTTCCCCTACGATCTCCTATAAACGATATAAAAAAGTCAATTTATTGACGGATGTAAACACTAAATTTATAAACACAGATTTTCAAAAATAAACATAATATTAATTTGGACATAAACGTATTTCGTTTAATTTAAAAAAATACTTTTATCTATTTAAAAATAAAAATCCTCCATTTTTTTTTACGTTTGAAAATAGTTTTAGAACAATACCCAAGCTTACCTCCTGCCTGTTGTTCCGATTCGGAGGCACTTTCAGAGAGTGATCGGGCTCTTTGCAGTTTGGTTTGGAATTCAGTCCCCAATTTGCTTTCTAAATCTTGCTTGATTTCGTCCAGTTCTAAACAATAAAAGTATTCGATTTAAAAACAGTAATATTGGTAGAGTGAAAAGAAGATAAATACAAAAAATAACTTATAGCTAGCTTAGATGGAATCGTATGGTACTAAAGTTTCGTTGTTTTTCAAAATATTATGAAGAACCTTTAGCTTAATTAGTTATTAAGTAACCTTCAGGGCTAGTCCGTTCAGCGTCGCTCAAATGATGCAACAAAAACTCCGCGAAAGCTCCCTTCTTTTCCAGCAACTGTTGATAGGTGCCGGCTTCTGACACTTGACCATCCCGCAACACCAGAATATAGTCGGTTTGGGCCAAGAAAGATACGTTGTGGGTCACCCATACTCGAGTTTTTCCTTTTAGAAGACCGCTTGGTCCAATTACCTTAAAAATAAATGTTAATAAATACATTACATAGACATACTTATAATAGAGGAAGAGATATTTACATAGACATTTACAAAAATAATGTACGAATATTGATGTGTTATAGCATTTAAAGATATATGGCCATTGACACTAAAGCACTCTTAAAGGTGGACAGTTGATTTATAAATATAGTAGAAAATAAAATATAAAACTTTCATTACCTTTTCAAATATGTGTTTGCCGACATGAGAATCTACAGCACTAAGAGGATCATCGAGGAAGTAGTTATCCGCATCAAAGTAGACGGCTCGAGCGAGAGAAACTCGCTGCTTTTGTCCACCAGATAAGTTTATGCCTAGAATTTTTTTAAAAACATTACTACAAACTACTCAAAAACCTTTTTTCACAAAGTTTTAGTTAGGTTTATAGATAAAATTCCTTTTATCCGGGAAGGTTGTATGTTGTGTTCTTAGTTTAACATTATGTATTAATGTAAATATTAACAAGCGGATCGAATACGTTTACGTTTAGAATTAATGCGTAATGTATGTATAATAATAAAATGTATATAGTAAAATAATAAGTAGCAATAGTAGTCTGAAGTTTTGTTAAAGACATATATTATAAAGTATTATGTTTATCTGTGGTATTATATACTTAATAGAAATGAATAACAAAATACCTTTTTCGCCAATTTCAGTCTGATCTCCACCAGGTAAAACATCAAAATCAGTCTTGAGAGCACAAACATTGATTACATTGTTATATTTACTTTTCTCTAATGCTTTTCCGAACAGAATATTGTCCTGTAGAGTAGCGTTTTGTATCCACGCCTGCTGCGGCACGTATGCTATACTACCTGTATGTAATAAAAATATATTATTTTAACGAATTTATCTAACTTTTCTATTTATCTAACTTCTCTTCAATCACGAATTGATCCTTACTTTATACGAAATCGATATAACAATGAGAGAATATAAATATTTAATTATAAATATACTAAATTATAAAACTGAAGTACTGTTTCCAAGTAAGTGTTAGTATGTTTTAACAACTAGTTAATACTTTAAAAGCTTTTCATTTTTATCTCAACAACATAACAGGAATATGCAATATAAATTATATTATATTTACAATCGTCAATATTTATTCACTATATAATGTTTAAAAATAGGATATTTCTGCGCAAATGTCAAAAGCCATACGTTATACGAGTATTTAGTACCTTTAGTGTTGACACGTCCGGACACTTTATCCATTTCCCCTAAGAGGGCCGAGAGTAAGGAACTCTTGCCTGATCCGACTGCGCCAACGACTGCCACCAAACTACCTTGTGGGATTTGTACATTGATATTTCTTAAGATTTGCTCAGAGTCATCTCCCCAAGAGAAGTGGCCATTTTCAATCACAAGAGGATTTGCTGTTGATTTAAAAATTTTAAAATTACAGACCAACAAAAAAGATAGAAAGTAAAATGTATACACTTGGTAAATTTTGATTTTATAGTAAGTATTTCCATATATGTTAAGTATAATACTATACAGGAGGATTTTAGATACAGGTCAGTAAAGGCAAGTACCTTAAAAGTTATAGTTACAGGAAAACGTTCCTAGGAGACCATCCATAACTTTTTTAGATATTCTAAACTGCAATCACAGATTATTGAGAAAATGTACGGTTAGCGAAAAAAGTGCTAACATCCAAAAAAATATATTTTTATGTCTATCGATTCTACTTCGTATGGGGATCAAAAGACTCTATGGGACCATTTAAGGTATGAGTACTAGAAATGTCAGAAATCGCCAAAAACATTTTCCATACATTTTGCACTGAAAAACGATAAATCAACTTGTAATATTTTTATAGCCAAACAATCCTATTTCTTACTGTGATTAAAAGATTCTTTAAGGCCAACTGAAATTTTAATACAAAAACTACGGTACGACATAACAAGTGACACAAACTTAAAAACATTTTCTCAAAAATCTATGAATGCAGTTCAGAATATCTTAAAAAGTTATGGATGTCTCTTAAGGAACGTTTTCCTGTAACTATAACGGTTAAGTTACCTGTTCTTAATGACCCGTCTCAAAAATAAACCCGTATACTAATAATTAATATTATAATCGCATGGTATATATATATATTACATGTAAATTAAAGGATACTCACGTTCTTTCGGGTCATGCTCCACAGAACTCTCGCTCAGTTCATCACTATTCATGAATTTATTTAATCGTTTTATACCAACAGACGTCTACAAAATAATAAATTTATTGTAATAACTGTAATTGATTTTTTACAGAAGCAAAACCAATTTACTTACTTTACATCTTAATTTTTACAAAGTAGTACAATTTTTGTGCTCTTAATATAAGTGATAATACAAACTATAACCATCCACCAACCAAACCAGCATGGTTAAGTATATGAAAGGTAAGTAATATAGACAGCCATTTAGATATATGATTGTGTTGTATGTTAACTTCACTAGAACTTACTTGTACTACATTGGATATTACGTTAGGCAGCATTGACAGTGGGAAACGTAGTATGTTGAAAAGAGACAACGCTACGAAAGCGCGTTGAGCATCCAAAACTTGCTTATCATTCACCAGTACAAAGCACCCAAATGACATCAGCGACACCTACGACCATGCCGGGAAATAAACAATTAAACTATCTAAAACAATGTGTCCAAGTTGCTGTTAAATTTTGAACTTTTCACATACAACATTATTTTGTAATTCTTCTCTTTAAATCGGTAAATAATGTTATTTTAAATTTAACAGCACTGTCATTAGTTATGCGTCTTTAAATGCTGTCAGTTTCGTTATACAAGAGATAAATTATGATTAAGTATGTATGGAACTGGCCAAAACCACGAAGTAATATGTTTACGCTGTATCAAAATTAGGCAAAAGGAAAATCAACAAATATTTCAGAACACATAAACTATTTTGGTATATATGAACTTAAGTGCATATGATTATGCAGTTTTGTAGCAGTAAATTTTATCATAAATTGAGATAAAGAACAAGTATTTTTATAATTTGAGAGCCTTCCTCTCGTCTGTATGTTATATACGCGGCTGAACATTACCTATACAGTTATATAACATGTTAGATACATCGTAAACTACAATTTGTTATGAGATTAATGAGTGTTAGTATGTTTTGCTATTGGAAGAGCCCTAACAGACCATAGCCTTCTTACAGATAAAGGTGATACACTGAAGGCTCTACCTCGATCACTGACACGATGATGATGGGTAGCAAACCTAAAGGCAAGTGCATACAATAGAAGAGGGACATCGAAACGAATATTGTATCAGGTTTCAAAATATGATTCTCAGGATCGGAAATCACATAAGTGAAGAAAGTTAAAAACGTTACCTTAAACAGAAACAAGTTACAGTTAGTTATACATATATTTTTCTAAATTATAAAAATATATAGGTAAATAATCTACTAAAAAAACGACGAAGACCGACCGAAACTTATGAAACCGGCTTTTAAATTTTAAAAGTCGGTCATTGATCTAAAAACTGCCAGTCTTGCCACAAATACTTAAAAATTACAAATTGTACGGTTAAAAAATAATTCTCACACTATTGGCGACATAATCGCGTGGTTACAAATAAGAATAAAAATGTACATAAATTGTACTGTAAAAATCCGACCTTGATGCAATTATTCAACAATAGCGTTACAATCGGTACTTGGAGGATTGTTGAAAATTAAATTTGATCGTTTGTCCAACATCATGATACAATCGTGGTATTATATTATGACTTAGATATAACTCCGGACTTGATTGATTTGCGATATCTAACCTAAATCTTACATAATATTATGATAAAAACAACATTATCAGAATTACGTAGCTTTAGATATTTGATATTTTATTAAATATCTTTCTGAAAAATCACTATATTGTCAGGCAATAACGGTAAAGTATATCCCGTCACTGTTGAATATTTAGAATAAATAATAATTCAATCTTTCATTACTTTAAAAATAATTCACGATAAATAGTTATCGTATAGACGAATACGACGAATAATATATTCTCTATAACTATTCAAATATGTTTAGTATAAGAATTAATACAATAAGAAATTAAACAACTTGGTAGGTCAATGTTCGGTTATCAGATGCGGATATTTTCTTCGTCCAATTAATTGGTACTAAATAATAATGTTAATCCACATTGTTGGTCATCAACAATGTGGATTAACATTATCTTTTCATATTTACAATCAAAACTACATTGAACCAGATTTATTGAATTAACGATAAGGCTCATTTATATAATCATTCACAAATTGGACGCTATCTATAGATTTTTAACAACAGAATCGATATATTTAGGTTTTTAATTCAAGTATTTTGATGTGATTGCTATTGATAAATGTTAGAATGGGTGGTCATTTGAGTTCTTATTAATGATCAAAGGTATTTGACGTACTTTTTATACAAGTTTATGTTGTTTAGTGAACAAATGCTATTCAGAACTTCATATTGAGTAATAAAATATTTATTTCTCGAATGTTTTTCTATTATTTATCTAACTGTTGACACTGCTTAACTTGTCGCTTTTAATAACAAAAATATAATAACTACATGAGTCCAGTGTCTATGTCGCAATTACAGTATAATTTTGATTGATTTTACGGCTCTCTAATATCAGTAATTACACAATCACGTTTTAATTACAGATACCTACAATTTTAATAAATAGGCAAGAATAGTGCTTATAATATCGATGCTCAAGTCTTCATACAAACAAAAATAATGTTCAAAGCTCCTACACAAATAAATATAATATGTAACCAATGTAAATAATTAAAATGGCTTTTTTAAACTAGGATTTTATAGCAGTTTCTTTAGTTTTGATGTTTTTATATTTAAAAAAAAATCGTTGCTATCTGGACATAAAAATACTTTAAAATTATACAGTAATAATTTTTTTCCTAGAATAATAATTACAATATAAACTTGTCGCCTTAGAAGATTCGGTTGGAAGAATTATAAGCTGTTATCATGATCAACGGCAACCTCTAAAAGCTGTCTTGGACCATCTGCTTGTTCATCCACTGAGTGTTATAAAAAATATATGTGATACTCTAAAAATTGTACAAATATCTGATAAAACTCAGACGACATTTAATCTTCAGAAATTTTCCCCTTTAAAGAGATAACATCAATTTTATCTTTTCCTTAAGTGTAGATGAGTATGGTGAAATAGGCACAAATATATAGTGTTTGCTTGCTTATCGTATTTTATTTTATTTATTAATCCATCAACACTTTACTTATGCTACTTCACTGTAAACATATATAATATATATTATAGGAGCCGGATGGTTAACGGCTCGAGTAAAAAAAAATTTTGCGCGCCGTATGTTCTCTGAGTATCAGCAACAACTCTTTCTAAGGCGTTTAAGTTAGCCAGGGTAGGGTTTTGTCTAAAATTACCTAACATTAAACGTCTCTTAGCCACCGAACGAGAAAGACTAGAATTCCATAATATTATCGGTCAACTTTCTGAACTTGATCACTGCTAAACGTCTCGTTCGTAATAACTCACTTAAACACAGAGCAATATCAGGCGAGATCACACTGATTTCCGGAGATGATTCACGCAACTGGCCATTAACTAACTATAAACGAGTACCTGAACCATCGTTACGTAGAATAAAATTACTTTTACAAAGAAAATCAAAAATTTGAGTACCTCTAGTATCGGTTTTGGTATCGGTATGACCTTACTTGATGATGGGCATTAAAATCACCTAGCACTATGATTAGCTATCGGCTATTAAGGAAACAGTATTCTAATCACTTTGAGTCTTTCCGATTCCCGACTGTCTGTCGGGAATCGGAAAGACTCATATAATATTTTAATTTTATCGCAGTTGTCCAACTTTATATGAATAATCTCTATGCCCGGGTTAATTGATTCTACGCTACACATATCTTCATCATTCATCATCACCCGTTAGTGGCCCACTGCTGAGCCGGGTCTCCTCCTCAGAATGAGGAGGGCATAGGCCATAGTCCACCATGCTGGCCTAGCGCAGGTTGGCAGCATACACACACCTTTTGAGAACATGAAGAACTCTCAGGAGTGCAGGTTTCCTCACTATGTTTTCCTTCACCGCCAAAGCAAGTGATATTTAATTCCTTAAAACACACATAAGTCAGAGGTGTATGCCCACGATCGAGCTAGGCTATCACTGCAGTATTCTTGCAGTGATTTATGATTCACCACTGTCACAAGGAAATATATTATAATCCTTAATTCTGTTTATCGCTCTTAAGCCATGTCTCACATAACGCTGCAATGTGAACTTTTTCTTGAATAAGCAACTGTTCCGAGTATTTGAGCTTAGGGAGAACACTCTGTGCCCTCATTGAATTATATTATATATGTAGCGAATTTTTAAACAAAAGGTACTATATCTATTATCCATGAATCTTCTTTCTGTCTATTGCACATTGCTATTTTAAGTTTATTAAGAAGACCGTACCTATATTTGCGCCAATCGAGATATTTAGTACTTGAGGAGGTTGCTGCGGAAAGTGTTCTTTCTGATTATTTACCATATTATAACACTAATGTATTAAGTGTCGTCAAGCAAGTAAGCCAATGGTGCCAATATGAGTAGGTTTAAAATTACAACTCTTTAAAAAGATTGGTGGTGACATGATTATTTGGGACATGACCAAACCTCTCAAATAAATAAAGATTTTAATAAGGAGGGGTTCCTCGAAAGATAACATGACATTCTATTAAAGTTTTATAATACAACTTGAAATTGATTTTATCGTATATAGCAAAATGAATACTAAACATAATTTACTTGTTGAAAACAGTAATATAATAGCAAAAATCGTTTTATCAACTCTATATTATAAGTAAATAACAACTGATAATTATTGTTTTCTTTGTGCTCCACGTAACAGAACAAAGATACGTTAAGCAATTTACATTAAACAACTTCATAGATCTTATTTGCACACTGATTTTATTTTGTTGATTCTTCATATTCCTTATCAGAATTACTATAAAGTATAAAAGAAAGTCGATTTCCGCTGTCTGTCTGTATCTCTGTCTTTCAAGAAGAAGGTTTGTATGTATAATACATATATATTACAGTAGAGAAACACTGATAATTGTAGAGGTTTCTAATGTGATGTCGTAAATAAACACATGTTTTTGCGCTTACATTGCAAACTCTGGCTGAACCCATGGTAGATAAAAATAATGTACTACAGTATTGTACACCTTAAAAAGGTTTACAAAAAAGTCCAAGATGGTATATGTCTATCTCTTAGGGATAAACCCACAATAACCATTGTTTATCCTTTACTTTTTACAAGAAATAATGGCTTATTTACGAAGAGCATTAATCCTTATCCAATTAGGTACCTTAAATACATTGTGCATTTAATATAGATCAATATGGCCCTTTACTGCATTAAGTTTTAATGAATATTTTCGAAGATATTTAAAATGCAGGGACATAGCGGTTACACGGCGCGTGCCTCTGAAAACATGTTTGTATTGTCTAATGACAAAAAAGCTGTGAACGTTGTATATTAAGAATTCTGTAGTATATTTAGTATCAGCATTGCACCCGTGCGAAGCCGGGGCGGTTCGCTAGTATATTTATAAACTAAGTCAAGTGACCCAAGCATATACAGTGCAAACTCAATATAACGAACCTCAATATTCCGACTTCCTCGATTTAACAAAGTCTTCATGTTCCCCTTGAGTTGTCCATAAGAGTCAATGTTAAATATACCTTAACATTGTGAACATTTTTTGCAAACAAACTCTTTGTAACGAACTTTCAACTATCAAAAAAAGTGTAAATACATACCTCCATCTAACGAATTTTGTCAACCGAAAACCTTTATATAATGTTCCTACCAATATGTGATGACCCTTAATCCCATAGTATGTAACGACTGTTTTTTTAATTTTTTTACCTCTATATAACACATTTTTTGACCAACCTAACCTCAATATAACAAATTTACTTGCTCCCTTCAGATTTGTTATATTGAGGTTAAGGATGAACTCAATCTTTTTAGGTGTTTAGTGTGGTTTATAAAATTGTAGAAATAAATTCAATATTAAGTACCATTACTACAAAAGTGAATAGTTTTATGTTTTACGAAATTAAAATTGTATAAATAATCAACTTTTAAGATAAATAACAGCTCGTTTAGTTTTTTTCATGAATTTTTTGTTATTTTTAAAAGTTAGTTAATTTGGTACTTCAATAATTTAATTTTTATAAGTGGTTGTTCTTATACCATATCATCATTAATTGTCTTATATAACTATAAAATCTTTAAAAAATATAATTTTAAATTACGTCAACTATAAATTACCATCCCGCAGTATTTCTCTGAAAAGAATCATTAGATTTGTGTAACTGGTTTATTTAACAAGAAGGTGATTTGCTTACCAAGAATGGAGCACAGGACCAGATAAAAGACGTAGCAGAGTTAAGATAGGCGGTTTGTTTAAGTACTTTCATTTCTCCGTTTCTTATTTTAAGTATTTGCTCTTCGAAACTTGGTTCCCAAGCATACATTTTCAAAACCTAGACAAAAAAATGACAATAAATCATTGTTACAGACATAACTACATTCACCCATTTACAGGAGTACGTAAAATGTACATAAGATGTAGGTATATCAAAATATAAGTAATTATAATTTAGAAGGCAAGAGAAGCTTTTAAACTCAAGATTTCTTCATATTCCAAACGTGGATATATTATGTACTATATGTGTTTTTTTTTTTTTTTTATAATAGATAAGGTGCAAACGAGCAGATGGTCCACCTGATGGTAAGTGGCAACCATCGCCCATGGACATCGGAAAAACAAGAAACACTCTCTCGTTTTGTCGATGCGTTGCATCCCCGAAGATAGAGTGGGAAGGGGGAATGAAGAAGAAAAATGATGCGGATTCAGCGGACCCTAGGCAAGAGCCCAGAGTCCACTAGACCCACAGCATTAATGGAATGGGAGAGGGAGGGGGTAAGTCTGGCCCACATGCGGCTCAACCGGAACGCGTCTATGACACTTGGCGATCGGATTCGCATGCTGGTGGTCGCAAGCCAGTCGGGGAACAGATCCTCTACCACCAAGGGGGTGCTGGGTTACTCGGCTCTTACGAGATGCTCTCCCAGCGGCAGAGGGGAATAGTATTCTAACTCGTCCCCTCACGGGTAAACGAAACATCTCATAAAGTATGAATTCATCATAAAAGCTGCACCTGCTTCAGAGAAATCTGTAATCGCGCGATTTTAGCTATTTTAGCACTTAACTGTGCCTTGACGATAAGATATCGATATGACCGAATAAGATACCAAACTGAAGATAACGAGCGAGACCTTGAAGACGTATTAAGTTTCATCATATTATACAACTTAAGGTTTAATGTTATATTTTATAGTATATAATATTAAATCTTTATTTTTATTACATAGCTTTCGAATGGATTGATTAAAAAAGGTTTATTGAAGCTAACAATCTTAAGTAAAAATTAATAAAGGGTGACCTACCTTTATGCCATTAAGAACTTCATTCATAAGTTTGACACGTTCATCTTTGTACTTCATTTGCCTTATTTGTAATGTCTTAACCCTGTTCGCTATAAGTCCATTGACGGGAATCAGAACTATCATCACAGCTAACCCCGCAAGTACTGAGGGACCCAGAATACCCCATAAGAAGTATAAGGCTAAAGCTATTTGAAGAGGCGCAGACCATATCATGTTTAAGTAAGCAGTTAGCTCTAAGAATCTGAAAATTATAAAAAATATGGTGCCCTTGCTGCAAGTTTACAATGACAGGTAATTAAGGTAACTTTCAGCTAGGGTGTTGGATTAGAAATATGTCTATGTGGGGTAGATCAAATCCCATTGGAAACAATAGTAGATCCAGCAGACAGTAAACTACTCCGTTTTAAAATAATTAAAAAAAAATTATAATCTAAGCTTTCATTAGTTTAACTGTCACAGTTTGCTTATTTTTCAATTATTTCAGAAATATCCAAACAAATCTTGGCTGTTGTTTTATGTCTTAATACTAAATAATATTATGCAATGTACAAATCTAAAAATATGTGAGTCATAATAACTACATTTGTACATATTAGTTATTATCTTCCAGTTGCAATCTAGTACAAATACACCTTTATCTTTTTTCATTGTCATCATAAACTTAACAATTGCTTCCTTACTTTAGATTTTTACTTAAATATCATAAAAGGTCGAATTTGTTATGACTGTTAGGAAATTTCAAACAGACTATGATTTTTTTTATGACATAAGGAACAAACGAGCAGACGGTCCACCTGATGATAAGTGGCCATTGTCGCCCATGGACATCAGCAAAACTAGAGAGTATCTCATGTTTTACCGATGCGTTGCCGCCTCCGAAGTTGAGTTAAGAACGGGAGCGAAGAGAAGAATGCGGTTTCAGTGGACCCCAATCAAGAACTCAGAGTTCACTGGAACCGCAGCATTCATGGGATGGCAGAGGGAGGGGATAGATATGGCCCACATGCGGCTCGGCCGGAACGCATCAAAGACACTTGGCGGACGGATTCGCATGCTGGTGGTCACAAGCCAGTCGGGGAACAGATTCCCTACCACCAAAGGAGGTGCCGGGTTACTCGCCTCTTACGATATGCTCTCCCAGCGGTAGAGGGGAATTGTATTCTAATTCCTGTCCCTTCACGCGTTAAATAAAAACTATGATATTATTTTAGGCAAAAAAAATTTAAAGAGATAGAGGTGTAAAGAATACAATAGTTAGAACAATTGCTGCTTATTTTCTAGGTACTTTGCTTTACTTTGCTATTTCTTAGTATTAAGTTGAGTTATCTCGTACTTAAACTAGTAAGTTGACTATTTAGTTTTTTTTCATGTTTGATTAGTTACAGATTTATAGTACGGTAAATATTGACTAATATCGTATTGATACGCACCTTTGAGCATCTACAGACATAAGATTTACAATTTCACCAACAGTGGATTCTTTTCTCGCTGAATTAGATATTCGTAGGGATTTTCTGTAAATCGCACTGGTTAAAGCAGTTCTTATTCTCATGCCCACGAGATACATTCTCGTGAAGTAGTGGCTCAGGAGCAAAGTCTGAGCAGTGGCCGAAGCCAAAAGACCCACTGCATACACATATCCCTTCCACACTGGCTCTTTATGTTGAACAAAATTAATTATTAATCTGAAAGAAATATATTTCATTAACAAACCTACACAACATGAGTATGTATGACATTTGTTTATTTTACGAAAACTTTTAAGTTACATTTCAAACTTTATCGTCTCTTGACAATCAATGACTAGTTTATAATTGGATAAGTAAATTACGAATTATCTTTAATTGTTCAATAAATAAAAATTAATAATATTCCAATTATTTATGATGCTAATTAAATCAGTATATTACCAAAAATCAATAAATCTCGGCCTGTGTGTTTTGAATGATGGAATGTA
The DNA here is from genome assembly GCA_905147385.1 of Limenitis camilla. NCBI lineage: Eukaryota > Metazoa > Arthropoda > Insecta > Lepidoptera > Nymphalidae > Limenitis > Limenitis camilla. Next base: position 5,581,685 of record LR990234.1, on the reverse strand, counting down.
CTTTATCTACTGCGAAAGCTTTAATCAATAATGACAGCAAATCTTTATTTTTGATTGATCAGTTATTTAATTAATTAAATTTTTACGAATATAATATAAAAACGTTAGTATTGCTTACTGGAGTAGCTGTGGTGATAGAAACATAAGTGTATCGTTGATCAACTTGAGTAGAGCTCCAAAAAGGAATTGACCACCAAAAGCTAGACATAAGGCAGGCAATATCGACGCAGGCTTCCTTTCCTTATCCGGCTTAAAGTTAACACTCGCCGATGTCTTGCTATATGTCGCCTTTGGTCCATCAGAACTATAAAAAAATTTAGTATAGAAGTACTCTAGCTAACATGCGTTTTAAAAAAAACAGAACTTAATAATGTGTCTTTGAATCTTTAAATGATTCAAAGCAACTCTACAACAAGATTTTTGTAGAATAACGCTAGTGAAATGAACACTATATAATCAAAAGTAGGTTGACATACTTCTCTCTTTTCTTTAGTGTTCTCTCCCAAAACTTATCGAATCTAGGCACTACTTCCTTTGACGAGTCCGGAGGATTTAAAGCCCATAAGTCAGTTTCTGTCAAACTTCTTCGGAATCCAGTTAGCGCTAACGGATCGAACCAACTAAACGTGAGACGGCTAGGAAAACCTGCGGCACTTTCTGGACACTGATTCTAATAAAACAAAAGACACTAAGAATTCTGATAGCATTACAATGTAAATAACATTGATATCTCTAAGTTACACAGTTTACCTTTTCAAATTTATAGGGCGAGTCTCTGGGCGGTAAATCCGCGAAGCAGTTCAATATAAACATCAATATTACCAAGGGGTAGTATAATATGTAACTAACAAAGTTATATTGTACATTCTCATCTTCTGCTTTTTCATAATGGGACATAATTTCAGATCGTAGCTGTGGTATACCGGCTATTATTAAAAGTAACCAAAAGAAAAACAGCACCCCCGAGGCACGCATTCCATATTTTCTATTGTAATATAATAGGGTTGCTGATAAAATCTGCAACAGAAGATTGGTGTCAATAATAAGATAATGAAAGAGAAGTATAAAATGAATATATTTTGTGCACCGTCATCAGATCAATCATAAAGTTCAACGTGCAAATATTGCCTATAATATAGCCATAGATAACATCAACTGTTTGAAGTATGTACTAGGTAAGTATGTATTTAATCCTATATAAAAATATGTATTATATTTGGTCCTGATAGCGAACTCGCGAACGATACATGTACATTTTTGATAGTCTTCATTATGCTTTTGGCAGATGTGAAATAAAGTTAATTTTAGTTTTATATATTAGAATATAATATTATGATTAACGAAGATAGGTGCTAAATTTATTTATTTGTTTTACAAAAATTCCCATATTTTTATTATATGCCCAACTAGCGACTCGCTCCAGCTTCGCACGGGTAGCAGAGCATGTTTGTTATATCTCAATAGATGCGCTGCGTTGCCCAAATTAATTAAGGTGCACATTTTGTGAATTTAAGGCTTGTAGATGTAGAAGTAAGGCGTGTAGAGTTAGAAGCTTGGCTCTATATGAGATCTGGTAACTTTTTGTCAATGCGAGGTTTGCGGTCTCGTCTGGGCTACATTTTGTAGGGGATACAAATTTGATTATTCATAGGACTCAACGATACAAATTTCAGATTTTATAGGACCTAAAGAAGTACGCTAAAAAATTTGACTATTCATCAGTAAGTCAGTGACGAAACACTATTGATATTATAACTCGAGATTTTTTTATTTGGTATAATTCAAACCTAAGTTACGAGGATTAAAAAAAATGATGAAGCGCTTCGTGAAAAGGTACTAGTGCCCTTGCGATTCGCTTGGTTTGACTCGGCGGTGGCACTAACGTGCCTCTAGATTTTAATTTTATATATAACATGGAGCATATGTTTTCAGACCTCTAGCATCAAAATTTGCGAATGTGTCATACAAACTTTAATCCCCCAATTTAGGGGTTTTGGGGGTAAAATCTCTGAGTTGTAAATATTTTTTTTGTTGGTTGTGAATTTTGATGATCATCAGTGAGTCGGTGACGAAATCGATGTTTTTTTATCAATAAAAACTAAAATATGAGAGATATGCAATTGAAATTTTATATGTTCATTGAGTCCACTAATGAAATCATATCCCGAGAATTTTGTATATCTAGTATAATCCAAACCCAAGTTATGAGACTTCAAAAAAAATGATGAAGCGCTTCGAGAAAAAGCAGTAATGCCTTTGCGCTTCGCTTGGTTGAGCTTTTTAAAATGTTTTTTGTTATCCTTAAAGGACATGTTGAGCTATTGCAATCTTGCAAAGCCAGTGCGGGTGTCCCTAGTATTATTATAAAAATTTCTTTTGATAAACTGATTTCTAACTTTCGAGTCCTAATTCTTGGTCGCATAAAGGAGAAGTTCATTACGTAGATAATTTATAATTTCTGTTCCGATGCATCTGAGATGGAAATAGATGATTGAAGTTTACATATTTTAGCACAGCACATCTGTGGTGCAGTCTCTGATTGACCAGATCATCTCAACATAAATATGCACTTCTTTAGAATAGTTCTCAAGGTATGATTTTTTAAAACTTTAATTTTTATAGTTAAAAAAAAATACTAAACTTCTTCATTGTGATCAATCAATGTAATTTATGTCAATTTTAGGTGTATAAACTATTATCAAAAGTCTTGTAACTGCAATATAATTTCTGGAATTGTTGTAAAAAAGGTTTCGATCAAATTCAAATTAGAAAACTTCAAATTAGAAGGATTAATAAAATAAGAGATGTTCTTAATACAGTAAAATTTTTTTGGATATTTCGATTTTGTTTAGTCAGCTAAATAATTCATGTCAATAATTACATTGCAAAATGATTTAGTAGTGATGATAAGTCATAATTTTATAACAGCAAATGTTTATATCATATATGTTAACATAGCAATAACACTTAAAATACAAACTTTATTGAAGTCTGAGAAGATATCATTGGACATATTAACATACAAAATAAAATTATTAAGTATTAATTCCTAAATTACAGTATGACCAAAAGATGCACAAAAACAATGTTTTATAAAAGTGATGAATAGGCAAGATACTTAAGTCAAGGTTAAGTTTCAAATCATGAGTTATAAAAAAAGATTCTTAGTAAAGATTGACCACACGCAATGTTAATTTTCAATACAAAACTAATCCACATGATCATTGGACCTAGTAATAATAGTAGGTATTTGATTCATGTTAGCCAAATAAAAACAAAGTAAAAGGATATATAGTAAAAACATCTTTTTCCTCATTTTTATTTATATACTAAGATATAATATAATTACTATTGTTAGCTACACCGCCCATTACTTTTGATTGGCTAGTAGTGTCTACTGGTCTGTTTTAAAAACCTATCTAGTGGTAATGGTATTACTGGTTTGACAATTTATAGTTTCTATTCTGTTGATAATATTTCTATGTGTTTATCATATAAACTGAGGTTTAAAGATCATTTATTCTCATTGAAGACAAAACATAGGTTACTTACATGAGAACAACACTAGCTTAGTTTATAAATTAAAATGAAATATCCATCATTCTATGTTCTAATACGATTTTTTTTTAATTGATCTTAAAAGTATGCAATGAATTAGTATTTTTTACATTTGAGGGTACTTTATTATAAAGTTGCGCTCCTTCAAAGGTGAGCATTTTTTTTCCATTGTTTGTTCTTGTTCTGGGTAGTGCAATAAAGCTTTCTCAACGTGTGCTGCGTTTAGACAGAGGTTTAGTTTTAGTAATAGATATATTAGTATGGATTTTATTATTTTAGGATTTCCAAATAAAGATGCAAGTGTTGTAAATATATAGTTGTCGAATATTCATTATTTTAGGTTCGGTATATATTTTATCAGTTGGAGTTAAATGTGGATAATGAAAAAGCATTTTGATAATTTTGTTTTGAATAACTTGGGAGGATTCTTAGCAAAGTTTTGGGAGCTCTAAAATAAAAAATCTTTTTACAAAAGTCACCTTATCAAAATTAGCATATCCTAAAACTGGTTGGTCACAAATGAAGCATATAATTGAACAAAAGATACAAAAATTATCTCAATACAATATAAATTTGAATAATATAAAAGTTCAAAGTCACTTCATTGATTACTAAATATCATATTTGAATTTATGTATTCAGATTGAGGAAATTATTAAACAAGTGCTTGTCTGTGAGTTGCATAATGACCGTGTATCTGATGTGGACCTGATAAAAACAAGGCCAAGTGCACCTGCTTGATAAAACTAGCAATACAGTGGTACTTAGAATTATATTCAAATTTTCTTTGCATTAATTGCAATTCATGAGACAAAATGTATACAAATCATCAAAAGGGTATGTATTTCATTTTGCAAAAAGAACACATGACAATAGGCTAGTTAACTAAATTTGAAAATTTGATTAATTTTAATATCTATTTTCCCATTCCAAAAAACCTATATTTTAATGACAAAGCAATATTTAAATTACATATTTTGTATTTAAAAAAAGCAATTTAGATTTCCCTCTAATGAAAACGATGGATAGTGTCATGGCGTCTTGAATGACTTCACAGTCTGCGAAATAAAACTGCTTACATCTGTGTCAAGTGTCAACCGTTTTCTAAAAATCAATTCTATTATAATGAGTTGTATGAAATCGTCAACAAAAACAATGATGTTTTGTGTGGTGTGATGTAACACTTTCAGATTGATGTTCTCTGTCACTTGACTTAATGCTTATTTTTTTTCAAATTTATTTTCTAAAACTATTAATAATCTTTAAGTTTTATGAGAAATAGACTGGTTTTTACTTATCTATGTCTCCTCATTTATAATTAGAAACTATAAACCAAGCAATTTGTTATTAGTGGACACAAGCCTATAATCAATTTAGTCTTAAAATACTACTGAGTTCAGAATATAATTCATACATATTACTGTAAAGTTTGACATTAATGTTAAATCTACCCTTGATTTATTTTTTTACCATTTGTCTCATGTAAAGCTGAATAGAGATGCTATTAAATAACAAAAATAAAAACTCACAAATGTAAGAATCTTCACTATAGGGCCATAGTAGTCTGCATTGAATACTTCTTCTTCCTTTGATGACTTGTGGACAGTCACACCCAAATCCACAAATTTTAAAACTATTAGAAGGCAAGTTATCACTAGTTTGCTTATATTTAAAATGTTCCATGGTATATTTCTCTCTTTACTATTTAAAATATAATAAGCATCCAGAAAGGCAGCAGCCCACAGGTATAAACAAGGTATCCATATTAATACAGTTTTTTCAAAGCAAGGAGTGAATTCTGGATTTTCTGTATACCATGTTAAATTGCTATCCTACAAAAAAAGTCAGGCTTGTACAAAGTTAATCATAATTAAGCCACAAAATACAGTTCAATAAGTAATTAAGGTATCTTATGGTATTCTTGGTTTTGTATGTAATACAAATTAATATAACAAGAAAAAGTAAAAACCTTACTTCTAGTCTATTATTTCAAATATAATAATTGGAATACATTAGTATGTTTTTCAAAGCTAGTGTTAAAAGGATCACATAAAATATTTAAATATTTCTATGACTATATTATTATAGTATCTTTATTAAAATAAAAAAAAAACTGGTTTGTCCATGGTCATGATGCTTTATTAGAAAATGTCTAGGGGTCATGGTCATTTAGAGCTATCTTTAAAGTATGTTTAGGTACTAAACTTTAACTTCACTAAGTAAGAACTAGTAAGTTAACTTCACAATTCTGTGCAATATAACATACAAAAGTAATTTTATATTAATTAAACAATGAGCTTAACCTATTTAACAGTTTAGTGACGACATTACAAATTAAGATCGTAGCTTTTCACGACCTTGTATGGTTATAAAAATAATTATCATGAAGCGGGTCGGACCTACTTACCCAAAATTTAGATCCACAAAAATCATCAAGTGAAGAATTGTAAGACATTGTCACGGTTTGTGGATCAAAATTGCTGTTGCCATGAAATTTTCGATGTGCTCACAATTGTTGTAACTATAGGATTTTCAATTGCTTATTATTTGAGTTTGTCAGCACCCACTTACTGTTACATTTATAATTGCACAATTATTTTAGAAAAGTAACGTTAAAAAGTAGGAAAATTACTAAATTGGCAAACCCGGTACCTGTAGTTGAATAGCAATGTTGCGATTAATTTAAAGGAACTTAACGCCTCTAAACACAAGGCACAACACGTTTATTCTACTATCAAATTCCATCACGGTTTTTAGCGCTCGAATACCCACACCACCGCACCGCACCGTCACACGAATCCAATTTTCATAACTGACAGTACCATTATAGGGATTGCAATATAAATGTGAGTCGGTTGTGAGCTTTGCTGTCTATGTCTTATCTAAATTACAGAACCAAAAAGATAAAATATTTATCGTACTTATATTAAAAAAAATAAAACACATCTGCCACTTTATTAGGAGCATTGGATTTTTATGAATGTTTTATTATAACCGACGAAAATTGATCCATTATTTGGCTTCGGATTGGATTGGCTTCATATTACATAATCTTTTGAATGGATTCAAAAGATTATGTAATTTGAAGCTGAAAACCTGGGTCTTGGTTAGCTAATTGACTATTTTTTATTGTCTACAATGCTATTAATTACCTACAAACTATGATAAGTTAAATAAGCTTAATTATACATAAATATTTCTAAAATTATTTAGCTTTAATGAATAGTACGTTAGGAATTTGGGCCTTTTCGGTGGTATGACCGTTCAAGGCCATATCGGCTTACAACCACAACGGGTGATGTGTGCTGCATGAAATTATAGGTAAAGATGGAGACCACACTTCCAATACCTACTTGAAGCTAACCTATATCAATGAAGTTATAGGTAAATATGGAGACCACACTTCGACCACTCTTTCTAAGTACAGTAACCTTTATATATTTTTTCCCAGGACATTGCTATAAGTAGTTGCTTTTTAATGGTTTTATTTATCTACATCTCTGTTTTCTACCAATAACCCCTAAAGATGTTTACAATAAGATATATATGCGTACAATAAATTACGAAAGAAGCTATTTGTTATAGTGTGAAAGTTTTGATGTTTCTGAATTTATAATTTTGTAAATTATGAAACCTAATGAACAGCTGATTCGTTCGAGATTTTGGGATTAATCAGTGAGTTCCTTTTACCCATTTATATACAAAGACTATATTTTTTTAATATTACGAAAGGATAATACTACACTAAAAAGGCATAATGTTCGATTTAAATTTTAAACCTGGTAACACTGTGGAAATATTTTTGTTTGACTGGGAAGCATAAATTCGGACATAATTAAGATTTAGATTTAGTTTAGATATTAATAATAAGGATTGGGAAAAAATAGAAAATGGCCGAATATTTGGCCGCTATATTTGGTACCGAAAAAGACAAGTAAGTTTATTCTTTTCCATTCATTTGACTTTTCTATGAATAAAACTTGGTTCGTGTCATTTGAGGTTATTTTATTTGTTGTACTTCGAATGAAATTTTTGTGTAGAGCATTATTAGTATATTGACGGGTGTTTTGTTTCAGAGTAAATTGTTCCTTCTACTTTAAAATCGGTGCTTGTCGACATGGAGACCGATGTTCACGAATTCACAACAAGCCAACTTTCTCTCAAACTGTATTGTTGCAAAATTTGTATGTGAATCCACAAAATTCTGCCAAATCGGCTGATGGTAGTCATTGTAAGTATTACATAGTTAAAAAAAATATATTGTTTGTTTGGTATTCCTTAAACTTGAAAATTCATTTAATCAAAGTCAAATCAAACAATATTTAAATTTTATTGATGTCTGGATAATCTGGATTATACTGTATTAAAGCAAATTGTTATTTGTACAATAGAAAATAATAATAAATATTAATATCTTGAACAGTGGTTGTGGCAAATGTATCAGATGAAGAAATGCAGGAGCACTATGATAATTTCTTCGAAGATGTTTTTGTTGAATGTGAAGATAAGTATGGAGAAATTGAAGAAATGAATGTTTGTGACAACCTTGGAGACCATCTTGTTGGAAATGTTTACATTAAGGTAAAATGTTACATTTTTAAACATGAACAGGAAAATAAAAAATGCCATATTACGAAATATGTGTTACAAATTTCTTTTATTGAGTTTATATGTCAGTAGTTGGATTGTAAGTTATGTGCAAAAACTTAATAATCATAAGAGATAAATGCTTTAGAATGAAATTTTTATCAAAAGGGAAAGTTCGAGGGATCTCGAGGGAACTGAGTAGTCACTGACTCTATTGTTAAAGTGGCTGTTAGGTGCGGAATGCTTTTGAGGCATTCCAATGTTTTAAATTTTTAAAAATTTAATTCTTTGTCTGATCAATTTTACATGTGTAATGGTCCTTTTGTAATAGGTACTTACAACTTGTGTTTTGGGTATATATTGATCTTCTTTATTGAACACATTATTAAAATGGGAGCTAAAGTTGTCGGTATTTGTTACTTTAGATGTAGAAATAAATCAATATCAAAGTTGATGTTTTCCATTTATTGGGCGAAATCAGGCATTTCTTGTTTATTTAATATTATTTTTTTAATCAGGAAGTGTCTTGTAATGATTGTAAAACAACTTGACTTTAATATTATATTTATTATAGTTTCGTCGAGAGGAAGACGCCGAAAAGGCAGTAAATGATCTAAACAATCGTTGGTTTGGGGGTCGGCCTGTTTACGCGGAATTGTCTCCAGTCACTGACTTCCGTGAGGCGTGTTGTCGTCAGTATGAAATGGGGGAGTGTACTAGAAGTGGTTTCTGCAATTTTATGCACTTGAAGCCAATTTCCAGAGAGTTGAGAAGGTAATTTTATAGCTGTATATATTAACGTATAAATATTAATTACTCACGAAAATATAATTTTTTCGGTTTGTATGTAGATCAGAAGTCCCCAAATTTATTCAACTCAAAGACCCCTTAGCTGTAGTTATTTTGGCTTGCAGATTTCCTCATATAACTAATTTGTACGATAAATTTCACCGAACAACCGAGACTGACAGATGTAAAACATCTCAACTTGAACTTTTAAAACTATATACTGATTTTTATGTCACTTCACTACTCATCATCTGCCCTAAATATGGTGTGTAACATTTTAAAAATAAGAGATTTTTTCATATTTTTCCAGATATCTGTACGCACGTCGTAAGGGTGGCCGTCGCTCACGCAGTCGCTCCCGCGAGCGTCGCCGTCGTTCCCGTTCACGCGAGCGTCGTCGCGAACCTCCGCGTAATTCACGCTCAGGACGATATTAATATTAATGCTTATTCTATTGTGTATATTGAAGCCGCCTTAACCATTATGAAGTACCAATCATTTACACCAGTTTTCTTCGAACATAGGAATTCTGGAATACGAATATTTTCTTCATAACATCTGAACGAATTTTATGTACTTTTTACTTACATCCAACCATTGCGAAGTCTGTGGAATCTGGTTTAATTCAATTGGGATTCAAGTGTGTAAGCGAGACTTCATCTTCCACAATTCTGTCGTCTTACTTTATATTTAACTAAGCATCGTATTCTTTATTCATAATGTGTTAAGGGTATTTTATGAGTGATTGGGCAAAAAACCATCACTAAACAATTAGGTCTGTAAAGTAAATTACCTAAGTTACTTTTATGTGTATACAAACTGAAAAGAAATTGGACAATTTATTTGAGTAATATTTGTGCAGTGGCCATCACATTTGGAGAATTAGTTCAGGTTAAACATGAAATAAATCACTATATTTTTAATTACTTATAATTTACAATAGGAATTTCCCATAACATGGCGGATGGTTGTATTATTCATTTAATACAATCTGAGCGGCTGAGCCCGTTTTATCTTATGTAAAACCATTTGATTATGATTAATGCAAAGACAAATGTATGTCATAAACAGTCCAATTAGGCAATTTCTGTTTTATAATATGTAACACCACAGTATCAAACCGTTTATTACAGACATGCGTCAAAGTAAATAGGTTTAACAAGACTGCACGCAAAGGCTAAACTACCAACGGTAAAAACCTGTGTTTAAAAACTTAAAAATTTAACACAGAGAAATAGTGTTGCTTGTAAAACTTCTTCACCTGTACATCTAGAAAAGATAAAATTCTGATATCTCAATTTAGACTCCCTGCCAGGCTCGTTCTAAGTAATAAAATTGAAAAACCTAAATGTTTGGTGTGATAATGTCGATTAATTGATTAGAATCATCTTAGTTTATGATGTTCATCATCATCGTCACCCTTTAATGGCCCACTGCTGAGCCTGGTCTCCTCAAAATGAAGAGGCCTAGTGTGGGTTGGCAGACTTAACACACATTTGAGAACATGGAGAACTCTCAGGAGTGCAGGTTTCCTCACGATGTTTTATTATTATTATGTTCCTTTTTACTAAAACTAATTATTAAAGAATATAATTATTTACTTCGTGATCTATTTCTAATCAAACATGAAATAGGTATCTTCATAAAAATATTTTAATTAAACTTCATATTAAGTAGTTTGTTTGTTTATTAAATGAAGTAAATAAGAAAAAAAATGAAGTAAAATAAGAAAAAAAAACGAAGTAAAATGTCTGTTACATTTTAAGTCTTATCACTTTTTTATAAAGAAATATTGTAATAAATGGTTTTTTATTTTATTTATTGAATAAAATTAATTGTTCAAAAAAGATAACATTAAAAACTATCCACTTCATTTATTAAATATAGAAATATAAAACCGTCAAAGAATAAATAATCCTATTTTTCCTGTCAATTTACTTCGTTTAATTAGCAATCCGACTGTAATATATTAATAGCATGCTACCGTTATTAAGTATTTAATATTATTCTTATTAAAAAAATATTTATTTGGTAAATCATTTCATTGTCTATCAAATTAATTGAATCTGTCTTTGAATTATTCGTTAGTGTAGAATTATGATTAAAAACCTATTTTTTTTAGAAGCTGTTATTCAACTTGCTTTGTTTGTATGCATTATATTCGGGTCAAATAATGAAACTAAATATTAATAAAGAAGTTATCCTCAACTGATTGCAATGAAATTTTTCTTAAACATTTAGATTGTATGACTGCATGGTTATCTATGTGATGTCATTCTAAATCCAATATGGCGGAATAGTTAGCACTGTATGGGTATCGAATGATAGCGTTTGTTCATAAAAATTGGAACTGCCTGATGCAGGGCAGTCGATCATCATAAGTAGTTAAAGCTTATATCTAATTTTTTTTTTATTTCTGAATTATGCTCTTTTGTTTCATTAAACTTTTTAAAATTAGTAATATCTGTAGTATATTTAAAAGCATTCTAACATTGTTTAAATAGTCTATATTAATATTATAAAGAAGTAAGATTTGTATTTTTGTATGTAACGAATAAACATAAAAACTACTGGACCGATTTCAAAAATTCTTTCACCATTAGGAAGCTACATTATCCCTGAGTAACATAGGCTATATTTATTACAAGAAAAAATTAGAGATCCTTAGGAAATCTCACGAAAACCAACCCAAGGTGCCAAAAAATTTGCCATAAAATATCTTTCATCGCATGCGCTGCAAAAAGTATTGATGATAGAACAAAAAAATGTTGTACAATATTATAGAACGTATCAATATCTACAAAAAAGTCCGCGAGACCATATGTCCAACTATTATAGTTACGTCACTATAACTACTTTTTTACATTTTAAAAGTTGATAAAAATGCCTATCAAAATCAGACCATGTTTTCTATAACTTTGTATTAATCCTTATCCAAATAAATTATGTCGTATTCAAGACTATTTCAATACCTGTAAATTACTTTTTGAATTATTAAAATCGGACTTTCCATTCAAAAGATATTATGAAATTAAAAATATCAATATAAACAAAAAATACACGACGACGCGACGGGCCAGTATAGCGACGCAGCGCAGCGAGTAAAGCGGCAAGAGAGGGGGCACCGAAATGCGGGAGGGCCAATATATTTTTAAAAATAATATTCCACCCGCGCGAAGCCGGGATGGGCCGCTAGTATTTTATAAAGAAGGAAAGGCAAAGGTACATAAATAATGCGATGATAATAATTATAAGACTTTATTAATAGTAGAGTATTTTATTTTTCAAACAATATAAATTACCAGCACATCCCCATTACCTATGTGATCGTTATATAGTATAGAAAGTTCAATACATGGCTGGCAATTTAATCTCTGCCTAAGAGTAGACCACCTACACGTGTGTTCATTCTGTCACAACATCGTTACAGTCAAAATGATAAAACGGGATTATCCATAATGTCTATATACTATGTATGTTTTACGCAATAAAGAGTATAGCAGGTTAAGTGTGAAGAATGTTTTCCCAGAGCCAAATGTAATTAATATCATATTGTGATGTACGCCGCCGAATGTCCTAATAACAGCAATTATCTTACTTTTTTTTCACTCAAACTAATTGAGCTAGGGATATGATTCCAAACAAAAAATATTTTTTTAATAGAAATTTTATTTTCTTAGCTATAACTAGTGAGTTCAAACAGAGTGACCACTAACAAAAAAAGGGAATCCTGCAACATATTTAAAAAAAAAAAAAATTATTTCGATTAAAATTATAACAGTTAAATCTATTTTTCAGAATTTTTGGAAGTGGTCACAATTAGTAAGTTCTAACTGTTATACTCTTTATTTATTTAACTATAATTTTACATATTTTGCGCCAGGTTATGTGCCTGTATTTCGAGGAGTTAGTGCCCTCCTCTGTTTAAAATACAACAAAGACAAATGTTAAATTAAACAGTCATAAAAGCTCAATGAATAAAAATAAATTCTATGAACGCTATGAACAAAACCAAAAGAAAACCGTGTAATTTTTTTTTTCTCTAAATGTGTATATTGGGGTGTGTGTTTGTATGTGTGAGTATGTATACGTATACGCGAGTTAGCATAAAAAAGGGGTGTGGTTGTGTCATTAGAACGGTTATCTATATAAAATATTATTATAAAATGGTTAGATTTTGACGAGAGCAGACAATCTGAACTTTGATCCTATAGCTGTCCAGTGGTCCAATTGAATTTTGAATGGTGATAGATATGAAACTGTATTTCTTTTGTTTTTTTTTATGTTCTCCCTATGGTAGCAATTTTAAAGATGTATTCGTTACACGTCAAAAATGTAATATAGGTGATATAAATTAACCTTTCTACCTTGATCATTTTTGGATTTCTGGGTTTTCATCTGAATTATTTTCTTGTTTCGTCCTTTTTAGACCACTTCTTTTATGTTATCGGGTTATAGTTTTTAAAGCTTTATTTTTTTATTACTAAGACTAGTATTCTTGTTACTTCTCCATCGCCAACTAAACTAGGTGCTCTTACTAGGAATGGGTTCATGTCATTAATGATTGTGAATCCAAAATATTGATATTGGGACTTAGCCACTTAATCATTATAAGCTAAGCCAAGGAAATGACAAGAGAAGAACATTTAAGTAAGTAGTTAGTTGTAGTCGCCGCCTAAGTGGTTCATATCTTTTGGGGTAAAAATTTCTCTTTATAAATATCTTCCCAAAATTGTATATTATTTGAGTCCACATTTAGGGCACATTTTAGTTCTTTATCGATGAGGAGACAATATCGTTCCTTATCTGTAAACTGGTGCCATTTTATTGGTATTTGAGATGACGTTGGGTTCCTGAAAAAATACCAATGTACTTATTGATACTTAGAAGTATTTAGTGTGTTCTGTAATATAAATGCGTCACAACGAAAATATAAACTTACCCTGTTGAAGCAAAATTAAACCATAATTGTACTATTTGCTGAATGATTCTATTGGATTCCTCAGTCAGCGGAATATCTAAACACGTAACGTTGAAAAGATATGGCAAATCATCAGCGTGACAAACTCCGCGTATGGAATCCATTTTATAATTTTTTTTTGTATAATTTCTCTCTGTTTCCGCCATAAATTTATATATGTATACGGGCATTCCTGTATAATAGCTATGGTAGCGTGCAAATCTTAATATATTATATGCGAATAGTCTGTCTGTTTCCATGTTTACGAACTCTTGGAGCATATCTTTGTTTAAATGTTTGTCTTTAAAATAGTAATCGCGAATTTTGTGATCAACTTCCAATAAGTGACTCTTATTTAATGTAAATTTTAATTCCCTGGGTACTACGGCACCTACATTTGATAAAAATCCTAAGATTTGAGAAAAATTCCTTGCTATTTCAATACCTTCTCCCGAAGTATACCCAAGAATTAGTGGCACCTTTGAAAATTCCCCTCTTTTTACTAATGTAGGAGGAGGCTCAGTGATGAATTTTTCAACATTTAAATCTGATTTTTCAATAACGGGTGAAAAGATTATTCCGTCAGTTATGTCTCTGTGTTCATTTTCTATTGAAGGTAGCTTAATGTTTACTAGTGATGAAACTGGAACATTTCTTAAAAATTGTATTAACTCTGTTGAATCTTCTGTATCTTTACCTAATAATTTTCCTAGTTGAAATGCGCGTTTACGAGCATAGATGCCGTAAGCCCATTCGTTTAGACAAACCCCACTTTGACAAATCGCTTTGTTAAACAAACATTGACTCATTTTAGAGAGTAAATGGTAGGAAGTTGAAGCTGACCCGGCGCTGCATCCAAATATAGTTATGTTATTAGAATCCCCACCAAAGGAAGCTATATTCTTTTTTACCCATCTTAAAGCTGCCACCTGATCCTTCAAGCCTGCGTTGCCAGGTACTTCTTCGTTATCCAGACAAAGAAAGCCGAGAGCTTCTAATCTATAGTTAATTGTTACAAGAACCATGTCATGTCTCATAAAAAATTCGGGTCCATAGTAATCAGAGTTTCCAGAGCCAGTGTAAAATGCACCGCCGTGTATCCAAACCATTACAGGCAAAGGTTCAGAGGGATCTATATTTTTGGAATATACGTTGAGGTATAAACAGTCTTCACTGCCGGCTTCGAGACGCTGTAGACGTTCGTTATATTGAGGACAGACGGGTCCATGTTGTGATGCGTCGCGGATTCCCTTCCACGGCTCCGGAGGAAACGGGGCCTAATAAAATTTATTAATTATATAATAAATCTTACAGTAGAAACTTAAAACAAGGTAAACCCTATCACTCAGCGAAGCGAGGGTTAATCAGCTTAATACTGGTTTAATATGAGACCTTGGAAGTAATCAAGTCGTAAATCCGAGTGGACTATAGTTATTTAAAAACGAAGCAAACCAAATCACTCAGCGAAGCGAGGGTTAGTCAGATTGAAGCTGATTAAATATAGCCTTGGAAGTACTCAAGTCGTAAATCCGAGTGGCTGTATTTGGTATATAAAAACGAGATAAGTCTTATAACTATCAGCGAAGCGAGGGCTAGGCAACTTGATATTAGTCTAATATAAAACCATGTATAGTGTCCCAATTTTCCATTATAAAGTACTTAATGATGAGTTATAATCATAAAAATAAACTGTGGCTGAAAGATTTTTTTTAGATTATTTTAGATATTTAGATTTATCTTATTTGTAGGTAAATTTTATTAACATTACCTTCATATCAGATTTCAATATTTACCTTGAATCTTAATTCGCCTAAAGGTGGCTTCGCGTATGGAATTCCTTTAAACGCAAAGTAGGTAACGTCACTACAATGACAGACGTTCCTCTTAATGTTCCTTGTTCTGTTTCTATTACAACCATATTTTTCAAAATCTGAAATTATTTATAAGCAACATTAGACGGTCTTTGACAATTTAATCTTTTTAAGAAATTTTTAATTTTATTTTAGACTTGCAATACTGATGTAATGTAAGCACTAAAAGCTTCACGGCAACTTAACTGCACAATTACACTCAAGACTACAATAATACACAATCCAGACGGAAGCCGTGCAGGGCCTTGGGCTGGCGACCCAGGTGCAGGATTAAAAGGCCTTTCTACTACCAGAACACTTCTTCAGTAAATCAACAATTACACTAATTATTTAAATATTCACCAAACTATCTTTAAATGCTCAACACTGAAGTCACACGAGTTCCGAGATCAACTGAACCTTCTGGCGTAAGAGTCATTCTTTTTTATAATGCCCCCCTCATCTATATTCTATACCCACTATAATGACAGTTGGGGTCGTAGGCCTGTGTTGCCAAGTTAATATTCGATAAACGAAATATTAAATATCAATATTTTATTGTATTAATATTTTTATAAAACCTAATAACAATTTTATGATAAGTAATAAAAAAAGAATGGCTCGAAGCACAAATTAGGACGCACAATTAGTAAAGATTACAGATAATATACTATAGTAGACATTAGCCAATGTCATTAGCAGCTTTAGGCAGGATGAAGTGACAACCGGGTAGGCGGGGCGCAGCGAAATTGTCGCCTTTTTTTTTGGTCGTCAGAAATCTAGAATGAAAAAAGAGAAAAGCTACAGACAATAAAAGAGCGAGAAGTATAGAGCAAAGATAAAAATAAAAGAGGAAGAGATATGGGAATTCTATAGACTTCTCTCAGTGAAAGAATTTCTAAAAATTGGATCAGCAAAAAAAAAATGCCCATATTCTATTAATTAAAAATATATTTGGCAACACTATGTCACCGGAATAGTGAAGTTTTCTATCGGTGAAAGAATTTTTAAAATTGGATTAGTAGTTTCATAGAAAACCTTCACTTTAACAAAATGGCCAGGTTATGGCCCTTAAATGGCCATATCTTTATAATTATAATATTTATGGCAACGTCACATAAGCTACGTTACCCGAAAAGGAAGTAGCTTTCTATCTGTAAAAGAATTTTCAAAATCGGTTTAGTAGTTTTCGAGCGTATTCGCAACAAACAAACAATCAAATCTTTCCTTTTTATATAATAGAAGACTAGTGTAGATACTGATAAACGTTTAATAAATAAGGTACTTAAGTATTACAACTTACATTTTAATTCCATACAGTACTGAATGTAGACGTGTTCAGTTGTACTGTTTGTAACAGTCTACTGCTTAAATACTAAAAGCAAGGCGAACACTGGTGATATCTTAAAGATAAGTTTTGTTATCTTTAGCTAATTCGTAGTCTTAGAGTAATTGTGTAATAAACGTTGAATCTCTTTTATTGCACTTTGTACCTATTATCCATAATACACGTTTTTTTGAACGTTTATATTTTTGTTTGTCTGTTTGTTCCGGCTAATCTCTGAAATGGCTGGACCGATTTTGACCGGAATTTCAGTGGCAGATAGCTGATGTAACAAGGAGTAACTTAGGCTATTTAACATCTCGCTACGACAAATAGGAGCGGAGCAACACGCGAACGATATCGCGCGGGTTGGCTAATGAGTCAATAAATTATATTAGTGTTTTATATAATAATAAATAACTATATTTAATCTTAGTCTTCATACAATGATCATGAAAAAATTGTACACACATATTTTAAATGAATACAATATAATTGTTTATTTCAGTTACTTTCATAGTATTATGTCTTATAGCATTTTGCTGTGGGGTAGGGCCGCGACATTGGATCTATTTTTATTCTTCAAAAAGAGCAGTTCGGGCCATTTACAATCTAAGAGCGAGATGTTTTTTTAACAAAATAAGTATTCTTACGGTACCGTCACAATATATTTATTGTAGTATTTTATACATTAGGCAGAATATAAATTTATATTCCAAACATAGTGACGGACACAATATAAATGCAAGAAACAAAAATTAACTTGTAACACCTTACTTTCGTCTCCACAAAGTGAGTAATAGCTTCATGAGGCTTGGTGTTCGCATCTATAATAAGATTCCACAGCCTATATTAGATTTGCCATTTAAGCGATTTAAAACCCACATTAAAAAGTGTTTAATTTACAAAGCCTACTAATTATCCTGTCAATGATTACTTGAATGATGACAAAGCTTGTCATCCAAGTGACGTTTATACTCAGCTGAATCACAATACAATTATAAAACAAATTGATAGTGGCATTTTAAAAAGAGCAACTGTTGAGTTTCTTGCCAGTTCTTGTCATCAGGAAACTGCTTTCCGAACTGTACAAAAGTACTTTGAAAAGGCAATTTGAAGTAAATTGTTTTAAGTTTGAGTTTGGGAAAAAAATTCAATAACCGAGAGGCAGTTTTAAATGAAAGGCCTTTTAAGAGTTTGTTGCCTCCCATTCAGCAGACTTTTTCAAACAGGGCATCAATAAGCTACCACTGCGTTGGCAAAAATGCATCAATTGCATGGGTATTTGAAGATGGGGATTATTTTGATTAATAAAAATAAAAAATATAGCGAAACAAGGGCGTTAACTTATTTAAAGGATAACGGCAGTTTCATAGATAAAGACCTAAATCTTGAAACCAAAAACAATGTTTAAGTTGACGCTACAAAGTGTTTCAATATAAAATATCATATAAACATAATAATATTCTATTACAGTTTAAATTTCCGTAGTATATCCTGGAGATGTCTGGTTAAAAAAACAATTTTGATTGAAGGGGAACGTTATGGGGTGGATATCCCCCGCGGCATTATTAGGGTCTTGCAAACTGCAGATACTATTTGGAATTCCTTAGGGAACAAAGGGGAGATGAAATGAAAACTGGTCATGTGAAAATGCTTTTATTGCTTTTTACGCGCCGCCTCAGGCGATTCATATGCTGTTGTTTTTGAGATAATGTTCTTTTAGGGTGCGGGAAATGTCTTTGTCTACGTTCAGAGCGAACCGCAGGAAATGTATTGCGGTTCATTGATTATCTAATGGTGTTTATCTTTTCCTAATAATATTTAAAAACAAGGAGATTACTTAAAAATTGGAATTAAGTTAAATTCAAGTCAACATAGCAATGAAGTGATGGAACTCGCATCTAACAAATAGTAAGTACCTACTAAGGTACTCAAGATAGTGGTATATGAATCTCAAACCCTTATCTAATGTTATAGAATGAAAGAGGAATGATACCCAATACTGTATAGTAATACGTATACGCATGCAATTTTCATGACCCAGGAGCAGGTTTAAATAGACTTTACATAATATATTAACTCTCACCTCCACCACTCGACCTCGCCAACTACAATAGATAACACAAGTCAACAAAAAAAAATTTTTTTGTGTCTGTTATTTAATGACTATTGTCTGAGTGTTTCCATTTAAAAATAACCAAAAACTCAATTTATGAAGAAATAAGTTTGCTTTTGTATGTTTTATATTGATAATTAAGTTTTAAAGTTCTTAGTGGAGAGTAAAATAATAGTTGGTAATACTTTAAAACAAAATGGCGACAAGTCGCGCATTCTATTGTATTGAGTATATGTATGTCTATTACAAACTGGAGCAACTACTTTTGTATGTGACTGAGTCGCAAAATAGCATACAGACTTTACTTGTCGAAATAATATGAAATTTCCTATGAAAACGAAATTTCTAGAAAAGCAAACTTTAACCAAAAAACCTATTTTACCCATTATAAGTAAGGTAAAAGAAATCAAAATTTGACATTTTGTTGTTAGACTCTAAATCCGTGTTGACCGGTGTAATAAAGTAAACTTACGTGTGCCTCGAGAAGGGTAACCTTAACCACAACACTATAACACTAACTTCCATGCACACTGCGTGATAACACCAGAGAGTGAGACTAATCTATGGCAATAAGGGTTATATATTGTCTACACGTCGGTATGTACTTGACATAATATAAAATGTACAAGTACACAAAGGAAGATTATTAGTGTTGCAAACACTAATAATCTTATTTCTTTATCTTGCTCAATTAATGTTTGTGATGGCATATCGTGCCGGTAAAAGTCCTAATAGTAATCAATTAAAAACTATAGTTCAAGTCTTTGAACCATCATATATTGTGTTTAAAAAATAACATAGTTACATTTTTTTAAACGGATATTCGAGCAATCGGTGGTCACTGTATAGCGGCTATTTACTGACTGACTGAATAAGCAACTGCTTTGCCCTGATGCTCGTAGAAGCGAAACCCTGTGAAACTCAGCGGTAGGAAAATTGAAGTAACACTAACCTAGACCTAGATTGGGACGTTGACGGGACCACCAACGCCGGGGCCGCAACTCGGGGCAGCGTACTGGCCGGTTAGCTGTATCTCGAACTCAGATTAGTACTTTATAAAGTTTTACCACTTCAGGCAGGCTTGATCACTAAAGAATCAGTCAGTTAGCTTATAGCGAGGTTACAAAGTTCTTAAAATTAATTAAGTTTAATAATTATGCACATGCGATGGATCTCAGATGGACATCGAGCGGTTACAATACGAAGACTAGTTTATTTTTTTGCCACGGCACGCGCGTCAATATATCGGCAGTCGTGCGATATCGCGCCGGCACCGTTGGCGGTAAATTTATATTAAGGCATTGAATGATTTTGGAGAAGGAAATACATGGGGATTAGGTTTGATGTTTGTCCACTGACTATAGTCTTAGTCTTGGTCAGTTAGCGAACGACCTAGTTCAAAAGAACGCTCCTATAGGTGAACTATACGAACTAGTTAGTCGACGATCTCGCTCTTAGTTCTTTTTAGTTCTTATATTTTTTTTAAATCGAATTAATTACTTCTAGGGATGCTTATGTTTCATCCATACTTGACTACTTGTTTTCTCTAAAAATAAATGTGTAATAAATAAAAATAGTGGTATATTTCAAATAAAAAATCGATATATACCTACTTACTTATATATTTAAATGTTAATAGAAATATTAATATTATATATTGTTCATATACATCGATATTTCTAACATCGATGTTTCACTTTTTAGAATATCTATGTATTTTTCCTTTATTTATTATTTTTGTACTAAATTATTTAAAAAAGAACTAACGAACTAAAAGAGCGAACTAGTTCGCCAATGGTTTGCGAATTAAAA
Source organism: Limenitis camilla (assembly GCA_905147385.1). Classification (NCBI taxonomy): domain Eukaryota; kingdom Metazoa; phylum Arthropoda; class Insecta; order Lepidoptera; family Nymphalidae; genus Limenitis; species Limenitis camilla. The sequence goes on along the minus strand of LR990234.1, from coordinate 5,560,686 downwards.
AGGGCGCTCTTTTTGGTGACCGATTAGGCCCAAGACCACTGCCGTAAGAAATGATTTGAATGGAGTGGGAAAATACATGAATTTTACCATATAAGGAAATAGACAGACTTGAGAAATCTTGGGTAAAAATGATCCCGCAATTTAAAATCATAAACTACTAAACGGATTTCATACGATTTTCACAAACAGAGTGATTAATGAGGAAGATTTAGTTATATCATTTTTTGTACATGGTTGAAATATTAAAACTGTAATTGTTGAAAATGTTGAAAAAAGTAACAGATCACGACTACCTAAACCAAGACGACCTAATGATACCGCGTTCAAGACGGAAAAGCGTTTACATAATATATTTACTATTAGCTGTGCCCGCGACTTCGTTCGCGTGGAAAGACTCTATGTCTTTCACTATTATTATTTTACACCCTATTTACCCAATTATACACTAACCGATATGAATATTCATTGAACGTCCCAGTAAAAGTCCCAGAAAAATTCACCATGCAGAGGACGAGGGAAAATCTTGCAAAAAGTTAAAGAAACCTAAATACGAAGATTTGGATAAAGATATACTAACATACAAACAAAATTGACAGTAAAATATGCCCCAAGTGACATTTTCAATGCTGATGAAGCAGGAATTTTCTATAAGTTAACTCCAGATAAAACTGTGAAATTTAATGGGGAAAAGCGTGTGGGAGGAAACCTCTCCAAGGAACGTATTACGGTGCTTGAGGCTGCTAATATGGATGGCACAGAAAAAAAAGCTGATGAAAAATCAAGATTTTTCAAAGACACGGGTGGTCCGTTTGATATGGGACATCACATATTGTGTTATATACTAGCTTTTACCCGCGGCTTCGCTCGCATTGAAGCCATTAAATAAGTATCAGAGATCATTACAATATAAATGAATCAATATGATAAATTGTTTATCTTTTGTAAAAAATATTTTTTATCCTATGTTATTTCTAATACCCTCAAGAATTTGTGCACAAAGTTTCATGATGATCGGTTAAGTAGTTTTCGCGTGAAAGCGTAACAAACAAACTTACGGATAATATAAAATTGAGTTGAATTGTAGTTTAACTTCCACTAAAACACAATATGTACACAGCCTAACTGAGAAATGTAACAGAAAAATAACGGATGTGAACAATCTGCACAAGTCTAATGCAAAAAATGATTTTTGGAACCGACACTAATTTGTTTTCACACAAAACTACCCGCCTAATTAATTTCAACAACCTTTATTTATCCATTGTATTAAAAATAGAAATGCTCACCAATCCCAGATAATTCACAATGTGAAATCCAGAAATAAATGTCTAAAGAGCCCGTTGCGCGCAAAGTTGGTTACCAACAGTGCAGGAACAATATGGTAGAATCAACGATTACGACCCTTGTTTTGGTAGTTTAGGATCCATTGATGCCAAAAAAGTGATATTATTTATAATTTGGAAATATTTTTTAATCAGCGTTACATAGAAGAATAACAGAAATGAACGAAATTTTGGACATACATTCAAAAATTTAACTTAAATGTATTCTTAATTTATTAATATTTATTTCAACATAATAAACTAGTTTAGTGAAATACTGTGCTTAATATATCCTTAATCTATACTATTATATAAAGAGGAAAGATTTGATTGTTTGTATGTTTGTATGTTTGTTTGTTTGTTGCGAATAGGCTCGAAAAGTACTGAACCGATTTTGAAAATTCTTTCACCGATAGGAAGCTACATCCTTTCCGGGTAACATAGGCTATGTGGTGTTGCCATAAATACTCTAATTAAAAAGATATGGCCATTTAAGTGCCATAAGGTGGCCATTTTGTAAATTGAAGGGTTTCTCAGGAACTACTAATCCAATTTGAATTTTTTTTTCACAGATAGAAAAATGTACTTTTCGTGAGTGACAAAGGTGATTTAGTGTTGCCATATGCATTTTTTAATAAATAGAATATCGCCATTTTGTCGTAACTAACCCGATTTTAAAAATTCTTTCGCTAATAGAAAACTATACTTTTCGTGAGTGACAAAGGTGATTCAGTGTTGCCATATACATTTTTTTATTCACGAATTTGGCTATTTTGACGTAACTAACCCAATTTTAAAAATTCTTTCGCTAATAGAAAACTATACTTTTCGTGAGTGACAAAGGTGATTCAGTGTTGCCATATACATTTTTTTATTCACGAATTTGGCCATTTTGACGTAACTAACCCAATTTTAAAAATTCTTTCGCTAATAGAAAACTATACTTTTCGTGAGTGACAAAGGTGATTCAGTGTTGCCATATACATTTTTTTTATTCACGAATTTGGCCATTTTGACGTAACTAACCCAATTTTAAAAATTCTTTCGCTAATAGAAAACTATACTTTTCGTGAGTGACAAAGGTGATTCAGTGTTGCCATAGACATTATTTAATTCACGAATTTAGCCATTTTGACGTAACTAACCCAATTTTAAAAATTCTTTCGCTAATAGAAAACTATACTTTTCGTGAGTGACAAAGGTGATTCAGTGTTGCCATATACATTTTTTTATTCACGAATTTGGCCATTTTGACGTAACTAACCCAATTTTAAAAATTCTTTCGCTAATAGAAAACTATACTTTTCGTGAGTGACAAAGGTGATTCAGTGTTGCCATATACATTTTTTTTATTCACGAATTTGGCCATTTTGACGTAACTAACCCAATTTTAAAAATTCTTTCGCTAATAGAAAACTATACTTTTCGTGAGTGACAAAGGTGATTCAGTGTTGCCATATACATTTTTTTATTCACGAATTTGGCCATTTTGACGTAACTAACCCAATTTTAAAAATTCTTTCGCTAATAGAAAACTATACTTTTCGTGAGTGACAAAGGTGATTCAGTGTTGCCATATACATTTTTTTTATTCACGAATTTGGCCATTTTGACGTAACTAACCCAATTTTAAAAATTCTTTCGCTAATAGAAAACTATACTTTTCGTGAGTGACAAAGGTGATTCAGTGTTGCCATAGACATTATTTAATTCACGAATTTAGCCATTTTGACGTAACTAACCCAATTTTAAAAATTCTTTCGCTAATAGAAAACTATACTTTTCGTGAGTGACAAAGGTGATTCAGTGTTGCCATATACATTTTTTTATTCACGAATTTGGCCATTTTGACGTAACTAACCCAATTTTAAAAATTCTTTCGCTAATAGAAAACTATACTTTTCGTGAGTGACAAAGGTGATTCAGTGTTGCCATATACATTTTTTTTATTCACGAATTTGGCCATTTTGACGTAACTAACCCAATTTTAAAAATTCTTTCGCTAATAGAAAACTATACTTTTCGTGAGTGACAAAGGTGATTCAGTGTTGCCATAGACATTATTTAATTCACGAATTTAGCCATTTTGACGTAACTAACCCAATTTTAAAAATTCTTTCGCTAATAGAAAACTATACTTTTCGTGAGTGACAAAGGTGATTCAGTGTTGCCATATACATTATTTAATTCACGAATTTAGCCATTTTGACGTAACTAACCCGATTTTAAAAATTCTTTCGCTAATAGAAAACTATGCTTTTCGTGAGTGACAAAGGTGATTCAGTGTTGCCATATACATATTTTAATTCACGAATTTGGCCATTTTGTCGTAACTAACCCGATTTTAAAAATTCATTCGCTAATAGAAAACTATACTTTTCGTGAGTGACAAAGGTGATTCAGTGTTGCCATATACATTATTTAATTCACGAATTTAGCCATTTTGACGTAACTAACCCGATTTTAAAAATTCTTTCGCTAATAGAAAACTATGCTTTTCGTGAGTGACAAAGGTGATTCAGTGTTGCCATATACATATTTTAATTCACGAATTTGGCCATTTTGTCGTAACTAACCCGATTTTAAAAATTCATTCGCTAATAGAAAACTATACTTTTCGTGAGTGACAAAGGTGATTCAGTGTTGCCATAAACACTTTTTTAATTAATAGAACACGGCCGTTTTGTTACTACTGATCCGATTTTTAAAATTCTTTCACTGAGGAAGTCTACAGTATTTCTGTCTCTCTTCCTCTTATATACTATCATTCTCTCTCACCCTGTCTCTTTTTTCTCTCTTTAATATTTATCTTTATCTCTGTTCAGAATGGTCAGTCTCTGTTCGGTTTTTTTTTACGAGTCTCTCTCTCTCTCCTTTATTTTTATTTTTGTACATATATTCTTAATTTAACATATACTTTAACGTAGACGAAGTCACGGTAGTCGACTAGTTTTATATAAACCTAATCCGAAGTAAATAAATTTATTTTTTATGGTATTTGGACGGAAAGTGGACGTGATGTACCTACATGTATGAAGTTACATCGACCATGGCACAGAATTTAAAATAAAATCTGCTTATTGTTTCAACGTTTCAATTGATGATAGGAGTAGCTAAATAAATTTTAAAATAAACTGTATTAAATTCAATTGGTTTAGCATCTACAAACAAAAAATAATCATGACGGACAGGAGAACAGTAGTAAATGTACATTTTTTTTTAATAACACCCATGTATAATTTAATTTAATGGAAGTTATTTAAATGAAATTGAATTTTGCTTGTACTCAGTAAAATAAGAATAAGCTAATTTAATTTTTGTGGCTTTCCGAAATTCTCAATTTTCCAAAATGTCCCAAGAGGACGTCTAAATGGATTAATACTGCTTGCCGTGGAGAGGAGAGGTTTTCTTCTAAACATAGTATTTTTTTCACTACAAATGTTGTTTAAAATGCTCAGAGTTGAGCGGTAGTTATTGTAAATTTCTCTCTCTGACTGTTTTCCTGCGATAAGGTTGTCATTGTGTCACTAAGTTATAGTTTTATTTTTATTTTAATTATAAAATAAGTGAGATAACCTTATAATAAAATAGAACCAGTTTTACCTGTTTCTGATAGTTTATAAGTAATAACACATCCCATTGTTTCTCTTTATTGGGGTAATTTCTATTTTCTTTGTCCCATAACACCTATAGCAAAGAAAGTTGACGCTTTTATCGCCTTTAAAAAAGGCCTGAAAATTACTGTGATTTTATAATTTGATTTCTATAATTCTGGTGTAAAACAGCAACAACCAATATATGATATAAATAGACTAAAAAATTATTCAGTGCCAGTTTTTTTGGACCATTCGATTGTAGAGTCGAAAAAGTATGTAATGGGAATGCGATTGTAAATAATAGCTGTGATTAAAATAATTGTTTATTAAAATTGATAAGTCATTACCGACATTATAATTATAACTTAATTACTTTACTAAATTATCGACATTATAATTATAACTTAACGTCCTTATCCCATTATGAAAACAAGTAGTATGTTATTAGGATTGTTCAATAATTTTTGAAGTGACTAATCAAATCGTATCAGTCCTTCCTCAGCGTATTTCCACACTTGACAAGGAACAAAACATTCAACATAGGGAATCTATTAGGACGTGATCTGTGGAAAAAGTCAAGTCGTCTGAATGAAGGTTTAGCTACTTGTAATATTAACTTATTTCCAACGGGATTCTTTTTTTATTTATTAAGTAATACAGATAGAGTTCCGGAAGTGGGGAGTTTTTATTGGAAATTTCCTCCTCTTTAGGAATCTTTTTTCTGAATAAATTCCTTAAATATTAATAGTCTATGAAATATTAGCGAAAACGAAACGGCTTTTTTCATCTTTAATTGTTTATAACTTTTGCATTTTTTATGTGCTAATACATGCTTTTATTACATTTTTCTAGGCGTCATTCCGGATCCATTTCTCTATTTTAGACCATTTTCAATTTGTCTTAGATTAGACCATTGTTATTAACTTAAGCTGTGCTCCGCAGTTTCACCCACTATATTTGGGATAATTTACATTATATCATTATAAATTATAGCCTATGTGTTATTCTGATGTGTAAGCTATTTTATTGTGAAGTTTCATCAAAATCTATTCAGTAGTTTTTGCGTGAAAGTGTAATAAACATACGTAGATAATTTTAATCCGGTTTTTACAGATCGCTTATGTTCAGTATAGTTTACCGTATACTACATTTGTCAACAGAACACAATACACATTCATAACTGTAACATTATTACACATAAAATGGATGACATTTGATGTACTATTTGGTGTGGGAGCGCTGAGCACGTAATATGAGAGCAGTTGCATAAATTTAGCCAATTTGACACGGAGTTGTGTCGGGGGAAGCGAACTTTGAGAGGGTTGGAGGGCCCGCGGCGAAGTTCACCGATCCATCCCACGCAATCATCGTAATTGCGCAACCATCCAGCCCTCTTACAAAAGATAACTATTATGCCTTTATTAAGATCACTAACCAGCAAGGGACATTATAATTAAATTACGTCAACAATTTATTGCCGACTGAGCAATCATTTTTCAATATTTTATACATTTTCGTATTTAGTATATTTAACTTTATATTACCTTCTACAGAGTCAAATATATATATTAAATTAATAATAAGATTATAGATATATCTAATCAATTTACCGCTTCAATAATAGGAAGAAAATTCAATCAATTATATTATACATACACGTCAAGCAGCAAGCTTGTGTTGATTTCAGCCGCACGTACAGTGTTGCCAACACTACTGAACGTAGTTTTCATGTTTAAGGTATGTATATAATGTAATTAAACTAATGATAAGCTGACAGCAGCAGAGACAAATACTGAAGTTTTATTTTTCAACCGACTTCAAAAATAAAGTGAAAAAGGAGGTTATCAATTCGGTTGTATTTTTATTACCTACCTCAGTACTAAATAAATCACGGATATCAATAAATAAATGCAGTATTTATGAACCAAATTCAAAATCCAATTCTGATGATGGGATACTTGAGGAATTGAGAGAACTCCTTAAAATATGATGATTTTGATATTTTCAAAAGGGTTTCAAGCATTTGCATTCAGAATTTATCATTCGGTGACGTGGAACTGATGAGGAAGACCACAGATAGCTATAATATGGTTAATAATTTTAAGCGACTATTACTAGGAAAATTTAATTAAATACTCATCATGTTCATGTTACCAGTAGATTCTTAGACCATCTGGCTTCATCTACCATTAGGCGGTGATGACACCGGAAGGTATGTACTGGAACACAGGCATGGTATAACGTAAACTAGTCGAGTTTGGGTTTAATAGAATTGTCTTATAGTGTACTTTGGCTGTAGGTCATTTTTTAATGGTAATGTTCGCCTACGTAGCTTTCGCATAACTTTACCGATTTTGATGCAGATTTTACGGTGTGGAAGGAGATGGAAATAATATGCCAATGTTTTATTAGTTTAACAGTGTATATGCGTGTCTGTCTGTGACATCGTAATGCCCTACTATAATTAATGAACCCATTTTGATGAGGTTGTTTTTACTCGATATTTCAGGTGATCTAGGTGTTTCTTACCTATAATTTATGAAGAGCTGAATGGTGCTGTATGAGATAGAAGGGTGAGTAAAGAGGTACAGTTTAGTGGTTGTGTACTTTGTAAACAGGTAAATTGAGTGAGTCACTTTATAAATGAGTATGTTGAGTGAATGTTTGACTGGTATTGTGAATCTGCATGAGTGCGTAGATGGTCAATGGATGAATTGGTGATTGAGTGAATGAGTAAACAGGTGAGAGAGTGAAATAGTGGATGCGCGATAAATGAGTTACAGAACATATATGATATTCACTAAAAATCAAGAAATAAAACATTTTTAATAAAAACATAAACCGACTTCAAACTCATAAAATGCTCTAAAAATTAAGAAATAATTCCGTTATTTATTAACCTCTCTTTATTAGGACAATAATATACAATAATTCATATTCTCTCACATAGGAAATCTGTTTAATAAATTAATATACATTATGAAATAGGTACATAATTTATTTTAAGTTCAAGTGATTATAAGTATGTTGAAATTATAATATATGTTGTGTTAATTATAATAGTATGTAGGTTGAATTAAGACTAAGAATTAAGAAATAGAATGAGACCCACTCTTTGTATTTTCTGTAGGCATTGAGCAGGAAAACGATACACTTTTTCTTCTATCACTGTTAAATATCTATCACTTACTATTTCACGAGCTTACACATATATCCATCCCTCTCATATGAACGAACCCTGTAGCGTCATAGCGTGGCACAAGTTATTCAAGTGATGTACTAAATTTACTCGATTGTTGGATTGTTCGATTCGACGATTATACTTTTCTGGTGATATATTCGTAGCTACGCTTGCCTTAATCTCTAGAGTTCATTTTTATAATATTATATATGTCAGAGGAGAGAGCCGATTTAGTTGATTTAATGAACCGAATCTAATGGAGAAGGCCGTATTTGAATGAATTAATAATCGAATATCGCGATTCCGTAGTTTTTCGACAGGAACCCAGGCAGTGCCTTGAACTTGTGACCAAGGTGTAGGCTTAAGGAGCTCCTTTAAATGATCATAACACTCACCTCCACTGCCTGGTCTCACTGTTTGTCTTAGGTTAGGTTAACATAAGGCTAACCTTACCTAACATAAACCTAACCTAAGGCTAACCTTACCTAAACCTAACTTAAGGCTGTGTTAACACATCGAAATACAATGTAAGGACTAACAACAAGTTCTTTTTATTATTATCCTACCCTAACTATAGCCCGACACGACTTCTATTATTATTCTACCCCGACATATTCAAAACCAGATGCAAAGTAAACCGATTAGACACAATGAACTAACAATACAGTGTAATAACACTTAAATTTAAAAAGATAATATAATGACACAATTATTAGCCTGTACTAGTATGAAGAAAAATCTGTTATCTAAAGTTTGCGGTAAGTTTTTTTGCTAATAATTTATTTTTTAACTATAAAAATTCTTTGCATTTTAATCTATTGCCTTCGCAAGATTCTTTTTTACGCCGAATTGGCTTATATGTTATTGCGAGAATTTTACATTTGACTTCTTATACACCCAAATTTCATATATATTGGCCAATAATAAATATTTTTTTCAAATAACATCTACTTTAATATCTGCGGGCATCGATGTAAATAGTAACTTTCTAAAAGATTTCCTCAAAAAGTTTTCAGTGTACATCAAATACTAGACGTGGTAGAAAAAAATCCATAATAGCAGTCAGTTTCAAGACGGATGCTAACTATTAATAGTGGTTGCCAGCCAGCAACATTTAGGTTTTACGACCTATTACCGAGCAGCAGAGGAAATATTGTAGTTAGTTGAAGAAGGCCCTACGAACAAATCCTTATCACGAGATTACTATTTGTTAGCATGGTCATAGAATTCCGATATATCTTTTTTAAGGCAAGCGCTCTGCTAATAAAATTAAATTTATATACTACATATTAAAGAATAAGAAGAATTTATATCCATACTAGCTGCGCCCCGCGGTTTCACTCGCTATATTTTGGATAATTCACACTATATCATTATAAATTATAGCCTATATGTTCTGATGTGTAAGCTATATTATTGTAAAGTTTCATCAAAATACATTCAGTAGTTTTTGCGTGAAAGAGTAACAAACATACATCCAAACATCCATACATTCTTGATATCGTTATTGTGTTATCTAGATGGGACCGATACCGCACAGTAACACGCACAAGAGAATAATAATATGCACTAAAGACGGAAACCGACTAATCAATATTAAAAACTTACTTTAAAGGAGAGACCCATTGCAACACCACACCACGGCACAGCCACAATGGTCACCAGGCGAGATCCGTTTGACAATTGGCTCAAGTCTATCGGAACAGAGCTTTTAATACAATTTGGAATAAATTAAAAAATATTACCGATGAATATAAAGTTATCAACGGTGATGCTAACTAGTGCGAAAATTTATTTTTTGTATTGTCTTTTCATGTTATAACAGCTGTACTTTCGAAGCTGTACTTTTATGTCGGAAAAATTAATTGTACATGAGGAGTACCTAATAAAAATACCTAATTTTTATCAGGTTAATATATTATATATTAAATATGAATATATTACATACGAATATATTATATACAACGATATGTTATATACATGAATACATGTTCGATTCCGTAATGAATGCGTAGATGATCATTCGGAGTCAATAAATAACGCGTCACATCACTAGTTGTTCGACTGGCTGCATTCATTTCGGTTACGGTTAGTAAAGTTGTTCAGCCTTGAGTTAACCGTCGCTAGAATCGCTGCGCGGCGCGTCTCAATATTCGCGCAAACTTTACACTTTTGGATTATTACAAATGACATAAAAAATGTCTTGCAAAGTTTACATAAAATAAAACTAGTTGAGTAATTGCGATACTTCTAGCCGCAGCTGTGTTTTATTAAGTGAAGTGAAGGAATGAGACATTCCTTTCTTAAGTGAAGTGTGGTAGTAAAGTTGAAGTTTAAGTATTCGACTAAATTTTGTTGCAAGATGCAAACGTTGAGGATTTCTTGAACAGTGAAAAAAAATTGATTAGAAAGTTTGTGCCGCGCCAATATGGGGACCAACCGGTTGCTTTCTCCGTTTACGTTGCTGTTGATTTTTACAGGTAAGTAAGCTAAGTTGCCTTTACTTTCTGACTCACCTCGCCACTCGCCAGGCTTGCCAGTTGCCACACTCCACTCGCTCACTCGTCCGCTTCAGCAACTGCTAGTGGCCGTGGCGTCGTGGAAACGTGTTTGTTGTTCTTACTACTTGTATTTGTGCATCTACTCGTATGTGTATGCGTAAAAATACCTATATTCATGTAACTATATATGGCACCCTTATTTTAATATTGAACCAAATTCAGAATACTTTCCAAGCACAGTAAAAATTACTAAAAAATATTCAATGCAAAATATGGAGTTAAAAATATTAGTCTTTTTGCTACATTTACATAAAATACAACAATCCTAAATCTCTTTATGGTTAAATTTAGTTTATTTCAATTAACCTCTAGTACTTTGACACACTAAAATAGGTTTACTACCTGCTCGAAATGCAGTTTTCTGTTCCCACTGAACTAAACACATACACAATTTGTTCAAACCAATTTTGATATGCAATCCTGAAAAATGAAGTTACAAACTTGTTTACAACGTAACAGGTGTCCTGTCTATCTCCATTTTCAGCAGACTCCAAAAGAGGAGTCCATCAATTTATTTGTATTTTTTTAATATACATATTTATTACCTCAGAACTCCATCATTTATGAACCGAATTGGAAATTTTTATTTGATAGGATAATTATAGAGATTGGTCCCATTTTTTAAAATTCAGTTCTGATGATGGAATCCTAAAGAAATTGAGAGAACTCCTCAAAACTTATAAGCATACATAGGTATATTGCTTTTGATATTTTCAAAAGAGTTTCAATTCAAGCATTTGCATTCAGAATTTAACATGCATGTGGTAAAATGGAACTTATGCAGAATCGGAATCGGAAACATCTCGGTTAAGAACATTAAACTACTATTTCAATGAAAATTTAAATACTTCATGTGGATGTTACCAGTAGATTCTTAGAGGTTTCAATTGAAAGCCGGTGTACTCTACATGAGGTTGTGTTTTGTGTATCTGTATGTATGTCTGTGACATTGTAGCTCCCGAAGGAATGGACCAGTTTTGATGAAAGTTTTTTTTTTATTAAAAACCTATATTAAAGGTAAATCTTTGTGTCTCTCTATAGCATTGTAATTCCCTAACGATTGAACCCACTTTGATGTATGTTTTGTTTGAAATCTGACTAGATTTTCCTTGACTGTAATTTATGAAGATTTGCTCAGGCTATTGGTTGAGTGAGTGTAGAGGAGTTGAAAGGGAGTGGTGAGACAAGTGTTATGGTTCAGTCTTTGAATTGATGACTGGGTGAGTGGGTAGGTATTTGATTAATAAGTGAATTGAGCGAATCACTTGGTGAATGGGTAAAATGATAGAGCGAATGGGTGATTATGTATATGGATAAGTGGATGGTGTATGAGGACTTAGTGAATTGTATACTTGGTGGGTAGGTAAGTGATTTAGCTAGTGAAAATATAATTCTTTTTTTTATTACCCAACTACGGCAAAGCCAAAAGAAAGGGTTATGGTTTTGGCACTCTATGTATGTTTGTATGTTCCACTCTAGCGCCTAAACTACTGAACCAATTTTCATGAATGAGATGTCAATAGATTCGTAATAATGGCGCGGGTGATATAAGCTATAAAAATTTTATGATTTTTTTATGACGGAATTTATACCTCAGATTCTTACCTCGAAAAAAATTATAATGAGCTGATTATCACGTGTTTACTATCAAAAGAAAGGTTTTGGCGAGTACATTACAAATATGTATATATGTCGGAAACTAATTAAAAAAGGATATACAATCATTTACTAAGCATTGTATATGGACAACGGATGACCTATAATATAAGCTATACGGGCGCAACACGGTCAGGATATAACTGAACGTTACGATCTCTTACTAGTAGGACAAGAATTATTATGACAGGAACCCAAGCAGTGCCTTGGACTTGTGACCAAAGTGTAGGCCTAAGGAGCTCCTTTAAGTGACCACGACACTCGCCTCCACTGCTTAGGTTCTCTGTTTAAACCTAAGGTTAAACTCAAATAAACCTAACCTAACACAAGGCTAACTTACATATCCTACATATATATGTTATTGTTTATGTCAAGATATATGTTTAAAATGCGGTCGTATAGTTCGTGCGGTCCTATGATATACAAAGATTATAAAGGTTATCTCGATCGAGAGAAAAAAATAAAGTTTAAAAAACAATAACCCGACTACGTAAAAAAGTGGTCTGAAAAGGATGAAAATAATTCAGACAGAAACCGAGAAATGCATACGTACAGAAATGGTTAAGGTATAACCATATACCAAATATAGAACCTCCTCCTTTTTTTTAATATTATGATATTTGACGTTTCACATTTGACGAACTTCGACTTTCATCTCCGTTGTATATAGATCTATCTGAGCCCCGCGGTTTCACCCGCTATATTTTAGATAATTCACACTATATCATTATAAATTATAGCTTATATGTTATTCTGATGTGTAAGCTATAATATTGTAAAGTTTCATTAAAATCAGTTCAGTACTTTTTGCGTGATACATTCTTACAAACTTTCGCGTTTATAATATTAGTAGGATGTCCTATAGAAAAACAACTTGTTCATATTTATTGATTCCTTACACTTAGAAGTTACATTTTTCACAGCTTCAAGAGACTAGAATTTTCTTTTTCTGAGAAAAAGGTTCTTCCGTGACAATCAAAAAAAGTTAATTTGATGTAGAAAGATTTTTTTTTTGAAATTTCCCGATTCTAGTCTATCGTGAAGTACCCTATAACTCAATGAGTAACCACATTAAAGTTCTTACCTTTTCAATGTGTGGCAATAGAAGTTGGAAGCTGCAAAGGACCGCAGGCTTGAGTATTTGATATTAATTTCAATTTGATACCTCCACGCGTTTCTGAAAAAGAGGGTCTTGACAGACAGACAGTCAGACAACGAAGTGATCCTATAAGGGTTTTTCATTTTAAGATACGGAACCCTAAAAATGTTTTTTCAATTGGTAAACTGGCTATCGCCCGCCTATGTTGATGTGTGGGGAAAATTAATACATATTGTAAGGAACTTAAAGCGCGGGTCCGACTCGCACTTGGCCGAATTTTTTTATTATTAATATCCCAATCATTAGGTAACTATAAAAGTTACTGTTAATTGAAAGATTAAAATGGTTATTAGCAAATGCCTAAATTTCTATTATTATTCGTTTGAAACATTGAATACAACAATTGGTTATTAGTTATTACATTAATTAATTGTTTAATGTTTTACTATTATATTATTACATTATTGCCTCATTTGACTAATTCAAAAATAATAATTTCAACTCATTATATAACAGCTTATACTGTTCTCATCATCATGTAATATTTTCAAAAATAACAAGCTCCAAGGGCCGTTAAAGGGATAGACATACCATATTTATTCATAACTATCCGACCGGCGCGACTTCGTTCGCGTGTTGCTCCGTTCCTTTGGGTCGTAGCAAGGTGTTTAAATAGGCTAAGTTACTCCTTGTTACATCAGCTATCTGCCAGTGAAAGTCTTGTCAATATCGGTTCAGTTGAGCTGAGTTGAGTCTCCCTCTTAGAAGGAAAAAAATCTCCTCACATATTTGAAGACATTATGGTGAATTCTCGGGAGTGCAGGTTTCCTCACGAAGTGGTCTTATGATCATGATCACGACCTGCCAATGACCCACTACTGAGCCGGGTCTCCTCCTCAGAATGAGGAGGGTATTAGGCCATAGTCCACTACGCTGGCCCAGTACGGGTTGGCAGACTTCACACACCTATGAGAACTTTTTACGGAACTCTCAGGAGTGCAGGGAACTTTCCTCACGATGTTTCCGTTCACCGTTAAAGCAGTAATATTTAATTGCCTAATTCACACATAACTGAGAAAAGTCAGAGGTGTGTGCCCAAGATCGAACTCGGACCTCCCGAGTAAGACATTGCAGTCTCAATCACTGGGCCATCACTGCTATAATGGTCTTATGCATAAACACACAACTTCGAAGTCAGAAATCGGGCCACGTATCGAACTCGGTCGTCCCAAATAAGAAATCGAAGTCTTAACCACTACACAATCACAGTTTTCCACACTATTTTATATAAAGAACAATGATTTAACTATGTGAATGTTTGTTTAGAATAAGCTCAAAAGCTACTGAACCGATCTTGATAATTCTTTCGTCGATCGAGACATAGACTATGTAATGTTGCCATATTATATTTAAAAAGATATGGCCATTTAAGTTCATATATTTTTATATGTTCGTTCGAAACTACTAAACCGAAAAAAATCCAAATGATTTTTTTCGCCGATACAAGCTATGCCAGAGTGACATAGTTTATGTAGTCGGATCTTAAATGATCATCCTTGCTTAATTGCTTATTATTCTTTATTGAACACCACGAAGTACAGATTTCTTACAACTAAAATTAAATACAGTGGTAAAACAAAGGGCGGTCGGTCTTAACAGTCATTTCTCTCAAGTGACTTTTCCATCTTTTTTTTTAGATCTCTCATCACTAAAATATTTTTTTAAATCGTATCAGTAAAAAATGGACATAATCTTTTAATTACAATATATAATGGTATACAGGGTGGAACCAGACTACTTCCGAAAAGTGCCCTTTCAGTTTTCGGAAGTAGTCTGGTTCTGGTGTTCAGACAACGCTTCTGAACATTCGCCTGTAGAAATTTTGCGAAATAAAAAAATCAATGACATCATCATTTTTTTTTTAACTTTTTCGACTATCAGTGTATGTAAGAAATTTCAAAATGAGATTAGTAATTCCAAATATTTGGAATCAAAATTGGTCCATCATCTTCGGCACTACTAGCCACAGAAAGACACTACCACTAGATACAGATACATAACTGAAAATGAACGAGGATTTGTAGAGAGGAATTTGTTTTTAAGAACCAATATGATCACTTCATATAACACTTTCTGAACTAGGCTAGGTAAATCCTCTCCAACTCCTTCCATGACTGATGGATGACCGTAGATTGTTTTTTATTTCAGTTATATAAATAATTATAGAAGTCTATTGATATCCCACCAAAAACATAAATGTAAAAAAGGAGAGCCTAGTTAAATATAAAAATTATGCTTGGCTGTAGGTTTCGCCGCAAAAAGAATGGAGATCTAAATGAGTGCCTAGTTCTATGCAAAATCCAAATATGTATTTATAGGAACAAAATAACATTATGAACAAGAATTAAACTCTATTTCTTTGCTTTATTGGATACCTATAACAATCGCTGTTATTTAAAAATAATGTGAGATCTCAAAGTAGGTTAGTTTTGACTTGGCTAGTTTTTAATAGAATTAAAATATATATGTCGGAAACTAATTAAAAAAAGGAATGGAATGGATGGCCTATCTCAAAAGCTATACGGGCGCAACACGGTCAGGATATAACTAAACATTACTATCACTTACTATTATGACAAGAACTATTATGACAGGAACCTAAGCAGTGCCTTGGACTTGTGACCAAGGTGTAGGCTTAAGGAATTCCTTTATTCGATCGAGACACTCACCTCCACTGCTTAGTTTCACTGTTTAATCCTAAGATTAGACTAACATTAACCTAACCTAAGGCTAACCTAACCTAAACCTAACTCACACCTCCGACACGGCCATTCTGACGCTCGACAGTCCTCGGGCGATACTGAATTTCTAAGCCGGAATATCACAAGAACATCCGCTCGTCCTTCTTGACATTAGTCTACTCAACACAAATTTGCACAAATAAATTCGGTAAATGTACTAACTGAACTGGACAATTAACTAATCACGGTCTACAACTCTACACCGAACGGCATTAAGGAAACTATTGTCACAGTATCACAATCGAAATAATATCATTTACATCAAACCGCTGAACTGGCTAAACGCTAATTTAACGATTAATCATGATTTAAAGCAAGTTGTATCTTCAACGTACCGAACACACACGTTATACTGTCTAGTCATTAATTCGCACCCATTCCTATCAAGGTACTAATTCTGGCGAAACAAACACTGTGTTTTTGACCGGACTACTATCAAATTAAGATAATGGCAATTTTCTACTACACAAAAATAACATCATCAAGTAGAGCCATGTACCAGAACTGTTTATTCCAATTTTCAAAAGCAACACACTTCTACAAATCCTTGAGTGATACCCTCCATCACCACGACTCTCACAGCCAACCGGTAATCGCAACTACCATCACACGCGCATCCACCTCGTGGATCGCAACTCTTACGCACATCCATCACATGGACTGCAACAAATTTCAATACGGTCGATAGATTCTATCACTCAAGAAACCAAAATCCATTTTACTAATCATGATCACCATTAACTTCAACTTAATTTGGTAACTGGTACATGACCTACAATCATTTTTTTTTAATCGCACGGGTTTACATTTTCTAAAAATCTTTCAACGTCATAATCTAATAACGAGAATGCTGATAGACCCCATGTGAAGCGAAGGTCTATCCCACTTCTGATGTCGGAAACTAATTAAAAAAAGGAATGGAATGGATGGCCTATCTCAAAAGCTATACGGGCGCAACACGGTCAGGATATAACTAAACATTACTATCACTTACTATTATGACAAGAACTATTATGACAGGAACCTAAGCAGTGCCTTGGACTTGTGACCAAGGTGTAGGCTTAAGGAATTCCTTTATTCGATCGAGACACTCACCTCCACTGCTTAGTTTCACTGTTTAATCCTAAGATTAGACTAACATTAACCTAACCTAAGGCTAACCTAACCTAAACCTAACTCACACCTCCGACATATATATATGTTGAATAACTTTATAAAATGACTGATGTAATTACACACAATTACCGAGCTGGATTCCAAATTTCATCCTTCTAAGTCATCTGGAAGTAGGTTAGGTTTAGCTACTATATGTCAGTCAGTCAGTGCTAAGATTTACGACTTTTGGACCTTCATATCTTTATAACCGTTTGAGCTAGATCCATGAAATTTGGGCTTCTAGGTGTCCTTATGGATATAATTAAACACACGAAGTTTTATGTGTTTACGTTAAAGAGGTTTTGAGTTATAGAAGGGTCAAAAGTGGCACCAAATGGTTCGTGTAATATTACACTAGGCGCTATCTAGCCAGTTTTGAACTAGGCTGACACGCTGCCGCGTGTTTAGAAAAATGAGAATGATGATAGGTATAAGAGGTTTCGGCAAATTCGCTTTTGAATGTAATGACCTCATCACACTTTCAATACCTTGGAAGTAGGGGCACATAATGTAATCATTACTATAAAAAGAGTTAGCGTAATTCTAAAAAAAATATCTACTATTTTACAGTTGCGAAAAATCCACTAGTAGCTTACGTTGTTGATACCTTTGAATTTCGAAATTATACTATTAAAAACCGCTCGCGGTTAACCGTGACATGGCTACCTAATTGTTTACCTAATTTGTCCTGTTATATCTTTGTGCAAATATATAGTTAATTTAGTTCAGTTTATTTGGTCAATAATGCGCTAAATTTCTTCAATAAAGGTTCATAATATAAATCTTTTTTTTAAGGGGTTAGGTATAGTCAAAAAGTCAGAGACATGAAAAAATGACAATTTTCAGGAATTTTTTTTTGCAATTAAATCATTTTATTTTATAAAATTAATAATATGGCATCATTACACAATGTTTTGACTTGAAGTCACGAAAATTTGAAAACACATAATTACAAGCTGTTTGTGTTAACCAAGTTCCAATCTTGCGGTGACCATCATAAGTCCTTGGAGACTCATCTTAAATCAATCGGACAAAAAGAAATAGTTTAGTAAATACCTAGATAATCTTGTACTTGATCGAAAGATTTTCTTTTTATTTTTAAATTTCGATTTTTTATAAACAATTAATAATAATAATAAAATAACGGAGTTTTTGACGGAACGAACTCTGTCCGGGCAGCTAGTTGCTAATATAAATACCACATCAATAGGCAAAAATATGTTGGTTGAAAATAGTTAACGATGGTGTTCAGAGAGTGAAATCATGTTCACCAAAACCAGTTTGGATGCAGGTGTGCGGTGCGGCCGTAATACTATCTCCGAGCTGAAACTTTTTTTTTCCTTTTTGGCGGTCAAAGCCACTGTCTGTATTCGTTGGGTGGGGGTAGTAATGAAGGAGTGTTTGGCTGTAAAAGACTAAAACTCTTATCCAACCACCAATTGCTTTGGATTAAAGTTTTACAGGTTGTCGTCATGTTAGAAGTTGTATTTGCAATTATTTATCGAAGTCAAAAACATCAATTAAATTGCAATTTAAGTAATAAATTAAAAAAATATATGATGTTTTTAATTTTGAAGATTGAGAAGATACTTGCATATGCATATTTTATATATCAATTGTCTAGATAAAATATGACCTAGTTTATCACCCTTGATTCGATTAGAAATAAAGGCTTCAGTGCATAAAACTCCTAACTCAATTAAATAGAGTTCTTTGGGGTCATGACCGTCATGTACTCTTTATTGTAAGTAGTGTATTCTATTTACACGGCGTATGATTTTCATGCCACAACAATGAAGGTATTTTTTTTTGCATATGTTTTCTCATTGATGCATTTTAATACATTTCCGTTAACCTCATAAATGCTTAATGTAAAGATTAAGGTTACTCTCTATGGTTGTCACAAGTAGTAGTTAGTGTGATATTGGGCTGGAAATTGAACATGAATTTTCCACGTTTCCTAAGTATATCGATACACCTAGTCGCCCATAGATATTAAATTAAAAATTGCATATTTTACGCGACTGTAATAACTGATCTTTCGTTGATAGATGTTGCAATTTTTTGAAGGTGTTTTTGGATTATTCGAATATAATATTAAGTTAATGTACGGGTACTAATCCGGTTATAAATGCATAATATTTGATAACTAAGAAATTTTAAAATGTACTAAATTTAAGCAATTTCTTAAAAGGACCGGAAAGGAGGTTTCTTTTCCACTCTATATTATTTTTAGTTTGAATCCGTGATGATGTAAGTTAAAATTTATTTTTCTTTTTCTTCAAGCTTTCATATTCTTTGTTGTTAAATAAAATACTTACTATTATTTTATAAATTCAAAATTCAAATCCTACGTGTTGACGTTGAGTGGAAAAAAAATGCAGCACATCTGCGCGGCCTATTGAGCGTTCCTTATACACTAACGGCATACAAGTGTGGGCCAGAATCAGTAAGTGGAGAAAGATATGTAGCGCTATTTAATGATACCACTTGATATACAAGTTTTTTTTATTTCTCTATCTCTCTCTCTCTTAAGAAATAAATAATGCCGATGATGCTTAGCTGCTACCAATTAAAGCTATAGTAATTAACCCCATATGCTACAACAACGTGGCAAACAAAAAGTTTGCCGTGCGTATCTGTATGTCTGGCTGTGGCATCGTAGCGCTCAAGATGATGGACCTATTTTAGTGAAGTTTTATTTGTTTGAAAGGTCATTTAATGGCTTAAAGCTATGATGTGTGAAGATAACAATTATTATTTATATATGTATATATTTAGTTTTCAACAATACAAAAAATCGGCTTATACAAGTTAATATCGATTCTTCTAAATCGATGTTCTGTGAGTATCAATGCTTGGTGACTATATTAAATTAAGAGTTCCGGGGTCGGGAGTTATTTAAATGTTCAATAACTGTTGTACACTATAACACATATTATAACGATTTTAACCTTAACGAAGATTTACCTATAGTGTATCTAAACTAAGCTGTATAATTACCGTCTTAGGGAACATTATTAAAATCCGTTGTTTTTAGCACAAACGATCGATGGTATTTGTATCTATATAATTCTAAAATGGTAATAGAATTAGCGCCGCGCCCACCTTCGAACCAGTGTAACTTGTATATAAAATGGACTGAAATGAAGTTATTTACGTTTTTTGTAGTGAAAAGCTTAGTAAAAGGAAAGTAAACATTGTGGTAAAAATTTATCCTTCCGTCGGCGGACTATGTAATATTAGTATTAACTTAGTATGTGGTGTAACACCTAATCTTCCGAGTTTTTATTGCTCACCGTCGAAAATCCGCCATGTGTGGGATGCCTTTGACTCGCACTCGGCTGACATGTGGCGTCCTCATTGCTCTCGCCACTCGCCTCTTAGTTTAAGTTGTGCACATCCGGAACCGTCCCATCTTAGAACCCTATAATCTTTATTGTATAAAATACTATCTTTTTACGCATTTGTTTTTCTGACTATTTGTCCGCTAATCCTTAAACAAAACCATTGATTTTTTTAATACGATTTTCACCATAATGAAATGACGATTTTACAATTGTGCCAGCCTGGGCGAGCTGCTAAGTATATTGTTAGCATTAGTTTTATAGCTAAGACACTAATGTCTTTGAACGAATGAACTTCGCTGAGACAACGGTAAGAGATGAGGGAGCAATGGTGAATTTAAAAATTATAATACTCGAAAGAATTTTTCACTACATCTGTTCGGCAGGTAAAAGTTTACATTAAGTAAAATAAACTCCACTATTGTGATTTCAATAAGGGTAGCACAATTTAAAAATTATTAAAGTTTAAATACAAAGGATGGTTGCAGGTAAAACGATCACGTTTCAACGCTCGTTCAGACGGTGAAGTAGGTACGAGTGAGAAGGATAAATGTATAGGTTGATAAATAAGCTGGTAGTGTGAAAGAGATGGAGATGGGACATCAGATCCTGATTGGAGAGAGATGGGAACCGGCTTTGCAGGTAAACTGGACGACGACCGTGCGTGTGCAGTGTGCACAAGGGGATGCAGTACAACCTTATATCTTTTATCTGTATACTCAAGTGTGTTAAGTTTAGTTAAACTTATTTATAAATAGGTACTATACCTTAACATTATTAAAACAATATTGTTATAGTTAAATTTCATCATTTTATAATTTTTTTAAAAATGTCAATACCTTTTTTCCTAACATCCGATTTAAATGGAATACATTTCTATACAATTGTGAAAATATCTCATATTTTAAATATTGTATATATTATATTCTATCTAGTGGAAAAGACAAAAACATACCAATCTCACGAATTAGAACAAGAAATGCACATTTACAAAATTTCATTAATTATGAATTTTTGTTTACAATTATGGATATACTCTTACAATTGAGTACATGTGAATCTATTGGTAGGTACTATTATAATATGCTGAATACTTCCTTGTAGCCTTACAAATGCAATGCAGGAAATGATTTAGAGCAGAATAAGTTAAGTAAAGCTTGTTATGAACATTAAAACTAGATGCTGTATTACTATTTCTACCAACTTACTCATAAACTGAACGTCATCTATGCACAGTTCCTGTAGAATTGAAGGGTATTCAAACAAAAGCAGCCAAATCAAACAAAAGGACCAAGTCACGCGGGTCGCCTCATAATTAAAAAACCTAAAGAAATGTATGACAAAGTTAAATACATACGTGTTATTGATATTATTTGTAGCTACTGTACTACACACTTGCTTAAATACTTGCAACTGAGAACAAGATCTTTTTCACATTGCGAACCTCATTTAAAATTTTATTCGTGGTTTCGTATTGTTGACGGGCTTTGTACGTGCAGGTATTCGATTTTTTATTTCAATTACTTGTCGACTCGTCCCGGCCTGAGTGCAATACCACTAGTATTTAGTTTTAATTTCTATCCGTCGGTAGATGGCGTAAGTGTTATATTAAGGGGTTTGGGTACTTAGAGACATGAAAAAATGAGAATTTTTCAGTTATTTTTTTTGGCATTAAATTATTTTATTTTATAAAATTAATAACATGGCATCATAACACAATGTTCTGACATGAATTCACGAAAATTAAAAAAAAATATTACATGTAATTTCAAAAGTTATAGTTGTTTGTGTTGACCCAGTTCCAACCTTGCGGTGACCATCATATGTCCTTGAAGATTCATTTAAAATCAATTGACCAAAAAAAATAGTTTTATAAAAAGATAATCTTGTGCCTGATCGAAGGATGTTTTCGATTTTTTATAAACAATTAACTGTTATTTTTTCCTGAAAATGTGGAAAGAAAATCCTGATGCTGCCATTTTGTTAATTTTTGCAGAAAAAAAAGCTTACTTATAGCTTTATTCTATATCTATTGCTATAGCAAAGCTAAATAATAACACTATTTATATTTTTTTTTCTGGTAATACTCACTAAATGTTATTTTTCAAATTCTTTAAAGTAACACAATGCCCGCTTGTCTGTCAGAATCTTATCTGCCCACTACTACCTTTCTCATAAAACTGGGGGCAGTATAGTTAATTTTTAGTTTTTTGTGTTATCTTAGAGAAATGGTTATCTTTAGAAACTTGAACATGGGAATTAAAGAGTTAAGATGTTATTTGAGAAATTTTTGTAAACCCTGGCGCTGTACGGACGAGGTATTATAAGTTTAACGTGTGTATATGTCACCGTAAAATTGTAAATATCGTTAGATTTTAATCTATTTTGTCTTCAAATTTTTTAACTACTTTCATTATGTTCACTGTAATAGTTTTATAACTCTATGATAAATTCATCGTAATTAACAATTTGACGGTTTTACTTCGATAGATTATAAATTTATACTACCGAAAAATAATAGGTTAATTTGTAAGCAGTATCTTACGGCTTACAATCTTTCGACAGTTTACTTTATCGCAAGATAGATTATAATCTAACGATATTTACAAGTTGGAGAAATGAGAAGGGTAGAGTTATATTGAAAACACTAAAAGGGGGTTGTGATATTACGCAACGTAGATACTGCTACTGTATCGATAAATAACTAAACATTACGAACTCATACAATTACGAGAGGAACCTAAGAAGTGCCTTGGACTTGTGACCAAGGTGTAGGTATAAAGAGCTTTTCAACCTAACCTATCGTAATGTTAGGTAGTAAGAGATGCCTAGGAGCAGCAACGCAACTTAAACTCAAAATCGTTTATTTCAATTAGACGTTTTACAAATTACTTTTGACGCTTTAAAACTGGTCAGTCAGTCAGTTTGTCTAAAGCTACTACCAGTTCGGAAAACAGTTTCCTGATGAGAACTGGCCAGAAACTCAACAGTCGCTCTTTTCAAAATGCCATTGTTTACATCAGTCTGTTTTACAAAGGTCAATCATTCGGCTGAGCATCAAAGTTATTTTTATTCCAAGCTTTGTCATCGTTCAAGTAATCCTGTATAGTATAGTAAGCTTCATTTACTAAACACTTTTTTATTATTTGAGTTTTAAATATTAATATATTCGATAATCGTTTAATAGTGTTACCATTCCAATAAATTAAATCACCACCATTATGATTATTCGGTGTTATATATTTGTCGGAGCGTAACTTACGCTTGGTTTAGATTAGTGTTAGTTGAGCCTTATGTAAGTCTAACCTTAAGCTTAGACGGAGAGCTTGGGCAATGGAGGTGAGTGTTCAAATATGCGGGAGGGATCTCTTAAACCTACGCGCTTGGTCACAAGTCCAAGGCACTGCTTGGCTTTCTGTCAGAATAGTAAGAGATCATAATGTTTAGTTATATTCTGACCGTATAGAACCCGTAGCTTTGGATATAGGTCATGTTACATATTCTATCTCTTTATTCTAATTTCCGACATATTTAATTTATTACAGGTCCATACCTTTCTTTTTGAAAATATTTCTTATAATAATGAAAAGACCAAGCTAAATATTTTGACTAAAGAGTTTGTGAAGTCTAAAATGTAGAGTTAGAAGCATTGCTCTACATGAGATCTGATAACTTTTCGACAGTGCGAGGTATATATTTATATGGTCTCGTTTTGGCATTACATTTAACATGAAAATATTTTTGGTGGGATTATGTAGTCGAAAAATATTTTATTTCTTACTTCAAGTAATAAAACATTTTTAAGTAGATCTGATAGTGTACTCTACTTATGTGTGCTGATGAGTGTTGATTTGCAATCCGAGACATTGTGAGGGTTCCCGCATACTCCCACGCTCTCGCTCCGCTACGTGCTCACAGTACCACTTGTAACGGTCGCTGGCTCCTTCATTGTCAACCTAAACACGTGTGAGCGGGAGCTAGTGTTAGCCAAGAACAAAGGCACATTAGTGTGTATCGGAAGTTTAAAAAATGTTCAATTCAATCTTCAAACTGAAAGCACTGTATATTACTCTACTGCCGTTGAGAGCATATTATACCAATTATTTGCTATTTTTATTTCGCTGACAATGTAGGTTAAATGATTAAATACCTCGCGTTAATTATAATTTGTTAGTTGCAGTTTATTTGATAAAATAATTAAAACTAAATAGTGATTTTCTTCGGTTTGTCACTAAGACGAGTAAGGGGCAGAATGTGCCGGTTCATTCTGACCCTAAATCAAAAGTCTGCAGAAACCGTAACTTGTTGCCTATTGGGACCACCACCAAGATCGTATACCATAAAATCAAATGAGTTACTCACCTTTTATGAAATGCTTTCCCAACTACGGATAGGAATCGTATTACAACCTGCCCCATCACGAGGAAAAAAATAGGAAAAAGATGTTTTCCGTATCTTTAAATGAAAAAAGGAAACCCTTAGGACCACTTCATTGTCCGTCTGTCAAGACCCTTTTTCTCAGTAACAAATACTCAAACCTGCGTTCCCTTGTAGCTGTCAAAAAATCTAATTTCTAAGTCCTCGCATTGATAGATATGATTGTTAATGTGGTCACTCACACAATTTTAGGGTACTGTAGGTACTACCCGATGACTTAGAATCATGAAATTTAGCATGAAGCAAGGTCTCATAACAAAAGTAAAGGATAAAATTAAAATATGTACTGTAAATTTCTTTCTAAATCACTAGAAAATTAACTTTTTTTGACTGTCACGCAAGACCCTTTTTCTCAGAAAAACGTGAAGATATCAAGTTGAAATTTATATTCAAGTCTCTAGTCTCTCGAATATGTAAAAAAATCAAACTGCTAAGTCAATTTTATAAAAAGATACAGCTGCTTTTATCTCATGTATTGTAATTTTAATTTTCGACAAGAATCAAAATTCCCAGGCTTGGTCCTTTGACCTAGAAACATGATTTTTGGCAAGAAGCAGACATTGGACTACTGACGTGGCCCACTCCTGACACAAGCTATTTATTAGCTTACTAGGAGGGGTAAAGGGAATACTAGTAGTATGTGATCCATACTGCTAGTAATCTTTTTTTTTTAAATCTTATTTTGTATCGTACTTGAAGGTGTGAAAAAAATCAATCTTCTAAGTGTAAACAATCAATAAATATGGCCATTTATACTGAAGTGATTACAAGTACTTTTTCCATAGAGCATATCACATAGGACATTCCACATATGCGGACATGAAAAAGTCGATGTTTACGATTTTAATAATATACGAATATGTTATACAATGGTATATTGTATAACACATTATCCCCTCGATACAGATACAAAATATTTTTGTCGTTTTAAGTCTGGTTAACATATTCGAAATTTAGTAAAATCGCAAACATCGACGTTTTTGTTGCCGTATCGTGTGAAATGAATCTAAAGCTATTTCGAGCGTATTCTAGCAACGATGTTGACGACATGACATGTTGTTAAATGACAACTTGTAAAATACATATTTTAATCGAGTCCAAAAAAATAAGGAGGTTCTATATTAGACAATATACATTTGTTATTGATGTATATGTTCACCGACTTCAAAATTATTTTAATGTAATTATTTTTTACCTTTCATGCATTTTTCAGTTTGAAGTCGGTTATTTTTTTTGGTTGAAAATGTTTTATCATGTTTTCTTATACAGATTCTTTTTGTAAGTAATTATAAATATGTCAATTGAGATACGCATTACTAATGTCGTGAAAAACCCACAATACTACTTTTGATCATATTTTGACCCACACATGAAAATCAAATTATAAATTTTAATATAAAATTTGATATGATGATGTTAGTTATTTAAATTGTACGAAACCTTCAGTGCGCGAGTTCCACACTCGCACTTGGCCGAATTTTTGCTTAATAAGTTCTATTGTTTTTAAATATAATCTAAATGTTACGTAGTAGAAAGTAATTGCACGATGACAATGAAGTTAAAAGAACATAATTTCACCATCATCGTTACCGAGGCTCTCTAAAATCTAAATGTTTTTAAAACACGGCTTTCCTTTCATTATTAAAAAGTAGCTGGAAGTCCTAAACAAGAACACAGCAACTAAGCGCACGTGAGTTCCACTTGCAAAAAAACACTTTCAAGATAGCTTTTTTTACTACTTTGAATCATTTCAGTGAATGATAAGACCGTAGTTAAAAACAACATGAATTAATGCATCAAAAACATTTTTTATTATATTTGACTAATATGTACTGTAAGAAATAAAACCTTAACCACGACTTCAGGTGACACGTATTTTAATGTGTCAAGTCAATCTGTCCGTGTACTACCAAGCTAGTCTCATGCGCCCGTCTCACCATCATCGCATCGACATGGCAGGCTGCGCACAGCGCACGCGACCTCGTGTCATTGACCGCTGTGCTTGCTAGTAACTGTTGCGTAGCCTCTTTGAATTTCGTTTAACTGAATTGTTATCGGGTTTGGTAAACAAGATGTGACATATTAACTAACGATTCCTCCGATACCCTATTTGATCTTCAATGTTCATAGTTATTTTTAGTTTTAATGCTGATGACTTTAAGCTGCTTACTTGTGCTTCCCAATTACCATAACAAATATCCGTTTAGGTAATTTTGGTACTTCTTACTTACTTAATATTTATGTTATAAAACTTTCAAGATCTTTACCAAGTATAAAACCTGTTTTATCTAGAATAGCTACTTGCTATTATAACGGGATAGACACTTTAATATCTATCACGCTCATGGTGTCTGCTGATTAAATAGAATATATTATTAAATCTATTAAGATAAGAAATTAAAAAGTATATTTCTTGAAATTCTTATTTTGTACTTATAAAAAGTATAAAGATAGTAGCTTAATATTTCTACTAAAAGTAATAACGTTTTTTTATAATAATTTGAATTATTTATTATTTAAATCCAAGATAATTTTAATTAAAGAAAATAATAACGAATCAACGTTTACTCGGAACTAAATAATCAAACTACATAATAATAAAATTGATAGTTGACATGTTAAATGTTAATTCTCCTAAATAAAGATTCATGTGTTGTATGAACAGATCTCAGTAGTAGTAGTGATCTGCGGTGGTATATAAAAAATAGGGCGTGTCGGTTTACTTTTTTTTTCTAATGTTGACATTGTAAATAACATTAAATATTATTTGTTACAGTTGTAAGCAGCGAAGACGAGCAACATGATGCGCGCGAAGGCGACGATGTGACCATGCAATGTCGCTTCGCGCTAGACGCGGTACCAGGCGAATCCCTCACCTACTACTGGGTGCGGAGTACGGTTAGCGGGCACGACAATGTCGCCATTGGGAGCATTCCTTTGGAGACTAATTACCAGTATGTACTTTTACTGAGAATTTATTGTTCCAAACCAGAAATATAACATTTTGAATATAAAATATATTAAAATATATCATTAAATATAAAATATATTATAATTAATAATGTCAACAAGCACAATGTCTCGTGTATGCATCTCTTTATGCACTTATAAGTCAAATACCACTATATTTAACCCAGTCTTTATATTATACATTTAGTAACTATAGACAATAATCGTAGTCAGTAACAATTTCTGTGACAACGTATTCTTTCATATAAAAAGTCGCTGCGCAGAGTTGAGGTCTGACGAATGACATCGTTGTCGATCATAATCGAAGCGAAGCGAGTCCATAGTAAAATTCCTAGAATATTCTTTATTCAAATAAGTGTCATGTACCATACAAAATTCATGGCAAAACTAGCATAACGAGTAACAAACATTTATCTTGGCGAAAATTAAAATGACCATTTAAATACAAAATTTAAGATGAGTTGTAAATATTAAATTGTTGATTGAAATTAGCATTTTTATAAATGAGCTAATTGATTTGAATGTTTTTTCTTTTTCAGGATAAATTTTGCACCTTCAGAAGGTCGTTTCGATTTAATGGTGTCAAACGTAACGTATGAGCGAGATAACGGTCAGTTTGAGTGTAGGGTCAAAGCTGGCGGATCTGGACGGACTTTACATTCGCAAGGGCACAATCTAGTTGTACTTACTCAGCCGCAAAAACCTATATTAAACTCTGGGCCACAGGCTCAAGCTCAAGAGGGCCGACAACTAAACCTTACATGTTCTAGCATGGGTGGATCTCCAAGTCCTAGCATAAAGTAAGCTTTAAATCAATTAATTCTTACGGTTACTGTCAGTGTGGTAATATATTATTTAACAAAGTTTCTAAAATCTTCAGTTATCTAACTTATTGTTTCAGCCATCTTCTTATCTTACGTTATTAAAAATATTACATAATAATTTAATATACTTACTACAAACATAAGTCGCATGAAAGATGTAAATGTAAAATAAGATTTGAATAAGTTTAAAAATGAAATACGTTGTGATAGTGATGTGTAAAATAAATTTAGTTCACCGTTTTAAAACACAGTTTTCCTTTACTTATTCTTTGAACAACTATTACATCACTAGTGCAACAACGTTCACGTAATTGAAAGTAAAAACCACAATCTTTATTGCGTAAATGTTTACATAAAAATATACACGAATATCGTATACTAACTGTTCATATTATTCGATATTACTTTACGTATTACCATTAAAATAATAAATAAATAATAAATAACGAACTATAAAGAAACGAATCTTACTGAATTTAGATTACCACGGTAACGGGACGGGACTAAGTATATTTTCTATAAATAATATGGAATATTTAACTTAGGTGGTACCGAGATGGCTCTATACACGCAATGGAGGCTGAATTGATAGCTGGTAAAACTCGCACGGAGCCCACAGTAGCCGTACTAACGCTGGAGCCTAACCGAGACGACGACGGCGCGACATTCCGCTGCGTGGTCCGAAACAGGGCCATGCGTGAGGGACAGCAGTTAGAAGCTACCGTGGAACTGAGCGTCAATTGTAAGTACATATCATACATAAGTAGAAACACATGAATCATCTCGATCGAGTTATTACAAGGTTTGCTCTACTCCTACTTAAAATGAAGTCAAACAGAATCCAAGACCTTTATTTAATGTAGCGGAAAGTAGAATTAAAATGTTAATGGCAATCCTTCATAATTATATGTTACAAATGAGAGAAACGTTGATGTAAGTGTGTGTTAAACTTCTTTTTTCTACTTCCTCGAATAAAAGATAGCATTACGTAGTCGATTTTAATTTCGAAAAGGGAACTTTCTCGTCGTGTTAGATAACGAGACTAATAAGTGTGTATAATATCGTATGGAAATTCCATTAATGTACAGTTTCCTCCTAGCGTCGTTTGTCCTCAATGCTGAGGGTCGTGGCCTCTCCGAGAAATGCACATTTTAAGAGTCATTATTTAACAGGACCAGGACACCGCCATTTTTTGTACTGATTCGATCTTTAAAAAAATCTGATAGGAATTTACTTTATTCCCACTGTATAAATAATGTTGCCATATTTTGTAATTAATTGAACATCGCCATTTTGTTTTTACTGATCTAATTTGAAAAAAAAAATCATTGATAGAAAACCAATATTGCCGATATTAATTAAAAGTAAAAACCGTAAAAGTATTAGTGTTTGTAAAATTTTAATACTTTCACAAATAAATTTACCACTTCAATTCAATTTTATGAACACAATAAATAAATCGATTGATACTTTAAATACTGCAATATTATCCGTGTTAGATTATGGCAGAATTTTGTAAATTTTATGTGACTGGCATATTAGGATATTCTGTATAAAGTGCAGTGAAATGAGAAGTTTTGTCTGCGTTCCATTTGCTACGAGTAGAGCAAATATGTCGCACAAACATTCCTTCAGAGAGCTAAGAGACTTCAAGAAATACGAGTCTTTGTAACTTTCTCCGTATGTTTACGGTCTCAACATCAAATGCATACGTTTTTCAAAAAAAAATCTTTTATTGTTGGCCCCGAACAACAGCCTAATAAAAATTTTCATACAAATTTAATAATTAATTATTGAGAAATCAACAATAGTTTACTTACTGGACGAGTGATGCTTGAAAGGAATACTGCGAGTTTACAAAATATCATTGTATACATTTCTGTGTACGTTACTCGAGAACCTGTTTCGTATTGTATAGAGTTTTGAAAGTACTTTAATTTAAAATACAAAGTCAAGCTTCCTTAAATATAGGAGTAGAATTTAGAGGACGACAAGTTAAGCATGTCGGGCGTTGCGGTATTCCTACCAGCTCGCGAGCGCAGAGCGGCAGGTGTACCTCGGCCGAAACAAGTTAAATAAATAAAAACGATCAGCATCGATGCAGCTACTGATGCGTATGCGCAACACGACTAATAATGGGCTTATCGGCTCCGCGGTGCAAGTATATACATACATGTGCATATTGCAAGGTTGTATTCACTGTCTTATTCAATTAATAACAAGCGACCCGCCCCGAATTCACCGGGGTATGAAGAAAATGAAAATATATATAATTAGAACTGTCAAACTTAACTTCATACTCTGGTACCATATTCGTGACTAGCCAAACTTTCCAAGTAGATTTTACAAAAATGTCTATTAATGCAAATATTCTCCTGATATTTACAAAATGCAGCCATTATGTAATTACGTTATAAGATTTACTTCTTTGTTCCGTTTGGGTCAAGTCCCTTTTATTCAGGAACGCGTGGAGGTATCAAGTTGAAATTAAAAACAAATATTCAGATCTGTCGTCCCTGTACAGGTGCAAAAAAATTAAACTTCTAGGTCAACCCATTCAAAACTTATCGTTATTTACAATATGTTATGTTACCCGCTGACCTACAATAATGAAATTTAGCATGAAATAAGTTTTTAAACGCTTTTTCTCAGAAACACGTGAAAGTATCAAGTTTAAATTTATATCAAATTTACTTTTAATCGCTTGGACAGGTCCAAGAGAGAAAATAATAGATTAAGTTTTAAGTCAACGTCATCAAGGGATGCAGCGGTCTAAACTGTATATATTTATTGATATTTTAAATCTTGCACAGGAATCATAATTGTCGAGGTGTTTCCTGTTGACCTGCACAATTTGATATAAATACTAGATAGACCCTTTTTCCTCTGGAACGCGCTATTAGGTTGAAATAAAATCAAATATTGCTATATTACGTACATATTGCGTTCTCTTAGAGCTAAAAAAAAGGAATGCATATTTTTATCATTTTATACTCATAGGAATTATAACGTATAGCCTCATATTTTGACGGGTTTAGAGTTTGTAAAGTTAGGGCGTGTAGAGTTAGCTTTGCTTTACTTGAGGTTTGATGACTTTTTGACAGTGCGAGGTATATATATGGTCTCGTCTTAGCAATATTTTACATGAAAATATTTTTGCGATTGCGATGTGCGATTTTTTTGTTGATAAAGAATCATGAAATTTGGTCTGAAAAACATAAAATTACCTGAAAAATATTGTTTGTGCAGCTGGTAAACTTATTGCGACCTCTGTTGCGATATATTAAAATACAAAGTTAAGGTGGTCTCTTGATTCAAATACTCAAACCTCGGTGCACGAGTCCGATTCGTAATTGACCGAATTTTTAAAGAAATGCTAAAAACTAATATCTCATAAGAAACAATTATTAGGTCGATGTCTTCTAGTTATTTTGAACACATTTCCGCCGCGCGCCGGTTCGCGCCACAGTTAACTTATTCTCCGAATAATATTGAATTGTACTATTTTGAATTCGTAGCCATTAAGTTGCGCTGGTGACTTTTTACCCGACTACGGCGAAACCAAAAATGTCATGATGTCTACTGGAGCGCCTAAACTACTGAACCAATTTTAATTTAAACATCAGATTGTAACCTCGAAAATAATGAAACTGAGATAATCATTACGTGATTGGTATCAAAAGAAAGGTCTTGGCTAGCACATAGAGATAGAGGAACAACTCCATTAAACAGACATGGTAGTAATTTTTATACCTTTGCATTTCTGGGCTTATATCTGAATTATTTTCTTCTTTCGTCCTTTTTAGACAACTTTTTTTATGTAGTCTGGTTATTCTTATTTTATTTAAACTTTATTTTTAAAAAGAACAATCTGTTTCTGTACCTTTTTTCTTTTGCATTAAATTATTTCCTATTTGTATTCAATTCCACGATTATATCTGGTAATTTTAATATTAAATACAAAGTAAGTCGGTCATCGAGTTATTTGGACATAAGGCAAATGAACGTCCGATTTACTCAGCAATCCATGTTTCGTAATAGTGGTCGTAATAGTTTTGTAAATATTTATCTCATGCAATTCAGTGCTTCCTTTCGATCCGCCGTGTAATAACTGCCAGATGCCGGTAATATTTGTAATTAGGTGACCTGAATGAAAAACATGAAGCAAGAAGAGTACACTACCGGTTCTAATTTGGACACGTTCTGTAAACAGTGTTTTGAGCTGCGTATAAAGAAAACCAGCGCGTCCGCTTCCTCTGTAAGGCACGTACTTACATTTATGTGTATTTGCAGGCTTTTCACATAACGTTCTCCTTTCATTTTTGTTCCTAATTTTGACTTATATTTAGATAAAGTTGACGAATTAGAACAGCTAATGCATATTCTAGGCGAAATGTACTTACGTTTGTAATGAAAAAGTTTTCTTTGTTAATGTTGGTACTTTTTCAGGTTAACTCGTTTTAGTGTTTCTATATTACATATATTCAAATATTATCATCTGTATAAAAGTGCGATGAAAACTCCATTTGTCTACATTATTTAGACCTTTATTCCTAGAAATATTAAAGGTAAAACTTATTTCAATTTAAGGATTCTAAGGATTCATAATGTATTATATTAAAGAAACTTAGCGTAACACCAGATATCATTACGTGAATAAACTTTGATTATGAAACGAATCTTTTGCAGTAACAGTTAACTATTTGTTTTTAAATTTAAATAACGTGTCGAAAATAAAGTCATCTTAAATATGTTGTAATAATTGATTTCGTTTTAATTAAAAGCAGTGATGGTCCAGTGGTTAGGACGTCTCAGTTCGATCCTGGGCATACACTTCTGACTTTTCTGAGTTGTGTGTTTCAATCAATTAAATATCACTTGCTTTAACGGTGAAGAAAAACATTGTGAGGAATCCGGCACTCCTGAGATTTCTCCATTTTCTCTGTCGGTGTGTGAAGCCTGCCAACCCGCACTTAGCCAGCGTGGTGAACTATGGTCTAATTCCTTCTCATTCTGAGGTAGAGACCCTTCTCAACAGTGGGCCATTAACGGGTGATGATGAAATTTATTTCGTTTTAATTAATTAACCCCCGGGCCATAAACAAACGGGTTATTACAAGTTTAACGTGTTTGTCTGTCTATGGCATCCTAACTACTAAATGAATGAACCAATTGAGATGCGTTTTTATGTTTGAAAGCTGATGTGATCGAGATGGTTCTTAGCAATATTTTATGAAGGTTTGTTCAGGCATTTGTATATCATCAGCTCATCTGTTACATTGGTAGTATTTGTAAGACATTGCAATCTGCTGTTTATGAACAAAAACACAAACTGAAATAGCCGAAGAAATAGCGTGTTTGGCCTCATAAGGATGGTTTCAAATATGTATTCATTTCATGGAGCTTTTATTTTATGTTTTTTTTTTCTCGAAAAGTATTTACGGGAATTCTTTTAAATAAATCTGAGCGACAGGTTGGATATTGTAAGTGGGTAGGATACCTTTTGCGATTAATCGCAACCCTCATCGAACAGTTCATTATGTTTTTTATGAATAAAAATATTTCTTAAATATACATACAAACTTACATACATAAATTGAATATGTTTTTATTATTTACAGATTTTCCGCGCGTGGAAGTAGGCCCTGAAAATCCGCTAAAAATTGAAATAGACGGGACCGCGTATATGGTGTGCAAAGTGGATGCTAAGCCTAAAGTCAATGTCGTAAGATGGACGAGAGATGGAAAATACATTTCTAACTCATTCAATCACATGATCCAGGGTGTGACACTCCAAGATGCGGGAAAATACGTATGCAGCGCTGACAACGGACTCGGTCATCCGGGTGAAAACGAAATTAACTTGGACGTCCTGTATCCACCTAGTGTCACAGTCGATTCCAAAACTTACGAAGCAGAAGAAGGTGGTACGGTGGAAATAAGATGCGAGGTTTCCGCAAATCCTGAACCTATATCTATAGAATGGACCATGGAGGGACGAAATGATTTTCGACAGAAAGGAAATACCTTGTTATTGACTAGGGTGGATGCTGATATGGCTGGGACGTATGTTTGTCGCGCTGTCAACGTAATATCTTCAAGTAACGGAAATAAAGTAGAAAGAGCGGGGAGTGCTTCCGTCGCAGTACTAGTGAGGCACAAGCCGGGCCAGGCATATATAAGTCCCGACCGTCCTATAGCTCAGGAGGGGAGTGGGGTAACTTTGACATGCAGTGCTAAGCCTCCTGGCTGGCCGGTGCCTCAGTATCGCTGGTTCCGTGAGATTGAAACTGGAGATATCAAACCCAATGTCCTCGCCACTGGAAATAAGTATACTATACCGAGTGCTCATCTCGGTAGCGAGGGAGTTTACCACTGTCAGGCGACCAATGAACTCGGTCATAGTGAACTTGCTACTGTTAATCTTGAAGTATACCAGCCACCTCGGTTCCAATCCAAATTACAACCTCACATGATCAAAAACTCTGGCGAACGTAACTTTTCGTTGACCTGTGTCGCTCTCGGTAAACCACTTCCTAACGTTAAATGGTACAAAGACAACGCCGAAATTCGACCCGATGCCAATCTATATGAGGTAAAAACTGAAATAAACGAAAGTAGAAACGCCGTGTATAATATACAGAGTGTTCTAAGGTTCCATGGAAAGGCGAGACCCAATGGAGACGATTTGCTGCCTGCAGACAGAGGCATATATTCTTGTTCATTTGAAAATGAGGTTAAGAAGGTGGAATCATCTATGCACTTGCGTATAGAACGTAAGTTTGATAATCTATTTTATTAAAGTTATTACTTTATTTATTTGAGTTTGTTTTCATTCAAAATTTATTTTCATTATAACATTACGACTATTTGTTACAGATGAACCGATAGCTATAAAAGAACAAAAAAAAGTAGCTTATGACTTGATGGAAAATGCAGAAGTATCTTGTCGGGTGCAAGCATACCCAAAACCAGAATTTCAATGGTTCTATGACTCGAACCCCGCACCTTTGCAAATGTCTTCCGACGGGCACTACGAGATCATCACAACTACCGACGAGAATGACTCTTACTTGAGTGTTTTAGTCATCAGGAACATCAAAAATCATGATTATAATGAGTACTACTGTAAAGTAAAGAACTCACTTGGTAGTATCCGTCTTCAAATACGTTTGCAGCCTAAAGGTAAATTTACATATTGCAATTATCTCATATATTTTAAAGTTATTATTTTATTAATATTCTATTTAAATATAAATAAATATATATCTTATTAATGCACATAACTTCATTCAAGTGACAAGTGTAAAACATTTGAGTTGTGTGTTCTAACATTCAAGTTGTGTGTTCTAACATTCAAGCGCTATCATTTTCACCAGAGAAACTTTTTCTTTAGCTGCTTCGCGAATACTACTCTATTTTAATTTTTTGTTGCATTATAAATTGCTAAAATAATAATTTTGTTCCTTAGGAGCTCCCGAGCCACCTAGAAATCTATCAAGTCAGAAAGTTGATGCCAATTTCGTGACATTAAAATGGGAGGCGGGTTTTAACGGTGGGCTCGCGAGTACGAAGTACTTCGTGTGGTATCGCCGAGTCCGGAGTCCTACAGGTGCGGAGCATTGCACTGCAGAACGGCCAGATGAGTTTGACTGGAAAGAGTACGACTGTGGTCGTTCTAATCCTTGCAACGTCACTCGGTTGGAACAGCACAACTCGTATCACTTCAAAGTAAGCTTCTTATCAAACAATATAATATGACTATGCTAACAAAAATATACTCTGTAGTTAACATAAATGTTGTTGTTTCTATAATATCAGACAAATTATTCCTATGTAATAAAGTATTGACAGTTTAGCACTAATGTCTAATTAAAGTAAAACAAAGATATACCGCAGTAAACAATATATATACCTCTTTCCACATAATTTGAGCTTGCATATTATACATATAGCTTTTAGTAAAGTATTGTTCATTTAAATACATTTTTCATTATTAATGCTACCAGCAGGTGACACATGTGTTCAAGGTAAAGGCTTCTTGTACCTTTTTTATTATAATAAAACGTTTTCACAATAAAATCTATTAACAACAATAACACTACACTGTGTACTTTAATAAAGTGACATTTATAGAAAACCATTATGTATAAAGGTCTATATACAAAATTAGTTAGAAATTAGAATTATTCCAGTGTGTTGTTTGTGACTCACAAACACATACATGTTTATAATATTTGTATTTCAGGTTAAAGCGGTAAATACAAAGGGGCAAAGTGATTATTCAAACGAAATATCAGTGACTACAAAAGTTGATAAGATCTTGTCACCGGAACAAGTAACGTTTGACCCAAGTTCGCGAGTGGTCAGTTTCAGTGTCGGAGCTACTTGCTTGCCTCTTGTGGGGGTTATCGAGGGGCTGGGGGGACCGGATGGCTGGCAGGTAACAATGAATTTTAATTTAACAAATTTCTTTACTGATCGGAGAACAGGCTCGACATCGGCAACAAAACGAATATTTATTAAATTTATAAGATAATACATGTAATAACATATCATTTAAACACAAACCATCATCACATCCCATTAATCGCCCACTGCTGATCTTGGTCTCTTTAGAATGAGGAAGGGGTTAGGCCATAGTCCCTCACGCTGGGGGTTGGAGTTGGAGGAGTGCAGGTTTCCTCACGATGTTTTCTTCACCATAAAAACAAGTGATATTTAATTGCTTAAAACACACATAACTCAGAAAAGCCAGAGGTGTGGGGCCCAGAATTGAAGTTGGACCTCTCAAGTAAGACACCAATGTCTTAACCACTAGGCCATCACTGCTTTATTTTAAAACAAATATTGTAAGATAATTAAAATGTTATTTAGTAATAAAAATTGATGTAACTTTGCAGGTAGTCGAAACGATGCCTTTACGTCTCTCGGGCGTAGGATCCGTAGTGCAAGAGACTACACTGGAGCCCCCCTCTCGCAGCAGGAGCCGCGTAGACTCGCCGTATGATCCACACCTAAACCCTCGAATACGTGTCAGACTATGCTTACAAAATAATCAGAATGCATGCAGTGAAAATATTGAAGCTGACAGTAAGTTATAGTCATTCTTTGTTCTAATATAGTTAGTCGAGTTGCTTCAGTAGAATTGGCCAACAATGTATCAATATCATGTGTATAAATCTTTTTATTTTACTAACTGCTGAATTTCTTCTGTATTAGAATGGAATCTTCCAAGTAGCTTTAGATAAACCAGATTTTATTTAATGTTTTAAAATACTAAAACAAGTCTTGTTAAAATAAAATAATTTTAATAGTTTTTGAATTTTGTTAAACATCAAAAAATAATCCCTTTACTTTTGCAATTAAAACCATAAATAGAATCTAGAGACATATAAAACCTTATTGTGAAGAGTAATTTTAGGTTGTGTTATCAGTTTCATTTGCTACAAAGCAAGCGTGGGCTTTCTATATTATCTCTAGTTTCTAGTGTAACAAATGTCACAATGATTGGTAAAGGCATTGAGGTGTAAAACTCGAAAGCGTAACAAAAATACAAACTCGCTTTCATATTTTGTTTGAAAATAATTGGTATAAATTTTTATTGACTTATTAGTTTTGTTTATAATTAATTACTGATGGGGTACGGGAGCCAGATTCAAATTCGGTTTCCTCTTGATTGAAAATTCGTATACTGCATGAGGAATGTATATTATGATTACTCGTGACCGTCAGCTGCGATTCCGTGGGTAGGGCGAGCAGTGGCTGCATGTAACATTTTGATTTTTTATAGCAAAATCACAGTTAGCTTTTAAGTAGCTTTTTACTAAACTAAACTCCTGTTTGAAAAAGGTACTAAGTGGTAACTGTGATTTTGCTATGAAAACAATTATCGTGTTTTATACATTTCAACATTTTTAGAAGCACAATTTGTATACAATATATTATATAGGTACGTCACTCTTTATTAGACATTTAGAAAATGAAATTAATCAAAGATGTTTGTCTTACAGTTGGTACATCACCAACAAAAGAAGCGGTAACAATGACCACAGCCACAATTATAGCAATTGTCGTTTCGTGTCTCGTATTTTTGCTATTCTTGGCTCTCTTCATTATATTCTGTCGCGGTAAGCGAAATGAAAAAAAGGAAACATCTAAAGATTACGAAATGGATTCCATGAGATCGCCGATGGGATCGCCTCAGAATCAAGCACCACCGCCGTACTACCCCAGCACTGGGATGGAGAATAAAGCTCTAGAAAATTCTATGGATATACCTCTCACCATGGACGATTCTAAAAGCGCCGTATACGCAACTCAAGGAGGTTACGGCTACCATATCGCACCTCATGCTCAGACTCACGCTGGGCAGAACTTGTCTAACACAGATTGTAAGTGCCATTGATAAATATATATGTAGCTACTGTTTACATGCTATTACATACATTACAATATATTCTACATAGACACCGTGACAATATAACTGAATAGTATAGACAAATTAATTTACCTATACTATTCAGTTACAACATTGTAATACAAATAATCAGCAACACGTATGGTACGTGTCGTATGGCTTGATGTTATCAAAGTGTACGAAAATTCATAATTTTGTATCAACATATTGCCAATCAATTAATAATACATCTTCATATTTTTTTCTTTTACAATGACGTAATAAATGGTTTTGTTACCTCATATGCCCAAAAGACAAAAACGATTAAAAGTAATTACCAATTAATCGAATTAACAATAGAAAAATTTCTTCTCATGCACACTCAAAGGACTAACCTGTATTGACAACGTAGACGGTAACCCTAATATTATATGTACAATAACGGTTCTCATGCCTTCTGATAGTATCAACAATTTAGAGTTAGCTCCTAAAAAAACTATATCCGCAGGGGTAAACATGGGCTACATGGAGAACAGTTACGCAAACAGCAATAATGGCGGGAGCGTCAACTCGCAAGACTCTATGTGGCAAATGAAGATGGTAGCTGCAAATAACCCTCCAGGCATTTCTCCACATCAGATGATTGATCGTCAAAGTAATTATGGGTAAGCTCAACACTTATTTTCAAAAACATTAGAAAGCTATCTTTAAACATTATTTACACATGAAATATACATATACATTAATGTTTACTGAACCTTTACAATTTTTTCAATAGATATGATCCAATAACTCACGGCGGTTACGGAACGATCGACGACTATGTCCCGTACCCCCCGCTTCCTCACGGAACACATGGGGCAGCGCCAGACTACGGCATGCGCAACTCCCAGAACCCATCCAGACAAGACTATTGCTCTGATCCCTACGCGTCAGTACACAAGCCCAAGAAACGAATGGATCAACATATTGGTAAGTTACACACTAATTTTATAATAGTATGTAATACATGAAAAAAAATTAAATGCTTCTTTTATTTGTGAACAGAGTCACCGTATCATGAGGTGAGTGGATTGCCGGAGGCGTACGGTGCAGGGTGTGGATCAGAGGGTGGCGCGGAGGAGAAGCCGCCGCACCTGTCGCTCAGCTACGACGAGTCTCTGGAATCGGGCTACTCCACTCCCAATTCGCGTGCGCGCCGTGTTATTCGCGAAATTATCGTCTGACATCACTATTCATCTTTAAATATCACATCACTTTATAACTTGTACTGTTTACACTGAACGTGGTGCAAAAAATGCAATTGCATGATTACATGTATAATTTTACTTGATAACAGAAAGTATTATATATTTCAACAAGTGTATGGATTGTATGTTTTGGGCCGACGTATTTAGACGACTCATAATGAAGATTTATGGTCGAGGAAATCCTACTTCGTGGTAAAATCTCACATATCTAATGAATAATTTAAAATCCTAATTTTTTAAAAAATGTAATCTCTATTTTATAATTAATCACCAGGGAGGTTCTTGTTTGATTAATGAATAAAGTGTAGCAGAATCTACATACCTTATAAATTGATGCGGCTATTGCTCATGACAGATTCCCTTAGCCGGAATATTGGCAAAAAAAACTAAGTGCTACATAAATTAAGTCTGCGTTATAGTTTAGTCTGTAATGCAGAATTAATACAGCGCCATCTGACACCTTTCTTCTTCGTATGACGAATAACAACATTCGTTTAACTCATCTTATTATATATTTTTAAGTGTTTTTTCATGGTGATTCACCATCATAAAATTCAACCCGCCTTTAGTAAATGATTAATTGTCAGTAAGAAACTTGGAGCTTGTGTTTTTAATACTAACTGATTTATTCTGATTAGTGTACCTGTTTTTTTTATATATTTAAAATTAAGTCTAAAAGTTT
The DNA here is from genome assembly GCA_905147385.1 of Limenitis camilla. Taxonomy (NCBI): domain Eukaryota; kingdom Metazoa; phylum Arthropoda; class Insecta; order Lepidoptera; family Nymphalidae; genus Limenitis; species Limenitis camilla. The sequence goes on along the minus strand of LR990234.1, from coordinate 5,519,406 downwards.
CATAAGTATTTAAAATATATTTGTACAATTTGTAACAGTTACAACCATGGCATGTCAAAAACTATTGGAATTATGTACTTGAATGCGTGAATCTATGTTATTTGATCTCATTCCAACCCTCAACCTTCAACTATTCTAGTCTTTCATGAACAACCTAATTACAGCACATATACAACGGTCTACTGACTAAATTGTCAAAATTCTTTTCGGCTATGCATCATATACGTGAGATTACGAATACTCGAGTATTTTACTAGTGCCATGATTGCTTATTTATTATTACTTGTACTAGTTAAAAGGAAATCAAGTGTCTTAAACGAAGCTCAACACTATTTTATAATATATTGTAAAATGTTTACACTTACAACAGTGTGTCCGCGCCTTTAAAAATTTAAAACTGCTCAATCAAGTCAATTAATATTATAACTTGACAATTGCAATACTTCTTACATGCGGCTGCTATATTGTTTAAAAAAAGTAGTTATATTAAAAACGCTATCTCGAATCTTTATATTCATTAAGAATATATTTTATATTATATAGACAAGTAATTTGTGTTACTTATATAAAAATTAAAAGTAAAAAACAAGCTTTTATTTGAATGCGCTAAAACGAAAAAAAATATTTTTATTTTTTTTAAATAAATAAAACTGTTATTGTAACTTACCTAAAAAATAATCAGTCCGCCATATTGGATTTAGACTGACGTCACTTTTTTTTCAAATTATTCATAGGAAGCCCTTTCATTTGATACACATATTGTAGAAGTGCATTAAAAATAACTGGTCCGCCATCTTGGATATGACGTCACTATTCTTCGATTCATTCTTAGCAAGCCCTTTCATTTTATACACATATTGTAAAAGTGTATTAAAAATAACTAGTCCGCCATTTTGGATATGCCGCCATGTTGGATTTAGAATAACGTCACAAAGTTAATCATGTTATCCAAATTGAACTTGTATACAAATTTTCAGCTTAATTGGTTGAAGATATCTGCTTCTAAATTGAGTTGCAAGATTTGTTACATACGTACATACATTGCAAGTTAAATAAAAGCTTGCAATAATAAATATACAGTTTTTGTAAATCATCACAAAACGAAATTAGACCTCAAACAGATTCGTCCTGAGATTTTTATAACTTTACAGAAGAAGAAGCATATTACGCGATGGTAATTAATATTTCTTCACATTCTAGGTTTAAGTTATACCTATTATTGAACAATGGAAATAGGCCCACCAATATTGTTCTCAATAAAATAGATTATTTTTTTACGTTTTAAGAACACTTTAAATTAATAAGGAGTATTAATTTGCAGACTCTAAGGTACTTAATACTTATAGGGTAATTAGGTGCTATTTTATTAGACTGACGGTCAAAAACTTATTCACGTACTTACATGAAATTGATTATCAATAAAATGAGATACGACTTTTGTAGAATAGGCTAATTGACTAAATTTGAAAACTTGGTTAATTATATACTTTCATATCTATTTTATCCCAAAAAACCTATATTTTAAAGAAAAAGCAATATTTACATTACATATTTTGTATCTAAAAAAAGCAATTTAGATTTCCCTCGAAAACGCTGAATCGTGTCATGGCGTCTTGAATGACGTCACATACTGCAAAACTGTTTACATCTGTGTCAAGTGTCAAATGTGTATGAAAACGTCAACAAAAACAATGATGTTTAGCGTGACGTATCACTTTCTGATTGGTTTTCGCTGTCACGTGACTGAATGCCTTTTTTTTTCGAATATATTTTCAAAAAATATGAGTAATGTTTAACTTTTATGAGTAATATACTGGTTTTTTCCTATCTACGTCTCTTCATTTATAATTAGAAACTATAAACCAAGCAATTTGATATTAGTGGACACAAGCCTAAAGTTTTAAGCAAAAATAAGTGTAAGTTATCTTAAGAGTAAATAAGATTTTTTATTCAATATATATTTTTTTAATGTAATAAGTATAGTCCATATGGCTTAATTATACACTTTTTTGTACATAAATAGTATAATAAGCTTATCTCCATTTATATGCAGCTTGTTATATGTTAAAATATTCTCATTTACAAATATTTGTACCATGAAATATATAATGGAAGGCAGTGTACGTTAAGAATGTTTTAGTAGTTTATAAAATAATTATTTACAAACAATTTTACGCACCTGTTTCATATATTTTTGAAATTTTGCTGTATATCATCTATATTTTGTTTGTAAATATTTCAAATATGATTTTATATAAGTAGCTTAATGTAAGAATATATATGTTAGATACATACATTCTTGGACAGCTAAAACTTCTACTTAAACTTCGAGTTAGTCTAATTGAATTATTCGAAAGAAATTTTAGTTGTACTTTGTAAAATATTCTTTAAGTTTTATTTCTACCTACTTACGTAATTTGACTGAAAGACATTACACGAAAATGGGCCATATTAAATAGTTAAGTTAGTTTTTTTTATAATTTTCTTTTGTCACAACCCAATATATTTTAAATTTACTATTTTGTATTTTATAAATAATAAGATAATAATGGGGCTTTTTTCTATATATTATATTTGAGTATCATAATATACTTAAATCTAATGAAAGAGTATTTTTAATTAATAAACACATATTGTTCTCTAATCTGTGCCACGTTTATCAACGGAATATAAGTAGTTGAGCGTCAAAAAATTTTGTATATGTGAGCCCCCATTATGTCAATCTCAAACTAATTTCTGTAAATATTGATAATGATAAATAAAATATGGTACTTAAGAGGTTATTTTATTTTCAAATTTATCTTTTTTTTATATAGGTATAGACTGCTGCTGATAGCGGAGAAGCTAACCTGCCTTAGCTGCAAGAGTAGAAAAGACAAGATCGTAATGTTAGAGTCTAACTATCCCCATCTTCATTCTAATTTCTCCATTATGATCTCGTACAATTCTCACAGAAATTATAATCGTGTAGTCGTTCCCGACTTATATATTAATTCCCAAAGACAACTAACTCGACACAGCTCGACATGTACTTCATCCCCACATCAATAGCTGGCGTAGTCGCACACTCGTTTGTTTTCTTGAGCATTTCTTTCACGATTAAATATATCATATGTCCTTTATCGAGCTCGACTTTATCTCTCTACAAAAATTTATTAAAATCGGTTCAGAGATTTAAGCCTGATTGTATAACAGACAGACAAATGCCACCTACCAATAGATGGCGTAAGTAGTATATTTAATCGTACTTTCGTTTGTTTAGTTAGTATTCTTAAGTAAAATACGTTTATTTAGTGTTATTTTCGAAATTATAATCTTAAAATAGTAAGGATTAAAGACTTCAAAAAATTTGTAAAGGTTTAGTTTCTTATGCTGAAAAATAAGAATCAATTGCGGTTGATGATTATGTAATTAAATGGAATATTCCTATATACTATAGTGTATAATATATATGTTTTCATTGAACATCATACATGTTATAACTAGGTATAAAACAAAATTATTCCTACTCTGCGCAACTATAAGAAGTTTTATATAGAATTATTTATTTAGGTATTTTTATTGTACCTACACCGCCGCAAATAACATAAATATAATATTAAGGATACACAACATACTTATAAACAGTTTTGTTTATAAGTTTGTTGTACACGCAGCACGTTAAAACTACTGAACCGATTTGACAGCTATTTTTTTACACGGATTAACAAATAGGATACTTTTTCATGTGGGATATAGCGATGTTAGTGTTGCATACACCTGGAAGGATATACACATATATTTGATATAACTTAAATAAACACTAAGAATACTAGTTGTTTGTAATCCAAACTGCTTATTTAAATAAATAAACCTAAACTCTACGTGGGCGAAGTTGCACGGGTCGACTAGTTTATAATATATTTGGTATAAAGGATTTAAAAGTAGTCCTGAAAACATCTGTGCAATCGGCCCTACGATATTGATTTTATGAATAAAACGTAGTCACTCCATAAACTGCTCAACTGCGCGCGCAGGTTTGGCTCAGACGTGCAGATATGATAAACGGGATAGGATTGACAATTTGGTCTCCGACAGTTCACCTAGTATAATAGAAATCGGCTTATTCTTTACATGTACAGTTAAATTACGTTACTCATAGTTGGCGAAATTTAATACAAAAATGGGCAACACACAGGCAGGTGAAAAACAGCATAAAACAGGAAAATCACCAGCAAAAGGGAAGCATTTTATGAGAAATTTGAATAGAAGAAGTTCGGGTAAAGATGGAAAGAAGCACGGACGTAAAAAGAGCATCGGCAGGCGAGAGACGCCCGATAAGGAGCCCGATAAAACATCTGAATCTGATAACAATGAAACTATTGAGGCATTCGATAACGATACGGTCGAGTGCGTGTTCAAAACATCGCGATCGGCCAGAGAGGTGGGGGGCGGGAGAAGCAGTGTGCAGTCAGAGGTAACGGTGACCAGGTGCGAGCCGCAGCCGGAGCCGGAGGCGCGGTCACCGACCCGCGACCAGTTACCCGCGTCCGTCGCATCGCCCGCCGACCCATCCTCCTCCGACTCAGTGTTCACGGATCCCTTGACGCCGCTCGCCGTCGAGCTCAACCAGTGCTACTACTCCGCGGAGAGCGACAGCGCTCCCGACGACCTGCCGCGCACGCTCACGCCGCCCTGCAACGATGCGCCCGCGCAGATCTCACCCCTATCTACTGAACGATGTCAGCCGCTAACGGAAATGTCTCACGATGAGACTACTTCGTCGCTGTCCACTCATCATACGATGGATAAAGAAATAAAAAGTGACGTATTTGATGACACTAGTGACAAGGACGATAATGAAAAGGTTATGGGAGGTATATTATCAAAGTCAAAGGATGGCCCCGCGGATAAGGATCATGAGTGTAATCACGACTTTCTTGAGAATCGGTTGAAAGCCTGCCCTGGCCATACATCCTTCACGATCTCTAGGCATCGAAAGGTAGAACTTCCACCTGTTGCCGCTGAGACATCGCTCGATATAATAACGGATGGTAATATGTATTTATATTATATATTTATTATCTTATTGCACTCATCCGTGATGTTAGAATACTCGGATTAAAGTATTTTCTGTTAGGTACAAATACTTATCAAACATCTTGTATAAAAATGTAGTTATTGATATTGTTAAGATCGAGATAAACTATACTAAAGGTTTTTTTTTTTGCAAAATATTAGAATTCTTCTTCCATGAGCGGGACAATTCATCGAAGCCAATCAAAGTTTTGCTAGTCAGAAAAATACCAAATATATAGGTATAAAAACAAATAAATTTCATTAAATGCATTTAATTCTAAAGATATAAAAAATAAACATCACTTGTGTACAATTGTAAATCGTGCGACGCACAAGACACCAGAGCCTAAAAGGCTCCGTGAAGTTTTCAGAGGGCGTCAAAATGAAAATAAATATAATAGGTATTCGAATTAAAAAAGCGCGTCGAGCGATACCGTTGCTTAATAATCCTAACTAACATTACAAATGCGAAAGTAACTCTGTCTGTCTGTTCAAACGCCAAAACTACTGAACCGATTTAAATGAAATTTGGTATACAGATAATCTAGAGCATGAGAATGGGCATATGCTACTTTTTAATGCAAAAAAAAAGGGTTGAAAGGGTAGGATGAAAAGTTGTATGAAAGTATCGACATTTTTAGAGCTTGAAGCTTGAAACTTATTTTTTAAGGTTTTGATTCTATATTAATAAATATGACACTCAAAGTTTGTAAAAGTTTTACCCTCAAGGGTGTAACATAACAAATAAGGAATAGAGGATGAAAGTTTGTATGGAAATGTGAGAGGTTTATGTGAATGTTTTTATACGTATGTGTCTTATTTGTAAAATAATTAGCCTGAATAATAAAAGATGACACTATTCTACGCGGACTGAGTCGCGGGCACAGCTAGTTGCATATACTTTAAAGGACTAGATCTCCGTTTATTTATTTATTTGTTTGTATTCTTAAAAATCAGGGTTTAAAAACATAAAGGCGCTCATTGAGTCATTCAAGAATCGTGTATGTCACTTATTATACATCGGTAGTTTCTAAATTTCATTTTAGTATAAAAGTTGTTATTAGTTTATTTGGGTTTGTGTGATACACTTCTTTTTTTTTAAATTTACTTTTATATTCTTATTTATTTAGATACATCACCTAAATGATAGATAGTGTATTGCTTATTTGTGTAGTAGTTAGTACCAGAGTAAACAATGCTGGGTCTAGAAGCATTAAAGTTCAGGCTCTTAGTTAAAATGTTTAATCTTATATTTATACTAATATATTGAGCTGAAGTTTGTTTGTTTGTTCAAGAAAACAATCCGCTAATCTCAGGAACTACTGGTCCGATTTGTAAAATTCTTTCAGTGATATCATCACGCTACGACCAATAGAAGCAGAGTTACACGTGAAAAAGTCGCGCGGGTCGACTAGTTTTTTAATATTAGCCCAGAAAGTTGACCATTTTGTAAGAAGACCTTCTAAGAATGATCAGCGAAATTATAAAGAACGTTTTTTTTTAAATTGTTGTATCTGTTTAATTTTCATTTGTTAAGTGAAGCATGTAAGAAATAAATGTGTCATTAAGAGTAATTTTTCAGACATTGACCGTCGTCCGTCCAGTGTGAGCGATGTGCCCATGGCAGACTCGAACGTGTTGCGGAAGGTCGCCTCCCTTACTCTCGAGAAACACAGCGAAGCCAGAGTCGTCAAACCTAAATTTGTACCTGAAAAATTGGATTTTCAAATCTATGAGAAATTTGAAGGTTTGTAAACTATTCATTTGTCAGTAAATACTACATCTGTACTTATCAAAACGGTAAATCTTTGTACCCCTTTTTACGAAAAAGGTCCCTTTTTGCGGACGTAGGAGTATGAAATTTCCCACATTTATCTATACTAATATTATAAAGAGGAAAGATTTGTATTTTTGTATTTTTGTATGTAACGAATTAACTTAAAAACTACTGGACCAATTACAAAAATTCTTTAGTCGTTAGAAAGCTACATTATTTCTGAGTAACATAGGCTATATTTATTACTAGAAAAAATTAGAGATCCTCTGAAATTCTAACTAAAACCAACTTTCATCGCATGCGCTGCAGAAAGTATTGATGATAGAACAAAAAAATGATCTACAATATACAGAACGTATCAATATCTACAAAAAACTTCGCGAGACCATATGTCCAACTATTATGTCACTATAATTAGTTTTTTACATTTTAATAGTTGATACAAATGCCTATCAAAATCAGACCATGTTATCCAGACCTTTGTATTAATTCTTACCAAAATAAATTTCGTATTCAAGACTGTTTCAATACCCGTAGATAACTTTTTGAATTATTGAAATCGGACATTCCATTCAAAAGATATTACGAAATTAACAATATCAATATAAACAAAAAATACACGCCAATGCGTATTTGATGTTTATTGATATAAACTAATGAAGACTATCATACAAGAATATCATACAAGTTTTTTTTAACATACATATAATAAATGTGTCACCTATATATTTTATAACAATTTTGCAATCAGCATCCAATGGTAAAAATAGGTGAATGAACACAATGATAAAGGCTTATCTTTAATTACTCAATATGTATCTAGGCAGGTATATAGTGGCTACTCTTATCTCAACGAAGTAATTTAGCGTCAGAAAAGATAAAGAGGCTATTTAGTACGTGACCGCGAACGCTGGTAAAACTCAACCATAGCAAAATAAAATGCAGTTATCGAGTAATCGTGTTAATTTTGCTACTTCTGTTGCACAATTTAATTATGTTAAATTGTTAAGTAATCGACCTGCGCGGAAACGAGTGCAAGATATCGTTACTGTGTTGGGTTTGCATACCGATGATCCAGCACCCTTTATATTAGATGCAAAAAGACATAACATATCACGTTATAAACGTGTTCAGTCCAATAATAAAAGTGCTTTAGTGTTGTGTAGTGCGCCAAAAAGATTAAAATTCAACGATGAATCTTTGTCATGGCTAAGATTTACAGTAAACATGTATAGTGATTATTTGCATGTTGAGATTGAGTGCGATTTAAGAACACAAACGATAACCATATTATTGTGTAGTGAACAAAGGAATACTTTATGGATATTTAATATTGCGAATAGTGCAATGTTTCAAACATATAAATGTATAAGAAGTAAGTGTTTTTAAATTGTACTGCCCTTTCCCTTCGAGAGCGTCGACTTTTCTACTTAGTCATCGTCTGTCCATTACCATAATACGAGATAATTTATTAATACTATTCGCCTAGTAGTAGAAATTCGACTATAATTAATTTATATTAATAAACAAAAGAATACATATGCATGTGTGTCAAATACATGGTAGTGTGTGTAATATTTTATTATTGATATAACGTATTAGTACTAGTAATTTGCGCTCCAACTCTATATAAACTAAATGGCCATATTCTATTAATTGAAAAATGTATATGGCAACATTACATCACCTTTGTCACTCAGGAATAGTGTAGTTTTCTGTCAGTGAAACAATTTTTAAAATCGGATCAGAAGTTCTAAAGAAAACCTTCACTTAACAAAATGGCCACGTTATGGTCTTTAAATGGCCATATATATGTATATATGATGTAGCTTTCTATAGGTGAAAGAATTTTCAAAATCAGTACAATAGTTTTCAAGCCTATTCGTAACAAACAAAAACAAACAATTAAATTTTTCCTCTTTATATAATAGTGTAGATAAGTGTGGAAAATTTCATATTCCTCCTTCCGCGCAATTTTCGTAAAAAAGGTACAAAGTTTTTGTTTCACGTATTAATATATAGATTGACATAAATTCCAAACTTCGAGGTTTCACCTAATTAACCGTATTTACTAAGGAATTTCTAAAATATTTTACATTCAAATATGCACCTTGAAATAACTGACATAAGGTTGACATTTGTTTACAACATGTAAAAAGGCAAAATCGTTCCGAGCGGGACTGTCGACTAAAGGGGATTTTGTTTCTTTCTTACGGTGTTTTTCTTAGGGTGTTTGTGATATTGTGACATAATAATAATTTTAAGCAGTTAAATAGACAGAAGTTAATGTTATTAGTGACACAATATTAAGTTTTTCTCTATTCCTTGAAACATGTTCATACTAGTACAAAGAGATTGGTGCACGTGCGCATTTAGTATGTAAAGTCCATGGTATTAACTTATTTAGACAGTTATAGTGATGTTTGTGTCTAACTGCATGAAATAAGTCTTATCTAATCTAAACTTGAAATATTATAGATAATTGTTAGCGCCGGTACTTCATATTTTTTGATTTATCATTATAGCTATATTTGCTTTTAAAGTGTAGCAGAAATACAAGCTGATCTTTTACTTATTACAAAGTAGTACTTATTTCAAATTGCACGTAGGTACCGTGCAATTTACCATGTAGATTTAAATTTAACAAAAAACATTAAATTTTCAATACATTGCTTTATAAAAAATATCCAAGTGTCTACGACTATAACATAGTTTATTATTATCTCACAGGAAATGAATTTTTAGCACAAAATATCTTTGTGCCAAATTACATTGAAATCCAAAAAAAACTTACTGGTGCCTCCAGCATTATATTTTTTTTAATCTGAATACCCGTTACTTAGACACTTGCCTTCCATAAGTTTCGATATAATCAGGCCCGCTGCTAGATATTAATGTTTATGTCTGCATGCAATATCGATGATTAGTCTAGTAGTTAACTTCAAGTTACTAACTTAAAGAATCGTGTCACAAACGAAAAGTGTTGCCATATTAAGATTTCAACTCTCATGATGACCAAAAATAAACAAACATGAAGTGTATTTTATGTTAAGCATATTTAATTTTAGTTAATAACTATAAACACACTAGCGGCTATATGTCGCCCAGAATAGGCAAGTTGACTGAATCTGAAAACTTGGTTAATTATGTACTATAATATCTTTTTATCCCAAGAAACCTATATTAAAGAAAAAGCAATAGTTACATTACGTATTTATATACGCTGAATAGAGTCTTGGCGTCTTGAAGGACGTCACAATCTGCGAAATAAAACTGTTTATTGGTCAAGTGTCAACTGTGTATGAAAATGTTTGATTTGCGTGGCGTGACGTAACACTTTCTGATTGGTGTTCGCTGTTAAGGGGACTTAATGCCTATTATTTTCGAATATATTTTCTAAAAATAATAATACTGTTTATTGTTTAACTTTTATGAGAAATGAACTGGTTTTTTCTTATCTACGTCTCTTCATTTATAATTAGAAACTATAAACCAAGCAATTTGGTATTAGTGGACATAAGCCTATTATTGCACTTTACATTTGATCAAGTGAGCAGTTTTGTTAATTTGAACGCTTCGCAAACCAAACTTGACAATTTCATATTGACAATATTCAATATGAATATTTGAGTTAAAATTTTTGTATAACTTATAGTTTGTACTACATAATTACATTTGATTTAATTTTAACAAAATCGGATGTTATATTATAGACATGGATTCTTTCTAAATAAAGACAACAAAAAAAGTAGTATTTGGTAAGATTTTAATCAGATTTATTTACTTTTACTTAATCGTATAACGTAAACCTACATAACTTAACCCTTATGTTTTATTTAAATTTGTCAAATATTTTTAGGGCAGATGCTTCTCAATTGGTTTCTGTCTTCTATATCAGAGGATAGTCACTTAAAAAACGCGTTAAATTCTCAAGATCTGAGAACAATTGGTATCCAGTATTGCACTCACCTTGTCGCTGCAGGTGTTCTTCGCCAAATATCTGATAAAGATGCACCTATTGAACACATCTTCAAGGTAATATTTTGTGCTTTTAGTAGATTTTTATTAAAAATTTATAAAGATTTTATAGATAAGGTTTACCGCAATAGAATAATTTAAAAATATAAAATTTTTTTTATGAATTAAACCATTTTAAAATGATAATTTCACTATTAAACATAATTTTCCGTAATAAAAAATTTTAAAACCTTTTTACTGTAAATCAAAATCAATGCCAAAATATGTTGCTAAGTGGAAGACTCAAGAATTGCTAGATCAATTTGTATGATATTTTTCAACTATTCTTTTAAGCAGTATAGCAGCAGTAAACTCATACATAAGAATTTAAGTGGGTGAGTGTATGGAAAGTATTTTTTTTTCACCTGAAACATACAAGTATAGTTAACTTTTTGTCATAAAGTAAGGATGCATCTTCAAATAAAAATAAAATCGTCTTAATTATGTTGATATATTAAGTCATAACTATACAATTTGTTTTTCAGCCAAACTTAATGTATTATTGGTCCCATATGGAACTGCCTATGTCACAACCAGTGACACCAGGAAGACTAGACATGTCCTCTTGGCCACCTGAACATCAACAGAAAAAGCAAAACCAATTTTCAAATATTTGTATAGTAGATAATGAATATAACAAGCAAAATTATGAGGAAGTTAAAGATATAACAGAAGCCAATAATATTATTGCTAACCTCAAAAAACAAATGCAACAGCTAGAATATCAGTTAGAAAATTACAAAGTTAATAATCATTTTGGAATTATCAATAAAAATTTGCAGAATTCTTTTATTTCTATACCAGAAAATTTGTCAAATAGAGATCAAATAGAAGTGGTTAATAAAGAAGTTCAAACCAACAATTACAATGAAAATAATAGGTGGGCTTCTAAATCTATGATAAACACTACTACAGATGATAACCATATAAGGACAAATGTAAATATGGAACCAAATTTAGGATTAAGTAGATTAGGTTACAAAAGTGAATTTATTTATAAAGACATAGAAACAAAGCCCGAATTAAGATCTGATAAAATAGAAAATTATTGTAAATTAAACAAAAGCAGAGATTCTAATAAATCATACTGGAAAGAAGAACTAACTGATGATAATGGAAATGACAATAAATTAAATGGCAATAGAGAAATATCAATTATAGCAAAAAACTATGCAAATCTAGATAAAAAATTTATAAATTTAGACCTGAAATCAGAAGAAGAGTCTAAAATAAATATAACAAGTGAAAGCTCTTCAGAGGCATCATTTTTAAGTACCACAAATGAATTAGCCAGCAACAAAAGTAACAAGTCAGAATTAATATTAGAAGATGATGATGTAAATATTTTAAGTAACAATGTAGAAGCATCACTTGATCAACCAGCAGACAAATTGTTTGACACTCACAAACAGATAATGTCAGAAAACAAACCATCCTTGAAATTAAATTCAGATAAACTGACATTATCAAGTAATAGTTTGAGTCAACCTGTGCCACCACCCCCACCACCTCTTCCTGGAATGTCTCCATCCCCACCTCCTATGCCAGGAACAGAAAATGTGATACCTAGTGAAGTAACAAATTTAAGCCAACAAGAACCTGCAGTAAATTTTGGTACTGGAGAGGTATATTCACCTCTATCCTCACTTGAATCTCCATCTCAAAATTTGTCCCAAAACAAGGTAGGCATAAGACCATCTTCACCAACATCAAAGCCAGACATGGAAGCTTTGCCCAGTAAACCCCCTTCTGCATTACTTTCATCACACATGAGAACTCCATCACCTATAATGCCTAGCATAGGACCTGTGCCATCTTCAATGCCCAGTATTGGGTCATCTCCAGTACCCAGCATGGGACCTCCACCCCCTCCAATGCCCGGTATGGGACCTCCACCCTCTCCAATGCCTAGTATGGGAACTCCAACCCATTCAATGCCCGGTATGGGACCACCATCGCCTCCAATACCAGGCATGGGGCCTCCACCGCCTCCAATGCCCGGCATGGGACCTCCACCGCCTCCAATGCCCGGCATGGGACCTCCACCGCCTCCAATGCCCGGCATGGGACCACCACCGCCTCCAATGCCAGGCATGGGACCTCCACCGCCTCCAATGCCTGGCATGGGACCTCCACCGCCTCCAATGCCTGGCATGGGACCTCCACCGCCTCCAATGCCCGGCATGGGACCACAACCGCCTCCAATGCCCGGAATGGGACCTCCACCGCCTCCAATGCCCGGAATGGGACCTCCACCGCCCCCAATGCCCGGAATGGGACCTCCACCGCCTCCAATGCCGGGTACGGGTCCACCACCACCTTCTCTTTCTGGCATAGGGTCTCTGCCATCGACTATGAGTGGTCTCGGCCCTGGACCGCCAATATCTGGAATTCCTCCACCACCCCCTGGTATCGTAAATACGGGACCCGTACCATTTCCTGCACCTCCAGCGGGTGGCTGGAATATGCAACGAGCCAGTATGTATACTATTCATTGTAGTTTGTACAATATGATAATATATATAGTATTAGTGATTTAAGTTTTGTAAAATTTTAGCTCTGCGAAAATGCCCTATAAAGCCCGCGGCTCCAATGAAACCATTATATTGGACACGTATATTAGCTATTCCTCCGCTACCTACGTGCCAAGGCGAAGCGGAATCTGTTGGACTCAAACCACTGTGGCTTGAAATTGACGAGGCAAATTTAGATAATATCGAAGAATTCACAGATCTGTTTTCGCGTCAAGTTGTAAAAGCGCCAGTCAAGAAAAAAGTCGAAGTGAAAACTAAAATACAACCTATAAAAATTTTGGATAGTAAAAGATCTCAGAATGTTGGTATACTAGCACAGAGCTTACATGTCGAGTTCTCTGAAATAGAAAATGCAATTTATAACTTTGATACCTCAGTGGTTAGTTTAGAAGCTCTTCAACAAATATATGAATTGGTAAGTATTTAAATATATTATTTTTTATATATTCATTGGTCTACTTACATTAATTAAAATTTGTTTAATAACATAACAATTTGATTTTCTTTGAATATTTGTTTAAATTTTAGAGGGCATCAGAAGAGGAATTAATCCTAATAAAAGAACATCTGGCCAACAAAGGAGACACACCATTAGACAAACCAGAGGCATTTCTTCACGACTTATCTGGAATTCACAGCTTTGCTGAGAGAATATCGTGTTTTACATTCCAGGCGGAATTCGACGATGCCGTTAATACTATAATGCACAAATTAGATAACTTGAAACATACATGCGAGGTATCATTGCATTGTAATGTGATCTAGTTGTTCAATTAAAACAAACATTTGGCTACTATTTATTGTGCTTTGTTTACAGTTTCTGATGACAAATGAATCTCTAAAGCAATTGTTTGCAATCATTTTGACTTTAGGTAATTATATGAATGGTGGAAATTGTCAAAGAGGGCAAGCAGATGGCTTCGGTTTAGAAATACTTGCTAAGCTCAAAGATGTAAAGGTAATACAACATAGCTTCAAATTCATAAACATAATTCTTGTAACTGTCCTCAAAGTTTTGTAAAAACTATTAATGTTGTAACACAATGCTATTGTAATGCTACATGCATTATTACTATTATATTATATTACACATTGTTGCTGCTATCTAGGTTGAAATTTAAATTGTAACATTTCTCCTCCCCTTCTCAGTCGAAACAGTCAAACGTGACGCTGCTTCACTTCATTGTGCGTACGTACATGCGCGCAAGAGGCGGCGCCCTGGCCCCCGCCTGCGCTCTGCCTGTGCCGGAGCCCGGCGACGTGCAGCGCGCGGCTGCTTTAGATTTCGCCGATGTTGCTACTAACCTTAACACTTTGCGAAAAAATCTTGATGGTAAGCTTGAAATCAAACAATGCCTATGTCTTTCTTGTCTTTATGTACAAGATGGTGTTATGTGTAATGTTTTCCATACAAATATCTCATTTTTATCTATCTATATTTTTAAAATTGTTACATTATTTAATGTTTAAGGACTTATTTAATTGTTGTTTTAAACTTTTTCTTTAAAGAATGCAGAGAGAAAATGGAAAAAGTAATAGAATCCGATGCATCTCAGAAAGGTGATGACAATATTGAAAATGATAAGTGTTCCGAAAGTACAAAAAGACTGGAAGTATTTAAAGAAAAAATGACGACATTCCTAAACGCAGCTGAAGAAAAATTGAAGACTGAAAATGAGAATATGTGTGAATGTCGAAATAAATTCATTGCAACCGTTAAGTTCTACCAGTATTCCCCTAAATGTGGCAAATTAGAAGATTGCGAGCCGAAGGAGTTCTTTTCCTTATGGACGTCGTTCTGTAGTGATTTTAAGGATATTTACAAGAAGGAGGAACAAATAGCTATTAAAGAGAAGTAAGTTCTATACATCCTGACTAATCACTTCTTTTAATTTGCAGTCTGAGCATAGTTTAATAACAATAAAATTGTTTTATAGTCTGACCATATAATTATGATACTTAATACAATATAGAATATGTTTGAAATATAATTTCAGGTTAAAAGAAACTAAGAAAATGCAGTGCGAAAGAAAAGCAAATACTCAACCTAAAAAAGAAGGTGGTCTCAAAGCTCGTCTCCAGAAATTATCAAGCTCTAAAAAATAAAATTATTATATATGTAAAAGCTTCTAAATGTTATCAACTTAATTACTTTTGTGGGTCCATTACTAGGAAGTGTAGGATTCTACTGAAAATCATTGATAAGTATAATTTTTTTAATTGGGGGGCATAAATCAAAATCTCCTTGTTACTGTACCATTATTGTTACATGATCTGGTGTTATATTTATGATACCTTAAGTAGCTTTTTTATATTTTAGGTTAAGAATATGGGACTACAACTAGCACAAAATTTCTAGTGATTTATTAAATTTATAGCGAAGTTTAATAGTATGTGATTATAGCTAATATAAAAAAAAATCTACAGATATTTCTACTTACAAAATGAAAGGAGAAAAAAATTGTAGAATTATAAATTGTTTATGATCAAAAGTGTAACTGTTGGTTATGTTATTTTTCATACAGATTTTTTGTGCATATGCAGTCTAAGCTACAATAAAAAATAATATCATCATCGTAACCTGGCAATGGCTCACTGCTAGGGCAGGCCTACCACCCTCCTCTGATGTTAGAAGGTGGTAGGCCTACCACCCTCCTCTGATGTTAGAAGGTGGTAGGCCATAGTCTACCAGGCTAGCCCAGTGCGGCATAGTAGTCTTAACACCTGTGAGAACACAGAGATCTCTCAGAAGTGCAGATTTTCCACAATGTTTTCCAGTTAACATACAAGATGTGGGCCTAGGGTTGAACTTGTACCTCTCAAGTAAGATGTTAACATCTTAACCACTAAGTCCTAACAATTAAAAAAATGTAAGCTTTATGAATATAATATTATTACTAGCCGACCCGCGCGATTTCGTTCGCAGTTGCTCCGCTCCTATAGGTCGTAGCGAGATGTTAAATAGCTTGCCAGTGAGTCTCGTCAAAATTTGATAAGCCGGAACAAACAAACAGTGGTATAAGTATGGTGTGCACTTAGTAAAAAGCGGTTATTTTAATATTACAAATAACAACTATAATCCATACAAATTTTATTTATTTGTATGAATATAGTTGCTATTGTATATAATAATTGTACTATAAAATGCAAAACCACAGTGTTCTGTTACCATAATGTTATGGTTAGTATAATCTTTATATAATGTCTGTATTTATATTACCTTTGAATCATTTAAATCTTGATTGTAATTGTATGGGCCTTTTGATTCTAGGCAAACTATAATTCAATGATTTTTATTATTTATATAAAGCATGATACATGATACACAATCAGAGAATGTCTTAGGATTAAAATAATACATAAAGTGTATACACATTGTGTAGTCTTTAATAATGTACCTGACTTATGATTTAGAGGCAGTTTTGAATAACTGCTACATCTTATTGTTTATAATTATACCTAAATTAATGGTGCTTATGTGTAATTAAGTTTTGTATCAAAAAATAGTGAAATAATACATTTTTTTCCATTAAAAGCTTTTTTATTTACAATATATATTCTAAACATTTCTCTGTCCATATATTTTCAACATTTTTTTCAAACTTTTTTTTGTTTACAATATTTAGTTTCAGTAGTGAGTTTTTTAAAGTCTGCCACTGCATAAATCCCAAATGCCCAGTAAGAGATTTATCTAAATCCTCATTTCTTAATTTTTCTTCATTATCTATAAAATCTTTTAGTGAGTTTATATCGGTAACATTTTTAATAGAATGATTCTGGATGGATAAGTTAGGTAAATTAGGCAATAAGTAATTACTTGAAAGGTTAAAACTGTTTCTGGATATTGCAACACCTTCATCATCATTGATTTTATGTGCATTGTCTGCTACAGGTAATTCCAATTTTGGAAGTACAACTAAATCTTTTTCTATTAATTTATTTTCTTTTCTGTTAATATTTTCAACATATTTTAATATATTTTCACATAGATCTCCCTCACTGTCTTCTACAATTGAACTTACATTTATAGTCGACTTTTGAGACCACTCAAATCTTTGTGCTTTGTTTAAATGTTTCATGTCAATCCATTCTTCTAAATCTAATGGTAATTTATATTGATCAGGTAAAAAATGAAGGCCTTTAAGAAATAATTTATTTAAATAAGAGTGCAATTGTTTATACCAGTTACACGAGTGCTGCAGTAATACTAAGGTCATGGACCATATTCTACTTAATAATGCATATGGCATTAAACACATCCAATGGCTTTCTCCTCTCTTGATTCTATCAAGGTAAAATATTGCAGCTTGTTTAGAGCACAATGCGATTCTGTACATAAGCTTAGAAAATGTTATCAATCTGACTAAAACATACTCGAGCATTTGTCTTGTAGGAGCATACATTGTAGTTTCTTCTTTTGCTGGTAATATGTCCATAAAATTTTGAACATCTCTCATTAGATTTAACGATAGATATTTGCGTAAAGCAGAATTGACTTTTTTAAAGTATCTATAACCTTTATCGTTTCGAAACTTTTTGTCAAATTTGTATATAAATCGAGAAAGTATAGCACTTTCTTTATGAAGTGGAGATTGCTTAGACAGCACTCGAATAATGGAACTACAAGTATGTTCAAGGTTTTTGATACCTGCAAAAAGACTTGGATGATATTATTTTGTTAAATGAAGTCAAAACGTTTTGAATAAAATTAAAGTCTTGCTTACCAATATCTCCTTTAAAGAGAAATGTATTAATTGCTGGCGGTAAAAGTGATTTATCGTTCCATGGTTCTAACATTATTTTTATGTCCGCTCACGCTATTTTTATTTCTGTTGAAATTATAACGATCACTAATTTCGAGTACGAAATCTCATAACAAATTATAACAATTGAAAGTGATAACAATAATTGTTGTAGTGGACTAATGGTTACAACTATCAATTTTAATTCTAAATAGTTTTTACAATATTTAACAAAACAGCTAAAGCGTTAAATGTAATTCAAACTAAAGAATTCATAACATTATACATAACCTACAAGGTACAAATAAAAAGACATAGACTAGCTAGACTCCAGTGTTGACAGACCCGTAAAAAATTATTATCGTATCAGGGCCGTTTTATTGTATTTTCAATAAAATTATTGTACATTTCAAAGTTAGATTTAATTGTCGTCTAAAAGCTTTAATTTAAAAGAGAATAATTTTATTTAAATGATATTCCGACAATTATTTAACAATTAAATTTATTTATAAAATAAATTTATATGTACCTATAGCAGTAAAATACTTATTTTTGGTTGATGTTATCCACACAATGCGATGGTTACGCTATCTATTAGGCATAATAGGAAACATTTACCCAGCATTCATGGCGGGATAAGACATTATATTTAGACACTTGTTATATAAATTATTTTATATAGAAAATTGCTATCGTTCAAAATTATTGTATTTTTGTCAAGATTGTACGCTTAGGATTGAGGATTGAAAAATTCATGAGATTATGATACATGTATAATAGTTATTGTACGTCTGCCGACACTGCTAGAGTCTAGAGAATAGATGGGTATTGGGTATTAGTTCCGTATCGTAGTAGTTCCAGATAATTTTTCGCCACACTGGAACTATTTAAGTTCAATCCGAGATATCTAGATAAGCTGGTCATACTCATAGTTGTCCCGCATGTCGCTACGATAACAACAAACAACATAAAAAAATATTCTTTGTTGAAATAGTATAGAAGGATAAAGAGAATGAAAAACAAAGTTCGTATTAGTTTTTATTTAATGTTTGAAAATGTAACTTGCAATTTACAATGATATTATATTAAGATCCATAACATTTTTTCATCTAATTATTCCATCTCATCTAATTGCTCCTTGATTAATTGATCACCAAGGATTGAATAATCTGGTGGTAGCCATTCACAGCTAGTATCTTCCGAAGAACATATCTGAAGAAATATATATAATTTTGTATTAATCATATCAGCTACTAGTCGGCCCGTCTTGGGCTAATTAATAATTTTTTTTCTGACTTATGATTTAAATGAAACAAAGCCTATATTAAGTTAGACCTGCCGCAATACAAATGCGGAAACCATCCATACCATATGCGGAGACAGATAAACAATTTATTTTTATGATATATATGTCGAATAGTAAAAAGGATATAAGGGATACACAATCTTTTATAAGCATCGTAATGTGCACAACGGATGGCCTATATGGTTGTGGAATCAAGTTAAGTCTCATCGAAATTCGACCATAATTAATTTATATCAATAAACAAAAGAGTATATATGCATGTGTGCCAAATGCATGGTAGTGTGTGTTATGTATTTTTTATGCATAATTTATAAAAACTATTAGCATTCTGCACTCCTTCTCTATATAAACTATAAGTGTGGTTACTCCTCCATCCGCGCAATTTTTGTAAAAGAGGGCACAAAGTTATTGCTTCACGTATAAATATATATTAATATTTAATGACGAACCTGGCACTTGCAATTTGCAGCTTCTACGTAATGGTATAGATCTGTACCAGGCTCAACGTCAGGATCGCAGAATCGCAATTTCACTGATGCGTGTTTCCTTTCCCCGTGCACGCAAACTGGATGGTACGACTCCTTGTACGGGAATTGCCAGTGCGCAGTCTGAAAACACAATCGACAGTAACAACAGTTAAAGCGACAGTAGCACAGTAGCTCTGTGGTACCAGTCATTGGACTATTGACGTGCCCCCTCTTAACATAAGCATTTAGCTTTGTTCGAGGGGTTAAGGAACACTAGTAGTGTGTGATCCATACTCCTAGTAATCTTTAAAAAAAAGAGGGTTGCACTGGGGGATTGCCGGCAGAAGTGAAAACTTGAACATTAACGTTGTGAGTTTTTGAATCTTCTCAAAGAACAAAATTAAAAAAACATCAACTGTATTATTGAGATCTGCTTTACATACGGCGAGACCAGAACGTGTTACGGGACTTTAGAAAGAAAATATAATTCTACGGTTTAAGTAACCTAAAAAAACTACTAGCGAAACTGCCGCGAATCTCACGCCTACACTCCTCCACGTTACAACAAATCATTTAATTATATACATAAACTATGATAGTAAATATTAACTTCACGAAATTACTCGTCAAACTGCCGCGAATCTCACGCCTATACTGCTCAACGTAGCAACAAATCATTTAATCAAAGATCACTAAACTATGAAAGTCAATATTAACTCCACGAAATTACTCGTCAAACTGCTAATGAACTTGTGAAAGCCCATAAAATATCCAATTGAATATAAATATGAATTCAAGACTTTCTACTACTTTTTTAAATTATTAAATCTGACTGAATTTTCCTGACGCGAGTTTAACATTTTTTACCCATCCCAAAAAAAGTACACAACTACAAAACACCGCTAAAGAATAAAATGTTTTTTAAAATAACATCTAACTTATAATTACAAAAATACCTCATAAGACAAACAATATCCCCAGCACGATTTAATCTTAACATCATCCCAGCACCGCAGCCCGTTGAAATCAGTCTGCACAGCTTTATGTGTATATCGCTTTAGCTTACATCGGGAACTAGATTGGGCACTAATGCAATGTATTACACACGTTAACACTAATACTGTTAACAATACATTATAACCATGTCTCTTTAGCCACATTTTATCTAAATAAATAATAAGATGTGGACAAATCCGAATTTATACACTCTCTGATGCTCTCTTCGTTGTATTTGACTACATTTCTCGTGGGGATGAGTTTTATAAAGGGTCTGAAGACGTCATTGCAACATAACTTCCATGTCAGTTCACATCATAACAGTATTCAAACCATTAGCTTTTCTCATTTACGTTGGATAAAAATAGTAGAATAATCGTAAGCAAATATTTGAATATATCTACATACCTTTGCAGTTACTATTGGTTAAATACCATTTTTACTTTATAGTTACGTAAGAATTTCTTATTATATGTACATAATATGATTTTTTTTACGAGAACACCAAGCGTATGGATCACATACTACTAGTATTCCTTAACACTTCCAAGTAAGCTAAAATGCCTGGTTAGGAATGAGCAGACGGTCCATGGTAAGTAGCCACCGTCGCCCATGGACATCGGCAATACAAGAGAGTGACTCTTGTTTTGGCGATGCGTTGCCACCTCGAAGATAGTGAGGATGGGGAATAAAGAGAAAAATGCTACGGTTTCAGTGGGATGGGAGGAGGAGGGGTAAGTCTTAACCACATGCGGGTCGCGTCCGGAACGCGACACTTGGCGGTCGGATTCACATGCAAGCCAGTCGGGAAACAGATCCCCTACCGCCACGTATTTGAACCCAAGACCTATCGATCGTGGAATCCAACGAATTAAATCTGAATTCTGAATCAATCATTATTCACTAAGAGAGTTTTATAAATTTGAAAATATGCAACTCTAGACAATCTGTATACAAAATTTCATCTAAATCGGTTTAGTAGTTTTGGCGTGAAAGAGCGAAAGGAAAAGAACTCTCAAGTTTCCTCACGATGTTTTCCTTCACCGTTAAAGCAAGTGATATTTAATTGCTTAAAACAGACATAACTCAGAGTCAGAGGTGTGCGCCCAGGATCGAACTCGGACCTCCCGAGTAAGACTTGAAGTCTCAACCACTGAGCCATCATATCAACATATGACAGGACAATAATATCTACATTTGTCTATGATCATAGGATCGTATTTGAAAGCTAACGTACGAGCAGGATCATATTCGTCAATTGGTAATCTAAAATGAGTTTCTTGCTTTGAAATGATTGGTGCCATCTTTGATAATACATTGTTAAACACGACTTCATCCATTCGGAGATATGTTTTGTAAAACTTACTATCTTCCAATCTAAGTTCTTCAAGTAAGGTGTTATGGACCTATCTCTTTGATCCCCTTGCTACCCATGATCAACCCAAATACGTCTTTTATTTTTAGTTTTATTTTTTACCCTTTTCTTTATTTATGCAATTAATAAAATTGCACGCATAACAACGCAAAACACGGCTAAATCGTTCGTAAATCGAGATTTGAATCCAAGACCTACGACCCTAACCACTGAGCTACTGCCCCTTCTGTAGAGTAGAGCAGATAGATTAATTTTTTATTGGATCTTTTTAATTTATAACAGCGACCATTAATTAATCTACATTCTTTATTATACAATTTTTATTTTTTTTAGAAAAAGGTTTTATTTTTAAATAATTAGGTCAATTGTAAAATATGACAAATATCTTTTTCTCCACTTGGTAAAACATAACATTTAATTTTATAGAAAATCTTATAAGATTATTCGTTTAATAAATAAGATACAATCGTAATTATTTTAGACCCTTTTGACGGATCTCCATTATTTATTTATTAAAACAAATTAACTCAATTGTTAAAACTGGCAACACTGACGGGCTACTGTCAGATTTGACATCGACGCATATACTTGTATAGTTTACACATAGAATATATAGTTTTGTTTATACTGTTTGTAAAATTTGTAAATTTTGAATACCTATTAGACAAAACTTTTTTTTTTATCCATATAATCAATATCTTTGTTTACTTCTATGATAGGACACTAGCAATGATCATTTGCGTATGAAGTTTTTATTGGTAATAGCATATAAAAATTAAAAATGTCCCATAGGAATACTACACCCACTAAATCAAGAGTTAAAGTTTCCAATAAACCAGTTTTTCATCTACAAGATAAAAAGGCTGACGATAATGAATTATCCCTTGGTTTAATCAAATCAGCTAAACGAACTGGACAGTTAAGTTTATGTAACAGAGGCTTAGGAACAGGTGAGCAAATAAATCTGCTTCTTATTTAAATATTAAATACAATAGAGACTATTATCCGGGGTACTTCTTTACAATAGGGAAAATGTATTTTAAAATATTTTTTTTTTCGTTAATAGTAACAATTCTAAGTGTATTTCTGAAATTCATTTTTTTTATGAGCTTTATAGCTTTCGAGATATAATTTTTTGAAAATTTGTGAAAATCTCGTTTTCTTAGTAATCTTTAAGGAATGACTTCGATTTTATTAATTACATATACCATAATATTACCATTTTCTGATAGCCTGAGTTTTTCAATAATTATAATTCATGATTCAACAAAACTTCAGTTTTCATTGAATGTAAATTGCCAAATATTTTAAACTAGTATTGTATTTTTGTTAGTAGTCAAGTACTTTCTTCATTAATTAAGGCAACATTTATCAATTAACATTTATCAATACTATTATCTCTTAAACAGAACAATTAGTCAGGTTAATTGAGTCTACTGTATATTCTTTAGCAACCCGAAAAATATATCAAAATTGTAAGTTCCTTCTTATTGCTATATGATTTTGTAATGTTGGTTTTTAAAAATTTTAGTTCCTGACAATGTTTGGAAAATCAATGAGTTGGTGTTGGATGAAACTAAAGAAGTTGACTTTACAAGAAATGATTTAAATAATTGGTGGAATTCAGAGCCATTAAAAATGCTTGATCTTAGTTCTAATGTTATCAAAACTTTATCACCAAATATTAAACTACTACAAGAACTAGTCACCCTGAAGGTATCTTTTAAATTTATAGCTCTTAAGTTTATTTTTAAATAAACTAGTAATATATATTTCATATAAGTACGTTTTTGTATGTTTTATAATTTATTATAAATATAAAATAAAATATTTAATTCCAGCTTCATGATAATGCTTTATCGGACCTTCCTCCAGAAATTGGTGAATTGAATAACTTGGCAAACCTCAGTTTAGATCATAATAAGCTTGAAACATTGCCTATAGAGTTTTATAAATTGAATGAACTAAGATGGCTGAGCATGTCTTATAATATGCTCAAAAGTATTGAACCTGAGTTTGGTGATTTAGTTATGTTGACATTTTTGGTAAGAAAAAATAAAATTATTATAATATACATATTTATTTAAGTACATATAATTTTTATAGTAATATTGCATATATATGCTTGCATTAATTTCATATACATAGATTTGCTTTATACTGGCCTCACAATAATTTATTTTTAATATGCAGGACTTATCACATAACAAATTGACAGAGCTACCGCCTGGGATGGGATTTTTGGTTCGCTTAATGGATCTCAACTTGTCTCATAATGAGCTAATTGAGTTGCCTCCTGACATTGTTAATTTAAGAGGTAGATTTTGTAAAATTCTTGCATTTTTAAAGATTATATATCAACATAACCTATGTCGAAATATAATAATTCTAATACACAGAGATAAATATAAAATTTAAAATATTATAAAATAATTATAAAGAATGTGAAGAAAGAAATATAAAAAATTACAGAAATCGTACTAAAATTTTCATCATTTTAAAATTTCCAACAAAGAAAGGTGTACTTCCTTTCTGTATAAAATCCGTCTACAATATTAATAAATATAATTATTTAAGATTTGAAAAAGCTCAATGTTAATAACAACAGTTTGAAAAAATTGCCACCAATGGGAGAATTAAGAAAGATGGAAATATTAGATGCTAACCATAATAACATTGAAGAACTTCCAGACTTCTATGGATGTACAGCTTTAAAGGAAATATATTTGGCTAATAATTTTATTAAGGTAAATCTTTTTAAGTGCTTAAGTTGAATATGTATTGATAAACTGATTTAAATTACCAAACATCTCTTTATAATACTCATTTATTTAATTTACTTTTTTATAGGAAATTACCGAAGACTTCTGTGACCAAATGCAACATTTAAATGTGTTGAATATTAGAGATAATAAATTAGAAATATTACCTGAAAACATATCACTGTTGCAAAAGCTAAAGAGATTTGACTTTGCTAATAACAATTTAAATAAGTAAGTTATATTTGCTTCCTATGAACTATAGAATGTACAGACTGGGAGTATAAAACTGGGAAGAAAGTATTGGGATACTTCTGCTTTCCTTTTCATTTATTAAAAAATATGACTTTTGTTTCCAGATTACCACAGAACCTTGGCCTTCTATCACAGTTACAAAGCATTAACATGGAGGGCAATAAATTGTCATCTGTGCGTCAGGATATCATTAGAGGGGGAACTGACAGGATGATGAAGTACTTACGCGATCGAATTACTGACGAAGTAGTTATGGAAACACGTCTTAATGAAGAAAGCTGGCCAGATAAGTATGTATAAAAATTCAGTCAATGTCAAGAGTTTAATGATATCCGAAATTAAGTTAGTAAGAATAAGATTCAGCTATTGAACTATTTTAATTTATAGGTTTACTATGAAGAAAAGTCAATCGCTAATGATGCCTTCAAAAGACCTTACTACAGTCCCGGAAAATGTTTTCGTAACGGCGGCCGATGTAGAAGTGCACATAATCGATTTATCCAAAAACAAATTAGCCACAATTCCTAATGGGTAAGCCTGCCTTTGTTCAGCATTCCAAAAGACCATAATAAATAACATAAAAAAATTCAAGTAAGTTCGTTAGATAGAGCATAGAGTGTGATCATTAGTACAATAACTTTACCTTATGCCTGCATCATTTTAATCTGTTTCCATGAGATACTTTCTGTAATTAAACAAAAAAGTATACTTTAACTATCCTTTAATAATATATTTTTTATTTTTACATAAAAGTACATAGATTTTAGACGATGACATAGATTTTAGATGATGACAATGATTTTAGACGTATTAAAGTTTTTTCACTAACAAACTAATCCTTTTGTGAGTTATGATAAGGTTTACCTAATAACTAATAATCTATCCATAAAGATCTATTTGATTTTTGTTTTTAGAATACATCACGTTCGGGAAACTTTAACACAGTTAATTCTGGCGGCAAATTGTATTGAAAACGTTCCTCGTGAAATAGCCACTTGCAAGCATTTACAATTTCTGGATTTGGGTAAAAACTGTCTGATCGATCTTCCAATTGAGCTGGGAGATCTAAAGCATTTGAGAGAGCTCGTTATTTCCAATAATAAGTAAGTCATTTTTAAATATAAGTGTACTAGGAGAATATGATTAAAGGATGAATTCGTTTATGGTAATTAATAAAACCACAATTTTTTTGTTTATTAATTAACATTTATTAGTAACAGAGATTTTTTTTAGATTAACAAAAATTCCAAGATGTGTCTACGAGTTAGAAAATCTAGAGATATTACTTGCTGCAGAGAACCAGATTTCGGAAATAAACGTTTCTTCCGATGCTCTTGCCAGGTTAAAACGACTGGCCGTTCTGGATCTCGCCAATAATAGCATAATGACAGTACCGCCGGAGCTTGGGAACTTCACACAACTAAGGTATGTTATAACACTTATACTTTGTTTGGCATTGGCTCAAACAAAATATTAGACAAGAATTAAAATATTACAAATGCTGTGTTGTCATATTGTGATTTATGTAGTATTAATAGGTTCCCTCTAAATTTGTAATCTATTTTACCTTATATATTTTATTGTTATGTAAAAGTCTCAGACGTCCACAGTCCAAATCGATAAACATATTTTAGTATTATCCAGCAGGCATTTTTCCCGGATGTAAAGTAGTTCATATTTCTTTTAGTCTCTTAAGTTATTTATACGTAAAGTTCACGATAATCCGTCTCTCTGTTACAAGTAAAAGAAGGACAAATCAACAAACATGTTATTCTATTTATAATATCAGTAGCGACAGTAGATGTGTGAGTCTTGGTCTCTTCAAGGCTAAAGTCCGTGAAAACACAAAAAATCACTTAGAATTTAGGTTGGTATTTAAACACCTTTGTTACTACTTGTGTGTTGGGGCAAGGTTTGGGGTTCAGGGGCTCTTCCCCTATAACGAAGACGAGTGTGGCTTGTGATTGTGCGTGTATCTTTTTTAGATCGTTGGAGTTAATGGGAAACTGTTTCCGTCAACCGCGACACGCCATCCTAGCAAAAGGTACAGCCTCTATTCTATCTTACCTGAGGGATCGGATACCTTCTTAATAATCAACACTATCATATTTGCTGTTGTGATTTAGGCTGACCGTCCGTCCCAGATTATTATGTCGCGTTAACAATTGATAATACATTATCTGTATGTTGACTATATATGTATTACGAACAGAAGAGTGAAATAATGTCTGTTATATTGTCATATTGCTATCAACTATTTGCGTAAATTGTTGTTTTTAAGGGTCAGCCTATCAAGTATTCCATATTATATTACATATCTGTATTTTATGGCTATTTTGTCAAGCTTGAATAGATTCTAAAGGGTCTTAAAAAGAATGAATTCATGAAGCCCCTTTAAATTTTGTGAATTGTACGTATAAGGCGCTGTTCAAATGTATTTTTTTTCGTATCCAATTTAGGATGTTTTGTCCTGTGAATAAGCATCTAGTTTCCGGATGCTTGGATAGAATAAATGTTCAGAAACTTTTTTTCGTATTAAAAAAATACTCTGTATCTGTACATGTGTGCAGCGCCTTACGGTTCTAATGAATTATGGCTATCATATATAGGCTCAATTTTTACAAGTGTTCTAAAAATCAAAATATGGATCAAATATAATTAGAGATGCTATAAAATTTACAATTTATCTTAATGTTGTCTCTTCGCGTTAAACGACAGCTCGCCAAGCCAAAGCTAAATTAGCCAAATTTTTCGTTTTGTGTACCTGATTACCACCGTTGATTTATTTTGTTGCTTGTTATTCCTTTGAGATTTGTTTATATTTTGTTGTGTATTATTAAATGTTTTATTTTTAATAAGATTTGTATATGTGACTAACAAATTATAATTATTTAAATTATTTCATAACTTTTGTTTAACTTAATAATTTAGAAATATGTATTTGATTTACCAATAAATATTGGACGTTTCAATATTTAATATTTATGGAACTATCGTTTTTTTCTAATACTTTTAGAAGTATCTTATGTCTTATCTAGTGATTATTGTAACGATATATTCCGATAACGAGATGCGATTGACTTCATTTGATATTTTTGGATGCTCTTTATCGATGCCTTATGCAATTATAAAATTATGTTATACAAATTTTTTCTTATATTGACATCTTGTTGTTAAAACATGTATGTTGTTACTTCTAAATATAAAGCTTAAAATTTTATGAAAGTTACCATATAAATTGTCATTAAATAAATGGAGAAGTTTCCAATTTTTTTTTGTATATTAATTGTAAAAATTTAAGTAAAATGAAACAAAAATTTGAAAGAACTATTAAAATATCTCTACAAATGAAAAAGTTATGGGACCTTAAAGTTGCACCTGTAACAATAATTCTTTTCATTCGCCAGCGTGTGACGTCACTTCACCTAGTCGACGAAAAAATCCCATCACTGCGTATATCTCAATTTTAGTTAAATTATCACTTTATCCTTCTACGAATTAGTCTTAAATAAAAACTACACTAACTATAAATAATAAACAAACAGCTGTACGTAAAACATCTACAAGCAGCGCAAACGCTCTGGTGCCACGAACTCGACTACAGGTGAAATGACGTCAAAGGCCCACGCAATCGTTCCGCCCTAATATAAGTGAACTTAAATAATGTGTTTCTCAATAATTTATTGACAGGTTTCAAATTTTTTTTCACGGGTATTTTAGTTTCGATCTATATTACAATTCAACATCATGAAACTTCTCCATTATAGTCAGTGAGTATATCAGCTCAAGCATCAGTATTATATAGTATTGTCAAAGAATGCAGTAATGTTGTCGTGGAATGCAGAAAGATTATTAGATTATTGTAATGTTTCTACCAAGCGAGTGATATTTAACTCTTAGATCAATTCCAATAGGTTCTCTACTAAACATTCCTGGATAGTTCACACTTTCCGTGTTCCACGATTTTCTGTTCAGATATAGCTTACTTTATTTAGACAATTAAAAAAAAATAAAAAAACCATTAGATTTTACTATTTTTAATAAGAATAAACCGAAATCTGTATTAAAATTTCTAATGAGAATGTTGACTGTATCAAACTTTAACGGCTATAATATTTAGTTGCTAGATTGACAGATTATTTATCATATTATACAATATAGTAAAAAGTACTTTTCTGCTAGCATAATAAACTTAGTTCCTTTGGTATTTGTATTTAAATTTGACTAACCAGATGGAGAAGGATCACGAATCACGATATATATTTTTGAAAAATTATCGAGAATAAGGCTAAATTTTGGGGTTTTGTTCTGTAATTGAGTATATAATATGCTATATATATATCTTAATATGCTATTTTTAATCCTAAATATCGTATCATTGTCTGGTTAGTTAAAAATGAAATACTTAAAGTTGTCCCACTTTATTGACATGTATTATGTATTTTTAGTTTAGAAAATTCAGATTTATTTCATTTACCTACATGGATACATAATATTATAGTAACTTAAGCCCTTTTATATTTGGTCTCTGTATCTACTAATGATATAATATTTATTATAACTGCGTCTTTCAGAATCTTAACTCCACAATGCTCATTGTTACCTTTTGAAGACTACCTCTACCTATGGGGGTAGTTTATATATAATTTTTTTTCTTGTCTAAATGAATCTATATATGATTTATTTAAAAAGGCTGCCTTATCTTTAGAAACTTGGACATGTGAATTAAAGAGGTAAAACTGAATCCAATTAAGCTACTGTCGATAAATAGCGTTAAAACCAAAGTGTTAAGTTATTTACTCAATAATATTTTGGTATTCTTAAAGCGATTTGATATCTTATAGAATTAATTATTATTAATTGACCCTAACTTCGCTTTGTAAAGACTTGTTTTTTTCAAAAAAACCTACAAAAACCTACAGTGAAATCAGCATTTAAACTTATCCAGTAGTTTTTGCGCTATGTGATGTACTCGCACAGAAAAAAAACCAAAATTCCAAAAATAAATATTTTAGATTCTATTGTTGTTACAAATTTCCTTTATATTGAATTTTCTTAAATATCTGCTAAGCAATATGTTATTATTAGCTCGACATAGTCAATCTTAAGAAGTTGTTGTTTTTGTCCCATGAAATATAATACATAATTATAATAAGTATTTGATAACTGTTTTTTTTTTAAATATTCTTCAATACAAATAATGGGAGTAAGGGCATATAACAAGTTACTATAATATTATGTCAATAGTTAAGGAGTTTTTTTAGTGTACCTGATATGCACTGTGCTTAGCCTTCCACTCGTATTAAATTAAGTGCAATTACTACTTTTGCCATTGTTAATTTCTGTGAGGTTTTGTGTGATATTATATAAATCATTAACAATTTTAAGCGCACATTAAATATTTTAAAACTTATTTTTTTTTACTAATAACCATAATATTATTATGATATTGATATTGGCTTCAACTGTACTATAAAACATTTTTTTTGTATTATAGACTATAAAAAAATCCAGTTTATCTAAAATACAGTGTAAACTCTTTATAACGAAACACAAGGAACCGAGCATTTTTTTATCGTTACCGTCCAAGTATTCTTTATTCTATCCATCTCTGTGATGGTACTCGGTGTGTTTAGTTCGAGACCATAATTTTCAGGCAAACCAAGCATAATGATGCACGTGTTCAATGCAATTAAGTAAGCAAGATGGCTGTTTACGTCCTCAAAAGTTTCAGGACGTCAAAAGTTTAGTCGGTGTCTAAATATGAAAACATTTCTTCGTAATATAGAATGCCTGCTGCGCTATAAAGAGTGTATCAATGTGTGGGTTTTAAGGTAAACTAACCAAAAAGTGCTTTTTTCTACGCTATAGAGAGTTTATCGTTATAAAGAATACCGTTATAAGGAGTTTACACTGTATATGAAAGCAGATAAAATTGAAAAAAAAAGAAGGAACATAATATTATACTTTAAATTGAACGTACAGAAACTTTATACTGGTTGACACAGGAATACCGTTTTAGTATATCAAGTTTGTATTCAATTCTAAGTAGGTCCAAACAAAAGAATTTTAATATGATTCAGAACAGGGTTCGTTCGTATATTATGCACACAATACAAAAAAGAATGCAATTGAAATTGACTTGATTGACTTTGAATTTTCTACGCAATTGGACTCCTCCTCCCCACTATCTTCGAAGATGCAACGCATCGACAAAACAAGAGATATCGCATCTACAAAATGATGGTATCTCTTATTTTGCCGATGTCCATGGACGATGGTGGCCACTTACTATCAGGTTGACAGGCAAATAAGCACCCTAACACTTTGAATTTTCTGTAATCGAACAAGGGTATACATATATTTCACCTAGCAACCCATAGCTATAATTAATTCAATAAAACCGTTTCTATTTCCCTTTCTCTCGAAATGCTTTTCATCCTTTAAATGAAAAGTTCCATTACGTACATTTTGAGATGGTCCAGTCTTGTGCAGTCGCTGTGGCTGAGATCGGCTAGGAGCATTACCTTATATACTATACTAAATAGTAGGCGAAGCCATGATGCTAATGGATATTTGCTCGAGCGTCTTAGGGACATATAACATTTTGTAGATTAGATGATAGTAAGAATAAAAGGTTGTATAACGTTCCCATTTTAATGTTACGAAAAACATCTATTTTCAAAAATTGTGAAAAAAATTACATGAGTTATTAGCCAGATTTCAGATATCGAATGTTAAGATGGTACACTGATATGACGGTATGTTCATTTACCGACTTGAGTGGTAGGGGGTCATCTAGAAGGGTAGAAAAAAATATATATTCAAGTATATTAAGTGATACATACATGCATAAAATAGCATGATTGCGTTGTTTTTTATATTATTTAGTTGTTTTTTGACTATCTGTGATGATGTCATGACGTCGGAAAGCAATAAGGTGATGATGCGAGATCGTCCGCAATGTCAAAATCATCAGATTTTCAAAATAAACGCTATCTATTTAGTAATTAGCCCACTTTACCTTAATCAGACGCGCTCGAGTAAAGCGAAAAAAATTCCCTCTTGGCCTCCCCTACTACATTATTTCGCAGCCGCTTTATGGTCAAAAGGATTCTTCGCGTCGTGTTACGATTATAAAAGAGATTTTTAATTTGTCAGAAAACAATATTGAGTACGGTGCGAATTTAGTATTACAATTTCTTTTAACAGAAAAAATATTATTTATACTGAATACAAGCTCATTTGGAAAGCTTCCGAAATTAGCAGAAGGATTTTCCTAAGCATCCTCCCTTGGGCTTAAAAGCATTATTATTGTCCTCTTCACAATTTTTAGTATTTTATAATAAACTAGTCGATTATTGCGACTTTGTGTTCGTGAC
This sequence comes from Limenitis camilla, assembly GCA_905147385.1. Classification (NCBI taxonomy): domain Eukaryota; kingdom Metazoa; phylum Arthropoda; class Insecta; order Lepidoptera; family Nymphalidae; genus Limenitis; species Limenitis camilla. Next base: position 5,486,738 of record LR990234.1, on the reverse strand, counting down.
CATCCGCTCCTATTGGTCTTAGCGTGATGATGTACCTATACATATAGTCTTCCTCGATAAATGGCTATCTAACACTGAAAGAATATTTCAAATCGGACCTGTAGGTCCTGAGATTAGCGCTTTTAAGCAAACAAAAAAACAAACTCTTCAGCTGTATATATTAGTATAGATAATGCTGTAAATCTTTATAAGACCTACACAGGAGACAGAGAGACCCAGTGGTAAGCGTAAAGAAAAACGGTGTAGTTAAGTAATGTTGTGTTCATGTCAGTAATTCAGTACTTAGCACGCAACACAGACTTGCTCTTGACTAGTTTTTAGTCTGTCAACTCACGCAAGTCTATAGCCATCCATTCTTCGGGCGCCATTTACATAACAATGTTCAATGTAATCGTATTAACATAGCAGATTGCTTTTGTGGGTCATAACATAATAGACAGGACGAGAATGTACCTGCTACAAAATAAACAATGTTATTTTTAGACAGACCTCCGTCCTTGCTTCACCTCAATGTCTTTTACCTTAGATTTTGAGGATAAAATATTTAAGCAACGAAATTGTTATTACATATTCATGTATAGGTAATGAAGCTCAGAATTTATTTATTCTAGATACAGAGTAGTTGTATCAACAGACTGACTGAATTAAAAGTTTATAACTTAGGATGAAAGATTTTAGTTTCATCGTGAGTAAACTAGTGTTCGATAAAAATTAAGTAGGTAGAATTAAAATTCAGAGACATTTTAATGTCATAGGTATGGTATTACGTTTTGTTTCTTAGTTGAGGTACTTTAAAATCGTGATATTTTGTCTTAGTTAGGTAGGCAGAGTAAAACCAAGTTTTATTATTGTGTCGAATAAATTTGCGTCTTGAACAAGATGTGAATGAGTGTTGTGTATTGTGTTCGGGAGTAACTCCCATCTCTTAATAATATGAAATTAAACATATGGAATATAATTTTCAAAAAAATTATATAAATTAATCATTCAAAGCAAGTCATCGTGAACAGAAGGCGTTTAATTTGAAAACCCATTAACCCAGAAACAATATTGAGTTGAAAGCCAAGTCATTAATTCTGTTTATCTACTACTGGATTAAACATTTATTACGTAACTATGTTTGTCTGTTGGGTACACATGTTTAACGATATACAGCTGAACATATACGGTTACCATGACGAAAGTTAAACCCCTTATGGGTTTAAAAATGACAACCACGAGTTTATTATCCAAAAATCCTTACTTAATGCTCTCCTACAGAGCCAATGACACCCATATGCATATACATACCTACTTATGATCCAGGTTCATATAAGAGTTTGGACTGAACGTTGATATGTCAGTCAATCAGTCAGTTACTCTCTTAGGATTGATTAAAAGCCTAAAATATTATATAGAGGTTTGTACCACAATTAGTAAATGGCGTATTGCTAAATTCCCTTATAAACCCTCATCCCGGAGACGGATACTGGGCTTCCTCAATTTATAAATTTGCAAAATACCCGCTTAGCGTGAACACATTACGGAAACATTTGAAACACATCAAAATGAAATGATACTTAGTTATTACCAACCCCTCAATTACTATCGCATAACTTGAACCCGTATGTTGCGAAACGTTGGGCGTGCTGCGGCGTACCTCGTACTCGTAGATCTGTAGTCTATACTACCGTTCGGTTTCACTATCATTTGTCGTGGACTCGTCACTCTATTGTAAATTGTCTGTAAAACCATAATAAACTGCAAGGTCGTGTCGCGTAGTGGGGCCGGGGGGAGGGGGCACCTGATGACTGCACTTGATTTTCAGTTAACTATGACACGAGCGTAGGGCTCGCTACACTCTTCTCGATCAAGATGTAACGAGCACTGCGTATTAGCACGAAGATTTAGCTATTTCAATATAACAATGTGTTTAAAATGACTTTTGTAATAAATAGTTTGTGATACTGACTACAAATGGAATGTTTGTTCAGCTGTGCGTCGTTCAATGCACAGAAAACTGTTAGTGGTCCTGAGTATGTAGAGAAGTTAAGATATCGGTTGTGATCTGAACAAGTTCGGATTCTTTCAGCTTGACTGTAATTTTGTTGACTTGTACTACCGTTATTAATTAGATGTCTTCGCATCTCTGTGTTAATTAGTTTGGAAAACATTGGTTTGTGTTGACTGTCGTGTTTAATCATGATGGTCGAGAGTCTCATGATGCAATACGGATTCGTGATCTTAATGATATTTACTTTAGCAAGAGGTAAGTTTTATTCATATTTCATTAAAATTTTGTAATAAATATTAAATACCTTATAGATTTAGTCATTATATTATACGTACATTTCTTTAAAACAATTTAGAGCACGGATATCAAAGAGTAGTCAGAAAGTTTTTATTTCTTTTGATTTTGTTGATCCTCTAGAATATCAACATGTGATTATAGTAGTTCAAGAGATAGATAATGGAATGATGATATCTACATTGCAAATAACAAGGAAGTTACATTATTATATAACATTTCGGTCAGTGTCAATGTTTTCGGTTAATTTAGGCTGCTCTATTCTTTTAATATTTCTCAAAGGTAGGCGTATCTAATATACATTAATGAAAATTTAAGTATTTCAGCTCAGTACATAATTAATGATTGAGTTATCATAAAGCAAGACAGTCGTGATGATTCTATTAAAAGCAGTTCTATTGTGATATTCCTGTATCGTGTTCTAGGTTGAGGTTGATAAAAATCAATTCTTCAATGTCACTTTGTAAGTAAAAAATACAATTACAGCTATACTCGCAAACAATCATTAATTAATTTTTTTGTAAAAAAGTAGTGTTTTCTAAATTGTTCCATCGTTACTAGTTATCTCGGTAAATCCCATAAAACCACACTAAAAAATGTTTAGCTATGGTGAAGCTATTAGAAAAATACAAAATAATTTTACATATTTATCTGTGATTGCTAATTTACTGCCGATTTCGCTAAAATATTTATAAGATGTCTAGATCGAGTAAATATGTTAAAAGCGCTTTTTTAATGTTATCGAAACCAGAATTAATATATTAAAAATGCCATTACTATTCTAAATAAGCCAATATGAAATCGAGACTGGGTTTTATTTCAATAAAAATAAACCGTAAATGTGAAAAGTAAAATGAATTAAAACAAAATATATGGGATAAAAATAATATTTACGTTGCTTAGATTTTTTTAATACATTTGTAGACTTCGCCTACTTTTATCCGTATTGTCCCAATTGGACACGTGATTACATTAATAGTATTGCCTAGGACTGGTAAATCCATGAATAATATGATGAATACAATTAGTAAAATTCCCAAAAGGTACTGGCGCATTGAAGTCATCTGAAAAGAAAATATAATGTATACATCAAAATAATATTATAATAAACTGGCCGATCCTTGCGACTTCGTGGCCGTGATCATCCGCTCCTATTGGTCTTAGCGAGATGATATATGGCATATAGCCTTCCTCGATAAATGGGCAATCTAACACTGAAAGAATTTTTCAAATCGGACCAGTAGTTCCTGAGATTAACGCGTTCAAGCAAACAAACAAACGAACTTCAGCTTTATATGATATAATTTTTTCGCCATTGTGAAAAAATCCTATAAAATTTTGACCGTTTGTTTTACATGAATTACGTTTTTTGTTGTTTATGGATATTGGACCTTAAACATTTAAGATACACCACACCATAAGACTCCTCAAAACAGAAAAAGTAGATAAAGTAATTGAGCTATAGGAAAATAAATATTTTCCATGAAATTGATTGAGGTTTGATTGTAGAAGTAATTAATTATTCTAACTAGAAAATAGTATTCATCATATTACCTTACTTTTAATTGCTTATCTAAGTAAGACAATGTCGATTTTATATTCGATGGGAAAATAAGAAAGTCTATTGAAAACAACTAAAGTTTTTTGCTATAGTATTTTCTAATATAAATAAGCAAATTGAAATCTAGTTGCGTGTTTATAAATATTGTAAATATTTGTCTTTTATTTATTGTAACTACTCACGACGGCATCCAGAAGAATTGACTTTTTCGTCTTTGCTTGTTTTATTTATACACAAAACTCATGTAGATTTTCTGTCGTAAAATATTAATATGTACGTAAATGTAAATTATATTGTATATACTTACAATATTATATTTTATTAAAAGTTGCAAAATAACTTCACACTTGTCTCGTCAACACAGCTGCGCAGATGAGGTCTCTCCGTGGAACTGGTTTCGATTTGTTTAGTGTCCAATGTCCACTACTGGTATAATGACCCTACGCATAATAAAATACCATTATATTTTTAAAAGTGTTGTCTCCCTTCAAAATCATTGTGATAGCCAATTGGATTATTTATCATACCTATATTCGTTTCACACAAGGTAAACTAGACTTGAATTTTTACGCTTATTTTTTTTTATCTTTTAAATTTTTCTTAATTTTCTTACGAAGGTAATTTTACGTAAAACTGCGATAACTCTAGAACGATACGTTTCGTAACGAGTAATTAAGGTGCATAAGAAAGTTTTTTTTTAAGAACTTGAGTCTATCAAAAACAACACACAGACTTGAGTCTATCTAGGTGAACAAAACCTATCAAAGCGCAGTCCTGGAGGGTTATTTGGAGGCTTCACATTAAATCTTTTCTATGAGTACAATATATAAAGTATATAAAATCCTCCGAAACGGCTTTTCTCTCTCGACCGATTTTTCTGAAATTTTGTTTGCATATCGGGTAGGTCTGAGAATCGGTCAACATCCTTTTTGTGGCCCACACCAATTTTTTAAATTTTATATGGCAAAACAATGTTCGCCGGGTCAGGTAGTTCACTCTATAAAACTGCGTCAAACTGCCGCTGATCTATCAGGACAGAGCTTATAAATAGTCGTGTTAGTACCCTACTAAACTAAACTAATAGAACGAATCAATATAATAATAATTTTCTAATTAAAAGGTGAATCAAAATGCCAAGAGTCGCAATATCAGAGCTTTGTACGATGGTCGGGAATGAGTCCAGAACAGGCGGTGCCTGTGTTTGTATATTCCGCCAGCGGTGATGAGGAGTCGCTGACTGGAGCCTGCCTAGCTCGGTGCCGGGAGCTGGAGGACTGCGAGGCCGTCGTGGTAGCGTACGCTAAAGGAAATTGCCAAGGAGTCGCTACTTCCCACTTGACACAGTTCCGTGCGGATAACGACGTCGTTTATTTCCATAAACATTGTTTAGAACGTGAGTTTAGATATTTTGTTATTTTGTGTATGATTTGTATTTTCATGACTTTTACTTAATCTTTATACTAGTATTATTTCTGGTAGAGTTTTGACGAATTTAACGTGTTGTAAAGGGATTTTATCTAAATATTACCATAGATCTTTCGAATGATATAATTGTAATGCCTCTTCTTTTGAATTGAATATAAAAAAGGACAACATAAGTTATTGGTCAGTTATATCTTTTAAGTATAGAATAAATTTTAATTTTGTTCAATTTAATATTTAGAGTTAATGTTTACTTGTTTTCAGTACCGGAAAACTGTATAAATAGGTGGTGGTCTTTAGAAAGCACTCCTGGTTACTATCTAAACTCTGAAGGTCCACATATAAAAGTAATTCTCAACACAACAGTTCAGGAATGCTATAGTATCTTATTCTCTACCAACGAGAAATTTTATAGGTATTTTTTACTTATTTTAGTACTTCATTTACAACTATTGACAATTTTTATTCCGAGAACGCTGGAGAAACTTCTTCTACCTACGTAAAAATACAAAATCTGAAATAAAAACCCTTAAATCTTGGGTTTGCTTATGCTTTACTAAGTTATCGAAGATATAAAATAAGAAAACGGGTATACTTACCTGTAAAAATTGTACTATATTTTTACAACCTACAATACCTTTTCTCACTTTATTATTATGTTATCTATAATGTCAGATTAGAAATAAACAGAATCTAAAACAACTATATCAAAAATATACTTACAAAAAACAACGAAAAATACAAAATTATATAAATAAATATTTAATTTAATAATTATTATTATTGATGATGACAAAAATATGTTTCGAACGGTATTTTGAGGATCATAATATGTTGCATATTCCACATATATATTTTTTATCTGATATCTCCTAAAATTACCACCAATTCTTCAGATTTTGTATTTTAACTCTCTGGCTCATCAGGGCTTTCAGATTGTTATTGTTACCACATTTTTTAGGTCTGCGCAATGGGTTGATCCAGATACGGCCTCAGAAACGTTTGCTCTATCAGAGTCTGTTAGAGGAAACTGTATCTTAAACGGAGAGAACAAATTCACAGAGCCCGAGTCCTATCGCGTTTCCAACTATTACACAATATATGTAGAGAACCAATGCGGGCATGACTGTGAGTATCAGGTATTTACAACTTTTTGTTGAGTGGCAAACACGATTACACCAAAAATACTCCTTACATTGTTATTCTTTACAAATTGTTACTTTGAAATATAATAATGAGGGTAATTATTTTAATATTGGCTTCAATTTCAGATCCAAAAAAAATAGACCGCTGCTCGTATGAAGAATATTATAACCAAACAATAAAACACGTAGACTTGACATACAAGAATTATACTAAAGATGAGGTAATCAATTTCATGATGATATTTTTTTTTCAGCATGAAATTTTTTTGACGTCGTAATAAGATAACAAATATGCACGAAAGATAATATGGTCTTTTATAAATATCGCATCACAAACTGCCCATGCCTAACTAACTCCAAGTAAAACTGAAAATCGTTCTTCTATCAACTGAAAAAAAATAGCTATTGTAACTTTTTTTCAATTCATTCGAAATATCTTTATTACTTTTTGAGATATTTGCAAAAACCTTAACCTCCTTTTTTTAGTTAATTGTTAATAACTTTAGCAAATTTTTGCAAGCGGGACTTCATGCCATTCCGAATTGAATGACACCTCAATCATAATTTTCGGAGACTGTTGAAAAAAGTTGACCAAAAAGGCACTTGTCGACTAGAGTTAGACTACATGGCCTAGGAGTTGCTTGAACTTTCAATGTCTTTTTACTTGTTTATATTTGAATGCAATAAATAATTTCCAAGAATATAACCGAGGTAAAAAAATTGCGACAAGAATGTATAACATGTTGAGTCTCTTATCTACAATGATTATTATAAGTTACCTTTGTAATGTTGCTAGATAATTACAGAAAATTGTTTAAGAAATAATAATAATCTGCAAAAAAAACGAGCTAAAGAAGGAATCAATTTAATAACAGCTTTGCATGTGTTTTTTTATTATTTTCACATTTGTTGTGTTTAAGTGTTTTGACATTTAATCGAATACAAAGTAACTTTTTATACATGTGAAAACTTGTTTTTATTACTTTAACACGTAGATACTTTTATATCTTTGTAATATAAAAAAGACCATACCCATTTGAACTTCTTATTATCACCAAAATTCGTTTGCAGAGTAGTTTTGACCTGAGGGATCGTAGGTACCCCATACTACGTGATCTGTTTTAAGGGGTTCAAAAACTACTATTTTGTATGTATATTTATATTACAAAATCATGCTTTAACCGAGTGTGAGCAATCCGTTTTGTACTCAGTACGAACTATTTTTTTTAGTATCAGTAATTCAGATACCAATCATTTTCAGAAAAAAATCGCCATTTTTCTGTCTAATTATATGCCTTTTATGATTTTGCGGTGCGGCGTGACCAGTATTATTTGTCAAACTACGATAATATCAAGAAAACATTGAAAAGTTACCTAACTTAAGTTCCAAAAGAAATACAGCAGCATTTCATACTTTCGCTGTGTTGACAGAAATGCGAAAGCATTGGGGCCAAAAAGTTCTTTTTCCATAAAAAATTTGGACTACATTAAATAATGTTTCATTTAAGGTTTTGTTTTCGTTTCACAGTTTTAGTCCTGAATGCAATCTTTGACAAGAATATAGAAGTACTGTAGAACCTCGATTATCCGAATTAATTGGAACCGAGACTAGTTCCGATAATTAAAAGTTCGCATAATCGAAATGTGGTTACTTTGGGACAAAATCAAACAACACTTTTTCACATAAAAACAAAACAATCTATTATAAACATACATATTAACGTTGTAAATTAAATCACCTAAATGCCATGGCCAACATTTATTGCCATTTTTATATTATTCTTTTATAAATTGTCGCGCTAACGTTCGGATAAACTAAGTCAACGTTCGGATAATCGAGGTTCTACTGTAATTAATTTATTTTGCGTTATTTTTTAGTGTAAATCAGCATGTGAGAGGGAGGAACGATTTGTATGTCGGGGTTTCACTTGGACGGCATCACATTCGCGCGGCTTGTGTGACCTGCATAGTGAAGATCTCGTTACCACAGGATCCTGGTTGCTGAGACGAGTATCTGCTGCTACGTATTACCGTCGAGTTATATGCCTTAACAGTATGTTTAGTGTTTTTATGTTGTATAAATTATATTATACTTCTTTGAAGTAGTTTTTAATTCTAAGCACAAGCCTTTACTCTTACGACTGCTGAGCTGGGCCAAGTGCCGATTGTCAGACTTCACACGCCTTTGACAACACGGAGAACTCTTAGGTGTGTAGGTTTCCTCACGATGTTTTCCTTCACCGTTGAAGCAAGTGATATTTAATTTCTTAAAACACACATGACTCAGAAAAATTGGAGGTGTGTCCAGGATCGAACTCGAACCTCCCGGGTAGACCAACGTCGTAACCGCTGGGCAATCAGATGATTTCTTATATAGACAAGTATTTTCCAAGTATAAGTAGGGTAAGGTTCTGATAATAGCAATAATTGTTGTAAATTTTAAAAGACTTACTTTGAAAAAAAGTAATATAACTGGCATATAATAATAATAACGTGTTTGTTATTCAATCAGTTATGGCATAGGTTATAAAATTTAATTTATAAAACTCTAGTGCCGCGGTGTTAGTTACCAAATTTTCCCGAAACGGCTCGACTGATTTTTATGAAATTTTGTTTGCATGTTGGGTACGTCTGAGAATCGGTCAACATCTAGTTTTTATACCTCTAAGTGATTACATTACGAGGGTGACCCATCCCAATTTTTTTAATTAATATGGCAAAACATCGTTTGCCGGGTCAGCTAGTAATAAAATTTAAACTAAAATGTAAATACTTATGCAAGTATCTCATCTAATGTACCTAATAAGTTTACCATCATTGAAAATGTGTCTTTAATCATTTTTATAATGATTTTTGTTGTAGTCAGTGTAGAATGTGAGGGTTCCCACCTGGTAGTGACCTATAAGCCACGAGGAGTCTTCCGAGGCCGCGTGTACGTGCCTGGGCGCAGCGAGCGCTGCAGTGCGCGCCCCCTCACTGCCACCGCGCCCGTTCGTCTCGCTCTACCACTACACGGCGATTGTGACGTTAACTTTGCTTATGCTATTAGTAAAGGCCCGAATGGCGTTGTAAACAGGTAAATTAAGTTTTAAGTATTTATGTATTTAATCAGAATTATATGCTATTTATCATAATAGTCGTTATCGTCAACAAAGTATAGTTTTGATTGCTTTTGATTTCTAAGTGAGGACCTATGAGAACGTAATCGTAGTATGGACTACGTGATCCGTTCTGAAAGGGGGAGGGGGTCTTCAAAATCCCATGGTCACAGAGGGTCGGGGAGGGGGCTTAGTTTTTCAATATTTTCTTCAAGCTATGTTCAATTTCGAAAGTCGTTGTACGATGGGCTGTACATGAGCCATATGTTTCTTTTAACTTTCTGTCGGCAAAAAAAGCATATTACTACGACAATACGTTTATTAAATTACTACGTGAAAACTAGAGGAGGGGGGGGGGGTCTTGGCATATACTACTGGTGGTCACCGAGGGGGAGTAGGGATATAAAAATTGTAAAAAATCACGTAGAATGGGTATCAGAAATCGTAGTATAAGATTTTTGTAAAGATGTTACCTACGCTCAACATTAAAGAGGATTATAACACTAGATTCAATTAGTCATACAGCAGCCAGTGACGCGGCTGTGTTTAATTCATGCCGTCTATCGTTTTTACGCCGTCGGCGTCTGTCGTTCTCTATCCATTAATTGTACCAATGTATTTTTATGATCAATGAACAGAACGATGGCATACGTGATGTTGATGATCCAAAACAACCCAATCATCCAAACAGCGGGAGACCGCTGGGTGCGTGTGGGGTGCTCCCCAGGTGCTGGAGCAAGAGGATATACTAAAGTTGATGCTACAGTAGCTGTTCAGGATTCTGGGTACGATATAACTACTTATATAATAAAATATACTGGGTATATTCAGTATTAATAATAATAAACAAACAGACTAGAGTTAGTGGGACACGTGTATAGCGAATGCGTTTTTATTTTTGCTCTAAGTGCTCAATAATGTAAAAATTGTTAGCGAGTAATAAAATAAACTAGATCTACGTTATGCTATGTGATGTGGAACTAGTTACTTTACCAGACTTATGACTGCTCTCTCTCTCTCTCTCTCTCGCTATGTTGCGGTAAGATAGATTTTTCCCACTAACATTCTTATACGTAGGAGAGTATCTAAATGTTTTTGAGTCATGTTTATGCATCTCATTAAAAGAGACCAATTTTTCTTGGCAATGGCAGTTAAGTGGCAAATGAACAGGCGGGCCACCTGATGGTAAGTGGCCACCGTCGCCTATGGACATTGGCAATACAAAAGAGGGACTTTTGTCATGCCAATGCATTGCTACCTCGAAGATAGAGTGAGGAAGAGGAATGAAGAGAAGAATGCTACGACAGTGGACGCAGAACTTACTAGAATCGAAGGATTAACGAGATAGGAGGGGGAGAGGTAAGTCTGGCTCACATGCGGTTCGCGGAAACGCGTTAATGACACTTGGCAGTCGGGTTCGCATGCTGGTGGTCTCAAGCCAGTCGAGAACAGATCCCCTACCACAAAGGGGTGCTGGGTTACACGCTTCTTACGAGATGCTCTCCCAGCGACGGAAGGGAATTGTATTCTAACGTGTCCCTTGACGGGCAAATATTGATTGCAGTATTCTTTTCGGATAAGTATTCGTTGCTATAGACATACGCCGTTATAATATGGTGTTACTTCAAAATTCAATTAAAATCAGTTCAGCATCGTTTTTGTGAAAGAGTATTAGAAAGATTCTCTGAAACTTTTGCGTTAGTAATATTAGTAGTATTTACCAGACGACCATCTCTAGCGAGCGAATCAAACGAAGAACTCTCTAACCAGGGAGCGAGCGCAATATTCGGTAGTAACTTAGCCCCGCTCACTATGTACGTGGTACGAGCGCTTGGTGACGTCGGAACTGATGCTGTGTCACTTGGAGAGCCTCTAGAATTGAGGATAGAAACTACAGGTACTATATTGCATGAATAAAACATTTATTTAATTAAGAATTTATTTCTTTTAATAAAAAATCGCTCTTCATTTTCTGTATTAGCTTCTATAACACTTAAAATATATAAATATTATTAATTAGAAAATAATTTCTATGTATGTAAGACATATTATAAGCAACGACTTTTTATCATTTTTATATATAGATGAATCTGAAATTGAAGCCTATCATCTAGTGGCATCTTCAAGACTTGGAGATAGTTCTGTTTTATTATTAGACAGCAGAGGATGTCCCACAGGACAGGTAATCATTTTTTTTAACTCAATATATATATTAATTATTTTATTGAACTTAAAAATTAATTGTTTCGTACACAGGTAGATTTTCCGTCCTTTACTCGGTCTCATGAAAGAGGAGTACAGAGATTGTCAGCTCGTTTCAAGGCGTTCCGGTTCCCAACTTCGCATATAGTGCGGTTTGCCATCATGGTCCGTTTCTGCGATAAGAAATGTTTACCGGTAATGAACATTTCATTAAAAATATATTTTAAAGTCTGACAGATACGTATTATATTATTAATATTAATTAATGTTTAGTTGAATTGCGGAAAGATGCAGGCACTTAGAAACATTCGTGATACTAACGACACTTTCGACGCGGCCGACGCAGAGATAGCGGCAGCTGTAAGGCAAGAAGTAATGTTTCTTTTACATTCTTCATTTTTAGTTTTCGTTCTTTGAAGCAAACGAATGTATTATTTCTTTAAATATTATATTTCCAGGTTGCGTACGGTTCCCGAGTGGTAGCGACAGGAGGACGCGCGCCCTGTGTCGGTGGCGATGGTCGGGTGCCGCTTGAACTAGAAATGGTTGTCGGTTCTAGAGATATACTTTCTGCTGATACACTTGTTCGTGCTGACCATCGTTTACGTGAGTGAAACTTTATTTTTATAATAGCTGATGATGGAGACACTCGATGAGACCTTACCAATTAGAAATATTTTTTCTTCCATATAAAAATATTTTTAAATTAATTTAAATTATTTTGAAAATAATACACATCGAAACGATTATACATGTCGAGTCATGACATTTCTCCTTTTTTGAATTTATTATGTTCTTTTTGTACTAGTTATTTTAATTGGTAATATTTTAATCCTTGTAAAATGAGACATAAATAAAACTATATTCGTATTTTGTGTCAAACCAATCTAATATCTTAAGGCGGTGGAAACATTTCTTACCAGTTAAAACTAAAATTTCTTAAGTCAATTCCCTTTTACTCCCCACACTGGATTACGCCGATTGTTGTAATCCCGATTTACCCGAACAGCAGCTTAATAAACTCGAACGTTTGCTTGACGTATGTATTAAATTCACTGTTCGCACTCCCCCTCATCTATCTATATCTATACTATTATATAAAGAGGAAAGATTTGATTGTTTGTATGTTTGTATATTTGTATGTATGTTTGTTTGTTTGTTGCGAATAGACTCGAAAAGTACTGATTTTGAAAATTCTTTCACCGATAGAAAGGTCCTTTCCGGGTAACATAGGCTATGTGGTGTTGCCACAAATATTCTAATTAAAAAGATATGGCCATTTAAGTACCATAAGGTGGCCATTTTATAAATTGAAGGGTTTCTCAGGAACTACTAATCCGATTTTAATTTTTTTTTCACAGATAGAAAACTACACTTTTCGTGAGTGACAAATGTGATTTAGTGTTGCTATATAAATTTTATAATTAATAGAATATGGCCATTTCGTTGTTACTAATCTGATTATAAGAATTCTTTTGCTGATAGAAAACTATACTTTTCTTTAGTAACAAAGGTGACTTAGTGTTGCCATATGCATTTATTAATAAATAGAATATGGCCATTTTGTTGTTACTAATCTGATTATAAGAATTGTTTCGCTGATAGAAAACTACACTTTTCGTTAGTAACAAAGGTGATTTAGTGTTGCCATATACATTTTTTAATTAATAGAATATGGCCATTTTGTCGTAACTAACCCGATTTTAAAAATTCTTTCGTTAATAGAAAACTATACTTTTCGTGAGCGACAAAAGTGATTTAATGTTGCCTGCTCTCTCCTTTATTTTTATTTATGTACATACATTTTTAATTTAACATATATTCTTAATTTAACGTAGACGAAGTCACGGTAGTCGACTAGTATTTAATAAATCGGTTTTGCTATCTAGGTTCTAATGTTTCTGGAGACCATAATCAAGGTATGACAACAGACTGAAAGTTCCTACCAGTAAGACCAGGTACATCCTATGGAACGAGCTTCCCCGTTACATTCGTCAGTCTGAGTCTTTTAGGATTTTTAAACGTCGTCTTATTGAATATTATTAAAATATCTAATTAACTTTTATTAAGTACCTGTGTATTTATATATGTATTATTTTATATAGTGCATGATTTACGTATTTTATGTAGAATTAATATATGTAGTATAATTAAAGTAATCTAAAAAATGTATGCAAATTTACTATAGATATATTTGTTTTTTAAAATTGGTTTTCACCAGCCCGTTCATGTTCATAAATTCTTCTCTCCAAGGGTTGCCTGGAAGAGATCGCTTTAACAATAAGGCCGCCACTATCATCTATCTCATTTTTTTGTTGAAGTGGCACAGATCACAATGTAGCAGTGAAAGATTTTTTTAAAGAAAAACTGTAAATAATATAATTTAACAAATGATTCCCTTTTTTTTAAAGTTATTTTAGATTTTAGAAATAAATCCGTTGAGTATTTTTTATATTTGTCAATGTATACTTTTTTGTAAAATATTGGGCCTAGTTACCCCAGTCTTCTTTGACTTATCTACTGAGAAGTTGAAGAAATAATATTCTATAGAGACTGTCATTTCTATAACTTTTACTGTAGCCGGTTTTATAATTGTATTATTTGTTTTTTTAGCGGAAGACACTCAGATAAACGATGCCGGTGCGATGGTGTGTGTGCACGAGCTACTGCTAGTGGCGCTTGCGCTGGCGTGGCTGGCTGTGCAGGTTTTACTGTTGCTGGGTTGCTGCGTGCTTGTTAAGAGGTATATATTAATTAGAAGCATCTTTCGGAAGTATTGTATCAGTATTCTTATTATCCAACACGTCAGTAGTGGGTCTATTAGGCTAAGATTATTTTATTTTTATTCTTTTATAGTCTTGATTTACAAGAAATAGATGTAGATGGTGAATATAAGATTCGTTGTTGATTAAACTTGGAATAACTCTTATTTGATGTTGATAAAGGTACAGAAACTTAGCTGAGATGAGTATGCAGAAGGATTACCACTCTTTCGACAACATCGGCTTCGAGACGAGCTCTACACACCGCCGCGTGCACTGGCCAGACCAAAATATAGATATCATACACGCTACTTAGCTATGTATATATCATATAAATAAATTATAATTATGTACTTATTTATTAGACTGTGTCGTGTTCAATGTAATTAAATTATAAATAAATTTTATGAATACTTATTTTTTTATATATTCCGGTTTCCAAGGGACTTTAGAAGAAGCCAATCCGACTTTAAACTGTGAATTTAGATGTCATCAGCGTCGATATAATTTTTAGTGTTATTAGGTGTATCGCTATGTAAAGATAGTCGGGCTCGTCCTATTACATAATTTTTCTAGGATTATTCGACACAAAAAATCATCGATCGGTCATTCGGTCAAAGTAAAACTAAACCTTTCGGATGTATAACAGTAGAGGCGATATAGATACATATATACGGATCTAGCTACGCCCCGCGGTTTCACCCGCTGTATTTTGGATAATACACACTATATCATTATAAATTATAGCCTATGTTATTCTGATGTGAAAGCTATTTTATTGTAAAGTTTCATCAAAATCCATTTTGTAGTTTTTGCGTAAAAGAGTACCAAACATATTCTTACAAACTTTCGAGTATATAATATTAGTAGGATAGATAGTTTATTTCACCACGGAATTCCAACACTCGCCTTCGCTGCTTAGTTTTACTGTTTAAATTTAGATGTTTAAACTTAGGTTTATATTAACATAAACTGTTGTGTTTACATTACCACGAGGCAACTACAATAAGGACTTATTTGACCTTAATCGGACAGCACTGCACTGCACTCAGCACCTCACCAGAACTTCCCTTCACTTCTTGAGACTACGAGTAAGACTGAAATGAGCTCCACTATCTTGATACGAGAATATATAGGGACGAGACTAGTTAGAATTCCCCTCCACGGGTGGGGCAGAAGGAACAGATTATTATTCTACTGGCGCCATAAATGGCGATGACGATTCGAATAATCGCTTACTCGATCACGACAATAATGATTATCTACATGTGATCCTTGTACTTCTAAAAATTATCATACAAGTATATTGTTTTTTATATTACTAACTTTCTTATCATATACTTACATTTACAATAATTTTCTATTTTTTTTCAGAAAGAAATATAGACGGATACTAAAGCCGTTAAACAAGAAGTAAACACAACAGTGCCGTTTGTTTTTAAACATTTCTTTAATACTTTTAATAATATTTATTTAGTCAAATACGTTCTAAAATAAGTTAATAAGATATTTTTCACATAACAATGAGGTAATTTAATCATTGAATGAAACGAACGAAAGTAAAACGGTAAAATATGTACAATAATAAATATTTAAAAACAATTGTAAGTTATCTTTCCAAATAGTCTAAAAAGGTTATCTCCATATTCAGTTGCCTATGTGTATTATTTACTGAGTTGCATTGCTGGCTGCGTATAATAGTGGGGGCGAAGGTGCCGGTGGGGGCGCAGTCCCAGGTTGTCTCCCGCCACGGGGCGCCGCTTGCCTTATAGTTTGACGGTTAGAAGCTGCATTGTAGTGGTAGCCCTCAAACTTATCTCCACCTCCACCACCGCCGGTTTGTGAGGGATATGTTGCTGTGCCCATATACATTATCTGAAATAAATGTTTTACGGATACATATTATTATAGTATATAATAGATCTTTACCTATGAATTTGCCGTTTTGCCGAGCCGAGCCTTGCACTGCTCAACAGGCATACAAATGAAGACATATTGAATCGCATTATTATTTGCGACGAAAAATGGATTCTGTTCGACAACCGCAAGCGCGCAGCAAATTGGTTAGACGCTGATTCAGCACTTAAACAATGCCCCAAACGAAAACTGACCCTAAAAAAGTGATGATCTCTTTTTGGCGGTCTAGCGCCGGTGTCATTCATCACAGCTTCTAGAAAAGGGCGTAAACTTATGTCATGAAAGACGGTAGTTTCATACGTAAAGACCTAATATTTCTTTTTATAACTAGTGATCAGCATTGATGATGTTTCTGATAATAAGTTCAAACTATAATATCTGCATGAAAAAAAATCAAGTAAGTTCTATCCATTCGGCGTGTAAAAAATACAATTATTTATCTTATACTATAAAGATCTTTTTCAGATGTATTAATAACTAGCTGAGCTGGAAATAAATTTCGATATGAATTGATAGAAGAAAGAAGAATACCTTTTACCTGTAGGTAAATGTGTGCCTTATCGTTTAGTGTTAATAACTTACTTGAGGTCGATAACCATCAGGACCAGCTTCGTATTCGACAAGTTGTGTTCTACCATCGGGTAGAAGCACGTGATAGGATCCTTGAGCACGCTCGTCCTTGCGTTTCTCATTGTGTCCAAAATCCAAAGACACGGCGTTGTCTTGTACGTCGTACGTAAACTCGTAATTTGCTGGTAGCTACAAAATAAAGTAGAATAATGAAATACACAATCATTTAAAAGGTAAAGGTAAAAAGAAACTTACTGAAGGTTCAACGATAGGTTTCTTTATTCCACCGCCTCCCCCTCCGCCCGTTTTTGGCGGAAGGTATTCCTGGGCTGAAGTAAAATGTTTCAACGACACCCAAGCCAGTAACGTTACCTAAAATTTAAATTTACATCACCATCAAACAAAGAAAGAAAAACAAAGGAAATATATTTAATAAATGAATTTTCCAACTCACGCAAATAATTTTCCACATTTCGGGAGTGTTCTGGTAGAGTAACGGAGGAGGTATGGGATGGGTTGGCGACAGTCGACGTATATAAACGGCCAGGTTGCGGTCGCAACCGCACCGCCCCTGTTATTTTCATTAGAATGCCGCACGACCCATTAAAATTTCGACATAAAAATAACTATAATAGCTGGCTTACTTATTATTTTAATGAGAAATACCGAATTTTGTGTCAAACTAAACAATGTTTTAGAACTTTGCTTATCTAAGATTTGTATAGTGTTGGATTCACGATCGAAAGGTGGGTTCAAATCCCAGTCATTGGATTACTGACATTGCCCCTTCTTCCCACAGGCATTTAGCTTACTTGGAGTGGTTAAGGAATGCTAGTAGTTTATGATCCATTATAAAAAAATAAGTCGGCCAAGTGCGAGTATGGAACTCGCGCTCTGAGGGTTCCTTACAATTTCAATAAAGGGAAAAACACTATCAAATTTTGATTTAAATGTGCGGGTTAAATTATTATCAAAAGTAGTTTTGAGGGCACTAACTCCTGTAATGCGTGTTTTAATTGACATATTTATATTTACTTACAGAAAAAATATAAAAAAATATGATAAAACATTAAAAAAAAAACAATTCCACTAAAATAATTTTAAAGGCGTTGAACATATATTAACAAAGTACCTATATATTGTCAAATATAGAACCTCCTTCTTTTTTTGGAGTCAATTAAAATATTTTACAAGTTGTCATTTAACAACATGTCATATCGTCAACATTCGTTGCTACGATACGCGCCTTATATAGCTTTAGATCCATTTCACACGATACGACGGCAAAAACGTCGTTGTTTGCGATTTCACTAATACTCGAATATGTTACATATATACACGTTTTCGGTACAGAATTAAACCCTGATGAACGTTAAGCTAGAAGGCTTAGAAAATTTAAGTAACTGTAAGAGGTGCCTTACTTAAAATCTTATTGAACAGTCTTAGAAATTAAAAATTTAGTAAATTCATTAATAGAATTTATATTTTACCATATAATCTTTTTAAATACATTTTTCCATTACAAATTATTTCTTTCTTTCTTGCAATAAATATATTTAAAGTTTTGAAATTAGAATATCAGAAAATCGAAAAATAAATAAAAAAAAACGATGTTCATTAAGTTCAATGCGTAGGTGAAGTATGTATATACAATGTGTTTATTTTTCCTGCAGCAAAAATATAATAAAAATATATTTTTAAATTGGCGTAATCCTTGACTTCATTCGTTGTCTGCAATTAACTTTTGTTTTGTCAAGATTTGATGCACTACTCTGTGGTACCTGGCAATGGATGCAAATTTGACTTAGCTGCTTGCTTATAAGTAGATTTTTGTTCTTAAGCACCACCAGGGATACATTAAGGGGGATAGATTGCCATGCTGCTAGGATGTGATATTTAGGGGGATGGATTAGTTTGTATACTGAAAAAATAGAATATATAAATTAAAAGATACAAGTGTGCTAAGTTGGACATTACAGTCGAGGCGGAGAGGTGTTGCAGTGTCGCGTAACGGAGACGAGAACTGTAAAACCAAAACGCACAAGTGCACATACGACGTTTTTCAACACATTTGTGACGATAAGAACATCAGTGTGTTACTAAAATATACAGACACAGACATACAAAGAAACAAACATATGTCTAGATAGTTCAATCCACGACGTCGCAAGGCTCTATTACTATTTTGACATGTAGAAGACGTGCCGTGCGCTGTTATGGATTGATCTATACATACATAGAAATAACTACATATATAAACAGGCGTACGTGTAGATAGAACAAACAGACGTACGAACCAAACGATAGAATTTGTCGAAATAGGGAGTATCACGCAGACAAAGTCACGCGAATCGTTAAATAAATCCACTAGTGCCGTAATGGATTTAAATTAGCGATCCGACTTAGTCTGTGTGATGCACCGCTTTTTTTTTTAATAAAAAAAAAATATATTAAAAGATAGAACTAAATATTGCTTGAAGCAGTTCCTTAAACGAAATGAAATAAAAGTTTTGGCATGGTTTCGTATGTTTTAGTGTGTTTTCGTACGGTTTCGCATAGTACAAGTTACATTTAAATATATTATTATTGTATAAATCGTTCGTTTCGTACACGTTTCGTACTAGTAGAATAACAAAAAAGTTGGTCCAAAAAGCGCGTCGAGCGATGCGTCGACTCAACCATTGCATATACTTTAATTGCATGACTTAAAGTAATTATAGATAGGGAGTACTGAAGGAGGCGCAATCAGTTTATTGTAGACGGGCTAAGACGACAATTCCTTTTTTTTGGTATTCATAGGAGCGGAGCAACACGAGAACAAAGTCGCGCGGGTCGGCTAGTCTATATTTAAAAAGAGGTAATTGTGTGAGGTTATAGGGGTAATGTCTGCATCTACAGAACCGATTTCAAAAATCTTTAACCAATAAAAAGACACATTAAATGTAACTATCATATGCTATTTATCCAAAAAATTAAAAGACTTTTTCGTGGTAGTCGGATTTGCAATAGTCTTGGGCCTAGTCAGTCACCAAAAAGAGCGCTCCTTTTAGTTCGTTTTCCAATGGCGAACTAGTTCGTTCTTTTAGTTCGAACGAACGAATAAAATTGTCTTCTTTTTAGTCTTGGGCCTAGTCGGTCACCAATGAGAGCGTTCTTTTTAGCTCGTAATCCAAAGGCGAACTTGTTTGCTCTTTTAGTTTGTTAATTCTTTTTTAAAATAATTTAGTAAAAATAATAAATAAAGGATAAAAACATCGATATTCTCAAAAATATATATCAGGAATATCGATGTTCATGAACAATATTTTGATATTTCTATCACCATTTAAATATATATAAGTGTATATCGATTTTTTATTAGAAATTAACCACTATTTTTAATTATTACACATTTAATTTTATAGAAAACAAGTAAGGATGAAACAAAAGCAGAAATAAATAATTCGATTTAAAAAAATATAACAACTAAAAAGAACTAAGAAGCAGATCGTTGACAAACTAGTTCGTATAGTTCACCTAAAGGAGCGCTCTTTTGAACTACCCAAGACTTTTAGAATGCCAAAATACTAGTTTATACAAATATTGAGCTGGGTATCTTAAATTCCAAGAGTTTTACCTAATTTTAACTAAAATGTCGACTAATATTCAAGATAGCATAATCGCAACATCCGGTTAGTTTGAAGATCATATTGCCTATAACTTTTTATGACTGATATTTATTCTGTATGAATTTGTTTATGGTAGTTGACTACTGAACTCCAATAAATGTCATTTGTCAAATTTAAAAACATCACATGTGCGCCGTACAGTTTGTTTACGTAGTTTTTATAATAAATAATCATAAAAAGCTACGAAATAGTCAATAGTTTTAATAGTTACAATGGTAGGTGTTAAGAATTATTATTGATCATTTTAAAAATGTATTGCAATTTATCATAACCATACATTTTATTTTAGGGAAAACAACGCAAAACAAGAAAAATTGTGGAAAAAAGGTTCGCTCAAATGAAAAAACTTATCAGCCCCAGTGATAACAGGTTAAAGGCTAAGGATCGGGAACCACCGAAAAAAAAGAAAAAAGTTGATCCCCATGAGGTTAAAATTCGTGAAGTTCCACAAGCGAGTTCTGCACTATTCTTTCAATATAACACACAACTTGGGCCTCCGTATCACATTCTGATTGATACAAATTTCATAAACTTCTCCATTAAAAATAAATTAGATATTGTACAGAATATGATGGATTGTTTGTATGCTAAATGCATACCATATGTAACCGACTGCGTTTTGGGAGAATTAGAAAAGCTTGGTAGAAAATATCGAGTTGCACTAAGAATTATTAAGGATCCAAGATTTGAAAGACTTGCTTGTTTACACAAGGGTACATATGCCGATGATTGCATAGTACAAAGAGTAACACAGCATAAGTGCTACATAGTCGCTACTAATGATAAAGATTTAAAACGTAGATTAAGAAAAATCCCTGGTGTACCTATCATGTATGTAGCCCAACATAAGTTTACTATAGAAAGGATGCCTGATGCTTATGGAGCACCAAAAGGTGCTGTTTAAATTAGTGGTACTACTGTATTAAAATAAGTTTTAATAATAGTATTGTTTCATTATTCAGCTAACATTCAAAAAAGGATTTACCATAAAAAGCCTAGTAATTTTCTTGATTTATAGATAAGTATTTTATTTTTTTCCTAAAATCACACATAACTGACAAATTATTAATAATACAGCAGTAAAATCAATTTATTACAAACCATTTATTTGTATTATTTCTTAATAGTAATTATTTTTATGTTATAAAGGTAGAAACTTATGTTTAAATTATGTTTTATATTATAAAACAATTTAGAAAAAATGATGTCAATCATATTATTGACACTAACTATTTGTATGTTTTAAAAATCAGCAAAAATTTTAATGGTTGCTACGTAATAGTGTTGTAAAGGATTCTAGTTCTATAAAAGACGGAAGGAAGTCCCTTCCTTCCGTCTAGCATGATGAATCACTAGTCTCTACTCGTGACTCCAAGTCTAAATGTAAGAAATTAACTGAGCTCTCGAGTGTTTGTTAGAACTCATTGCAATAGAAACAAAAGATTTCAAAGAACATTGAATAACTTTGTGTTCCAGAACCATTTGCCAAGAACACTTGCGCTAATTGTGTCTATTATTATAGTTCAAAGGTTTCCGTACAGTATGTGCCTTGCCCAAGCAGAAGGCAATTATACAAAATATATGGTCATTGCTCAAATATGCAAATCCAAACTAGGCTAAGGACCAAATTATATGTACTTCAAATGCAACCAACCAATAAGGGGTTCAGAAACAAAACTTCATTGCAATTATTTGCTACCCCTGAGGGTATTTTGTCTCGAGATTATCAATAAAATTGTCTTGACTGTTTTATTGATAATCTCGAGTCTTATTTTCGCGTTTCAAGTTTTCTTAAAGACTCAAGTTCTATTCAAGGCTCGAAGAATGCTTCTATTGAATGGCTCCGGCCCATCTTATTTCTACACTCCAAGCGTTTTAGCTCACGGAATCTCATACTATAGTTCACTGTCTATACCAACACCCTTCCGAAACTGTAGTATCTTTTTGACAGGAGCACTTCTTACATCCCCATAGTTCATAACATACCTACCAAGTATGTGATTTCGCTTGTGTACCAACGGGCCTCAATTACATAGGATATGAAGAGGCGTTTCGTCCTCCTCGCCCTAAAAGCGGCACACCCCTGCGTCAATGAGACCCATTGTTGTGAGATGCTTACTTATACGGCAGTGGCCCGTGAGTGCTCTCGTTATTGTGAACAAATTGTCCCTACTGAAAGCCGAACATTGCTTTGACATTCTATGCAATGGTTCCACGGGGTTCTGTGAGCTAGGCTTCTAGGTACACCACAAATAGGCTCTGGGCCTTGTGTTGTAGTGTTAGCTCCTCCTCTGGCCAGTTCGTCGGCAATTTCATAGACTTCGATCGATGCCCACTAGGTAATACTTTGAAATTAAATAATATTGCTATGCTTGTTATATTTTTCATGCATTTAATCCTTCTTTTAATAATAAGTCTTAAAAAAAAGTTCATCTCAGATTATTTATTTACTTATTAACACTAAAATTAAATACATATAGACTGAATAGCACAAAAAAAACTTATATAGTTGTATTGAGTGCAGTAGGAGACCCGACGACATCAATAATCTCTCCAATGGGTTTTGTCTCTACATCAGAACTTGAGTTGCAAATAGAAGATGGGATACTTAGAGTCTGGAACAATTGAAAATAAATAAGGTTTATTTTAATATTTATAAAGTTTTCTTAAAGTTAGTACTATTTTTTAATGAACTTATCTTCTTATATATTGGTAATATGGAATACATTTACATTTTAATCAGCAACAATAAGTAATCAAATAAAAATATGTGTTCAATGGTTCTTGTTTTCATCAAATATATAATAATTTCAATTTATATAACTTTTGAAAAAAATTTCTTCGTATACTTTTTGTCTCATTGCAAGCTGTACTCAGTTAGCGTCCTTATTAAGCCCTCGAACTAAGTAAGTACATATAATGAAAGGTGAACATATAAACTCTCTATATAATTTTAAGACATTTTTCTTAACTTACCTTTCCGGGATTAAGAGCTTCATATTGATGTCTTAATGCCTGCAGTTCAAACTCGTATGATGCTAATGCATTCTTCAGATCTAAAGCCAACGCTAGGTCTGATCGCAGCTCATTGAAGTGTTTACAAATACTTTCAGTTGGAGTAGGAGCAATATCTGTTAATAAAACATTATTCTGTATAATTATTTGCCAGTAATGTTATTAAAAAAGTTGATTTCTAATATTTTTTTTACTTTTATACTATTAATTGGTCTACATACCAATATTCATTAGTCGCAGCTCTTGTTCTAGAGCTTTGGTCTTCCTTTGGCCTACTCCTGGTGGAAGTTTCATACGTTGTGACCTCAACCACACACCGGTGCCACGCGCTTCAGGGAATTTTATACCAGACCACTCGACAGTCTAAAGAAACATCAATAAAAAGAGTATTAACAAGCTTATGTTGTTAGCTAACGAGGCTGCTACTGAGGGTATTCTTTCTAGTTGTTTACCGTATTATACAATACTGTCTACCGTCAAACAAGAGTGTCTCAAAGTATGGAATGAACACTTTGACGAGAGATTTTCTCTAAATAGTTTTACGGCAATGATAGGGAAATTACAAACACCGGTCTATTCAGAATGCAACAAAAATTAAGATGTTATTCACATAATGGTAGAGAGGTAGTGTCCGAAATGAAACTGAAAAATCTGATTTTCAACTTAGATATACTTGTAATCTATTAGATCTAAACCTTTATAACAGCATTCTGGCCTGTCCTATATCAGAGCATGCCAGAATGTTATAGAAATTTGTAGAAATAAGTTTAAGACATGAGAATTAATTTCCTTTCTTTTAATTTGATTTAAGTTACGTTTTAGTTCTTTAGAATTGTATTTCCTATGGGGGTGACATGTGATATCACTAGGTGACAAACCCCTTTCGCTGATGTTGTTCAAAAATAGTTATAGTTAACACTTACAACAGTTTCAACAGTCCTGACAGGTCTTTGTTGAGACGACAGTTTCTTCTTATGTAGTTTCCTGTCATGTCTGCGAGCGATACTGGACGCGCCTTGAGGAGTGACGGCTTCACTAACAATATTCGCCTGGCTGCTAGATAAACCATTTCCAGTGTCAGCTCTAGATATCAACTTTTGTAAATCTTGAGTTTTTCTTTCTCTTTCCCGTTTTCTTGCCTCTATTTTCTTTAATTCTGCTAATAGCATCTGTTCTTCATCAATCTGTAAGGTATAACAATTAATTAGATTGCAAACTTTTCAGAGCAGTGATAGACAAGTGCTTTAGATGTTCATGTCTACTTGGGAGGTCAGAGTTCGATCCTGGGACATACACCTCTGATTGAGTTATGTGTATTTTAAGCAGGAAAACATTGTGAAGAAACCTGTACTCCTGAGAGTTTTCCATGTTCTTAAAGGTATGGGAACAGCCCCCACTAGGCCAATGTGGTGAACTATGGCTTAATTCCTCCTCACTCTGAGGAGGAGACCCGGCTCAGCAATGTGCCATTAAAGGGTGACGAAGAAGCTTATTATAAACTTTATGACCTCATACTAATTGGACTACTGTATCTTTAATTACCTGTTCCTGTGTCCTGTCAAACAGTCTTTTTAATTGTTCCTTTCTCTTTCTTTCATGTTCAGCATCATAATGGTAAACTCTTTTCTCTCCATTTACCAATGTCACAGAGTTTGACCAAGGGTTTGTTTTAACCTGTAATCATATTTAGCCAACCTTAAAACTTTATATTTGTTACATTTTGTGATTTTTCAACATCTCAATTGCAAATCCATTCTTCATACTTAAATGTGAGATAATGACTAACCTTGCTCAATATGGCACAAATATTATAGTATCTCTCTTTCAAGTCCTCCACGCTTCTGTCCCTAAAAGCTGCACGATCCCATCTATCATGTACAACTATGAAGCGAAGATCAAATCTTTGACACAAATCCATTAAATGATCAGTTTCTGCCTGACTCCAGTCTTCAGATTTTAAATATTGATTATATTCGGATTCTGAATATGATGGTATAGATACTTGCTAAAAGAATAAAATGTATTTGTGTGTAGTATACGTATATTGTAGTATCATATATTGAAGTATATTTTTTTTATATTTATGCTTGATAGACAAGCACTTGGTCACAATCATACCTGATGGAAAGTTATTATATGGCATAAGATGTAGCATGCTTCTCTAAAATATGCGTCATCTTCGTCTTTATCACAATAGCAGTTAGGTTAGGTTAGTTAGATTAACATAAGGCTAACCAAACACAAGACTAACTTCCAACATATATATAAAATTTTGGGAGCAAAAATGATCTTTCTTTTAAACATGTTATTCAATATGATATAGTTAATATATAAATACCTTATTAAATTGAGCAAATGGATACTCTTTTGCCTCATCAGATGCTCTTTTCCAGTGATAAAAAACAGCATTATCTTTGCGAGCAGGATTAGTGAAAGGTGCCCATACCCATTTCCTCACTTTTCTCATACCAAGCTTTGCTTTGGTTTGTTTATATGCTTTGCCTAAAATTTGACATAACATTTATTGACATTATTAATTTTAAAGACATGATTTTAATGGTAATTTAATTTATACTAATTTTATTAATATTAAATATGTGAACATTTGTATGTTTATGAGTTTGTAGCTAAATGGATTTCAATGAAGTTTGGCACACAGAAAAATTCAGCTCCGGTAGGATAAATAATTAAATGTTTTTTGTTTCACTGGGTACATATGGTAATTTGCAACCGTGCAAAGCCGAGGGGGGTAGACTAGTGTTATAAATAAAAAAGTGTGCTTATTGGTTTATTGATTTGTCCAACCTTCATGACATATTAAAATTTTATTTAACTTCAAAATACTCTTTATCTAAGTAAATAGAATAAAGATTTTAAATTTAATGATAATTGTCAAAATGTCAGTTACATTTTTTTCACCAACACATTATAAACAATAAGAAATGTATAATTGAGAAAATGTTAAGATATCAAAAAATTTGACCTAAAATAAAATAATTATTCAAATTTTGAGTACTAATTCAATTGTTATATATTTAAATTGTTTTCTTAATCATCAAGGAAATATGAATTATATTATGAACAATTTATTTGGGCGTGTGGTCTAATGGCATGAGTTGGAATTGGCAGTTGCTAGTGAGTAAACATTTACCAGTATCGGTAGGTAACAGAGGAGGTAGATCCTTGTTATCGTTATACAGCAAGGCGAACACTTCACGGTGCATTCCTTCAGGACGTCGCACTGCTTTTGTAGTAACATACTTTTTCCTTATTTTATCACCATGTAGTATACTATCTCTTGTTATTTCAGATGCTCCTGGTTGTTCAATATCTAATATGTCCAAAATATCTGCCATTTTATCTTCCACAAAATCGAACCTCAGCTATTAAAAACTCTGATGTTCACTTTCTATAAATTCATAATAATAGTAAACAATATTTTTAGATCAAATGATAAGTTTACTACTGCCTGCTTTACAAATTACAAGTTTACACAATTAGGTAGTATGTTAAAACTTAAAATACAAAAGTCAATGTCAAAATCAAATTAGGAGTTGCCATTGCCAAATAATTTCCACATCTTTCCCCCTGAATTAGATTGTTACTGGATGCTTACGGGTGAATTCTGCATATTATACGAGTCATCTTATAAAATATTTAATAATATAAGGACTAACTATGAGTAAAAGATTTATAAATCACATTTATATTATACTAGGTGCGCCCCGCAGTTTCTCCCACTATATTTTGGATAATTCACACTATATCCTTATAACTTATAGCCTATGTGTTCCTCTGATGATGATGTTTTATCAAAATCCATTCAGTAGTTTTTGCGTGAAAGAGTAACAAATATTCTTAAAAACTTTAGCGTTTATAATAGTCCTACTAGGATTATAAAAATTTCACTGATGAATGACTTGCGTAAAATGAAATGTTCTTGCACGAAGTTTTTAATAAATTGATAATTTGTAATAACAATAAAAGCGTGATTATTAAAACCAATAAATATTAAGATTGTAGGTAATTATTGTACCTACTTGAGTTTTGCTATAAAATAAGATAAAATAAAAATAGAAATGAATCAAATCGATATTGTAAATCAATTCATACTTAGAAATCTGTGGTTCATTTTGGTGGTTTGGTGGACATTAAACAATTTATTTTCCTCTGTTTTTATTCCATAATGGAAAAGGCAAAGGTATTTCACCGTACAGCCTTGCCTTTAGTAGGTTGACATTTAACTTTTCTGATTCTTTTTGATTTCAAATTTTCTGATGTTTCAGGTTGCTATTTTATTTCCTTACGCTTACGTGACAAATTAATAATCATTAAAAATAATTTTATTTTTTTTAAATCCAGAAAAGTGTGTATATCAAAACTTTTAAAAGAAACGTAAAGCAATATTTTCTCGGACAAGTTTACAATTCATAATCAAGTAAATATGCATGAACTTCTATATGTACAAATGTATGTATGGGTCAGTGTTTGCATGTATCTATGTATTTATATATATATGTATGTATATTTGCGATTTTTTTCTCTGTTTATTCTGCACCATTGTCACTCGCTATAAGACATTATCTCTTACTTACGTGGGTTGGCTGGAAAGATCTCTTATAGAGATAAGTCTGCCTTTGCCAACTAATGTTAATAACATTATTGTAATTGTTTTTCTTTGTGCATTAAGATCCTGCAGTCTAAAGTATACTTTACTTATTACGTAGATATGACAAACGTGTGCTCAGTCAGTAATCTTAACTACGTTGAATACGGGCGGTTTGGTTTTCAACCGACTTCATATAACCTCAAAGGGGGCACAGCTATAATATATTTTTGAATCACAAAACGATTCAAAAGTTATCCATGGAACAGCGACAAATTCAACTCCACAGAAAAATTATGGCTGATTATGATGAATCATTTTTTGTGATATATCTTATGAAAAAATAAATGTGTGTTTAGAAATAAAAGCGTACAAAATTTCTTTAAAAATTTAATTTGTTTTAGAGATTTAATTGACCATGCGGCTTAGTATTCGCCTAATACCTATGGCATTATCTATTGGTACCTGAAAAAAAAACATAGTTCTTAAAATATTGCATTATTCTAACGAGTATGAACTGTTGATAAAATATCGATATTATCATTTAGGAATATCGATATTTATTACTAATATTTTTTTGGCGATATATTGATAGTTTGATATTGAAATGAAAATATCCATGGTCGATATATTTTAAAATTAGCTTTCACCCGCTATATTTCGGAGAATTGACACAATATTATTATAAATTATAGTCTATATGTTATTCTGATGTGTAAACTATATTATTGTAAAGTTTCATCAAAATCCATTCAGTAGTTTTAACGTAAAAGAGCAACAAACATATATCCATACATCCATACATTCTTACAAACTTTCGCGTTTATAATATTAATTTTGAAGCGTCAGTAGCTCAGTGGTTCGGGCGTTCGATTCAACAAGTCGTGGGTTCAAATCCCGGACATTGGACTACTGGCGTGGCCCACTCCTGACACAAGCTATTTATTAGCTTACTAGGAGGGGTAACGGGAATACTAGTACATAGTATGTGATCCATACTGCTAGTAATCTTTTTTAAAAAAATAAAAAAAAAAAAAATATTAGTAGGATAATTTTTTATTTTTTTCTCTTCTGAAAATGTATAAAATCATCCTACATTATTTACACGGTTTCTTAAAATACTCTTATTTGTCTATAAGGCTATACGGTGTATAACCTTTGCTTTTACATTATGGAATAAAAACAGAGAAAAAAAATATTTGTACCTCATAACTCATAAGGTTTATTAGTAGTGATGTATAAACGGCTTAAAATTGACAACGCGTTTAAACGTTATGCTTATTTTAGTAAGCGCTTATAACGCTTTTTTTATAAAAGCTTATAGTCGTTGAGAAAGAGTGATTATTAGTATTCTGTGTTTGTAACTTTCAGCATTCATCTATAATTTAATTTGTTAAAAAAATATATTGAATTAATAATTGTGTAAATTATTTTTGAAAACACACATAAACTAACACTGGTAGGTGGTGGGTGCGATCATTTGTAGATCTTTAATTTTAAGTTTACTTAAATTGCTACGATTATATTGATATTATAATTACCGATTGCCCTGAGGCATTTATCCAGTAAAACCGCAGTCTGCTAGATTCTCGAATGTAACCCTCGATTAAGCGATTAAATACAAGCGTCTCTCGCGGAGCATTCAAGAACTCAGCTTGGCCAGGCCATACTAGATTGTTAATCCATTCAAGTTGCCCTGTAATAATATTTCAAATGAAGTACGAAAAAAATTGGAATACAAAATCTATATTATCTACATCTAGAGCAGTGATTCCCTAAGCGGTTTAAATGGTCCACGACGAGTTACAGGACACCCTGAGGGAATCAAAAGAAAATAAGAATTGGATGTTAGTGAGATGTAAAGAGAGGTCAATGATAGAAATTGAAGCCTCAGTAGGTCAGTGGTTCAGGGGTTGGATTTACGATCGAAAGGTCGTGGGTCTCACTTCTAACACAAGCATTTAGTTTAGTTGGAGTGGTTAAGGAATACTAGTAGTATGTGATCCATACTGTTAGTATTCTTTAAAAAAAAATAGTGTATTAAAGTGTTGTAATTTAGTCAGGATTCAGAATTTCATAATTATTTCATTGTGCAACTACAACACTCTAAGCATACTTTTCTTTTTGCCCTCGGCAATGTTTATATGTCGCAGCAAACTAGCTTAATTAGCCGTTTAATAAACAGCCCAGGCTCTCAACCATATCATTCAGGCCACCAACCAGATGGCACCGTTTGGTTGAGAGCCTAGGCTGCCAATTGAACGCCCAATTAAGCTACGTGGCTGCGATATATATAATTTCATCATCATATTCATCTCAGCCATAGGACGTCCACTGCTGGACATAGGCTTTCCCCAAAGATTTCCAGTACGACCGATCACCTGCATCCAGCGGCTCCCTGCCGCCCTGACCAGGTCGTCTGTCCATCATGTGGGAGGATACTTTAGTGGTTATAACATGGATGTTCGACATGATTTTCGTCTTGTCCATGTGTCCAATTATATAATTTGGTAACATAAAATATAAGGAAAACAGCAATATGAGAAAGGTTGTCTACCTACAAGTCAATAACATCCCAAGTGGTCTACGAATCTACGGGTTGGGGGAAACCTTTGATCTAGAGTTTAGGTACGTATATTATTTATAAACAAATAGAAATAAAACATTACCGGGTGTAGTTGAGACAGCATCCAGGTTTCCGTTATAAATATTAACAGTTAGGTTTGTATTTCGAAGGATATTCTCCACTGAAAAAAATAATGTTTTTTTAAATTTATAGATAATAATCATTCCTTCAAATCCTGAATTGATTAATTCATTAATAATTACGTTTACTTATGTAAATTTTAAACAAGACTAACGCTCTTCCTATAACTTATTTATTCTAGCAATTTAACATCGACAAACGCCTGTCTTTTCTGATATAACGTAGAGTTTTACTAATAACCAGATGTTTGGATTGATAAAAAGATATACATTGTACAGTAATTATAGTTAGATAACATAATGTTGTTAAACCTTTATTCACAATGGGCACCATATATAAAGGTCTAAATCTTTGAACGGCATTTGCACGCTGGCTATCATAACGGACATCATCTGGAACACCAAGAGCTCGCGCCACCACATTGTCCATAAAATACTCTTGATTCAACCCAAGTTCCGTTAACAAAAAGCCTGAAATATTAATCTCTTGGTTAGTTAATTTTTAACTAAAAACTTCTTTAGCAGCGTTGTGCAGTTGTGTACTTTTTTTGGGATGGGTAGAAAATGTTAAACTTGCGTCAAGACACGTGAACTGATCGAAAATTCGTAAGCGTCAGATTCAATAATATAGTTCGGTTTTTTCGAATTTTGGTTCTTGGGGAATATTGAAAAATGCACAACGTTAATGTACAAGTTTTCAATTCTGCCGGCACTCCTCCCATTGCACCCCGTTTTTTTGTGACAGCTAATTTGTCGATTGAATCTATCTTACCTTGTTTAGGATCCCGAGTTAACCGTTCAACAATGTTGTCCATATTAACTGCTACAGCGCCACCATTTTCATTTACAAATCTTCTCAGTGACATAAATTGATCGAAAGCTTCTTCAAATCTTTCAGATTGAACTAGAGACGTTGTTAAGTTAGAGAAATTTTCAATAGCAGCTCGGCCATTTGCCTCAATATAGCCAAGTTCTTCTAAGTAAAAACCGAGCCTTGTTAGTACTAATGCAGGAGAAATTATAGGGTTTCCTAGAATAATTCCCCTTAGATTACTAGACAGGTCTTCGTCCTGTAAATAATAATATTGATTATCCTACAAGTTTACAAATCTAAGTGAAAGTTTATATGTATTCTTGTTTAGATGTTTATACTTAACTATCTGACTTAGCAAACGTTGTTTTGCCATATAAATTTGGGGTGGGACACCATTATCACTTAGGGGGATGAAAAATAGATCTCGATCTATGGCTAGGGCTGGCACTGGGTAACATTTCTTTTATCCTAGACTAGGGGTTGGGATAGAAATTATTTAGTCACCCAAAAATGGATGAATGGATAACAATGAAATGATGTACGAGTTAAGTTATTGGGTTATGAGTAGGTGAGTGTGTGAACGAATTAGTGAACGGATGAGTTAACTTACTCACTTGTGAAGAGATAATGAGAATATACCTAATATTATTTATTAGATTTTGTTATATAATTTGTGTATGTAATAAAATGATTATCTTTAACTTACTTCGGATATTTTTAATGCTAAAGGAACAGCTAATTGAGAACCATCACCTTGACTGCATATAAAGAGTGGAGAATCTTTATAAGACTCATGAAGATCATAGAACGATTGTAGAGTTCTCAATAAATGTTCGACTGAAATATTAATGTAATTATTAATTTTAGAATAATATTTTATGAGTTTGATTAAGTATTATGTTATTTTATATTCTTAAAAGTCTTCACCGTTAGTGTCTAAATCAGGAAATTCATCTTCCGCAGAATTACTTGTACTAAATCCTGTTCCCAAAGGTGCATCCACGAATAGCAAGTTGTATTCATCTATCTGTTATAATATAATAACATATCTATAATTACTTCAATATTTTAAAATTTAGGCTTCACATTAATAAAAAAAATGTAACGTTACATACCCATGAGTCGTTTCTTCTATTTAGATTTTCATTATACGGTCCAAACATTTGAAAGTTAGCTTGGAAACTTGCTGGTACTCCACTTATTCCATTTATCCACAGTAAAGTAGGTTGAGATGTCGGTGATGCGACGAGTGATGGGTAAAACCACCAAAACATATCATTTCCGCCTACTCTTGTTAAAGCTGCTGTAAACGAGACATCTCCAATACCGTGGCCTTCCAATCCTTGAATTACATATACATTGAATTATATATTTAATATAATTTAGTTTTTTTTGGATATACATGAATTAGTGCAAGTCACAAAAATTACTTTTAAACTTAAATTTTTTGGATACTTACGAATAGTACGATAGAGTTCGTCAGTCTGAATTAACCACCATATTAATACGCCCAAACCAGCTCCTAAAACTAGAGCAGTTATAAAACTCAAAAATATAATTAATTTTCTAGACATATTTCTATTAGGTTATTTAAATATTTCTTCTGTAGTAACTATGTCACCTAAACATAGGTGTTTATCGACTGTAAATAATACACGATTAAAATTTCCCAACTGATAGCGAATATAATACACATAACGCAAATTTATACAGCATTCTTTTAAAAATATAAAAGAATAATCTAATTGGGTCCCTTATGATAGATAATATGTACGTATATTAGTGATTTACGTCACATTATTGTAATAAGATAATTTTTATCTTCGGATAATTATTGATATCCTAATGATAAATTCTACCATAAATTTGGTATTGAAGCTAAAGCACTTATGAATTTATTATTATGAAATTATGAACGTAAGCCACAATTTCCAAACTGAAAGTTCGTATGTATACAAAGAGCTTTACCAATATAAATTTATTTATTGATATTTACAACATTAGTTGGTAGAAAAAAGGATTCTTTAAACGAGTGATTTTTTTTTGACATTTTCTATTTAAAGTATTAAATGTTAAGTATTAGGAAGTGTTTTAGCTATTAGGCAAATGTTAATTTTGTAAAAACATCATGACTATTTCTAAATAATTTATTTTAATTATGTATCAGCCAAATCCTTACAAGAATATAATAATTATCATTTAAAATATAAACGTGTTTAGTGATGCGATTAGTTGTAACTTCTTAACCGCAGCAGAAAATAAGTATTTTTTCATTTATGTACTACTAGTCGACCCGTCCCGGCTTCGGCTTCCGGATGCAATTTAACATATAACCGTAACCGCTATATTCCTGCATTTTAAATCTGTAATATCTTCGAAAATATTCATTTAAATTACATGTTGTAAAGGGCTATATTGATCTATATAAAATTCACAATGTATTTAAGGTACCTAATTAAATAAGGATTAATGCTGTATTATTTAAAATCGCTTCGTAATAACTTATTCTCGTAAAAAGTAAAAGATAAAAAATGGTTATTGTGGGTTATCCTTTAGAGATAGACATTTACCATCACGGACATTTTTGTAGACCTTTTTAAGGTGTACAATTCTATAGTACATTATTTTTATCTATCTCGTAGGGTTCAGCCAGTGTTTTCAATGTAAACGCAGAAAAATGTGTTTATTTACGACAACACATTAAAAACCTCTAAAATCCTTAGTGTTTCTCTATTTTTTTTTATGATAGATAAGGGATAAAAGATTAGACCGTCCACCTGATGGAAAGTGGCCACCGTCGCCCATGGACATCAACAGAACTAGAGGGTATCTCTTGTTTTGTCTATGCGTTATCGCCTCGAAGATAGAGTGCGGAGTAATCTATTGTATTATGTATGTATTATACAGATAAATCTTCCTTTTTAATCACTCTACCTATTTAAAAAAACCGCATCAAAATCCGTTGCTTAGTTTTAGAGATCTTAGCATACATATGGACATACAGACAAAGACAGTGAGAAGCGGCTTTCTTTTATACTATGAAGTGATAATGGATTTGGTTAGATTATGACTTTTTTAAACTAAAGTAGATTTTAATAAATTACTACTATTTCATAAAATTCTTTTTTATTAGATTAAACAAAAATACGTTTGTAGATATTGTCGTATTTTCAGTAAAAATACATATTACTAGTTAGCAATACAAGACAGCTTAAGTAAGTACAACCGGATTGAGTGGACTATTGTTAATCCTTCCTTATATCACATTAGGTACGTACTTCCTTCCAAGTTACACAATAAAGTACTAAAATGACCTCACTTGTGCTTCATCTAGATATTTCCGCTTTCCTCTTTGATAATATAGTGTAGTGAATTCACATCCGTGTATTAAGACACGTTTTATTTAATAAAAAATGAAACCGAAGATTCTGCCTTGGTTAAAATTATTTCTCAAATCTTATTATGTATACTTTATACATAAAGCTGAAGAGTTTGTTTACTTGAACGCGCTAATCTCAGGAACTACTGGTCAGATTAGAAAAATTCTTTAAGTGTTAGATAGCCCATTTATCGAGGAAGGCTATAGGCTATATATCATCATGCTAAGACCAATAGGAACGAAGCATCACGCGGACGAAGTCGCGCGGGTCGACTACTAATATATAACTCCATGATAACACACATCACACAACTCCATATTTTCAACCGACTTAAAAAAAAGGAGGTTATCAATTCGGTTGTATTTTTTTTTGTGTTTGTTACCTCAGAACTTAGTCATTTATGAACCGAATTGGAAATTTCTTTTTGTATTTCGTAGGCCTACAGATTGGTCCCATTTTTTTTTCAAAATCCAGTTCTGATGGTGGGATCCTTAAGGAATTGACAGAAATCCTCAAAAGTTATAGGCACACATATAGTGATTTTGATAATTTCAGAGGGGTTTCAAGGATTTGCATTCAGAACTTATCATTTGGTGAAATGGAACTGATGAGGAAGACCACAGATAGCCATAATATAGTTAAGAATGTTAAGCAACTAGTACTTTGAGAATAATGAGAAATTTTAAATACGCAATTTTCATGTTGATGTTACCAGTACATTCTTAGACCTTCCGGATTCATCTACCATTAGTTGATGATGACACCGGAAGGTATAGGACAACGTAAACTAGTCGCGTTTGGGTTTAAAGGAATTGTTTTAAAGTGTACTTTGGCTGTAAGTGATTTTTAATGGTAATGTTCGTCTGCCTTTTTATATCGTAGCTCCCGAATAACTTTACCAATTTTGATGCGGATTTTTCTGTGTGGAAGTAGATGGAATTAAGATGCCATCGTTTTATAAAATTTTCAGTATATATGTGTATTTGTTTTTGACATCGTAGTTCTGAAAGACTGGGTTGATTATTATGCGGATTTTTCTGTGTGGAAGCAGATGGGATCAACGTGCCATCATTTTATAAGTTTAACAGTGTATATGTGTATCTGTCTGTGACATCGTAACACCCGAAACACTGGCCCGATTTTGATGCGGATTTATCTGTATGTATTAATGTATCTGTATTGTAATAACCTGATAAATGAACTCAAACTCAAAATATTTTATTCAAATAGACTTTTTACAAAGTAAATTAGACACGTCAAAATTGGTCAGTCAGTCAGTTTGTCTGAAGCTACCGCCAGTTCGGAAAGCAGTTCCCTGATGAGAAGAACTGGCAAGAAACTCAACAGTTGCTCTTTTCAAAATGCCATTGTTTACATCAGTCTGTTTTACAAAGGTATAAATAATCATTCAGCTGAGCATCAACGTCATTTTGAATCCAAGCTTTGTCATCATTCAAATAATCTTGTACAGAGTAGTAAGCTTTATTTACTAAACACTTTTTTATTCGAGTTTTAAATTGCTGAAGTGGCAAGTCTAATATAGTCTGTGGGATCTTATTATAGATACGAACACCAAGCCCCATGAAACTATTACTAACTTTGTGGAGATGATAGTACGGCGTTACAAGTTTATTTTTATTTTTAGTATTTATCCTGTGTGTGTCACTATGTTTGGAAAATAATGTAATGTTCTGCCTAATGTATACAATGTTACAATAAATGTATTGTGACGGCACTGTATACCTATTTTATTAAAACAACATGGCTGTATCAATATCAGTTAATTGCCTTACTTTTCTTACTGCGTAAGCTGCGGAGCTGAGTCTTCCCGCCAAAGATGATAAATGGGAGTTCCACTGAAGTTTTGAGTCTAAAGTTATTCCTAAAAAAATCGTCAAGTCGGTTAAATTCAAAATTTCATTATTTAATAAAAGGGTGAATTGCTGTTTTTTAACATTTGGTAAAGCAAATTCCACACATTTAGTCTTTTTTGCGTTTAGTACTAAATTATTAATCGTAAACCATTGAAGAACCTGCGACCTGCATTGTTTACATCGTCGTAACTGTGAGTGGTTTCTCTTAACTTTGAATATAAGAGAAGTGTCATCAGCAAAAAGAACAATGTCGCATAAATTCCTCACGTAGTATGGCAGATCATTAATATAAATCAGGAATAAAAATGGACCCAATATCGAACCTTGTGGAACGCCCATTCTTAAGAAGGATCCAGAAGATTTTTCACCATTAATAGCAATATTCTGGATCCTTTGGGTAAGGTAAGAAGCAATTAGATCAAGTCCTTTTATCACTAATACCATAATAATTGAGTTTTTTTAAAAGCGTTGCATGTTGAACACAGTCAAAGTCTTTTGACAAATCACAAAATACAAAAATTGCATTTTGTGATTTCTCCCATGCGTCGTAAATATGCGTCGTAAATATGCTAGTAAATTTTTTCAAAAACTTTACTTAATGATGGTAATATAGAGATAGGTCTGTAGTTACCAGGATCGTTTTTGTCACCCTTTTTAAAAAGAGGTATAACTTTACTGTGTTTCATTAAATTAGGAAACAATCTTGTATCCACACACTTGTTGAAGAGAGCTAGATGTGGAGCAATATTATAAATAATTTCGGTAAGTAATCTTACAGATATATCCCATAAACTCATTTTGGTGCGGTTGTTTATACTCGATATTTTAGGTGATGTAGATGGTTGTTACCTATAATTTATTAAGAGCTGAAGTCTATTTGTTGAGTAAGTGCAGTAGATTGGAGATGAAAGGGCGAGTAAGGTAGTGCAGATTAGTAGTTGAGATGATGGTTGAGTGAGTAGGTACTTTATAAATAGGTAAATTGAGTGAGTCACTTTGTGAATGGGTAAAATGAATGCGTAGATGGACAACGGGTGAATTGGTGATTTAGTGAGTGATTGAATGAGTAAACAGTTGAGAGAGTGAATTAGTGGATGAGCGATAAATGAGTTTCAGAACATATTCACTAAAAACCAAGAAATACAACACAACAAAAATGTTTTATATATTAAACTAGCGACCAGCTTTTATATGCGATTATAACAAATAAACCTTCCTTTTGAATCACTCTATTTATTAAAAAAAGCGCATCGAAATGTTCTTATTATGTTCTTATTATACAAACTTATTATCATAGGTAGGAAGTTATGAAAGTTTCTTGATTTACTGTGTCCCACGGTTTCACCCGCTATATTTTGGATAATTCACACTATATCATTATAAATTATAGCCTATGTGTTATTCTGATGTGTAAGCTATATTATTATAAAGTTTCATCAAAATCCATTCGGTAGTTTTTGCGTGAAAGAGTAACAAACATCCATACATCCATAAATTCTTGCAAACTTTTGCGTTCATAATATTAGTAGGATATCTTTTTTTAGGTTTTCATATCTATGTCTAGGTCCATTACAGAATTTATATTGTTGAATCACTTGTTGTCCACGACTGGTTCAAACGATTGTAATAAGAATTTTGTAAAGTCCTTCATTTTGGATTTTTCTGACAGCATATTATTAAAAAATTTTTTTCATAAAAACCTTGCCCTGGTATCAAATATCAAACGTAATAATTGCAAACTTGTGTACAAATAAACCGTCAAAAAATATCTTTTCAAAATGAATGTTTAAACCTGTTTTTAATTTTCGCAACTCAAAGAGTATTTAATGAAAATCATTCCAGTGTTTATTCAGCCCGTGTCAAAATTTGTATGATAGTGAAATTGTTGCGTAATTTTAAAGATCTAAGCATACATAGGGACAAACAGACAGCGGATAGCGACTTTGTTTTATACTATGTAGTGATGTAATATAAACATACAGACTTATTCTGACTGACTTACTTAACTGAAAAATCAAATTAATATAAATTTTGTCTTTCAGTAACATAAGAAGGTTTTAGATGTTGACCTAAGAAGTACCCTATACATATTTATAAATTTCTATCAAATTTTAATTATTCAAATTACGAAACTTTTACAAACTACTCCTCCTTTACTCCTTTTATTTAAAAAGAAGTAATAATGATTTATTTGGGGTAAACTAAAAAAACTTATTATATGATAATTAACCCTGAAAATGTGCAGGGTATTTGTTAAGTATATATTTCAATCAAATAATATTTAAAACTAGAGGTGCCATGAATATTCGGCAACTATTCGGTATCGGCCGAATACCAAATAGTTAATCTCGATAAAAAGAATGAATTACACAAATATTTTTATTTTATCATATTAATTTAAATAATACTTAAATTCTACCAGTAATAAGTTATGATGAATAAAAACAATTTATTTAGAATTTGTTGATAGCAAACGTTTTACCAAATTTCGTAAAAAAAATATTTTGTAGAAGATATAAATAAAAAACTAAAAACTTACTTACATAAATTTTGAGGTTATATGAAAAATATGTAAATAAAAAAGTTTTAGATCTTTTTATTACCTATAACTTTTCCATTTTAAATTTTTTCCATAGGACTTGTAGTTTTGCCGTAAATCGAGATAAACCGTTTTTTACCCTTAGGTTCCCCCTTTTCCACTTCCCTACCTTAGATCGCCCATAAATTATTTTTCCTTTCATTTTTCTTATATACACTTCCTTTTCCATCGATAATATTTGAAACCAAAAATTATCGACCCTGGTCTATTAGTAAAACACACGCGAAACATTCTAAGTGTTGCCTACTGCCGAATATTCGTCGCTTCGTCCAAGAGACTCGCCGAATATTCGTTAGTCGGTATTCGGCCAAATCACTATTCGTGGCATGTCTATTTAAAACTTCAATAAATGGGATGGAGAGTTTTTATAAGCATATAGAGGTGCAGAACCCTTAAACACAACAAGGTTAAAATATACCTTTTTTTTCCTTGATCACTATAACTGCAATAAAACTATTACATACGTGAGGATCTTGATACCACTAGTTTTTACAATCTTTAGACTTAAAATTAGAGCATATTCCATAAGTATACCTAATATGATGCATATAACATCATCTTAGTCTTGTGATAATGTTTTGTATTGTCTCTATTCGTGACGTATAGCGTTTACTTGTTTTATATACCTAATTTAAAAGTTTGCTTTTTCGTTTTACAAGTAGCTTTTATACTTAAATTACGTTTTTGAAAAACTAAATTATAATTCCCACATTGTTTTACACTACCTCTGATGGAATTTTTCTGGTCCACTCTAAACTCAATCCAAGTTTTGATTATATTCTAATACTAGTCGACCCGCGCGACTTCATCCGCGTGATGCTTCGCTCCTATGGGTCGTAGTGTGATGATATATATTCTATAACGTTCCTCGATAAATGGCCTACACATAAACACTGAAAGAATTTTTCAAATCGGACCAGTAGTTCCTGAGATTAGCACGTTCAACCAAACAAACTCTTCAGCTTTAATAAAAGTATAGATATAAAATTCTCGTGTCGCGGTGGTTGTTACCAAACTCCTCCGAAACGTCTCGACCGATTTTTATGAAATTTTATATGCATATTTAGTAGTTCTGAGAATCGGATACTATCTATTTTTTGGGAGGCCCACCCCCAACTTTTTAATTTATATGGCAAAACAACGTTTGCCGGGTCAGCTAGTATTTTTATATAATCCTGCTGTACCTGTATAAGTCACCGATCTCTTCCTAAACGGTTACCTGGAGGTTCTGAGCTATAGTTGGACCCATAAGTGACCCGCCGTGTGGTCAAGATCCAAACTTTATAACTAAATCCTGTATTTTCTTTTATATTTTAGTAATTGCGATTAAATACTTCTATAGGCAAAGTCAAATATTTGAAACATACTTAGTTTACTTGGATATATTTGAATTACTTGACTCTGAACATAACTCAGTATTGAAAATATTTCTTATTACTACTATAAAAAAAAACTAGATAATATTATTATGTTTATCCGATAAAACCTTTTTTATCTGATGTTGAATAACTAATAGTACATATTAATTGATAAACATCGTATATAATTGTTAGATTTGACAATTATTATCTGTCCTTTATCTAAATGATATTAATGTAAATCGCTTATACTGTAATCTGTATATATCTTAATGTTTTATAAGAATTTTTGTGTAAATCCGTAACTTTTGAATGATTATATTCAGCATGAGCTGAGAACTTTAGGTAAGTCACAAGATGAATTAATTACTTCCAAATCAAGACTTCAATTCCATAAACAATTTATGGCAGATACACAGATAAAAAAAGCTGGGTTGTGCAAGAGAAAGAAACGCTCTTCCCGTTCACGAGACATAGTAAAATCCTTTCTACAACAGGATGGAAATGAAAACTATAAAGTGCATGCTATGAATTTAGAAACGCAAAATGAATGGTGGAGCTCTGAGGTGGCGCGCCTTGATATATGATTGGTCTCCCGCCTTATTAAAATTATATCTTAATGTCTTTCAAATTACCCTCCCAGACCAGAATAACTTAGTTAGATGGGGGAAGGCTCAAATAAATGTTACTATACTTACGGAGAGGCAAAAGGTACAACGAGGCACTTATTGGTGGGATGCAAGGTTCTCCTTGATAGGGGGGTACATTACTAACGCCATCACGACAGAGTACTTCTAATAATACGTGAAGTATTAAGCCTATCGGTAGCTAGAGCCCAAAAAGGACTGACCAGACAAATAAATGACTAATTAACTTTTTAAAAGAAGGCTCAACTCTAAATTCTAAAAACTAGGCCTAATCAACCCTAGGCCCTGCACCTGATTGGACTATTTTAATGGACACGTATGAAAAACATTTTAAAATCCCCGAGGATGTTGTTATTTCGTCATCCGGACCGGATATTTTCCTCTTTTCTAAAGCCACTAAACGCGTAGTACTTGTAGAACTTACCGTACCGTGGAAAACAAACATACCTCGCATT
This sequence comes from Limenitis camilla, assembly GCA_905147385.1. NCBI lineage: Eukaryota > Metazoa > Arthropoda > Insecta > Lepidoptera > Nymphalidae > Limenitis > Limenitis camilla. Next base: position 5,444,652 of record LR990234.1, on the reverse strand, counting down.
GAAAATAAATAATTATTATGAACTTACAGATGAATTGATGAGAAATGGTTATGTAGTAAATTTATACGCTGTAGAAGTAGGAACGGGAGGTATACCAGTAAAATCTCTCTACAACTTGTTGAAAGACTTAGGCATTAAATTCTGTACTAAAGCGAGTAACTAAAGCTGCTTTGACAGGATCGTACCAAATTTGGCTGGGAAGGGAGAGTAACACGAGTGGAGAAGGTGAGTGTTGATGTGCATCGGAAAGGGGCGCCTTAAACCTACTCCCTTGTCCCTCTTTCTTCCACTCGATGGACCTGGCACCCCACGGTTTATCCATGGAATACTAAGAAGTTCGTTCCGTCTCTCTTTACATAAATTCCACAAAAATGTTATTTTATACTAGCTTACCCGGCGAATGTTGTTTTGTCATATAAATTATTATTAGTGGGCCACCCTTATCACCTAGGGGTATTAAAAATAGCCTTCAGACTTTATAGTTAAATAAAAAACATTGACGCGATTTAGTTACTTTATTGCAAAATTTTTTAATCAGATTTTTTATCTTATTTGAAAACAGTAGCAATGTTAACGATAACTTAGACGTAAAAACAAAACGGAGAAAAAAAAATTATCACATTATTTAATTTAATTTAGTCTGTTATTTTATAGAAACAGATACGCTAGGATTTAACAAATATTTAAATTAATTATTAATCTTAGTGTATCTGTCCGTCGTTGTATGTTCTAAAGTATTTAAAAAAGAATCTTGGTATTTTATTAATATAACAATAAATCTAATTAATGAAACATTATTCATCCAAATGAAGTCATATCACGAAGGAAAGCGTTGGTGCCAGCTGGGTTGTCTCTTGGGACCTGTAAAATTATTACTATAATAAATTTGTACACTAATGTACCATACTAGTCTAAAGTACATTAATAACACAACAAAATATATTTAATACACATTTGCGAAGATTTCCATTGATATTTCTTTATGATAAAAATAAATTTGCTAACCTATAAGTTAAATCAGAACAGGTAAATCTTCTTATATATAAAAATGAATCCCTATTTCCCTTGGTCACGGCATCACGCCTAAACGGCTGGACCGATTTCGCTAATTCTTTTTTGTTGTGTTTGTTATTGTCAGGAGAAGGTTCTTATGGAAGAAAAAATTAAAAAATTGCGCGGAAATTTAGAAAATTTAAGAAAACTAACGACCATATTAACTTTTCTTATGTAAGCTTTTGACAGCTAATTCGAATTCAATATTCATATGACAGGACAACGTCTGTCGGGTCAGCTAGTCGTTAATATAAATCAGGAAATAGTTTACACATTAGTAAAATTCAAGATGGTATATGTATAATTCTTACGCTGTGTCCAGCCATATTAATCCAGAAAAAGCGAAAGTTTCCATAGGATTTGTAATAGCCTTCGAGACGGTCATTCTCCCAGATTGGTTGGCGGGGAGTGTTTCTATATCCTTCAGCACCACTCCACTTAAGACGGTCAACCCATAGTATTTGTCCTATAATACAATAACATCTTCTAGTTTTACAAATATACATAGAGGTTGCTTTTAATACCGATCAGCATAGCCGACATATGATTTATATATTATGATGGTGGAGAATTCAATTTAAAGATGCAATATTTGTCTGATGCAAAAATGTTAGTTACAATTACGGTAGACAAAATATACTTACCAGGTGTGTCACAGATAAGGTCGAGATTACCATTGTATTTAGTGACGATTATATCTGTTTCATTTAGCAATTTTTCGACTGAAAATAGAAAATAATGAATAGAGAAATAAAAGTCTTAATCTTAAGTCTTAAAATCTTTTAAATCATATAAACAATTAAATTAAAACTAAATCCCTACTTTTTCTATCTATTATAGACAACTAAGTATATTAAATTTGGAAGATTATTAAAATGTTTTAAGCTATTTAAATTACTGGTTGTAAATAAACTTCGGAACAATTTAAATTTATTAACAAAATTACTTACTGCCGTCTGTGACAGGTTTCATGAAGTCCTCCCGTAAATATTCAAATACAAACTGATTGCCCCAAGTTATGTTGGCGGGTATGTTTAACCATTCCTTTACCAGGGTATTCATGAGCTCGTTGAGATTCCACACTTGTCTATTAGAGGTAGAATATGAGCCGTCACGAAGCATCAGATCTCGTGCAAACTCTAAAATTCAGGCAATTGTATTTTTGTAATTTGTAACACTCATATTTCTTATAAGGACATAGCATCAAGTATCTTGTGAAGACTCACTGATCTAAAACATATGAAATAGTACTTTAATTTTTAATTTACCCTCAACACTTAGCAACGTGTCTGGCATGTTGACTTCCATTTTAGTTAAAATATTGTAAAAGTCAACTCTTGTAGTAGCTCTAAAGACGGCATTCTGGGTTTGGGCCCATTGTGCTGTGGCAGCAACATATTGACCTTCGTTAAATAACCTTTCGGATTCGCGTGCTGCGTTCTGAATATCCTCATACCCGGCTTGATCAACAAGACCGGCTGCCAAGAGTAAAGGACCCCAAGTAAGAGTTAAATCGACAGGTGCTATCCAGGCATTACCCATAGCTATTCCTCGCAAGTTTGAATGAATCGTTTGATTAACTTCCGCCTGTTAAGTGTTAAGACATTCTGATTAATACATTTATAAATCAATGAATCTATAAACTGGTACATTGAGTAGTTTTGCATCGTTAGTAGCTAATTATTTAATTAATAAGTAAATACCTCTCGCATCCGAATACCCATGTCAACTGCCATCTTTCCTCCATACGATTGTCCGTAAATGTATAGCGGTACTCCCTTAAATTCAGGGTTCGATCGATAAAACCCTCGCATTAATTCAACAAAATCTAACGCTGTAATTTCAATTAGTAAACTTAATGATATTTGAGATTTTGGATTTTACGTATAACTTAATATTATTTTTAATTTATTCTGCGTTTCGTAATTAATGATATCACAAAATTATTAATAGGTAATAGTGGGGAATATTGATCATCTAAAAATCATTGGCTTTTGGTCCTTAACCATATCAGACAGGCAGACTAGATATAAAACTCAATCATGTTATTTTACACTTATAAAATTGGAGATTTTGCTTAAAAGTGTTTACCTATTTGGTCATTGGTAGTCGTTAAAAAACTCCAGTCATCTACGTAACTAAAACCAGTCCCGACGGGATTGTCCACAAAGACCACGTTAAAATTTTTGATCTGAAAGAAGGAAACACTATTCGTGTAACTTTCAAGGTATTAGTACAATTTTTAACTTTGACCAAAAAAATCTTCTAAAATTTTAACATAAGCTTAGATTGAGATCTGTTTAATTATTAGTAACATAAACAAAACATTCTCATACCCATGTATGGTTTCTCTCTTGAAGTGACAAGTCAAGAGGACCCAATATCTCAAAGTTTCCAATACCCGTGGAGGACCCGCCGGGACCACCTTGCAGCCAAACTATCAAGGGCCTTTCAGTATAATTAGTCACATTTGCAGTTGTGTAGAATAGCCAATAAAACATGTGAGCCCCTTCGCGTACAGTTACAAAACCAGAGTTTTGCCTATAATTTTCTAATTGAGCTGCAAAACAATAATTAATAAGTTAAATGTAATTTCTTTTATAAAAATCATGGTGATAATAAATGTTTAATATTAGACAAAACTATTAGAGTTTGTAAGGGCTATATGTTAACAAATATTTAAAAATACAACTTACCATTTACATTATATTCACTAAATAATGTTGTAATTAATAATAAATAGAGTAACATGTTTGAAACAAATTATATGTCATAAATACTAAATATACAAATTAAACTGATCTATCAGTAATAATGCAGAGATATCTTTTATCAATAAAGTATCATTTGGCACAATTATTAGATTAACAATTTCGGCTAAGTGCGAGTGTAGAACTCGTGCTCTGAGGGTTCTGCACAATTTCAATAAAGGGACTAACACTATCAAAATTGATTTTCTTTGCGGGTCAAAATATTATCAAGAATAGTATTGTGAGGCTTTTACTCCCGACATTAGTAATGCATGTTTCAATTGCCATATTCATAATTGCTGACAAAAAGAATATAAAAAAACATGATAAAATATGTTTAACAAAGTAAAAGATTATAACATTTAAATAGTCAGCGAATATATATCAAATAATATATATTGTCAAATATAAAATTTAGAATTTGCATTAATTAATTAAATTACAGTTAGAAATTATATCTGTATCTTTGAATATTACTAAAATTACAAACATCGACTTTTTCATGTCCGCATAAGTGGAATTCTTTATAGAATAACGACTTGTGATGTTTAATATTAACTTCAATTTGATATGTTCACGTATTCTTTAAATAATGCCATCTACGTCAATGCAACTAATTACCATTTTTCAAATTTTTCTTTCTTCTTTCCCAAAATCATGGCTTCGTCTTTTGACCTAGGTAAAAGACGAAGCCTGGGATGAAATTTTGTTTCTTGACAATAATCAAAATCACAATACATGAGATTAAAGTTATATCTTTTCAAAATTGATTTAGCGGTTTGATTTTCTGTAGATATCTAATAGACTTGAGACTTAAATATTTGATATACATATATTTTAACCTGATATCTTACTGTTTCTGGGAAAAAGGGTCTTGCGTGACAATCAAAACAATGTAAATTTTCTAAGGATTTACAAAAAAATTACGATTTTTTAATTTTATCCTCTACTTGTATAATGAGGCCTTGCTTCATGCTAAATTTTACGATTCTAGTTCATCATGATACTTCATGTGCTAGTTCATCATTTTTGTGAGTGACCACATTCAAGGTCATATCTTTTCAATGCGTGGACTTTTAGCCAGCCACAACGGACCGCAGGCTTGAGTATTTGATATTATTTTCAACTTGATATCTTCACGCAAGCCTGAGAAAAAGAGTTTTAATAAATAGACAAACGGATAACGAAGTGATCCTATATGGGTTCCTTTTTTCTTTTTAAGGTACGGAACCCTAAAAATATTACACAATAGGTAGAAACTATTTTATTACTACTATCTTATATTATTAATTAGACGCTGAAATTACTCAAAAAATCGAGTATTAAAATATGCATAAAAAGCCGTATGTTACGATTGTGTCCATTTAGAAGTTTGATTTTTTCGCAGCACTTGAGACCTCAATTTTGAATTTATGTTGCTAAATTAATTTGTTAATACCTCCATTGAGAAAAAGTGTTTTGATAGACGAACAGACTACAAAGACATTCTTAGGCGCTACGATGGAATACACGAACTCACATACATACACTCCCAAAATCATTACTCATCATTTTGGAATTTAATAGAAACCCAGAATTATTATATATTATAATTCTGGGCTTTTCTATTAGCTCTTCTATTTTTGTATATTTATTATCTAGCTCTTGACTATTTTTGTATATTTATTATATACAAAAATAGTCAAGGCAGACCTGTGGTCATTTAGTTACAAATATTTAAAAAGGTTAGTTTATATTCTACTTATTTGTCGGTCAATGAATCTATTCTTTAACATTTCCTAAAGCACGAATTAACCTTGAAAATACCTTGAAATCTTCAAATAGAGAGGAAATTATAAGGCAAAAATGCTTAAACACGTGTCACATTTCTAATTGTTTGACAACTGCAGAGATGAGGTTATTTTTTTAATATATTTAATTGTAAATTTATTTCGTTTTTTAAAAGACTTGCTTTGTCGTGACTTGTTCGATTCAATGTTCCTTCAAATGAAGTTTTTAAATTATGTCGTTAGTGCTTTGCTGACTTATAATATTATCTTATGTTAATTGAAACGAGACTTAATTTAAATACCTATTTATTAACATTACTCATAAATGAAATTTTATTAACTAAACGATGTCATGTCACGAAGGAAAGCATTGGTTCCCGCTGGGTTGTCTCTCGGCACCTGTAATATTTATTAAATATTCATTTTAATTCCCAAAATTATTTAAAATAATATACGTTTACTATAATATCTAAAATTAATAATTAAACATAGGCTTCTATGACAATTGCACAGAAGATATAAATATTTTTTAACGCCGAAAACTTTATTTATACAATTCTCAATTTCATATTTAATGTAGCTTACGCTGTGTCCTGCATCGTTAATCCAGAAGAATCTGAAGTTTCTATAGGATTTGTAGTAGCCTTCAAGTCGGTTGTTTTCCCAGATAGGAAGGCGAGGCGCGTTTTTATAACCTTCCGCGCCACTCCATTGAAGGCGGTCAACCCACAGTATTTGCCCTATATGTTAAAATAAATTCGTTAGAAAGAAAATAGAAATTTTGGCCATATATAGGAATGAGACGCAATATACTTCAACCGTTAAGGCGTATAAAAAAGTAAAAGTTTAGTTAGAAAATTTTCAATAAGATTGAGAAGTTTGATAACTATATATTAAGGGATAAAAAATAAAATGATGATAGACGAAGTTTTTTTACCTTAAAATATCAATAACATATTATGGAAAATTTTGAACAAAATTAAATAAAACTTTTCAGCTAATAAGTACTTACCAGGGGTATCACAGATAAGGTCAAGATTGCCATTATATTTAGTAACAATAATATCTGTTTCGTTAAGAAGTTTTTCTACTGAAATACAAGAAAGTTTAAAACTGTTTTAATACTCCTTGAAGGAATAATGTTTCATATGAATTCCCCTACATAGATAATGCTTCTTGAACTGTTTTAGAAACAAGCAGATCTAATAAATGTGAGAAGTTAAACAAGAGAATAACTTAGAATTTAAATGAAGTCGATTCTCAAGTTGATAATTACAATTTGTAAAACAATGTAAGTATTAATAAAAGAGCAAATGTAGTGTTTCGATAATTGCGTCAGACAAACAGATTGATTTGATTTTTAGTAATTAAACAGTCATTTGCCAAAATATACTTACTGCCCTCAGTAACTGGTTTCATAAAGTCTACTCCTAGGGTATCAAATACAATATCTGTGAGAGAGCTCCATGTAACGTTGGCGGGTATATTTAACCATTCTTTTACTTTCGTATTCATTAGTTCGTGGAGGTCCCATTCCTGTCCCTCAGGAGTAGAGTATGATCTGTCACGAATCATCATATCTCTTGCAATTTCTAAAATTTATATTAAGATTTTCCCAATCATTTGGGTATTTGAAAATATATATTAGTGCAATGTAGGAAACATTGTACTAATATATTTTCGTTATAGTAAAAAGTATAATTGTAATAATAATTGATCTAGAGATTTCTTATTTTTCCTTACCGTAAGCACTCCGTAACGTATCTGGTAAGTTGACTTCCATTTTAGTTAAAATATTGTAAAAGTCAACCCTTGTAGTAGCTCTAAAGACGGCATTCTGGGTTTGGGCCCATTGTAATGTTGAATTAAGGTAATGACCCTCATTGAACAGTCGTTCAGCTTCTCGTGCATTATTTTGAATATCCTCATACCCGGATTGATCAACAAGACCAGCTGCTAAGAGTAGAGGAGCCCAAGTAAGAGTTAAATCGACAGGTGATATCCAAGCATTACCCATAGCTATTCCTCGCAAATTTGAGTTGATTGTTCCAACTCTGCCTAATAAGAAAATCTTAAGATATTTTATAAACCAAAATTAACTATTATAGCTCTTTGCCACAATGAAACGATTTAAAAGTAAAGACATCGTACCTCTCGCATTCGGATACCCATATCAACAGCCATCTTTCCTCCATACGATTGTCCATAAATGTATAACGGAACTCCTTCAAATTCAGGATTTATTCTATAAAAACCTCTCATCAGCTCCACAAAATCTAACGCTGTAAATTAATTTAGAGTAACTTTACTTTTGCTATTAAATTACGGAATTTCTAAATTTCAATTACGTTGATAAGACCCGTGAAATCTCGGTAAGATTTTTTAATTATTTATTATTTTGTAGGACTTTAATTATTATTCGATACCTATTTCATCGTTGGTAGTTGTCAAATATATTGGATCATCGACATAGCTAAAGCCAGTCCCGACAGGGTTGTCTAAGAAGATAACGTTAAAATGATTTACCTAAAAACCAAAACATTTATTTTTAGTATTTTTCTGTGAGAATAATATTCAAATAATTAGGTCTTGTTGATAATAAAAGTATTAAGATATGTAGGTAGATGTCGTTAATGATAATATTTTTAAATATTTTTGGCTAATTATTCTTACCCAGATATAATTTCTCTCTCGTAGTGATAAGTCGAGAGGACCCAGTATATCAAAATTTCCAATACCAGTGGATGACCCGCCAGGTCCACCTTGCAGCCAAACTATCAACGGCCTTTCAGTATAATTAGTTACATTTGCCGTTGTATAGAACAGCCAATAAAACATGTGAGCTCCTTCACGTACAGTTACATAGCCAAAGTTTTGTTTATAATTTTCTAATTGACCTGCAAAAATAACGATAAATCATAAGTAGTCCACACGGGATATTAGGCATCTTACTAATTCAGAATTTGAGTTTGAATCAATAAAAGTGTATAAAAATGAAAGTCACTTTCGTAATGGTATGGAATTAGTAACACCACAATTTTAAAAAATTAGATTGAGACATTATGTTCGCAACAAAATCTAATAAAATACATTATTTACTCACCATCAACGTATTGTCCTGTTAATATTGACAGTAAAAACATGTATATAATCATCCTTAATATAAATTGGACGTCTCAGACTATACGTGAAATTGAAATGAATTATCAGAATCAATAACTGATTAACCTTATCTGTTTTCATGATAAACGTTGCGTTATTAGCTTCAAAAATTAACTAAAAGTTTAATATGCTATAATTATGAATACAAACAGAACCCATGATTAGAACAGAAGGATGTAATTACATTACTTATTTTTCAACACACTTGCACGTAGAGGCATTTATTCCACTGTTTGTTTGAACGTATACTTCGCCATAACACACGCGTGCTTTTTACTTTACATTGCCGCACTTGCGGTTTTTTTTATTGTCAAGGTTATTTTTATTGCAATGAAACGACAAACAAAGACGGTCGACGTGATGGTAAATGGTAAGTGGCCACCGTCGACCATGGACATCGGCTAAACAAGAGAGTGTGTCTTGTATTGCTAATACATTAGCGATTTGAAGGTAAAATAATGAGAGGAACTGAAGAGAAGAATGCTATAGTTTCGGTTAACCCGGAGCTGGAACCTAGGGTTTACTATACCCGCAGCACGAAAAGAATGGGAAGGGAAAATCTGGGTGAACGGCGCAACCAGAATGCGTCAAACACACTTGGCAGTCGAATTCAAATTGTGGCAGTCGCAAGCCAGCCGAGGAAAAATACCACCACTAAGTATATCGATGTTTTTTATTTTCCTCGTAAATGGGTTAGAAAACGTCGTATATCTCATTCCAGTTCTCGCCTCCGTTACGCCTCGAGTGTAATGACCAACTTAGCACACTTGTATCATAATGTGCTATAATTAGACATAATGTCATATTATTTAGGTGAACATAACCAAAATTATACGAGTGGCTGAATTTAATAATTTTGTTGCTAAAATAGTAAAATATGAATAATCTCAATATTAATTAAATAGTAACGTGCACATTAAACTTATTTTTTCATTCACACTTGACACTTTTTGTTAGTGTTAAAAAGAAGGGGAAACAAAGTACCCACCTGTATTCGGAAGGTATATGTGCAAGGTTTGTCAACCAGACATGTGATGTTTGATGGTTGAAAAGTTTGTTGACCTATGTAAAATATTGCAAATTTTCGCATATAATTTTCCACTGAAGCACACAATAGCAGCCGACGCGACAGTCCACTTGATGGTAAGTGGTCATCGTATTCCATGGACATGGATGCGTTGGAGCCTTGACGGTGGAGTTAGGAAAGGGTGTGAAGAGAAAAATACTGCGGTTTCAGCGGATTTAAAGCAAGAACCTTTAGATATTAGGAACCGCAGCATAAATGACACAGAAGAGGAAGGGGAATATCTGGTGGTGGAATTCATAAAATATTGATTATTAGAGGCTTGAGTTTGACACTAATGGCATGGAACTTAGAAAGCACAGACGAATCGAAAACTATACGAGTATAATATCAAAACCAGTTTTATGTTACTATAAACTAAAATCTTTCTAATACTAATAATGTGGGATCACAATTTGAACGTCCACAGTCTCATTCGTTGAGGATGGAATATATGGTTTAAATTAAAAATACGAATTTATTCTTAAGAACATTTTGATTTATTACAGGTACTCATTTCTAAAAGTTGATCTATGTAACATCCATTAGATAGGTGTTTAATAATAAAAAAGTTATCACACTATTCAAAAAAGAGATCATTATCGTTTTAATAATTTCATTAAAGGTCACGTGCAAAGGATATGTGTATTTTGCATGACCTTATATCGACATCAATTAGACTGTTATAATACCCATAGGTGCTATAACAGTGTAGGTTCCACCCTAGCGCCTCAACTAAGAACCAATTTTCATGAATGAGGTGTCAATAGATTCGTAATAATGGCGCGAGTGCCATAGGCTATAAAAAATTTATGATATTTTTATAACGGAAATTATACCTCAGATTCTAACCTCGAAAAAAATTAAACTGAGCTAATTATCACGTGTTTGGTATCAAAAGAAAGGTCTTGGCGAGGACATTACAAATATGTACAAATGTGTATATATATCTTATTGTTTCAGTCAACATGTATGTTTAAAATGCGGTGGTATAGTTTGCGCGGCCAGTCGCTGCAGTTTTTTACTCGTTTAAGCAAATGAAAACCAACATTACTTTACAACTTGAGATTACAAAGGTTATCTCAATCGAGAAACGGAAAACTATTAAATAAAAAAATAAAGTTTAAAAAACTATAACCCGACTACGTAAAGTGTCTCAAAAGGACGAAACAAGAAAATAATCAGATAGAAATCTAGAAATCCATCGGTATATAAATGGTCAAGGTAGAACCGTGGTCGCACCCATCCATGATGTGGAGATGTTCTTCTAATCATATCCTATAATCATAGTAGGCATACAGTGGGTTTGATTTCTGAATAAATAATTATTGTTATGATTATAGTTTCTGTCATAATATTCTGACTAATTAGTGAATAACTGTTTTTTCATATAGTTATTCCGTCTCTATCGTCTTTATATGACTTTGGATACGTCATATTTCACGTGCTGTGTCTTATGAGTTCCGGTAATGCTTCAGCTATGAAGTGCTAATTTTTTTGGATTTATTTTATTTATTAATTCGTGTATCATAATAAATGTTAAACAAGTGTCTGGGTTAAAATTCTTTTCTTAAGAATTATCATTACAATATCAATTGTCATCATTACAATTGATATTGTAATGTTTTTTTTATTAATTTTCGTGTCTTCAATTTGATTTATAACTTTTCTTTAGAGTTAATTTTTTTAAATATATTTATAATTCTGGATTGGTAATCTATTCAGACAAAGCTTTTCGAAAAACTTCACGAAGAGGTAAGTTCATTTATTCAATAATAGTTTTAGAAAACTTATTTCAAGTATATTAAATATATCTGGTATATTATGAGATATGTGTATATTACGAGATATATGAGTTGTGACAAGAAGTCCTTATTATTATTTTAGAAATCAGTCTTATAATGGTTAGTAATTTATAAATTAGTAACAAGAGAATAGATGCAAAAGTATTACGTTTCAAGTAACTTGCAACTTCTTAATAAACTAAGACTTCAAGTAGACAAACTGTAATTACTAAACAATACTTAACTTATTTCCTTATTAGAATCACTTCGTCATGAACCTGTGTTCTAAATTATATTTAAATACTAGCCGACCGCGCGACTTCGTTCTCGTGTTGCTCCGCTCCTATGGGTCGTAGCGAGATGTTAAATAGCCTAAGTTACTACTTGTTACACCAGCTATCTGCTAGTGAAAGTCACGTCAAAATCGGTCCAGACATTTCTGAGATTAGCCGGAACAAACAGAAAGACAGACAAAAATCCACATGCGCTTAGTAAAAAGCGGTTATTTTAATATTACCAACCAGACACTCCAATTTTATTTATTTGTATGGATGTGGTTTATATATAATACGAGTAAGTGTATACAACGCTGTTGGCTGCTACACGGAACTCGTTCGAGTCTAATTCTATTATTTTTTGCCCACATATTTTCTTTGAGTGCGACGTGATTATTATTTTTTGTGTATAAAGGTTTTCTTAAATAGTATAAATCGAATTTCCGGAGTCCATGTTACTTTCGCGAATATGTTGTTTCCAAATTATGATAAAATCGTGGTACCAATGCCTTTCAGATCAATTTTTAAAATAAAAATAACCATTGGTGGTAGCTATGGTATATATTAAGAAAATCATATTACAAAACCTGGTAATTCTAAATAGCCAATTGTAAGTTTGGCAAGCTGTGGTTCTCGGAGTTCTCGGACCATTATATTATACGACGATTTTTCTTTTATAACTTGTCCAGCAACAACTGACGTCATTACTGTCAAAACATTTTGAAAGTTGAAAGTCTTGTTTGGCAAAAACAAAAGGAAGACGCTCGAAAGTAGGAAACATCTAATGAATATTCGTGTAATTTGTTCAGATTTACTACTTACAATATATATCTCGGAGATTTAATGATGAAAAGGAGCAGGAGAGGGGGAATATTGAAGAATACTACAAGTGACGATATTGAATGGACCATTGGGTAAACTCAACATAGACTGCTACTGAAACATTAAATAATCAATTATGATTTATAACAATTACGAGAGAATCCTAAGCAATGCCTTGAACTTAATTAGATTTGACCTTAATTAGACAGCACTCCCAGCACTAACACAACACTGCACTTAACGGTTTCACTAGCACTACCCAAATATCCAGTTCTTGAGAGACTTCGCGTAAGACTGCAGTCCGACTTTCGATGGCATATAAAGAGTCGAGACTGTCAAAATGACGCAAGTGACTACTACCCTACACCAGCGCCATAGATGGCGATAAAATTCGATTATTCGATAATCGTTTACTATTCTCCGACATATTAGGTTGGGGAAAAAGTTTCTTCGCATTTTTTAAGAAAATTCAAAACATTTTTTAATATAGCTTTTTACATTTAACTAAAGTATGTAGGTACCATTTTGTTCGATAACTTTTTGCCATCTTGTAGGTAGGGACATGATCCCATTGCTATAGAAATTTTGGGGCTTCTGATCAAAAAAACGCGACAAGTAGTCTCGGCAGTCCTCTCGTGATGTTAACCTGACACTGCTTAAAGAATTCTGAACATACCGAAACAGGTGGAAATCTGAAGGTGCAAGGTCAGGACTATACGGCGGATGCATTAACACCTCCTAGCCAAACTCTCTTAATTTTGGCTGAGTGGCTAAAGATGTGTGAGGTCTAGCGTTATCATGATAAAAAACCACACCCCCTTCTGTTGATTAATTCCGGCCGCTTTCTCTCAACTTCTTGCTTTAATCTCATCAGTTGTTCGCAGTAGAGTTCAGAATCGATGGTCCTGCCTGGTGGTAACAGCTCATAATGAATAATGCCCTTCCAATCGCACCACACACACAGCATCACCTTGTTGTGAGTTAACCCGGGTTTCGCCACAGTCTGTGAAGCCTGACCGGCCTTTGACCACGACCTTTTTCGCACGTTCTTGTCGTACGTGATCCACTTTTCATTACCAGTTATCAGCTTCTTCAAAAATGGCTCAGTTTCATTACGTCGTAATGAAGAATCACAAATGAGTACACGGTTCATTAGGTTTCTTTCAGTGAGCTCGTGAGATACCCAAATATCTACCAAAATAGCCCCAAAATTTCTATATTGCTATAGAAATTTTGGGTTCTTGTCGTACGTGATTCACTTTTCATTACCAGTCATCAGCTTCTTCAAAAATGGCTCAGTTTCATTACGTCGTAATGAAGAATCACAAATGAGTACACGGTTCATTAGGTTTCTTTCAGTGAGCTCGTGAGGTACCCAAATATCGAGCTTTTTTGTGTACCCAGTTTTTTTCAAATGCGCCAAAACTGTTTTGTGGTCAATTCTCAGTTCTTCAGCTACGTCGTAACTACTGATACGCCGATCTTGCTCCACTTCTTCAAAAATGGCATCCATTTTATCCGTAATAGGGCGACCAGAGCGAGGTGCATCTTTGACATCAAAATTTCCGAATTGAAAACGCTTAAACCAAATTTGTGCTACTCTCACAGACACTACACTAGGTCCATAAACATAGCAAATTTTTTTTCGCGGCTTGCGTTGTATTTTTATCTTTTTTGTAGTAAAATTTTAAAATGAATCGAATTTCTTCATTAGATTTTCTTCAATAAAAATCACACATTTTCCTAATTTGAATTTGGAATAATCTTCTTTAAAATGTAAACTTTGAATGATACCAAAACCAGCCAGATACAAGTCGTATAGCCATTCATACTTACTATAATGCGAAAAGACTTTTTCCCCAACCTATTATATACCTACACTTTTTTTTAGGCTGGACTAGACGTTAAATTTTTAGGGAAATAATAATGTCATTTGACACAGATCACTATAGTTGTTACCTGCATGGATATGCATTAATGAAGGTATTTTTGATAAATGTTTTTATAACGAGTTTATAAACAAGCTAGTCAGGCACTATTATTAACTAAGTAGTTCTACTGAGATATACCCAAATAATTTCTGAAAGCAGAAAATTTTCAAATGAAACTGTTAAAACATGTAGTTGGTTCTGTTAATATAAATAATTCGGACAGTGCGAGTGTGGAACTCGCGCTCTGAGGGTTGGGGGTTAAATATTAACAAAAGTAGTATTTCCCCAATTAGCATTTGCTCCTGACATTAGTAATGCGTATTTCAATTGACATATTTATAATTACTTACAAAAAGAATATAAGAAAATATGATAAAGCATTTCACTGAAATAATTTTAAAGTTGGTGTTTTTAAAGTTCATATATTATAAAATATATATGATCAAATATATAACCTCCTTCTTTTTTGAAGTCGATTAAAATACCATAAATCAAAGAAGAAGAAGACGACAAAAACGTCAATGTTTGCGATTTCAGTAATATTCGAATATGTTATACATATCTTCGGTACAGAATTAAATCCCTGATAACCGTTAAGCTAGACGGCTTTGAAAATTTGAGTAACTGGAAGAGGTGCTTTACTTTAAACCTTATTACCCAGTCTAAAAATTAAAAATTTAATAAATCAATTAATAGAATTTATATTTGCATTACAAATTATTTCTTTCTGTCTTGGAATAAATTTATTTAAAGTTTCTAATTTCAATATCATAAAATTAAATTCGTTAACCAGAGTTAAAACGGTAAAAATATTTTGTATCTGTATCGAGGGGGGGTATATTGTATAACATTTTCGAATATTATTAAAAATTGACTTGTTTCATGTCCGCATGTCCGTATGTGTAAATACCCTATAGAAAAACTACTTGTAATCACTTAAGAATAAATGGCCATATTTATTGATTGCTTACACTTAGAAGTTTAATATTTTAACAGTTTTAAGATAATTTAGACTTATATGTTTAATATTAATTTTAATTTGATAGCTTCACGTATAGTTCAAATACTGCGTCAAAACCTAAATCTATAAAAGATCATTTTTTTCGTGATGTAACAACAAATTGCCATTTTTAGGATTTTTCCCTAAACAAGTGCTAAGACCTTGCTTTTTTCCAAAAATCATGTTCCTAGGTCTGGGAATTTTGTTTTATCTCGAAAATCAAAATTACAATACATTACTTAAAAGCGGCTGAATCTTTTCATTAAATTGACTTAGCTATAGAAGTTTAATATTTTTACATATCCTAGAGACTAGAGACTTGCATATCTATACTAATATTATAAAGAAGTAAGATTTGTATTTTTGTATTTTTGTATTTTTGTATGTAACGAATAAACATAAAAACTACTGGACCGATTTCAAAAATTCTTTCACCATTAGAAAGCTACATTATCCCTGAGTAACATAGGCTATATTTATTAAAAGAAAAAATTAGAGATCCTCAGGAAATCTCACTAAAACCAACCCAAGGTGCAAAAAAATTAGCCATAAAATATCTTTCATCGCATGCGCTGCAAAAAGTATTGATGATAGAACAAAAAAATGTTCCACAATATTATAGAACGTATCAATATCTACAAAAAACTCCGCGAGACCATATGTCCAACTATTATAGTTATGTCACTATAACTACTTTTTTACATTTTAAAAGTTGATAAAAATGCCAATCAAAATCAGACCATGTTTTTTATAACTTTGTATTAATCCTTATCCAAATAAATTATTTCGTATTCAAGACTGTTTCAATACCTGTAAAATACTTTTTGAATTATTAAAATCGGACATTCCAGTCAAAAGATATTACGAAATAAAAATATCAAGATAAATAAAAAATAATCCCAGACGGGCCACCGGCGCGGTGTTCGGTGTGGAGTGCCTCGCAGCGCAGCGAGTAACACGGCGATAGAGGGAGCGACAGAATGCGGGAGCCAAAATGTTAAAAAAAAATTATCCACCCGTGCGAAGCCGGGACGGGCCCCTAGTTTGATATAAAGTTCAACTTGATATCTTCACGTTTTTCTAAGAAAAGGGTCTTAACAATGCGTGACAGTCAAAAATAGTTAATTTTCTAGTGATGTAGAAAAAATTGTATAGTTTTTTAATTTTATCGTTTACTTGTGGTATGAGACCTTATTTTACTACGACTCATTCGATCATTGAGAAGTATCTTATGATTATGTGGGGACCACAATAACAGCCAAATCTTTTCATCGCGTGGACTTAGAAGCTGGATTTTTTGACAGTCGCAAGGGACCGCAGGCTTGATACCACCACACTGTCCTGAGAGAAAAGGTCTTGACAGACGGATAGATAGACAGACGGACAACGAAGTGATCCTGTACTGGTACCTTTTTCCTTTTAAAGTAAGGAACCCTAAAAACGTACCAAAGGAGCTGTAAAAGTCTGTAATTAAAGTTTGTGTCTATTTGAGTAGAATATTCAATTTCTCAACAACAAACAGTTCAACATTAACATAAACATAAATGTTATGTATTTTTCAATAAATTATATTTATCATCATAGTATTTCACATGACCATCCATGAACTTAAAACAACAATAGACATAATGACAATAATTATCTTAATGTATTACAAACATAAAAATTAGTTTAAAAGTAGCTACTTAGCATAAATGTTACCAGTGTTATATGTGTATGTTGTAACAATTTCAAATAATCTCCAATCGTACAATTTATGGAAGACTTAAAGGATGTCTTTTGTGTACTAATTTGTTAGATAAGCGCTCTTGGCAGATGACGAATCACGTGCTTCGGTTTAGAGTTTAGACCATTCAAGCTAACTTATTGTTATCACATACCTAAGGAAATATTATACCTGAACTGTCTAGCCACATATTATATTTGGGATTTAAGACTCTCTATATAGTCAAATTTTATTAAGAGAATACTTTGGACTTTGCATTTGTCAGGGTAAGTTTTGTATTTAAATATGCAAACTTTTGGAACATAACTGGAAAAGTCAAAAGATGTATTGAATGGTATTTGTGTATGATAATGTCAATAAAATGATATATATTATCTATACTTGGTTGAGTTTTGCTATACGTATAACTGAAAGTCCCTGAAAATAAAGAGGTTATAAAAAAATAGTTAATATTTTTTGCATTTCTAAACATCGTATACTTGGCGAAGCCGTTTTGAGTTGCAAGTATATTTGACTACAGTCATCATGTCATCAAATCTTGGAAATCAATTTTAACTTACTTTTAGGCTGCGTTTCGATGCGAGGATTTGTAGCGAGAAATGTGATTGTTAAGAACCAATAAAATCGCTTCATTTACGCAGGCAAGCGAGGAGGTTAGCGAAGAATGTGTTTGAGGACCAATAGGATCGTTTTATCTGACACAAGGAGCGAGGTTTTTGTACATATTAGTACAAAGTAAGCGAGGGATGTGTTTGAGAACTAATATAGTCTAGTCGACAACTTAAAAACGGTCTAAAATAAAGATACTGCTTTTAAAATTATGTATGAGAGCTCATTGATTCCGGAATGACGCCTAGAATAATCAGCCAAAAATATATCATAGACTAATATTAAAGAAATTTCAAAAAAAGATTCATAAAGAGGAGGAAATTTCCAATAAAAAACTCTCCACTCCCGGAACTCTATCTCCATTATTTATAATTTTAATTTAATTTAATGTTGAAAATGGTTCTCTGCGCGATATTTTTAGTTTACGCGCGCGGCGTAAAAAGCGAGACGCCACATTGATTAATTGTTTTAAGGTATTGAATATATCTTTTAATAAAAAAAAATATAGTGCATTCTAAACACTTTAAAAAATTTATTTCCGTTTGAAATTTTAGTTTACGTTAATATTTGAACAAGTTAAACGATTGTTAACTAACAATATTTTGTCGAAATTCCAAATTATGAAAAAAAATATTTAAATAATTGTTGTAAACATTTTTCTCCTATTTCGTGGAGCTTTTTTATAGGCATACTTAACAGGGTTAGCATGATTAAAACAAGTTGTACAACACATGCTTAAATTAGTGTTTAAAACAGTTTGAATTAAAACCCTGTTTTATACAATATTGGGGTTTCCCCTATTAAAAATGAACATAAGTTAAAACATACATGGTGAATGTAAACCGTTTAGTACGGAATAAAAGTTTATCGATTGATCGGTTTTTGTAAATATTTTATTTAATACGGCGAACTTGGAAATACTTAGTCTAGAAATTAATTAATATTAACAATAAAAAAACAATAAAAAACACTTGATTAAAACAATTTGAACTGTTTGTTTTATAAAATTTAAAAAAACCTGTTTTTTCTCCTGATACTTAATAAGATCACGCTATTAAAGTTTAAAAAATATGAATAAAAAATATAATAATTTTTGTACTTGAACAAAAACTGAAAAAATCCAGGTAATATTTTTAAAAACAATTTTTTAATCATGATATTATCGTTTTCTTTTTAATATAAGATATCGATTGATTTGAAAAAAATCGCCATCATTTTCGACTTGTTGATAATTTTTTAATAAACTAGTTGATTATTTCAATATTTAAAAAAAAATCTTGATTGTATTACAAATATTATGATTTAAAAAACCATCTATAATAAAGTAGAGATCGTATCGTATCATGCTCTTTATAAGCATCCTCGCACCGCTCAGCTACGTCGCACATCTCTGGTGGAAACGCAGCCTAATTGTCGTATCAAAATGAAACTTTGTATGTATAAACATATACTTTGGTATTAAACTTTATTTTCATTGTATATAATTGGATATCTTAGAACCTGGATAGATAGTGTGACAATGGATAGTGTGACTTGTTTTGACCTTTTAAATTGTTAGAGTAAGTTAAGCTTGGGTTAACATAACCCTAATTTTGAACATAGGGCCTGGGTAGTTTAGGCGAGTGTTGTAATTACTAAAGGAATTCCTTATTACCTACACCTTGGTCACATTTCCAAAGCACTGCTTAGGTTCCTCTCGTAATTTATCGTTTTAGTAGAAGTATCTACGTTGCGTTTACCCAATAGTCCATTTAATATCACCACGCCTTGTAGTATTCTTTAATGTCCCCCCTCTCCTTCTCCCTTCTCATTATAAATCTCCGAGTTATATAATTTGGAAGTGAAATTTTATCATGACCCATATATATATAACATATAGGTAAAAAATTATAGGACAAGGACATAAGATTTAGATAATATAAAAAGTAAATGCATTATCGGGCTTGTGAAAGCAATACACTTAAGAAACGAGTACTTGAAAACTTTTCTCAATATTGTCTGTCATCTGAGTTAGATTAGATTACAAGCGTACTTGATAAGAATTAATAGTGATTTTACATTTAAAACATTTTAGAAACAATTTAACGTAATATTTTTATTTTTTTATGATAGATAAGGGAGAAACGAGCAGACGGTCGACCTGATGAAAAGTGGCCACCGTCGCCCATGGACATCGACAAAAGTAGAGGGTATCTCTTGTTTTGTCAATGCGTTGCCGCCTCAAAGATAGAGTGAGGAGTGGGAGGAGCGAAAAGAAGACTGCTGCGGTTTCAATGGACCCCGAGCAAGAACCCGGTGTTCACTTGAACCGCAGCAGTAATGGGATGGGAGTAGATCTAGGGGGTAGATCCGGCCCACATGCGGCTTAGCCGGAACGCGTCAGAGACACTTGTTGGTCGGTTTCACATGCTGGTGGTCGCAAGCCAGTCGGGGAACAGATCCCCTACCACCAAGGGGGTGCTGAGTTACTCGGCTCTTACGATATGCTCTCCCAGCAGCAGAGGGGAATTGTATCCGTCCCCTCACGGGTAAATATAAATATAATATTTAAATATATTATGTATACACTTTTGTAGCATTATATTACCATTGTTTTTTATCATTGTTGTTTGTTATGTTAGCCTTAAGTGAGGTATATAATACTAATTAGGAATACATATGAATATGTATGCTATTTTTTAAGCAATATTGTACAACACGTTGGCTTCTTATTTAAATAAGTAATAAATTGACCTTCTCTAGTGTAGCTGAGGCTATTTATATTATTTCGTAACAGTTCCTCAATGCCTTAAATTCGGGGTAACAGACTATATTGATAGAGTAAATTAATATGTCGTATGAATTTTTTTACACATTAACTATGTAGGATCTGGATATTCTATTATGCCCATCTGGAATTTCTGATATGTCCTAAAGCAACCATCATTGAATTTTCATAACTAATTGTTACTAAAGCAATTTATACTTACGTAGGATTTTTAGGATTTTAACATATATGTGACACTTCAGGTCCATTGGTCAATTAAGCTAACGACAATTGGCTATGCTATACAAGGTTCCAGTATATATTTTTTTCTACGAGAAATAATCTTTTTGTTGTCGAACACTATTTTTTTCCAAGGTCTCACTTACACGAAATTTTTTATCCTTAGTTTTTACCTCGTTATTAATAATGCGATATCTTTAAAACATTTTCAACTGAAATAAAAACTTAACGTGACATTTCGTCCTTTTTATTATCTCATCCTTTAAAATGATTACACTATCTATATACGAGTACTTTACGGAAACAGATAAATTTAAATTTTAAAACAAGAATTCTGGCAATGGTATGTCAGGTCACAAATAAGATATGTTTCCATTAAATTTCTACACCAACAATATGATATACTCGTTTTTAACAACGATATTATATACTCGTTTATTTACTTATTATACATGTCTCCGCTCATACAGTTGAATAACTCAATCGATTTAAATTATCTATATATAATACTAGTCGAACTGCGCAACTTTGTTCGCGTGTAGCTCCACTCCTATTGATCTTAGCGTGATGATATATAGCCTATAGCCTTCCTCGATAAATGGGCTATCTAACACTGAAAGAATTTTTCAAATCGGACCAGTAGGTCCTGAGAATAGCGCATTCAAACAAACAAACTCTTTAGCTTTATATATTAGTATAAGATTATATTCGAAATAATGAATTAAAAAACAGGCCAAGAGAGAATTTCGTGAGGTATTATAGTAAATTAGAATTTATTTTGCTCTATATTTTAATTTGTCGTCTGTTACTTTTGTTATTATAATACAAGATACATTAAATTAAATTATTAAATTAAAAAAAACGACAGAATTAAGGTCGGTTTTCGAGCTCTTTACGTAATTCTAATAATGAAGGTGTGTTTGTGTGTGAATTGATTTAAGACTAAATTACACTATATCATAGTGAAATATATTTAATTAAATAGAAACTGACATTTTGAGTACATAAAAAACGATTTAAATATATGGAAATATCAAAGTTTGCTGATAGAAATCTTCGAAATTAAATATAATCCTTTCATCATTTGTATGTTGATATATTTGTAGTTATAGTTGTTACTTATGCTAATTTCAACACTTTTAAGCAGTTTTTGAAAACTACGATGTGCTGAGGATATTAATGTTATGAGAATTAGCTTTAAGAAATATTTCATCGAAAACTAGAATAACTACTGTAATAATTATTATCGAAAGTAATTATTACAGCATAAAGCTCTGAGCGTTTCAAACTCCCTCATGGTTAAAATGCATATTACAAACAAAAAATATTTAAGACGGTTTTATTTTTTACCTCTACAAAATTAGCAAGTAGGTTAATTTATTTACAATTGATTATCCTTGACCTACAACGCTATGTTATCATAAGGAATTACTTCAATGAGAGTTCAGCAGGGCCGCCGTAGCGCCTCGTTTGCGTTTTGTGTTATATCATTTGTTATGTTGTTTGTCAATTTGTTGTGATCTCTATCATTTAGCCAACGTCATTTATCGTATAAGCCGTACCGTCTCACATGACCGTTGTGCAAACTCATTTTTTTTATTCGATTGAAACGATAATCAAAAGAGATCGTCGGAAGGCGCTGCGGCTGTAGTCGACGCTGGCGGTCAAGAGGCACCGGTGTCTCGGCTGCTCCATTTATTTTTATTAGCAACTTCCATACGCGGAGGATTATTGCGGTCTTGGTGCAGTAGCCTCTTGACTCCAACACCGATTGTCGCACTCGTTCGTGTTTTAGTGACCAAATAAATTACTCTTCACGATGATTACGATTTCAACAGCATTTATTAAACAGGTATTTATATTTTTTTCGGTAATTTTATTTTCTATAATTTATGTCTTTATTGGCTCATTTATTACTTAATATTTATTATTTACATCTATCTAAAACTAAAAGTATTGTAATTTCTGATTAAACATTAATTTTTAATAACCCTCAATAATATTATTACATATAACTTTCCTTAATTCTTACTTTCGTTAATAAAAAGTAGAGATAAAATTTTGAAACAAACAAAAATGTTATCAATATCACCATTTTCTATAAATGAATCTATTGATTAATTAAAGAGTTCTCTAACTATCCCACATGATAATGAGACGTTAAAAGATTTAAAATAACAAGAAATTATTTACTTTTTTTTATCATATTCGGTAAAAGTATGTTACTTTCACTATTAGAATTCTCAGTATCTTAAATCATTAACGATAATTTAATACTCGTTCATACAAACGATAGTATCAATAATAGAGATATTGTTGTTCATTAATTAATGTATTTTTAATGATGAAGGAGCAGTGACGAAACTTGCCGATTACTGTAAACTAAAAGAGAATTTAGTGAAAACCCACAAGTCCGAATACTTGCGAAGCTCTTGTCACAAGAGAACATAACCTTATAAATAGTAGTGGGTGGTTTACCACGATAATAAATATGCTTTTTGTTAATGTCAATTCAAAATATATGTGGATATTCTAGAGGCTACATATTATAATTTGAATATCAAATTTTTACACGACTTTGTAATCAGCTTGTTTCTATATGTATGCTTAACTTTCGTCTAAACTATAAATTACATTATAAGTGACATCTGTTTATATCACTCATATATAAACCACATCGATCTTTCGCTCCGTTGCGGCGTGAAAAAAGATAAATAATCCAAGCAACATCTAAAACGACTTATTAAAATCAGTTTTAATTTACAGGAAGTATTTAGCGTTTTACGGAAATTACGAGTAATAATTATAATCGTTGTTATTACTATCATTATTGTCACTGTTAGTATAGCTTACAATCTGAAATTGAATAAAAAATGTAGGTATGTAGGAACTCTTTCAACATTCTTATACCAATATAGGAAGCAATTAAAAGTTTCATTGTAATTGTGACTGTAAAATATAGGTTTTCAGTTCTTCTATGATTATTTCTTAATTAATTTAACTTTTACTTAATTATTATCTTTTAAAAGACTTAACTGGTCACCCTGATTGGAAGTTTAGTAGCCTAAATACAAATATAACACACTAGTCGATCCGCGTGATTTCGTCCGCGTGATGCTCAGCTCCTATTGGTCTCAGCGTGATGATGATAAGCCTATAGCCTTCCTCGATAAATGGGCTATCTATCACCGAAATAATTTTTCAAATCGGACCAGTAGTTTCTGAGATTAGCGCGTTCAAACAAACAAACTCTTCAGCTTTATATATTACCATAAGTATTACATTCACATTATAACCAATTTTTGTCATAATTCTAATACAGGTTTTATAAGACCATTAAGGACATACATTCCAATAATGTTATTGATTTTTATTTGGTTTACACTATCCATTATTTATTAATAAGGAATAAAAAATTGACTGAAACACAGGTCGCGTATGTTTACTCAAACTTAAATACGATACTTCTGTGTGTTTTACACTTAAAACTCTACAAGTTTCCATATATTATTGTGTATAAATGGAATGAGTATACAATATATCTATAATAAACAATATTTTGGCGACAAGTGTTAGCAACACTGTTTATATAGTAGTAGTAGTAGCGGGTAGATCATTTTATATTATGTCAAGTATACCGACGTGGAGACAATATATAACCTTTAGTGCGATAGATTAGTCTCAGTACCTCTTGTATTTTCGCGCAGTGTACATGGAAGTTAGTGTTATAGTGTCGTGGTTAAGGTCACCCTTCTGGAGGTTTAGGTAAGTTTACTTTATTATCTATTGTAGTTGGCGAGTTCGAGTGGTGGAGGTGAGAGTTAATATATTATGAAAGAGCACTTTAAACCTGCTGCTGGGTCTCAAGCTCCAAGCACTGCTCGGCTTCCGTCTAGGTTATATGTTAATGTTGTCATTTGTCAATATCCTACTAATATTATAAACGCGAAAGTTTGTAAGAATGTATGGATGTCTGGATGTTTGTTACACTTTCACGCAAAAACTACTGAATGGATTTTGATGAAACTTTACAATAATATAGCTTATACATCAGAATAACCCATAGGCTATAATTTATAATGATATTGTGTGAATTATCCAAAATACAGTGGGTGAAACCGTGGGGCCAGCTAGTTTCAGATAATATTGTCATTGATATTAAATCAAGATGGTTTAAAATGCAGATATTATAGTTACGAAATTGTTATTTATCTCTTCTGTCTAAAAGTTGAACCATGGGTTTGTAAATTTTATATTATTATTTTGCATCTAAAACGTATATATATATATATATATATATATATGCTAGATAGTAGGTTGCTCCTTTAAACACGTTTTACTGAAAATGTTACTTTGATAAAGATAAGAGACATAACGTACATACAGTATAATTTTTGAGTCAAAATGTACATAAATGTCAATGTACTTGAATTAAAGCGATAATGGTAACCAATATATTTGAAATGTATGTCATCTTGAAGTTAATACGGAACAATAATTTAAATGGTTTTTTTTTTTTTTTTTGTAACTAGGTCGGCAAACAAGCGTACGGCTCACCTGATGGTAAGCGATTACCATAGCTTATATACGTCTGCAACACCAGAATCATCGCAAGCGCGTTGCCGACCCTATCCCCAATTCCCCCCAGGAGCTCTGGTCACCTTACTCACCAACAGGAACACAACACTGCTTTAGAGTAGTGTTATTTAGCTGTGATCTTCTGTAAGGTCGAGGTACTACCCCAGTCGGGCTGCTCCATATTTGAGCAGGAAGTTTCCTACTGTGCCCTACCTCAGGTGAGGTTTTAAGTATATTAATTCACACTATATCATTACAAATTATAGCCTATGTGTTATTCTGATGTATAAGCTATATTATTGTAAAGTTTCATTAAAATCCATTTAGAAGGTTTTGCGTGAAAGAGTAACAAACATTCATCCACACATCCATACATCCTTATATTCTTACAAACTTTCGCGTTTATAATATTAGGAGGATATGCAATAAGCATATAAGGGAAAAATAGTAATAGGTTTCTATTGAGTATATAACATAGAAACCTTCTGTAGTTACCGATAAAGGTGAAATGTCATTAAACTTTATACCTATCATAATTTATATCTGTATCTTTGGATGTTTATCTTTCTATCTTGTAATAATTCGTTTATTTACTTATTATAATTAACCTGATTATGAATAACTCAATCGATTTAAATTATCTACATATATATGACTAGTCGAACCACGCGACTTCGTTCACGTGTAGCTCCGCTCCTATTGGTCTTAGCGTGATGATATATAGCCTATAACCTTCCTCAATAAATGGGCTATCCAACACTGAAAGAATTTTTCAAATCTGACTAGTAGTTCCTGAAATTAGCGCGTTCAAGCAAACAAACTCTTTAGCTTTATATATTAGTTTAAGATATCGATAAACAGCGTAGGGTACGTCCTTCTGTGGGATATTTGTGCAATCTTTGGCTAGATTGTCGTAATACTAAATGGCTTATGGTTAGAAGCCTTGTCCAATACCTTAAAAGCCTCTTAGTGGGCCGCAGGGTCAAGGACCTGCTAAAGAAAGCGGATCTTCTTAACAAGACTTGTATTGTAAGGAAGTTTCTCTCATGAAGCATAACCACTGGTATCTTAAATTGGACTGTCCTCGTAATGTCTGTTTGTCTTTTTTGATATATTTACAATATAATTAAAAATATTAATAAATATTCTATGCAGTAAATTATTCTCACTATTATGTTTGTTTTTTTTATTTTACTTACAACAGATAAATTAAGTTTTAAAACAATTAAAATTATTAATAACATTGAAATAATTAACGTGAGAAACAATAATTTGTAGAAGATATCCTAAAGATATTTACATATTAATTAATTAGTACTCTCGAGTTATATCTAAAATGTAAGTAAAAGAAATATGATTTTAAACCTACTAAGGCCTTTTATTTGAATAATTTGGTCATTAAATATCGGTAATATACTATTAATAATGTTAAAATTGGGGTTTGTGTATAGGAGTCTAGTCATCTTCAGCTAACAATAGCATGTATTATATTATATAAATAATAAACATGTTCCGTATCACAATAAATTCCAATGCAATGATCGGAAAAACATTACGACACTGAACTGCGCTGATTTATTTCCTCAATTTTGACATAATTCTATCATTTAGTTGAGAAACCTTTTATAAGTATTACAATGTTTTTAAATTACAATTGAGCATTTAATGAAATTAGATCTTATTTTCTGTATATTTGAATAAGGAAAAATTGTTAAAACTACATGCATATGTACCGTAGATATATATATATGTAGATGTTTATCGCGTGTTCTTGCACGTGTTGACTACAGTAAGAACCTGTTTCACAGGTTTTACCCAAATCTTAGCCGTTGCGAGCAATTAATCTTATTTATATAAAAAACAAACCGTCTTCACTACACTGACTTATTCGTTATTGTCTTTTAAATTTAAATATGTACTCAGAATCTTGACAATATTGTACCTTATTAGTTCTGTGGTACTTATATAATAGTAGGTACCTAATCAATAGAATGACATCATATAAGTCAAAAATAATTAGAAGAATTTAATTTTGCCGAGGTTTTGACATTAACTTTTCAAGAACGTTTAAATAAGCTAAACGCTTTTCACAGTTTTGATCTGGTTAACAATTTAGTCTTTTTAACGAAGCTAATAATTTTTTGGGTCAGTTCATGCCAGAGTAAAGTATGCCACCGAGCCTATTATCTATTTATTGGCTACTAAAATAATCCAAATACTTATATCAGTTTGCAGTTTGTCCATTCAGTTGAAATTATGTTGCTAGTTCCATTCATAACGTGATTTGAAATTATTTGTGATATGATGCGTTTGCCCGATATGTAACAAGCGTATAAAACGGTGTAGGTAGTTTCATTTTAATATCACATTTAAAGATATCAATATTGTCAACACTGCCACAATTTACGAAATAAATGCTTCGAATTGCTTGTAATTATACTCCGTTGGGTGTAATGTACGCGTTCTGAACTTACACACGTACACAAACGCATGTCTGAGTTACGTGAGTGAGTTAAGGAATGGTCCCTCAGAATCCCTTTTTCTTCCTCTGCTTTTAAATCCAATGGCAGCAAAGCATATCATCGTTAAGGGTTATATATATATTTTTATATTTAAAATATCTAAGTCCATCGAGAGTCAGTGTTTTGGCTGTCAGTCAATAACCGGTAATTGTAACCTATTTTAGTCTGACTTTAGTAATTACATGAAACAACAATTGTAGACATAGAAATAGGACTTTTAGTACTATTTAAGTATAAGGAATCATATTCAAAATATTGTATAATAATGTGATATGAATGTTAAACATAGTATTACCACTTGTGCGAATTAAGATTTTGTGTAGGATTAGAAATCTTTAAACATCCTAACTTACTAAAATAATTCGACAAAACATATTTCTATAGAGACAGAAAGATACAAAATTTAATCGCAGTGACTATTAATACGGATATACGGATGTATAATGTATTATTATTTATTCGTATATCAGGTTTACAATTGCCAAATGTCACTTGTGATCTTTGTGATTTACTCGACAGAGTAAATATTTCGGATTTTCGGAATATTAGAAATTTATACTCAAAAAAAGTATTGCCTAATATGATAAAATTTATTAGTTATAATTTTATTATTGATAATGAATTAATATTTGATACTAAAAATATTAAAAAAAAAGCAGGTTGGTTAAGTTAGGTTAATCCACCCAGAAGGAGGAGCCCGGCGACGTAGACCGGGTTCCGCATTAATTTTTCTTTCTCCCCTCCTTATTCCTAAAATATGATTATCAACCAAAAAAAAATCGGGTGGGGGGGTGAATTGATCTTGGTTAAATCATGTTAAGTTAGGTTAATCCACCCAGAAGCAGGAGCCCCGCGAAGAGGGCGACGTAGACTTTCTAATATCGAGTATCAATCGACAACTTTTAACTTCAATCATATCTTAAGATTATTTTTAAACAATTATTAATTTCCGGACGATTTAAAATATTTAATTGATTACGGTTACTGGAAAAATAAATTAAATTTATTAATCCGGTTGACGGATGAACAGACGCAGCCAAATTGAATTAAATACGATCAGATTCATTCGAATGTCCAATAATAACGAGTTTAAAAGTTTTTCTACTGTATCCTAATTACCTATCTCGGAGATCGAGTTTTTGTCAATTACATACTCTTAGTTGGTTAGTCTAATCCGGGTGAAGAAACGCTTTGTCGTTATAATGAAGATAGCCTTCGACGCTTTGCTGGTTCTTCAATCGGCAATTTTAAAACAATTTAGGTTTTGTTATCTATTTCCGTCAAGCCAATAGTCGCAAGACTATAGGACTACAATTTACTGGACCATAATTAATAAATAACAAATATAAGATGTCCTTGCCGTCCTTGTTTTACCATTTTTATAACTACGAATTATCGTCTTGACAAAATAATATAGTGTGAATATGACCTTAGATGGCAAAGTGATATTATATCGGGAAGATACTTTGGCCGATGTTAGGCGGAATAGTTTTATAAAGATAATTTTTAGTCTTTTTTAGGGTTTTGTGATCAACAAGGAACATAAGTTTTAGTCTATACGAAGAAGAGTTGTAGTCTATACGAAAACTAACAGTATGACGGCTTGACTATAATATCTTCCTGGGGGTTATACTTTAGACTTCAGACCATCAGAGTTACTGCTAGGAATACTAGCGATGTAATAAATATTTTTTCTGTCGTGACGGCGTATTTATTTTGCAATCCCCACCTCCTTGATTTGTGTTTATTAGTGCTAGAATACTACCGACAACAAAAAAATCTACTCATATCAGCCCTACCAACCTCAATTGCTACTCAAGTTGTGAGTATTGCCTACATCACAATTAACAGTAAATACAATATTGGAAAGAAATTTCTTGGGATTTATTTTCGTCTATTTCATTGTCATGAAAAATAGTGTGTGACGATCCAATTCAGGAATTCGTTTGCGTAATATTATTACAGTCAGTGTCCTCAACACTCCCCATGATTAAAATTGGTAATCCTACAAAGTATACATAACAACAAAGTTACAAAGAAATTATCACTTAGTTATCATGATATTCTTCCAATTCTTGATTCTGTCACATCTTTCTCATTTAGATGTGACAGAATCAAGATTTGAAATCATGCACATTTGTAAACAATATTTACTATCACATAGTAATCTTTATCTTTAATAAGAAACGTTGAAGCACGTGTAAAGTTGATAAGATATCGTTACTCTTAATAAATCCGCAATTCTTCAGATAAATATTTTATTTCAAAAGGTTATTTAAGTTGGTTTTTTATTTAGGCGCATGATCAGTTAAAATTGACATTATAGATTTTACTGTATTCTTAGGTGTCATGATTGACAAATAATTAAACTAGAAATAACACATTAATAACCTGTGTAATAAACTAAACAAATTTATGAAAATGAAATGAAGAACATGACAATATCCAACAAGTACATAGTCTGATCAGGCCATCTCTGGCATGCGAAATATTTGTATGTACTGTAATAATAATATAATTAAATGTAAGTGTAATTTGTACGTTAATTGTACTTTCAGTAGGTGGTCATAGAATAAGATAGATTAAATAAATTATGCAATTAATGTCCATAATAAAATATAAGTTCAATTTTCACAAATTCAATTTTACATTTAGCTATTCAGAAATTTGACATTTAATCTAAAATCTACAAGGTACCCTATTAAACTATATACGACACAATGTGTACCGTATCAAAAATTGTTAATATTTCCAAAAAAAATATTAGATGTTAGTAGCGGTATAATATAAAATTCGGCGGTATAATATATAACACAATTTGAATTAAGGGTTTAACTATCAAATTTAGATATTGGTATGCGGGTCAAAATATCATCATATTAGTATGATCGTGAATCGTTTATTCCCGACATTAATAATGCGTGTTTCAATATAATAAAACGACTTTCTTTGTACAGCTCATGTTTACAATTAATTGAAATATTTATAATTACTTATAAAATGAGTTGACATGAAACATGAAAAACATTTTTTACAAAAAAAATTATAAAGTAGTAAATAATAACATTTCAATAATTTTTAAGTTGGCGAACAAATAAAAATACATTGAGGCATATATATATAATTTTTTTTAAATCTCCATTCGTTCATTTCATTTGAAACGAACGACAAAAATGTTGAAGTTTGCGATTTTACTGACATTCGAATATGTATGTAATGTCTTCGGTATAGTATATTCAGCGTAAATAAAAAATAATTATAATTAATTTTTTTATATATAAATCAAATTTAAAACTGGCCTTATTCATATAAGGACGGAATCGTAAAAGTAGCAATTGGAAAGCTAACTAAAGTGATCTTGGCGATCATTTACAATTGGTCTATTCAGAGATGTTCCTAATAAAAACTAAATATAAAAAGATTGAGGATGTTGAAGCGTGGGCTTTCCTCTGCGATATCCTGCGACGGACGTAACGGCCGGCACTTACGTCTAAATTGTTTCAGTTATGGCTGACCTTCGGCGCTTCTTTGGCTTTTCTTATCATCGGTCTCGTCAGAGGATACTCAGCTTCCGCTATCCCTTCAATAGAAAGTCTGGATCCAACAATGATACAACATAGCGAACAGAAATCATGGATTGGTAAGAATTTTCTATTATTTAGAAGATAAATTCTTGCTACAAGAATAAATTGAACGAATTTATTCAAAATTGCAAGTTAATTATTATAGGGTTTTGCTACTCGTAAAAATCACGGACCACCCATAAGAGTGATTTTTAAAGTTCAAGTGTCAAGAATGTTCTGATGAAGACCAAAAAAGTACCGGATTTTTTTCTAACTCGGTAAAAACTTCACGTCCTTTATTCTATGGGGTTATTTGCTTGATAATTAGAGAGAATGGATGAAGGACTGGGTGGA
Source organism: Limenitis camilla (assembly GCA_905147385.1). Lineage (NCBI taxonomy): Eukaryota > Metazoa > Arthropoda > Insecta > Lepidoptera > Nymphalidae > Limenitis > Limenitis camilla. Next base: position 5,412,705 of record LR990234.1, on the reverse strand, counting down.
TAGTGAGTATGTGAATAAGCAGGAGAGTGAATGAACGAGTTAAAAAAAGAAAAAATGTGATGTGTGTATTTTCCTCGTCTTCAACGTAGAGCCGACCTTTTCCTTAACTAAGTATAATTTGTATTGTATTTTCAGGTGCAATTCCTCCTCTTGGTGCTTTTTTGGGTAGCATGTGTTCTGGGCCCTTAATGCAGCGGGCGGGTAGAAAAAGGACTCTCCAGCTAACTGCACCGTTGTGGGCAGCTAGCTGGCTCATTCTCGGCTTCGCTCCCAACTTTCCTCTCATTCTATTGGGCAGAATCTTATCTGGTCTTTGCGTTGGCTTCTCTCTGGCCCCAGCACAAGTCTATGTAAGTATTAGATCGACGAAAAACTAAGCGTTAATTAAGATATCATAAAAAATCTTATTGTCATTCAAGAACTAGTAGTATCTAATTTGCGTTGTGTTTTTAACGATTTTTTCCCGTTACTCTATGTATTCATAGTAGAATGATAATAGTAGGTACTTATTAGTACAAAAAACATAACAAACTGTCCGGTCCTTGAATTCGATATAAAAAAAATTGTATATCTTTCATTTAGCATGACTTATATTCGTTAGGTAACATTTACGTATGTGATTGAGTTAAATCAGATGTGAATGCCACATGTAGGTCGCTGTTTACGTACAAAGAAGTCTATAATTTTACAAGTAAATAGAAACATATTGAGTTGAGTTCGCATACTGGTGCAATATTATATAATCTATAAGCACCTATTCATAGGTAATTATGTTGATAATTAATATCATTGTTGTTAATTATTAAAGTTGTTTGTAGCATTTTGCGCCAGGTCTCTAACTGATCTGGTAATTTGTATATTTAATTCTAATCGACTATTATTTCTCCACTAGGTTAATTTAGGCCGCTAATCTATTTTCTATATACGTTTATACGTTTACAAAAATGTTATGATTAGATATCACATATAAAAAATTATTTTTAATATAAAAAAGTTGAAATCAGTTTATTTCGTTTGATGATCGATCTGATTTCTTATAGTTGGCGTATCAAAGAATAATGGCTTACTAAAAATTCGAAGAAAGTTAGAGAATCTGCTCCGGACAATCCATACATACAAATAAATAAAATTAGTGTGTCTGTTTGTAATATTAAAATACTTTACTAAGTGCATATGGATGGACACGGTACATATACCCAAACAACATTTTTAACAATATTTGTCTGTCGGTCTGTCTGTCTGTTTGTTCTGGCTAATCTCTGAAACGGCTGGATCAATATTGACGGGACTTCCACTGGCAGATAGCTAATGTAACAAGGAGCAACTTAGGCTATTTAACATATCGCTACAACCCATAGGAGCGGAGCAACACGCGATCTAAGTCGCGTGGATCGGCTAGTATAAAATATATTTTGTAACTACGTAGGTATATAAAAAAATTGTGTCACAGACTTTGTTTTAGAACTCCTCTAAAACACATCGATATTTATATATTTTTTTTGTGTATGTGTATATTTGGTAGGTTTAGGAATAGGTCGTGGGGTATATTTTATACCCCTAGGTCAGACATTCCCAAAGGGGACCACGAGAGCTCAGACGGGCGGTCAAACAAAAAATGGGGGACCGCAAGCAGTAAGAGGGGCGTCCACAACAATTTTTCAGGTTTCGATAGTAAGCAAAAAAAATGTTCGCTTGGATTTACCTATTAACGTAGGCAGACAATTAAATTTTTTTTATTGTTGATTTGCATTTTAGATTTGATTAGACTACGTTATTAAATTTATTTTTAATCACACTAAGTATATAATTTCTATAAGTACATAAATATAAATATGAATAAATAGGACACAATTTATTATTTATTTTACTGCTTTTTCTTTTTTATTTTTAACACTCCGAATTTCGGGCTGGGACACGACCGTGACATTTTTTAGGAGGTAGGGGTCTACAAGCAAAACTTTGAAAGTGGTTCACGACAAAAAAAAGTTTGGGAACTTCTGCCCTGGGTGATAAGGGTGACCCAGTAGAAACAATTTATGACAAAACAACGTTTGCCGGGTCAGCAAGTAAGATATAGAATTAAGTAAGTCGTATTAGAGCACTCTCTATTAGTGGAGTGTAAAAATAGTTATTTATGGAACTATTGTATAATAAGGGGTATTAAAACACGAATGTGGGTTCTCACTCGACTTCGTTTCGTGTGATAATAGTATCATATGAGTGTTTTAATACCTAATTATCAATAGTTGCATGCAAGACTTTACTTATACCCATAATTAAATCCTCTATAAAAGATTCTGATACAGTTAACTTACTGCTAACATTAAAACAGCCACTACTAGTAACCTAACATCATCCTTTACTGAGTATATACAAATAAACTGAGTAATAATGAAAGAAACATTTATGGTAGTTGTAATAAACATTTTGTATAATGCAATTATTAAAATTCACTTGATTATGTCCTTAGATGTTGGAAAGTAATCGCGCATTTTGTTTTGTAAACACAATAATAAAAATATCAATGAAAAATGGCGGGGATTCGAATAAAATAACATATTTTGTTTACGGCGCGCGGCGTTCTGGTGGTGAGTGCGTGTGAATGACAATGTTTTTTTTTTGAAATTCATACATATACCACGCATTGAGCAGTAAGAATGTGGCTCTATTGAGTAAACCCTTTGCACAGAAGGAATTTGAGTGTTATTATGAAATTTAGGACAACATTATATCATCCGTTTGGATGATATAATGGTTATTAAAACATTGGGTGTTTTAATGTTGGCAGTAAGCTAACTTTTTCAGAGTCCTTTATAGAGGATTTAAATATGAATAAATAAATAGTGTAGTAGTAATGAGGTTGATAATCGCCTAGTTTAATTTGTTACGTCAGAATTCATATATTTTGTATGTGTGTATAAATTTCGATTGAAACAGTTTTTATTACAATAGTAATAAATAATCTGTTTGCAGGTAAGCGAGTGTTGCGATCCTGAGATACGAGGACGTTTGGGTTCTCTACCCACCCTGTCTATGTCTCTGGGTATCCTGATCTCATACCTGGGCGGCAATTGGCTGTACTGGAGACATCTGGCTTTTCTGTCTGCTACATTTTGCGGTAAGATTTTGTTATAAAAGAAGCACAAGTTTCTTTAATAAATTATTTAAACAGTTTTATAGTTAAAAAATTATTATTCATAGTGATGGTAACTATTACTTTTATCAGTTGTAGATAATTTAAATTCCTTAATTGAAATAACATTGTATGGCACTTCACTTTACATCTACACATATAAATAAACTAATCTATACTAATATATAAAGCTGAAAAGTTTGTTTGTTTGCTTGGCCGCGCTAATCTTAGGAACTACGTTTTGTAAAAATTCTTTTATTGTTAGATAGCCCATTTATCGAGGAAGGCTATAAGCTATATATCATCACGCTAAGACCAATAGGAGCGGATGATCACGGGCACGAAGTCGCAAGGGTCGTCTAGTAAAAAACATAAAAGTAATTTGTATAAAACGATTTATTGGATACTAGCTTTTACCCGCAACTTCGTTTGCGATACTGAGGTAGTTTAGTTATATTAGCCTACTGTAGATCGTCTGTAGACATATTTAATAATTTTATGAGGTAGTAATACTAACTTTGCACCCCCCTTCTACCCCCTTAAGAGATGATTGCCGAAGAAATATTTTAACTTTATTATTTAACTTTCATACTAAATTTCATTTGAATAACTTCAACATCAAAAAACAGCTTGTTTCATACTAACTTTGCACCCCCGTTTTACTCCCTTAGGGGACAATTTTCAAAAATCCTTTCTTAGTGCTCTCCTACGTTATAAAAGGAACCCCTGAGCAAAATTTCAAGTTTCTAACCCTTATAGTTTAGGCCCTGCGTTGATATGTCAGTCAGCTCCTCCTTTTATATACATATATAGATTATTATTACACACAGTAATATACCTGGTATATACAGACGTATAATTCGCGTAGATATGACCTTTGTGTGGCATACATACCAGTATAAAATAATAGATACATTTGTAGCAATGTACCCACTGATTCCTTTGTTGGATTACAGGTGCTTTATTTATTGTTCTCCTACCGTTGCCTGAATCGCCAGTATGGTTGAACTCTAGAGGACTTGATAATACAGCTGAAGTCAAGTGGCTGCATCTGTCACAACATGCTATTGCTACTGTGAAGGAAGATAGCCAAGAGTAAGTTATCATTAAATTAATATAATCTAGTATGAATCCATACTGAGATTTTAAAAGGGCAAGTGTGTTTCTCTGTAGTAGCTAGAGATCGACAAGCTTTAATGCGTAGGGCCCGAAAAAAAGTGACAGTTTGAAAATTATAATTTCTTGAGTAGTAAATTGCATGCATGCGAAGTCAGGGTAGGTCTCTAGTAATATTTATTTAATGTTGTTGCTTATTACTATAAAACAAGTTACGAACAAATCTAGAATTAATACTAATAGTAAGTATTCTATATCTCGAAATATATCAAGTCGACGAATTGAAAACTTTATCTTCAATAAGATATTCTTTATACATATTGTTAAAGTATTATTTGTTTTTCAGAAATAATGAAAAGGTCGAAGAACCAAAGAGCCTATTTACACGCGAAGTGTTTTTCTCGTCGGTGGTGATAAAACCTTTGATAGTTGGATTCGCTCTGCTCTTTTTCCAACAGTTCAGCGGTATCGATGCTGTCATATTCTTCACTGTAGAAATCTTCCAGAATGCAGGTGAATATAGTTTAATTATTACATATTATAAAACAATTTCCCACGCTACGTCTGTCTGTCTGTTCGCGATGAACTTAAATATTGCTTGAAGAACTTGCGGTCCTTATTTTCATGCAGTTTTCACTCACAGAAAGAGCAATCCATGAGAAAGGTTTAGTTCAAATTGTTTGAAATATAACGATAAACGTTGAAAAAAATGACTTAAATAACAAACTGAAAAAATAAAAAAATAAAATGAATTGCTACGTGTAATGACACATTAGAAAAATATTTTAGATGTTTTTGGAAAGGAAGTTGTTATTAAGGACACATAGAAACTTCACCTGTCAACTAATTATTTTTATATGTTAGATACAATTTATTTGATTGGTTGGATTATTTGGTATCCCGGACACCACAATGTGCTGTAACTTCATATAGGTTGGGTTACTTGTTTACTGCTGATGTTAATAACTGGTGCACTAAAGTTGAATTCTTCCAGTAACGGACAAATTTTACTCTGATATATATATATATATATATATATATTTAACTTATTTTGTTAGATCTCCTGAGATCCTATTTATTTAACATAAACTAGTGTTTTATTATAGAAACTTACGTGTAATTTTAAAGCTTTGTAAAACGGTAACACTCAGGTATTGTTATAGTAACTTGGTACTATAGTTTCAACCGCATTCGGTGATCTTCCTCAGCTAGTGGACGCGATCGGCGAACAGTGTTCGAACAGATTATTTATTAACCTTAAACAGATATCGGGAAAAATAATTTAATATTATTCCCTAATTTATATACAATATAAGACATATAATTAATCATTCAGTTGTGGTATGTCTATTGGATTCATCCAATTTATAGACATACGAATATTTAATAGCAACTTCATACAAATAATAAAATTCTATGGTACCAGTGTAATAACGATATATAATTAAGACACATCTTACAACAGATTGTTACATAGCGTTGTTTTATGATTATATAATGTGTTTAGGTGAATTACCAGCCGTGAACTAAAAATATGGTTTTTCTTAACTTACGGATAATATAATGTAAATTCCTGTCACTGTGTTTGTTATCGAACTCCTCCGAAAGGGCTTGACCGATTTTGGTCTTGGGCTATTTTTTTTATGCCCTCGACTTTATCCAAGCATTTATAAGATACATTACTAATAATACCAACATAGGTTATATAGGTTTGAAATTACACAATTTACCCCCTGAGGGGACGGGTTAGAATGCTATTCTCCTCCGCCGCTGGGAGAGCATCTCGCAAGAGCCGACTGATCCAGAACCTCCTTGGTGGTAGGGGATCTGTTCCCCGACTGCCTTGCGATCACCAGCATGCGAAACCGACTGCCACGTGTCATAGATGTATTCCGGTCGAGCCGCATGTTGGCCAGACTTACCCCTCCATTCCCATCCCATTAATGCTGCGGATCTAATGGACTCTGGGCTCTTGCCATGGACCATCTGCTCGTTTGCATCTTATTTACAATAAAAGAAATTAATTCATCTTTTTGATATTAAAAATGACAAATCCAATTTTCAGGAAGTACTCTGAATGCCATGACAGCGACTATCATAGTGGGAGCTGTGCAGCTGTTCAGCAACGGCGTGAGCACAGTGCTGGTGGACCGAGCTGGACGGAGACCGCTCCTGCTCCTTTCCGCGGTCATCATGTGCATCTCCATGTTAGGATTGGGAGCTGCTTTCTACTTCGAGTTTGAACATGAATCTTTCCTTGGGTAATCTTTCACTGTTTTAAATTATTTTCAGTACCGAAGTATTAAAAAATTGTGGACGTCGTCAAGGTTATTTTCTTAGTTAAAGCTCTAACTTTGAAGAATTTGAAATATTATCTTTTGTAGCGCTCCGACATCGAAGGGATGATATATTGTGCCGGGTAAAAATTGTGTATGTGTGAACGATTAAGGTCAAAATATTTTTATAATGTATTCTAGTAAATTAAATATTATAATGTATAATATAACCTATATGTCAACAACAATGATTCTGCCAAAGCTTCTGGATCTTGATAGTTTTTATCTTTAGTAAACTTATCAGTGTGAATTTTATAACATACCATAAGTAATACTAAGTAACTAGCAAATTACTATATATTGTAAAGCTTTTAAAGTTTAAACATTACCATTGAGAAAAGTAGAGTTCAATAACATGAAAAAATGTGGTAAAAGCAACAAATCAAATTGGGTCTAATAATATGCTCACGTTTCAAACAAAATTAACAACAATGGCAGCCATTAAAGTTTATTTACGCAGACTATTTACATAATTCATCTTTATAAACTTGTTAAAATGTTATTTCGTTATCTCTTGTTTTATGTATTTTGTAAATAGGACTCACCATTTATGAAATATTCAGTTCAAGCCAGTTTATTTTTTACAATTGCTGACGATTTCCAAATTTTGCCAATTTGAGGCTATTATCAAACAAGTATACCTTGCATATGTCGTTTCAAGCTTTTTAGTAAAAATACTACTTAATCCATATTAAACTTAAAAAATCAATTCTTTTTTAATTAAATTCAATTAAGCTATTTCGTACTTCTTTATTTTATATTTTCATCTAGAAAAGGAGATTGATAGAAATAATAAAAATAAAAGGAAGTAAACAAAGCGCAATATTTTAAAATTGAAAAAAAAATCTTAATTTATAAATATCTTATGCATGATTTTTATATATTCCAGGTACCTGCCGATCACTAGTTTGGTGGTGTTTATGCTGGGCTTCTCCCTTGGCTTTGGTGGTCTGCCTTTCCTACTGCTCGGGGAGCTTTTCCCTACGCACTACCGCTCTCAACTCTCGGCTATGGCCAGTGCAGTGAATCTGTTGTCTATGTTTACAGTTATCAAGTCGTATCATGCTTTGGAGGTAACTCTATGAACAAATCAAACACTTCTACTACACTTCTACTTATACTTCTTTATATTTAACGGTCAGGGTGCAAGTAGCCTCAAATTTTAAAATAATAACTTTTTTTACAATTACGGTATTTTAATATATATACTGTGTAACAGAGATAATAGATTAATTAGAAACAATCAAAGTTTACCTTCAATTTATCTGCATATCAGCCATAAATAGTAAAGTAGAACCCATTGCAGAGAAGCTTTAATACGAAACGGTAATTATAAGTTTGCAGTCAGCTTTATATGAGCTACGTTGAGTACACGAAGCGTTTCACCCTGTACTCCTGTATTATGAGACGTAATATATTTGTTGCATGCTTGTTTCTTGTTGCACGACCATTTATTACGTAAATGTTGTTCACTAAAGATGAGCCTTTAAATCATGGAGAGTAACGAATAGGTTGCAAAGCGTTTGGTTAAAATATAACTTAAAATTGTTAATACACGTTAAGCTAAGAGTTCCATATACACATTAAAAGAATTATTGAAAATTACTGATATTATAACTAACTGATTCACATATCAGACTGTGATCTTGGACACTATATAACTTTCACAATAAAGAAAGAATTTTGGAACTTTAACTTCTAAGTTGATAAAGTCGAAGCGTCAGTAGCTCAGTGGTTCGGGCGTTGGGTTCACGATCGATAAATCGTGGGTTCAAATCCCGGACATTGGACTACTGGCGTGGCCCACTCCTGACACAAGCATTTTAGCTTACTAGGAGGGGTAAAGGGAATACTAGTAGTATGTCATCCATAGTGCTAGTAATCTTTTTTTTTTTTTAAATTACTTTTAATTTATTTTTGACTTTTTAGTTATTTTCGAATTATTCTTAGCAAGCCTTTTCATTAGATACCTTACATATTGTAAAAGTGCATTAAAAATAACTTTTCCGCCATCTTGGATATGCCGCCATGTTGGATTTAGAATGATGTCACAAAGTTAACCATGTTATGTCATCCAAATTGAACTTGTATACAAAATTTCAGCTCAATTGGTTGAAGATATCTGCTTCAAAATTGAGTTGCAAGATTTGTTACATATGAACATACATTGTGTTAAATAAAAGCTTGTAAAAAGGAAAAATAGTTTGCATTAAAATAAGTCGTTTTGGAAGCTTTTCATTAATAAGTCCGTTAATAAATTACGACTAAATAGATTGATATATTCATTCGTTGTTTTATAGGCTGTGTTAACCTCAGCGGGGACATTTTGGATGTACGCTTGCTTTTGCGCTGTAGCGTTCTTCTTCGTTTTGTTCATGGTACCTGAGACAAAAGGGAAATCTCTAGCAGAAATAGAACAACACTTCCGAGGCAAGAAGAAACAAGAAGAGATCGATTTAAAATCTGTCCAAACCAAATTTTAACGAAACACTAACTAAATTTGTTTGTTGTTATTTTTATATTTTAATTAATTAATTTCATAACTTAAATGACCAAAACTAGATGACAAGTTGTTATTTAACTAATATTTTATACCTTTTATAGTGCAAGGTAATGATTGAAATGAAAAAAAATCTGTAAATAAATGTATATAATGAGTTGACATATTTTGTAAAATTTCATATATTTGTTGACATAAAAAAAATTATTTACATAGGTGTACGAATATAACTATAGTTACCGACCAAGTGAAATATAGCTTATTTAGACGATGAGGCTTTACCCTTCGTATTAATTATATATTTATTTTCAACTCGCATGTTTTCAATTAGAGAAGCCTTTAAAAGATTTCTCTATTTTTTCTGTAAAGTAGTTGAGGTTTAGAATCTTTCAATATAATAATAGTGGTCTCAATAAGTTGAGAAATTTATTTGTAGGCATTCTTAACTGTGATAAAATTAGTTTAATAAACGCAATCTGTGAATGTAAGTGTGTTTCTCATATTTATGTTTATTCTTAGATAAATTATATTTATAATATTAATTGAATGTAACATGTGTTATACATTAAATGTACAGGTGAAATATTAAGTCGGACTATAAATTCTTTGTTATTAAGAACAGACAATTTTACTATGAGATAGAGTTTACGAATATTTGGTTAACCTAATGAGGTTTTTTTAACCTTATTATAAATCCCGAAAACCAGTTATAGATTAATTAAAAAATAAGTAGGATGAATAATTGAAATTTTAGTGCGAAATAATGTTCCATCTGTATCAGTATTAAGAAGTCAATAAATAAAATATTTTTAGCTTTTATTTTATTTTATCCTCTATGGTATTTTTATTTTCTACTAGATGATAGCAGTGATGGCCCAGTGGTTGAGACTTCAAGTCTTACTCGGGAGGTCCGAGGTTCGATCCTGGGTACACACCTCTGACTCTGAGTTATGTGTGTTTTAAGCATTTAAATATCACTTGCTTTAACGGTGAAGGAAAACATCGTGAAGAAACCTGCACTTCTGAGAGTTCCCTAAAAGTTCTCAAAGGTGTGTGAAGTCTACCAACCTGCACTGGGCCAGCGTGGTGGACTATGGCCTGATACCCTCCTCATTCTGAGGAGGAGACCCGGCTCAGCAGTGGGCCATTGAAGGGTCGTGATGATGATGATGATGACTAGATGATCCTTTTGAACTTTGAAACACCTACATCTACGAGTATATATACATATGCTCTACCAGATAATCTGAATCATGTAACCAAATTAAAATAAGCCAAATCGGTTCAACTGTTCTCGAGTCTTAGCGAGGCTAACGAACAGAAAAACATTTCAATATATATAACTAGCTACCCATTCTGGCTTCGCTGCCGTGTATTAGAAAACATTTCTCACTTTTTTAACCTTCCTTGGACATCCATATAAATAAATAAAATTATAGTGTTTGTTTGTAATATTAAAATAACCGCTTTTTAACCGCTAAGTGCATATGGATGTATACACGCACACGGTACATATACCAACAACATTTTTTTACAATTTTTGTCTGTCTGTTTATTCCGGCTAATCTCTGAAATGGCTGGACCGATTTTGACGGGACTTTTACTAGCAGATAGCTGATGTAACAAGGAGTAACTTAGGCTATTTAATATCTTGCTACGACCCATAGGAGCGGAGCAAGACGCGAACGAAGTCGCGCAGGTCGTCTAGTTTTTATGTATAAGAATATATAGATATATATAAATATCGCATTCATTGATTATATTTATTGGCTTGTAAAAGACAATTGTGAAGTTCTTGAATTTGAGTTTCATGATGAGTTTTTTTCCAGATTTAATCTAGAAAGCATATATTAGTAATATTGTCAATAGAATCCAATACACATATCATTAGGTATGTGAAAAAACGATCTGTTTCAACGTGTGTGAGGTTGCTAATGACAACGAACACGTTGCGTCACACGACGCGCACGACCGTAACTGGATGCCGTGCAGGGTTGCCTTGATTACTGATTGACTTTTATGGAAATCATGAGAGAAGTCATGTCTGTTGTTCGTATGCATTGATAGTATTTATTGTATAGTATAGCAGTGCTACCCCAGTGGTTAAGACATCGGTGTCTTACTCGGGAGGTCCAGGCACACACCTCTGACTTTTCTGAATTATATGTTTTAAGTAATTAAATATCACTTGCTATAACGGTGAAGGAAAACATCGTGAGGATACCTGCACTCCTGACACCCTAAAAGTTTGACAGCCCAGCGTGGTGGACTATGGCCTAACATTTTTCTGAGGAGGAGACCCGGTTCAGCAGTGGGCCAGTAATAATATTTATGGCTTAAAATATGAAGAAAAATCAAGAACAAAGAATTGCTATAAACAGTCTTAAGGTTATTGCTATAAAAATTCTTCCAGACAACCCTTTGCGACAAATTAAAAAAAAATCTAAGACATAAGATTACCTTATTTCTACAATTCTGTTTGTAATTATAACTAAAAAGTAAAGGTATTAGTCAGGTACGAATTTTAAGTGTAGATATATGAAACCTATCCGCTATATTCCGTGAATTGTGTAGAAAAAATTGTAAAAAATAAAACAAATAAACCACAGCAATTAAATAAACTTTTTTTATTTTTTGAATCTTCGTAGTGACGTTATTTCAATTACAATAATAAATATAATTTTTTTGAGTTTGACATCCCTACTATAATGGTCCAGATCACTCACGAAATGATTCGGTTCACTTCGAACATACAACCTTAACGAGCTATAGCTCAATAATGAGAATCATTCTGAAATAATTATAAATGGAACTGTTGGACTGTTTGTAAATATACGCTATTTTTCAATAAATGAAAGGGTTTTATTTCAATTAATAAGAACCTATATAATTTTATTCATTATTTTTTATATCGAACTACAAGCCTTAATTTGTCCGGGCCAATTTCAACGCATTCTTTCCCTAAATAAGTAATTTATCAGGCATATTTTTGCAGTAATATAATAATTATTTGAGTCACTAAGATTTTTTCCCACTTTGGGTTTCAAATTACATTAGATTAGAGCTAACATACAATTTGTAAAAGTCCTTATATAGACATATGGACTATATGCAAGATTTGTAGAAATGCTCTAGAATCTAGATAACAACAAATATCTAAAATCATCAAATTCAAGACGTCTTCATGTTAAATGAATTCTGAAACATGATTTCAAGACTAAGCTTAGTTTTAAATTTACATAATTATAAAATAAATTAAAAGTTAGTAACTGTTATTATTTTTAAGCAAATACTGAAACTATATGCTCGTATATGAGGCGTGCTGACAATGATATAGTGAATATGTCTAAATGATTGCAGGATTGAGTGCCACAAGGACCTCGGGGTCTTGCATCCGTATAGATGCACGAAATTTTGAGCAAACACGATGCGCGTGTACTCTTCTTGGACTACTTTTGATTCGACGTTCACTATTTTGATCTTTCCTATATAAGCTTGCACGGAGAGCTTCAAAAATATTCCAAACCTAAGTTTCAAGTAATAGAAACACATACATTGGGAATTTAATTGAAATTCGACTTGTAGTCCATTATCATGATGATTGTAGTAAGAATTTATTTTATTAAATTAATATTATCTTCTTTAAATGGTATTTAAAAAAGAATTTTTTTTACAGTGGATTCTTAGTCTAGCTGCATTTGCATTATCGATAAGCAAATGTGAACCACCAGTAAACAGCTACTTACCACCTACCTCTGGATCGGGAGGAAGGCCGTCATCACAATATGGCGCTCCGAATGGAAATCAAGAAGGATCATTTGGTGCATTTAATCCTTCAAATCAAGGACCAGGAAATCAGCCCAGAGATAGCTACAATCCTTCAGGAATAACTTCCTCACCTTCTTCAGAATATGGGCCACCTGGTCAAGGATCTCCTGGATCTCAAAGAGGAGGGTCTCGTGGATCTTTGGGACGAGGGCAAGGATCTGCACCTAACTCTCAATATGGGACCCCTAATCAACAAGGACCTAATGGAAGCGGAACTGGGTCGTTCCGTGGTCGTGGTTCATCACAACGACCTGATTCATCTTACGGCACACCGTCAAATGAATTACAAGGCCAGGGTTCTCGTCAATCGTTTGGTGGAGCCCCGTCGTCGTCTTACGGCACCCCTGATTTCGGTAATGATCTTAGTAGTAGAAATCAAAATTATCGTGGATCAGGGGTAGATGACTCTAACGTAAGTTCTGCACAAACTTGATTGACTTATTTAAAGTTTCAACATTTTAAGTTGGCAGGAGAAAAGCAATTTTTATAACAAAATTAAAAGAACGCTCATAATACTTTCTATTATCGTTTGAATCTTGCAATCATTCCAATTTTGTGCTTGTTCCAATTATTGAAATTCTTTTATAGAAAAAATACTATTAAAATTTTATTAGAACGGTAGAAAATGTTGTATTACTCAATTTATATTGGCCAGGAAATATATTTATCAACTATAATTTACTAAATCTTTTGTTCACAGGAGCCGGCTAAGTATGAATTTAGCTATGAGGTGGACAATCCAGAGACAGGTACAAAATTCGGTCATTCAGAGCAGCGTAATGGTGATCTAACCACGGGGGAGTATAATGTACTGTTGCCTGATGGCAGAAAGCAAGTGGTCGAATATGAAGCTGACCAAGATGGCTTTAAGCCACAAATACGATATGAGGGTTCGTTTTTCGTCCGCTTATTAATATAAAAAATATATTCAAATGACAAGCGGACTTTTCAATAGCTAACTTTAATATTCAAGAATAGTAAAGGAATAATAGGATGCTTTTCAAAGTACTCTTGTATTTATAAGAGAACCTTATTTTATTAGTAAATTATTATCGAACCAAATTTAATTATTACATTTATGCATAAAATTCCCTAGTTAATTATTTTTAAAAATCTTGAATAAAAATTGGTTTCCTATACTTTTTGACTATATTAATGAGTTAAAAAAACTATTAAATATGCTCAACACAGTCAATTTCTAGAAGCCACTAGACTTCTATTATCCACCTCCTGGCTTTAATACCTGGTTCAATGTAGTACACTAATTAAAACGAACACATTATTCCCATTCAAGATTTTTAATAGTAGCTAATGAGAACTAGTATGCGTTCTCTAGTTTCATCATCAGATCGCCTCCAAGTTACCAAATTATAGTACCATCTGTTACTGCAAAAAATACATACAAAGTTTTACTTCGACTCAATATCCCATTTATTACATAAGTTTTTGAATATATTTTTTTTTTACTAGGCACTGGCAGCGGTGCTGGTTCAGGCTTCGGACGTGGTAAGACTATTGAAAACTTAAAATATTATATTGTATTATTATTGGCTTGTTTTTTATTTTCATGTTTTACAATCGTAGTATTATCGAAAGAGGATAATGTTGAATCATGACACTGAAAATGTATAAAAAATATTGTTATAGAATTTTAAAACTAATTTTATATTGTATTGAATGTTTAAGGTGGACAAGGTCGAAACCAAGGATACTCAGGAGCAGACGCTAGTGCTAATGCCTTCGCAGGTAGTGATTCTGGATACCCTCAATCTGGCGTTGGTGGAAGTGGGCCTCAAGGTGCCAGATATCAGCAACCAGGTTTCGGTCAAGATTCTGGGTATACTAGTGGAGGACCTGGTCAACAAGGATTTGGTAACCAAGGCCAAGGATATCCTGGCAGTGGACGTGGTGGTTATCCTGGTAGTAACCAAGGAAACGGAGGTTATCCTAGAGGTTCCCAGGGAGGTAGAGGTCAAGGAGGCGGACAAGATGGCTACCCCAGTGGTGGTCCTAATGGCCCTCGTGGTTCCGGTTATTAATTTTTTTCATGAAATATATGATTCGTCTGAATATGAATGGCTTGTAAATAAATAAAACAGTGTTAATTAAATATGTGTATTTTAATTTATATACTATTTACAATAAATAAAAAAAAAATAAAGTTATTAATAGTATGCTTGGTATACCCACCATGTAAAACTGCATTCAATCTTGCTCCTACATTAAATTTATTTAAATGATAATCAGTTACACAAAGGCTCTCAGTTATAATTGTTTTCGTATATTGGAATACTTCATTTAAACTCGATTCAAGCTCTCAAAATTATAATAAACGTAATCAGCGTCAATTAATTTAAATGTAAATTTCCACTAATTAAAAGTATTGGTCAATAATAAACATAATAATTGATTCTATAAACTTACTTTTCGACTGATTTAGTTTAACAGAAGCTTAACCGTATTTAATTTAATTCACTCAATATCTACGCTGTTAATCAAAATATAAAAGACAAATTTAAAATGCATATCACAATTAATGCAAAACGGAACGTAATAATACTTTTGATAATACAGTTTTCGTAATAAAGATTACGAAAAGAAATTAATAATTAAATATATTATACTTAATAAAGTAACTGCAAAAGGAGTATTGTTGGTAAAATAGCCCACGTGGTATGCTTTAAGGAACTACTATCTGAAACAAAATAGTTAAATTTAAGTAATAAACACATTGCGAAGACATACAATAGCATATTTCGTGCCGAGTATAAAATAACTCATTCTTACCTGAGGTAGAAGGAGCCTTTTCTCTGAGAGTAAGAAAAGTTGTTTTTGTACTCGGTACTAAAGGTATTTTAAATACTAACTAAATTCTACGAATATTATAAACGCAAAAATTTGTAAGAATGTATGGATGTATGTTTGTCACTCTTTCACGCAAAAAGTACTTAATGGATTTTGATGAAACTTTACAATAATATAGCTTATACATAAGAATAAAACATAGGCTGTAATTTATAATGATATAGTGTGAATTATCCAATATATAGCGGGTGAAACTGCTGATATAGAAAATGTGGAAAGATCACCTTAAAAATTAATCTAACCAACTACTTCTGAAATGAGATATCAGTCAATCATTCGTATTGATCTGAGAGTGATTTTGTAATGGGTACAGAAAGACAATTTTCGATAAAGCGATTAGAAAATAGTTTCTGTAGGAAGATCTACTTATTTATTTATTTATATTAGGACACACAAAACTAACAAACTAATTAATGTATTAGTACAATGACTTAATAACGTGGTCTAAGTTATTTGCCAATAAGTATGTTAATTATAATAACTAGTAGGTACATGATATTTATTTAAAACATTATTCACTTATAACACTAAAATTTCAGTTGTTTTAAATTATTTAAGTATATGTAGTGATAAGATGATTTACTTGAGTTATTTAATATATTTACTTTCTAACTTCGTTTTTCATTTAAATATCTTTTAATATTGTGGATCTTAGTGTCAAAGATATCGATTGAATTATCAGCTGAGGCAAAGTCAGACACACAAACGACACATACGGACAATGGGATTATAGTAAGATGTGTTAATTTTATATATATTAAGAATAAATAATTTAGGTTTACGTATTATATGTTTTGTATTAAAGTTAATTATTGAAAGTAGCGAAAGATAATCTATTTTGGACTAAAAACATTGTGCGAGTTTTATCTAAAGTATATATTAGTGTGTAAAATTAAATGTTAAGGAGAAATAAATATTAAATTACGTACTGCCAAGAACTTCCTTATTTTGTGGTTCCGCATCCAGTAGATCAGAACTTGCACTTAATACTGAAGCTTCGAACATGTGCGGGATTGGTTCTGAGCTTTCTTCTATAATTGCCTTATCTACACGTAAAATGTGACGAATTACTTTATCATAGTATAACGGAGCTAGCACTGCTTGACACTGGAAATATAATAGTTATATATATTTAACATACTGATACAAAAATTTGTAAGAATCACATAGAGTATACAATTATCATGTACTTGTACAAATAATCAAACATTTCCGTAATACGATAAGGTTATTTTGAGGTTATTTGTTTTTTTTTAAAAGATTACTAGCAGTATGGATCCTAGTAAGCTAAATGCTTGCGTTAGGAGTGAGCCACGCCAGTAGTCCAATGTCCGGGATTTGAACCCACGACTTATCAATTGTGAATGCAACGCGCGAACCACTGAGCTACTGACGCTATATATGGATATTTTGATTGCTGAAAAGCGTTTTTTTTTTCAATCACATAAAATAATTAGGTAATTATTATTTAAAACAATTTTATTCAATCTATCCATACAAATAAATAAACAATTTTTTTTTCAAATTTTGTTTGTCTGTCTGATCGATCCGGCTCTTCTCTGAAATGGCTGGACCGATTTTGACGGGACTTTCACTGGCAGGTAGCTGATGTAACAAGGAGTAACTAAGGCTATTTAACATCTCGCTACGACCCATAGGAGCGGAGTACCACACGGACGAAGTCGCGCGGGTCGGCTAGTACAAGATATGATGTAAACTAATATGACGTCTAATAAACGCTAATTTCGGAACTACGCCGGACAGAACCAACTCTTTACACTTACTTCAATAGTCAGTACACCATCTCTGAAATGATGAGGCTTTAAGACGAAAGCAAGTTCCTGCGTCGTCACAAGAGCATCTGATCGTTCCTTTGCCCTCCACTCCCAGGATCGCCTCACGTAGCTCTCAGGAGCTGATTGGTTGTTCACCAGCCATCTGATCTCCGACTTAGGACGGGATCTTGACGAGGTACAATTAATTCGTAAATACTCCCCTAACTCGTATTCATGCTTAACACCAGAAAGACGTGGACGATTATTAGGAACCACTGAAATAGATTAATTATTATAAGGATTAAATATTATAATATACGAGTATGTTATTGGCGTTAACTATTTATTCTGTATATTATTGAAAATACTTAATACTAGGGACCGACTTCGGTTTTGAATGGGAGGAATTTCCACTTAACTAAATGTCATATAAAATGTACTTCTTTCAAAGTTTTAACGTATTTGATATATTGCTATGTAAAAAGTGAGGTGGTTTCGTTTCCATAAACATATTTTTTTTTGTTTCTCCATAATTCGTAGTTCTAGAACTATGATTTATTCCAGGGTGGAGAGCAGCCTAGGTAACTTTTAGCATCTATCCAAAATATTACGTCACTTTCATATTATACACATAACACTTTCATATTTATAATATTATTTCAATCTCCGGATAATAATTGACACTGTATATTAATTTCCCTGTACTTGTATGATTTTTCTGAGTTATGTGTGTTTTAAGCAATTAAATATCACTTGCTTTGACGGTGAAGGAAAACATTGTGAGGATTGTGAAACCTGCACTCCTGAGAGTTCTTCATGTTCTTAAGGGTTTGTGAAGTCTGCCAACCCGTACTCGGCCAGCGGTATGGACTATGGCCTAAACCTCTCCTCATTTTGAGAAGGAGACCCGGCTCAGCACTGGGCCATTAACATTGTCAGTGTAATAATAGTATTTGATATCAATACAAGTTAAATTCCTAAGTTATAATGCGAAGTACAAATTATGAGTGTATGATGTACGAAGTACAGACTCCTTGGTATGTACTCCTTTGTACTTACAATATATTCTGACATCTTTTTCCTTTGCCGCGGTGTTAAAGTAGGGCGTTTCGCCGGACACTTCACAACGATAGCGGCCACCCGATTCTTTTGTGAGGTATTCTAAAGCCACTACTGTACTTGATGATCGTGCTACCTAAAAGTATAAGCAATATGGATTCTTTTTTCATTTAAACAATATATTTAAATGGTTTAATTAAGAACTAGATATAGATTTAATGCATCCTTCTCTTTTATGTGAGACTATCTATAATCAATAAAAAAAATTGAGACATTATTTTTTTTGTCTTAAATATTTTGTATTAATTATAAGACACTACGATTATGACATAAAATCAAAAGATAAAATTTTTTTAATGTGAAACCATAAAAAATTAAATCAATTGAAAACTCGATATTTCGCTTTTGCCCCACGCTATGACTTTTTAAACGAGCATTTAATTAGGTAGAAAAACATTGAGAAAATACAATTTTGTTACTGACAGAATAAATTACCTTGCTCGTGTAAGAAAAAGTGTGCTTGGCATAAAATAATTAATAATTATATTGTTCCTTACTCCTAGTTGTAAAGTAAAGCAAACACTTTAACCAAATTGTATTCATTCAAATACACATTAGTGAAGTGTATTCAGTTTTTTTATGCAAATATAATATTAAAGTAAAGGAACAAGAGTTTATATAATAATATCTCAACTTTAAATAATTTTTTTATTTTAAATTGAATTGAATTGATTAATAAGAAGGACTGAAGCTATCGTTTTATTTTTCATATCATTAAGCTATTATAACTTTTATTACAAATGTAATTTATTGTGAATAAAGTATTATTTACATTTAGTTATAAATTCCAATTGAAATAGTATGGTAATCAATTCATTTATCATACAAGTTTTAGGGCACTGCTGTGATTGGTGACTTTATAAAGTTTCAGCTTTCATTGCTATTCATCTAATAAAATCTGAATATTGACTTTGTAAGTCTCTTGATTTCATTATATCTAAAAAAACAAACGTCAAATTTGGTATGATAAAGAAAAATATATTGGTATATTTGAATTTTTAAGTTATTAATGATTAATTTCTTTTGTTGGCTTAAATAAGTAGTTCAGTACTTAGTTGAAAACTTAAGAAAAATCTGTATTTAAATTTAGACAAATATACAATTTTTAAGATCATTTTGGGAGAAAAAAAAGCCTTTTCACAGAAAAGTTTTTATATATTTCTATATAGCAATATATGAAGATATATTGAAATACAATCCGTCATTCACGAATTGCATTTTTACGAGTGGTGTATAAAGTTGTATTTATTTGCATATAAATATAACTCGGGTTTAGTGGTGATACATTACCAATGTTATTTCAGTGTTTAGGAACTAACATAAAAATGTAGAATACAAATTATGTTACAATTATAATATTATAATATAATATTGAATTTTACATAGCAATTCTTGGAGAAGATTTAAAATAATAGTCCTTGAGTCATTCATTATGACTAGTTTAAAATATCATAATAATTTCAGTTACCTTCAGACTTATTTATTGTCCCCACAAAGGAAACTAATATAGCAATGACACAGTTTCGATTGTAGATACTCAATGCGTAGTAACCTTTGCGATTATTGTTAGGTTAATTTTATTTTTATGTTAATTTTGAGGCTTGGTCAAAGGCAAATGTTTAATATACAGAATTCGTTCTAAACTCCACACATTAAAGTTTTTATTACAGATTTTTAAATTTGTAGTTGACATCAAATAGCTGTGAATCAAATGAATTTATATTCTTTAAGTCCCTAACAAATTACCCATGAATTTGTTAAGTCACGGTCAGAATTAGTTATACTAAAAAGCTTTAAACTTGGTATTTACCATGCACTCCAGAGTACAGAATATTTGAGTGTTGTTACTTGTTATGCTCGAGAACTTTATTTTAAATAGGTATGTGAAGGAGAATTTCGTCAATACAACTAAAATGTTACTAATTTCGAAGTTGAAATGGTATATGTAATTGGCACATTTTTATATATAGTCTTGTAAATTATAGGTATACTAGCGACCCGCCCCGGCTTCGCACGGGTGCAATGCTGATGCGTGCGATCATTTATAGGCACGCCACCGCTATATCCCTGCATTTTAAATCTGTAATATCTTCGAAAATATTCATTTAAATTTCATGCTGTATAGGACTATATTGAACTATATTAAATTCACAATGTATTTAAGATACTTCATTGGATGAGGATTAATCCTGTAATTGCTTAAAATCGCTTCTTAAATAAGCTATTATTTCTCTTAAAAAGTAAAGGATTTAAATGGTTATTGTAAGTTATCCCTAAGAGATAAACATATACAATCGTGGACTTTTTTGTAGCCCTCTTTAACGTATACAATACTGTAGTATATTATTTAGATCTCGTAGGGTTCAGCCAGCGTTTGCAATATAAGCGAGAAAAATGTGTTTATTTACGACATTAGAAACCTCTAAAATTATCAGAGTTTCTCTATTAAATTATGCATGTATTATACATATAAACCTTCCTCTTGAAACACTCTATCTTTTTGCAAAATGCAAATTGGTTACAACAATTTATCAGATTATTAGTAATACCGATTGTGAATTGCACATTATTACCCACATAACAAAACAAAACATTAACTAACGTAACTATGTGTGACTGATTGAATGTCGGGCAATTACCTCATTTATTTGTTACCATTTTAGTGAAAATCAATTGTATTAATACAAAATAAGAAACTCAGGGACTATTTCTTTTTAATTTTTTTTTACCTTTTTAAGTGCCAAATTTTTACAACAAAGATCTGTTAAAACTTGAAATAGACTGTAGCGATAACATCATTCCTAATAAATGTATAGAAAAAATTAAGAACACATAAAAAATAATTTTTTGTCTAAGCACAGTTCCAGTGGGATGAAAGATATGAAAGAAATGTGTTAATTAATTTGTAGCTTGAATTATCAAATTGGATTCCTGTGGGATAGGAGAGCTTTATTTGTGTAATAACTAATATAATAGAAATGAATTTTTGTACACCTATAGTTTATAACTTAAATCGACACTTAGAATACTTTATCTTAGAACAAACTTAGCTCTACGTGGACGAAGTCACACGGGTCGTTTATACAAACATACATAACATCCTCAAGAATGTACTTTGAAGTAGTCAAAATATTAATTGCTTTAATTATTTTAGGCTCTTCTGCAGTACAAAAATCGTATTAACGTCGGCTGCGTTGTCCTAATTCTAAACCAATTACTGGTCCTGACTATTTACCTAACTAGTATAAAAATATAAACATGTTAAATAAAAAAATATATTGCGAGACCTTGAGTTGGAAACACGTCGTTTAAATAGAGTAATAATTAATTTTATCGTCATGTACTACGAATTTTAAAAAGGTACCTTTTTATTTACTTACATGAAATGTATAAAAGGAGTCAAAGAGAACGTAGTTAACTCATTTTTATTAGGTTACCGAAATAATAAAATAATTCTAACTTAACTTGACTTTGACTTTGTAATAATTGGGTGCTCGATTGAAAGTAGGTTATAGTATGTTAGAGAAGCTTAAATATTTGGCCTTTTATTTATTTGTTGATAGGCTTTTTGAGTCTATTTAATAACATGCTCTACCAAGTATAGGCAAATAAACAAGTTATGAGAATGAGGGGGTTGCAAAAATCAAATTGTGATTTTTATGCTAATCGCTTTGTAAAACTTAAAAATAACATTTAAAAAAAGACAAAACAAATTAGAGCCTGCTATGTACAGCCTTAGATTGATATTAGTACAGTAGAATCCGTTTATTACGACTCCGTCTATATTGACCAACCGCTTATAATGAAGTAATTACATAGCGAAGTTTGGTTTTCATATAAAATTCTTTATAACTAAGTCGGATATACTGACTTCGCTTATAGTGACATGTCGCTTAATGTGACCCATTTTTAATAAATTGCGTCCGTTATAATGACTGATACGATTCCTTCGACAGCGTTCGGGAGAGTCACGTGATACCTGAGGAAGTTCGGTGCGTACATGGCTTTTTTTTATTTTGAGTCTCAGTGAGTAATTTATAGTTGAACGCATTGTTCGTTAGTGATTTGTGGAAAAATGCCATCTCAACCTCGTTCTATAGCATTTACCATTGAAGAGAAAGGGTCAATAAGGAAAAAACAAAAGCAAACACGCATTAATGATTTCTAATGTAAATAATGAATATATATATACATATATATATACATACATATATGCATGTACTTAATAATTTATAATTTCTGTTTTGATTTTTGTATTTTGTTTCTCTCTATTAAAATAAATAAATACTAACAAAAAAGATTGGTTATTTTTTACAAAATGCTTTGTATGACGTCCGCTTAGTATGACGTGTTTTATATTTCCCTGCGATGTCATTATAAATGGATTCTACTGTAGTATTATTTGCAACGATATTATCGTTACTTAGTTTAATTATTGTACATGGCCTTTTGAAAAGAGCAACTGTTGAGTTTCTTGCCAGTTCTTCTCATCAGAAAACTGCTCTCCAAACTAGTGGTAGCTTCAAACAAACTGACTGACTGAACAATTTTGACGTGTTAAAAGTATTTTGTAATAAGTTTATTTGAATAAAATATTTCGAGTTTGAGTTTGAGTACTTACATCAACAAACACACCAGGTATGGAAAAATAGCTCGTAGGTTCGCTGTTTGTCGGAACATAGTGGTAGAATTGTCGGTCGTCTTTATACCACTTCACCGAGTACAAATAGTCTCCTTCCATGTCAAATTGACACCCTAACAGGGCTTCACCACCTTCTACCGCATATTCTGGCACTCGCAGTTCCAGAATACGTACACACTCAGCTAAGTCTGTAAGTAAAAGTTGCTAGCTTAAAAAATATCACTCATTGTTTAGTCTTAAGTGATCAACAAATTCCGCAAGAAATCATTTAATTGGACTTTTGACAGCCTTAATGGGTACGGGGTAATAAAGTATACCCTAATAAATCTTAACCACTCCTAAAATATAATATTATTGTGTGTAACTTAGTTTTTTAAGTAAATTCACTCCTACATATTAGACTTAATCTTAGGTGGAAACTTCATTGGCTTGTGTACTGTTAACCATGTATTATTATGTGTATGTAGAGAAAGCTGTTTGTTTCCTAATATAAGAAATAAATAAAAAAATAAATTCATAACTTATTATTAAAATAATACTACAGTAACGAACGCTAAGCTTGAGATAATATTCAAGGTTATCCTCCTGTTTTTCATTTTGATTAAAAAAATATCCACACAAAGTTACGAGTAAGAATAATTTACTTTGCGTTTAATTTTTATTTTTAGACTAAAATTCATTTTAAATTTCCATTCTTGGATCTATTTATGCAATGCTCGCATTTAGATTGCATATTTGTGGAACATACAGTTTGCAGTACTCGTATTGAAGATATGATAAAAATAACAACAAAAAGTAAATTACTCAATATGAGATATCGGCACGGCATCCTTGTACGAGAAATACTTTGCTCGAACATCCATTAATATTTTCATCGTGGAAAATAAAAAAAGTATATTACACTGAATATAATTTATGTACAAGTATTTATACTTTTTTGTATATATATCACAACTAAAAATTCAAGGCCGAGATCTTTGTCGAGAGATATGTGCTATAATTGAAGATACCTTTTAAACTCGCATATATATTTAAACTAGCTGCACCCCGCGGTGTCACCTGTTATATCTTGGATAATTCAGACTATATCATTATAAATTATATCCTATGCGTTATTCTGATGTGTAAGCTATATTATTGTAAAGTTTCATCGAAATCCATTCAGTAGTTTTTGCGTGAAAGAGTAAGAAACATTCATCCATACATTCTATCTACTATTTTTATAATATTAGTAGGATAATAATTAGTTACTTGGTGTTTCTAAATAATTAGAGAAACCCATATAGAACTTGATTTTATTTCCTCAGATTAAAAAAATCATTAATAAATAAAGGATACTATAGATTTAATTATATAAATTTCGGAAATAAACAGACTATAACAACTATTGAGTTTCTAGTAGAGAGAGACGTGTCAGTGTAGAATGTTGTTACATTTAGTAAATTTAAATAAACTATTTTAGGTAATTTTTTTAGCAAGAATTTTTAGTGGTGGAAAGCTGCTAAATATTTAATAGAATTTTTACTTAAGCTTAGTATCCGTATATGGGAATCGGACGACAAATATTGAGGTTATCCTAACAATAACGTTTAAACAACCTTTGTCCGCCTAAGCCTTTATAGTTGTTTATCGAAATGGCCGTGCTATAAGAGTTTCGTTTAGAAAAATTCTAATTTTCATTCATATTTTCTGTTTATTTATAACCAGTAAAACGTGAGCAAAATACACGATGAATGTTGAAAAACTTGGCCACTTTACCGTGCGTTGTTTTCAACAAAGGAAGAAGGAAGTTTACGCCGTTTAGATCAGAACGCGCATTGTTTATAGAAAATGGATATATTTAGTATGAGTTCTAATTACTTTAGAAAGCATGCGGAACTTGCATTATAATCATAATAAGATATCAATACTTATTATTGTAAAGGTTGCTTATTATTGTAAAGGTGGAAGCATGTAACTAATATAACAATTTATTGAAAACGAGCGGCCTGCCCTCGCTTCGCTCCGGGTATTTAAAGCAATATTATCATTGATGTCCTTAAATTGTGACTCTGTAATTGTGTAGTTTTTCATTATTTGAAAAAAAAGGGCGAGTAAGAAAAAGTTATAAAAAAAATGATAGAAATAAAAAAGAAAAGCGACGGATAAAAAAAGAGGAAGGACAGAGCCAAAATAAAATTGAATAGGTAAAGGAGAGACAGAAATAGAGTGAGAGATAATCGAAAGAAAGAAAGTGTAAAGAGACTGATAAATCTGAACAGATAAGGATGAAAATTAAAGAGAGAAAAAAGCGAGATGACGAGAGAGAATACCTATATATACCTATATATATATATATATATATATAAATCACCTTTGTCACTCACGAATAGTGTAGTTTCATCATCACGACCCTTCAATGGCCCACTGCTGAGGCCGGGTCTCCTCCTCAGAAGGGGATGAGGGGGGTATTAGGCCATAGTCCACCACGCTGGCCCAGTGCGGGTTGGCAGACTTCACACACCTTTGAGAATTTTTTGGGAACTCTCAGGAGTGCAGGTTTCCTCAGGATGTTTTCCTTCACCGTTAAAGCAAGTGATATTTAATGGCTTAAAACACACATAATTCAGAGTCAGAGGTGTGTGCCCAGGATCGAACCTCGGACCTCCCGAGTAAGACTTGAAGTCTTAACCACTGGGCCATCACTGCTTAGTCGGTTCAGTAGTTTTTGAGCCTATTCGCAACAAATACTAACACTATAATCTGATTTTCAAGTTTTCATATTTTCACATTTCAATTATGTACATACGTCATACTAATAATAAATCTGTAGACTTGGTGTGTCTGTTGGATATTTTCTAAAAAAATTTTTTTTTAATAAATATAAATCAACTAAAGAGATGTGAGTGAAATTTTGTACACATATGGTTAGTAACTCGAATCGACACTGAATACTATTAACACGCAATAAGTGTCCCTGAGGAATGGTAGGATATTCGTGCAAAAACATGAACACATAGGTATAGTTTTTAAATTGAAATAGCACATAGCATATATATAATATTACAGAATAAAACACAGTTCCTATGGGACGCCACTCATGTATCACTTATATATCTATTTATATGAGTAAGGAGGTGGGTTAGTGTACGAATTAATGAAACATAACTGAGTTGTTGAGTTGAGTGATTGAGTGAGTGGAAAAACTGGATGCTCTTTCTTACTCCATTCAGCGAGTGCTTTGGTTAGTGAATGAGTTATAAGTGAGCGTTGATATTATTAATATGAAGAGGATACAAAGAGGGATGGATTATAAATTACAAAAATCGACGATTTTGTTATGTCTCTATGTTTATATGGTCACGCACATAAAGTGAAATTACTGATCAGTTAATTATAAAATGTATATCGGATGCCAGGAAAAAATTTATTAGGGTCAACTAGTGTATTAAAAAAAATCCAATAGTAATAAATGAAAGTTAATAATTTCATAGTAACAAATGAAATAATCTTGTTAATATGTTAAATACATTTGAATATATCATTTTGGATGTAAATTTTTGCTTATGTGTTTCTTATTAAAAATCAGACTATAATTTTATCTAGATGCCAAAATGAACACTATTTTAGAAACTTTGAGTTTAGATTTTATTGTTTGAAATAGACACAATTAAAGTTTATAATTTATATTAACAAGTATCTTACTTACTTTTTGTATTATTAGGTACTTATGAGCTTTAAAACACGTAAAAATTATTAAATATTATTGTTTTCTCTCTTGGACCATTTTTGCAGTCAGACTAGCTGACCCAGCGAACGTTGTTTTGCCATCGTGGGTCACTCTATCACTAAGGGGTATAAAAAATAGATGTTGACCGTTTCTCAGACCTATCCAACATGCACACAAAATTTCATAAAAATCGGTCGAGCCGTTTCGGAGGAGTATTGTCACTAACATTGTGACACGAGAATTTTATATATTTGGTATAAATAAAACTTTTAAAACAATCTAAACTACTACTTATCATCTCATTCATATGTTTCAGTCATATATTATAACTGCAAATAACGCAGGTTTAAATCAACTCGGTATTAAATCAAACAAATCACAATTATGAAAATTTCAGCATACTGAATTTAAAATGAAAATTATTTACCCTGTTTCCACAGCAATAATAAAATTATCAGCGCACTGCACATTTTAAGTTTGTTCATTATTATTAAAATCAGTCTTTACGCTTTTACACAAGTAGATTATCCTCATTTCACTTTATAACATAACATTAATGCCACTAATGAGCAAATATATAGATGCGAATATATAGTCGTTAATAATTAACAATCACTTTTGAGGTTAAATTGTGCTGTTTGCGAGTCGGATATAAAATAGGACGGCAAATTTCCGACGACGTTCTATATTTAAAATACTTCGCGACGCGCGCGCATGCGCAGATTGTCGCAGATACTCGACATTTTGCATACGTTTACGTGTTGATTAATACACGCAATTTTATCTGAGCTCTAGATCTTATTTGACTGTAGGCAAAAAAGCAAAACCATGCTAAATATTAAATCCTTTTTTAAAATTATTCCTTTAATCAAATAATCATTAGAATCGTGTCATAGAATAAAAGAGGAATGATACCCATTACCGAACAGCAATACCTGGGGCTTGAGACCCAGGAGCAGGTTTAAACAGCTCTTCTTCTCACTTGACCTCGTGAACTACAGTAGATAATTAACTAAACTTACCTCGAGAAGGTTGACTAAGACACAATACTAACTTCCATTTAAGTATGATGCGCGTTAACACCAGAGAAACTGACTGTAATCTGTTGCACTAAATGTTATATATTGTCTACACGTGTACTTGAAATAATATAAAAGAATATTTCGCAACGCTTTCTCGCCTATCTCTAGTAGAGATGCAGTTTTAAGCTATACATAAGAAAAGCTTTTGTTGTTTATATTAATTATATTTGGACAGTCAATCATGATTTAGGGTTAGGATATCATCTCTATAAATAAGTTGTTCATTGACGAGAGAGAGATAGATATATTTCGGGAACGGCCGATCGCTTTGTTCATTATTTATTTTACATTGTATTTTCAATAAAAATTGTCAAAGTTTCCAGGAAATAATTAAAGTTCAGCGGAAACTAAATATCCTTTTATCAATTCGGGTTGCAATTCACTTGCGTTGCCAAGCAACAGTAATTAGCTCTGAAAAGTATGATGTACCTTGTATTCCTCAAAGCCTAAATCTTCGTGTTTTTGATCTTCCATAGGGCCTAGAGCCCTTAGCCTAAGCCCTAAAAAGGAAAAAAGGGTAGGTATTTATTTAATTTTTTGATCAAACATTTTAATTTATTCCGGTTTCCTAACATGAAAACCGCTATTTACCTTAGCGAAGCGAGATAGTATTTAATACAAACGCTACTTAAACCGTTCTAAACATCTTTGGAAAATAATGGTTGTCATTTTAGGGTTATAAAAAGTACAGCATGCGGAGCTATTTTCATCATTATATCAGTTGGTGATTCTTAACTAAGTTGTGGTTTGGCAAGTCCTGGTTTTGAAGTATGATTAGTTAACTCCTATGGACATAATTTTCCATTAGTATTTAAGAAAAAATTGATGAGGGAAGTAATATTTCATCCTAAGTCTTTTAAAATAGCTATTTTTAACTTCTATGATATCATTTTTAATAAAATTTAATTTAACAGATCTAATATTTCCCCAAACTAGTATATGATTGTTATATTAGGGGATAAAGTATGAAATTGCCGATTTGCACTGAAAAATTGAAATTCATTTTTTTTAATTTAACACATTTATTTAATCAAAATAATTACCATTATTATCTATACATTGCTGCCATCTAAAAAGAAGGTCATTTATGCCTTTGTGATAGAACTCTGGTGATCTAGATTCGACAAACTGTGTGAAAGCATTTTGTACTGCTTCCAAAGAAGAAAACTTTTTATCACGTAGGAAATTGTCCAAATCATGAAAAAAATGATAGTCGGTTGGAGCAAGGTCTGGCGAATACGGAGGGTGACGAATAGTTTCTAATTGCAGTTCCTGTACAGTTAAAACGGTTTCTGGTGCTGTATGAGGTCTCGCGTTATCATGGAGCAATAATGGTGAAGATCGATTCATGAGTCGGGACTGTGTCACTGCTAGTTTTGCTATCATTGTTAGGAGTTCAGCATAGTAGACATCTGCCGTTATTGCTTGGCCAGGTCGAAGAATGCTATATGCGGATTGCAGAGTTGTTGCCACCTTTCCGTTAAATATCAGTGCAGCTTGGGCACTTCCAAATCACTCTTACATTTGAAGACTCTCCACTGAATCTTACACATTCTGAGTGGTATGTCTGTTGGTTTTTGATTAACACTAATGGTTCCCAAGCTCGCTTAGCAGGAGAGAGCCGAGAGAGAGAGAGAGAGAGAGACACAGAGGAGGTATTTATATTTTTTCAAATGATTTTATAGATTAAACAAATAGAAAAAATGTTGAAATTTATAATCCGAGTAGAATCCAACTTGGGTTATCCGGTTAGGTATTTTTTATATCTTTCGATATACATAACTTTTACTGTTGTATTTCCACTTAATACCGTTTAATAAGACCCCACAATTATTCTCATAAAATATTTATAAAATTGTTTGATACAAAGGATAAGGTTAACACTGGTGAAGGGTTGACCCCCACCGGACACGGATGGTGAGTAATTAAGTTAATACGTTAAGTTGACAATGAGTCATATCAAAATGTTGTTTGCATAAAGATGAATAATGAAAATTTAAAAAATTACAATATTTATAGCATGAAACAATTTGTGCAATAAAATTTAAATAATATTAGACACAATTTTTTACTTTTGATAGGCTAAAAGTTTTCAAAATTCTCAACATCTAAATAACTTTTACCCGTGAGGAGACGGGTTAGAATACTATTCCCCTCTGCCGCTGGGAGAGCATCTCGTAAGAGGCGAGTAACCCAGCACCCCCTAGGTGGAAGGGGATCTGTTCCCAGACTGGCTTGCGACCACCAGCATGCGAATCCGACCGCCAAGTGTCATAGACGTGTTCCGGTCGAGCCGCATGTGGGCCAGACTTACCCCCTCCCTCTCACATCCCATTAATGCTGCGGATCTAGTAAACTCTGGGCTCTTGCTCAGGGTCCGCTGAAGGCGCAGCATTGTTTTCTTCACTCCCCCTCCCCACTCTATCTTCGAGGATGCAACGCATCGGCAAAACAAGATATACCTTCTTGTTTTGCCGATGTTCATGGGCGATGGTGGCCACTTACCATCTGGTGGACCATCTGCTCGTTTGCCTTACCTTATCTAACATAAAAAAAATAACTCATCATCATCAAAACAATGAAAATTGTACAAGTAAGATAAGTGTGACTAGTGCTTAGATTCCGTTACTGAGAAGACTGTGAGTCATTAACTTGATTACTTCTATAAGTAAGATCAGGTAGTGGAGTGTTGTAATTATAGATAGTTCAATCCACGACAGCTCACGGCTCGCCTGCTATTTTGACACTGAAAAGGCCTTGTAAGCTGTATTTGCGTTACAAGTTCCAGCTACTTGATTTCTTGTTTCGATACTTAGACAGTAAAGTATTATTAATATTTAGATTAAGTATGGGCTAATTATCAAACTCAATACTACAATTTTTCAGACAAAAAACAACGTAAACTATGATATGTACTAGAACTCATCAGTATGATTGAAAGTTTCTACGTTCAAGTATGTTTTAGATCATAATTCAACGTGGTATGTGTGTAGATACTATTGATTTGATAATCGCTAGTTTTATAAATTAAACTTCTCCTAAACTCAAATACATAGTATACTTATATACTATTACTTGTCGAATCGACCCAGCTTCGCCATGATGTATGGTGCTATATCGCTTTATTTTAGATATTAATTTTAAATTTTACATGGCTATCTCTCGAAGATACAAACAACTTGATATGCACTTTAGCCCTTATTCACCCCCTTCAAGGCTTTTTTCGCAATAAATTGTAGCCTATGTCCCATTCCAAGCTTTAGTCTATCTCTGTACTAAATTTGAACATTTGGCGAAAATCTCAGTTTCATGCATTTATTTATAAACCCTACATTTCCTTTTTTACAAGAAATACAAAAAATATAAATTCATCATAATCGACTCAGCAGTGTGTCAATAATGGCAGCGAAGAGCCGGAATGAGAAGGGGTTATTTTTTTTTATTTTTAAAAAAATTATAAAATTTTAAAAATATTATAATTAATCAATTAATCGGAGTTGTGTTAGATATGTTACTACTAGGATACCGTAAATGCACATAGGTCACAAGCCCCACGCCCTAAATAATATCTTAATAATAGAGTATTACAGTGATAAGTCGCACTTTACAATAAAAATAATTATTGTTTTTACTGATTTCAAGAGATACTATTAAAAGCAATAAACATTTTCAATTTCAGTAGTACTCATAACATCCAGTCTAACACGTCCCCGATGTCTCAAATCAGATTGTGAAGTTAGACCAAGTTAGCCGACAGACCGAAAGATGTCACTATTATAGAGCGTCTAACTTTGCTGAATGTTTTCCTTTACTAGTTTAGAGGATACTAGTGTTGGTTTCTAAACAATATAATCAATTACTATTATTTAATTTTAACTATTGCTCCTTATTGCTCATATACTTAGTAATTTGGAATCAACATATAGATTAAGCAGTGATGGCCCAGTGGTTAAGACATTGATGTCTTACTCGATCCTGTGTCTTTTAAGAAAATAAATATCACTTGCTTTAACGGTTAAGGATAACATTGTGAGGAAACCTGCACTCCTGAGAGTTCTCAAAGGTGTGTGAAGTCTGCCAACCCGCACTGGGCCAGCGTGAGGAGGAGACCCGGCTCAGCAGTGGGCCATTAATGGGTTGTGATGAACATATAGAGTAGGAGTTTCTATGGAATAGGAGGGCATTCTTCATGCAATTATATAATACATTTTTTACAGTTTGTAACTTGAAATGTGAATATGAATGCATATATGAGATAGAGGGAGAATGTATGTAACTATGCATGAACTTATTGATGAAAAAGTCATTCGTATGTCTGCCTGCTTGTCTACTTACAATCCGATACAATAAAATTTGATAAGATCTTTCAACGCGCGTAATAACAAAATAAAGTTTTTTGCAGCAGACAGTGACCTACGTCGATATATGAGGACAACAGTTTGCCAATGGCAAAGTTAAGTTTCTGTTCTACAAATATTTAGCCGAATTTTTATAGACTAGTTTATAGGTAATTAGAAACTAGATGAATAAATTTAAACACTACGTGGACGAAGTCACGCGGTATTTAATGAATCGAAGTTATAATTTGGTAAAATAAGAATAGAGAAATTGAACTAGGTGTACTTAGTTCGAAATAGAAAAAGAAGTTCCAGTTATTACAGTAAAAAAAATGTACCTTAAAAGGAAAAAATCAAATTTTTAAGCAAATGTAATGAAATTATACCTAAAGCGACCATTTTATTTTTCACTCAAAACAGGACACGGACAACAGGTCGGGAGTCTTTCGGGGAAAGGAAGACATCCACAAGTGAAAAGACAAATGAAACAAAACAATTACTCCTCGGAGATTTGTGACAGGCAAATCATAGCGACGACGATAGTCTATCAAAAAAAGGAACAAATAATAATCATACATTCATACCCAACCTTCCATTTGGATCCAGGTGAATTTACGAGGTATTACTAGTATTATCTAAAAAAATACAAGTAAATTTGCCTGTCTTATTGCAGGCTATGAGGTAATTTACGTCCGAGTTCGCAAAACGAGACAGCTTTACGTCCCGAAGCTTTCTTTCGGGACGATGGAACTCACAATTAAATAACGAGACGTATGTTCACATTACCTCATATATTGCGATTTTGATTTTTGCATAGGAACCATTATGACTTTTGGCATGAAGCAACTATTTTATAAGTTACATTTACGTCTAGAAAAATAATTTCTTTTATGCCTATAGCATGTTGAAAATAATAGTTGACAGTCGCTTGAAGCTGAAAACATTAAACTTCTAAATGAATGTTTACTTTGACATAGAAACATGAATTTTAGTATAAAACAAGGTGTTATCGCATAAATAAAAGAAAAAAATTTAAAAACTGTAAATTAACAAACATACAAATGTTCACATATACAAAGTATGTAAATATACAAATATCACCAAATAAATTTAATTATGAGTGCGGGGGCTACGTAACGACACAACAAAAAAATAAAGTTTAAAAAACTATTGACACCTCATTTATGAAAAATGGTTTAGTAGTTTAGGCGCTAGAGATACATACATACATACATACTTAGACTGCCAAAATCATAACCCTACCTTTTGGCTTCGCCGTAGTCGGGAAAAAAAAATAGAGATGAGATAAACCAGCTTACTATTTCTATTTTGGATTAAAAATTTGTCTGGAAAACCAAAAATGTGTTGGTAATGGATGGAAAGTAAACAAATGAAAATACCATTTGCAATAACAGACATTTTTTTAAGGACCAATTCTTTTGCCGTCATAAATTAAATGAAGGTTCTATAAATTGTCAAGGGCTATCTAGGCATATTTTTCTGCTCAAAATACTGTTGAATAGTTTTACTTTTTAAATTTTCTGCCATTTTCATTTTCATAAATTTATTCTTGTAACAAGACCCAACTCAACAAAATTAAACTAGATAGCGCCACCAGTCAATTGAATCGCGCTAGGACTTTTTGAATTTCAAATTATATAGTAGCGACCGTCACCAACGGTCAGTGCCGGTTCTAATCCAACGATCGATAGCGCTTCAGCGTATGCTCTCTGTAAGAAGACACCCGCGAACACTGTCTGTTGCGCAGTCTTAGCGCTACGCCGCACAGCTGACGAGAGCGCTTCAGCGCCAGCTCTCCCGAAGGAGACACCCACGAACATTGTCCACCCCCAACAGCCGCAACCTGGGATCTTACTATTGCCTCTGTTCGGACTTCGACCCTCTCGGTCGCGGTCATCATCGCGCAGCCAGCGATGGACTTGCACCCCAATACTCGGTCATCATGCCCTCTTATCGGAATTCCCCCCATCATCACCGGCATCTCATCAAATTTCCCCCCACTTCCTTATTACATTTTCAGTTCCTAGTTACGTTAGGAAATTGTAATAAAAATAAAAAATATTTGATATTTTCTTGGTTAAGCGGTCAATTATGTATATTTAAAAGGTGATTGACGAATCCTTGGACAAACAGCATCAAACTTAACTGCTTTCGTCATGGCCATGGGAAACACACCAGCTTTACCCTTTTTTATGAGCCAGTTTTTTTTAACCTCTTTTTTCTACAAAAAGCTCTGCGGGTATTTGCTTTATTTATATTGAAAAGTAAAATTATTCTCTGTGAACTCTCGGTTGTTAAAATGTTTCAACGATCAATATTCAATACCCAGTTATAGGAATATTGTAAGTTTTAAACAGTCTGCTCTAATTCACACGGCTCAACCGAAAACAAAAAAGTTACTTTAATGCCTAGTTCTAAATTAGTTTTGCTCGGACAGTTGTTCAGATTGGTTTTGTGAGTCATTTATTTGGATGATTGAATTCAATTTATTATACGGTTTTAAATAATTTAGTTTACGTATTCCATTCATTTATTTATTTCTAGGTATTTATAAGCTTTTGTTTTAAATCAAAATTACTTGTTTGTTGGCCCCGATTGTTAAATTGAAATAAATTCTATATTTTAAGTTAGACCTTTAATACAACTATCTTAATCGTATCCATGTGAGGACAAAATGTATACGGATGGAAATAAAAATAATTGTTTTGGCTTGTCTTATTACCCCCATATTATGTCCCCCCATATTAAGTTTCCTTAGACATCATCTTCTATATTTGAGAAGTTACATTTTTTCTATATGTATTGTTAATTAATTAATAACTTTTGATGATTATTAAAAAAGAGAGTGTTGTTGAATTCTATACGCAGACTAACAGTATGACGGCTTGACTAGAATATCCTCCTGGAGATAACCACAAAAAGTATAAAATTTAGACACAGAGCTTCAGAGTTACTTCTAGGAATACTCGC
The DNA here is from genome assembly GCA_905147385.1 of Limenitis camilla. NCBI lineage: Eukaryota > Metazoa > Arthropoda > Insecta > Lepidoptera > Nymphalidae > Limenitis > Limenitis camilla. The sequence goes on along the minus strand of LR990234.1, from coordinate 5,377,272 downwards.
GATGTAATCCATAATTGTTCTGTCGTGACGGCGTATTTAGTTCCCACTTCCTTGATATGTGTTTATAAGTAAAACTATTACCAACATCTAATAACCGGATGCTACTTAAATTATAAGTGTTGCCAACATTATAATTAACAGTATAGTATTAATATGTAATACTTTAATTCTAAAGTATATTTATGTCTTTTAGTTCACGCATACATGAAGTTTGCTAATTATTATAACTAGCGATCCGCTCCGGCTTCCCACGGTTACTTTCTCTACTATAATATGCATGTATTATACGTAAAAACCTTCCACTTGAATCACACTATCTATTAAAAAAACCGCATCAAAATCGACTTTGTTTTATACTATGTAGGGATGATGTACACTTTTTCACATATACGTTTTACGTTTAGGTATTTTAAAAGTAATCTCTACTGCTAATGTCTTACACTGATATACACTGATTGTAACGCTAGTTCTTATCTGTTAACGAGTAGTTTTATTATTAAAATTACCGTACTACTCATTTCACTTAGCTCTATTACGGAAAAAGTAGATATAACGCAATAGTCCTATTATGAAATTCGTAGTTAATGGTGTCTGTTGCAGTCGACCGATAAGTCAATAAAACAGTCAGTAACTAATCAAACTAAGCTGTGTAAATAATTAAACAGCAAATAATGTCCTATATACAGGACACCGGTAATACTCGACAAACACCTCTATTTACCAACATTTAATATTCGCTTCGGGTTAATTAAGCCGGGTCGGGACCGAGAGGACCGTGGTCGCCCAGTCTCCCTACGACCCGTACTTCAATCAAAGACAACGCGTCTGGCATTGCAACGATCCTCACTTAACAAACCTTTTTAATACATGTTACAAACAAGTTTTGGTTATTTTATACTAGAGGTCTCCGAGATAGAATTCTACGTAATAGTGTAGTGTCTACTGAGAATAAATCGAATGGCTGACTGTCTCTTATAATTAATCGAGGCTTAGATATGTTATTATAAAGATTATTTGTTAGCAACACTGTTTATAAAGTAGTAGTATCGGGTAGATCATTTTATATTATTTCAGGTATACCGACGTGAAGACAATAATAACTTTTAGTGCGATAGATTAGTCTCAGTCTTTCTGGTGTTTTCATCCAGTGAACATGGAAGTTAGTGTTATATAGTGTCGTGATTAAAGTTACCGTCCTCGAGGTCCACGTAAGTTTACTTTATTATCTATTGTCGTTAGCGAGGTCAAGTGGTGGAGGTGAGAGTTAATATATTATGAAAGAGCTCTTTAAACCTGCTCCTGGGTCTCAAGCCCCAGGCACCGTTCGCCTCAGTCTAAATTGCATGTGTATACGTATTGCTGTACAGTAATGGGTATCATATCTCTCTCCATATTTATGACATATTTACTCATATATTCTACGTAACACACTATATTTAATAAATAAATAAACAACTAGTACATTAATTCAAGGAATTGCTAAAATAACAAACCTGCTAAGTAATTGAATAGATTAAGAATTTTTATTAAATTAGGTACAATAAATTCGGCCAAAATCATCATGGCGGAAGCAATTTGGATTTGAACAAAGATACTTTTGCTACCTGCCATACTTAGACTCTACACGTCGTGAAGTCACTTTACATATGTTTTCACACACATAGTCTAGTCGTCAAGTTCAAAATGATCTAAAATAGAGATACTGCTCTTAAAATTATGTGTGAGAGCTCATTGGATCCCGAATGACGCCTAGAATAATGTATTAAAAGCGTGTATTTATATTAAACTAGCGGCCCATCCCGGCTTCGCGCGGGTGGAATATTATTTTTAAAAATATATTGGCCCTCCCGCATTTCGGTGCCCACTCTCTTGCCGCTTTACTCGCTGCGCTGCGTCGCTATGCTGGCCCGTCGCGTCGTCGTGTATTTTTTGTTTATATTGATATTTTTAATTTCATAATATCTTTTGAATGGAAAGTCCGATTTTAATAATTCAAAAAGTAATTTACAGGTATTGAAATAGTCTCGAATACGAAATAATTTATTTGGATACGGATTAATACAAAGTTATAGAAAACATGGTCTGATTTTGATAGGCATTTTTATCAACTTTTAAAATGTAAAAAAGTAGTTATAGTGACGTAACTATAATAGTTAGACATATGGTCTCGCGGACTTTTTTGTAGATATTGATACGTTCTATAATATTGTAAAACATTTTTTTGTTCTATCATCAATACTTTTTGCAGCTCATGCGATGAAAGATATTTTATGGCAAATTTTTTGGCACCTTGGGTTGGTTTTCGTGAGATTTCCTAAGGATCTCTAATTTTTTCTTGTAATAAATATAGCCTATGTTACTCAGGGATAATGTAGCTTTCTAATGGTGAAAGAGTTTTTGAAATCGGTCCAGTAGTTTTTATGTTTATTCGTTACATACAAAAATACAAATCTTACTTCTTTATAATATTAGTATAGATAGGCAAAAGTTATTAAAAAAGGCATTTCGTATTTCACCAATATTTCATAGACTATTAATATTTAAGAAATTTCAAAAATAGACTCTTAAAGAGGAGGAAATTTCCAATAGAAAACTACTACTCTTGGAACTCTATCTCCATTATTTTTAATGTTAATTTTAATTTAATTTAATGTTAGTTTAGTGCTGAAAATGAGTCTCTGTGAGACATTTGTAGGTTTCGCGCGCGGCGTCAAAAGCGAGTTAACACACGTTAATTAATTTTTTAGATATTGAATATTTTTTTCAAAATTTTAAAAATATTATGGTGTATTCTAAACACTTTAAAGTTTAAAGAATTTATTCCCGTTGGAAATTTTACTTAAAGTTAATTTTTCAACTAGTTAAACGATTCTCAACTGGCAACAGAAAAATTAAAAGAAGCTTTAACTCTTAAATTTTCTAAAAATGCCTTCTTGCGTTTACAAATGTTATAGTACAAATTAAGTTGCTAATGTGGAAAAGTTTCGTCACATACGTAAGTACTGTAGTTTAATTATTTTAACAAAATATTTATTGTCTTTTATTTAAATTTGATTACAAAATAAGTGAGCGAGACGTGTAGATTGCTTTGTAAATTAGTCTGTCCCCTCCGTAATAATCTATAAGTAGCTACTCATAGATTATTACGAAAGGATTTTATTCTTGTCTTTCTTTCCGGATAGCCTTTACTTCATTCGAGTTATTTAAGTATAGATTTGTATTGGTTGGTATAAGGCGTCTATTTATAAAATAAATCGATAGTAAAGTAATAGAAATATAATTAGTTTATTATATTAATTTTTATGAGCAAAAGTAGAATATAAGTTGAAAAACATAATTTAATTGCTCTCCGTTGTTAAAATACAGTTATAGCTATGTATTTTGTTATTTTTGAAATTTGACATTTACATGAACTTAGAAACGAAATTAGAAAGGTATTTTAGGTGAAGTGAGATATTTAAAATATAAACATATTAAAAAAACATATTAAACATATTAAAATATAAACATGTTAATTACTTAATAATGTTTATAATATAAACTAACATAGCTCCTGTAGTAGTGGACGATTTCAGTTATCGAAATTTACATATTAGAGCTCACGTTTGTTAACTTTGCGAATATTTTTGAACAGGAGTTTGCTGCAATCTAAAATAAAATACTTGGAATATTTTATGTTACAAAGAATACATTAAATACATTCAATATTAATAATCTTCAATTACAATGTATGAATACCCTAAAATTTCTGTTTGATATTGAAACAATTAAAGAGATTGATCTCAAAAATTATTCACAAGTGTTTTTGTGTCGTTATATTGCATGAAAATAGTAAATTGGCAACATTTTGTCTATATTGGAACTACTCTGGAGTCATTCAATACTGTTTTCCTCGTAGAAATTGTAAAGAAGAAATGGTAAGAAAAATCAGAATATTAAGTTGGTATTAAGGCCACAGAAACAGGGGCATTATTTACACGACTTGACCGACAAACGGGGAAATAAATCTAAATGAAACCTTGCTCAGCTCGGTGGAATGAATGATTAAACGGAGGAGTTCTTAGTTTGTTTTCACTTTGGCTCGGACAATAGTGTGTGGCCGGACTAAGGGAAAATTACGCCGCCCGCGGGAACTCGCACTAGTAAATCATCATTAGGCGCCACCGCCGCCACCGTGCTACCGTCGCGTTGCGGGACACGCCTCGTCTTTATAAAAGATTCAACTTAATACAAACGAGACGGACGAGTAATGGGAAATTTACTTTCGCTCCGGAGAAACCAACACAATCCGAAACACATTAAAGTATCACAATAAAACGCTTGTTTTTCTTTTGAATTTTGTATAAAAGGTATTTAATATTTATTATATTTTTAGTTCTCTGTAATAAAGTCTTCGAACAGTGTGTGTCACCAGTGATGACAGACGAACTGGTCAGAGTGGCAGGGAGCCACTGCACTCTGGGGGAGGCCTATGTCCAACAGTGAAGGTTCCACGGCTGACAGGAACGAATAAAGTTTACGTGCAAGCAAAATTATAAAACAATTTTGCAGACTTTCTAAGACCTGTGTACTGAATAGTATATAAGATGTTAGCAATCCTGTTGATAACTTTATATTGGTAAATTTTCCTACTGGTTTATTTTAATAATACTCACTGACTCGACATCTTTTAAGCCTTTTTATAATAATTTTCTGCCTGCTTAAAATAAAGTTAACTTTTTTGTGAATCAGGTAATTCCTAATATTACCTTTTATTTTATTTTATCAAATGTTATCGAGGTCGAATAGTGGACACTGTGTTGATTTGTTATAAAAGCGCTCTTTGAGTCATAAACCCCAGGCACTCATCGTATTTCTGCCTAAAGCGCATGTGAACTTTCTTTTATAGGTGGTTAAGGGTTCGGTAACTAATTTAGGAGGTCGCAGTTCAATCCCAGACTCAAACATCTGACTTTTCTAAGTGTTTTAAGTAATATCACTGGCTGTAACGGCGAAACCTGCACTTCTGAGATTTCTCCATAATATCTTCAAAATCGTGTGAGTGCTTCAAACCCGCACTTACTTCATTTTGAGAAGGGGACAATTGCTGAGTATGATGATAGTGATAATAGTAGTGAAAAATATGTCACCATAACTTAATTTACATTAACTGCAATATTTAACTGAGTACACAAATGTACACTCACCTAACTATTGCAATATAGGTCCTGTTTGGGGGGAATGTGGGTAAATAATGTTGTATCACAATTCTGATTCTTTGTGTCACCAGTGGAGGTGATCAGACGTGGTGTTACTAACGTCTTTGTAGATATCTAGTCAACAACTAAGCACCGCTTACTTGTTCAGAAGCAATTAATTTAATGTTTAAAGTTTTATTCCACTTTAGTCCTTCTAGAGTTTAGAGTTTACCCTTATATTGCCTAGGATATAATGTTGGGTATTAAAGTTTATGACGGTTATACCGAGACCTTTGGAAATTTTATGCAGATGCCATTACTACTCGCGAGTAGACGTAGAATATAAATCCCTTCTACAACTGGGTAAGCATCTCGTAAACGGCGAGTATCTCAGACCGTATGGTAGTAGGGCATTTCCAGTTTGGAATTATTAATAAACAAAGCATACTATTCTGTACAAGATTACTTAAACAAGAAGAATCTTGTACTTTTAATTTAAATTATTAAATATGTAAAACTGATCAAGTAAAGCAACTCCTGAGTTTCATCAAGTATTTTGGTTATCCTTCTAATGTGCATGTTATTATTAAAATATACGTATTGCTGTACAGTTTTAAAAGCTACATGGTAGCTTAACTGCACACTTACACTCAAAAGACTACAATACTATGCAATCTAGACGGAAGCCGAGCAGTGCCTGAAGCTAGCGACCCAGGTGCAGGATTTCGACCACTAAACACTCTCCTCACCGCTCGAACTCCTGACTCTAATATTAAACACTTCTTCAGCAAAATAGCAATTACACTAATTATTTAAATATTCAGCAAACTATCTTTAAATACTCAACACTGAAGTCATACGATTTCCGAGAGCAACTAAACTTTATTGCACTAAAGTCATCCTTTTCATAATACAAAAAACCCCCACATCTATTCCCACTATAATGACAGGTGGGGTCGTAGGCCAGTGTTGCCATTATACATATTCCCTATAAAATTGAATATATAAATTGTATATGTCTCTTTTTATAGTGTTAAGTGTAAATGTGTTACAAATGTTAGTTATAAACAGGTAAAACAGTCACACTGGGGATGTTTTATTACTTGTTAGTGACCAGGGGCGCAGAAATTATACTATCAGAGCTTAGGACAACAATAAATTACTGAGGCTTGTGAACGTTGTGAATTAGGATAGTATAACATACAAAGAAAAAATTTTTTTTTATTTTTTTTAAAGATATTTTCATGATTATTAAACAATTAATATCTTTTCGATCCAAAACAAACCAGAACCATACTAGAATGATGTATCCTTCTTTCTGTGCTATTGTTCTTCGTGCTTCGAAATCAAGACCTCATGATATCTATCTCTATATTCTTCTTTTAGTGCGACAGATTTTTGTTCGGTGAAGGAATGCCCAATATTTTAGTTCGGCGTACAGCTACATATCTAGTTTAGACGGCGTACAGAAGTCAATTTAAGCAAGTTAGCAGCTGCCACAAACTCAGTTATTTTATACAGCATGAATAGATTCAAACTCAAAATAGTTTATTTCAAATTGATTTTTTACAAAGTTCTTTTGAAACGTCAAAATTGGTCAGTTAGTCAGTTTGTCTGAAGCTACCACCGGTTTGGAAAGCAGTTTCCTGATGAAAAAATCTTGCAAGAAACTCAACAGTTGCTCTTTTCAAAATGCCATTATCAATTTGTTTTACATGTGTATAATGATTCAGTTGAGTATCAACGTCACTTGGATGACAAGCTTTGTCTCACTCAAGTAATCATTAACAGAATAGTAGGCTTGTTTATTAAACATTTTTTTTTAATGTGGGTTTTTAATCGCTTAACTTGCAAATCTTATATATAGGCTGTGGAATTGAAATAGATTGCTCATTAATCTACAATCTTTATTACGTAATTAGATATTGACCTTTTATACCTAGTTTACAACAAAGTGTTCTTGGCAAAGATTTCTATATGAATTCAACTTATCTATACTAAGCTGAACTCTCTCTTCTCTTTTATTTATTAAAGTTAATTATTTGTATTCTTATATGTCATCTTTATTAGAATAATTGAGTTTAGGGTATACAGGCATTTATTATAAACTAAATAAATTATGGACCCAAATTCGACTGTCTTATTATTTGTCATCAGGAAGTATCAGTTCCTATCTCTCGGTTCCATCATCAGAGCAGCTTAAGGGTGTCATAATGCTGCATTACATACGAACGTCCCAAATTCAATATAAATGATTGTAACGTGTAATAGAAATTATTTATGTTTAATAACCTTTGAAAATCTGTATGCTCGTCTTAGTTTATCATTAAGTAGGTTGTCAACTTTTAAAGTAGCGCATTTATGAAACTGAGAACGAGCGTAAAGTTTTGTTAATCAAAATAACGTTGAACTACCGGGTCAAAGTAGTTTAGAGTTTTCGCCACCCTTATCCCTCGATACGGGACAACGTGGGAATAATTTGAATTTATTAAATTAATTACGACCATTAAACCCTATTCCAACAGTTAGGATACTACGTGTGAAGTATGTGTCGAATAAAAATTACTAGTGTTAATTTAGGAAGTCGATAGACCAAGGTTTGAAATGAAATTTGCATGATAAATGTTGGAAATTGCATCATTTCTTTGGATTTTATCTTATTTTCAAGATTGTTTTAATTTTTGAATCATACACATAAAAATGTTACTATAACTTTAAATGATAAGATAGAATATTTAGATTAGTTCTCGACTTCACAAAATTCAGACAATGTGTTATATTCTAATGCAAAGCCATATAACGACCCGATTTATGTTATAGCTTGGACAGTTTAACCAAGTAGTCGTGCTCCATATTGTTTATGTATTTCATAACAGTATAACATACGTACATATTATGCAATATTTTCACATGATACGATATTATTATTTGTTCTAGGTTTATATACCGAAAAGGCACCATCGTCTGTGGTCAAGTAAAAATATGATAAAAAAAATCTCAATAACACTATATCTGTATCAACTGTCATGATAGTACAAAAACAGATATTTTGATTCTATATTATTATCGGATATCATTATAATTTTCTTCCTCTAGTGACACAAATTAGAAACATGCAAATTTTGAAGTACAGATAGTTTAATTCACCACGGCTCACGATTTGTATGCTATTTTGACAGTTAGCAAAGTCAAAGTCAAAAGCAAGCTCCAGGACGCTCATGCATTGAACGAACTACTATACGAAATCTCATCTTAAGCTTTAGGTTTTTATTTAGTTCAGTATCAGTTGCGTATTTGAGAACGATAAGGTATATTTTTATTAGCGAACATTATCCATTACTTTAGATTATAATTATACGAAATTAATGCGCATTTCTCTTACCAAAGAGATTATAATACAATTGCGGATGTACATTTTGATGGCAACTAATAACGGTGATACTACACATATTTGTGTAGTATCGTCGTTTATCGATTATCGTCGGTAAATAAACTTTTTGTATTTAATTTTGTAACAGTGGAGGTAGTTCAAACAATATTTGAGCAACGTAAATACCGGCTTGATATGTTTCGTAAAATGAGTTTATCTTGTCATAGAATAATAGGTCAAAAGCTGGGATAAGTCAGGAAGTTGCATGGTCGGGTGTTTTCCTTTCAGGGCGCACTTGACAGGCTCTCTCATTTGTTCCACGACTACGCTTGTCGGCATTGCTTCGGAGATACGCTTAGCTTCAGTCTTTTTGCCAAACAAAGGTTCATTAGAATACTACAAGATAAACCTATACTTTTCAGTATAAATATTAAGGAAATTTTTTCACTATTTCCAGATGCTTACGTAATGTCCAATAATAATTTACTTAAGTCACAACTAAATAACTTTTTAAGATCTTTTAAACCATTGTTCAAAACCTTATATTTATAGTGTAAAAAGAAGAGAAAATTCATTTAAAAAGAAATAGATTTGAACAAGAAAAATTGATTTTGGCCGTGATATTTCCATAGGCGATATTATAACTCATTGATATCTGTAGATAGAAGATATTTAGATAATAATAGAACCTCTCTTTATCACCAATGGAAGGAAAAAATAATCAATTTATTAGAAAATTGGTTTACAGCTACTTTATATTATGGTTAAAAAATAAATAAACATTATTAGGGATAGAAGGAATCATCCTGTGAAATAAAATTTAATTTTGTACACAAATTGACTGAAGTATTTTTTTGGGATATTTATGTAATAATATCATAATTGAAAGATGTTTGTACATAAGATATATTTAAGAAAACTTTATGTATACCAATACCACTAATACCAATACCAATACAAGTTAAATATTTTTTTTTGAATTTTTATTTTTCTTTGAGTCTTGTTTGTATGAGCATCACGAAAAAACGGTTTTCAGAGTTACATTGCTAAACTGTTTTTAATGTAATTTTAATCGTGTCTAAAAGGCGCATAATATTAGGGGTGTACCAAAAATGGGTAGAGCGTTATTTAAAGTTTTTTTTTTAAATTTTTTTGTGTTTCTATATACCTAAAACAATTTATACAGAAAATGAAATTAAAAAATGTTGAGATTGCTTCGCGGTACTCAGACCACTTTGCTAGGTGATCGTCAAATGAAAGTGCATTCTACTGTTATGTTACAGGTAAAGTTTGCTTTAGAATCTTTTAGTGCTTAGTTTAAACGTTCGTATTGTTTGTTTTAAGTATTTTTTAACTGATCAACATCCTCACTAGGCTAAATTAAAAACATCATATTTGAATTAAAATAAAGGCTATATGCTGCTGAAACCGCAGCCATGAAAACTCGCAATGATCAATTAAATATTTCATCCCCTTTTTTATCTATTGGTTGGGAATTGATCAGGATAAAGGAATCTAAAATTAGTTTTATAATTACACGTAACAATAGGAAAATACTATTAATTTTAATGTTTGTAGATTCAGTAGTTCTGGCTGTGTTGATGAGTCGGTTAACAAGCTTTATAATATACTTAACAGGGAATGTATTTTATTTTGCTTTGGGTATCGTGTTTGACATCAAGGGAGCTGTCGACATTAGCAATCTCGTTGTGGTACAACTTGAATAGATTATTACTCGACATCTAACACTAAGTTAGAAAAGTATAATCCGGCTTTAATTTGGTTTGGATTTGTTGCATATCTATTTTTTTATCATGAAAATAGAATAAATTCTATGTTGATAACGACAAATTCACTGTGGTAATATACTGCCTTTTTTTCACAGAAATGGAGTTTATTTTATAAAAGTTTTCTCGTTAAACGCGTGTAGCTAAATTGAGCTGGTTTTGACATGAGTGTGATTGTATTGGGGTAGTAAAATATTAATTACACTGAGCGTGCGACCGACACAGGCGTGTCGAGGTGTCCTGCTATGTTGTTTTCTAGTAGTAGTAGATATAATATTTCTAAAGGTATAAACAAAAGCTAAGAAATAAATTATTTTTAATTAGATATTCTTATTTAATGTAATATTCTGGTATCCTTTAGAAACGATGCCCGAGGCGGCCAGACTGTAATAAATAAATATTTAAAATAGTTTTCATAAATTCGCTATGGGTAAAAGGTGTTTTATATACATTTGTTTCAATTTTATGCTTTTTAGTCAGAAAACTAAATTATTACGAAAGTGAAAATATAAAACAAATTTAAATTAGTGATTTAAATATTGACGTGAACATTACGGATACTGCAATTAATAAATATTCAAAAGGGGTTTTATTAACCAATTGGGTTAATAATGAATCGATATAGAAAATCAATAAAATAATATTTTAATTGCAATCATATGACAATACGAAACTAATTAAAAACAACATTAAATATATTTAATACAGGGTTACTGCTTCACAATCAAGTAAATTGACGCATTCGATAAAATCCGCCCGTAATTTGAAGACTGATAAAATTTCAATTTGGTCGGTAATTAATGTTTCCAAAACTCATAAAACTTATTGTATTCTGACACGCATTTATTTTGATCATATTTGTCACAATGTGTTGACACAGACAGCAGGCATTTAGTTTTGAATAATTGTTGAATTCGTATTTTCAATCGACTTCAAAAATCAAAAGAAAGGAGGTTATCAATTTGGTTGTGTTTTTTTATGTTTGTTATCTCAGAACTCCGTCATTTATGAACCGAATTGGAAATTTATTTTTGTATTTGATGGGATATGCTTACAGATTAATCACATTTTTTCAAAATCCAGTTCTGATGATGGGAGAAAACTTCTCAAAAGTTATTGGCATATAATGATTTTGATATTTTCAAAAGAGTTTCAAGCATTTGCATTTAGAATTTATCATTTGGTTATGTGGGACTGATGAGGAAGACCACAGACATTAACATTAAATGGTTAAGAAAGTTAACCGATTATTAACTATGACAAAACTTAAATAAATACTTATCATGTTGATGTTACCAGTAGATTCTTAGACCTTCCAGCGTCATCTACCATTAGTCGATGATGACTCTGGAAGGTATGTACTGGAACACAGGCATGAAACAACGTAAACTAGTCGTGTTTGTCTTATTGTGGCAGTAAGTTATTTTTTTTAATGGTAATGTTTTTCTGTCTGTGACATCGTAGGATTTTTCTGCGTGGGAGCAGATGGGATCAAGATGCCATTGTTTTACAAGTTTAACAGTGTATATGTGTATCTGTCTGTGACATCGAAATAACCTAATAATTGAACCTATTTTGGTGCGGTTGTTTATACTCGATATTTCAGGTGATCTAGATGTTTCTTATCTATAATTTATGAAGATCTGCAGGCTATCTGTTGAGTGGGTGCAAAGATTTGAAATGGGTGGGTGCGTAGAAAGGTACAGTTTAGTAGTTGTTAAGATGGATGAGTAGGTACTTTGTAAATGTGTAAGATGAGTGAGTGAATGTGTGACTTGTGTTGTAATTGTGCATGGGTGCGTAGATGGTCAATGGATGAATTTGTGATATAGCGAGTGAGTGAATGAGTAAACATGTGAGAGAGTGAATTAGTGGATGAGCGATAAATGAGTTACGGAACATAGATAAGATATTCACTAAAATGTAAGAAATATAACATTTAAACAAAAAATTTAACCAACTTCAAACTCTAAATAATGCACTAAAGAATAAGAAACAATTCCGTTATTTATTAACCTCCCTTTATTAAGACAATAATATACAATAATTGGTATTTTTGTAGTCGGTGCCTGCAGTAGTATAGTACGTAGTAATATAATAGTACAATCGTACACACTATTTCGTTACTAGGTTCGTTCAATAGATTCTATCTCACTACACGTCTATTCACCTAGCTGGCACCGACTTCAAAAATAACAATTATTATTATTGTCCTAATAGAGGGAGGTTAATAAATGAAGGAAACATTTCTTACTTTTTAGTGTTTTACTATTAACATATCAAAAAAAATATATAACTTAAATTGGTTATCATTAGTGTTTATTCTGTTTTGTTTATACATTATCGGAGCGGATGATTTGATTTCACCCACGGTATATTTACGCAGAAGGATATAGATAGGTTTTGCCCCTTCGACATGATACAATAGCGTGAGCCATTTACAGGCATTCCCCATTTAAATTTGTTCCCTCGGTTTCCTTATCGAGCGAGGGTAGAATGCAAAAGACACGTGGGTGCATAGCGAGGGGCAGGGGCCAGTTGATGACTCACAGTTCGAATGACAATTGATCGACTGATTCTATACACCGCTCTTGTTTTCATTTCTATACAAGATAAATTAGTCGTATAGTTAGACAGAAGACATTTCAAGACAATAGCACTCACTGGTTAGTCTTTTCCTTATTTACGAGATTTATTGAACTGAGGGCATATGCATTTACCATGAGCTTGAATGTTTTATGTTCTTTAAAAGAAATATAAATTGATATTATTAGAAATATTACTTTAATTTTCCTCAATAGTTTCAATTAGTTTATTTATTCCAAAAATACCTACTGACGAGTGATTTCGTAAAGTTAACATTGACTGTTATAGTAAAGAATAAAGGTGTGAGGTGTAACTCTTAATCAGGATCATGTAAGTTGTATTTTTTCGCCCAGGCTAAGCTCGGCTTCCTTATACATGTGTATCAGTTAATAGTGTAGTATATAGTTTTAGAAAAAAAGAAATAACTAATTTACCATTATTAATGTAAATTTGAAACTTTCAGCACTAATAAATCGTATAATTGATAATAATTTATAGGTCTCCAAGTTCTCTTTGAGTTGTTGAACTATTTGGCAAGATGCCTGGACAGACTAATGAAATTTATAAAAGGTATTTTTAGCGAATAGTTTTTGCCGACGAGATTTAAATTCCTTATATACTTCTGTAATACATGCGAAAACTATATTATTAATATTAATTAAGTTAGGCGAGCCTTGCGTGAGTTTGGGGCTAAGTCTCTAGGACCATAGGGTCCTGATGAAACTTATCAAAAGATAACAAAAATATTCATCATCATCACCGGTCTATGGTTCACTGCTGAGCCGGGTCTTCTCAGAGTGAGGAGGGTTTTAAGTCATACATAGTCCACCACGCTGGCCCAGTGCGGGTTGGCAGACTTTGAGAATTATTAGGGAACTCTTAGGAAAGCAGGTTTCCTCACGATGAAGAAAATTCACCGTTAAAGCACATGAAATTTAATTTCTACAATTTTAAAACACGCATGACTTTAAAACAAAACTTTTACTAAGACATTTTTTTGAGATTTAGTTTTAATATCTGCTTACTTAGTAAAAAAACTTAAATTATTATGATTTGTTAGAAGTGATTTTACAATTCTTACCAATTTTCACTTCGCTGAGGAAAAATATATTTTTCCCTGTAGAGTAATTAGATGACGAGTAACATCAAAGTTTATATTCACATTATATTTTAATTGTACAAACGCGTTTTTCTACAAATTTTTTTTCTACATTTTTTTTAATGATAGATAAGGGATGAAAAGTGGCCACTGTCGCCCATGGATATCGACAGAACATGAGATACTGTTTTGCCGATACGTTGCATCGAAGATATAGTAAGGAGGGTGAGCGAAGAGAAGAATGCTGCAGTTTCAGTGAACCGCAGCATTAATGGGATGGGAGAGGGAGGGGCAGATCTGGCCCACATGCGGCTTGACCGGAACGCGTCAGTGACACTTGGTCTTGGGTTCTATTGGTCGCAAGTCAGTTGGAGAAACAGAACCCCTGCCAATCGGAATGCTGGGTTACTCGCCTCTTACGAAATGCTGTTCTAGCGGCAGAGGGAAATTATATTTTACCCGTCTCGTCACAAGTAAATTTTTAGAGAAGGACAAAAAAGGTAAATGCGGAATGCAGAATAATAGGGATGAGTATTTACATGTAACGCAATGAAGTGGGGGTGGGCGAAGCAATGTTATGCAAACGTATACAGAGCTGTAATGGGGATGCGACACGCAACATATCTTTACTTATTCATAGCTTAAACTTTTTATAATGTATATGAAATGAGCGTTGTTAACGCTTAATTTTTACATATTTGAATAAACTAAGACAAAAGCATTCTCCTTTTATTGTTAACATATTTTCTTTATTTTTTTTTCTTTAGAAGCTATCATAGAGATTTAGTTATCACTTATCAATGAATGGATTTGAAAAATAATAGTCGGATCAGCAATTGTTTATATTTTTGTTCTTCATATCTGTTATTAAACCATATGATGTGATATGATGAAATTGATGAATTGTTCATCATATTATTCCCGCGAAGATTCAAGGCCATGTTAGCTACATGACTTCGCTTTACTGTAACAAATAGAATTTACCAATAGACTTATTCATGAGGAAAGTTTAGGTGTATAATTTGTTAATATTTTGTGTAAATTGAACGAAATTTGACGATAATTGTTGATAATACCCGTTGGAGATGCACTCCCCGCGCGTGCGAGCTGCTGCCTAATCCCTTTTTGAGACATAATCAAAAAATGTATCGTGAGATACATATAGGCATAATAAGTTCTACTACCTGGTGTGTGGAGCTGGGGATATCATAAATTCTTGTTAGATTGGTGAACACAATTTGATTGACAACAATGTTGCTCAAATGAATACTTTAATTAAACATTAAGGCCGAGTTTCTGAATCCGCATAATCCTTGAAAGGTTGTTGCCGGCACGGCTCGGCAGCGGCGGAGACTCCTTCGAAACAAAAAATTTGATACAAAATTCTGGAAAATTAACTATTAAGTAAAATATTTATTAAAAACCCTATTTTCTTATTAATTTCATAATTCTGAGTTATTTAAGGGGAGTGGAAATATTATATTGGATATTTTAGTAGACGTGTACTACTTAAATTTCAAATTAAGTAAAGGGAAACTTTGTCTATTGTAATTTTGTAATTAAATTGTTCGTTAAAATTATTTCAATATCTCAATGATTTTATATTTTTCAGTTAAGGTTTACACTTTAATATCACAAACCTAGACATGTTTATAAATTTTGTAGACTAGATGACCCACCCCTGCTATGCATGCGTGCAATTTGCTACTTGTATTTAGGTTTAACAGAAAACATTTCAATTTTAAATATATTGCTATATAACAATATTATTGCAATAAGCATATTTCATTATTTTTTATCCCGCAGAAACTATGAATTATTCTGAGATAAAAAGCAGTCTGTATGTTACTCCAGGTTAATAAAGTATCTGTGCCAAATTTCATTGAAATCCGTTCATCCATTTTTGTATGATTAATTTACAAATATCCAGACTTACGAACTTTCTAATTTATAATATTAGTAAGATATAACATATAAATACGTACATACATATATAGGCCAAGTTATTCAGATAAGGTAATTGATTAATAATATAGGTAAAAGAACTTGATTATAACTAAATTTTATTAGTCTATATTTCTTTAAACTTTATCGAATTTCATAGTACGGAACAAGGATTGTATCTACGAGTATTAGGTACCTTATCGTTAGACAAAAATTAATTTCTCTCTGTTTTTTATTAATAGTATTTGTAGGAAAATCAAATTTGGCCAATATGTTTTATAATAATCCACTCTATTATATAAAAAGGAAAGATTAGATTTTGAAAATTCTATCACCGATAGAAAGCTACATTCTTTCCGGGTAACATATCCAATATGGTGTTGCCAAAAATATTCTAATTAAAAAGATATGGCCATTTAAGTGCCATAACTTGGCCATTTTGCAAATTGAAGGGTTTCTCAGGAATTACTAATAAATAAAAAAAATCTTATTTGTTTATTTGTATTATATAATTAAAAAATAGAATATGGCCATTTTGTTGCTACTGATCTGCTTCGTCTCCTCATCCTCTCTGTCTTTTTACTTTCTTTTTCTTTATTATCTCTCACTTCATCACCTTTCTCTCCCGCTCTCTCTCGTTTACCTATCCATTTTCCCTTATTTTGACTCTCTTTTTTTAAAATAATTGTTAAATAATATAAATTTCAAAAGATCAATTATAATATTGCTTTAAATACACGCTCAAACGCTCAATCACAAAGATGCTGTGCTTTTTCTGGGATAAAAAGTATCCTACTTGTAAATAATAAAAATTCAATACAAGATTTTTTGTGATGCTTTTTATAATTTACTAGCTGTGCCCGCGACTTTATCTTGAATAGTGTCTTTGGGTAGCATTTTGAATTATAAAGGATATTTTTTTTCAAATGTGACTCATACGTTTATCTTGTCGCAAACTTATAAAACATTCACATAAACCTTACACAATTCCATACAAACTTTCATCCCCAATTCCCTATTGTTATTTTACACACTTGAGGGTAAAACTTTCACAAACTTAAGTGTTTTACTTTAATAATAATACTTGAATATTAATCATACTTTAAGCAAAAATAAGTTTTTTGCTTTAAAAAATAAGTTTCAAGCTTTTAGCTCTAAAATGACGATATTTCCATACAACTTTTCATCCTCCCTTTTAATCCCTTACAACCCTTTTTTCGAATTAAAAAGTGCCCTATGTCCTTTCTCAGGCTCTAGACTATCTGTATACCAAATTTTTGGCGTGAAAGCGAGACAGACAGACAGAGTTATTTTTGCATTTATAATATTAAAATAAAGTAAGTATAAGGGAAAGAGGAGAATGTAAAAAAAATATCATACCCATGTCGATCACATAGTATATTAATGTTTTACCATTTGAGCTACTTTACTCATTATTTACATATATTAATTACATACTAATAATAATTCATAACAATAAGCAACAATTTTAACTGGATTCTTTAAAACATCTCTCATACCTCACTCAAAGCTTTTACACAAATAAATTTCTGCTTTTAAATAAATTTTATTCAAATGTAAATGTTACTTTTTATTACGAATATAAAACAGACAATATATTCATTTTAACCGCTTCACTCAAATTCATAAGCAAATTGAAATGTATGCATTTTTGAGCGAGGAGGTTAAAATCTTTAAGTTTTTATCTATCTATCCCAGTTTCATACATATACATATACTCGTATGTTTGCTTACTTAAAACAAAAGGATAAAGTAAGTATTTACTTAGATAAAGTTGCTACATAATGTTAATTTTCCTCTTATTTTAGCAATGTTATAAGATTCTGATATTTTAGCCAAAATAGCCAAATTTCTCTTATTTTCATACCACATATACTCAGGTATTTTATCATAATTATTCAAAAGAATTAAATAGGAAAGGTTTAATGTAGAAATTAACGAATATTACCAAATATTTCATAATTAAAAAAAATTACAATTATCTAAGCATTTATTAATTTTAAATCAATGAATTTTGCTATTAAACTAATAGAATTGTTATTCATAAAAAAATATTTTTAGTAAAAATTTACGTATACAGCTTTTTTCAAACTATACTATGGGAAATTTCAATTTTAATAAATATTTGGTAATAGGATTAAAATACTTATTATAATATACTATTATTTGCATGATTTTACATCATCTACTATACACAAAGTGCGTACGTATGTACAATTGTATAAATATTTTGTAACTTAATGTAATTGTAGAAATGAACATGCAATTTCTTTACTTTTTTAATTGTATTTGATTACTTTCTAATACATATAAGGATTAAATAAACTATTTTCAATGTTTATGTTTTTAAGAATTCTTATTATTACCTTACTATTTTACAACGGTTAAACCGTAAATTGACTGGGTTTTGACTCTACAATTTTATTATGCTACCTCTACATTATTGTGTATTAGAACAAGCTAAACAAGGGGGTATAGGCTCTTCAGAACATTTCACATGTATTCTTTAAGCACAAAAAATAATAGTGACATCTGCCAGCGTACAAACAACATAGGTAAAGCATAAAAAAATTAGTTAAGTCGCTTCTATGAAATTAATAAATATTTGTTTATTTTATTTTATTTTATTGTCAAAAAAAAATAAATACAATGCAAGATACTGATAATGCGATGCCATGTGTCTGCTGAACCTTTGGATTATAATTTTTGCAACTTTTTACGATGCAACGAGAGTCCTATGATCTGCTTCGCAGTACTAACTTTTAGATATACTGACAATTTTTAATATTTTTTTTTTTAAATGTGTTATTGCAAGCGACGAGCGCAAAAAGGTGATGTTTGGGAGTATGCATAAAACTATGTTTAACATATTTTGCATGTTCGTTAAATAGTAAATCATTGGCAGTCAGCAGTATCTAAATTATATAACTTTTTTATAGTAAGAAAAAATAATAGAGAGATTGATTGCCTTTGATATAATTACTTTATTAATATTTTCTTAGGCGAATAATTTTAAAAGCAACGAACTTGCAATATACAACTTATGAACACATTATGTAGAAGTGGCATTATTTACCTATAAAATATTAAGTAGATTACTCTAGCACTTCTTCAAAAGCGCAATGAGATACGTCTATCAAAACATCCCTGTACAATTCTGTGAATTGAAAGTACAAATAAATGGCCTACATTAGGCTTCAGTTTTATTAATGTATACATTTATTTAACTGTCCGTCTCGACACATAAAAATGAAGATTCGGGAATATATATTGTTAAATATTGAATTAATTAATAAAATATTTTCATATATATACTGTGACTAGCTAAAGCAATGGTTTACAATTTTAATACAATTTACAATAAAAATTTTAACCACAGAAGTTCGGTGTAAAACATTAGTTTCGCTAGAATAGGTTTTTTATTATTTTTAATCTTTATCTGTTTATCTTTGAGGATTGAATGTAATTCACATTTTACTTCGTACATTAATATGAAAATTTATACATACAATCTTAACTAACTCACTGAAGCAAGAAATATGTTGATAATAATCGCTTTCGGCGGTTTTGTTTTAAGCTTTTATGCGGAACGGTAAAAAGTCATGGTATCTGAATTTTATTTTAAAACAACAGTAACTATATGATAGGTTCATAAGAACTGTGCTAAATGTCAAAAATTTAATGTTTAATAAAATTTATAGTTAAAAAAATGTAATATTGTAAGATAACTTGATTTGTATCTACTCGGCTAAAAATATAAGTTAATTTTATATAAATAAAATGACAAGTATATATATGTATTAATAAAAATTACGTAACATGATAAACTTATTACTATTTTATGTTTTCCAATTTTTGAGCTATATCTCCATTTATATTAATTTCATATGTTGCCAATTCAAAATACTTTGGCAAAAATCATGCATCTTTGGAATATATGAGGTGATAGATATGATCAGCTAGCTTAGATATAATGTGGTTTTAATCCATTGTACTCAAAATTTACACATTATATAACATTCTATCTACATAAGTAAAGCATGCATGGAAATCGTCTTTGTTAGTATAATTTGTTTTAAATAATAACATCTATTACATCTAGAATGGATATATAATTATTCGATTTTTGCATAGATTTGTGACTAATTACATGAGTTATGTAATAGCCTTCATGCACCACAACTTGGGTTCAATGTCTTTCAAACATTATTTGGAATGTTAAAAGCTTAAAACACGTATCCAATTATGAGATGAAGTGCAACAGTCAAAGGGAATATAAGAGTTGTTATAGCGGTGTTGTAGTGCCCGGATCTTCCCGCAGATTGCACTCGGTCCGCCCTAGAAGCGCCCTCCAGGAGCTCCCGGGAACGCGCGTAACCTTTCTGTCTCTCACCTTGAACGCTCTCTTCGTTGCTCCGCCAGTACACAGTTGCAATTGTCGCAAGACACTGCGAACAAAATGTCTTATTATTAGTCTAGTCGACAAAAGATACTGCTCTTAAAATTATGTGTGATAGCGCATTATATCATCATTATAGATAAATATGTCAAAAGCTTGTTAATACACATAAAAAATTGCAAAAGTTATAAACAATTAAAGATGAAAAAAAGGCATTGCCAATATTTCATAGAATATTCATATTTAAAAAATTAAAAAAATCTTAAAGAGGAGGATTAATTAGGGAGGATAGGTTTCCAATAAAAAACTCCCTACACCTGGAACTCTAACTCCATTATTTATAATTTTGATTTAACGTTAAAAATGGGCCTCTGCGCAATATGGCGTAGGTTGCGCGTGCGGCGTGACACATTGTCCATTACATAGGGTATTTTTAACACTTTAAAAAAATTATTAACGTAAAAAAATTTTATTTAAAGTTAATTCGTCTTCATTGTAAATGAAAAAAATGCTTAAATAATTGTCGTAAAAAATTTCGCTTTATGAAGCCTTTCTTATATAACATATACTTAACAAGATCACGCCATAAAAGTTTAAAAATTTATATTCATACTTTGTTTATTATAATTTTTGTACTTGTACAATATTATTTGGATTTCTCAGTTTTAGTTAAACAGCACCCAAGCCCACAAGTTTTATTTTTACACTATTATTATATTCATTTACTATACTTTCACTGCTAAAAGAATCGTTTCTTACTTTTAATTTTAAGTCTCCTTTTCTGAAATGTTTAGGTTTGACTTTAAAGTCCAGGCCAAGGCTCGTAGTTACCAGCCCGTCATCATGTTCAAAATGTTCCGGTGTAAGTACTGCTGCTGGAGGAGCTGGTTCACCGTTGATGTACCACGTGAGCCTTGTGGCTGGTCTTGATCGTCCAGATGTACAATTAACCTGCACTCGGTCACCTATTTGGTAACGAAGACGGGATCCCGATATGGTAGGACCCTGTGTTGGCACAGCTGAAACATTTTAAAACATTTAGTTCAAATATAAATGTTACAAACTACTAAAAATTCCAATCCTTACAAATTTCTGATTAATCCAATATGGCCGATTTCTAATATTGGCGGAACAGTTCTTTTTATGTGCCCCTATGACATAGGTATTGGGCATTAAATGAAATGGTTTGCTGAGAAGATGAAGGAGTTGGTTTATTTAAAAAAAAAATAATAATTGATCTTTAAATACAACTTTTATTCTTGTCCATCACTTAACATTTTCATAATGGCAACAGATTATACATTCGTTAATGTACTCGTAATAAAGATAAACTGATATTATAAATGGGAACCCACTCATGAGTAGATGCCGATACCCCTTGCAAAGCTAGGCGGGCCCCTAGTAATAAATGAATTCTTTTATTACCCATGAATTGGAAATATCTAAAGTAAATCCTAAACTTACAAACTATGACCATATCTGCATGATCTGACACTGTAGGGAAGAGTGGTCTCTCTCCAGATACCTCGCAGCGGTACCTCCCACCAGTCTCCACCAGTGCGGGAGTCAGTGTCACATTAGATCCGTTTGGACTTGATTGCTGGAACAGAAAAAAATATTATACCTATATTCAGAATTCCAAAGAGAAAGAACACTCGGCTAATATTCGGTATTCGGCCTATCCGGATACTTTTTTCCTATTCGACCGACCACACGTAATACGTAGTAATAATAAATGTTCATCATGCACTTCAAGAATTGTGACATAAAGTATGTATTTATTGTAACAGTAGGTAATAAATAAAATCTATGGAAGTAGAACCCTCAAATTGTGAATCAGAATAAATTGACCATAGAGTTACAAAACTTTTACAGTGAACATCGTGAAAATTCCATGAAATTGGATACGGTTTTCACAGTTATATTGCAGAAGCTCTCTTATTTAAATCGCTTGTCAGGAAAAAATTTACGCTCATCTAATGTGAATTACCGTAATTACTAAATACAAACAAACCCGACTTTGTTGTATATAGATATATAAATAAAAAAAGCGTGGCTCAATGGTTCAGGCGTTGGATTCACGATCGGAGAGGTCGTGGGTTCAAATTCCAGTACTGACGTGGCCCACTCCTAACAGAAGCTTTTAGCTTACTTGAAGGGGTAAAGGAATACTATGTGATCTATTTCTAGTATTCTTTATATAAATATATTTTTTTTTATTGCAGAATAAATTAAAGTGGACATGTATATGTATAAAATATTCGAATGTTAGTAAAATGCAAACATCGAAATTTTATGCCGGCCATTCAGTGTGAAATGAACCTAAAGCACATCGGACCATAAACTGTACACGTTACCTAGCAACGAACTTGACGGCATGAGATGTGTCTTGTAAAATATTTTTAAGCCACTTCTCAATATTCACCGATTTCTCCGTCAATAATTAATTTAATTTAATTAAAGTAATTTTTTTTTATATTATTTAAAAGACAATTCCAAGTTGCTTTCATTACAACATATTAAATTCTGATAAAGGGATCCAACGCAGATTGAGAAAAACCTTTAAATTTTAGATAGATATGTAATGATTTCTCAGTCAATAGAGGATGGAGTTTAAATTTTTTTTTTAAATTAGTGTAATTTATTTGCTTTTTATTGAATTTTTCAGAGCCTGAAGTCGTTTAAATTTTTGGTTGAAATTGTTTTATTATTTAAGTGATTTTAAATATGTCAATTGATTGTAAACATAAACTGTACCGTGTACATAGAAAGGTGTTTGATTATGAAACATTCATTACTAATATACACGCCCCACAAAACTTTAATGATGATATTTTGACTAGCACACGAAAATCAAAAATTGGTATACAGGAATCATTGGTATACAGGAATCATGGAACTTAGTGTAAAGCAAGGTCATAAAGCACAATTATAGGGAATAATCTGAAAACTGCAAATTTTACGCTACATTAAACATATTGTATATTTTATAAGATACTTTTTCCTGCAAAATTAAGTTTGCTCCTTAGTTCCATACTCGCACTTGGCTGAATTATTTATATTTATAAAACTAAATTTAAAATCAATTATTTTTAAATTTCATCCTTATTAGAGGACTCACACAAGTGTTTTTTTTATGATAGATAAGGTGCAAACGAGCAGATGGTCCACCTGATGGTAAGTGGCCACCATCGTCCATGGACATCGACAAAACAAGAGATACCCTCTTGTTTTGTCGATGCTTTGCATCCTCGAAGATAGAATGGGGAGGGGGAGTGAAGAAGAAAAAATGCTGCGGTCTCAACGGACCCTGAGCTAGATCCCAGAGTCCACTAGATCCACAGCATTAATGGGATGGGGAGTGGGAGTGGGTAAGTCCGGCCCACATGCGGCTCGACCGGAACGCGTCTATGACGCTTGGCGGTCCGCTACCACCAAGGGGGTTACTCGGCTTTTACGAGATGCTCTCCCAGCGGCAGAGGTATTCTATCCCGTCCCCTCACGGGATACAATTTTTTTTTTTAATTTTTTTGTTTATTATATTTAAAATAAATGAACTTTTGAAACTTAAAAGAATAAAATTTTACTAGAGTACAATAAACTAGCGTGTTGTAAAAATTTATACAAATATCCTTGGAGGAAATAAAACAATCTTTTAAAAAGGTTTCATATAATAATTCGGTAATTCGGTAAGTCCAATCGTCCAAAGTTATTCAAGGAGTTTAACACAATATGGTAAATTAAATTATTTCTTATTTTTTTTAGAAATAATATGCTTTTGCTAACAAATTGTTGTAATATATAAAATGAATAGGTTACAAAACAAATAATATGAAGCAAAGTTGTTAAGGTTAAAGCATCTGTCAGGGTTCATAAATTTTAAGGTCGTCGTAGTACTCGCTGCTCCCCCACTGTGACGCTGAAAAGGCCAAGTAGGCCCAACAGAAGCGCATAACTCAAAAGTTTCGACATCTACTTCTAATATCATTTAAACTATATTCAAATACAGACCTCGTTCCCTTCCGATTTAATAAACTTGTGCCATTGTGGATTTGATTTTTTATCAATTTATAAATATTGATATTAATTCAATATTACAAGAATTTTCGGAGGTATATCTGTTTTAAGCAATTAAATATCACTTTGCTTACTTTTACGGTAAAGTAAACATCTTGAGGAAACTTACAAACTTGAAAGCGTGCAGCTTAAAGTGTGTGATAGACCATCGTATTAGAATATTGCCGAAACTCTTCTCCAACGGAGACAAACCATAATAGGTGTTTAAATTAACTATGAGAAGATAAACGAGTAGACTATCTTGATGGTAAGTGGCCACAGTCGCTTAGACATAGGCACTACAAGTGGATATTTCTTCTGAGGCGTACTTTGTGCGCAGAGGAAGTGAAGTGACGAAAGTAGCAGTTTCAGTGGACTAGAACCTCTACACTTCACTTTCACGCGAAAAGTATTTAACCGATCATCATGAAACTTTGTACACATATTCTTGAGGGTATTAGAAGTAACATAGGATACTTTTTATGAAAAAAAAAAATGTACGATGGATAAACAATTTATCATATTGATTCATTTCTATTGTAATGATCTCTGATACTTATTTAATGGCTTCAATGCGACCGAAGTCGCCGGTAAAAGCTAGTATGTAACAAAATCACAAAATATGTATTCATGTACTATTCATGAAATTACCATAATCATTAATTTTTAAAGGATGAATTTTTTGGAAGTGTACAATGTAATTATGATATAATTATCGGCAAGGGGCCAACATAATAAAAAAAAATGCCGCTAAGCATCGTGTTTTCCACATTTTCTTGTGGCTCAACAATAAAGCAAATAAGTATAGATCAATTGATGCATCTATTGTAATGGACAAGGTTATAAAGATGCGCTGATTACAATTATTAGTCACTTTTATACTAGAGAAGTCTTGCAGGACATCTAAGGATAGAATCAGTTTAGGTAAATTTAGAAAAGAAAAAGAAAGAAGTTTTATAATTTGTAATCAGATTTAGGAAGTTCATATTCATCCAGACTTAAGTGTTAGTGCTTAGTGCTTAAAGCTTAACAACAACATTTAAGCTGCTGCACATTTCAGTATACTATGTCTAGAATTATCTATAGGTATCTGAAGCAAATTTGCTAATGCAGATATTTGCTTGTAGTATTATATTACTAAACGTCGAGAACCAAGATGTTCCTTAGATCAGTTAGTTAATGTATCAAATATCAAGCTAGTG
The DNA here is from genome assembly GCA_905147385.1 of Limenitis camilla. Classification (NCBI taxonomy): domain Eukaryota; kingdom Metazoa; phylum Arthropoda; class Insecta; order Lepidoptera; family Nymphalidae; genus Limenitis; species Limenitis camilla. Next base: position 5,351,631 of record LR990234.1, on the reverse strand, counting down.
CACACTTTGGTATAATTTACTGAGAACTGTATCTTACAAAACCAATATAGTATTTATGTACTGAAATAAATGTATCGTTTTGTACGGTGTGTACAATAAAATCCTTAGTATTAAATAATGTAGCCTATAATGTGGCCTATACTATGGATTTTTATATCTGAAATAAAGTTTAACAACTCTTCTTTCAACCTTTCTCAAAATATTGCTGTACCCATCTGATCCACTCCTTTATATTTACTAGTAGAATTAATTAACGCACTCTAGCGCCTAAATTACTAAACCAATTTTCATGAATGAGGTGTCAATAGATTTGTAATAATGGCGCGTAGGCTATAAAAATTTTATTTTTTTTTATACCTCAGATTATAGCCAAGAAAAAAAATAAACTGAGATAATTATCGCGTGTTTGGTATTAAAAGAAAGGTCTTGGCGAGCACATTACAAATATGTATATATCATATTGATTAAATCAACATATATATTCAAAATACGGTCGTTTAGTCCGCGCGGTCCTGCCGTTGCAATTATTCTCTCTTTTAAGCGAATAAAAACCAACGTTACGGCTCAATATGAGAATATAAAGGTTATCTCGATCGATTCTTGTTTCATCCTTTTTAGACCACTTTTTTACGTAGTCGGTTTATATGTTTTTAAACTTTATTTTTTTATTTGTAGTTTTTAACTTTTATTATCCGTAATTTAATTTATAAAATATTTTTACTTATCCATGCTGCTGTATATGAATTTATCACTAATAAATGCATAGTCAAATTATTATTTTATCGTAACAATGTTTAAAAGTGGTTTAACTAGTACTAATTTTTTGTTGTAATTGCTGTAAACTTAGTTATAAGGTCTGTATGTAACTATTTGTAAACGCAGTCATGTACCTCGTTCTTAGTAATTATTTTATCGAAATAAAGAAATTTAACTGAGGTAGGGCACAGCAGGAAATTTCCTGCTCAAATATGGAGCAGCCCGACTGGGGTAGTACCTCGACCTTACAGAAGATCACAGCTAAATAACACTACTCTAAAGCAGTGTTGTGTTCCTGTTGGTGAGTAAGGTGACCAGAGCTCCTGGGGGGAATTGGGGATAGGGCAACGCGCTTGCAATCCTTCTGGTGTTGCAGACGTCTATAAGCTACGGCAATCGCTTACCATCAGGTGAGCCGTACGCTTGTTTGCCGACCTAGTTACATAAAAAAAAAAGACCATTTAAAAATTTTGAGTTTGCCTGAAGTAGTGTCATAATATTATGTGTTCAAACTAAAATTTAACTTAACAGTAGTTAGTATACTATTATTATGTAATATACAATTTTATATTTTAATAATAAATAAATAAAAATCCTTTACAGTGACATTGTTTACAAATTTTACTTAATCTATATGTTAGTAATCTTATATCTAATGTGTTAGTATTTTTTTTATAATTCTTATTTTTAATTTAACATTTTTGAGTTTAGTTTTACAATTATTTTTTTTAGTTATACTTAATTTGTAAGAACCTCAGGAAGGGTGAAGGCCTCCTCCAAAGATGCCCATTTGTCTTTGTCTTGTGCTATTTTTTGCCAGTTTGAGCCAGCTATTCTTTTAATATCGTCTTCCCAGCGTGACAAAGGTCTGCCTCTGGCTCTTTTGCCTTGTGGACCGATCCAAAATGTCACCTGCCCCGTCCATCTCTTGTCTCCGAGTCTTGCCACATGGCCTGCCCATTTCCAGTTTAATTTTTAGTGCATAGTTATTTTTCTTATTTTCATGTGTCGTATCTTATCAAGCCTCGTTGGCACGTATTGATTTTATGTCTTGTATCGGCAGTGAATTTCCATGTCTGGCATCCATAAGTCAAGCACGGCAGAAGACTCGAGTTCATAACTTTCGTTTTAATGACTATATTTTAATATCCCTATAAAAACATAGTTGGTCGAGATAAAAAGATTTTTTTGTGTACATTGAAGTTTGCAAGTGTTAAACGTACCTAGTAGCAACTAATTCTCGGAAAGTCAGAATGGCTTTCCATACGAGAGTTTGTTTACGCGGCTGCCTCTCCACTATGTAATATCCGCTAGTTGCGGGAACTACTGCCGAGACCTAAGTAAACGACTCCACTCACTACCCGATTAATTTAATTATACAGGCTCTAAGGGCTCTTCATTATTTAGCTATTTGTATTGGAAATTTCGGCGACTACTTAGTTTCAAAGTGCTGTATGCTCTAGAATTATTTCATTACCCATATTATCTATAAACACAATTTTACCAATATTAGCACCCTAGTTTCGCTGCAGTAAACACATTTTTAAAGACAATAACTTTTTTCATGTTACACGTTTAAAATATATTAGAGCATCTATTTACATTAGACCTGGGGCAATACAACAGTGAATGTGCTGAATATGCAATGCAAGTCTTTATGTGATGAAATTACAAATATACCGACAGACAGGTATAGATTTAAAAAAATATTTTGGCTTCTAAAAAGATTACTTACTACTCTCATTATATACAGACGTCGGAGAGTTATAGTTTTATTATACACAATAATACGTAAAACGCAATAGTAACATGTACTTCAGACAGGAAGCCGAGCATTACTTTGGGCTTGTAACCCAGTGTATAGTGTATGTTTAAAGAACTCTTTTTGTGCATAAAAAACGTCTCCACTGTTCGTCGTCGCTATCTATAATGTAATTAAATTAACTAATAGTCGCCTAGTGGTCGAAAATTGACCATAATTAATTAAAATTACTTTAACAATAAACAAAAGAGTATAAATGCGTGTGTGTGTCAAATACATGATAGTGTGTGTAATGTTTTTTTATTGATTTAATGTATTTTTATGCATTATTTTTTAAAAAATATTACCATTATGCACTCCTTCTCTATATAAACTGTAAGTGTGGGTAATTTCATACTCCTTCGTCCGCGCAATTTTTGTAAAAAGGGGTATAAAGTTTTTGCTTCACGTTTTAATAAATTTATAGAATAAATGACGTGTGTCATTCTCAAATGGTTTAATTTCAAATTTACTTTGATAGTAAATATTCCCTCTATGAGATCAATTGACAAAATTCGAAGAGGTCCTAAGTTGTACCCAGTCAGACGTCTTACTAACACTACGTATGAATAAAACTCGGTTACCTCTACATCAACTCCAGGCAGTATAAATTTTCTTCGCGGTTCGACGTCACGTGGAACATGTCTGAAGAACTCCTTTCCATCTTTGTACCATTTGACTGAATAAAGCACGTCGGTGGGCCCCAACTGCCACCGACAATACAGCGATGGTCTCGAACCCAAAGTCACATGAGCTGGTACTCTAAGCTCTAGCAGTTCCAAGCTAGTGACAGTGTACTCTGTAACAATATAATGTTTAAATGTATAATTTTACTATAAATTTGCCTCGGCTTCGCACGGGTGTTACTAAAAAATTAAAAAAATTGTAAAAAGATTGTCTCATCTACACCATGCTGATGGAAAACTTTCTTTACATTCCAGCTGGAAATTATTATAAGAATATAAATAAGACCCTTTCGTTTATTCATTTACTCACTTATCCACCCACCATCACACTTGCCGTCCTATTCACCCGTTTAGTCACTCAATCACACAAGTTCGTCAATAATTTAGTTTATTTGTAAAAGAGTATGGGTTCAGTTTAATACAAAAAACAAGAAAATATATTTATAATATAAATAAAAATAGAAAATATATTTTCAGTAATTCGACTGGTCTGAAAATTAATACATAATTTCGAGGAGAAAAAATTGGAAAGGCCAATTTTTCGAATTATATGAAAGTACTTCAAACTTAAGCAAATTGTTCCTGAAACTTAAAAGAAAATCGTTTAATCGGAAAATTACATACCTAGCTTAATTGGTTTCTTAAAAAATGTCGGCGATTCAGAAACATATACTATTATCCTGCAGGACCTATGTATTTTTAAGGGACAAAAAATATTCTATATACTTTACGACAATTTAATCTCAATCTATCGCACCATTATAGCATGAAAGAAAAAAAAGTAAATAAGCCATATTTTCGAATTAGAATATGTGTTTGTTGGTATATTTATAATATTTCACGTCTGCATTCGGTGCTTATTTAAGTATTTTGTATACTCTCATTTTTATTTGGACTGAGGTAGCATGTTATGAAGGCAAAAATCCATTAAACGCCACGTCAAATAATTTCCCATGTGACGTTCGCTCGCGGCCCGTAAAAGAGGCACTATTGCCCCCGCCCAGCGGTGGATAATATTACTTTATGACCCGCGGGCCGGAGCGCAAATGTAAGTAAATTGGCGAATAAAGACAACAAGCGCGCGAGCTCTGCGGCTCACCGACAACACCCACAGTACGACTGCCAGCGCCACCCCGCCCGTAAATACCGTGAATGCTCCTCTAAAATAAAACGATATCAATAATTCTTACGTGATCTAAAAGTGTCTCCAGTACCTTCACTTTCTATAAATATTAAGTTTTACATTTAGCTTACATGTATTAAATTAGAATTTTTAAAATAACTAGCCGTGTGGCGTTTAGAATGAGAAAAAATCGAATGACTGTTTCATAACTAACCATGGCTTAGATATTACAAAAAATAATTAAAATTTATCCAAATGTTTAGAAATTATTATCTATACGAAATAAAATCGGTTAAAATAGCTATTTTCCCTTCTAGAGCGATAATGTGAGAGCAATGAACAGATAATGTAACTACTGCCAAATAAAGTAACTTTTAAGTTAAAGTAGACCTTTAAGTATATGTATGAGCAAAATACGGGAATCACTATGTAAGCGTAAGGTTAAGCTAACATAAACCTTACACGAGGCTAACCTAACCTAAAGTTTCGGCAATTAGTTACCACGTGGCAATTAAATTGTAAGGAGCATTGACCTTAATCGAACAGCGCTCCCAGTACTAACAACACTGCACCGCACTTAACACTTTCACGAACACTATCTAGAGACTTCTTCACCCCTTGAGAGACCGAGCAAGCCTAAGACTATCAAAGGACCGAGCAAGACTAAGTCAGATTGTCGAAGGCATATAAAGAGCCGAGACTGACAAAATGACGGAAGTGACTACTACCCTACTCCAGCGCCATAGATGGCGATGACGATACGATTATTCGATAATCGTTTACTATTCTCCAACATGTAAATGGGAATTATACGAGTATTGTATAAACTACATAATATGTGCAAAATACTCCAAATTTTTTCTACTTAGTAGTGGTGGACATTGGAAATAAAAATGGCTGAATTTCAGTTAACTTATATAAATGTTAACAAAGAAATATTACTGATTTTATACATATTTAATTTCGTTCTATCTACTAAATTGAAATTATATTAGCTAAATAAGTAGACTGGCAAATTGTAATCTGCCACAATACTATATTTGTTGTATTTAAATTAAAACAATACTGTTTAAATGTAATATCTAAACAACGGCTGATTTCTAAACAATTTGAATTGTAATTTCAGTTTTCATTTTTATTCAATCCCTTCAACTACGAGCACATTTCCTCACAACGCGCAACGCAACGCTCGCGAACGTTGCGGAAAGACAAATTGAATAGAGATTTAAAATTACTTACTATTATAAAATAAGAATCTTATTTTCATTTTCCGGTCTTTGCTCAAAAGACAATTTATTGAACTCTTCTTTGTGGAAGCATTCATTGTAGAATTTATTTTAAATTTTTACTAGCTTTTGTTTAATATCTTGTCAGCTTGGGAGATTTTCAACAAAATTTTTAAATCAATTACTACTACCACTAGAGCGTATCAACTATCTATCATACATGTGCGTTATGGTTTTCATGACAGAAGCTTCCGCGTATCATCACCGTACTAAACGCGTATCATATCCGGGCTGCACTCTTTGTAGCAAAAGAAGAATGACAAAGCGTTTATAACGGTAATCATGTGTGGTTATAAACTGTTGGGTGCCATGCTCGACATCGGCAAAATATTCTCGCCGACAATTGTTGACGGTCCATGTATAAGTGTGTTGTCCGTCCAGTGACGGAACGGTCTTGTAGGCATAGTGTCATATTTTTCAATACGAAGAATATTTTCTGTTTGATAAGTTCCTATTAAGGTCATAGTATGTCCATAAATTGAAATATTATAGTTGAAATTTTGTATACTCTTTAGTGACGTCACTTCCTATGGACGACAATCGTCGTTGTACAGAAGTAATTAAATTATATTTATTTTTGTTAATTAAAATGTATCCATGGTAAGAGGCCATTCAAGTATACATAACATAAATACGAATGAAGAAGTATAAAAAATACCAATCGAATTGAGAACCTCCTCCTTTTTGAAGTCGGTTAAAGAAACAAAAATTTGAAAGAATCATTAAAATATCTCACAAATGAAAAAGTTTAATAGGGACTTTAAACTTGCGCTTGTAATAATAACTTCATTTCATGCGGCAGGCAAGCGTGTGCCGTCACTTTGCCCTTTTACGAAATCATCTTTCATTTATGCTAAAATAAAAACTAGACTACTTATAAATAATGAATAAACAGCTTTATGGCTTTCATTACTTTTGCTGATATGAAGAACGGGGAAGTTGATAATTATAAATATTCTGCTTACGTAATACTTGAACTCCCCCTAAGTGACAGTGTAGTGCTCTAGTGTAAAAGTAATACTTCAATACCGCGAAATAATTTATACATGTCGGTGCGTAAATTAGGTTTAGGTTAGCTTCTGATTAACCTTAGGTTTACATAGTGAAACTAAGTGGTGTTGGAATTCTATTAAAAGGCCTTTCAAACGTACCTTCCTTGGTCACAAGTCCAAGGCACTGCTTAGGTTCCTGTCGTAATTGTAAGAGATCATAATAGTTTTATTATGTATCGCTTTAGTATAATTATCTTCTTTGTGTTTACCCAATATCTCTCTATTCTAGTCTATTCAATATCACACCCACCATGTAATGTTTTTCAATATACCTCCTCTCCTCCTCTCTCCTCTCGTTTTCTCCGAGTTATATTATATAGGTTTCATTCAACGAAAAAGATCTTAAAACATTTTTATGTGTTCAAAAGATCGATTCTTCGGTTAATCAATTTCATATATAGCTTAATAGTATTTGACGAACACTGTTTATGAGGTCCATGTTGATTTACTTTATCAGCTATTGTAGCGAGGTTAAGGTGAGAGTTAAAATATTATGAAAGATCTCTTGAAACTTGCTCCTGCACTAATATCTTATTTATTTACATTTTAATTTTACTAATATTTTAAATGTAAAATATAAAATTATATAATTCAGAAATAAAAAATGATTTTATCATCAGCTAGTTCCAGTCCCTGCATCCGTATGCTAAGATTCAGCTTAATCGAATACCAAGAAGTAGTTTAAACAACTAATTTGCCATCTCGCACCGTCTGCTATAATGTACTTAGAATGACGTCACTTCGCTATCCACAAATTATTTTTCAATCTAAATCTGTATGTATGCAAAATTTCAAATATTTTTCAATTTATTTATACATCATAATTTATTCTCTTAATATTTAATATTAATAAACAGGGCTATAAAAAGAAAACATTATGTCCACAACAAAATACGTAGTTTTCATTTCGGTAACCGCTGTATAGCCTAACGGTCTGATGGAGATGTAATTTTACAGTTGCCTGCGACGTAAAATTAATATTTTTTTCTGCCCTTTGCTCAACCTTTATTGTTTTAATTTTGTTTGTTATGTAAAAATTAGAGACAAGAATAAAATTATGGCTTAGTCGCAGATGTTTTGTTGTGCTCATCAAAAGCTTTATTTAAATGAGTTTCTATGTACTAGTTCCTATAGATTTACAGGTGTTACATTAAACCACTATTAACTATATCGGAGCTATACTGCTCAGTACTTAAAAAATTATAGTAACATTAATTTTAGACGGTATCCGTGTAGTACCTTTTGCTTAAAACAACAGAAGCAGATTTAAAAGGCCCTAAATATTTCAGACACTGACATGATCCTCGAACAGGGGAGATCACCACGAGACTAAACAACACTTTTTAGTAGTTTCACTACTTAAATGTTCACTGTGCGGTATCATTTGAGTCTGGCTTAAATTATTACGACGGAGGCCTTCTAGTGTAAGTAAAATATATTTTATATTCTGTATCTTATAGACCAAACACAAAAATCAAACTCAAAATAGTTTAATTCAATTAGACTTTTTCAATTAGTCAATTTGTCTGAAGCTACCACCAGTTCGGAAAGCAGTTTTCTGATGAGAAGAACTGGCAAGAAACTCAATAGTCGCTCTTTTCAAACGCCATTGTTTACATTCATTTGTTTTACAATTTTGTTATGATTCAGCTGAGTATCAACGTCACTTGGATTCCAAGCTTTGTAATCATTTACAGAATAGTAAGCTTTGTTTACTAAACACTTTTTAATGAGAGTTTAAATCGCTCAAGTGGCAAATCTAACATAGGCTGTGGAACCTTATTATAGATGCGTACGCCAAGCACCATGACGCTACTAACTATATAGTTAGCAACACCGGTGATAACTTTATATTCGCGAGTAGTACTTTTTGTTTTATTCCAAGACTGTATAACCTCTGTTCCGATAGACTTGAGTCAGTTGTCAAAAGGAGCTCGCTTGGTGGTGTGAGTCCATGATGCTGGATGTCTCCATTACTAAGATTTGGAGTAAGATTTTAATATTGGTTACTCGGTTTCAGTTTTAAGTGCATATTGCTGTACGGTATCGGGCCCATGTAGATAACAATATAATTTAAAAAAAAAATACGTGCAAGGTAAAGTTGAAATCCTATCGTATAAACGGCTTAAATTTTATTTGTGGTCGAAAACATTTCTTTTATAACAGACGCCTCTTACAAAACTGAAAACTCGGTATATATTTACATCATGCAAATTGCAAATATATAAAGCTTTGTAACAAAAATGATTGTTATTCACAAGTAGCACTGTCTCTCAGTTTGAATGCAAAGTGTTGTACATGCAGAAACACTGTTAAGTTAAATGTCTGCACCAACGCGCGACTCCTTGACAGCTGGAGATAGTGCACGTCGACACGATCCTCTATACTTCGAGTACGTCGTGTTTCAGATAAATACAATACTGATCTTTAACACTGTAAACATAAAGCTGGTATTAAGAACTTCAACAATTCAGATCACTGCGCTGTTAAGGTGACGTGAATTTGCTGTGCACCCTTACATATTTAAACACTAATTGGAATCTTAATTTTTATTTATCTATATATAAATAAAACCCCATAAACATAACCAGTGTCAAAATATATTCCAGTATTATAATAATAAGTAATTTAGTGAAGATTTCAGAGTAAAAACATTTTTTTGGACTGGGTGCTAGAATATAATGCTTATAATTTTACCCGTGAGGGGACGGGTTAGAATACAATTCCCCTCTGCTGCTGGGAGAGCACCGCATAAGAGGCAAGTGATCCAGCACTTCCATTGGTGGAAAGTGATCTGTTCCCCGACAGGCTTACGACCACCAGCATGTGAATCCGACCGCCGAGTGTCTCTGACGCGTTCCGACCGAGCCACATGTGGGCCAGATCTACCCCTCTCCCTCTCTCATCCCATTACTGCTGCGGTTCCAATTAACACTTGGTTCTTGCTTGGGGTTCATTGAAACCGCAGCGTTTTTCTCTTCGCTCCCCCTCATCACTCTATCTCGAGGCGGCAACGCATCGGCAAAACGAGAGATACCCTCTAGTTTTGTCGATGTCCATGGGCGACGGTGGCCACTTTCCATCAGGTGGACCGTCTGCTCGTCTGTCCCTTAACTACCATAAAAAATATATAAATTAGGAAGTCGCATACTGAATGGAAGGAACAGCATCTCTATCTACTTGGTTATAAAATAAGATGTGAGAGTAGACATAGTGGTAGAGGTAGTAAGTTGTTAATAATTTAATGAAAGCGCTGCATACTTAAACAGCGTAAATAGTGAAATGAAAAGATTTATTACCGATTTATTTACTTCGATTAATAAAATTAAACCACTTTAATTACTTTCCGCAGCTGAAATGAAATGTATGCTTTTTGTTAATTATATTACATGTTATTGCTGATCATTGAAAGCATCCAGGAATCTCGAACAAATTATATTTCATTTAAAAACGATGATGATGAATATTTTATCATTTAATAATTATGTTAGTATTTGCAGGAAAAATGAAGCTTTTCAGAAGGTGGCTCCATTGGCTCCAGCTATTTTTTGGATTTCCAGATATTTTTTGGATTTTAGATACATGTGCTGCCATTATATCGTACATTTGATCTCGCGCTTTCGTTTAGACAAATATTCGTCAAGAGGGAGATTCAACACTTTGACGATTTATTATACTGTCTTAAATTTCAGTCAGTCTATCTCGTAAAATTCCCGTTGTCTCTGCCGTTATCTTTTACATCAACACGATGGTTTAAAAGCCACCTACAAGCAATCACTTGGACTTCGATGATTTACGAACTGAACCAAAAGTATGGACACCTTAATAACGCTCGTTAAAAGTCGTGCAAAGCGTTACTAACACGCATGAAATGCAACGCCAAACGCCAAAAACTCTAAGATAAAACCTACTTTTATCATTTAATTATCTTTCTATCATCATTGTTAATATCAAATTCATTTATTATCGTACCTACCTATAATTTCTAGAATCCTTTTAAGTAAGAAAACATGAATATTGTAAAGTGATTTTTGCTGTGAATATGGAAAAAGGTATCAGGTGTATCGGCAGCAGAGGCATAACACAAGTAATGTATTGTTTCAATATGCGGTGGCTATGAAAAAACCCGAGAGCGTCGTATTCGCCCTTCTTTCTTTGTTTTGTTTATATGGAAATATTTACATTACTCTCTGTGGTTTATAAGTTTGCCGTGACCGTTCGGCTCAACTTGAATTAGTCACGATTTAATAGAAATAGCAAAAAAAAATTATATAGTTTCTTGGTAAAACAGAAATTATGAATATTACAATTAAAAAACTGGACAATTTTAAGTTTGGCTTGAACTCGGTCACCGAAAGTTTAAAAACTGGATTAACGGACAAACTTAACTTTGCCGTTGAAAAACTGATGGGCCCATACATCGACATAGGATATGATTAGTTTAACAATTCTTGCTAATATTTATATTACGTTATAATTAAAACATTGCCAATTTCTTGATTCTACATCAACCAGAAGTTTTTGATTGAAGCGGTTTACTAAAACGGTTAAAAATTTGATTTTTACAGCTCAAACGGATTACATACTGACATGGAAACATGGTTTTAATAGGCCGACGGACGATAAAGTGATTCTACAATTTTCCTTTTGACATACAAAACCCTTGAAATCAATAACTATCAGGTTTCATAAATGTTTATTTTTAGAGTTCATGGAAGTTCATATTGATATTATAAACTGTTTGTTATTTTATACAAACTAGCTTGCTATGAAATACTAATTAGAGATAGTCAGGGCATATTTATTTTATTTATAAGTAGTCAGCATTCTCAGAAGCTGATCTTGTAGCGGACTTGCTCTGTGGTTAAGTTATAATGAGTAAACTAAAAAAAAATACTAGATATAAAATTTAGCATCTTCTGAAATGTAATGTGACAGAAACATCATCTTTATTAGGTTGGTTTTAAACATTATCATTTGGCATTTTTAAATAACTCTTTCTAATCTATTAACACATGATATCAAGATAGGTCGGAGTGATTAGGGTGTTTCCTCCCCAATGACCGTAACATCACGGCTACTCACGCTATTCAACTAATGAATTGACAGCCGTCGGACGTCCAACAAATACTAGCAATCCCAGATATGTAGTACTATTACTGATTAAATCGATTAAGTATTTAAGTTGAATACGAAATTTTGAGAATATATAAATAATAATTCTTCATTATATGGTTTCGTATACTTTGTTGCCGTGTAGAATGGAACGGAAGGAAATAGATTTATAAATGTCAAATTTGTATTTTTGGGTTCCATACCTTAAAAGGAAAAAAAGGAACGATCTTATCGCTGTCCGACTGTCTGTCTTTCACGACCCTTTTTCTCAGAAACGTGTGAAAGCATTAAGTTGAAATTAATATCAAATAGTTGCGGTCCCTTCAAGCTGTCAAAAAATCAAATGTTAATGTGGTTACTCATAAAATTAATTACTTTCCGATGACTTAGAATAATGCAATTTAGCATGAAGTAAGGTCTCATGGCACAAGTACTGGAAAAATTATTAATTACATCAACATTCCGAAAAAGACATTATTCATCATTTAGTCTTTATACTGAGAACATTTAATACTTGATCAATTACGGTCAATAAGAGCATCCTTCTGGTAAGTGAATTAATTTAGAGCCCCTACCTCTTAGCGAATATTTGGGAATGTTGATTGATCTACTAATGATAGCTTTTAAATAAATTAAGATCATATTACTCAACTCAATAACATGAACAACTGCTACGTGGATTTAATTTATCTTATGACCATGAAAAACTTATTTATTAATACTAAATATTTGCACCAGGTCGTAAGAGGCAAGTAACCAGTTAGGCCGCGTGGGGGCTAAAACTACCCCTTCCTATTAATACTGCAATTTCAGTGGACCCAGTCTTCACAGGGTTTCTATGAACTCTGGGTCCACTGAAACCTTTATGTCTACTCCAAAAAACTCTATCTGAGAGTCGACAACGCATCGACAATACAGGAGAAACTCTCTTGTATTGTCGATGTCCATGGACGACGTTTGGGTGTTTGCATAATAACTGTCATAAAACATCACGTCCCAAGTAACATAGACGTGTTGAATAAAGATTGAGTAAGAGCAATCATCAAGAACCTAAGCTGTATACTAAGCTGAATAATATCTGAGTACCGTCTATTCAGCTGTTCTAGCAAAAAGGGCCCCAATTTTGAGTGCTTAACGCTGAATAAGATCTGAGTGCTTAATAACATTTCAATTAGCTTAATAATTTATGAATAACGACTCACATTGTTTTTATTAAGCTTTTACTACTCAGTTATTCAGCTAGGTCGAATTGGTTATTAATAATCAGAATTTATCAAACATTTAATTAATTGGTTACATTTTTACAAACAAACCTCATACAAATTGTGAAAAAAAAGAATAAACTGGATTAAATATTTTAATAAATTGTTTTATAAGTCTTTTATAAAATAATTCTGCTACATGTTAATTTTTAGTGTGCAAGTAATTTTGTCGTGAATCGTGTTTTTTTTTTCATTACTTATGACGCGCCCCGTGAATACAGTCAATAATCAAGATTAACTGATGATTGTAAATAGTATTTTCATACATACATACTAGGTGTGACAAAAGTACTTGTGATGAAATAGCTAACTCTCGTAATTTTAATCCAATAAAATAACATGAATCGAGTCGCAAATTAAGCATTTTGGTGATCTCGTAAATTCCTTGTAAATAAAATAAATTACAAAGATTTTAATTGCGATCGATTGTTTTATTTTATAATGCTAAATAAAAGTGCACACATGTCTTGTTACTAAGCTATTATTTCAAAAAGAGTAGTCTCACTAAACTAATTTCTGAATAACAATTATATAGTTGACCACATTTCTACTCAGATTTTTAGGGTTCTCTTTTCGAATGAACAAGACCTTTTATAATTTAGAATTTTCCCGTCCGGAAAAAAATAAATACGTACAATTTTCACGTACAAATACGTACTAATACGTACAAATTTCAATTGGTATTAAACTATGGGCGCTATAAAAATACAAATGTGGTCTTTAATTTGAATAACTTAGTTTGAAACTCTACTATACTGAAAAAAGCTTAATAAAAACACAAATAATATTGTTTATTCAGCAACAGAATGATTAGTAAAACATAGAAGTTTGAAAATAAATAAAAACAAAGTTGTTTCAAACGCTATTAGCTTAGTATCGCTTTATATATTTTATTGTTATTCAGATAAAAGCTGCCGACGAGGCTGTTCAGATTTAAGCCTGGATGCTTAATAATGTCTGTATAATAATCTTACGGAAATTGGTTATTAAGCGTAAAGAAGGGAAGGACAAGAATTTTAAGGGTCTGTGCTCATACTAATTCAGCATTTGATTATTTCCTAAGCTCTTAGACAAACGATATTCATCTTTGAATTGTCAAATGTTCTAAATGTGTAGTGTTATCTAGCATATGGGTTACCTGGAGTCTTTGATTGATATAATTAAGAAAGTGGGACCTACATTTTTCAACGAACTTATTTTTCTCGTTGAGATTAAAAGTCCTTCAGTTTGTCATTTTATATGTATATAATTCTTACACAATCAATAATCAGCACTTTGATACATTTAGTTCTAGGACTGAATAAATTCTCCGTTGATGGTCAAAAGGGCATCTGCTTAATGTTTTGAGGAAGTGCCGGACACTTCGCAATTGAGCGAAGTCAAGGACCAGTCTAATTTATTAGTAATAGCAATACACTCAGCTAAAGAACACTTGAACGGATATCAATGTTAGCTTGTCTGAAACTCCAAGAGCATGTTGAGTTATGAATAATATAACAATTATATTATAACGGAGATAGAATGTAGTTGTAACTCCTGCCTATATTTACGAACAGATTTTGTATAGAATATTTTATTTTTTCATTAAAAATTACACTGTTTTCCAAGCTTCCTTAATACACGATGAAAGCTTACTTACTCGTTTATATAGGACAGCTAACAGACAGCCATGTTTAATATACTTTAACTCTATATTTAAATTGAAATGACGTCAAATAATATGAAATATATTATTGAAATATGTAACGTTTCCTACATCGTGTAGGTAATAATGTAGGTTACGAAAGTTAGGTTTCCACCAGAGATGACCGATGCATAGCGAGTAGTGTTTGTTAATTACCAATAGAATCGCTTAATTTGACACACTCTGAGTAAGGCTAGGTAGGTAGCGTTGAATTCAATATGTAGCCCTCTAGGACATTAAGTCTTAAATTTATTAAAAATCATTTGTGAGGTGAGCGGTTGGTATTGAATCAGAAGACTTATCTAGAGTATACACGAATTTCTACCTTTTTGAAACTTGATTAGTGAAATATAGACTTTATTCTTGTATCTATGGTAACAAAAAATATTAAAATGGCAATCAGATATTAAAAGAGAAAGCTTCAGACAGAAAGAACCATACAATATACAATTTTTCGTACATATTAGTTAGCAACACCGTTTATAAATTAGTATTCGCGGGTAGTTACACTATTTTATTTCCAGTATACCGACGTGTAGACCATATATAACCTTTGTTATGATAGACTCAATCACTCTCGTGTTTTCACATAGTTTCACTATCTAAACTAGTGTTCAGTGGGCAGTTGAGGGGAGCGCTGTAATTACGGAAAAGTCGTTTCAACCTACACCTTGGACGAAAGTCCCAGGCGCTGCCCGGCTTCTTGTCTAAATTTCATGTCTATAGGTTATGTGACATTATTACATTTGTTATTGGCAACCCACAAAATTTAGAGCAACGTGAGATGGGTTGTCTGATACTGTAAAAGCTAACCACAGGCGTCCGTATATTAGCGAAAATCTAATAGACAAATTTCAGGCAGCGCATAGGTTTGTATAAGCTTTTAGAATTTCATTTCAGTATTCCGAAGCTATTCACATCGTACGTACATCGTAGTTAACATTTATACCTAACCCATTAAATATTGTTAGTTTTAGTGGCGTTAATTACACATATGTTACATTTCAGATGGTAATGCATTACAATAGTTATATCTTCAGTTTTGGAATGGCGAAAACTTTTTGTTTTTTTTTTTTAGTTCTTAGTAGATCTTCAATCAGTCCTAGGACTATGAGCGGATTTTTTGGGAGTGAATTAGCGTTTGCAGTGATTTCCCCATTACGAATCTCTCCTGCTAAGTTAGGCTATCCAATTTTAGGATGTTCCGTCGCTTTAGCCGTTCTAGAGGTTCCTGGGCACTAAGCAACACCGCCAGACTGTTTGGGTGATGCTTTATCCTCTCTTTGTACTTGGCTGCCGACTTCCGAATATCGTCCTTCACCGTGTTAATGTTCAAATGCTCATGGATTTCTGAATTCCTGATAAACCATGGAGAAGTAGCCATTTGTTTGAGGATAGAGTCTTCTGCCCTTTGTATAATATTTAGGTTGGAGTCACATGCAGATCCCCAAAGCTGTATTGCATACGTCCAGATTGGTCGGTTTTATAAATGAGAAGGTTATAATCGAGTGATAGTTTCGAGTTTCGTCCAAGTAACCAGTACAGACCACGATATCTTAGATTCAGTTCATCTCTTTTGGCTGGATGTGTTTTTTCCACGTTTGTTTGCGATCTAAGTGTACACCTAAGTATTTTACACTTTCTTCATGTGGCAAACTGTGCTCTCCGAGCTTTACTGGGGGACAATCTTGCGATCTAAGAGTGAACGTTACATGAACTGATTTAGTCGCACTTGCTCGTATCCTCCATTTGTTAAGCCAAAGCGCTATTTCATCAAGACTCTCTTATAAAGATTCAGAGGCAATTCCTGGGTCTTTATTTGATGCAAGTATGGCTGTGTCATCGGCAAATGTTGCTACCGTTACTCCTGGTTTTTGAGGAAGGTCGGATGTAAAGATGGTGTACAGAACAGGTCCTAGGACTGAACCTGGGGCACTTCTGCCGTAATTTCGTGGAACATTGATGTTTCATCACCTTCCTTGACTTGAAATATTCTTTCAGATAGATATGATTGCATTAGTCCGTAAAAGGGGTGTGGTAAAAGTGTTTTCACTTTGTAGCGTAAGCCTTTGTGCCAGACAGTATCAAAGGCTTGCTGTATGTCCAAAAAGGCGGCGGAACAATACTCTTTCCTCTCCAGGGCAGTTCTTATAGTACGAATGACCCTATGTATTTATTCTATTGTGACATGATCCTGCCTGAAATCGAACTGATGGTCAGGTATAATTGATTTTGCAGATAGTACTCCTAGAATTCGCTTGACAATATTTTTTTCGAAGAGTTTAGACACAATTGGCAGCAGACTGATAGGTCTGTAGGAAGTAATATTGTTTTTCCAGGTTTAGGAATCATAACTATTTGTGAAACTTGCCAAAGTGCTGGGAAATAGCCCAGCCCCATTGCTGTTAAACAATGATGTAAGGTACACAATTGCTTTTCTAAGAAGTTGCTTTAGTATGTTTTTATCCACCAGATCATAACCCGGTGCTTTTCTGTCATCCAATTGTTTAATATTACTCTTAACTTCTTGTGGCGTTACAGGTTTCAATCTCCAATTGTAGATCTTGGCTCAAAACATTGATTTAATCTTCACTGCAATTAGGATGGGCTTCATTAGGTACAAAAGCATTAGCCAAGAAATTAGCGAACGCATCTGCTTTTTCTTGTTTTGTTCTGGCCCAAATACCACTGCTGGTGGAAACTTACCATTTTTGTGTCACATTACATTTTTAACTTAATAGTCTGAAAGGCCTCTACGCGTTGGCTACGGCTCCGCGCAGGCCTTTCAAAGGTCCGGGTCACTGTTGACCCGTGATTGGAAATGACATACACAATATTAATAATAATTATAAGCACCTACGTCTTGAAACCCAGAAGAACCGGAGGTTTGTGACCCAGATGCAGTTTACAAAGCCATTTTAGATTGGAAAAACATTCGTCTTCACTCCTCTACGTCGTTTTATCTTATGTTATTATTATCATATGTTAATGACTTGAATGAATTTATTGAGGATAATATTTAAATTCTACTATTAACTATTCGTCAAATTGCCGCTGATTTTATCCTAACAGAACTCATAAATTAGGGAGTGAGTAGGGTATTTTTAAAATAAAGCAAAAAGAACGACTCGCTAACATTGTTATCAACAGTGTTACTAAGCTACCTTCAGTGGAATAAAAAAACGTAAAAGTGAGGTTAACTTTTTTCCTGACACACGATCCGAATTAAATGAAGCATAAATTTTAACATAATAAATTAATTTTCTTGGTTTCTACTGATAATAATCCGACATATCGAATTTTAAAAATCCGATACCAATTTTACTATAGTTATATATATGTCAGAAGAGAGAGCGAATTTGGTTGAATGAAGTTGCCGAATTTAATGATTCTTTAGTTTTTGAACATTATCTATATGATTCTTTAGTTTTTGAACAGGAACGCAGGCAGTGACTTGGACTTGTGACCAAGGTGTTGTGTTAAGGGATCCCTTTATGTAATTACGACACTCACCTCTCACTGTTTGTCTTAGGTTAGGTTGACATAAAGCTAACCTAATTTAGCCTAACATAAACCTAACCTAAGTTTGTGTTAATACATCTAAATTCAATGTAGCGACTCACAATAAATAAGACGTAAGAACTCACATGATCCTTAGTCGGAGAGGTCCAATATCCGTAATATTGTTACATTTCAACTCCAGGTGATGTTCACTCATAGAGACTTGTCGTGAGACTAAAGTGTACTGTGTGAGTCGGGGAATATAAAGGGACTAGACAATGGTAGCAATGCCCCTCCACTAGTGGTCAGAAGTAAATCAACAAATAGGAAATATGGCGCTGGCGTTCCGATTAATCGATTATCTTTTACTCGTTTAAGACTTAAAAATCGTTGAATATTAAAAAGAAGCGACGGAAGTAATAATTAATTTTCTTTATCATTATTCTACCCTAACTATAGACTGACACGGCCTTCACTATTTTCCCACCC
Source organism: Limenitis camilla (assembly GCA_905147385.1). NCBI lineage: Eukaryota > Metazoa > Arthropoda > Insecta > Lepidoptera > Nymphalidae > Limenitis > Limenitis camilla. The sequence goes on along the minus strand of LR990234.1, from coordinate 5,332,876 downwards.
CAACTACATCCCGACATATAAATTATTATTGAAAAATAAATATATTTCGATCTGCACATTTAGTTCCTATTTTATGTCAAAACTGCAGACTATGGTGGGTTTTAATTGCAACGATTGTGCAATAACTCCATTGGACCTATAATAATTTTACATAAATACAATAACCAAAGTGGCTTGAAAACTCTTAATGTTTTAATTTTTTCTTAACTACTCTTGAACAATATAATCTTTGATATTTAATGCTGTTAACAAACGCTCAACATTTTAATTAAACCACTTAAGTAGCAGCCACGGAAATATTGAAAAGCTTGAGAACTGAAGGGGTCTCCTTTCCAAGACCTATTTTTATAAACCCAGACCGTTTTCGAAGCTCCCCATTTCTTTTTAAACTTGTAAGTATGTAGACCTACAGTTAAATTTTAATCAAAACGTCCTGGAATTTCAAACCAAAATTGTATCATAACAATTAAAAAAAAATTACAACCTAATAGAATGACACAATTCTTCACAATCAGCATCTAAAAGTGTCTGAGGCAATAAAGTTCCAAAACATCTGAACAATAAATTCTTCATGAGAGCACTTCCAAAATGTCACGCTGAATTCTAAATACTATTCGAATAAAGTAAAAAAAAATAACGTTTATCATATTTTTGGGAAATAGATTATTAAATTACCATTTTACAGTATTTTTACTCCCAGGCAAACATATTTTATTTATTTTAAAACTTATATTTGTCCTTGGCAATATATTTTTATTTATTGCAAGCAAAATAAAACCTTAACCTTAAACCATTAAAAAATAAATTAAAAATTTAAATTAGTTAAAAAAAACCTTTTTAAAATTAAACACAGATGTATATATTAATAAATATGGGTTATGCTCTTCACGCAGACCAGCAGAATCACGGCTTGATGTTTAGAATATAATTCCCAGGTTATACTTTTGACAGAGCTCCAGAATCATTGCATGATTACTTGCGATGTAATAATAATTACTTCGGTCATGGCGGCGTATTTATTTGGTTATCTCTTACTAGCTGTGCCCCCGGTTTCACCCGATATATTTTGGATAATTCATGCTATATCATTATAAATTATAGCCTATGTGTCATTCCGAGATGTAAGCTATATTATTGTTAAGTTTTAACAAATTCCATACAGTAGTTTCTGCGTGAAAGAGTAACAAACATACATCAACACATCCATACATTCTTACAAACTTTCGCGTTTATAATATTAGTAGGATTAATTGTGCCAACATCATAACTAGCAATACATAAAAACCCAAATGTCATAATCTGTGAACTTTAATTTGAAAAAAAAATGATCTTTCTCTTTTTACAAGTTTTTCAATAAAGGTTTAATTTTATAGGATAAAAATATGTCACAAGACATCTTAAAACTAGTGTACTGCAATCTCCAGTTAAATATATTAACTGAAATACTTATCTAAATGCACAAATGTACACTAACCTCACCATTTTAATTTTAAGCTTAATAACGATTAATATCAACGTCTTGTTAGATTTTATTAAAAATTTGATCGAGTGAGCGTTATTGAATTATTTTGCGTTAAATATTAGCGTTATTTAACACAGTCCTACTGCCCCACCTGTAATTATAGTGGGCATAGATGAGGGGATTTTATTTACCACTAAAATGATTTAATAAAGTCTGACTTAATATCGATATGATAAAAACTTACTCGTGTATAAGACATTTAACAGACAGATGCTTTTAATATTTGAAACTTTATGTAAAAAGTTTGAATATTTCAATATTATGAATATGAAAAAGAACAAAGTTGGTTTTAATTTTCTAAGAAGATTGTAATTGATATTCAATATTTGCTTTTATCCGTTTCCAAGACTCAGTTTCGCTGCTTTCGAATAAAATGAACATAACTTTGAAAAACGAAAAGGAAATTGATTGAGACAAAGATATACAAAACTTTTATGTCTTAGATATCTAACAATTCGGCTTAGTGCGAGTCGCACACGCGCACCGAGGGTTCCGTGCTGGTTTCAAGGGTAAACTAACTCTTAACTCTATCACCAATGATGTATAAATGGCCGTGTCTCTCAATTGCGATCAATTAGAAGTTAGTTTCAAAAGAATTAAGAGTAATTACTAAAAAGACTTGATAGACAAATTATAATAATTTTATGGAAATGAAACTAAAAAGTTACGGCTTTCAGATTTTATGTTTACTTGTGCTATAAGATCTTGTTTCTTATTACATTTCATGATTCCCACCTAAATGGGACTGCAAAACCTATTATTTATTTATATAACTTTATTGTACACCATAAAAATGAACTCAATAAACTAGATATAATTAACAATTAAAAATTAATTGTGAAGTACAACGGGCTCTTATGGCTAATTAGCCATTTCTTCCAGACAACCCACGTTTCAAAAGGAAAAAACGAAGATAAAATTGAAGAAGGTGGTGTAGCTATAATATACTAATTGCTAATAACCTACATCTGAATACATAAACTTCATACATGTATACAGATAAGTTAATATACATACCATTATAATACATTAATAAATATTGTAAGAAAATAAAATACTACATCAACATAAGTTAATAAATAGATATTATTTCATGTTAAATAATTAATTATGTCGTCTTATTTATCAAGATAGTAATCTTTAACAGATTTTTTGAATTTATGCAATGTATCAGATTGTCTAATATTGAGTTTGAGATCATTCTATAAAGTAACTGTCTGAACAGTAAGTAAGAAGTTTAATTTACACGCATTCATAAGAAACAAGGTCTCACAGATGGACAAACCAGAAATCCAAAAGAGTAAAAATAATATATTCTTTATGTTTCCGATTATTTTCGGTGGTTTTTACAAAAACCGTTACTCCATTTTTACCCGAGTACGGTGAAGCCAAAAGGGAGGGTAATGATTTTTTACCCATTAATTTTTAAAAATCCTGTTTTAGTATTTAATTTCTGTGTCATGTGATATAGAGATTTTAAATACTTCTGTAGCGAGTCTTGGGTAACCTTGGGTAGGAAGTAGGTAGATATGATTATAACAAACATTTATATTCTACACATACGATGTATAGAGAATAGGTAATAATACTAACTTCAGTCTTATTACATTTCAGCTGAAATAACACAAATAGTATAAGAAACACAAGCAGTTATGAGTTAGCGTTTGGTGAGCAATTACAACGTCGAGTAAATACTTTCTAATTCGAAACACAAACGTCGCAACTGGAGTTCTTGTGAAATTGCGGCGCGGTGAGTATGTCAATAAAGCTGTCGTTCATTGCTCGATAAGTGTCTCGGCGGTAAACAACTAAGCAGGCAGTTGTGCATTTTACGAGTATGTGTAATTAAAACGAGTTGCAGACAGACGGGATCGGGCGCGGGTGCGAGGGTGCGGACGCGTCACCCACGAGCCCACGAGGCGAGGGTGAGCCAAGTGCCCGTGTAATTGATAGAGCGTATGTTTTGGCGCGCACTTTTAATAAATGTTTCATTTTTTCATTAAGTGTTAGCAAATTACGGTTGGTAGCCTAAGTTATTAATTTTAGGGTTCCCACCATCACTTTGCTGTCACATTTTCTGCCGAGTTGGTATTAATATCATATACTTAATCTTCTGCAATCCTTTGGTACTTTGTAAATATTAAGTACTTATACATATTTTAATAGAAATCGCAAGAAAATTAAAACCTAAAGAGTATTTGCGGCTGACCTAGAATCATATAATTCGGTTATAACCAAGATCTTAGAGCTCACTTGATGGGAAAATCAGAATTCCGTAAAAATATTCTTTTTTTGTATTTATAAATTGACTGTGACCAATGCGTAGGGTGAATAGTTTTCCAACGTCGAAGTTGTCCCTTCTCTTCGGTGCACGAGTCATTTTTAAATTATTTTTTTTCATACTCTTGGGTGTTTTAATTGACAATCAACGTCAGTAATAAATGTGCTTTTTGCGTCTCTACATGAGTACGAACACTAAGTTGATATTTACATTCGTCAGTTATGGAGGTAGATAAAAAATACTGGCGGCAATATTGGTAATGGCGATGGTTTGAGGTTCAAATCTTTATATAATCGCTATAAAGACGAAGGACGTTTTAGCTAGTGACAAAATAAACATGTCTTGTTTAGGCTTACTCTGAAAAGATCCTCGTACTAAGTACTAATTATATTGATATTATTATAATGAAGATTAAATAGATAACTATTCATTAGTTTATGGCCTCTAACATTTACCAACAATGTCTGTAAATCCGAAATCATGAGATAAATATCGAAATATATGTTCTCCTTACTGTAAAGCTACGTATAAAGTAAATGACAGAATAAAATTTAAAAACATTCCGTATTCGTAAAAGCGACAGGTCACAGCCCTGTTTGATGGCGCTTTTATGTGTGTTAATTAATTACGGATACAAGCCAGCGTGTTCTGATATTGATGCCCGTTCTTGTTCGTTGGTACGCGTAGCAACGGTCTGCTATCTTGTAAGTTCTGTGTAAGTACTTCTATGTCTAATTTTTTGACACTTTTGGACGATAATGAAAAGTTACGATACTTTGGATAAAGAAATGGGAACAAAAAAGTTTACACATAATGTTATAATTTTAAAAGTATTAATGCTGAAAGCGCTTTGGCTTAAAAGTTACACAATTATTAGAATGCCGTTAGAAATGCGTTTGAATATACCTTCTGCTTTGACGTGGCAAATGGCAAAATAGCTATTAATACAACTTATAGTAGTATGGATTATTATTAGATAATACATATATAGCGAGATAGCGAGTGATATACTTGTGAACAAGCCCTGAAATTGTGGTTCTGTGTGTAAAGTAAATGTAGTGAATTTATTGTAAGTACATAAAATATGTTCAACTATTACTAAAAAGGCAAATACATCTTTAAAGCTTACAAGATGAGTAATGAAAACACAACAGTTATAAAGCAAAGAGCATTTCAGAGCTCTCAGCAAAATTGCTAAATATTTTATTTAGAAAACTGTACCGCCTTTTCTTATTTCGGGATATAGTAATACCAACTAGGTAAAGCTAAATTTTCATAAAAAATGTAGCAGTGCGTAGAGTACGGCACGGCAGCGGCAAGAGCGATCGCAATGAAAATCGAGTGCCTACATTTATCAGAGTTTGTGAGGGACCAAAATAATATTACTTACTTTGAACAACCGCAATATCCGACGCGTAATCTTTCCGCCGCTTTGTTTTCGCATATGAGAAAAGTCGTGTTGTTATAACTCATTCGTCATAAGCTTTTATCAGTTTCCGAATTCCAATGGCCTTATGTTTAAATGTTCTACAGTTGCTAAGTATAGTTTTATTACTGTGTTTGAAATTTGTAGATTTTTAATGGTGCACTCGTAGCATTTAAGAAAAATGTTTTTGGCACTATGGTTAACGAACTATCTGTCGATGGTTGGCAGCAAAGTTTGTTCGACTAGGACGTTTACGAAGGTGACTCCTTAACATGTTTCAAATTATTCGCAAAAGATATAAGCCAAACGTTTATCCTTTCACACACATAGATAAAGTTTAGCGCGTTTGAATGGCAATGGCTGACATTATCGTAAAAGTCGGAACTTTGCGTGGATATAGCTCCAGCGAAACATAAGGGGCTCACATACAATTGCCAAACTTTCTAATGTACTAGGTCATGCGTTTTCATTGTATGCGTGATAAATGTCAAACTACCTGTATCGATCGTTACTATATCATGATAAAAGGGTATTATTTCTAATAAAAATTCAATAAGAATAATAGCTATATACGCAATAACAAAAATATAACAGCCTTCACGCCCTAACTCCATCATCAGATCAGCTACTTCTATAAGTATGCTGAATTTCAGCTTGAAGAAGTTGATATCTAAAGTATGTAACTGATAATATACCATAACTTACAATATTATTTACACAACGCAAGATCACGGAGAGCATGCGTTTAAATAATATGTAAGTAATATACACATACCTTCTTATTGTAATTTTATTAATATTACCATGCTGCAATTTTAAATTATTCTATCCTTTTAGTTAAAAGTAATTATTTTATAGAAAATTATGAAATAACAACAATATGATCATATCTTAAGTATAATTAATATATAAAGAGATAGAATATACAACCGAAGGCCTACAATGAAAGCTACGGGCTCGATACGGTAAGAAAAATATTTAACGGATTCCTGCCACATATGTGACCACTCACCTCCACTGCCTAGGTTCTCAGTCCAAGCTTAGGGTTAGGCTAATCAACAAAGCTACCTACAGGAATGACTAACCTAACACCTTTATTCATTTGTACATGCAAATAAAGAAATCTTAACATTCGTAACAAATTTAACAAAATTATTTTCGAAGTTACAACTTTTAATTCCACGAAATAAAATATTAAAGAAAATGAAAAGCAATCTCATACAAAATGCATTAATTATATTAAAGCGCCTTGGATTCAAGACAGTTTACATTGTAGCTTTATAAAGTTTTCAGCACAAATGAGACAAGACATTCCTTAATCCGGAGCAAGCCGGCGCCGGCGCTGCAGGTCTTCCGATCGTGTTACAGGATCGGGATTCACTTAACAGCTCCTTTCTTTATTAAACGCTTAGTGTTTTTACTACTTGTTTTATCTATTAAGAAAATAATTTGTCCCGTAAGTAGGTTGCTTGGTTAAAATAATGTAAGGAAAAATCGTTCCTCTCAAGCGTCCATTACTAAAACTTTATATAATAAATATTAAGTAAATTATTATTATTTTGTCATTGTTTTAATATATATGAGTTACTTTCCTTTATAACGGTTCTATTATACCATATTGCTCAACTGTAAAAGATCTTGGCATATATTTAGATCAATCACTTTCCTGGACTGAGCAAATAAAAGAATTAAGTAGGAAAACATTTGGAACCTTGAGTCTCCAAAATGTTCTACTGATTCCTACCAAAATTATGTTAGCAAACTCTCTCTTATTATCTATTCTCGATTACGTGGATGCAAATACATTAATCTGACCGAGGAATAACTTAATAAGCTTGAGCGAATACAAAATCTCGCCATTTGTTTTATTTTCGGTCTCCGAAAACACGACCACATATCAGAATTCCGTTCTAAGCTCAAGTAGCTTTCGGCTTTCTCTTCTGTACTGTGTGTTAAAAAACCCAAAAGCTCCTAGCTATCTAAAGGAAAAATTTGAATACATAAAGGTTGCCTGGAAGAAATGGCTAATAAGCCATAAGACCGCCTCTTGTTCTGCCACGTTTTACTGTGTTTTATTACATAGTTGTATTATTTCTTACTTAGTTGTTATAATGATATCTATGTGCAAAAAATATTAAATAATAATACTTTGTTTATAATATAGAGAGATAGGGAGAAACTTGCATTATAATTGCTTCATTAACAGCATGGAAAATAAACACTATAATAACACATTTGGTACACAAATGCCTAAAATGTTTTAAATTGCCATGAACGGGCATAATAGCTCAAAACATACAACCTACATTAAATTTTAAGCAACGTAAATTATCCTGAAAACAACAAATGTGCTGCATTACAAAAAGAAGTTGATACAAGTGATATTAAGCAGTTCTTAGGCAGTATAATTAAGCGTTACTTAGCGGTCGGGACAGCGGGAGTGTCGGGACAGCGGGGGCGCCTCTCAATTATTCGCAGCTCGATGCGGGATCACGCACCGCGTCCTGCTCCCACAAATCCGACCACGGCATAGCAAAATTCCACGCCGCAATTATATGGGACACGCGACACTCGGATGGATTATGTGAAATTAAGCTTATAAAGCGAACTAAGTGAGCATAATTTATTACAACGTCGTAGACCAACGAAATGTTTAATTCTCCTGTAAACCAGATAAGTGCTTGTAATGTACGTCGTTGTAGACATTCCTAATGATCGTTGGATCTTTGTTATAATTAGTACAACTAACGCAAACAAAATCCTAAAAATTAATATATAGATATAGCTTAATATCTATATATTTATTTATTTATTACTAGTCGACCAGTCCCGGTTTCGCTCGGGTGCAATTTAACACGTGTGCAATTTAGCCGTAACCGCTATGTCTCTGCATTTTAAATCTGTAATATCTTCATCTAAATTTCATTATGTAAAAGGCCATATTGAACTATATAAAATGCACAATATATTTAAAATACTTTATTGGATAAAGATTAATGCTGTATTGTTTAAAATCGCTTTGTAAATAAGCCATTATTTCTCGTAAAAAGTAAAGGATAAAAAATGGTTATTGTGGGTTCTCCCTTAGAGATAGACGTGTACCATCGGGAATTTTTTTGTAGACCTTTTTAATGTTTACAATACTGTAGTACATTATTTTGCTCTATCTCGTAGTGTTCAGCCAGCTTTTGCAAGGTAAGCGCAAACAATGTGTTTAAAAAAAATTATAATAACATTCATAAGATATTGGAATTCATCATCACGACCCTTCAATAGCCCACTGCTGAGCCGGGTCTCCTCCTCAGAATGAAGAGGGTATTAGGCCATAGTCCACCACGCTGGCCCAGTGCGGGTTGGCAGACTTCACACACCTTTGAGAACTTTTAGGGAACTCTCAGGAGTGCAGGTTTCCTCACGATGTTTTCCTTCACCGTTAAAGCAAGTGATATTTAATTGCTTTAAACATACATAACTCAGAGTCAGAGGTGTGTGCCCAGGATCGAACCTCTGACCTCCCGAGTAAGACTTGAAGTCTCAACCACTGGGCCATCACTGCTCTTCGGATGATGAAAGCCAGCTCAGATGTTGGAAGCCATGATTATAAATAAATTACAAAAAAAAATCAATTTATTAATCTTAATTATAGACTTTTCATCAATATCGATCATCTCTGCTTAGAAATTGTTTACTTTTATTAAAAGACTAGCTGACGGTTCTACTGTTAAGTGGTTACTTAGAAGTGAGGAAAGGCAGCCAGAAATCACTACATTCATAGGACAGAACGGCAAAGACACCTGACAATCGGAATCGTATACTTTTTAAACTGTTAACAGATTGACACGGTCGCAATAGCGACAAAGCTCTTTCAAATAAATAAATAAAAAGTTAAATTTGAATCGCTATATTCAGGCGTGCAACATTTACAATTTAATAAAATTTTAAAAAGGAATCAAAAATACTTAAGTCGAAAACATATTATTTTAGAAACTGAGTCGATCTCTTCCGATTGTTTGTAGCTTCATTAGTTGCCGGCTCTACTTGCATAAATCGATCAAACAGCTTCTTTATTTGTAGAATTTAATTATAGTTGAATTTATAGCATATAAAAAGTAAATATTCCAAACCCTTTCGTGTGTTTATGATGCCGCCATCAAACACACAAGACTCATTGAAAGCGGATCAGTTGCTGTAACAGTTAAACTCATTTCGTCTTAGTTTCGACTATATTTTTGATGCTTACTGCTTTTTAAATAAAGTTTTCTTTTTAAAAACTACTTCAGGCTTTTGCTATGATCTAAAATTAGAATACAATTTTGTACTGTCGTCGTTTAAAACGCAATCCGCCTCCATCTTACTGATTGTATCAACTTACTTCCGGAATAACTTAGAACTGAAATAGATACCCAGAGTGACTTAACATGTCCGTAATATTTTTTTTCAGTCTGAGGTTCCATTTTCTTCTCTTCATTCTATTTTCTTCTCTTTCAATTTAATGCAGTCGCGGTGTTAAATACGATTGCCCCAGAAAAGCACTTATAGAGTTTATTATTCAAAGGTATTACTTTGCCTGTACCTTGATCTTGCATAGCAATAAATAGTCATCGTTATGACAGAAGTTTAAGGTTTAATTTCCTTTGTGAGTGTTCCCGGTGTAGCTATAACATTGTGAGATTACGTAGTGTCGTTACGATGCTCGTTTAGATATGGGCCATGAGGAATTGCAGATCTGAGGAGACGGAATCTTGTGGGGCCTCGCCCCTATATGATCTCTTTATACTCATAAAATACATCATTTGTCAAGGCAAATACGTTTATTTTTACTGTTATACATCATATGCGAAGTTAAGTGTATTAATCCTTCTGTACTAGCTAAGTAAGAAAGCTGCTTTAAGCTTTACTTTATCTCATATCTCTTTACATGTTCTTATTCATTTCTTTTGAATTTTCTGCAATAAATCATTAGTTATCCAGACTATTAACTATTATATATTAACTGCAGAGTATTTCTTCAAAAGAATAATAAGATTAAAACATGTTTATTATAACTAATGGTCGAAATTCGACCATAATTAATTTACAATAAACATATATATGCGTGTGTGTGTATTTTTTTAATTTAATGTACTTTATTTAATGGGGAGAGAAATTTCATAATCCTCGGTCTGTGCAATTTTCGTAAAAATGGATACAGAGTTTTTGCTTCACGTATTAATATATAGATTATAAAAATGTCTTGCCACGTAATGTGTATTTGTATAATTTGCGAATACTGTTGTAGTGTTGGATTGGCTTGTAGTATCTATTGGTGTATTTTATGAATACCTCCACCGGCTGTAAAATGTATAAGCTCTAAGAACATTCAACTCTAAAGAGGAATCTCTTGTAGTAAATATTGACTTATCGTGTGTAGTGAAATTCTTATTAAGGATCACTAAGTATTTGATTTATTGTTAGTTAGACTTAGATAAATATTAGGTAACGAGGTCGAGCAGTTCGCGATTGTTTGAAGCAGCAGTATAGTGTTTAGATCATCGTGCAAGTCCTTAAGCCTACTCCTAGGTCACAAGCCCCTTGCGCTGTCCGACTTTCTAACTAAAATTCGAATTTTTACGAACATATGATTGCAGTTTAGACCACATTTTAAACATACCTATATTTTGACTTAAAAAATTGATATATCCTTTCTATTGATACCAAATACGTGGTTACCTCTGGTGAATTTTTATCGAGGTTAGGGCCTGAGGTTTCATTCAAATTAGTTGAGTACTTTAGGGGCCAACATATATAGACTGCCAAAGTCATAACCCTTCCTTTTAGCTTCGCCGTAGTCGGGTGAAAAAGAAAGTCATAAACATGAAACGGTTTTTGATATTTAAACCCTAAGGCGCGAAGGTTGTAAACAAGACTTAAAGCGATTAGTTTATTAAAAAAATAATGTATTTTATACAGAACACTGTACAGGTGCAAACTTAAATAGAAATATATCTAAGCTATGAGCGGCATTCTTTGATCTTTATTATATAATAAAGTTAGTTCATTTTGCCTCAGTAATGAATATTAATGTTCTCGCTTTAGCCATAAAATGAACTTTATCAGTACAACGGCAATGCGTTGTTGTTCCTTTGCCACCTCTTCTGGAATCTGGAGTGATAAATCTACAAAGAATAAGCCAAACTCCGTTCATTTTCAATTAAGTCTTAATGTTGTAACTTTTGTTATAATAAATTCTTAATTAAACTTAATAAGCAGTGAAAGGTGATGAACTTGTAAATAATAAATAAAATTAAGCTTCTGAATTTTCACAGAAACAAAAGTAACAACTTTGTGTTGCTAACATATGTTAATGACAATACTGCATATATATATATATATATATTACATTTTGAATAGAAATATCATGCATTTCGTGCGTAAAGCTTTTATACCACCATATTTATTTAATTTAAATTTCAACATACAATAAACATTTGTATTGTACAAATAATAGTTAACCTGATACAATTTCACTGTAAAAATATTAAGCAGTTTAAGTATAAAATAAAATTGAATATTCCAAACAAAACTTGTTATATAATATTGAATTGAAATAAGCTTGTTTCCCCGAAAACACTCATATTTATGCACATAATACCTCATCTTTGTATGTGAATGATACATTCTTTAAGCTAAATACATGTATTTTAACCTAAATTTATATTAATTATAGCTAGACAATAAACTATAATATCATCTGGTATATTACAGAACTGGATCTTCTTTTTAGAATGACAAGGGGGTTAATCCATAATCTACCACGCTGCGCGCTGGATTTTTAAACTTTCAGGAGTACAGATTTCCTTATAATATTTAATTCATCCTTAAGCTAAGTGATATTTAACACATAACTCCGTAAAAGTCGGGGCGAATGCGATCGAACTCAGACCTCGCGAATAAGGCAGCGTTCCCACCAGAGGTGCGAAAATGTGTAGCGAGGAAAGTGTTTGTTAAGAACCACTAGAATCGCTTCATTTACCTAGCCTCGTTCAGAATGTGACAAATAATCTTTAGCACAAACGACGCCTGAGACAGACGAAGTCACCGGTAACTATCCCTTTATAAACTATTAATATTATCGTCGTGTAAACTGTAACATTATAACATATTATTATCGTGGTTACATAAGTTATATTATTACTATTAGTAAGTACTTTGATTCTAATTATAAAGATAGTCTCGAAGAACTGTTTGACTAGTAAATTTTACTAAATATTGAATCGAGAATGAGTTACCTTGTTACAGAATGAACTTTTCAGAATATTAAAAGCTAATGCGGTAGCTTTACTGCATAATTACACTCAAAAGACTACAATTATACACAATCCAGACGGAAATCGAGCAGTGCCTGGGGCTTGCGACTCAGATGCAGAATTAAACGCTCTTCTTCAGCAAACTATTTTTAAATATACAACAATTTGAATTCACGAGATCTTAACAAATAAACCTTATTGCGTAACAGTCATCCTTTTTATACTTAATAAAAACAGGGTCGTAGGCCGGTGTTGCCAAATTAATATTCGATAATCTAGATAATTATTAAATTATCCTAATCATATTTAATATCGATATTTTATAGTACTAACATTTTAATTAAACCTAACATTATGGTATGTATAAGTGTCAAGTGAAATGCAATAGTAATCTGAAATAAAAAACTAAATTGGATAAGATAAAGTTTAAGCTAGAAATATAATCACATTGACACCAATATTCGTGTTTGGAATTTTTCTCCACGGTACATTTGTAGCCTTCCCTGATATGAGAGTCGAGACGAGGCTAACGTACCAACACGTGGCATCCCAGAAAATTGCTTGTCCTCATTTCTAGACACCAACGTTCAATCTTCTGCTTTTGCAAAAAAATCTACACTTTTAAGATATAAAAAAAAATTAAATGCCTTCCCATTTAAAAATCGTTTAAAGACGGTTGATATGCTGTTGAAAAATCGGTGATGACTTTAAATTAATTTAAAATCCAGTCGATATCTCGCGATATGATTATTAGGAATATTAAAGGGGATTATAAGTAAATTCGGATAATTAGTTAAGTTCTAGTTAGTATCTTGCCCTAATTAATATCTATCAGAGTGGTTAGCCATGTTTGTGGAATAGATTCGTAGTAGTAGCGCGATAGCCAATAGTGGCAATTGACTTCATGCAAAAATGTAATGTTTATTTGGGTAGATATTAAGAATATTTAATTTAATTATCATAATTTTTTTTTTATAATAGATAAGGTGCAAACGAGCAGATGGTCCTTCTGATGGTAAGTGGCCACCATCGCCCATGGACATCGGCAAAACAAGAGATACTCTCTCGTTTTGTCGATGCGTTGCATCGCCGAAGATGGAGGGGGAGTGAAGAAAAAAAAATAATGCGGATGAAGCGGACCCTGAGCACGATTCCAGAGTCCACTAAATCTGCGAGTCGGATTCGCATGCTGGTGGTCCCAAGCCAGTCGGTAATAACTGGTAACTTTTTTTTATTTTATACTAAAAAATCAAAGCAATTAAATATCACTCGGTAACGGTGAAGGAAAACATTGGGAGGAAACCTGCACTCCTGAGAGATCCTGTACTCCAACCTGCAACAGCGTGGTGGACTCTGGCCTAATCCCTCCTCATTCTGAGGAGGAGACCCGACTCAGCAGCGGGCCATTAAAGGGTGACGATGAAATTAAAATTAATACTGAAAACATGATTGCGTTACTATCAAGGATCTAAACATGTAGGACTACAGACTTTATATTTTCTTGGAATGTGAATGTAACTTTAATTAAACTAGACAACTCACGTAACTTTGTCCACGTAGAAGTATATATTAAATTAAGTATGTACACCATTATTAGCTTTAGATTTTTTATACTAGTGTAGTTCCATCCCAAGGGAACGGTGTTTTTTTTTCGGATATAAAAAGTATCATATTTGTTACCTAATCGAGGTTATAAAGTATCCGTATACCAAATTTCATTCAATTCGGTTCAGCCGCTTTAACGTAATGCGTACGTATAAAAACACGGCAACTTCAAGATTTTATTATATGTATACAATACCTAGACAATGTATAGAATACCTAAAACGTTTAGGTGAGTAGTAGCAGCAATGACAAATGAAAAAAGACTTCTTTCCATCATCCTTCCTCCTCCTCTTTACCTTCACCTCAATTTCTTCCTGATCAAAACTTCATGGTTTATATATTGAATATTTATTTAAATCTATGTTCATATTGTACATCTTCAAAGGAATCTCTATAATAAGTAATAAAACTTTACATAGATTTAATCATAAAAGAGTACAGTTTCGTCCATGCTAGTGAACTCTACAATTTAATAAATAACGTAAATGGCAGATGAGTACTCATAAAAGATTTTAAAATAAAATCGTAACGAATTTACTTTTAAATTGCTTGCATCAAAAAAATTGGAAGCGCACTTTTTAAACCGCATTAAGCAATCTCGTTAGCAAGCATTTTCTCTACTGAAGGTTCTGAATTCCGAGCTCATAGATGCAATTACGAATAAAATATTCCCGTATTTGCAAATAGCCCAGCTTGAAGGAAGATGCAAGACTATAAACAAAGCCTAATCTGGTTCCTTGCTCCGTTACGTTTGCGCTGTAAACAGCCCGAATGTTTGTGCAGACAATAGTTAAGTACAATAATTGCGCCTGAAGTGCCCCGCGGCTTGTTGGCACTCTCCACTCCCGCTAAGCCTCTATGTGTGACTAATGTTTGACTATGGTAATGAGATGATAATGACGGCACGGGGCCGTAACTAGATCATCCGCCTCCGCTTCTATCGGCGATCGGTCATCGGACTGAACACTACCAAGTAGTGTTTACAAAAGCTTTCTGAATAAACATTGGCTTTAACTTTGTTTGAAATTTGAATGTTGCACGATTTAGTGTACAAACAATGGTTACATTTACTGCGTAGGGTTGATACTTTGCTGTTTCGATTTATGATAATATCCTCTATTTAATATGATAATATCTATAAATCCATATATCATGATTTGAACGATTTATAATAATGGTAAAATGACTTGCCGTAAAACATTCACAACTAAATATTTTTAAGTGTTATTTAAAAAATATATTATTTAACATTAATCCCTACTAATATTATAAATGTGAATATAAGTTTGTTTGTTATGCTTTCACGCGAAATCTACTTAACCGATCATCATGAAACTTTGTACACATATCCTTGAGGGTATTAGAAGTAAAATAGGATACTTTTTACGAAAAAAAAAATTTTTGTTTATGTTGTGCTGCTGTAATGATCTTTGATACTTTTTTAATGGCTTCAATGAGAGCGAAGCCGCGGGTAAAAGCTAGTATATAATAGTTATATGCGTATATTATATTGCATGTATTTTATTGAGTAAATAATATTAAATATATACATAATTTGTAGTAATCTTATTTTACAACAAAAATTTTTGCACTGCCCATAATAACAATATTAATAATTCCAAAGGTGTAAAGGTTTTACTTTGCACACACTTTTTTATTTTGTTTTTACTTTAATAGTCTTGTTTGCAAGTTCTCTTGTAATAGATGATAGTGGGCAGTAAAGTGTTTATCTATTAATTCACTATCCAACAAGAATCTGAACATCTAATCTTGTCACATACTTTATAATATCATAAAAAATACTTATTGATTTCTTCCTTATTTTACAGAGATTTTCTTATCTATTGGGTAATCTGAAAGAAATAACAACTTGGTGATATACAGCCGCTTTTTGCAAGTTCTTAGTTACATGCTGTGTGTGTTAGTTATATGTTATATAACTATCTATCAGCTGTAGTCCGTTATATATGCTTTGAAGGTATCCTTTAGTAAGTAGTTTTAACTTGTAACATTTATCAGTAATTGTTATAATATAAGGGAAATAAATTTACAATAGCAAATATTATAAATAATATAGTTACGTTGGTAAAAAGTAACTTTTATATTCAGTAAGCCTGTTAGGGATATCTTCTTTTATATTTTTACTTTCTACTGATGTATGTTTCTGTAATACAATATGATAATTATCTTATATATCTACCTAGCAAACTTAAATGCATGTAGTTGGATCTATAGTTGAGTCTTTACATGAGTTGTGGGATTTGTCTACTCGTAAGACTTCCTATTATTAACGCCAACGACCGGTAAACGCCCTCGTTAACCTTTACGACACATTTGCAAATCACAAAAATAATACAAACCGCTCTACATTTTTCGCTCTCATAAATAACGAATTACACAAGAAAGCTGCGCTGATAACAATACGTTTTCAAGAATAATTCATAGCCGTTGCATTCATATGAAAGGGGCACGTACTCGGTAACGTACGGCCCAATTTTGGCGCACAATTTACCTGCAGATGCAACAAACACAAAGAGGCTATATTTTCGAGGAGGGCGCGGAGGCGCGAGGGCCCGGTGAGGGTGTGGGTGTGAGGGGCGAGTGCGGGCAGCGTGTACCGGGTCGGATTACGGCGGCCATCTGCCGCCCGAGCCCGCGACACAGAACAATCAGCCTAACGAGTGGCGCTCGCAACGCGCGACGGGATTAAGGCCTAATGCCGCGAACAATACCGTCGACGCCCTTTATCAGTAACACTTAGACGCTAACAGATCGCTCGTGTCACGACGCCGAGCTGCGCCGACGATGGCCTTCCTTGTTTATGGCTAATCCTAAGTGGATTACTTCTGCACGCGCTTAGTCTTCCTCCTGTCCACTGGTTGATGAGGGATGATACTCCAATAAAATTCGGTCGTTTGTATTTTATCAAAGGTTCTGCCTTTTCAGGATCATTACAACTATTTATATTAAACTATCATATGTTTTATTTTCTAATGTAACGTATTCGTATATATATTTTGTTTTTGCATAGATAAACAGAATATTTGGCACTGGGTACGAAATGACAGTTTTTGGTACCTGACTGATAATGCTAGTTCCTGCGAGAGCTCGTGGCCAATGTCGAAAGCTTCCGAAAGAAAAACTGCAATGTGTTCACTATTCCAACTATGGTAACGTCATCTGTAAGGATTTTTCACCTGTATGGGCGGCGTAGAATATGATCGGCTTACGGTGACCATCTAGCAAATCCGACTGCCAAGTGTCTTAGACTCCTTCCAGGCCAGACTACACCACTCCCCATCCCATCCCTTTAATGATGCGGTTCCAGTGGATTCTAGCTTCTTGCTCAGTGTCCACTGAAACCGTAGCATCTTTCTCTTCATTCCCCCTCTCCACTTTATCTTTAAGACAAATCGGCAAAATAAGAGATTATCATGGATCCTCTGCTTGTTTGCGCCTTATATACCATAATAAAAACATCAAGTGCATTACGAAATTGACTTTAAAAAGGATGAAACCGTGTGTTCAAAAATTTACTAACATATCAAGTTATGCAATTCTTTTTCACTTCTTTATTCAGAGTCGTGAGAAATATACACTTATATTCATCAATACCACGTATCACTCACACTAATCGTTAGTTATTAATAAAACTCTTGACTTTCTGAATAAAAAGTTTCCAGCAGAGGCACGTCAAATTATGAATTAAAGATTTGAAGATATTTTTTTGAAATACCTTCGAAGTAATAAAGTCGTTGGAAAGAAAAAAATATTAACTACCATTGAGTATTCATTTATACATAACTGAGAGAAAATTTAATTTTACTAATGGATTAATGTAAATAAATTATTGTTTATTTTTAATTAAAAAACTTTTGTTAAAAATATTTTTAGTTTATAGTTTTTAGTTTTTATGGATTAATTGAAAATAATTATAATTGGTAAGAATGGCCTGGTTTATGATCATTTCGTTATCCATCCGTCAGTTCGGCTATCAAGATTCTTTTTCGCTGGAATTTCTGGGGATGTCAAATTGAAATTATTACCAATTACTTGAGTCTCCAATTTCTTGGAGCTGTGATTAAAAATCTTTTGCATTATAAAAATGCATTAAAAATATTTTTATTTTTTGATACTTGCAAGAGAATCAAATCCTTTAGGATACATTTCATTTACCTCAAATACTACAATTTGGTTATTTACCGTGTACAAGGAAAAATCTGATAATGACTAAAATATATTTTTGAAGTGGGTAAGCTGATCTTGGGCTATATCGATGTATGGAGACAACAAAGCCAAGCAAATTATTAATTAAGTAATAAACTTGGAACCAAAGCCAAAACCTGGTGCTCGCTAGAATCGCAATATAATAATATAATAGGATGAGAGAGGTAGAGAACTAGCCCACTTGCACCGCAACCGGAACACGTCAAATATTTAAATGCAGTCTCTATCGAATGCTGGTGGTCTCAAGTCAGTCTTGAAGATAAATTTTCTCCAACCTGAGGGAAGCGGGCGTTTTCTTTTTAATAAAATTTATTTGTCAAGTTGAAATCTTATAAAAGTTATAAAGTTTGTCCACTTGTTAACGTAGCTCGACGACGACATAGGGGAAACTAAGCGCCGCTGCCAGAAGTACGTGACCTTAATGTATATCAATCCAAGTTTGATTTATATGGGAAGGATTTCTAAAATATGATATAAAATAAACATTGACAGCCAAAACGATGAAATATGACGCAGCGTTGTGATTTAAGGGCGCGTTTCACGAGATTTTATGGCGCTATAAAATCAGCTCGCGCCGTGCCCCGCACGTACTGCACAGATTTGACAAAACAGACGGTGAACATTTATTTGTTCGCTAGTTTTTTTTGCAAGTTTTATGGACTGGTGCCAACGTTGTACTGTCCCAGCCTTCCCAACGACGCCCGATTACGTTTGACAGAATAAAAATTGAGCATTGCCATTTGATTTCTCTTTCAACAACTGAGGGGATTTTTCATTTAGGACAAATAAATTGCGTGAATACAATGGATGATGTTTTCATTTTTGTCTACAATTTATCTATTCTGGTAAACTTTACTGCACTCATACTATAATACCGATTAGCACTAGTCACAAGTTGCATTTGCCAGCAAAATATTAAAGAAAAAATTTCATAGTTTCAAGTATGTATTTTGAAACCAGTTTCCAAAAAATGAATTTTCTTTCTCGTGTGAAATTTAATTTCGTACTCGGTTAGGTTCTTTCAGAGTCGAGATTTAAATTATCGACATTGTAAAAAGCATTGTGATAATGGCTATTTTCCTAAAAAATGATTCTGTTATGATATTCGTTCACATTTCAGGTGGTATGAAAAATCCACGGAATTTAAGCTCTCGACTAGAAGATTTCCGGCTGAGAAAATGCATCTTTTTATACTGGGCTCGAAATGTACTATTGTTATATTTAGGGATATTTAAAAAAAATAATGTAATTGAAATGAAGAGTTTTATAAGTCAGTCTTTTGATATTTCTGCTGGCTAAAGCATTAAAAAAAATATATTTTTATATAGCCATCAATCATTTTATTAGGTTCCTCTATGAATATAGAAATATACAGAGCATGAACGATATATTTTACTCATATAAATAAAATCCAGCGCACGGGTGGCCCATATGCAACAGATGCCAGTATGAAAACAATCATATCTCATTAATTCTAATTTTTAACAGCTTTATATAACATTTATATACATTTTTTTTTATTTGTAGAAAAATATAAATACATAGAGACAATTAATACAGCTATGCTTGCATATTTTAGCCATTCTTTTAATACTAAGTAGTACCTACACTGTAGAATTAAAAAAATAGTTACAGTATTTAATCCCAGCGAAATTATGCCAAGGGATATTGTTTATATCAAATAATCAAAGAACTTTAAGTATTAAAATACTTATAAGAGCCCTGGCTAATAAAATTGCAACACAAACCAGGCCATTGTTTGTGAATATAATGATGATATTATTTATTGTCAAGCCAAGCCCGGTAATGACATATTTCAATTACACAGCTTATAAGGAAGATTGACAGGCTTGGACACGTTTGGTTGATCACTCAATTTCGTTTATAATGTGTCTAACATTAGTCTAATATAAAGGATAGGATAAAGATATACAATAATTGTAATATTCATTTTTATAGTTCTGTACCTCAAATGGAACCTATTTAGTATTACTTCGTCTACCTATTATTTTCGGAATGCAACAGGAATGGTATCAAGTTGAAATTAATTTAAAATTCTCTTGTCTCCTGGAGCTGTATAAAACAAACTTCGAAGTCAACGCAATGAAAATACGCGGCCGTTTATTTTGATATTTCTTCACTCCTCCTCCCCACTCAATCTTCGAGGATGCAGCGCATCGACAAAACAAGATGGTATCTCTTGTTTGGCCACTTACCATCAGGTGGACCATCTGCTCGTTTGCACCTTATCTACCAAAAAAAATCTTATAAATATATACTAATGCTTCTCCGTATGTAAACATACGAGTATTGAAGAAGTAATAAGGGAAGGTAATTAAGCCGTCACTTAAGCCTTTTGTTCGACTGTCTCCTAATTGTACCGTGAAGTAATGGGATTATTATTCAGTGGCGCCGGCGCAGGCGCAGGCGACACATTTCAATTGCGTGTATTGTGTACAAAACTACACAATAAACTTGTGTTGATATATAAAAAACAAAAACATATGTATGTCGGAGATGTGCGTTAGGTTTAGGTTAGCCTTAGGTTAGGTTAGCCTTGTGTTAGGTTAGATTAATGTTAGTCTAATCTTATGTTTAGACGGTGAAACTAAGCAATGGAGGTGAGTTTTGGAATTACTAAAAGGACGTCCTTAAAGTTCTTGTAACCAAGGTGTAGGCCACACCTTGACCACAAGGCCTTGCTTGCTTTCAAGGCACTGCTTGGGTTCCTTTCATAATAGTTCTAGTCAGAATAGTACGTGATCGTAATGTTAGTTGTATCCTAACCGTATTGCACCCATATAGCTTTAGAGATAAGGCTATTCATTCCTATTCTTATTGGTTTCCGACATGTATAATGGTCCTAGAGCCAACTGCAACTTAAAAAAATAGATTTAGAAGATTTTTACTTTCGCCTTCTTCTCAGCAAATTGGACAGCAGAATATGATGACAATTGTTGCTGAGGTATGGCACAGCATGCTGAGGACACACAGCAGGAAATTTCCTGCTCAAATATGGAGCAGCCCGACTGGGGTAGTACCTCGACCTTACAGAAGATCACAGCTAAATAACACTACTCTAAAGCAGTGTTGTGTTCCTGTTGGTGAGTAAGGTGACCAGAGCTCCTGGGGGGAATTGGGGATAGGGTCGGCAACGCGCTTGCGATGCTTCTGGTGTTGCAGACGTCTATAAGCTACGGTAATCGCTTACCATCAGGTGAGCCGTACGCTTGTTTGCCGACCTGGTTACATAAAAAAAAAATATCGGAAAAAGTCAAGTGATCCAGGTTTTTATCTTGCCTATGAACGATGCCTAATCTCTTTTTGAGGTATAGCAAAATAATTTATGGTGGGATAGATAGAGGCTTAATAGCATCGTACTAGTGTGACGCCGTGGCGAATCGCTAGTATATAATATTCATAAATGTATAATACATAATATACATAAAAATATTTCTTAAACCAATTATTATTCGATCGTGAGTAATATTCCAGTAAATATACTATGATGCTGTAGTTCTGTGTGTAATGTAAAATCAGTACCTTTTAAGTTTTCCAGATTTTTAGACAAGAATTTAAAATGTATTTTAAAATTTTAAAAACTGTATATATGGTATATTACTATAAACTATAAAATAATTGATTGTGTAACCCTTTTGTTCGCCGAATAACATACACGATATTTTCACATTTAAATGCGAATTTTATTACAGACCTATAAAATAGGCATTTAAAATGTTTTTCATTATTTTGACAAAGAATACCAGCAAAAAAGTCATTCGACCGTTTCGTAGAAAGGGTACGACTCATATTACACTAGATGAACCGTTGTATTGATTCCTGCTCGCTGTCGGTGAGAGAATATTAATTACACGAGTAGCTTTGCCAATATGCGAATAACTGCCCTTATTTACTATTAAAATCCACACATTGGGTTAATTATATTATTTGTGTAGGAGATATATGACCGCCGCTTTATATATAGTCCATCTATATAAAAAATCACTAAAAAATACAGTATTGTAACGTTCAAATTGTTTGTTGAGATATCTCTGTAAGCATAATAATAATACTCGTGTATATACAATATGATAGTTATATGAAAACAGAATGTTGCTATAAGCCCCAATAAACAATTTGATGATCAGGATTTTGGATTCTTAAAACTCAATTCGTCACAAACATTTTTCGCAAATATTATTTTACGCTTCTCACGTGTACGATACCTGAGCCAGCTAAAATTCCTGTCCATGTTAAATTCAAAGTACATTTCTTGTTAAATAAAATATAAAACCATACCTATAAAATATCAACAATCAGAATATAGATAGGTTGATTGTTGATATTAACAAATTTTCGTAACTTAAGCGAAAAACGTTATTTTCCCTCTACGGGACTTTCTTATCCAAATAAATAAATAAAATTGGAGTGTCTGTTTGTAATATTAAAATAACCGCTTTTTACTAAGTACATATTATGGATGTATGCACGGTATATATACCAAAATATTTTTTTTTTTTTTTTACAATATTTGTCTGTCTGTCTGTTTGTTCCGGCTAATCTCTGAAATGGATGGGCCGATTTTGACGGGATTTTCACTGTCAGATAGCTGATGTAACAAGGAGCAACTTAGGCTATTTAACATCTCGCTACGACCCATAGGAGCAGAGCAACACGCGAATGAAGTCGCGTGGGTCGGCTAGTAGAGACACAGAAATTAGATAATTAAACTCTCGCGTGAACAAAAGTAAAAAGTAATTAACTTGAGTTATATCATTAAATGTTAATCTAATAAAAAATATATGGAAGTATAATCTAACCAGTGCTTTGAGTAAATCCAGAATCTACTGGAACCGCAGCATTAATGGAATAGAAGAGGGAGGAAGCCCGGCCCGCTCGCAGCGCGAAACGAACAAACACGATCGCGTCAAAGACACATGGCAGTCGGATTTGACCGGTGGTCGCAAGTCAGTCGAGGAAAAGATCCTCTACTACCAATGACTGCTGGCTTACATGCCTCTTACGAGATGCTCAGCGAGTGCAGCGGCTCACCCGTCCCCTATCGGATAAAATAATTGATACCATAAATTTGTTTATTTTATTTTAGTTATATATATTTTCTATATTCAATTTTTATTTACTTACTATATAAGACTGTCAAAATCAATTGTATGCATGACTTACGAGATTTTACAATTAATTTAATTCTGAAAATATAAGCTTTTGATTATGTTTGTTGGCATTGTTTGCTGGAATTTCAACATTACGCCTGAACAAATGAAGCGTTCAAAATTAATTCATTTTCCGCATAAGTTTAAATTTCATAAAATAAAACCAGAATTATTGGCTTTCGTTATTCTATGTTGGTGCAGTATAATATACTAGGGGCCCGTCCCGGCTTCGCACGGGTGGATAATTTTTTTTTAACATTTTGGCTCCCGCATTCTGTCGCTCCTCTATCGCCGCGTTACTCGCTGCGCTGCGAGGCACTCACACCGCGCCGGCGGCCCGTCTGGGATTATTTTTTATTTATCTTGATATTTTTATTTCGTAATATCTTTTGACTGGAATGTCCGATTTCAATAATTCAAAAAGTAATTAACAGGTATTGAAACAGTCTTCATTACGAAATAATTTATTTGGATAAGAATTAATACAAAGTTATGGAAAACATGGTCTGATTTTGATAGGCATTTTTATCAACTTTTAAAATGTAAAAAAGTAGTTATAGTGACTTAACTACAATAGTTGGACATATGGTCTCGCGGAGTTTTTTGTAGATATTGATACGTTCTATAATATTGTATAACATTTTTTTGTTCTATCATCAATACTTTTCGCAGCGCATGCGATGAAAGATATTTTATGGCTAATTTTTTTGCACCTTGTGTTGGTTTTAGTGAGAATTTCTGGGGATCTCTAATTTTTTCTTGTAATAAATATAGCCTATGTTACTCAGGGATAATGTAGCTTTCTAATGGTGAAAGAATGTTTGAAATCGGTCCAGTAGTTTTTATGTTTATTCGTTACATACAAAAATACAAAAATACAAATCTTTCCTCTTTATAATATTATAGTATAGATATACACATATATTATATTGAAAAATGGCTTTTTACATCAGCAATAGAAATCAAAACAATGATTTCTGGAGAGTTAATTTGTTTTTCTATTTGTCTGTATGAGTAAAATGTAGCATGAAATTGGATGAAATTTTATTTGATGTATCGGTGTTTAACTTAAATAATTACCTTATTCAAAGATGTGTTAGACCTCATGAAGCAACGGGCGGTTCGACTATTAATATTGTAGATGCGGTGACGAATGGTAACCGATTTTTATAATATAATGCTTATACGCAAAGTGTCTCGGCGCCGTTACTCAGTAAACAAGATTACTCGTGCGTTCAGGTTACCGCAATTTATAAAACTCAGAAGCAATGATTTCTTGTAAAATTTCACATAGGGATAAGGTATTGTATTCTAAGGCATTATTAACCGACCCGCTCGGCTTCGTAGGGATATAATTTACTACATGTACTTAGATCAAAAGAATGAAATGAAATGAAAAATGATTAATAGATGTATAACGATATGAAAAGCAATTTAAAATCCGTTTTAGCTATTTATGCGTAATTGAGAAACAAGCATTCAAAAATCCACATAAACATGCAAACTTCCACATTTATAATATTTGTAAAATTTAAAAGCTATACTGCATATACATGCACTTTAGACAAAAAGCCGGGTATCACCTCGAGCTAAAGTAACTATTTACATTTCGGTATACTTAGAAACACTATTATTTTGCATTGGCGAGATTTGTTTTGTTTTAAAATTTTCAAAAATCGGAAAAAGCTAAAAATTTGAATGCTGAAAAAAAATAAAATTTTGGCACACTTATGAAACATATATTTTTTTATCTTTATCCAATTTCACACAGTTACGAGCATTTGTATTCTTAAAAAACGGTACGCTCTATTAAAAAAATTAAAGTCGTAACATCATTCCTTCACAATCAGTACAACATAAGTCTTACTTCTGATGTTGAGTTTGAAATCTCGAAATAATACAATAATAATAATGTCGTTAATGTAATTATCAAGTTTTAATTAAAATTAGAAGTAGTTATAACTAAAAAACTAGTAGTAAAAATCGACTGTACTTAATTTTATTTTTAAACTTGCACATCGTTAAAGTTTTTAATGTTAAATACAAATGTGTGTCAAACGTAGTGTGTGTAATGTATTGAATACGTTGTTGAACAATAATCAAATGATAAAACGATTGTTCCATTTAATCACATTATGTAACGTATCAGACGAAACCAACCAACTGTACGCGTAGCATTTCCTCGTTTATAGTTTATACGTAGTAGTCATCTACTATCTTACTATCTTCTTACTAATTAATCACACACAAACCGCTGAATGGATTTTTATAAAATGTAATAATAGAAGTCAAACCAATATATAAAAAGAAAACAATAAGTAATTAATTAATAATTAATTTGTCATGTCCATCTAGTGTAATAGAATTTTCCATTATTAGATAACAAGTGTAAGAAGACGACAGAGGATGATACACATTACTGTATACTTTATAGCAATATGTATAAACATGCATTTTAGATATAAACCTGAGCATGGAACGACTTCCTTGACATTAAAACAAACAAAATGAATAACTCATGTGATCATCGATAAGGGGGATCTAACACAACGACAGTAAACTTCATCATTACCTACCTAGTATTACCTATTTTATTTTAGACAGCATTTACTGTGTGACAAGATTTAAACCAGTGATTCCAAAGTGGATTATATCAACATCCAGAGGTCAATGACGAGTTTAAGGTAGTGTATTTCAGAATTTTGTAATGATGTCATCGTACACATCGAACCTAAAATCTGGTAAGGCTATTTTATGGCTTACTATACAACTAGATACTCCCTTTTTTAGATTGCGAAATTGTATATACGATGAGAAAGGGGGTTTACAAGCTACAAGCGAATAACATGCAAAGTGGTCAACGGGTTTGCTAACCTACGATCTAGATACACTGTCAACTGCCACAAAACCTTGGCAGACTGTTTTGCCAAAACTATAGGAACAGAGGTCATATACTACCCCACCAAGTAAGCTAAAATGCTTGTGTTAGGAGTTGGCCACGTCAGTAGTCCAATGACTGGGATTTGATCCCACGATCTATCGATCGTGAATGCAACGCTTGAACCACTGAGCTACTGATGCTACATTATATACTATAACCTGGTAATCTTCAAACTTGCTGTTGAATTTCACA
Organism: Limenitis camilla; assembly: GCA_905147385.1. NCBI lineage: Eukaryota > Metazoa > Arthropoda > Insecta > Lepidoptera > Nymphalidae > Limenitis > Limenitis camilla. Next base: position 5,306,225 of record LR990234.1, on the reverse strand, counting down.
ATTATTGTCATCTTCTTTAAAACAGGATCAATAAAGCAGTCACACAGAATGTTTGTTGCATCGTTTGCCATATTTAATTGAACGTTAGTAGGGGTAACTTCAGACTCATTAACTGTTGGGCACCCATAAAATACTTTTTCCTATATTTTTTCATTTACATAAACATAAGTTGTAGATATTAGGCATAAATTTTGACGTAGGTATTCAAAAAAAAGCTAAAATATTAATATAAAAGATATTTTGTAATTAAATAAAAATTGGCCTATAAATGACTTAACTCTTTTGATCGCTACGCAGATGCAAAATATTATTTTAAAATTATACTACTTATATTTGTAAATTATTTAAAATGATTGCTATTAATCGTTGATTAAAACATCTTTGTCATAACCAGTTGTAATATCCGCAAAACCCTTTGTTCCATTCTTTAGATGGTTCAAATACAAATTGATTGTATAAATTACTTGTCACTGTCGACGAGGCTGATCAATTGCAAGGGATAAAAATACATTATATTCATGTTAAATTAATCCAAGAGTATACCCTTCAAACAAATATAAGGTCAGTTTGATAACATTTTTCTTAAAAAGCGAAAAATAAACAGAGAAAAGAATACAATGATATTCCTTTACCCTTCAAACCACAGATAAACTAGTCTGTCTAGCGCTGGCAACACTTTTTTCATTAATTAATCGATCTGCTTTGGCAATGACAGCAATTTATGTCATGTACTTAGATTTAAAAAAAAATCATTTAATTTTTCAATATATTGTAATTTTTTTTTATTTTTTATAGAATAGGAAGGCAAACGGACTCCTGCAACAATTAGGGAGTTACAGAAGCGTTGCCGGCCTTTAAGGTGGAGATATACGCGAGTTTTGAAGGTCCCCATGTCGTAGTGTTCTGGATATACCGCCGAAGGTAGATCTTTCCATAAGTTGATTGTGCGTGGAATAAAAGTTCTAGAAAAACGCACTGTTGAGGAACGCCACGCATCCAGATGATGAGGATGATATTTTAGGATGATATTTTTCACAACTATCCCGTAGGACTACGATTTTTTTCGGGATAAACAGTAAGCTTATGTATTGATCCAGGTCATAACGTATGTGTGATTAAAATTTCATCGAAATCCATTTTGTCATTTTTGTGTGGTTTAACAAAATAACCAAACTTACAAACTTTTACATTTAAAATATTAGTAAAATTACATTAATTTTTGATGTATAAGATAAGTTCGTCCTCTCTAATATCACTAGGCATGTAACTATGGTGTAAACTGGCTAAGCGGCTTCACCTTTAAACGATATTGTAATCTAATCACAATGTTTAGCGAGTCGATTGTCCCGTTCTTGCTAACCGCTGACTGAATATTGATGACTCTGAAGCAATTTATACGTTATGCATAAATAATGGGGAAAATATCGGCCGTGCTCTAGCGCTAATAAATATTGACATAACGTTAAGACGAAGATCGTATTTGGGACGGGATTCGGGACTAATTGCTTTTACTCGCGGATTAACCACTAATATAATGTTACTTTCATTATTATTTTATTTAGCACAAAATAGATTAGAATGATAGAGAAATGATGGGTGAATTAATAATGCGTAACGTTAAATATATGTCGGAGAATAGTAAACCATTTTTGAATAATCGAATCGTTATCGCTATCTATGGCGCTGAAGTAAGGTAGTAGTCACTTCCGTCGGTTTGAAAGTCTCTACTCTTTATATACCTTCGACAGTCTGACTGTAGTCTTAGTCTTGCGCGGTCTGCTTGGAGTGAAGTAGTCGATAGTACTAGTGAAAGTGTTACGTGTCGTGTTACTGTTGTGTTTTTCCAAAATCCAATATTATCACCCCTTATAGTTTTTAAAATCTCCGAGATATATATCATTATTTAACGTGAAAGTTCTACAGTGAAACATATAATAAAAATTTAACTTGTTAATTGTCTGTAAATAGAAGGTTTTATTAAATTTTAAATTTTTATTTGACTATTTATCTGTCTATTTGTTTGTCCGTTAATCCGTAAGATACGTGCATCACGTAAAAAGTAGGTACTGTACGAAATTAAATACGGGTTTTGCAGTTATATTGCACGTCTATTCTGAAATACCTATATTTGTTTTTTTTTAAATCATAAATGAAACAAATATATCGTAAAAAAGGTATCGAGAAATACCGTTTCATCTCTACTTAGTGTAAGCAATGTCAGTGTGTTACCATGGTTACAAGATTGGTATAATGTCAATACATTAATATTGTCACGCAAGTCTCAAGTTAGAAACTAGCTGATAGTATTTAAACATTCTTATCCAGATCACGACAAATTATAGCTATTAACCATCTCGATTAAATTGCCTTTCAAACAAGTAAAACTTCATCAGAATCGGTTCATAATCTTGGGCGCTACGATGCCACAGACAGACATACAGATACCTACTGACGTAACTCCCCTTAAAAAATATGAATTATCTTATATATAAAAATTAATCCCTATTTCTCTTGGTCACGGAATCACGCGTGAGCGGCTGGACTGATTTCGCTAATTCTTTTTTTGTTGTGTTTATTATTGTCAGGAGAAGGTTCTTATGGAAGAAAAAATTAAAAAAGTTGCGCGGAAAATTAGAAAATTTAAGAAACTTAACGACCATATTAACTTTTCTAATGTAAGCTTTTGACAGCCAATTCGAATTCAATATTAATAGTTAAGACAGGACAATGTCTGTCGGTTCAGCTAGTCAGTTATATAATACAACAAATACAATAATTTACTCTACAGGTATTAATAATATAATTAACTTTTAAAAATCTCAGTTGTATAATAATGAAAAGCATAATATGAGGAGTATGATTAAGTATATGCCCATAGATGTATTATAAAGCACAAATGTTTTAAAATTTAATTGAAATAGTCCTAAAATAATATTGGAGGAGGGTTTTGTATATTTTTGTAGCCCCCAAAAAGGTTTAAGCGTCTTTAAAATAGAACGGTTTTATTTAAGCGTCTAATTTTATATGTAGGAAAAACCTCGTTTTCGCTTGTTTAAAGCAAACCCGGTGGTGGAAAATCCAATGATGTATATACACGAAATTCCATCCGTTAGAAACATATATGTAGAGTAAATAACATGTAATTTATGTGACTGGCTAAATATTTTATTGATTATATTACAAGATCCAAATTGCTTACTAAAGTATGTATCCAAGTTATATCTTACTAATGTTATAAGTGTAAAGTTTGGATATTTTGATGTGTGTTACTCAATCACACAAAAACGGATTTTGGCAAAATTAGGATTCCCACATAGCCCACTTTTTATCCCGAAAAATTCATGGTTACTGCGTGATGATAATAAAATATATTTATAGATATATATATAATAGAAATTGCATTCATGTGCAATGAGACCTTACTTCGAAAAAGGGCCTTGAAAGACAGACGGACAACAAAGTGCTCCTATAAGGGTTCCGTTTTTCCTTTAAACAATTATGACAGGAAGTATTATGACAGGAACCTAAGCAGTGCCTTAGACTTTTGACCAAGGTGTAGGCTTAAGGAATTGCTTTAAGTGATCACAACACTCGCCTCCACTGCTTAGTTTCATCGTCTAAACCTAAGATTAGACTAACATAAACATAACCTAACACAAGGCTAACCTAACCTAAACCTAACACACACCTCCGACCTATATATATGTCATGGCCCCCTTCGGGTATAGGCCTCCTCCATTTGTCTCCATTATAGAAATTGCATTCATGTGCAATGAGACCTTACTTCATGATAAATTTTACAACACTAGGTCATTGGGAAGTGCCTTAATTATGCGCGTGACCACATTAACGGTCATATCTTTGTAATGCGTGGACTTAGAAGTTTGATTTTTGGACAGCCGCAAGGTACCGCAGGCTTGAGTAATTGATATCAATTTTAACTTAATACCTTCACACGATCCTGAGAAAAAAGGCTTTGAAAGACAGACGGACAACAAAGTGATCCTATAAGGGTTTCGTTTTTCCTTTTAAGGCAGGGCGGGCGACTAGTTGGTAATAAAGTTTATAAGCAATACAAAATGATGATTGAAATCTACTATCCATTAAGCTGACCTATACTTCAGTGTAAAGCAAAATTAATTAATGACTGAAATCCGATTTACAACTGACGAGGCTGACCGTTGTGTAATTCTCATTAAAAATTGAAGATAACATTATTAAGTGATTCCCGATGTAAATACTGTAATAAAACCTTATTAAATAGTTTCAATTTTTAACGTCAGTATCTGTAAATAATTTTTTTCCTACATCCCCCATATCATAAAAATATAAAAGTCATTTGTAACAAAGGATGACGAGATGATATTGATATTTTTAACCCCACGATGCTACAAGTTTTAACAAAATTTAACGTTTTTTATCTATGTATCAGTATGTCCGTTTGGTAATTAAAAGTAATTTAAAGCAAAGGTAATTTAATCGATATAGTTCTTAGCTATATAATGATTTAGATATACCTGCTTGTAAAATAACTAAATTTAAAAGAGAGATCAGACAGATTTTAACGAAAGCAACAGATTAAGACAGTAATATATTTGCTTAACTCCTTTTTCTATTTAAATTACTTTTTACTCTATAAATAACCTTATTTATTACATTAAATATTTAATTTATTTTTAAATATTTTATGCTAAATGTGTTTTGTGTCTTTAATGTTATACTTATCTGTAGAAACTGCTGGTTTATGTTATATCCAAGTTATTTTTTTAAAATATTTTTTATAACCGTATGTTTCTTAAATAAAAATAAACAAAAAGTAAACTATCATAAGTAGCTTCTTAGTATTTAAATCAGTGTTGGACGCTAGTGTCTTGGGAAATTTCCTTCAGCTAACATTTTAACTTCATTCACCTAATAAGGAAGCTTTTTACGCAGTCCATATAAAAGAGTGCCGGCCTATATGACACCATTACGAAGACAGGCTTCCATAATGGAAATTTGCATACGTACCTTAAAATTTTATTCATAAGGTGAAAATTGTTTCGCTTTTGCCGCAAATTCGAGTAAAGGAATCGAATTATTGCCAGACATTATGAACTGAGCTTCATTTTTACGAACACACTTTCATAACAGAAGCCTGAATAATTGAATATAAAGTAAACACACACTTAATCATTTGTAACTTCAATTTGACAATTATGGCATTTTAAATATTCTACTAACACTAACTGCGGTACACTTGTAATGGTACGGGAGCCAGATTCAAATTCGGTCAATCATTTCTTCTCGTGTGAAAATTCGTATACTGCATAAGGGTTTAATATTATGATTACTCGTGACCATCAGCTGTGATTGCGTGGGTGAGGCGAGCAGTGGCAGTTACTAAAGTATAGTAAAAAGCTACTTAAATGCTAACTGTAATTTTGCTATAAAAAAAACAAAATGTTACATGGTCAAGCAGCCAGCTGACGTATAATCCACCACGTTATGGTCAGCTGACTTTATTTTTCCTTCAAGATGCTAAGTAAACTATAATCCAACAAATTTTCAAATGGGAGAAAATGACTAAAAAAAAATTTTTCTACATGTTTAGGAGGCTACCACTGCTCGCCTCACCCACGGAATCGCAGCTGACGGTCACGATTAATCATAATATTAACCCCTTATGCATTTAACAAATTTTCGCTTGGGAGCGACTTGGTTATGAAAATCTGTCACTGGCTCCCGTACCATAACTTGAGTGCTCAAACCATTTTTGATAAACTCATCATTCCTGTTGGATGGTTTAGATGAAGTAAACGGACATACAAACCGAGTTCTATCGTTATAATAATGAGAAATATTTAGATTTATTAACTTATGAATTATTTTGAAGAAATTGTTGTACAATTCGTGACTTGGATTACAATTAAGATTACATTTGCAGTACTAAATGCTTTTGTCCGGAAAAGCTTAACAAATCTTTACTCGGAAATGTTTACGCTAGAATAAACATTTTCATATAAGTTCAACAACAAGTCCTTTAAAATATGTTTTTTTTAAATGACTTTAATAGAAAAACTGTTATTATGTAATTATACTATAATATAAACTGACCTTTTTAACCCCTTAGAAGATAAACTATCAAAAAATCTACCGTTGTAGATTGAACGGCTTCAAATTTCTGTTTCTAGTTCCATATCCTTATCAGTTCCTTATTCAATAGATACATAGATTTACTTAATAATACTATAATTTTAACTTTTCTAACTTTCGTTAAGTTTTCTCTATACCATTTTACGAGATAAGTGATCTACGTAAAACAACAAATATAGACGTAGTTACTACTTACTTCTCTCGGTTAGCTTCGTCGGTTAAAAACTTTAGTATTATCTAATATTTAACATTATAGTTTGACCTAATTCTAGAACATAACAGTGGTAGCCTCATAGATCACTTTAAAACCGGCTGGTCCTTTTATCAAGATTTTCGCTGATAGCAATAAGTTGCGGGTTATATCCATGAAAACGACTTTTCGCCCTTAATAAAAAGGTTATAGTATCATATTTCATAAATTATTTGATACAGTTATTTCTAACATAATATATAAAAGATAATAATGAACATACATGGGAACCTCGAACAGTTTTTTAAATACCAAAGTCTAAATCATTCTCCATAGTCATCATATTTATAAATGTGTTTAAGATATTTTTAGAAGACGTTAAAAAGGCCAAGTCCACAACAAATCCTACCTATGTACCACGATGTACTTAGGATTAAGAATTTAAGGGAAAAACATAGATATTTAAATAAACTATTAACTTTTCTTTACTAAAATTTCTCTATTCCAGTGATATAAATAACTGACAAAGTTTAAACAAAATTATCATAACAAAAAAAATTTACAAACACTGTTGTTCATTTTTGGGGCGTTTGAATTTCCATGATAATGATAGATTATCCATATTAATAGGCGTTCTGTTCTTATATTCTCTAATTACTGAAATAGTAGGTACGTAATTAGTAACCATAATATGTGAAGTAGTTAATGTGAAGAAATAGTAATAACATATCGTCCTAGAATATCCAAGTTGCACTTAAACCACCGACCAAGGTCGTTGTATAATCGAAGAAAATGACTTTTAAAAAAACGTAGAAGATATCAGACTTCAAAATAAATTATGTTAGCAACACCGTTTATAAATTATTATTCGTGGGTATTTCATTTTATCTTATTTAGTAGACAAAATATCTTTCTTTCCGACAGGATTGAGTTTGTCAAGTGATATCGCGCAGTACATAATTAAAGTGAGACTAATAGTGTAGTGTTGTTAGTTGGTGTGGTGCTAGGCCTCCGTTGTAGCACGTGAGTAATCTACTTTTATTTCACATATTTGGTAGCGAGGTCGAGCGGTGAAGTTGATAGTTGACGGTTACAAAAACGTCTTTAAACCTGCTCCTGGGTCTCAAGCTCCATGAATGGCTCATGCCGCAGTAAAGCTCCCACACTCCTAATAATTAAATCTATCTAGATAACTTTTTTCTATCAATCCAATCTAATTTGAATGCAACAAAACCTAAATTTTAAGTTAGGCAGCAACAACTGAAAACTGTATACAATTTATACAGACAGACAGGCAGACCAACAAAAGCTTTAAAAATAAATAATATATAAATAAATAATAAAGAGTGGTGTCGTTGAATAGGTGATAAAAAACGCTATTCAACGATATATAAACGAGCGAAATCGGATAAACTAATATTACTATTGTCTACTAAAAACTTGATATTTGAACCAAATTTTGTTAAAATTTAATAATTTTATTGAAAATTTCGATAAATTTTACCATTAATAGGGGGTGAAAACTACTTTAGAATAAAGGGGGGGTAGGGTATGTACGTATAAGATAGGGAAAGTATAAAACATAAATATAAAGTGTCTTGACGCAGACACTCACAAAACAAAAAATGGCCAATTCTGATTATCCTAGTAAGGATAACGGATCAAACTGTTTAAAATATTGAATTGTCATCAATCCTTAATAAGTATGCCAAATTTCGAGATAATCCGACGTTTTGAAGGGGGTCAAAATCATGTTCAAAAATTCCGTTACATACATACTAATATACGTATGAAGATAATAAAAGCGTATTAAAAATGATTGTGCCGCCTTCTATTAATTGATTTAAAAAATATCTAATATAAAAAAAAAAAAATTATTTAGTGTAGATAAATAATTCTTATAATTGCTAATAAGTTTTACCAAACAAATATACGCCATTTCTGGTTTTGCTATGAGACAATAACGTGGCACTAGTGCCGCAAGAGAATGTACCCAGAGATTTAGCTCCAAACGACTAACTCGTATAAAACATCTGGGATTGTATAGTGGCTGCTAGCTAATAACTGCAGCAAACGCTGAATCACAAATCCAACTCTAATAGAGTTGCCGCATGTCCTCGAGCTTAATATATTATTTTCATAAGGCGATCTGTTGTGCTCCCAATACGACACAAAACTCATGCATATTATAATCTACTAAAGTTAATAGGTTTTTAGGGTTCTGAATCTCGAAAGAAACCCTCGTCTATTTGTTTGTCTATATATAGATAAAATTAATATTAAATACTCTCGTCCTCAATTTATTGGATTTGTAGACAATTTTAAAAATAACAAGAGACTCAAAATGAAGGTACATATATCTTGAAGTTTGACAAACAAGAATATCTCAATGTACAAGAAAAACGAAAAATCAGACTAGAAATCTTCCATTAATTAGAGCATTCCTAATGTTATCAAGTTAATATCAAACACTATACCCACAGTCTCTTGAATCTACGAAAAAATTAACCTTCTAAATTATCAGAATCAAAAGGCCGTTTATGCGTATTTGTTACTCGTATAGGCATCGTAGTGTATTCAGTTATTTATGTAAAAATAATATAATCCTGAAATTTGATAAGAAGCGATGGGTTTTAAGATAAATATTAGTAATAAACTGTTGACGTGTGGGGACAACACTTTTCCGACGACAAAGTTAGTCCCTTAATTCTATTTGTTCGGAGACCTCAGTGCGCGAGTCTCTCTCGCACTTGGCCAATGTTTTTATATACATATAGCTTGTGCGGAACATAGGTAATGTTTTATCGAAAAAACAATATTCCTGCGAGATAATTTAGTTATTGAAAACGAATCCTACTAATATTATAAACTCGAAAGTTTGTAAGAATGTATGGATGTTTGTTACTCTTTCACGCAAATACTACTGAATGGATTTTGATGAAACTTTACAATAATTTAGCTTACAAATCAGAATAACACATTGGCTATTATTTATAATGATATAGTTTGAATTATCTAAAATACAGCTGGTGAAACCGCGGGGCGCCGCTAGTAATAGAGTTCAAAACTAAGGACACTTTTAATGAAAATTTTACCGGTGCAAACCCGAGGCAAATCTCTAGTTGAAAATAAAGTAAAATTTTCTTTATTAAAATTGAAATACCTAACCGTTTACAATATAAATCCCTACAAATGCAATACCGAAATTGGCTCGAACAATGAAACGCGCAGTGATTGTCCAATGAATAGAATTGAAGAAAACATTTTGAAGAATTCAAGACAATTTAATTCTGTAAACGACATTTTTTGTTATGGTTTGTTTATAGACAATCAGGGTTGAAGACAGGTTGCGGTTGAACTGGGTGGAGCTTTGAATACCGATGACGTGACGGCGCAACTACGCTACTCGTTTCAATCTCTACTCTATGCATAAGTAATGTGAAAAGTATGGAGATACAGCTCCTATGCGGAATACGACCTCCTCTAAAATATTATTGTGTATTTTTATGATAAACACTTGTTATTTGTTCATGGTAACCAGTTTGTGTAATATATGTATACGATTATAATCTGTAATAGATATTATGAGCCAACGATCTTTGATACGTGGATTCCAATTACTGTTAAAAAAATTACAACTTTTAAAGGTTTTTTTAATCTCCTAAATAGTTTATGTAATGTAAAATTAGTTTGCAAAAATCAAATATAAAACTAGCAAATATAAATTTATACCAATTTACCTATTTAGTTTTTAGGTTCTTATATTTTTCTTTAAAAGGCAAGGAAAAACCTATCATCAGCCCAAATGATGAACATAATACCCAAGCTCTGACGCTGATGCTTATCCTTCTTTTTACAATAGCAGTGTAATTCCATAAGCAACTAAAAATGAAACTAATGCTTAAAGAATACGTACCGTACCGTGTAGCCGCAACACTGGTTAGTGTGTGACTAATTCAATGCAGGCAATTATTTAGCTTTTTCGCAGCCATTTTGTGCATAGATAAAGAATCTATACCTTTTCAACATTTTAGGTCTTCCTAATCAGTGTTCGACAATGCAATACTGATTGTAAAAGACGCCTGCACTAAGCTTATTAATACAAAAATAAATAAAAGTAATAAACCATAATGTTAGACTGTCATTCTAATGTGAATGAAATATACGGACGGAACGATGTTCCTTAAATACGTACTAATAATTAGTAATGTATTTTGAAGACATGAGATATATCAATTAATATACCCGTATATTAATTCAAAAATTCATCGTCATCACCCGTTAATGGCTCACTGCTGCGCCGGGTCAGGCCATAGTCCACCACACTGGCCAAGTGCCGGTTGGCAGACTTCACACAACTTTGAGAACATGGAGAGCTCTCAGGAGTGCAGGTTTTCACACGATGTTTTCCTTCGTCGTTATATCAAGTGATATTAAATTTCTTAAAACACACATAACTCATAGTCAGAGGTGTGTGCCCAGGATCGAACTCGGACCTCCCGAGTTGACATCAATGTCTTAACCACTGGGTCATCACTGCTTCACTTAGCCATAGCTGCTTCAAATATTAATCATGATTAAAACAATATTGTGTATGAAGTAATTGTCGTATCTTATATCCTACTGCTATAAAAATATTACTTAATAAAATATATTTAAAACATTAATGGAATAATAATGTTCTCCTTCAATTAGGTTATTGAAGAGTCACGAAATTTGAGTACCTACAGTAAACACTCCAATTATGCTTTTTTCATTCAAATAACATACTTTAATAGTATCCCAATGGAAATCTATCGGCAAACATCTATTTTACAGCATTAAAGAATTGTCGGTTAGTCATTCATACTCAGTATGAATGTGTATTATTAGGTGGAAAATTACTTTATAATTTTGCTGGTAATTCTCAATAACACTACCAAAATAATATCAAAAGCCTTTTCAGCTATTTACATTACAAAATTGGTATACAAGACCTATTGGATAATCTGTAGCTCACGAGCAACTGACTTTTAATTAAAAGGAGAATTGTAGTCTATGCAGACCAACAGTAGGATGGCTTGACTATAATGTCCTCCTGGTTATACTTTAGACTCAGAGCTTCAGCGTTACTAGCGTTTCGTGACGGCGTATTTATTTTGCAATCCCTACTCTTTAGATTGATGTTTATCAGTTGACCAAAATTCACGAAACTAAAAATGCTACATATCAGTCCAACCAACATCTAATTACAGAATACAACTCATATTATAATTATAAAGTGTTGCTAACATCATAATTAACACTACATAGTATTACGAAAAGTTACGTTACGTAAGTTAGGCTTAGGTTAGCCTAACCTCAGGTTTTAACAGAGAGCCTGGGCTTAAGCTTACAGCTTGGTCACAAGTCCAAGACACCGATTAGGTTTCTCTCGTAATTGTAAGAGATCATGTTTGATTATTTATCGCATTTACCCATTTACCCAATAGTCCATTCAATATCTTTAATACGTATCTGTTTAGCTGTTCTTTCACAAATAATAAATATTTTAGTTTGGTCCGGTATACAAGCTAAAATAAGGTTATTTGTTAACTTAAAAAGTCGGATACTTTAAAAACTATTTTATAATTTCTATCATTTATTTCGTGCGTCTTTCACAACAGGAACACAACACTACTCTAAGGCAGTGTTGTGTTCCTGTTGGTGAGTAAGGTGACCAGAGCTCGTGGGGGGAATTTGGGATAGGATCGGCAACGCGCTTGCGATGCTTTTGGTGTTGCAGATGTCTAAAAACTACGGTGATCGCTTACCATCAGGTGACCCTTACGCTTGTTTGCCGACCAAGTTATATAAAAAAAACCTTTTTTTTTCAGAAAATTTCTGATGTACAGATGGAATGTTTAAGATTTTATTATAAGTATAGATAATCTAACAATATATGAGACTGAGTAGCTGCGTGCACAACAATACTCAGCCCCTTAGTCATTCCACCAAAACAGTATTCTAAATTCAAAAGCTATCAAAAGCAATGTAATAATTTGTCACAATACTGTTTATAAGGCAGACAATGGGCTGTAATTCACTTTAAACTCCTATTCGATACACTGAAATGTCATGAGCAAGGCGCTGCGGAATATTGGAGAAAGCATCGCCTTTATGCGGTTCATTATAAGAACTGTGATTTACATGGGATGTAGTCTAAGAGCCATAGCGAGCCACACCTACGGTATAGTGTAAAGTCTGAAAGGTTACTTTACACACAGAATGTTTGTCATGCGGGTGCATTTATCTGACTACTCCTTTCTTTCTGCAAGCATTATTAAAAGCTATGTTGACCTTAATTTCACAACGTCAAAATCAATATAAAAATATTAAACATTATAATTCTTTCAATTGATTTTTCAAACCGATATCGATAATAAACCATTAAATGGAACCCAAGTATCCTTTAAAGTAACCCTTAGAAAGAAAAAATACAATTTTCCAAATAAGTTCAGGCGTCTTCAAGTAACTGGTGAATACATAAAAAATAAGATTCAGATGAATTGTAAACCTCCTTCTTTTTAAAGTCGGTTTATAAGTATTAGTAGTAATAAACATTGGCTATTACAAATATTAAATTTGGAGGATATGCCATCGAAGTTCTGAGCATCTTTTAAAGATGAGTAGGCATAAACTGGAACTAAGAATGTTATAGTTAGTTCCATATTATGTTTCCAGTTGACCTGCGTCCTACCTCTTTTCACTAAATATATGTCAGAAGAATTATCACTGAATTTTCATAATAACCAATGACTCACCAAGGCTCTCAGTCTATAATTCAGTATTGTAGGGGTAAGTTTTATATGGTATTAGGAGCGAGCATGTGGATAAACGAGCGGTTGGCGTGGGTTGTGTCTATTTCGACTGCACCAGTAACCGGCCGATTATCCTATTTGAGCGACGAACGGGCGTGACTCATACCCCATTTTTCATATTTAGCTAAATTTCATCATATTGAGTTTGGAGACAGAGTTAAACTTGTTTATTACTAGTATAAAACATGAATATGATGACTTAGTCGATTTGTTTTACTTTTAGTAGTACCTGATTCTTACTTTGAATTTAAATTATGATGTGATATGATTTCCAATGTTACAGTGATTCTTTCACAGTGAGAGCTGTGACGTTATTGAATGTTCTACCATTTGAGATTTTCCTCTCAACAGTCATAAATGTACTTAAAAGTAGTCTGAAGAACCATCAAAATTAACAATCATCTTGTTAATTTTGTGCTGTCTTTATTTATTATAATTTTAAGTAGTTTGTTTTTATTGCGCTAATTAGTTATAATTAGTACTGCATGACATTTTATTAACTTCTCGCCTTACTGTAATGTATTGCACTTCCTAAAGGGTTACCTGGAAGAGGCGACTACTCAGTGATAAAGTCGCATTGTAATTTCAATAACAATTGTCGTAAGTTACTGTAATTTTTATGCATAGGTTCCTATCCTACCGACTGCGCCATGTAAAGAGGCACGTCAATAAATTATTCAAGTCAGATGACGTCAGATATACTTTACAATGAAGTTACTTATTTAAAAATCACATTTAACCTTGTATAAAAATTTTCATTACATACTCAATGCAAGAAAAAGCAATTCCGTGTGAAATCCGATTTCGCACTTGGTTAGTTTCTTTTTAAGGTGAATTTATACAAATTGCACTTGATAATTTTTGTGGGCCCGTTGTTGATAAAATCATACTGGCCACTTCGCACCGCATTAAACATGATCTCATGATGTGAATTTAAATTCATCTTTCTGAATTTTATTTATTATTAATGATTAGGATAGATGCTATAAAATAATACATTAAATGTATATTAGCGCCACGCCTGTAACGTCCATCGATAATTATATAAAACTAATTTTATGAAACTAACGTATTCGTATTATCTAATTGAAGTTAATTTATTATTTCGGAATATATACAACTCATGTAATCGCTATATTACGGATCAATATGACAAAAACATAAGCACATAATTTTCTGAAAGTGGTTCTGATTATATACAGTAGTGTAATTTCAGGTAGTATACGTATTGAATATAAAAATACTTTTATTACCCTCTGAATGAATAATTACCTCAAATCTGAAGTTTTAACGATAACCCAAGTCAGAAAGCAATTCAGCAACTTTCATGAAACATAATATTCTTGATTTAATTCTGTGATTGACAAATTGAATTTCTAACTTACGTAATACTTGTAATTAGTCATGTTATATTATATTGAACCAGAAGGATTATCCATACCTAACTTCAGAGGGTTTAAAAATACCTAGAATCACTTAGAGAAAATGTTTTTACAAGCTCTACTCGACAAAGCATTGTCTCTTGAACTTTAACGCTACGGATATTTTACTAAGTCCTTCTGAATAAAAAGATCCAATGAATTGTAAGATTCTTTCGGCCACATTATTACTCGTTTATAACAAAAAAGTTTTCTCTTTTAAAATTTCTTTAATAAGTAAAATTTGAGTTTCTTAGTTAATAGTGAAAGCAGTTGCTAGTTGTATATGCGCGTAGAGCACTGAAGTAAATGTATGATCACAAGTGTACTCACTGCTTAAATATCACAAAGTAAAAAAATTGAACAAATGGGAGTGAAACTCGCCCACTGAGGGTTCTGGGCAATTTGAATTGAGGGACAAGCTTAACTTTCCCGTTGAAAAACTGTTGTCTTCATACATAGGTATTAATTTTCATAAATATTTAATGTTATTTTACAGTTTTTGGCTTATTTCCTTTACGTATGCTAAAATACTTGCTCATTAAAAAAATCGTTTGTTTCGTTTCGTTTTGGATTTTTCCAGAACACCTAAAACATATTGATTCCTGTGCGAGAAATAAAATATAAATATATGAAGTATAGACGGTTGTATCTTTTAATTGCATCGATTTTGAAATTTGATTTTCTTATTAATTTGAGTTTTAAGAGACTAGAGTATTTAATATAAAATTCTGTCAGTTCAGTCCTGATTCACTACCTACAAATTTGCAGCTCTTTTTTTTTTCTTTATTATTATTTATTTGTTATTTACTAGCTGACCCGACAGACGTCGTCCTGTCTTGACTATGAATATTGGTCAAATGAGTGACAGTTGTCTAACGCCATTACATTAGAAAAGTTAATATGGTCGTTGTTTTTTTTAATTTTCTAATTTCCCGCGCAATTTATTTAATTTTTTCTTCCATAAGAATCTTCTTCTGACATTAAAAAATACAACAAAAAAAGAATTAGCGAAATCAGTTCAGTCGTTCACGTGATGCCGTGACCAAGGGAAATAGGGATTCATTTTTATATATATTTATTATTATTTATAACTTACAGGAAACTGTAAAATTAAGCTAAAACTAAATTAAAAATAATGTGAAGTACAGCGGGCGGTCTTATGGCTAATTAGCCATCTCTTCCAGACAACCCAGTCTTGGCATGAAGCGAGTTACAATTTTTACACAAATTAATTTGTGGTGTAAGGAAAAAATACAACTGAAACTCTACAGTGAAATTCTGAAATTATATCCTTACTTTTATATGATTAGAAACATAAAATACACTCCTTATATCGGCCGTTGTACTCACACTGCAGAAAACTTTTTACCTGTCATCGACTCAATTCTTTTTTCTTTCACGTGGACCTCCTAAAAACAAAACATCGTGAGGAAACCTGCAGTCCTGAGAGTTCTCCATGTTCTCAAAGGTGTGTGAGTCTGCCAACCCGCACTGGGCTAGCGTGGTGGACTATGGCCTAATCCCTCTTCATACTGAGGAGGCGACCCGGCTCAGCAGTGGGCCACATCAATTCAAAAATAAATATAATAAATTTCGTTCCGTCTTACCGTTTGTCATCATCATTAAACATGCCTTTATTTTATTTTCGCTAAATGGCCGCAGCGACAGTCCTCAAAAACTTCGAATGCTCAAATCTGTATTTAAAGTGGCTGAATGTAAAATTAGGAAAAAGGCATAAATATTCAACAAGACTATATAAATAAAGTAAGTTTGGACCATTTATTCCGATACACCGGGACTCTGTGCAGAGACTGGAAAAGTTAGGCGGGAACGGGATTTCCTAATGCGATTTTAATTCCTTCTTCCCGCGACGAAGAGGGTAATTTCAATAAAAAAACAAAGCCAGTAGATATTTTAAACCAATAAAAAAAGATGAGAAACTTCGTACCTATTTTAATATTACAAACTGTCATTTTGATAACGTTTAACTTACTTATAAAATTTAACCTATTTCTAACTTTCGCACTGAAATATGTAAGTTTGGATGACAATACTAGAGGCATCTTAGGCTGATCTGATGATGGAGCCAAGAGATTGATAGTCGATAGTGGAATATTTGTGTGCGAGTCCGATATATTGTAGTATTGTCGAGGGTCTGATAGTGAAACGTCTCCTATGTTGATACTCGTAGTTGACTACAGTGGCTTCAGTGAGTAGTTACTTTGAAAATTGAAACCGAAATAACATTTCAAGTAAATGAATAAGCTAAAGCAATATTGACATCTATACAATTTATTATTTTTCTCATAATTATTTCTTGCAGTAAAATTGGTGATGTATGTTTAAATCAATGTACGACCAGCACGTAAATTCATCCAAACATAAATATATCATCATAATACCATTACTTTAACTGGCAATTTGTAGAATTGTTTGTTTACCAGCTGAAACTAGGGCTGAAGAGTAACTCGTTAACGATGCATTTGCAGTATTTGTTGTACTTTCATATTTGGTACTTGAAAATAGCCTATATATGTTTTACTTGTTGAAACGAATAGAAAACTAGGTGTCCAATTGACATTAATATATGGTACAAAATTAAAATATTTATACTCTATAAATTGCTATTTATTATAATTTATATCTATTTTTCAACATAAGGCTGAGCTTTATAGGAACATAAGTTTCCAATCAAGAAGTCTCTAACTTATAATAGGCGATCAAGCATTGCCATGCCAAGGGCACCTTTTTTATTATAAAACGTTACAAAACTCAATATCACTACTCCACTCCCTCACCTAACAATAAAAAAATATAAAACAATAGATACAACTAGCCAATAATAGGTTTATGCAGTGTCGCCATGTCACAACGTGATGACATGTAAGTATTATTAAGTGTTAAGCTACTCTAACTTTGGTGCCGATGTAATTTAATAAAATATACATTGAATTTAAACAACTTAAATCAAACCAATTCCTTGAGCTTTTGATTCGATAAAATTTTACTAATTCGTTCTAAGTGTACCTTAGGTTTAAACAGAGTACCTGGGCAGTGGAGGTGACTGTTCGCACATGTAGCACGTCCTTAACCATAGTCACAAGTCCATGCTTAGGTAATTGTAAGAGATCATAATGTTTAGTTATTTATCGGTTAAGTAGCAGTATCTACGTTGCGTTTACCCAATAGTCCATTCAAATCACACCTCCATTGTAGTGTTTTTCAATATAACTCTTTTCCTCTTTGTCATCATAAATCTCCGAGTTATATTTCAAAGCTTTCTTACTTACTAAAAAGCTTTTATAATTAGTTATTTTTAATCAATATCAAGCAATTGAGGTTGAGTTTGAAATAGCAAGGTTATTTGGCACAGTAAAAAGATTTAATTTAAGATATATTTATTTAACATTTTTAAGAAAAATTAACAGGATGTCGCTTACATTATATTTACATTGTATTTGTGTAACATATTTTATATAATACTAGCTGACCCGACAGACGTTGTCCTGTGTTAATTATAAATATTGGTCAAATGCCATAAAGCACGCCAAATTGGAAAAGTGTATATGTACTGCAAAAGCTAATATGGGAAAAGTGATTATGGTCGTTAAGTTTTCAAAATAAAATAAAAAGAATTAGTGACATTTGTCCAGCTGTTCACGCGTGATGCCGTGATTTTTATATATATAAAAATAGATAGATAGACAGGTATGGACTTAATTGGCTAATACAGCCTGTATTGTTATTGATGCACTGCTATGTGAATATGTTAAGATTTTATACAATGACTAAAATACAATAGCTTTTATAAAATGATAATTAAGCGCTCATTTACATGTACAAGGCTGGAATATATTAATTCTGGTTATTACGTAGATATAAATAAAATTATATTGCTTCATTTTGCTACTAAACATTATACGTTAACTTTTTTCACATTTTCCGTTTGGTTTAAAATAGGCTTCCAACATATAGTATATTCGGACATACGCCAAATACTACTAGTGGGCTTACTAGCCGAATAGCTAAATATTAGTAACAGGGTTCGATCAGCGCGTCAGTTTGAAAACAACTAAGAAAAGCACTAAACTGTGACTATGCATAAAATTATTACGTGTAAGTATATATCGGAGATTTTAGGAAGAGAGGAGGAGAGGAAAATTAACAGGTGGGTGATGTTTAATGGACTATTGGGTAAACGCAACGTAGATACTGCTACTAAACCGATAAATAATCAAACGTTATGATCTCTTACAATTACGAGAGAAACCTAAGCAGTAGGCTTAAGGACGTCCTTTAACAGAATTCCAACAGTCGCCAGCAATGTTCAGACTCTCTGTTTCAACCCAAGGTTAAACTCACAAAAACCTAACCTAACAAGACGTGGCATCTACATTATAAAGTACTCACGTGACCTTAATCAGACAGTACTGACACAACACTGCAATTAACACTCACTAGCAGTACCCAGATATCCAATTCTTGAGAGTCCTCGCGTAAGACTAAGACATCAGTCCTATGACTCGAGACTGTCAAAATGACGATAAAAAAGAAATAGCGGTCTTATTTTTAAAGACAAATTTTTAAAAATTTTCATATGTACTTTTATTACACATAATTCATTGTAACATACTAGCACTTCTCAAATGGTTCGTATAAGACACGATAAGAAGAAATTGTGTTCTAACTTACTCCTTGTATCCCTTTACGGGTAAACAAAGTTCAAACCTATAAGGGTATTAAAGATAACATATAAGTAGACATCGTTGTCTAGATTATTTAGTCACGCCGCATTTTCAAGCTAGTATTAAACTGAGACCGTCTACATAAAATATGTTCAGTTATGGATATAAGATTGAGATTGAAGATTGCCTCGTATTGCGAACATGGCAAACTAATAAAGTCTGTATATTGTTTCATGTATTAAACTTATGCATATTTTATAAAAATATAATAATATTCCTAATAAATATGCACCCCAAAATAATAAGATATAGAGTATAAAGATATGCTTTTCCTATTAGTTGCCAATATAATAGTAAAGTACAGATAATAATATTAATACTAATGAATAAATATTCATAATATGCAATAAAAAATAAATGATTGATAATTACGTACTTTAAAAAAGCTTGATTCTCGATTCTATTCGATATACTTGTAATGTATCGAATAATAATGTATCGAGAAATACCGTTAATCTCTCCTCATTTTAAGCAATGTCAGTGTGTTACCATTGATATTGTCACGCAGCTCTCAAGTTAGAAATAAGCTGATAGTCGTCAAACGGCTGACCAGCTCTTCACACATTGCAGCTAAGAACCACCTTGATTAAATTACCTTTTAAACAAATAAAACTTCATCAGAATCGGTCTATTATCTTGAGCGCTACGATGCCACATACAGAAACAGATACACAAGTTAAACTTATAACACCCCATCTTTGTAGTTTCGGCTATTAAAAATAATATATATAAAATTCTCGGGTCACAATGTTAGTTACCATACTCCTCCGAAATGGCTCGACCGATTTTTATGAAATTTTGTGTGCATATCGGGTAGGTCTAAGAATCGGTCAACATCTATTTTTTATACCCCTAAGTGTGTAGAGTGGCCCACGATGACAAAACAACGATTGCTGGGTCAGCTAGTAATTTATAAAAATATAAATATTGTAATTACAAATTATTATCCTAACTAATATTATAAATTCGGAAACTAAACAAACTCAAGTGCGATTAAGTATCCTACTTACGCCATCTATCAATGAATTTTCACGCTTATATTATCACTGAACCGATATTGATGAAATTTGGTACAGAGATAAATTAGAGCTTGACAAAGTTTTATCAAAAAAACTCAAGAATACAAACTAAATCTATCGACAAGTCTATCTAAATATCTATCGACGGGGCGTATGTCGAGCTGTGTGATCGTTAATGTTTTTTTTAATTAGGCGAATTTTATGTGGTAAATCGCACCCGGGCGAAGCCGGGACGAATCATTCAGTGTTTCTAAAACAGGCAGATTTGGGTTGGGTTACTCTCTTATATATCTTTGGAATTACTTGGACGCTACTCTGTTACAAACAAGGTGATATTGTTTGATATTCTTGGTTACTGTACACTACATATAAAGATAAGTTAATAATATTTAAATATTGCTATTTTGCTTGATAAAGGAACAACTGCTGAGCTTCTTGCCAGCTTTTCTTATTCCGAACTGGTGGAAGATTAATAATATTATTTGAATTTGGAAAACTTGTATTTATATATTCTATTTATAATTATAATTTTTCTGAGTACCCAAAATATGATTTTTTTATGGCAGTTAAGGGGGCAAACGAGCTGACGGCCGTGGCTGGCCACCGTCGCCCATGGACATCGTTAATACAAGAGACACCCTCTTGTTTTGCCGAAACCTTGCTACCTTAAAGATACAATAAAGAAGAGAAATGCTACGGTTTCAGCGGACCCTGAGCGAGAACCCAAAGTTCACTAGAACTGCAGCATTAATGGGATGGAAGGGGGAGGGATAAGTCTGGCCCACATGCGGCTCGACCAGAACGCGTCAATGACACTAGGCGGTTGGATTCGCATGCTGGAGTTCGCAAGCCAGTCGGGGAACAGATCCCCTACCACCAACGGGGATGCTGGGTTACTCACTTCTTACAAGATGCTTTCCCAGCGCCAGAGTGGAATTCTATTCCAACCCGTCCACTCACGGGAATATATTTTGCTATTAATTAAAATTCAAAATATACGTCACACACGTATTTTGCTATTAATTCAAATTCAAAATATACGACACGTCAAAAATTGGTCAGTCAGTCAGTTTGTCTGAAGCTACCACCAGTTCGGAAAGCAGTTTCCCGATGAGAAGAACTGGCAAGAAACTCAACAGTTGCTCTTTTTAAAATGCCATTGTTTACATCAGTCAGTTTCACAAAGGTATAATCATTCGGCTGAGCATCAACGTCATTTTGAATCCAAGCTTTGTCATCGTTCAAGTAATCTTGTACAGAGTAATAAGCTTTATTTACTAATCACTTTTTTATTCGAGTTTAAAATTGCTAAAATGGCAAATCTAATATAGGCTGTGGAATCTTGTGCGAACATCAAGCCCCATGAAACTATTACTCACTTTGTGGAGACGATAGTATGGCGTTACAAGTTTATTTTTGTTTCTAGTATTTATACTGTGTGTGTCACTATGTTTGGAAAATAACGTAATATACTGCCTAATGTATAATATGTTACAAAAAATGTATTGTGACGGCACCGTAAGAATACCTATTTTATTAAAAACATCTCGAAGGGAATCTCTAGTTCTTATATTGTAAATGGCACGAACTGCTATTTTTTGAAGGATAAAAATGGATTCTCTATCCGCGGCCCTGCCCCACAATAAAATGCCGTAGGATATTATACTGTGAAAGTAACTAAATTAAACAAGTCTGGCTGTATCAATATCAGTTAGCTGCCTTATAATTCTTACTGCGTAAGCTGCGGAGCTGAGTCTTCCCGCCAAAGATGATAAATGGGAGTTCCACCGAAGTTTTGAGTCTAAAGTTATTCCCAAAAAGATTGTTGAGTCAGTTAAATTCAATACTTCATAATTTAATAAAAGGGTGAATTGCTGTTTTTTAACATTCGGTAAAGCAAATTACACACATTTAGTCTTTTTTGCGTTTAGTACCAAATTATTAATCGTAAACCATTGAAGAACCTGCGACAATGCACTGTTTTAAAGTACATAATATTTTAAATGATGATACATTTTACTCTACATCTAAATCCCAGTCTATCACACACAATATTGTTATTAATGATTGTTTGAATTTTTTAGATGACAGGTAAAACTTCAGACCATTGCGCGCCTTGTAATCACAATGTAGAGGCTCTGATTACCGACAGACTACACAGTGCTGCTTAGACTATCTAAATCTGCTACGAACCTTTTATGGTCGCTCTGCTTTCATTTTGAACATAAAACACTTCACTACCTTAAGACTGACTCACTGCATTCTAAAATTGTCAAATTGTATACTATTATTTTAAAATCTAAAATTTGTTTATTGGTTTATTGTGCTTTTTGCAGAAAGATTAACACGAGCTACATTTACATCGAGAAAAAGCATTTTTCTACGTTTTACCATAAAAAATCTCATTTCTCATCAAACACTAATATAATTCCACTGAAAAACGGCTTTAACTATATATATATACTGTTGTAAGTTTGTATATTTTTGTTTCTGTTACTGAAATAGTAAAAGTTAAGTTTTTATCTTCGATCAACAATAGCTGTTGATCGAAGGTTTTTATTTTTTAATTGTAATAGAATAAATTTAAAAGATTTTGATTTGTGACTTCAAATAAATATAAAACGATATAGTCGATATTTTTATTTATTAGTATTTTAAAACGATATTTTACAACACGTTATCACTACGATGCTCTTCATCAGTACAAAATAGCAACTAACAACCAAAGTAAAGGAATTGCCGCTGCGCTGGTGAGATGGATTCAGTTGACGAATGTTTTTGGGAACACTCAATAGGTTCTGTTTCTTCGATTCAACTGTGGTGATTGATTCAGCTCTTGAAGAATTTGGGAATAATTAATAGGTTCCCTTTCTTGAAGTCAACCTCTGAATGGTTGATAAGGATACTTGGTATATTGATAAGGAATTGTGGAAGCAGTTTTTTTCTGGTTACCCTCCCGATGAACCCACATGTCTAAGTTTTGGCTAATATTTACTGTCTATAAAGAAAGTGCTGGTGAGATAGATGCTTCTTATGGAAGTTTGACATGTATTCTTGAGGAATTGTGGGAGAAGTTGGTTCATGTTCATGACAATACCAGATTTTAACGTGTTCGGCTAAAAAATCTTCCAATAGGAAGAACAAAAATGATGGAAATATATCATCACCCTTAGTTTCACTTGGTACAAATATATTGCTAGTGACGATGGATTGTTGTCTTGGTCTTGTCCTGGTCTTGTCTTGGTCTTGTCTTGGTCTTGTCTTGGTCTTGCAATAACTTACTTAAACTTACCACTGAACATGGCAACCGGAAAGTAAGGACCAGATGAATGCAGGCAACCTAGCTGAGGCACATTGTACATTTTATAAACTTTCCTTTGGAGATTAGTTGATTCGGTTAGCACGTCAGTGAATTTAAAAAAATATATAATTTTAATGAATTGTAGCCTTAACCATATTTTTATGGCAACCCTATTGGTTTGCCATTGAGAAATAAATTTTATTTGAGCAAATATGATTTAGCCGAATGCTTAAAATCGTTACTTAGGATCATCTACTATAATAACTGTCAATTGAAAATATTTTCATCTCTTTCTCTTAAATTGTCTCTCTATCAAAGTCGATACTTATAAGAGCTCTATTGTGTACCTTTTAACACTTCGATTTACCGATAATAAAGAAGGCATCTCAATAGCTCTATAATGACTTTTAAAATTCTTTTGTGTTTCAAACGTAATTTAATAATATTTTTTTAATGTATATCTTATGCATTAATTAAATATAAAAATGTTAGCTGCATTTTGTCTGCTTAATTTTCGTAAAAATACAATACAAATTTTAGCTCTACGTATTAATATATAGATTCTAAAAACAGTCCTGGACAGTAAATTTGACCATAGAACGAACGATGGAGTACTTATGTATAATATTTCGGCCACCCATGACGCCTGCACAGTGCACACCCTCTGCCATATGGGTCTCAAGGTGCAACATGCAATAAAAACTAGCATGTGTGCCTATCACGCAGGCTACAGTTGCATTTTTATAACAAAAAATATTATTGAAAATATGAATTGTGCAACTACTATTACAAACATTATGTTAGTCATGTGTACTCATAGCTACTGAGTAAAAGAACGACATTTAATTACAATATTAGTAGCGATTGTAATGGATAAAGGTGTATTGATTATTGCTTATTGATTTCAAAAAACGCTGATATTACTTTTTAACTATGGAAATGTTATGTGACGTGAACCACCGTAAAAAACCATGTGACGTCGTGCAAAACGCTATTTTTGATATTTTCGTACAACAACCATACAAAACCTTGCAATGCAAGATTGTTACATTCGACGTGACGTCACTCAAGAGACGCCATGACAGTTCT
This sequence comes from Limenitis camilla, assembly GCA_905147385.1. Classification (NCBI taxonomy): domain Eukaryota; kingdom Metazoa; phylum Arthropoda; class Insecta; order Lepidoptera; family Nymphalidae; genus Limenitis; species Limenitis camilla. The sequence goes on along the minus strand of LR990234.1, from coordinate 5,281,486 downwards.
GAACGTTTGCGAAGTAAATATGTATATAAACAATGGATTTAAAAAAATTATAAGTATTACTTACAATTAACATTTTTTATAATATAAATAATAAAAAAATATGTTGAAATAATGTGCTCACAGTTAGATTTATACAATCTTAGCATATAAATATTATTTAATGGATCTCGAGTAGAGATCTAGCTACTATATGCGTACGTGAATTGCTCGTACGTTCAATAAACCTCAACATGTTGCAAGATAGAGAAATGCTTTAATATAGTAAACTTCAACATGAGAGATGCAATTTAAATGCAATATTATATAATCCAGAACCTTAACATGTCTTCTATCTACCTATACTTGTAGTAAATCTGTATTTCTACAAGTTATTTTTTAGACCTGCCGTGTCTAAATAATAACCTGTAGAAACTTTTTTAAACGTTTTTGTATGAATGAACAAAAAGAGGTTGCAAAAGAATGGACGAGTAAGTGAAGGGGTCTGGATGAGCGAGAGAGTGAATTAGCATGTAAGTGTGCTGAATTCCTCGCGAACGAAGTCGCGCTAGTCAGCTAATATAAGTATGAATCGCTTAATACGAGCAAAATTTAGGTAACATTGTTATAAAGAGAAAAATTGTAAAAGAGCAACATACTTTAATTTTATCTACAGGATTTTTGTATTGAACTGAATTCATACTATTTTAAAAATCAGTTATTTATTATCGATAGGAGAATGACGATCTCTTCGTAACTTTTGCTTGTATAAGGTTGAATATATTGAATATAACATGAGTTGTTACCTTTACAAAGTAGCGCCACTATAAACACGAGTACACGCACGTGCCGCGAGGAACCCATACTGTGGCCGTCACCGCCAGGTCTGTTCATCTCACACACTTGCCTGAAACCAATAAATATTCACTGTAAACTTAACTCATAAGTGAGCCATAAAACAGAATGTTGAGAATATATCGTTTACATTTTTTAAATATTAATATTTAAATAAAAGACTCGATAACTTATAACTTAATATCAATAGTCATCATCACCCGTTAATGCCCCACTGCTGGGCCATGTCTCCTCCTCAGAATGAGGAGGGATTAGACCATAGTCCACCACGCCGGACAAGTGCGGGTTGGACTTCACACACCTTTGAGAACATGAAGCACCCTCAGGAGTGCAGGTTTCCTCACGATGTTTTTCTTCACCGTTAAAGCAAGTGATATTTAATTGCTTTAAACACACATAACTCAGAGTCAGAGGTGTGTGCCCAGGATCGAACTCGGACCTCCCGAGTAGACATCAACGTCTTAAACCACTGGGACATCTCTGCTGATTTAGTATTAATCTTAGCTAAAGAGGCCCAGCAGTGGTTAAAAGAGAGTTCATCCTTAAAAAAGGCTTTTAAACCTGCTCTGAGTCTCCAACCCCGGACACTGCTTAACTTCTTGTCTAGAGTGTATGTTAATATTATCTTAGCGCAATGAGTTACTGTACAGTATAGCTTATAATCTAATTACAGTGTATGTAAAGTTTATAAAAGCTTTACTAAAACGCAATAACATATGAATATATGATGAAATTAATTGGTATACTATCTGTTGAGGTTCTTGTATATTTGCTTAAAATTGGAGCAAGTTTCCCAAGTCGGTACTCCAACAAAGTTAATATTAACATACAGAATCACGGTTCTATTACGTACATTTAATATACATATGTATATGTTTTCAAGGCTTTAAGAAAAAAATATTTAGGAAATCTCGGGGAAAATAAAAATTTTAAAGATTTTTATTAAGCGATAAAAAATGTTAGGTTTATCTAACCTTTGGTTTGAACAGAGAATCTAGGCAGTCGAGGTGAGTGTTTATATGTGGGGCAAGGGATTCCTCAAACCTATAATTTGGTCATAAGTCCAAGGCCCTGCTTAGGTTCCTGTCGTAATTGTAAGAGATCGTAATGTTTAGTTATTTATCTAATATCTTATATATCACCTCCCTCCTCACACTATTCTCTTGTAATGTTTTTCAATATACCCCCTCTCCTCCTCCTCATTTTCTCCGATTTATAAATAGAGTTTGCTCTTTTCAAAAAGAAGAAGAGTCTTACTAAATGAAGTCATATTTCCTGGAAATGTTTGATCTCCGAAAAATATTATAAAGCTAAACAATACAGCCCCCTTTAGAAAATAAGATGATGTTGAAAAAAAAATATGTTCTCGCTTCTATTCTATCGTTTGTTAATACAATTAATAGTAGGATTTTCTTTGTAATTTATAGTAAAATTGGATTTACTTATTTACTCCATATTATATAAGTTAATATTTCTTCATGCTGCCATATGAAGTAGAAAATCTTTATGTATCTAATGAATTCGAAATTTTTGCTTTGTAGACAAATTGTTAAATTAGCTACATTTATTAATTCCAATCAATAAATAATATAGATTTTATTTCGACAATAGTACCAAAATGTATACTCAATCAATACGGAAAATAGATTAATTACGCTGTTTGCTTCAGCACACAGAATATCATTCAATCGTTTTGCATCCGCATCCGCAAATAAGTTTAGCCAACGTTTTCTATATAGATAAAAATAAAAATGTGGTTCTCTAAGTATTATCCCATAGAAGCTGTACAGTCTATGGATCATCCAACATTATGGCCCTCTAGTGTAAAACGTGACATGTTACACTCGCTGGCGGTACGCAGCGGACACAAGAGTAAGGAGAAAACTTCATAAATAAATCAAATACTTAGCTGGCCTACATATTTCAATAGTTTTACTATGATGTTTTCGTACAAACAAAGTTTTCTACTCTCCATATTGTAGGAAAAATTATTGCAAATAAATTTCGGGCAGGACAAAAATTGATTTATTTAATCTCGATTCATGAATCCTGCTGGTAAAGTATTGTACATACATCATGTTCCTTAAAATCAGTGTCTGCGAGGTAATGCGGTAGTTACTAGACTTATACTATACGTTTCGCATTTAAAAGTAGCTTAAGTCCTTTCTCAAGCTGTAGACTATCTGTATACCAAATTTCATTTAAATTGTTTCAGTAGTTTTGGTGTGAAAGCGCGAGAGACAGACGGACAGAGTTATTTTCGCATTCATAATGTTAAATAAATATAACTATTAAGTAGGGATTACGTGTAATGTTGGGTAGCGATGTCTTGTCACTGTCCTTACACATAATGTTGATTGACAAACACTAGGCACTGCTTGGGACCCTGTGTAAATGTATGATTATACTTTTATTATTCTCTTAAAATTTAAATGGAGATGAAACAAAAAAAAGACACGGCTGCGAGAGACACTGTATATTTTTTTTAGCAAACAGTCTAGAACGTAAATAAGTTACCTAATTTTTGCAAGACAATATGAATATTCATTCCTATGCTAATGTTATCCGTTCTTTTGAGATTTAGAATAAACATCAAAAATCCATTATCATTAATCGTCTCCAACCAAATTATTCAACGAAGTTATTTTTGAATATACGAAGGAATAAAAATTAAAAATATAACATATCTAATCTCAGTAGTATAATAATTTTGCTTTGAAACAAAGTTTGTCGCGCATGTTTAGAGTTAAGACCCAAGTAATTAAAGTGAAATTAGGGTTTAAAATTGTAAATCTCCGCCCGCAAATAATCTATTTATCCCAACTAGAAAGTTGTTGTCTACTTAATAAAACTTTGTTCGCTTGCAGTCTGCAACAGAATCTAAATCTTAGAAGAAATATTGCATTGGTAACCATTAAAAAAAATGTTAATAATTTTTTTTTTGGGTGCCCCTTCATCGTTGGAATATTTTTAGTTTTTCACAATCTAACATCCAGTTGTTATTAATATATTTAATATTTTAATATAATATTACAAAGAGGAAAGATTTGTATTTTTGTATGTAACAAATAAACTTAAAAACTACTCGAAACTGGAACTTCAAAAATTCTTTTACCGTTAAAAAGCTACATTATCCCTGAGGGATCATGTATATAACATTATCACATAACCCAAGGTGTAATATTAGCCATAAAATGTCTTTCATCGCATGCGCTGCGAAAAGTATGAATGGTAGAACAAAAAATTTTTTACAATATTATAGAACCTATCAATATTTACAAAAAACCTCGCGAGACCATATGTCCAACTATTGTAGTTATGTCACTATAACTACTTTTTTACATTTTAAAAGTTGATAGTTATGCCTATCAAAATCAGACTATGTTATCCATACCATTGTATTAATTCTTATCCAAATAAATTATTTCGTATTCAAGACAGTTTCAATACCTGTTGATTACTTTTTGAATTATTGAAATCGGACATTCTATTCAAAAGATATTACGAAATTAAAAATATTAATATCAATAAAAAATACACGAAGCGCAGTGAGCAACGCGGCGAGAGGGGGGGAGCACCGAAATTCAAGCTGGATGAACAACCTTGTAAGGTCTCATACTGAACTGTAAATAGATTTTAAATATAAGAAAGAAACAAGATAACCAATAGAAACATCTAATCATAACGATATGTGTGATTATGTTTATTAGTTAAAGTTCCAAATATTTTAATTCATAAGCAAAGGTATAATACTTAAACAGCTGTTCCGTTAGGGAGTTTGTGTACGCCCGTCGCCCGTCGCCGTACGCGCCAGCTCTTAATTGGGGATTTACAAACATTAATCAAGGGGGACTCGGTTTTTTATGTTTGGTAACACCATTTGACGAATGACGACCCACTACGATGTGCTTTACACTGCATTTATATTACACAAACAAGTTAAATTTAATTGCAATTAGTTGTATTTTTGAAATTTCACAGAATTTATACTTCTCTCTTTTTACACCTGGATGGCAATGTTTGTTTTTTCCTTTTGTAAAATTTAAAAATAAAACCTTTATTCTCCATGATTATGATTGAAACGCTTTTGTATTTTTTGTCAGAACTGATTATAATAGAATTATAGAACAGATACTAAAACTCTTTTTAAATATTTTTTTTTGTATAAAATAAATAGTTTTCTCGTTAGAATTAATAGTAGGGTACTATAAAATAATATAATTATGTAAACTCAAAGACATTGTAATAATAAAATCGGCCAAGTGCAAGTATGCAACTCGCTCACTGAAGGTTCCGTACAGATACGACGCGACGCGCGATGGCACAGTTTGAATTACGAGACAAAGGACATGTCCACCTTCCATACATAATCGGCCTACAAATGAAAAAATTTGTCGTTATAACGAAAATTAATAATTTATTTTTAAACTTAAGAATCAATTTTAGTAACTGACGGACACTCGGAGGATTCCGAACACATTTTAAAAAGTAATCATTATTATTTCCTATAAATCAGACTCCATTTAAATATAAGTAATCATCAATGTTGCCAAGGCTGTAATAATTCCCCCCATAAGTTGCAATTTATTATCTAAGTTTTAAAAAAAATTTTACCTATGTAGTTTGTAGCGTCGCTTTAGAAATTAAGTAATATTCTAAAAGTAGTATAATAAATATAAATTATTGAAATAAATGACATTATAGATTTATTACAAAACAGGGTTGTCTTGATTAAAACAAAGTTTTTTAAACACATGTTTAAAACAGTTTAATTGAGTATTTACAAAACAAAGATATGTCGGCACTCAGCCGTCGAAAATAAGTAATTCAATGGACTAGTGGATATTCCCCTTATTTCAATATAAAATAATATAAATATTGGGGTTTCCCTTATAAAAAATGAACATTAGTTAAAACATACAGAATGATTATAAAGCGTTTTGTACGGATTAGTGATATACGCAACAAAGAATAAATGTTTATCCACTGATCGATTTTTGTAAATATTTAATTTACTATGGCGAATTTAAAAATACCTCGTCTAGAAATTAATAATATGGGTCTATTTGAATTTAACCCTAAACGAAAAAGAAAAACATAAAAAAATACTTGTTTAACACAATTTGAACTGTTTGATTTGTAAAATAAAAAAAAACATGTTACATCCCAATCCTATTAAATAATCATTTATAAAGATATTTATTAACATTTTAAAAAGAATGCTGCTGTTAAATCTTATAAACAATACTCTATTATTGAAAAACATCACCAGTGTTAATAAACCTATGAATAGTTGTTAAAATTAACTAGAAAAGTGAAGAAATATGCTTAGTAAACCGATCTACTACAATAAATTAGATAAACGAATATAAATTCCTTAATAAATGAATTAGAAATTAATCTATACTGTCATTTATTTCAATGATTATATATATTTATTATACTAATTTCAGAATATTGCTTAATTTCTAAAGCGACGCTACAAACTACATAATAAATTATAACCTATGAAGGGTAGGTATTATTACAGCATTGGCAACATTGATGATTACTTGTATTAAAATGGAGTCTGGTTTGGAGGAAATAATAATAAGTACTTTTTAAAATGTGTTCGAAATTCTCCGATTGTCCGTCAGTTACTGAAAATTGATTCTTAAGTTTAAAAATAAATGAGTAACTTTCGTTATGATGACATGTTATTCTACGACACGACATGTTTGTAGGCCAATTTGAACATTGTCCTTTAATTTTGCCATCAGAAAACCGTTCTCTCATACGTTAACATACGTCGCCGTCAGTTTACGTATAACAATAAAAAATGTTATGTAATTTTATTGTTTTTGGATTATTTACTTAAAATTTTATACGGTACAAAGAATCATGGCAAGTTTCATACATTGATTTGTACGGAAAATTTTGAGAGCGATTATTTATTTCTATTGCTTAGATTATACTCTAAGGATCCCGGTAATATCAATAATATATTTTTATCAGGCGGCAAACATAAAATATTCTAAAGTAAAAATAATGGACTTCTGACATTTTCTATTGCCATATTAAGTATTTAAAAAAAATAAAAACGTTAACTGTCAAAGTGACACTTGCATCTGTCAATAAGTCAATACTCAAACTGTTAATTGATAAGTTTTATTTATCATCTTTGAGTTTTATATCTTTGATTTTGTAAAAAATAAATAAGGAGGAGCTTTTAAGCTTTACGAAATAAAGACAAATATTAATAATAAAATAAAATGATCGTATTAATCCATTTATTATCGTAAAATTAAGCTCTGACAGTTTAGTAAAACACATATTATGACAAATGACATTTATAGCAATCTGTTTCGTTCAGAAATAGTCAATAGTTTTAAGATTTACACTTTTATTGATTCCCATTCATCATTCTGTATGTTTAAATCTATTACTTAGGCCTCAAAAAACATTTCTAAAGTTATTTCAATTTCTCATATTTTTTAGTACAAATTCTGCCATGATTTTTTTGATACCTGGTAAATGTTAAGTTTAAAAAGGTAAAAATCTAATAAATACATAATTTATACTTTACCGAATAATCTTTTTAAATACATTTTTGAATATTAAAATTTTTTTAGATAAAGCATTAATTTTTTTAAATATTATTATTAACCTATTATTATAATTATAAATTATAATATAACTTAATCTATACTAATATTATAAAGAGGAAAAATTTGTATTTTTGTATGTAACGAATAAACTTAAAAACTACTGGACCGATTTCAAAATTTCTTTTAACATTAGAACGCTACATTATCCCTGAGTAACATAGGCTATATTTATTACTAGAAAAAATTAGAGATCCTCAGAAATTCTTATATATAACATACTGAATAGACGCATGATGTGCCATTATAAGTATATACATGTACAAAATATACACGCGCCAACCTACACTACCTACCTACACATACACTAAAGAACATGTACACATTATTAAATTAGTTTATTTCTTTTTTATAATTAGTTTTATTTTGGTTATTAATTTTTGTTTATTTCTTTCTTTTTTTCTAGTGTTGTTTCTATATTTTATTTTATTTAAAATATTTATAAATGTTTTATAAAAAATTTAAGGATGAGAGCATTAACTGCCGACAAACTGCTGTGCAGTTTGGCAGAATATAAAAGTGCTAGTATTAAGTCCATTTTTTGTGATACTGTAATAAATAATAAATAAAAATAAATATCTTACCAAAACCCAAGGTGCAGGAAATTTATCCATAAAATGTCTTTCATCGCATGCGCTGCAGAAAGTATTGATAATAGAACAGAAAACGTTCTAAAATATTATAGAACGCATCAATATTTACAAAAAACTTCACGAAACCATATGTCCAAATGTTGTAGTTCTATTACTATACCTACTTTTTTACATTTTAAAAGTTTATAGAAATGCCTATTATGCCTATTACTAATCAGACCATGTTTTCCATACCTTTGTAAGAAATACTTATCCAAATAAATTATTTACGTATTTAAGACTGTTTCAATACCTTTAGATTACTTTTTGAATTATTGAAATCAGAAATTCCATTCAAAAGGTATATCGAAATTAAAAATGTCAATATAAACGAAAAATACACACCGACGGGCAGGTGTGGCGCACCACGCGGGTATAGATATTTGTAAGTCTCATAATGGGCTGCAATGTCATTTAGAAGCTTGACTGTTAACAGTGCCAAACAGTATCGGCCGCCTCATAGTAAAGCCTATCATAGCTCCGACAGATTTGAATATTTGATATTAATTTAAACTTAATACCTCCATTAGTTTCTCAGAAAAAGGGCCTTGACAGACAGACAGACGGACAATGAAGAGATCATACTTTGACAAATTTTTGGTTTCATATTTTTAATATTTGTATGTTTTTTAAATAATTTTACGTTACATCGCCTAAGATCAACAATCGCTACTACTACTAATACTACATAACACTTCTCCTATATTAATCATTTAATTTCTACCAACCCCTACATAAAGGTAACACCTCAATAGCTGTTACAAACTGGAAGCTCTTGACAATCGTTTTATTAATACATTTTAGGGGCAATTTCAACGCTAATGAAATCCGATATGATTTATCTTTCAAACATTAAAGCTTTGATCACAGTATCATAAGCCCTTAATGTATATATTAATATCATAATTAATTTGTCGTAAAATTTTATAGTAAGTATAAATAAGAAAAAATGTATATACTATGCTATTTCTTGTACAAAATTAAGTCTAAATTATGCTACTTGTGATTGTTACAATTGACGCCATCTTGTATTAATATAATATGTCGGAGAATAGTAAAAAAATTATTGAATAATCGAATCGTCAATGCCATCTATGGCGTTGGAGTAGGTTAGTAGTTACTACCGTCAGTTTGACAGTCGCGACCCTTTATATGCCTTCGACAGTCTGAAGTCATAGTCTTGCGCGGTTTCTCAAGGAGTAAAATACTCTCTAGATATTGCAATGTTAGTGCTGGGAGTGCTGTCCAATTAAGGTCCCGTGAGTACCTTACAATGTAGTTGCCATGTCTTGTGTACGAAGGTTTACAGTGATTCCCACGTACATGTATGTTACACCACGGGATTATATTTTGACTGTGATTTCTAAATGTCATATTTAGATTTCTGATATTAATCGTGTGTGCCTGGGATCGAACTCCCGAATAAGACATCGAAGTCATAAAATTCGTTGTCAACCAAAAAATAAACAAATTTTTTGAGACTTGTAAGGTACCGGAAACATATAAATGATCAAAGTTGATTGAAAAAACATGTAGCAAGTTTCTGACCTTCTCTTCATCAATATAAATATAATTGTCGGGAATTTTTGACAGATAATGGACAAACGATCTGTGAATTGCCTTAAATTATAATTAACGTAAAATAGGTGTAAGGTTGGAACGTTTTAGACATCTTTAGGTGGTCGAACTCGCTAATCACAAAAGAAAGCTCACGAATGCAATGAACTACAGCTGAAAGCGTATAAAAATAAATAATTATATCAGGAACAGTGTCGATGCCGGGTGAGCAGTAACGTCTTGCGGTTTGCTTCTCTAAACATTGCATCCGCGCCAGCTTCCGATCTTCAATAATTGAACAATAACTAATGAGTTAACACTTTTTGTTATAGCACTAACCAAACAAGAATTAACGTATAAGCTTTTAAGATAAGTCATCTTTAACTATTATGCAATATGTGAAGATATGCACACACTATCCTAAATTAATTCATAAAAAAATCTGAATAAAACTATACTCTGTTTATCTAATATTCCTCTGTTTATAGACGATGTACAAATTACGCCGCTACTGTGAGAGGATGGATAAAGTTTGCTTTCATACGCAATTTTCTTTTTATTGAATTTTGATTTGGGTAACTACACAAATAAAAAAGATGTGTAGATTATTTTGAATATTACATAAGAGTGACCGGAGCGAAAGAAGCCATTTTATTTATACTAAAAAAAATTCTTTCCCTTTCTTTCTGAACAGTTTAATTTACCTCATTAATATAGTTTTATATTGCAGCGATGTTAGACATTAAAAAGATCAACTAAATAAAATTTGTTTTTGTAAAATTTGTTTGTATTTGTGCATTTAAAAATTTTGCATTAATTTAAAGTAAAAAAGGCTATTAGCGATTTACTATGTTTTTGTATTGAATAGTTAATGTATAATATAAAACAAAATTTGAAATTCAGAAATATTAAAAATATTTATTTGTTGTTCTGCGAATTCCCTATCTTTTATCTTCATCATCGGATGAGCTGAAAGGTATCACAATGTTGTATTGTCAGGGTATTTACATAAGTATGCCACAATTAACCTCAATTGGATAACAGGAAGTGTTTGTACACAAGCTTGCAAATTATCGCTAAAAACTTACATACGAAAATTGCTATTTATTTAAAAGCTTGTGAAAACTTAATATAACAAGTTTATTGCGTATTGAAGCATGTGAAATAGGAATAATAAAGAGTCCTTTCTTCAGCTTTCAGCCCTTTGATGGATAACCGATGCCATACGCGTATAGTAGAATGCAGTAAAGTGTATATAGCCGTTCATAAATTAAATGAAGTGTCATTTAGCTACAAATATAAATGTACAGTAATTTCAACGGTATTGAATAAATCAACGGTTAGAATTGAGATTCATTATTTCTCTGAAGTGGTAGCACTACTGCTAGGAAAGTAATTAATATCATGAAACGGCCATCATTTCTAGTGGCTTTTAACTTTAATTCGACATGAACTTTATCTTTACGAAGCGATGATGTTTTTAAATATACTAACTCGTATGAACTGTCCATCGCCTAAAACATTTTTTTTTATTTTATTCAAAAGTCAAAGATAAGTTCTAAATAATCATTCGTCATCACGACCCAATGGCCCACTGCTGAGCCGGGTCTCCTCCTCAGAATGAGGAATGAGGAGGATATTAGGCCATAGTCCACTACGCTGGCCCAGTGCGGGTTGGCAGACCTTTGAGAACTTTTAGGGAACTCTCGGGAGTGCAGGTTTCTTCACGATGTTTTCCTTCACCGTTAAAGCAAGTGATATTTAATTGCTTAAAACACACATAACTCAGAGTCAGAGGTGTGTGCCCAGGGTCGAACTCGGACCTCCCGAGTAAGACTTGAAGTCTCAACCACTGGTCCATCACTGCTTCGGAAATAATCATTAGATATATATACATTTTTATTATAAAATACTTTAACTCTCTCTTCACTTTCTCTCCCAATGATGCAAAAGCAACTCATAAAAATAAATGTCAAAAATCACAAATGTAGTAAAGGGCTTATTCCCTGGTAGTATAACCGCAGTTAGTGAAATGTAAGTCAATCTCAAAGATCTATTCACTGCAACAAAGCCAATGTGATCCCGAAATATTTATCTTGGTATTCCTCTCTTTTAAAAGCACACCTGAGTTTAACCTGACCTAAATAATATCAAAGCTTTAGCTTCGCTGTGAATGTAGCGGTATAAGACAACCTCCGAGGGTCTGCCTTCTGTTAGTCTTGACAATGTAGTGATTTCACACAGTAAACATTGTCTATATTGATGTAAATTGTAGTTTAATGACGTGGCAATACATCTTCATTATTAATAATTAAGTTAGTTAATAATATAATTACATGGTCTATTTTAATCTTGACTATAGAGTTGATACTAAAGACGGTGAGTGTCCTGGGCAACGGATGTTTTTACACCTGTTCCTGGGTCACAAGCCCCATGCACTTCCCCGCTTTCTGTCTGGAATGCATGTTTACACATGTTGCTTTATATTAAAAGGAATGTAAAAATTAGACGTTAGTATCAAAATCAAAAGTAATGATAATTATCCAAATTTTAAATCATTGCTGCTGAACTGTGATGTTTTATTAATACACTTTTGTTACATACATCATAATGAAGTTGATGGAAAATACATCTCGTTTCAGCATTGTTTTCATCAATATATTAATACGAATTGGAAATAAATAATATTATTTTCAGAATTTCCGTTAAAATGAGTAACAAATTTTATGAAGAGAAATTAATTTAATCGTAATTGTAAATATAAATTGTAAGAGTAGTAATATTTTTATATTTATGCAATCGCTTTTTCAGCAACACTAATAAACGTTGCATTGGTTTAGAAGTAACGCTTAAAAATCTTTGAAATACACGATCTCCGGGATGAAAAATAACTGAGGTGGAGACAGCAAACATTAATATTAATAAATAATAAGGCGGTTCGCACGGTGGTACATAAATCCGGCGAGCTGTCGGCCGTCACAATACTAATATATTAGGACAAATGTTATTACAAGCTTGACTCGTTATGTTATTTTTGGGCTCCCCATGTTACGAATTCACGGCAACACTTGAACAAGCGCTAGGCGTCCGTGGCTCGACTTATCCCTGCAATACTAATAAATTATAAAAGAACCCAGCCTACATAACAATAAACAAAATTAATCTCAAAACTGTCCTCGGTTAACTACAAGTGGCTATATTTATTTATTACATTCAGCCAATTGTAGTCACATAAATACACTAAAATGCGCTAATTATTTTAATATTGAGTAGCCCCGTCAGAGTGTGTCAAATGAAGCGATTCTATAGGTTCTTAACAAACACATCCTTCACTACACATGCTTGAAGACAAAGATGAGCCCGGAAAATACTAAATTAAATCCAGCAACACTGTTGATAACTTTTTATTAGCGAGTAGTACCTATTGGTATAGTATTAAGAATATACTGCTGGCAAGACAATTTATAGCTCCGTAAAATCAGCTGCAGTTTGATTAGTAATTCCATACAGTGAATATTGACTATCACAGTGAAATCAAACTGTAATGATGGATTGTATGATCTAGTGAGTGACTTAATATAGATCGCGAATAATGTTCTTGAAGCTACCATAATTCATTAAATTATTTAAATAACAATCGCAGGGTCATTTAAATAATTAAAATTAATTTAATAAGTGTCAGTAGGTGGATTCACAATCGTGGGTTCAAATCCCAGTCATTGGACTACTGACGTGGCTCACTCCTAACACAAGCATTTCGCTTACTTGGAGGGGTTAAAGAATACTGGTAGTAATCTTATAAAAAAAAGTAATTAAGATACATATTATGTAGGATTTTTGGTACTGTTTGTATTTATTTAAAGTAATATTAAGAAAATTATACCCCACTTTGATAGGTGAGGTTTAAACTGGAGACAAAATTCTAAGAATAATTTTGTAAAGAAATACATTAAGACTGTATACTCGTATATGCAGTATAAATACATATTGACGTTTGTCCAAACGAACTTTTAATGCGTTTTTAATGGATCTATGTGACAGCAAATAAAAACAATGCAATTACTGTCTCAGTTACAAACAATTATAAATTAACCACTTTAATAAGTAGCAGCAGGATCATTTGTCCATTTAAGTAGCTTTTACAAGTTACGGTCTATACTTCTATGTACTTTTAAATTGATTATTAAAAACTTGAATTCTTGATGAAAGTTTAGGTCACAAGACTTACTCTGAAGCTTTTGAAGGTTGCACAACTAAAACAATTTTAGTGGAAATGAGTTAGAAAAATGGTAATTTCCCTTGATAGATTTTGACATTTTTATCAAAAGAACTTTAATAAAACAGGTAGTTAAGAGTGGTAAAAACTAGCCAAATAAATACACCGCTATGACAAACACCATTATTATTGCATCGCGAGTATTTCTAATAAACAAGCCGTAATATTGTAGCTCTGTGTGTTGTGAACTGAACGACAAGATAGGACTATTCAGCAAAAGTCAGCTAACTATAGTATACGTGGTTCCTCCATTTATATCAACTTGAATCCCTCCTCCCCCCATGCAATCGTCTTGCCTCGGCTGGCGACGCTCTCATTGTGTAACTACTGTTTAAGATGATTAAATTTTCGTGTCTAGAAAGACATAACTTTTTACTAAATTTCATGATTGTAGGTGAACGGGAAGGAAGGTAGCTTAAGTTTGAGAGATAGACTGACGGATAGCAAAGCGATTATACAAGGGTCTTTTTCTCATTTTAATGTATGGAACCCTAAATAAACATAATAATTGAACTTAACTATCGGAAATGTTTAACAAAGAAGTTTATCTCAAAGCAAGAACAATATTTTATGTCAAATATAATTATAATTTGGTATAATTGTTAATTGAATTAACTTCCTCGCAGATGGGTAGTCAAATAGAGCGGATAGGCGTGTGGAAGTCTGCTGGAGTAATTAATTTTTGGGCAGCGTAGGGGACAGGGGACACATATGGCCGCGGCTGCTAGGATTAACAGCTACTGCAACCGGACAATATGGTAGAGTCATGCGACACCAGCTTATGTATCAATTACCCAAAGACCACCGTGGATAACACTTGTCGGTGTATGGAAGGAGTTCGTTTAATTGAAATTACAGCCAGTTGTTAAATCGATTACACGCCGTCATTAAAACTTTAGGGGTGTGTGTTACGTCATTTTGTGTGTACAGGACATATAAATTAATATTATACGTACATATTGTTTAGTAATCCTTATGTCTCATTTATTAATATAGTATCATAAAAATATATCTTTTTGAATGTTTGTTATTTACACATCCATACCTCAATCAACACAAAATATCATTTTTTTTGGTATTTTTTTTTGTCACCGTAATCAATATAAAAAAAATTCTCGCTGATTAAATTGTAATGACATATATGACATTTATTAAAGGGGGAAGATTTGGCGACCTAAAACACAGGGTATCCTAGTTCAGGCGTCAGTCTCCGTTGCTTTTTATTTGGTACATGTTTGTTACTATGTTAATAAGCTTTAGTACTAATTGTTAAGTGTATATGTATGGTATGAAAAGTAATATTGTTAACCTATGGCAATGTATTTTTTGGAGAAATAAAGATTATTATTATTAAAAAAAAAAAAAATTGGTCAAATTTTTGTTTGTCTGTCTGTTTGAATATTTACAAGCGTATCACGTAAAATCATCAAAGTAACAAAAAAAATGTAATTAATAATAATAATAATAATAAAATGCTCTATTGCACACCAATGAAAGAAATTTAGACAGAAAACTTAAAATTACTGTAGGCTACTCAGCATGCACAGGCGGCCTTATCACTAAGAGTGATCTCTTACAGGCAACCTTGTCGTAAGGAATAAAAGAGTATGTAAAAGGTAGTGCATCTTTTACTACATACTACATCTACACAAATTTACATATATAAATACTACACTAATAAATATGATACTATATAATATGATACGATATATATAATATAAAATAATACAATATAATATATCTACATTTTTATTAATTATTAAATATCAAAAAATATTTTTTCAATACCCTCGACGAAACTCTAATTTAATACAGTCACCAAGTATACCCACGCAATATCGATTTAGAAGAATCGATAATAACTTGTATAAGTCGATTTTTTGCGTTGTTGAAAACAAATTATAAAAACAGCAGTAAATACAGACTTAACAAATATTAATAAAATGCAATAAAAACAAATGATAGATATAATATATACTGTTACGTACTTATATAAGTTTAATACTCGATTCTGTACTACACATGATATAGTAAGAAAGGTGTCGAAAAATACCGTTTCATTTCGGCTCAGTCTAAACAACGTCAGTGCGTTACTATGGTTACAAAACGACAATAAGTTAGAGATGAGCTTGTAATCTTCAAACGGCAGATGGGATCTTTACAAATTATAGCTAAGAACCATCTCGATTTAATTACCTTTCAAACAAATAAAACTTCATCAGAATCGGACCATTATCTTGGGCGCTACGATAAACAGGCACACAGATATACTATGTAGCTTCGGTGGTTAATTACATTTTTTTATTTACTAGTAAAAGTACTACAAGCGTGTTAAAATTGGCGTACTGTATTACTATACAAGTAATAGTAATACAGTACGCCAATTTTAAGCAGTGATGGCCCAGTGGTTGAGACTTCAAGTCTTACTCGGGAGGTCCGAGGTTCGATCCTGGGCATACACCTCTGACTCTGAGTTATGTGTGTTTTAAGCAATTAAATATCACTTGCTTTAACGGTGAAGGCAAACATCGTGAGGAAACCTGCACTCCTGAGAGTTCCCTAAAAGTTCTCAAAGGTGTGTGAAGTCTGCCAACCCGCACTGGGCCGGCGTGGTGGACTATGGCCTAATACCCTCCTCATTCTGAGAAGGAGACCCGGATCAGCAGTGGGCCATTGAAGGGTCGTGATGATGATTACTATACAAGTTATCAAACAATTTTACACATTGTCCAATAAAATAACAATACGCCGCTGCCGGTCTAAACAAATACCACGAAATGTGTGCGAATTCCACATATATAATCGTAGATATTTGTATAAATTTAAACCAATGTAAGTCATATATTTATCCCTTTTTTACGATTGTAAGTTTAACGATAGCGACAATTATGTATTTTGGTTTGTTTCGTTTGGTTTTAAAATCTAAAAACAAATACAGCTTGATTAAAATGTCAGAAACATGAATGCACTTAGCGCAATATTGTTATGTTCTACAATTGTAACAACAATAAATACTAATCTCTACTTTTTAAGTAAGTTTTAATCAAATAGTAATCAATAAAAGCCTAATTTTTCATATGTTTCATATTCTGGGGCGTGGTATACCCCACGCGACCATTTGCATAACCTTCTAGACGTTAAAAAACGTTTAATGTGGTTTTCACCTATAGATAGTGTCATAGAATGAAAGAGATATGATACCCAGTACTGTACAGCAATACTTATACACATGCAATTTATACGGATTCGAGCAGTGCCTGGGGCTTGAGACCCAGGAGCAGGTTTAAAGAGCTCTTTCATAACACTCTCACCTGCACCACTCGACCCCGCCAACTACAATAGATAATAAAGTAAACTTACGTAGACCTCAAGAAGAGTGACCTTAACGACTGCGCGAAAATACCAGAGAGATTGAGACTAATCTATAGTACTAAAGGTTTTATATTGTCTTCACATCGGTATACTTGACATAATATAAAATGAGCTACCCGCTAATACTACTTTATAAACGGTGTTGCTAACAATAGTGATTCAAGATGAAGGTTTATGTGTAATACATGCACATATACACAAGTCGTCAAAATAGTTAAGGCATAATAAGCTTCATAGCCATGATATAGTTTATATGAAAATTGGTAAAACTATGTGTTGTATCAGTGTCCGATATCCCGTAGCAATTATGTATGACGACTCGCCGCGCCAGATGAGTTTGAGCGCCAAACGTGCAATAAAGCGCTGTCTACGCTTGTTGCCGATCGCTTTGATCGTCCGGATGTCACAGTCATTTGGACAGTTCGCAGTTTGCTAAACGGTCTCGCCAATATCTATATACAATAAATTCAAAACTATATTTGTTCACTGTTCTTACTTTTTAATACAACAGTGTACATTTCTGGTATGACTATTTTAATATTAACATTTACACTTTCATTAATCCATTCATTCGTTCAGCCATACAGACTATTACAATCTCGTGCACACCACGGTCCAAGTCATTTACGCGAGAGCCACCGGCCAGAGTGGACGTATTAGTAGTCGTCTAACATACGCATATATGTGTTTATTGTCACCAGTATTAGGAATAAATCAAATGGATGGCTGATTAATAGTTTAGACCTTACAAAAACCTTAATATTTATTACATACGAGCGTCCGCCCTCGCTTCGCTTCGAGTGTTTAAAGTAAGATCATATCCTTACAATGGCACACATGAGATAACTAGCTCACCACCATTAATAAAAAAACACAGTGTGAGGGAGAAAAGAGAAAGTGAGAGATCTTTAAAATGAGATAAAAGATAAAAAGAAACCAAGAGAAAGGGTTACGAGAATATGTATTTCTATCAGTAACTAAAGAATTGTTAAAAATTGAGTATTACGATCAAAATAGAAACGAAACGAAACGAAAAAAGGGAATAGGCTCAGTGTTTGTTACTCGTACAAAAATTTTCTAAAAAAAAGAAAAGTCATGTAGGAAAGAAGGGAGTTGACTTAAGTAAGTTTGGTAAGTTTGAAAATCTCAATAGTATAACATAATATAGGTTTGGTTGAGTGTTGACAGTTCTACTATACGTACAACCTAAACCACTGGAATTAGATAACATGTTTATAAAATAGAGATACTTCATAATTTTTTGCACTTTTCATTAGAACTCAAGCGAAGCCGTGGCGGGTCGCTAGCATTTTAATATATCTATATTAAGAAACTTTTCAGTTTGCGCTACTACGTAGAAAATTCTTACCTAACTTGTAATTACCTGTGGGCGGAACCTATAGAGGAATAAAACTAAAAGTCTTGACTTTAAATTGCTGTATTTTCTATTTACTTTTAAAAAATAAATAATTTCAACGTAATTTTGATCATATAGTGCAAGATGCAGAATAAATTATCAATGACTTTCCCCCAATTCTGACTGCAGAAGATTATCTCAAAGAGGGATTGCTTTTTTCGACAGTTTTAGCAATTATCGTCATATTTTAAGTAATTTACACAAAACCTTAACAAATTATGCACTTCATGAATCATTATGAAGTGTCTATAAGTGCAAACCGCATAAAAATTCGTTTTGTAGTTTTTTAATTTAGCGCGAATAGACAGACAAAATGTTGTTTTGTAATATAAAGACAATCTATTTACGTAGCTCGTGTAGCTTACTTAATAAATTATATTAAAGTTTTTAGCAAAATAAATCATTAGTAAACTAGTTCACATAAAGACCATAAATTAATTATGAACTATGCTAAACTTTAACGTTCCAAGTGGTTATTGCAATTACATTAATTATACCCATTTCTTTTTAAAGAACTTGCTGATGATAAAAAATATCAACCTGATTTTCATTTTTACTAAAATAGATATAGGTATTTAGATATGTGAAAAATTATGAAACCCTAGTATCTAGCAGCGACCTCGTCTGCCGAAATTTACCCACCTTCCATCTAACAGACTCACTCAGTCATTCATACCATTCATGTAATAAAAATTTACGAAAATATGAGCTTCCGAACACCGGGACTTTAATTTACTGGGATAACAACTTCTATACTATTGATATTATTCTTCTAATGATGATAGAGTAGTTTAGTACCTGTGTACAAAAATTCGTTCAAATCCATTCATGTAATTGAGTAACAATCATACAAAGGACATGATCACCGTCCAAACATAGTTAGCCTGCGAAAACTTTAAAATCTCGTTAATGCTCAAAATACACAGAATGCGTCTTTTTGGTGCATGCCATGAGTACAATGGGGGTATTATTACCTACTTTATTAGCCTTGGCAACATTGATGATATATTAGATTTAAATGGAGTTTGGTTTAGATCAAATTATAATATATAGTACTTCCCTAAATTTTTACGAAATCCTGGAGTATCCGTCAATTACTGAAAAATGATTTTTAAGTTTAAAAATAAATGAGTAACTTTCGTTATGATGATATGTTATTCCGTTCGTAGGCCATAAAATTATCATTGGAATATAATTGGAATATCTTTGAACAGAGATCAGTCAAATTCCTCCAGCCGCGTACACTGATGGAAACGGAAAAGGTTCTGACTTCGAATGGTTGTGTAACCATTGATTGGTGATCTAAACATTGCCTCGCCTGCCAAGCGAGATGATCATTGCCAAAACCCTCCAAACTATTCTGAGTCGAGCAATGGACGAATACCAGTTACTAAGGAAGATTATATAAGTCGGAAATAATATTATTAATATACTGAATTCTAAATTTACAGCCTGGAATCAGCTTATGCTGTAAAATCCGCCTAACTGAATTAATTAAATTGGCTGTAAAGTTATAGCCTTCATAAAGGATCTCAATTTTAGGACCCAAACCAAGATTCCAGAACGGTATTTGTCGTAAATTAACATGGTTGTGACGTTTATTATAAACTAATCAATGTTTCAATGAAGTTTACTAACCTTATAAATACCTTGTAATATATAGGAATTCTATAACAGTGCCCTTAATTCGAAGACAAATTTAGATAGACTAAATTGTTTAAATATCATAATTAATGGACCAAATAGTTGACCCGCCCCGTTTTTGCACGGGTGTTATTTACCACAAAAATACTCATTGCGAATTACAAGTATTTTTTTATTATAAAATTAAAAGTATTTTGTGGAAGCAAGTTTCCTTGAATTTTTCATTCCGACAGTATTAATAAGCCATTTTGAGCACTTTACGAACGATATTTTGTTGCTGCTATGATGCAATGTATGCTATGCTACATCAGAATCATTTTAACGAAAATTCGCCATGTTCTCGAGGTTTATCTGTTTAACTCTAAAGTTTCCTACAGTCCTACAAAAGTGGCCGGTATCATGTTAGCTGTTTACTAATAACGTGAATTAATTTTTTATTAAATAAAAAATATCCCACTGAAACATGAAAATAAAGACTAATATTATATTTCGTGTAGAATCGGTACACACTACACAGAAATTTGGCAACCGTATGGTAAACTTTGAAGATTTGGACCGCAAGTTTCCGAATGTTTTCTTATTCACACAGTTAAGGATCACAAACCAGATCTTCGTAGATTTTAATATATGGAGGTAGGTCATTTAAAACTTTACGAATAAACTGAAACTTTAGTCAGCTATGAATCATTATAATACATTAAGCTAAAGTAAAAGTCATTTTTTTTTGTCAACTATTTTAAAAATAGATCGATTCACTATGAAAAAAAATCTTCCATTAGCCAAAATTATAAGAATGGGATGAATAAACTTAAAATTTATGAAACAATGGAATCCGAGATGGTAATCTCTATGCAGTTGTAATGCGTAGCCCAGGAAAAACCTTACATGCAGGTTTGTCTCTGGTTAAAGTGATGTCGTAGTATAAATGATTTTTTTCAAATTTAGTCGAGTAAGAGAAAATATAAGTGATCAAGTCAAAAGGGAAAGAGCCAACATGGTTACGTGTAGACATTCATTTGCGACAATCCGCAGCCATTGACGACTGATTGCTTAATTGCTTCGTTTAATCAATTGACCGCTTGAGAAACACGCACGCCATGTTTAGACACAACCCAGTTATTGGTAAGCTCCCTCGGGTCAATAAATCCTTTGTTTAAAAGACGATTTTGTTAACCAATTCAGGGAATAGTTTGACATTATGTTCTAACGAATAATGTCGGCATGTGTTTGCTTTTGATTTAAATTGGATCCCGCGGGATGGATATCCTATAATTTCGTCTGTTTATTGTAACAAAACTTACACAGGATTGTCAGAAACCTAACAATGTATCTCGAAGTAGCTTTGAAGCATAAGGTCGTATACTTTAGGATGATAAATGAGTAATCATTAACATACGTCCCAAAAATATGCTTTCCGAGCTGGTAGTAGCTTCAGATAAACTTACCAAGTTTTGGCAAATCAAAACTACTTTTTAAAAACATTCTATTTGAAATAAAATATTTTGAGTTATTTAGTTTTTAGTTTAATGTTACACCTCTTTCCCATGAGAGGTCTTTATATAAATAGACATCAAAAAATTATAAAAAAGCAGGTCGGGTTGCCTTCTGAGGCAGTTTTGGAATGTCTCTTTCTGAGGCATTCACACCAATCTTACATAACTCGATCAGTCCGTAGGGGACACCCGGGTAAAAATCCGTCCTTGACTATTCAAATTATAACTTAAAATGATTGATTATAAAACCAAATGAACATCTGGAAACTCTTTCATGTTCGAAATGAACGAATAATCGTACAATGGTACAAATGAAGTTGCATAAATGATTCATTATGAGACTCGTTTGTAAATGGCGCTTTTTATAGATGAAGTAAAAGCCGTTTATCGATAATTGAATTATCCAATTCGGAAGTATTTCAGTGTTGCTAATTTATACGCTTTTATGATTCTATTTTAGTGCTGCTTTCTTTCGCCTTCTCTTAGCCAAATAACCAACACAGAGACATCGAGTGAGATATTTTATACTACGGTAGTAAAAGTAGTAAAACTTAGTTTCCTTTTCAAGTTTTGGATTGACGTGAATAAAACAGAATAATATAAGAAGAATTGTTATGATTGTTGCCTTTATTAAAAATTAAAATACATCTAACATTTTAATATCCTCAATCTTGAAGTCACAAAGTTAATTATAATTCATGAAAGCAAGTAAAACAGTTTTCTTCTACTTGTTTTGTTGCAAACAACTTTAATAGCCTGGTTTGAGGGATCACAGAAGTTAGTAAATTTTATTTATGTCCTAATTAATTTTAGAAAACGCATGAAAATTTAACCTATACTTTAAATTGTTTAATTCAAGACTACTATACTCCTGCTGTCAAAAAATTACTATTTTTTACATACAATATAGTCTAAGATCTCCAGTCTGGAGTTCACAGGCTCTTCCTCTATATACCTAACGCATTTCATTTAAAAGATTTCACACATTGTTTAACAAATTAGAGGATTAATTACCATACCAAGTAAAAAGTACCGCTTATTTCGCAAGCTTTCATTCGGAGTTTAAGAAAGCTCATTTAGTACTAAGTACAAACTCTTATTTCATATATTTCCTACCTACTGAAATAAGTAATTTCAAACCAGAACCAGAAAGTTAGATTTTCGAAACTCATCTCGAGTATATAAACTTTTCAATCAATCCTCGTGTTATCAGTTGTTGCTATTTTTAATCTCCAGTTTTCTCTAAACAGTTCGGCGAAATAAATTTTGAATTTATTTTTTAAATAAAAAAGTACTCGATCGAATAATTTTTTGAAATTCACACAATCTTTTGTCCTCCTAGGGGATGAAAAGATAGGCGAATTTCTTGATGAACTATTATGTGTTTTAGTCATTTTTCAATTTTAATTGTCTGTACATATTTACTGTCACATTTGTACCTCCCAAACGTTCACCAGGCAAACTCTGTTTGACAACTGGGCCAAGTCTATCGGAACAGAGGTTATTATACTGTCTTTAAATAAATAAAAACGCAATACCCGCTAAAATAACTACCCGAGAATATAAAGTTGTCAACGGATTAAGATAAATATAAATACAAATATCAAGTTTCAATTTTACTATAAAAATCAAATCATTTGACTACACTAAAATTGTGTAGTATGTTTGAAGAATGTTTATTACCAAAGCAAAGTCAGAACAGTGCATTTTAGCTTAGAAATCTTGGACAGATTATCATTGTTTTTGATTTGTTGTATTCGTCCCCGTCTCGATTAGCATGCAGAATAACTATTAAAAACATTGGAAAATGGACGAAAAAAAAATAAAAGAAAAGCATTTAATGTTCATCCCGTCGATTCGGTAAACTCTCCCAACAAACTAAAGAACGTATTTAATTAAAGGCTTTGAATCGATAAGATATATTCACTGTATTCGTATTTTAAATTTTGAATGATGTAGAATAATATCAATAATGAAAAAGGATTGACATACGAGTATATATTGGTTGTCAACAGTTCAGCTAATCTGTAACACGACATTCATTGACGGTTAGTCAGTACTCAGTACGTAGTTCGCCTCAGTAAAATTTCGTGTTCCGGCTCGTAGAGTCTATGCGAGTTCACCGTTAAAATACAACTTATTACACCTTCTAATTACACCTTTACATCTTGAAAGCTTATCCAATATACAAATTAATGTTGCCTTAACTAATCACTTTAATTCCCCTACATAAATACATTTGCGAACCCGACGACCGGAAATGGAACTGGTCATGGGAACACATCAAACATTTATATTTGTCGTCGTAAAATAATAAGAAGAGTTAGTCTGTTAATTTACTAGTTAGATTATAAACTTACAACGGATTATACACGAATCTAAAATGTTGTTTTTTATTCATAGACTGAAGTGTTTATTTCTCACTATAAATTCATTAAAATCATAAAAAATCGCGCAACATAATTCGTAAGGAATGCATACAATACGGACGTTATATAGGAAGCAGAGCAGATCTTAGGGCTTGCGAGCCAGGTGTAGTGCTACGGAGCTCCTGTACATTATCCTCCGCTTCCCGACATTTAACTACAAAAGATAATAAAGTGAATTTACGTGAACTACACCAATTGCACTACTTAAGACAACGTTGACTGTATGAAGTCACTTAGACGACTGCCTCAAATCGATTAGGAAAGATGTTATATGTTATGGAGCAAGTGGGGTATTCATAATAATCTATTGGAATTGTCGACAGGACAAGTAGAAGCAGAATGATGAATTTAGTTACATCTAAAATTAGGAATATCACGTTGATTATTTTAGAATGATATACACAAAAATGCTAAACCTATACATATAATAAAATCTGTACGACAACTGTAAGACGTGTGAAATAAGTAATAGAACATATAAAAATAGTTTTTGATTTTTTTTGTCTATTTGTCGGTTTGTCTGTTTTCTGTCTCTTTTTGCACGCAAACGGTTTCGGTTCAGACGATTTAACGTTATGTAAAATCGTCTAAACCGACCGTTATCTTGGAATCAATACATAGAATACTTTATTCAGAACAGGAGGTTCTGTGACATAAAAGGGATTTATTCGTGCAAGAATAACTAATATAATAGAAATGAAATTATATATTGTACATAGTATTTTGGAATCAACACACAAAATACTTTTATCGAGAATGGAAGTTCCTGTGGGACAGAAGGGTTGTATTCTTGCAAAAATATTTTATATTACAGAAATGAAATTGTGTACACATATAGTTAGTATCATGGAATCAACACACAGAACACTTTTATCCAGGATCCTGTGGGATAAGAGAGCTATATTCGTAACAGATACGAGTGACAGCTAAACAGATTTGGTACACATAAAGTTTGTAACTTGAATCGACACTTTGAATACCTTTATTAGAACAAACTTAAATTTAGTTCCACGTGGATGAAATCACGCGAGTGGACTAGTTAATAATATATTTCAGATATTTAACTAGATTTTTTCATTTCACATCGAATTTGGTTACAGCAGGTCATGCTCTCTACTTTGTCGAATGTCACAAACCTTTTTAATGCCTATTTTAGATTTATGATGAATTAATGAAAATGTCTGGGATTCTTTTATAATTTGAAAATAGCCTAAAATTAAAATAGAGATACTACTATTAAAATTATATGTGATAGCTCATTAAATCAGGAATGAAGCCTAGAAAATGTTCCAAAAGCTATAAACAATTTAAGATAAAAAAAGACAGTACTTAATGTTCGAGAAAATTGATACTTTAACTATTAATAAGTTAAGTTAGTCATTTAACTTGTTGAATAATTAACTTTAAGTAAAATTACCAACGAGAATATACTTTTTAGTGTTCAGAACTCACCATATTTTTTTTTCAATTTTTTAAAAAATATTTAATATATTATACCTATTTAAATGTGTCGTACTCGCTTTTGACGCGCGAAACCTAAAAATGTCGCGCCGAAACCCATTTTCAGCTTTAAATTAAAATTATAAATAATGGAGATAGAATTCCGGAAGTATAAGTTATTTATTAAAAATTTCCTCTTCTTTAAGAATCTTGTTTTGAAATTTCTTAAATCTTAATAATCTATGAAATATTGGCTAAAAACGAAATGCCTTTTATATCTTTAATTGTTTATAACTTTTGCAATTTTTTATTTGCTAACATGCGCTAGGCACATTTTTCTAGACATAATTTCGGATCCAATGAGCTATCACACAAAATCTTAAGAGCATTATCTGTTTTAGACCATTTTCAACTTGTCGACTAGACTAATTAGTTACTGAAGTATTGTTCTTCATTTGTACACGTTTTTCGCTATGTAGTTCGTTAGGAAGAAGAACACAACTTTATTAAAGTTTACAATCACTCAAGTCCAAAATTTTATTATATATTTTATAATACAGAAATTCGCTAATCTTAATCCACTCAGACGATCTTAACTGGCAGCAGTAAATTAAAGAGTATGTATTTAAAAGCGTATATATGAATGTATGTACATGGGAAGTCCCCTACACACACTTATTCTTTTATTATTTAATAACTTTCTCTGGATTTCTATAAAGGCGATGCTTTTAACATGTCATGCTATTAAGGTTTTAAGAGCTCAACGGTGTTCACACTAGTAGACGTATTTTCATCTTTTGATTTAATATATTCTTTTGATTTATTTCAATACAATATGTTCTTTCCTAAAAATAAGAGTCAGCAAAAGATTTATTATATTTATAATGACAAAAAATAACAGCTATATATAATATATAAACTAACGCTCCTTATTATTTTTTCAACGTTTGAGTAAAAACTATGATGAGTACAAATCTAATTGATTTTGTAAATAACATTACCTTACACAGCTCCGGAAGGATAACATTTAAGTTAATAAAGAAGTTTTCAAAAGACAGTTATTCCAGTAGGTCTGTTTTTTGTAATCAAAGTTGCTTTAGAAAGTTTCCCGAAGTCGCGACATGCGGATCGTAACAATGGGTCGCTTCATTTGCAGAAAACAAGTTTTACGGAAATATCTACTTTTCAGGTTCCGAAGTGGTTCTTCAGTACATGAATACTAATTTAAGCATAACCACAATTTGAAAATATTTCAATTTAATTTTTTAAAATATTATATGAGAACTCCATGAAATGAAAACCCACAATGTTTTTCAGTCATAGGGATGGATACTTTTGGAGGTCAACATTTTTTCATTTTGGTTCAAATTTTATTTTATTAGTCGACCTGCCTTAACTTGGCTGCCTAACCTTGACATACGATTTAAATGAAAAAAGGGCTTATATGAAAGAAAGCCCTTTACTAAGCAATTTCCGGTTACTCAAAAAAATTAATTTAAAGTTATTTATATCATAGTCTAGCTTAAGAAGTTCTGCATCAGATGAACTAAAAAAATCAGCCATAATAAACCATATAACATTCTCTAAAATTCTCCGAAGAAAAATTAATTCTCCTTAAGGTCATGGATTCAATTTTTCAAATTTTCTCAATTCACTCAAAACCTTTATAAATATAAGTTAACGCTTTATTGCATTCTGAGGGTAGGGATGATCATTCGATAAGTTACATATGTATTAATACTCTCTCTGTTCGCAAGAAACTTTAAAACTACTGAACGGATGTGCATGCTGTTTTCACCAAAAGACATAGTAGTACATGGAGAAGGTTTCGGCGTATAATTTATTAAAGCTTTGTGTAAATTAGTTGAAATATGACTATCTATTAGTTCTTGACATGTGTGAAGCCAGAACGAGTCTCTAGTTAACCAATTAACAAGTATTCGAAATTCAAAATAAGTATTCGGATGGTGGTGAGTTTTTGTGACTATTTTCAGAAATAGACTGTTTTTTTATGACACATATGGGACAAACGAGCAAATGGTCCACGTGATGGTAAGTGGCCAAACTAGAGTGAATCTCATGTTTTGCCGATGCGTTGCCGTCTTGGAAGTTGAGTTTGGAGGGGGAGCGAAGAAAAGATTGTTACGGTTTAAGAAGACCCCTAACTAGGTTTCAGAATTCACTGGAACGGCAGCATTACTGGGATGCGAGAAGTAAGCGGTAAATCTGGCCCACATGCGGCGCGAGCCAGTCGAAGAACAGATTCCCTCCCACCAATGGAGGTGCTAGGTTACTCGCCTCTTTCAAGATGCTTTCCCAGCGTCAGAGGGGAATTGTATTCTAACCTGTCCCCTCACCCCTTTATTTCTATATAGCTATTACTAAATTCGAAATACTAATAAATTTATTATGTGTAAAACTACCGTCCTAATTCCATTGTCAAGTATTATAATGTACTATATTTTCCCATTTAATCTTTTGACTAACGCGCTGCTGTTTAATCAACATGAAATATTGTAATTGCCGTATAAACGTTTATATTGGTAGAATATTATGACAATGACTGGCTGCATTCAATTATAAATTATTTATCTATATATCGGCGCGTAAGTTAGGCTTAGGTTTAAACTAACCTCAACTTTTAAGGCTTTTACAGTGAAACTAAGCAATGGATTTCTATAAAAGGACGACCAATGGCCAACATCTTGGTCACAAATCCAAGGCACTGCTTGGGTTCTTGTTGGAATATTAGGAGATAATAAAAATGTTTAGTGGTTTATCAGTTCAGTAGCAGTATCTGCGTTGCATATACCCAATAGTCCATTCAATATCATCACCGCTTGTAGTGTTTTTAATATACCCTCTCTTAACATAAATCTCTGAGTTCAGAAGTGGGATGAGCCTTCGCTTCATTTAAGGTCCATCAGCCCTTTCAGTAGTAAATTTTGGTGCTTGAATTTTTTACGCATTGCGGTTCGATATTTCTGATCATATTAACGTTTTATTAGTAGACTGACAGCTTTTACGCTTTGTCAGAGAGATGGATTAAAAGCATTGTCGCTTTGTCCTTATAGAGCCGTTGAAAGGTTTTACGCTTTGTGTTTGGATCTGAAAGCTGTTACGTTTTGCCAGGAAATTAAGACAATTTCTGTAATGAGTCTTAAGAGTTCTTTGTTTTTGTGTCAATGATTACAATTCTTACGTCTTGTGAAAGTAATGCTGAAAGCTGTCACGCTTTAACAAAGTTGTTGCTATATGAAACTAGTAATAAAGACTGTTACGTTTAATGTTTTTTGAAACTCATGTGTGATATTTAGTCTCAACGCGAGAGCTCGTTAATTGTCAGAATGGCCATATCGGCGCGTAAATTAGGCTTGGGTTAATCTAACCTTAAGTTTAAACAGTGAAACTAAGCAGTGGAGGCGAGTATTTGAATTCTGTTGAAAGACGCTCTTGGGCCTACACCTTGGTTACAAGCACTGCTTCAGTTCCTATAGGAATATTAGGAGATAATATTTATTTATTTATTACTTCAGTAACAGTATCTACGTTGCGTTTACGAAATAGTCCATTTAATATAACACCCCTTGTAGTGTTTTTCAACATACCCCTCCTCCCTTCCTTCCTTCTTATCATAAATCTCCAAGTTATAAGCAATAAAATAACATAATCAATAATCATATCAAAGGTTAATTATGATAAGTTTTATTACTTATTATAATCGGTCTAAGCGACTCCTACTAAGAAAATACTAAGTATATTTATTTAGTATATTAGCCGACCCGCCCTATGTCGCTTCGATGAGACGTATTTAATCGTTCGCTTACTTACACACATCCTTATTTATTCATTCATACTCTACCTGCAACTATAAATATCCTTTTCCTTTTATTACGTCACTGATTTAAAGAGGACACCACCATCTCACTGATAGTCTTCTATCTCGTTCATTTTATTTTATACAAACATTGTCCTGATAATAAATAACACAAAAAAGAATTATTTAATTTGGTGCAGTCGTTTTGAAGTTACGCGCTTATAAACCTAGAGATGATTCATTTTCAACCGACTTCAAAAAAGGAGGTTATCAATTCAGTTGTATTTTTTAATTTATATAGATAATATTATTGTATAGAATACCATATACAATAACAAATTATATATTCAAAATCGGGCAAGCTACTTCGGACGAGTCCGATCACCTGATGGCTTTACTATTATTTAAATATAATTTAAAAAAATTGTGTTCACATACTTTATACCCTGAATAACCACGTAAGCTACTACAGGATATCGGAAAAAATGAGTTCTGCAGGATTGTAAAATTTGCTAATTTGATAGTAAAATTTGTTTAATGTCGTAAGCGCCTGAATATTCTTATTTAGCAACTATATATTGAAAACTAAATGGTTTTTATATAAATTAATATACATTAATTGCACCCGTGAAAAGTCGGGGCGGGTATATAATGATATCATTTTTCTTTAATTGAAAACCTAAGGTAGGTTTTCAATAAACAGAAATATGTAATTAAGATACTTACACATAGTTTTAATCATAATCATTCCAGTGTAACAGTCCCATGATATAGTTCAAAACTTCACAAATAGCACAGAGCACAGCATAAATAGCACAAATTGCTGTCAATATCACCGCACTTTACGTGAGTTAAGTTCGTGAAAGTTTTCAGTACGCTACGACTACAAGTTTGGCGACACACGACGCGTGCTGCTCGCGCGGCGGCGGAACGTGAATGAGCGCGTCGCTGCTCGCCGCCACTGCTCTGCTCCGGCCGCCCTCCTGTTGCTTAAACAGCCCTCTTTGATTACCCTTATCAATACAGATGTGATTTGAACAACCCTTTACTTTACGTGTAGATAACTAAGCTACCGTTTCGACTTATGACTCACCATCTGCAGTTAAAATCAAATAAGGAACCCTCATATCCTAATACTCTACATTTTAAACAGACTTCATTTATTTAATACGTTCTCTTTAGATATATTTTTTTATGCTAGATAAAATGCAAACGAGGATAGTCCACCTGATGGTAAGTAGCTACCATCGCTCTTGTGTTGTCGATGCGTTGCATCCTCGAAGAAAGAGAGTAGAGTGAAGAAAAAATGCTGCGGTTTCGACGGAGTCCACTAGATCCGCAAGATTAATAGGATGGGAGAGGGAGTGGGTAAGTCTGGTACACATGCGGCTTAACCGGAAAGCGCCAATGACATGGCGGTCGGTTTCGCGCATGCTGGTGGTCGCGTGCCAGTTGGGGCACAGATCCCCTACCACCAAGGGGGTGCTGGGTTACTCGACTCTTACGAGTTGCTCTCCCTGCGGCAGAGGGGAATAGTATTCTAACCCGCCCCCTAACGGATAAGAATACTATTCCCCTCTGCCGCAGTGTACTTCTTGCGTATAATAAGGTTTTGGTTACACGTAAAACTTTACAGTAACATAACTTTTAATACGCTATAACTTGTAAAGACATTATTTTAGTATTTAATAATTTTTTAACCTATGCCTACCTCGCATCTAAACGGCTATGTTACAAAATATATTTCAGATACGTGAAATACCTATTTACATGTATTTTTCAAGTATTTCTAGTTTATGAATTATTTTTATAACTCTACATAGAACATGATATAGATCGAATCGATTAAACCTTAGTTAGTATATCCTCGTAGTTATTGCCACATAAACATTTCCATTATTTTATTATTTTCTACATTAATTTAATCCATTTTTTCATTATCTAAATCAGTTGGGTTTTGGTCGCGCTAAAGGCAAAAAAAGAGATTATGTTAAATAAAAATTAAGTGTAGTGTGTAGTTTTTTTTTTAAACTGAACCTGACGGCGCCGTGTAACAGTATGTAGAAAAATATTTCACGTCCAAAAACTAATAAGTTTTCCGTTTAAAACTAACGGATTGCTTTTGTGTAAAAGCAATAATTACAAAATTCCTTTCTTAGCTTAAGCTGCAGGATTCCCTTGGGGTTAATCACAGTACGTATGTAAAAACAAAATAAGTACTTTATATAGATAAGAAGCAATTTAACAGCGATCAGATCTTAATCAACGGGTACCTCCACAAAATGTAATAGCGAGTTATGCTTCATGAATACGTAATGCAGCAACAATGAAGTCTAATTTGCCATTTTAGATTGCAACGTTGCTTGTATTCATGTACAATAAGCTTAAACAAGTCTCAAAATATCGTTACTTTAGTTTTGTCGTGCACTCTTTTATGGAAATTTATACAAACTAGATTTAAAAAAATAAGGAATTATCCAATTTTTTAATAATCTTTAATAATGCTTGAATTGTCTTCGTAACTAAAACGCTATCTAATGTCATAAAATGAGCGAGCGATATATGATACCCGTTCCTGTACGACAATACGTATACACATGCTATTTAGACTGAGGCGAGCAGCACCTGAGGCTTGAGACCCAGGAGCAGATTTAAAGAGCTCTTTCATAATATATTAATCCTCACCTCCACCACTCGACCTCGACAACTACACTAGATAATAAAGTAAACTTACGTGGACTACAAGAAGGGTGACCTTAACCACAACACTATAACAATAACTTCCATTTACACTGCGCGGCAACACTAGAGAGACTGAGTCTAATCTATCGCACTAAAAGTTATATATTGTCTACACGTTAGTATACATGACATAATGGAAATGATGTTTGAAGAAAAAAATAACAGTTTAATCAAAATAAATTGATTAGATAATTTACATGAATAGTAACCACTTAAAACCACTGAACTCACCATACCTACAACATACGTGATTTTCTTTCCAAATATTGGTACGAAATCCTTCGTATGCGAGTCCGATTCGCAATTGGCCGGTTTTTCATTTTATTGTCTGAAACACTGTACGATGTTTCAAACAAGGCTGACCTACGAAACATCGCCCGTTCGAACTCATAATAAAATTAGTGTAAACAAATGTAGGTACAATAAAGTTCACTTTTCTGTTCTTGTTTTTGTTATCCACACTTTTATCATTTAAAAGTCAGGAATTCTTTTAGATTTATATTACGAAAACCCCACTTTCGATACCAGAAATATAACCAGTAACCACTGTGCTGATTTATCCAAGTGATCTGATAGAGTAACAGAACTCGAGGTTCATGTGAAGTTACTTTATTATCTACTAGTCGACCCGCTCCGGCTTTGTTTGGGTGAATTTTATCACATGCATTTATATTTAATTTTCAAAATATTTCTCTATATATATGCACCTATATGACGAACTCTCATACAAACTTTCATCCCCTATTTCAACCTCTTCAAGCCCTTTTCGGGATAAAAGTAGTCATTTTCCAAGCTCTAGTATATCTCTGTAACAAATTTTATCTTCATCTTTAGTTTTTGGGCTGTAAATGGTTTAACTGACCTTACTTTGTTTTATTTGTTTGTATTCGATCAGCTGAAGGAAGCTTGATAATTATATATGAGCCCAAATAACCCTACCCCTTAGTGAACCTTTGGGAGTCCAAGGCACTTTACAGTACTAGGTTTTATTCTATAAAAAAAACAAAAAAAGTGCTTATACAATACAATTTAATGTAAATTCAATTTGAATTAAAAAACAATAGGTTGTAGTCACTTTACCAATGGTAATAAAATATTTTATGTAATTTTGGATTATTTTTTTAGTGTGCTGAAACACATTGCTTCTTACATCGAAAATCAATATGATAAGGCTAACGATATGTACCCAATACGTTACGATTCCTATGCGGTAAGATTCCCTTCGAGATGTTTTTAATTAAATAGATATTCTTACGATACCATCACAATACATTTCATTAGGCTTGGTGTACGCATCTGTAATAAGTTTCCACGGACTATATTATTATATTTTCCACTGAGGCGATTTAAAATTCACTTTAAAAAGTG
The DNA here is from genome assembly GCA_905147385.1 of Limenitis camilla. NCBI lineage: Eukaryota > Metazoa > Arthropoda > Insecta > Lepidoptera > Nymphalidae > Limenitis > Limenitis camilla. The sequence goes on along the minus strand of LR990234.1, from coordinate 5,247,824 downwards.
ATTAATAAATAGAACTTACTATACTGTACACAGGATTACTAATAAATGACGTTGATTCTCAGCAGCATGATTATACTTTTGTAAATAAGATTAATGTAAACAATTGTGTATTTAAAAGCTATAGTTGAGTTTCATTCCCGTTCTCAACAGAAAACTCCTTTCCAAGCTGGTGATATATACAGACAAACTAACTGACTGGACTGAATATTTGTAAAGTATAATTAAAATAAAATATTTTATATTCACATTATTCGATGAATAAATTATTATTATTTTATTAATGTTTACTATATTTTTTATAAAACGCGCGGCGGCAGTGTTGCTTGCACACCTGTCGGAACGTCGGAAACTAAAAATAATGGATGGCCTAAAATATAAGCGCAACACGATCAGGATATAACTAAACGTTACGATCTCTTACTATTCTGACAGGAACTATTGTGACAGGAACCTAAGCAGCGCCCTGGACTTGTGACCAAGGTGTAGGCTTAAGGAGCTCCTTTAAGTGATCACGACACTCGCCTCCACTGCTTAGGTTCTCTCTTTAAACCTAACGTTAAACTCACATAAACTTAACCTAACATAATTTTGATAATTATCAATCGATTAACTTTTTGTTTCAACTATTTGCTCGGGTTGTAGAGGTCGATTGACATCTCGCTTTCAAAGGGCAAAACTTTACTAAAAGCTTATTTGTATGCTGTACAACATATGTAACCTTAATGGTCATGAACTTTATTTATAACTTCAATCCACTCTCGCTTCGACAAGATAAAAAGCTTTTTAAATGATGGCTATGGCTTTCACATAACATCTAATTTACTAAAGCCTACACTTTATGTAAGACTTGTGCAAAAGGTTACTTCATACATTTATTTCGGTTTTATAGTCAAACAATTCTTCTTTTATTTAATAAGAGTCTAATCACTACAATCTCTAAAAAGATGAATTGAAAATATAAATTACTACTACATATATTATTATTATAAAAATAATAAAGGTTTAGGTGAATAATTTGTTAAGGTTTTGTGTAAAAGTTACGTAGTTGTGATGTAGAGGCTGTGCGAGACTTTCTCTCTCAATGACTATGTAGAGTAATAAATACTAATAAATTTGATGATCACTCATCTCGTCAATATGTTTTCTTAATCCTTGTACTAAAATACGGATAGACAAACTAACAAAAAGTTTAAAAATAGTCTTGTTCGATGAATAAACATTACACATTTCTAAAGTGTATCGTTACCAGTTTTTATTTTCTTTTCTTTACATATTATAAAATGAAATCGCTTCCACTGTCTGTTCGCTTATATCCTTTAAACTACCCAACGGATTTTATTGCAGTTTTCACCAATAGACAGAATGATTCAAGAGGAAGGTTTACATGTGTAAAACTTGTATATTATACTAGAGGAAAAGTAAGGTGTAAACTTCTGTAGCTCATAATAAAATGTAAAATATTTTGAACAAAATGTTCACTATCAGAAAGTAAATTAAGCGTATTTGAATAAACCCGTTCAAATTTTAGATCATCAATTCAATGAAATTCAATCAATTTCACAGCTTTTCATTCAAACACGAATCCCAAAGCGTTAAAGTATTTAGTATTTTGGATATATATTATAATTAAAATCGTTATTCACCTTGATTAAGTAATTGTGTAACATGGTTTGTATCATCATTATCATAATCATTGTCACAACCCATTAATGGCCTAGTGCTGAGCCGGGTCTCCTCTTCAGAATGAGGAGGGAGTTAGGCTATAGACTGGTGGTCTACGCTGGCCCAGTGCGGGTTGACAGACTTCACACACCTTTGAGAACATGGAAAAACTCTTAGGAGTGCAGGTTTTCCTCAAGATGTTTTCCTTCACCGTTAAAACAATTTATATCTAGTAAATCAATACTCGTTACTAAGAAAAGAAATTTTGAATCTTTTTAAATTAAAACTAAAAAAAATCTATTAAAAATTTAGCAGAATTAAACGAAAAAATACCATTAAAAATTATCAAAAAAATGCGTAAACTTTACTTTTGGCTACCCTTCCTGGGTAGCCAAAAGTAAAGTTTACGCTATGTTTCTTCATTTAAAAAATATTCTTCTGTTAAAACCTAAATAAACAGTTGAGCCATTCTGGTCTCCTATCCGATTTAAGATTCAATTTAAAATTCGACAAGTCAGTCTTCAAGTTTTAGTTACAAAAGCTAACTTATCTATAATATCAACACTTTTGAATTTTTTACTTTTTTTAAATCTATAATATATTATAATGCTTTGAGATATTATGATGGCTAATATGATATAATATGATGGCTATTAAGATGCGTATAATCTTAATACTCAAGAGGAGTCAAATTGGAGAGGAAAGGACCCCGCGTCTTACGGTGGTAGGACCAAGTTACCAACCTCACTGGCTTCCAAGTGATCACAGCTCTGATGAAAACCGAGGACAGGACGAACTGGAGAAAGCTCATAAAGACCGTGACCAAGTCCCTGGACCAGAGTGGACACGACCACGAATAATATTATAAGGATGGGAATTATTATGTAAAAAATATTTTATTTAAAAAATTACAAACAATTCTTATAATTTTAAGGTTAAGAATATTGCGTAGTAAAAAAGTAGTGATGGCCCAGTGGTTGAGACTTCAAGTCTTACTCGGGAGGTCCGAGGTTCGATCCTGGGCACACACCTCTGACTCTGAGTTATGTGTGTTTTAAGCAATTAAATATCACTTGCTTTAACGGTGAAGGCAAACATCGTGAGGAAACCTGCACTCCTGAGAGTTCTCAAAAAAGTTCTCAAAGGTGTGTGAAGTCTGCCAACCCGCACTGGGCCAGCGTGGTAGACTATGGCCTAATACCTTCCTCATTCTGAGGAGGAGACCCGGCTCAGCTGTGGGCCATTGAAGGGTCGTGATGATGATGAATATTGCGTATACTTTACATTTTTTCTTGTTCTCGTGGAGCAAAACTGATTTTGATTGATTTTCACAACAAATGTGCTAAGTGGTTGTTCACTTTTCTGTTCTTGTTTTTGTTATCCGCACTTTTATCATTTGAAAGTCAGGAGTTCTTATAGATTTATATTACGAAAACCCCACTTTTGATACCAGAAATATAACCAGTAACCACTGTGCTGATTTATCCAAGTGATCTGATAGAGTAACAGAGCTCGAGGTTCATGTGAAGTTACTTTATTATCTACTAGTCGACCCGCTCCGGCTTTGTTTGGGTGAATTTTATCACATGCATTTATATTTAATTTTCAAAATATTTCTCTATATATATGCACCTATATGACGAACTCTCATATAAACTTTCATGCCCTGTTTCAACCTCTTCAAGCCCTTTTCGGGATAAAAGTAGTCATTTTCCAAGCTCTAGTATATCTTTGTAACAAATTTCATCTTCATCTTCAGATTTTGGGTTATAAATGGTTTAAATGACCTTACTTTGTTTTATTTGTTTGTGTTCGATCAGCTGAAGGAAGCTTGATTATTATATATGAGCCCAAATAATCCTACACCTTAGTGGACCTTAGGAAGTCCAAGGCACTATACAGTACTAGGTTTTATTCTATAAAAAAAAGAAGTGCTTATACAATACAATTGAATTTAAATTCAATTTAAATTAAAAGACAATAGGTTGTAGTCACTTTACCAATGGTAATAAAATATTTTATGTAATTTTGGATTAATTTTTTAGTGTGCTGAAACACATTGCTTCTTACATCGAAAATCAATATGATAAGGCTAACGATAAGTACCCAATACGTTACGATTCCTATGCGTTAAGATTCCCTTCGAGATGTTTTTAATTAAATAGATATTCTTACGATACAATCACAATATATTTATTTTAATATTTGAATTTTGAGACGTTAATTTATATTCCAAAAATAGTAATGGACACAATATAAATACTAGTACAAAAATAAACTTGTAACGCCATACTATCGTCTCCACAAAGTAAGTGATTATTTCATTAGGCTTGGTGTACGCATCTGTTATAAGTTTCCACGAACTATATTATTATATTTGCCACTGTGGCGATTTAAAATTCACTTTAAAAAGTGATTAATAAATAGAACTTACTATACTGTACACAGGATTACTAATAAATGACGTTGATTCTCAGCAGCATGATTATACTTTTGTAAATAAGATTAATGTAAACAATTGTGTATTTAAAAGCTATAGTTGAGTTTCATTCCCGTTCTCAACAGAAAACTCCTTTCCAAGCTGGTGATATATACAGACAAACTAACTGACTGGACTGAATATTTGTAAAGTATAATTAAAATAAAATATTTTATATTCACATTATTCGATGAATAAATTATTATTATTTTATTAATGTTTACTATATTTTTTATAAAACGCGCGGCGGCAGTGTTGCTTGCACACCTGTCGGAACGTCGGAAACTAAAAATAATGGATGGCCTAAAATATAAGCGCAACACGATCAGGATATAACTAAACGTTACGATCTCTTACTATTCTGACAGGAACTATTGTGACAGGAACCTAAGCAGCGCCCTGGACTTGTGACCAAGGTGTAGGCTTAAGGAGCTCCTTTAAGTGATCACGACACTCGCCTCCACTGCTTAGGTTCTCTCTTTAAACCTAACGTTAAACTCACATAAACTTAACCTAACATAATTTTGATAATTATCAATCGATTAACTTTTTGTTTCAACTATTTGCTCGGGTTGTAGAGGTCGATTGACATCTCGCTTTCAAAGGGCAAAACTTTACTAAAAGCTTATTTGTATGCTGTACAACATATGTAACCTTAATGGTCATGAACTTTATTTATAACTTCAATCCACTCTCGCTTCGACAAGATAAAAAGCTTTTTAAATGATGGCTATGGCTTTCACATAACATCTAATTTACTAAAGCCTACACTTTATGTAAGACTTGTGCAAAAGGTTACTTCATACATTTATTTCGGTTTTATAGTCAAACAATTCTTCTTTTATTTAATAAGAGTCTAATCACTACAATCTCTAAAAAGATGAATTGAAAATATAAATTACTACTACATATATTATTATTATAAAAATAATAAAGGTTTAGGTGAATAATTTGTTAAGGTTTTGTGTAAAAGTTACGTAGTTGTGATGTAGAGGCTGTGCGAGACTTTCTCTCTCAATGACTATGTAGAGTAATAAATACTAATAAATTTGATGATCACTCATCTCGTCAATATGTTTTCTTAATCCTTGTACTAAAATACGGATAGACAAACTAACAAAAAGTTTAAAAATAGTCTTGTTCGATGAATAAACATTACACATTTCTAAAGTGTATCGTTACCAGTTTTTATTTTCTTTTCTTTACATATTATAAAATGAAATCGCTTCCACTGTCTGTTCGCTTATATCCTTTAAACTACCCAACGGATTTTATTGCAGTTTTCACCAATAGACAGAATGATTCAAGAGGAAGGTTTACATGTGTAAAACTTGTATATTATACTAGAGGAAAAGTAAGGTGTAAACTTCTGTAGCTCATAATAAAATGTAAAATATTTTGAACAAAATGTTCACTATCAGAAAGTAAATTAAGCGTATTTGAATAAACCCGTTCAAATTTTAGATCATCAATTCAATGAAATTCAATCAATTTCACAGCTTTTCATTCAAACACGAATCCCAAAGCGTTAAAGTATTTAGTATTTTGGATATATATTATAATTAAAATCGTTATTCACCTTGATTAAGTAATTGTGTAACATGGTTTGTATCATCATTATCATAATCATTGTCACAACCCATTAATGGCCTAGTGCTGAGCCGGGTCTCCTCTTCAGAATGAGGAGGGAGTTAGGCTATAGACTGGTGGTCTACGCTGGCCCAGTGCGGGTTGACAGACTTCACACACCTTTGAGAACATGGAAAAACTCTTAGGAGTGCAGGTTTTCCTCAAGATGTTTTCCTTCACCGTTAAAACAATTTATATCTAGTAAATCAATACTCGTTACTAAGAAAAGAAATTTTGAATCTTTTTAAATTAAAACTAAAAAAAATCTATTAAAAATTTAGCAGAATTAAACGAAAAAATACCATTAAAAATTATCAAAAAAATGCGTAAACTTTACTTTTGGCTACCCTTCCTGGGTAGCCAAAAGTAAAGTTTACGCTATGTTTCTTCATTTAAAAAATATTCTTCTGTTAAAACCTAAATAAACAGTTGAGCCATTCTGGTCTCCTATCCGATTTAAGATTCAATTTAAAATTCGACAAGTCAGTCTTCAAGTTTTAGTTACAAAAGCTAACTTATCTATAATATCAACACTTTTGAATTTTTTACTTTTTTTAAATCTATAATATATTATAATGCTTTGAGATATTATGATGGCTAATATGATATGATATGATGGCTATTAAGATGCGTATAATCTTAATACTCAAGAGGAGTCAAATTGGAGAGGAAAGGACCCCGCGTCTTACGGTGGTAGGACCAAGTTACCAACCTCACTGGCTTCCAAGTGATCACAGCTCTGATGAAAACCGAGGACAGGACGAACTGGAGAAAGCTCATAAAGACCGTGACCAAGTCCCTGGACCAGAGTGGACACGACCACGAATAATATTATAAGGATGGGAATTATTATGTAAAAAATATTTTATTTAAAAAATTACAAACAATTCTTATAATTTTAAGGTTAAGAATATTGCGTAGTAAAAAAGTAGTGATGGCCCAGTGGTTGAGACTTCAAGTCTTACTCGGGAGGTCCGAGGTTCGATCCTGGGCACACACCTCTGACTCTGAGTTATGTGTGTTTTAAGCAATTAAATATCACTTGCTTTAACGGTGAAGGCAAACATCGTGAGGAAACCTGCACTCCTGAGAGTTCTCAAAAAAGTTCTCAAAGGTGTGTGAAGTCTGCCAACCCGCACTGGGCCAGCGTGGTAGACTATGGCCTAATACCTTCCTCATTCTGAGGAGGAGACCCGGCTCAGCTGTGGGCCATTGAAGGGTCGTGATGATGATGAATATTGCGTATACTTTACATTTTTTCTTGTTCTCGTGGAGCAAAACTGATTTTGATTGATTTTCACAACAAATGTGCTAAGTGGTTGTATGTATGTAAGTACCTACTTATTATTATTTTATTAGTTCAGTTAGTTTTTTTTGTAATATAAATAGTTTATTGTTACCTATTGCGTTATATGGCAGTTTAATTAAGGCATTTAGGTACACAAAATACTTTAATTCTTGTTTTTTTCAACTATTAGTTAGTCACCCTGCTATGTATACATTTATACAAAGTTTCAGGGTTGACTGGAAGAGATTCCTTTTAGGAATATGTCCGCCTTTGTTCACATTAATCTTATACTAATATATAAAGCTGAAAGTTTGTTTGTTTGAACGCGCTAATCTCAGGAACTACTGGTCCGATTTGAAAAATTCTTTCAGTGTTAAATAGCCCATTTATCCAGGAAGGCTATATGCTGTATATCATCACGCAAGGAGTAATAGGAGGGAAGCTACACGCGGACGAAGTCGCGCGGATCGACTAGTATTATAATTGTTTATATAGCGATTGTTTTAAGTGATTTTAGAGTAATTTTTCTATGTTTTTGTGTAAAATTAAGAGAAATAAAAAAAAGTGGTTAGTGTGGATATACCAAATGTTGGAATGAGATAATATCATTTCATGTAAATGCGTCGGCGTCGGCGTCAGCGTCGGCGTCGCCACTTAGTTCGCATACATTATATGCCGTCATACCGTACTCGTATTATGCAGTGTCCACCAACCGGAAAATCGATATTTGCTGGGTAATTTAAACAAATAACCTCTCTATCAACTTATGTTTTTTTATTGACAATTTACATAATAATATGTCATTAGTCGCTTGAGATCTGAGTAAACAAGATGATATTTTTAATTTCTTTTCATTCGTAATTGGTGACAATGCGATATTTTCTTTTAATTACGTGTACATTAATGTCTAGTAATAAATAAACTAAACTAAGTAATAAAGGTAACGTGATTCTCAATAGACGTTACACTTTTCTATGATAGTCAATATTCACTCTATTAAATTACTGGCAGAATTTATAAGTCAGATAGCTAGTGGTTATTTTATAGATACGATAGAAACTACTCACCGATCAAAAGATTTCAACAGTGTTGGTAACGTTTCCTTTTAAATTTCTGGTAGATGGTACAGAGAAGGCTATTAACACCACATTATTGACTAGTGCCTACATCCATGCATTTTTGTTGGTAATACGAGTAGTTGTAGCGAAAGAAGAAAATATTTTATAAATAAAAATTGCGGCGAAGTGCGAGTTAGACTCGCGCACTGGAGAAAAACAGACATAATTACTTTTTCCGTACTATGTTTTATTATGGAACTTTACAGTCCTTTACGCGTGCTTTATTGGTATACCTTCAACTTTAAGGCATTTTGTGTATGTGCTGTAATTGTAAGATAAGTAGACCGACAATGAAGTAGTTTTATAAGGGTTTCATTTTGACGCACGGAAACCTAAAAAAGATATAAGTAAATACGTTACTATAATTTTCAGACTTTTTGTAATATTGTACCTGGCAAAAGCCTCAATTTATTTGTGGAAAAGATTACCCAGGAGATCGTTTATTTTTAATTAAATAAAAATGTATAAAAGAGATTTTGAAACTTCTAAAAATAATGTTTGTGAAATTTTAATGTAAAATATTCGTAATACTTGCAGGCTTCCTATAAAATTCCATACAAATAGATGTCACATTCTAACAAGAAATTACGACGGGTTCTACATTTCTTATAACGCCTTTCATGATTATTTTCTTTAGTATATACGAGAATTTCATTCAATTAATATTAAGTGTATAAAAAGGTATTCCTAATTTTTTACTTTAGATCTAAATGTATAATTTGCAAACTTTCTAAAGATAATATTTTTGTTTCTTCTCTGGAAACAATTTTTAATATGGTCAGTAGGATGGAATCTGTTCCCTGACTGTCATATATAGTTGACACGTTCCGGTCGAGCCGCATGTGGACCAGAACGGACGCAAAAAGCGTTGCCTTCTTTTCTTACACACTACACTCTATCTTCAAGGCGGCAACACATCGGCAATATAAAAGACAATCCCTTATATGGGCGATGTCTATGGGCGACGGTGATCCATGGGGTAAATTGTTGTTAGTTTCCATGTATGTATATTACATTTAGATTATTATTCTTATGCGCATAAATTAATCAAATTTCTTGTTAAATTATATTATGAAAAGTCTTTGTCAGTGAGAGAAGAACAATGAAGGCTGGTCACCTGATTGGATTGACTGATAAGAAAGTAAGATCCACGTGTCAGATGGGAACTATGCGCCTGAGCTTACTCCGGTCTTGTCGATCTGCCCCCTGTGTCCCACAGGACGTAGAGAGTGAAGGAACAGAACCTACACGTACACTTGTGCATTATAATATCTTCAGAGTGTGTGGCTGATTTCTACATTTGAGAATAGCCGCTGTGGCCTATATAGGCCTATTGAATCATTCGGGTAAAATAATTAAAAATCTTCGAAAGAAAAACAGTAGTTCATAATCAAAATAGTTTATAGAATATTTAAGTTATTTAGCTCCTACAAAATACCTGCCATTAAATTATAACGCCGTTCATAAAAAGAGAAAATTAAAAACGCTTAACTAGAGAATAAAAAAGTAATTTAAAATGATCGCCGCTATATTTTTACCGTGGGTAACCTTAATGAGAGTATATAGCTGTGAGCGCTATGCATGACTACAGGCGTATTCGTATAACATTAAATCAAAATAAAATCCAGTGCGGAACAAAATGCATAAACTCATTTCCGAACGTCCCCCTCATTTGCTATCAGCTTTATCATCACAAAAGCCAATTTCCATCAAAATGCACCAATTTCGGTCGTAACCTATAAATTAAGTTAACTGCAACACATAAAAAATAAAGTAGATCACTTGTTTTAAATTATTTTTTATTTAATATTTGATAGTACAATCTTCTATCTATATATTCTTCTTTTTGTTGTGTTTTTTATGGTCAGGAGAAGTTTCCTATGCCAGACAAAATTAAGAAAGTTGCGCTGAGAATTAGAAAAATTAAGAAAATTCGCTTTTGCCAGTATAAACTTTTCTAATGGTACGTTTATGGCGTTTGATATAACTGTCAGTCATTTGACTAATATTCGTAGTTAAGCCCTCATTTTTGACGTATAGGGTATCGCAGTAGGTTTAGTGAATAGGATTTATCAGTGGCGAGTCCCACAAAACCATTCGATGCCTCCAAAGGATCGGGTGGTATGCCTAAATGCATTCCCCTGCGACAAAAAAAAGGACAACGTCTGTCGGGTTAGCGAGTATTTAATAGTTTCTTACCTATGTCAGAAACAGTTAAAAACTTTTTCTCTTTGGCACGATAGAACTGGTGCACAAGTAATTTTTCATATACATTGTTTAAAATTGCAAGTTGTGTAGTTTAATGTGTTGGTAATAAGTGCGGAATATCGAATGTCAAATTGTATAAATTGAGGTGCCAACCGAGCAACGGTTAGAGTGCAAAATGAATTCATATATCACCGTAAAATTGTAAATATCGTTAGATCTATCTAGCAATATTGTAAACTGTCGAAAGATTGTGAACTATAAGATTGTGTTACATGCTGCTTACAATTTCTCGCATTAACTTTCGGTAGATTATAATCTATCGAAGTGAAACCGTCAAATTATGAATCAGGATGTTTACCATAGAGTCACAAATCTATTATATTGGGCATACCAATCAAGGGCAGTCTCCGTACAGCAGTATGTTACAGCTCACATCTTTCGATAGTTTAAAATATGACGAGATAGATTATAATCCAACCACGTTATAGTAACGGTGTGGTAAATTTCGCATTACTTCCAGTCATTTTGCACCAAGACTGAGAATGTTAATTCTTCAAAACTAATTTAAAGAATGATATAAAAGTTTCATTTAAATCATTTTTCTTTAACACAAAATAAGCAAATTTAAGACTTATTTATGTCAAAATATATCCGGTTTTCTATTAAGATTAATAAATCGGAATAGGTCCAAAAAAAGTCAAGATTATCATATTTCTAGAATGGGATAAATATTGAAATGACTAATAAATATTTATGATTGGTAGTCAGTTAAGTGGATTGTATTGTAATCTAGTCAATAGTTTGGTCTCTCAGAGCTCACGGCTTATTATAACAATGTCATGCCCGAATCGGCACATTTCTATTTGTAATAAGGGATGCTATTGTAGGCACTCCCTTTAATTTATATGCGTAATAAATCTGCAAGTAGGTGTGTTTATTGAACATGAAACCAATTTTATGTAGCTGTTCGTTTAAGTGCAATTGAATATAAATACGGACTTAACATTATTTATATTAAATATTTGAAAACCTTTTATTTAAAATGTGAGTGCTCTCAAATATGGATAACATTGATCGTTATTGTTTAATCCAAAGCTTGCATATTAAAGTATATAACTAAAAAGCTTTCTATATTTAGGTACTTAAGAAGATATTTTTAGTTTAAACAAGACAACACAGCTAATTTAGCAATTCTTTAGCCCGTGAGGGGACGGGTAAACAATACTATTCCGCTATGTCGCTGGGAGAGCTTCTCGTAAGAGCCGAGTAGTCCAGCACCCCCTTGGTAGTAGGGGATCTGTTCCCCGACTGGCTTGCGGCCACCAGCACACGCAACCGACCGCCAAGTGTCATAGACGCATTCCGGTCAAGCTGATTGTGGGCCAGACTTACTCCCTCCCTCTCCCCACTCTATCTTCGAAGATACAACGCATCGGCAAAACGAGAGGGTATCACTTACCCCATCAGCTGGACCATCTGCTCATTATCTACTATTAAAAAAAATTGTAAAGGACCACATAGAAAGACCCCATTACTATAACCTAACAAAAAATATTTAAATGATATATAAAACCTCGTATTTGTATTAAATGTTTTCAATGACCAGTATTGAATGATTAAAAACAATAGCTGAAGTTGGTGTTAAATATTTAATCCATATTGTTCTAAATACAAAGGTATTAATAATAAATGAGTGCGGGCGTGGGCATAGACAGACTTTAAAACAGAGGTCCCCAAACTTTTAATCTGTAGACCGCTTAGCATCTTATTCGCTTGTAGATAGGCTCCTTTTCTTATACTAATTACTAAATCATAATATACACAATTTTGTCTACCAAAAATAAAGGACTGAGAGCATTGACAGTGAAATTTAGGAATTATATCCAGACTGGATTACAAACATTACTCACATCCATAGGGTAAGTACATCCATACAATACTTACATCTTTGGGGATCACTGCTATAGAGCATACGGCACACTGCGCACGCGCCTCGCGCCGGCCAGGTGAGGACGATAACATCTGCCGGAGTCAGGCAGCCGGAACCCCCGATAACCAAACACTGATCGCCGCACCATGGACACCGTGGACAAATGGTGTTTTAGAAATAAAAATTGATGGCTTAATTACATTTTTCGGTTTAAAAGTAAAGAGATGGATCGATGGATCTATATTATAAATATTGTTATTTATGATGTTGGCTAAAAAAACACAAATCAAGGAAGTGGGGATTCCAAAATAAATACGCCGTCACGACAGAATAATTATAGATTACATCGCAAGTATTCTAGCAGTAACTCTGAAGCTCTGATTCCAAAGGATAACCCCAGGAGGATTCTAGTCTACTACAACTCTCTTCTATTTTTTAATTAACAATAAGTATAACTACTGACCCGTCTTCACTTCGAAGATGAATGACTACGGTTAAAAGTTACATTAAAATCGATTTAGCTTTTCTCAGCTTTTAAAACTTTCTTGGACTTCTATAAATATTTCCAAACTAAAATTAGCGATGCCGGTAATTTTACTTTGCCGGTATTTATTTTACCGGCCGAAAAATTCTTTTTGTACTTGATAGGATATGCTTACAGATTGGTCCCATTTTTTTTTCAAAATCCGGATGAATCCGGAATGAAACAATTATTTACAATTCATATCAGTCTGACAAGTCTTTGGCTAAACATAGTCAAAATCTTCGTTAAAAAGTGAAGGGAATGCGGGTATATAACTATGTACTATGTAGTCTACACTAATATTATAAAGAGGAAAGATTTGTATTTTTGTATGTAACAAAAAAACTTAAAAACTATTGGACCGATTTTTTAAATTCTTTTGCCGTTAGAAAGCTAAATTATCACTGAGTAACATAGGCTATATTTATTACTAGAAAAAATTTAAAATCCTCTAATTCTTACTAAAACCAACCCAAGGTGTAAAAAAATTAGTCATTAAAAAAATTAGTCTTTCTTGCGCTACGGAAAGTATTGATGGTAGAACAAGAAAATGTTCTACAATATTATAGAACGTATCAATATCTACAAAAAAACTTCGCGACACCATATCCAACTATTGACTTTGACTTTGACTTTTGACTTTGACTTTGACTTTGAAAAAAAGATATAACAAACAAAAAAATACTCGCGCTGGTGTATTAAATGTCCGCCCGTGCGAAGCCGGGACGGGCCGCTAGTATTATATAAATTTGGTTAGTACCCAAATTCTTATGTTTCATGTTGGGTCACCATGTCTCAACCCGTGTGTGCGTTATCGCATGGGACATCGCGGTCCGAGGGTAAACATCTAATCTGCCATACAAACAAAATGTTGTGATTGCCTGTAAACCTATCAAATACCAAATTAAATTGCCTACATTTACATCGAATAGTTATAATATGTTTGCTCTATCTATCATCTATATTAGTTTTAGTAATCAAACCGAGTGTCAGCTCAAATGTTTACTCCATACATTATAGAATCTCTCTTATAGGTCAATCATCGGAACTTTAAATCCTCTCCAAAAAATACATTTATAAGTCAAAACGTCACGTCCGCGGTTGTTTGTCACTGGCCAATCAAATACGAACTAATGTTGTCCTCTATCCCAAATTGTAGTGTTTAGTTTGTGTCGTTTTTTCGCGTTGTTACAAAACAACGAATTGACATTAATTTTTCCACTGAGTAACTAAGATAACATAAGCTATTTTTATCACGGTAAAATGAACATTTCAATTGGGACATTAATGTGCTTCTTCCTTCCAAATAAAAACTTCTGACTTTTTTGTAATTAGGCACTAGGTAAAGGCTCGTCTTTAATATTAGACCGTATGTAAAACGAGAGCAGGTTTTATTTGCTTCTATTGTGAATAATATAATAATTCGCTGTATTTTATTTGTATTTACAAAATATCTAAATTATAAATTATAGTCTATATTACTTTGATATAAAGCTATATTTCTGTAAAATGTATTATTTATAATTTAATTAAGATATAGTCAAGATGCAAAGGTTTTATATTGAAACATAGTTTAAAGTGAAAGGTAATTAGGTTCCACGGCCTGCTACCTCATTTTCTATTTAGTTTAAAGCCGTTATAGCAATCCAAATTATCCTCTATAGCTCGTACCCACTTTAATTAAGTAAAACAGTAGAAGTTTATAAATTAGTTAAAGACAGGGCGGTTTAATAAGCAGAGGCGCTACTTGTTGCGAATGTCAATTACCCGCCGGTAGAGCTACACGCCCGTCCGCCATCCGCCATCCGCCATCAGCCATCCGCCACGCGTGGACTTAACGTGTCTAATTTGAAAAGTCAGACCGCGTCTTGCTTTTAATGAGTTTTCGTGTAATGCCTTTCTCACCGAGCAAATTTATGTCATGAATAATAATAGATGGCAGCCGAGGCGCGTTTAAATCCTGAATAGACACGTCCGCGGATAATCCGCTGAGCGCCGAGGAAACATCTTAATAAACACTGTTCTAACGAGTTGATGCCGAGCCTTTCTCCACCACATGGAATTCATTACAAGCCCTACCCGTCAGCTTTCTGATATTCATATTACAATTCAGTATGATGAAAACGTTTTTCCTTATAAATCGAAACGATTTCAGTCACGTGCAGGAAGTTATTGATAACAGTTTACTGAACAAAAATAATTTAATAAGTATCTTGTGAGTGCAATGAAGTGTAGAGAATAGATCAATTTTCTTATATTGTAATATATTATATACAGTTGAGATTTCAAATTATCCTTATAGCAACACTGTTGATAACATTCTATTAGCGAGTAGTTCTTATAAAGTTGTCGAGTACTGGAAAAAATCTTAGCTTCAGTTTAGCGGCAGTTTAAAGAACGATTTCATACAGTGAATACTTTTTATAGTGAAGTTTTACTCTTACTTTAGTAAGATACGTAAACAGTACCTGAGTCATACACCCCAGACCCTGCCCAACTTCCTGTCTAATATGCATGATATTATTATATTTTACGTATTACTATGCAGTATATTTTACCCGTGAGAGGATGGATTAGAATACTATTCCCCTCTACCGCTAGGAGTGCTTCTAGTAAGAGCCGAGTAACCCCTTGGTGGTAAGTTATCTGTTCCCCGACTGACTTGCGACCAATACTCAGGAATCAGGCCGCTAAGTGTCCAATATAACCATCTCCCCTTCCCATGCCGCTAATGATACAGTTTCAGTGGACTCTGGATTCACTGATATGGCAGCATTCTTCTTTTCCCACCCCTCACTCTATCTTCGCGTTGGCAATACTAGAAAGTTCAATATAAGAGAAACTCTCTTGTATTGCCGATATCCAATGGCGATGGTGCCACTTTCCTTCAGGTGGCTGCTCGTTTATTCCTTATATAAAAAAAGTATATCTTATATTATATAGTAGTTAATACTCGAGAATAAAAATAGAAAAGAATCAATTTTAGATAAGTACTCCTAAATCTAATAAAAACATACTTCTATAATGGACTAAACCAAGTGAGCCAAATTATATTATACATATCCAGCTTAATTAACAACGACAACTTTACTAAATAGACGTTTTCATTCTCAAAGGTAAATCTAATTCAGTTTTGTGTAGTCTTAAATTTCTAATTCAGTTTATTTAATAACTACTAGCCTATTAGCCGACCGCGTGACTTCGTCTGATTGGTATTTAACAAATTATATACCTAAACCTTCCTCATGAAACACTATATTTATTGGTGATAACCACATATAAATGAGTTCAGTAGTTTTTGAGTTTTTCGCGAGCAGACAAACTCTGTGTGCGAATTAGTTTTATAATATGTAGTGATATTGAAAGTGATATATGCTGAGTTTCGCTTTAGACGGGAAACCAACCCATGGCTCGGGTTAGAGACCCTGAAGCTTTTTTGACTACATTATTCAACCTCGTTACCTAATACGAGCCTTTCAGTTTAAGCTTATAAATTGTAAAACCAGTGGGTGTATTTTTAAAATAAATCAATAGAAACTATTAATACACTATCAACTCTGTCGCTAGCTAGCAATTTTAGTTAACAACGGTTGATAACTTTAAATTCGCATGTAGTTCTTTTTATATTATTTTGAGTATACGTGTAGGTAATATATATTCACTGTTCAGATACAATTGAGTCAGTCTTCAAAGGTACAAATAGTAAAGTTATACAAATACTGTTCTGTGCTAAGATTCATATAAGTATTTGATTTTAATTTTTTTTTCTTTACTTTTCTAACAAGCATTGATCAAAAATCATTTGTATTTCAGTGCGAAAATACAAAGGTAGATTTAAAACGAGAAGTATCGATGCAGTGGGTAGTCCCAGGAATCCCAGGGAGTCCTTTAGCGACATAAATTACTGAGCCTATTTACATTGGTTGTAAATTAACATATCCCGGGTATTCCCGAGACGATAACCTGAATATATCCGTATTTTACCAAACTATTCCATAAAGATGGACGAGTAAAACCATTTAAAGTGTTTGTTTTAAAAGATATTGTACCCGTAGAAAAGTTTCTGGCGATCATTTTACTTATTCGTTCTCCTGTCTCCTCTTAGTAAAAAAAAAACTTTTTAAATTATTAATTATTCATAATTAAAAAAATTTATTAAATATTTCCTTTATAGGAAATTTAGTCGCAATCGCTTTCATAGCATGATTCCGTGTAAAACAGTTTTATTTAAACAGTAGTCCCGCCATACTATGTAACATCCACTTCGTATTGAATACGATTTGAAACTGTGTCCAAAAGTGCCTTTAATAAATAAATGAGTGAGTAAGTTCGAAGAGATAGGAAAGAGAAGGATAGGCTTTAAATATGAAGCAAACCAGTGGATGTAGTCTTGTCCTTACGTCGTATTTTGAAATTAGATTTATACATTTATTCAGATAACGCAAAGACTAAATAATTTAAAACTCTGCGTCAGTTAAACGAAATAACGACATTCGAAAATTTCCGTATTCGCTTAGGTGGACGTAGAGTTGTGCTGATGATGAAGCCTGGCCAAGGAATCTGTAATAAAACTATGCAAACACATCAATAGGCTGGGGCTCCTTTGATTCGTATTGACTAATTACTTTGGTGCTATGTTACATTTTTCGGCAAGAGAGAAGGGAAAAAATTTTATCTTCATCATTATCTCAACTCAGTCATTTTAAAATTACTAATTATTCTTAATAAAAACTAATAAAAGAAAAACATACTTTATATTTTATGTTATTATATCCGCCCACTAAAAGTCTCTAGTTTAATTTTCCTTGATTAATATTCAGGATCGACTCACTTTGTGATAACAATATTATACAGTTTTAACATAGTAAAGAAAACTATATTAAATCATTATCTGCTTAATATTAATATTTTTGACCCTAACTTCCTGCCGTAGCATAATATTGCCCCTTGTAAAGTAGAACTAATAACCCGCTCTAGTGCACTCATATCACTGGCTTGGCAACACATAATATTAGTTATAGGTAGGGTAAGTAAATGCCAATGACTAGTGTTAGTTTAATCTAAGAATTCGGCAAGTCGTCGGTTACTTAAAATTACTTAGATCTAAATTGAATAATGAAGTTCTTCTCCTTTCTACACTCTTGGTCACAAGCCTAATGCTTAATTATTATTGTTATTATTATTATAGCCTAGTGATTCCGATTTATAATTTTTGTCTTTTCAATTGCTTCATAAAATATCCCTTATTTCGGTTTGCCTTTTGGCATAGGCCTTCTCCATTCAGGTCTGTCGGATGCGACCCTTGTTCCAACATGTTTTTGGACGTCCCTGTCTTCTGACACCATCTCTAGGGTACTAAATAGTTGCCCTCTTTCTCCATTTATTTATAGTGCAACGCAGCATGTGGCCAGTCCAGCGCCATTTCTGGTGGTCAATATGCGTTAGTATGTCGGTGACTTTTGTTTTTCCTCTAAGTTCTGTGTTACTAATCTTATCCGCGAGTTTTAAGCCCAACATACTTCTTTCCATTACCCGTTGACACTTGGCTAACTTTTTCCTATGACCTTCTGTTAGAAACCAGGTCTCGCATCTGTATATCATGCAGGGGACAATACATGTGTTGAATTTCTTCAATTATTATCTGTATCCCTACTTCTCTACTCTTCATGACTTTTTGAAAGGCTTGATTGGAGCTAGCCAATTACAATAATTTGTATAGTTGCCACATGATAACGTCATAGAGCATAGCCAATAGATTTCTAACGGCAATGTAGTAATAAACGTCACGTACGCACTTGTAAGACTACCTTGTCCTGACGGAAGCACCACGCCCACGCCCGTGTGCGACCTCGGCCATCCATTCTTAATATCCATCGGGTCTATCCAACCCAATCCTTGGATCTATATTTATTCGGATGTATTTTAATATCTATATCCATATCTACCTGACCTGTCTTCTTTCAAATTATTATTATCTTGACTCTCTATATATACAAAATTCTAAAATATGTTAATGTTTTCTTCATAAGAGCCGAAAATAGTAATGATTATATTTATGAGAGAATGAAATATGATTTGTATTACTATTTATGTTTCTTTCTTCTGCTTTTGACAGCAGTAACTCTGGCAGTATCAATGTAGAAACATGTACAAAATGGATGAGGCATAACGGTGATGTACCGTTTATTCTGTCTCTTCTCTTCTTTTGTTATCCGAAGAGGTTGTTCAGTTCTACAGCTGTTGTGTAGTATCCGAGATAATATGTCAACAGAATGAAAAATGCAGTATAAGTGTATGGGATGTGCACAAAAATAATGTTTAATCCAATATCTTTAGGACAGATTTTTCGGTTCTCTTGTTACATCTGTCCCAACACAGAACTATCTAAAAGTTAAACTATAACCTAAATACACGTTGGTTATTAGAATATAATTACAAAGGGATTAGAATTAAAAATACATATATGGTTTTGCACTAGTCTTAATATTTATAACCTTTCAGCTACCTGGACAGATTTCGTTTTGTCAAAAGTTATATTTTTTATTTTTTTTAATTATTATTTAAACCTTCCGTGGGCCTTAAGGAATATACAAAAAAAATTGCCGAAATGATCGGACTATTCTCGAGTTATGCGCTTAGCAACATTCATTTTTATTTATAAAAGAATTATTATACATAGAACCTCCTTTCCATCCCTGACTTATGTATCATTAGATACAGGATTCAGGGATGGAAAGGAGGGATATAATATTAGATTTGCTAATTCAACAATTTAAAACTCGTATCAAGAAATCTTTAATAAATGAAGCATACAACAATGTACAGGATTACTTAAATGATTAAAATGTTTGGAATCTAAGTGACGTTGACTCTCAAGCTAAATCATTTGTATAACAAATCATGTAAACATGACTTTTTGAAGAGAGCGATTGTTGGGTTTCTGGCCGGCTCTTCTCAACTGAAAACTGCTTTCTACTGCTGGTGGTAGCTTCAGACAAACCGACTGGCCGACCAATTTTTGACGTATCAAAAGTACTTTTATACAAAAGTCTAATTGAAATAAAATATTTTGAGTTTGAGTTTAGATTGAAAGTCAGTATGTGTTACTTTCAACTAAAAACATCGGCAAACTCTACTGTCTAGTTATTAGATAATAGGGCTGTAATAATAAGTAAATTAAGGTATGTAAATACATAACAACACCCGTAACACTGAAGACATCACAGCGTGAATTCAACGTCCTGTTTTAATAAATCTCTATTTACAAGCGCGGAGTGGAAGGCTTAAGCCGGAACATTTTTCTTCATTCGTGACTCGTGTGTGCTAACAAACTGAAAGATCGCTCCTCTCTCAATCCTATGGAATTGCTTCCAAAACATGTTTAGACTGATTTAACAAAACCTTTTTACAATTTTATTTACCCTTATAACAAGCAACTCCGTTGGGTGTAATCTTACTTCTTTCTATTATTATAAGTCTTCTACTTTCTAAATTTCCTGTAGGATAAAAAAATATACAAATATACACACAAATATAATAAATATACAATTGAGCTGGCGCTTGGGGGGTCCCGTTTCCCACTTAAAATACATTGAAAAAAAAAACTTTTTTCCTTATTTTCATTGTAAATTGTTCAAAAAATCATTTTTCAAATATCCCTTTTGCGTTATCTTGCAGAAAATTAAATTCTCTACAAAAAAGGTCTCTTTTATTTTTTCGCTAATACGCATAGAAAAAAAAGTCACAGGGCAAAGAAGAAAGTTATTTTTGCTAAAAGTGTTGTATAGCTTTTTTTGTGTGAAGATAAATAACCTAGTGTGTATTTTATATCCTACAGGAAAAGTGCTTCTTTTCAGAATAAAAAGGAGGCCCCGTTCAACCGTCTTCGTGTACTAGGATTAGTAGGACATTTTTTACAACGCTAAAAGTGTATTTATACTTCTTACAAAAGAAATACAAACGCAATAGTAAAAAAATCAATGTAACTATTGATAATAATTAAATAGGAAAAAAAATTAATAAATTCAAAATATAACAATAGTGACAGATGAATACTTTTCATGGTTTGGTTACATTCATTGAGTGGCGGATCTTTTCTTGTACCTTAAATCATTAGTTTATTTTATTTTATTTAAAAATAATATTCAATAACCAATGTAATATTTCAAATAAATCCAACATTTTATAACCAATATTTGAGATAAAAGGCAATCTGTTTATAAAATAGTTGAGATGTAGTGCCAGCGTCAAGAAACTGACTGATCCATGTTCACAAGTTTTGATGCTGTGCGACATTTACTGACAATTGAAATTTGATTATTATTTATATATGATTAGATAAACCAAATAAAATTTGATATGAAAAAGTTATTATTACCTTCTTATCGTATTTCAATTTTTATCGTGAAAGCTAGACATTCCACAAAGACAGTGACTTGATAGTGGTGAATTGTCTAATAGTTTCTATTGATTTATTTACCTCCACCGACTCAACAGTTTGGAAGCTCTGTTATGATGGATCTGTAACAGGTTAACGAGTATTTTCGTGCAATAAACATTGACTTACTAGTACACCCCCTCGGCTTCGCATGGGTGCATTTTATCACATATCCTTAGCTTTACAAAAAAATACATTTAATTTTCAACATTTCAGGCGCTTATGACAGTAAACATAATTTATTATTTTCCCGCAGAAACTCGAACTTTCGGGATAAAATAATTACATAAGTTAACAACATCGTTTATAACTTATATTTTATTTCAATTATACCCACGTAACAATTTATAACCTCTGTTCCGATAGACTTGACAGTTCTCAAACAGAACTCATCTGGTGACCATATTGATTATTTCTATCTTTAAATATAATGTAACTGGCTGCGTGCTTTTTGCGTGAAAGAGTAACAAACATCCATACATCCAGACTTCCATACATTCTTACAAACTTTCGCGTTTATAATATTAAGTATAGTAAAACACAATTTATTTAAACTTACAATTTTAAGCTATAGATAATATTATATCTCCTATAGTGAAAATATTGTTCAATAAGATTTTACTGCCTACACTCTTTTAAATAGAACAAGAAAATTAATCAAACATTATTAAAACGAATTTTGCTGATGCGGCTTTTCTCATATTCTTTCTGTACGTCAAATGTAATCTTAGAGTAATATAAATTCGTTGTCTGAACACTACCTAAATCTTATCGTCTCAGCCTAAGACCCGTGAAATTGTTCTTTTGTAAGTCAACAAATACCAAGTAGACTGACTACAATGCAATGCCACTTATATATGAAATTATTTTGCCATTATAAGTAGGGAATAGAATCTTGTTCTCGCGAGATCTCGGTCTTTTTTAGCGAGTTTGATCTCGGAAAAATGGCTATAATAATCTCGCTAGTTTAACGAGATTGCCCTCGAGCATAAAGTGATGGAACACTATCGCGGATTGTGTTGATTAATTGATTGCGTTCGTGTATTTTTGTGGTTATTTATGCAAAGAAAAGTTTCTTATGTCATTTAAGAGTTTGAATAATGGATAATGTCTGCCAATATAGTTTATAACGACTATTTGAGTGTGTCGGATGTATGGGAACATTTTCTAAGAGCGGAAAATGGATTGACTGAGATGATTAGATACGGAAAAATAAATGTTTATTTTATAACACCTATCATTCTTATTATTATTATTTTTTCTAATTTATTCAAATAATGTGATTATTTGCAAGAACAAACAGCACAAAACTGCCACCTCGCGAGATCTCGGAATTGGCGAGATTTTGCGGTATTGTTATTCATAAACTCGCGAGATCTCGTCTGAGCCCCAATCTCGCGAGATTGCATTCTCTAATGCTAAGTATATGAGAGAGATATGATATATGATACCCATTACTGTACAGCAATACGTATACACATGCAATTTAGACTGAGGCGAGCGGTGCCTGGAGCTTGAGACCCAGGAGCAGGTTTAAAGAGCTCTTTCATAATATATTAACTCTCACCTCCACCACTCGACCTCGCTAATTATAATAGATAATAAAGTAAACTTACGTGGACCTCGAGAAGGGTAACCTTAATCACGACACTATAACACTAACTCCCATGTTCACTTCACGAAAACACCAGAAAGACTGAGACTAATCTATCGCACTAAAGGTTATATAAAGTCTCCGCGTCGGTATACTCGAAATAATATAAAATGATCTACCCGCTACTACTACTTTATAAACAGTGTTGCTAACACTAATTATAAGATTGACTTTGATTAAAAATGTATTTTGGGGGAGTTATACAATAGTATAATAAATAATGTATAATTGGGAACAGCTGACGAGGACTGTTGATTCTACGTTGCTAGTTCACCGATTTTGTTTGTGACCACATTTCGTCAACATACCCCCTTCTATATCTTTTTTTTTTTTTAATATCTTCAATGGAAATATCCAACAATTTAGTTGTGAGCTAAATGTCTGTATTACGACTATCGACAGTCAAAGTTCTTTGATTTTATAACTAAAACACAAATTGACCATGAAAATCTAAGCTTAGAAATATCTTAGTAGCAAACGCTCAAACTAAATTACAACTGTAATAAAAGCAAAAAATAAATTATTTTCAATCCACACTATGTGGGTATGGGATCATATGAAGCGAAAATTCATTTAATTAATTCAAAAAAAAAACTGGCAGAACATATTAGATTAAACACATCTTAATATATTGAATTAATAAAATGAGTGAACACTTTTTTTTCTACTAACACAATGTAAACTTGTTGTTTTTAGTTATCTTCTTTTTCCTTATTTTTACCACAAAATGTACTATATTGTGGTCGTGTCAAAAAATAAAAAATGTACTTGTTAATACCTAATTAGTAACTACTAACTTATATTGCATTATTTATAACATATTACTATACATGGAACGACGATTTAGTTTTTCAGTTATGTATCTATTGTTCTCAAGTAAGTGACTTCTTTAAACCTAAACCTGTAGGCGTTCCAACTACTCGTAATATTTATTAACGATCAGTTTGTAAATAATGTAAATATTTTTAGTAAATTGTTGTGTATGCTAATTTAAATGTATCCCACGTGATTGTTCGCTAACTCTTAAAGCACGTCAAGAGTCAAGAGCCAAGGCGGGAGCGGCGGAGCCTCTCATAAATTTCAATATATTCTGGCTTCATATCTAGAACTCAAACATTTACTCTAATGTTGGTTTGTTGTGTGTGGGTGTGTGCCAGTTTGTGTGCTTCTAAGCGTTACAGTTTATTCAAAATGGAATATACCTTATATACTTCTAATCTTATCTTTTTTATATATAATAAAACTAGTCTTAGCGTTATTCGTCAAATCATTTTTAAATGACTCTTTTTTTTTAATTTAGACCTTCAGCAATACATATGTTAAATTAAAGAAGTATAAAAATTCATGTCGTAGTTTTGACTTCTATTGGTGGTAAAAAGACATATTTTATTGGTGTGACCAAAACACAAAATTTTCTTCAATATATTTTATGTACAGACTTATTCGATTAGTTACATTTTTCTCGGTTGAGTACATAGTTTAATTTGCGACTGCGAAAGAAGGTGGGTTATGTTTTATCGAGTGTATGTATGTATATTTCTTTGATACGCCCTAGAGCTTAAATGTGAGTGGTATCAATAGATTCGTCTTAGTCTAAAGAGGTACATCTTCACGGTAAAACGGCTTGACGTAGCACACTGGTAGTTTATAAATTAAATTAACACATAAGATACTTTTTATCCTGGTATTCCTGCTGGAACGGTTAAAATAGAATTCTGTTCTCGTGCTTTATGTTAAAGGTGCATGAAAACTAAAAAGACGATGCTTCAATATCAAGATTTTAATTTGAATATTTTACTTTGGTTTTGAATATTGTTAGTTGACAGTGTTCACAAACTCTGTCGGAGGCATAACACGCTCACTTCTCATAATTTGGTTGGTGATATAAGTAGAGCAACAAAATCTCGGAGTGAGCAGATGCTTCCGACTTATATTAGTAGTTAGAGTTTCAATCAAGGGTAATTTAATAGTTGTATTATACTAGTCGACCCGCGCGATTTCGTCTGCCTGATGCTCCGCTCCTATTGGTCTTTGCTTGATGATATATAGCCTATAGCATTCCTCGATAAATGGGCTAAAACACTTAATGAATTTTTCAATCTGACTTGTAGTTCCTGAGAACAGCGCATTCAAGCAAACAAACAAACTCTTCAGCTTTATATATTAGTATAGATTGATAGATACAAAGGTTGAACTTATTGCCGAGGAAGATGCATGAATATTTAGACCCAACAAATTTTGTATAACAGCCAAGTATTGAATAAATGAATAGTATAAAACGATACGTATCGAACCTGAGTATTCCCTATTTTAAAATAAAGTAAGATAAAGCGTGTGTATTCAGTGCAGAGCGTTTGTGTTTGTTTTAGTAACAACGTCTAGTTGGTAGTTGGTACGAGTAAGACGGGAGCTAAGATTTTTGCTGCAAAGCCTTCCGCTCCCGATACCACGATACAGCGCTGCTAGATAGAGCGATTACACAAGAATATCAGTTTGTATTGATTTAATCATCATATCCGTAGGTAAATTAAACTTAAAATAATTCGGCCAAATGCGACTGTGAAACTCGCACACTGAGAGTACAATTTCATTAAATGGCCAAACACAATCAAATTTTGATTTTCGTGTGCGGGTCAAAATATCATCATAAGTATTGTGGAGTGTTTACTCTCGACATTAGTAACAACAATATAAACAAACGCCTTTCTATGTACAGCTTATGTTTACAATCAACACATTTATAATTACTTACAAAATGAAAACATATAAGAAAACATGAAAAAATTTCTTTAAAAAATTTACTGACTTTGAAGTCTGAAAAATGCACTCAAAAGTAAAAATAAATTATGTTATTTATTAATCTCAATATTAAAGAATAATAATATACATTCATTGTTATTTTTGTTGTCAGTATAAGCCAGATAAACAGACGTGTAGTGGATTAGAAGTCAATCCAAGTTTTGAGACGTTCTCTTAATTCCTTCAGGATCTCATAATCAGAACTGGATTTTGAAAAAAATGGGACCAGTCTGTAAACATATCCTATCAAGTACAAAAAGAAGTTTCCAGACACAAAAAATATATTAACCAATTCTCTTAGCTAAAAGTCGGTTAAATTTACTAATTAATTTTATTCATTTATTATTCATATGTGTATTTATGTATACATAATGTTCAGTTAAGACGCAGTAAACCTTTAGATTTGTATGACAAAGCTTTCTGTCATGATCTACCGGAAAGGATATTGGCTGTCTACTGTAAAATAATTATAATTTACCTTAGATATAGTTACACGTTACTGGCAGAATGTGTGACAATTAAAGGAAAGTTTCTAAGCCTTCATACTGTGACCTAAAATGATAAAATAGTAGTTCTACGTTAAACTGTATTAAATTCTTCTAACCATACTATTGACTAACATCTGTATCTATACATAAAAAGTATTGATCCGATTTGAATAAAATGAGGTACCTAATTATCGCGGGTATGATATATATACTAAAATGTTAATTACATCTCCTTCACACAAAAATCATTTTATTGTTTAGAAAATCCACCATTTACTTAAAATCTTTAGCGTTTTCAAAAACTGATTACGTTATATTTGCTTAATAAGTCAACCCGCCCCAACTTCACACGGGTGCATTTTACTACGTATACTTTAGTTTAACAAAAAATATATATAAATGAAAATATACAGGTAGCCTGTGTAACAAATAAGAATACTAGGAGTATTCCTTAAACCCTCCAAGTAAACTAAAAAGCTTGTGTTTGGTTAGGCCATGTCAGTAGTCCAATGACTGGGATTTGAACCCACGATCGATCGATTGTGGGTCCGACGACTCAAACAACTGACACTTCAGTTAACATCTTAAATCGTGTCAACTGAATTTGGTATAAAGAATCCCTCAGTGTCAAATATCAAAAATCACAGAGTTCAAGTTAGAGGTTACGTAGTTTTTAACATTGTGTATTTTTATTTTAATGCGACTCCGGCAGCTAAAATTATTGTATACAGGCAAGCATGAGGCCCTTTTTTATTTCTACATTCACAGTTATACCATATTCAGTTGACACGATTTAAGATCCAACCCGACACTTCTATATTAAAATTAATTTATTTATGAATAATTCTATTAAATTTTATATTTTCTTATTCAAAACGTACACAATAATTTTGTAACTAAAATGTTATATTTAGCCTGTTCTTATAGTCCAATTTTATAAGTCTATTCATGCGTCCATTACTTTAATAATATAGAGTTTTGCATAGACAACAAAACATTCAATTATGTTGACTTAATAGCTAACCTCTATTATCGACATGTTGTTTAAATGTTTCTTTTCAATGTTAAAACTGTGTAAACTTCACGTAGCAAATTGTGGAGAAAAATATAAAAGCATATTTGTTATTGTTTAATTTTAGGTTCGTTTACCTTCTTCTTCTTCTTTGGTTTGATGGCTTTCAGTTGCTCACTACGACTATGCACAAAGTACTGAACAAAACACACTTGTGAAGAGAGAGAGATATGATACAATACACAATACACTACAATAGGTAATAAAGTAAACTTACGTGGACCTCAAGAAGAGTGAACTTAATTACAACACTATAACACTAACTTCCATGTACACTGCGCGAAAACACCAAAGAGACTGAGACTAATCTCTCGTCCTGTTTCTTCTCGCGCCCGCAAGGGCGCGGGGGAGCGTAATCGAGATTGCCTTCTCCTATAGGCAGTTTCTTACGCGGCACATAAAAATGTGTCGGTCCTTGGGGTGACCTTTCAATAAGGTCGATAGTCAATCCGGTGAGTTCCATGCCACTGTTGCTTCACGCAGTCTCAAGCGATCAAGCCCCCGCCGGGTGAGACTCCCAGCTACCTGGGAGAGGCCTAGCGAGAACGATCTGCGGTTGAGACTGCGACTTATACACAGCGGCATGGGAATGTCGTGTCTGGGTAGATGTCAGTCCGGTGGTGGCTCCTTGTATTCCTTGGGAGCTGGTGTCGATCCGGGGGACGCGCGTGAAGCGGAGCGATGTCCTGGAGGTGGGAGGCTTCCGACGCGTCTGCTCGAGCGAACAAATTGCTCGCGAGCCGGCGTATGAAAGCCTCCAACGTCTTGATTTGGAGATCTCGCCTCATTACGTCATTTCTGACGTACCGAGGCGCGCCGAGTGTTGTACGCAGCGCCTTGCACTGCTGGGCCTCCAACAGCTTCTTAGATGTGGTGCTGGTCAGCGCATACCACGCTGGGGCTGCGTATGTGAGGTGGGGCCTTATGTACGTTTTGTATAGGCCCAGCTTCGTCTTGAGTGGCAGCTTCGACTTCAGGGCTGGGCTGAGTTTCGCCATTGCGGCGCAGGCCCTGTTTCTAGCTTCCTTGACATGCGTCGTGAGTGTGAGGCGACGGTCAATTTGGACCCCGAGGTATGTAACTCTCGGGGCCCACGGTATTGATTGACCGTGCATCACGAGCTTTGGCGTCTTGGTGGTGTTGCGCGAGCCGAAGACAATCGCCTGAGTCTTGGCGACGTTAGCTGCCAGCCTCCATTTGGTCAGCCAGCGCGGCAGGTCGTCCAGCACCCGTTGTATTTTCTTGGTAGCGAATTGTGCATTCAGAGATGACGCAACATATGCTACGTCATCGGCGTATAGGTATAGTGTTGTGTCCGATGATGTCGGTATGTCGTCGGTGTATAACGAGTACAGCACCGGCGACATACAGCTTCCCTGGGTGACTCCGGCTTCTATGGCATATTCTGGAGTCGTGACTCCCTCCTCCATTCGCACGAGGAAGGATCTGTCCTCCAGGAAGGATTTTACCACCTTCACAATTTTTCGTGGCGTCTGGGTCATGGTCAGCTTATAAATGAGGCCGTCGTGCCATACTCGGTCGAATGCTTTTTCCATGTCGAGCATGACAGCGACGGCGGTCTCTTTTTTGTTGCAGCTATGCGCCAGTTGGTGCATCAACCTCGTGAGCTGCAACGATGTCGAGTGTTCGGCTCTAAAGCCAAATTGCTCCGGTCTCGGGGTGATGTTCGGCACCAGGTGTTGAAGAAGAAGTTTTTCAAACACCTTGGAGACCGAAGGCAGAAGAGTGATTGGGCGGTAGCTGGAGGGAAGGGTGATGTCCTTGTTGGGCTTGGGCAGCAGTATCACCCTTCCGATCTTCCATCGTTGTGGGAAGTGTCCGGTGCGGACGACACCATTAAACAGGCGCGTCATCGCCGCAATGGTTCGCTGCGGCAAGTGGCGCAGCGCTGCATTGGTGATGCCATCCGCACCCGGCGCCTTCTTGAGACTAATCTATCGCACTAAAGGTTATATATAGTCTTCAGGTTGGTATACTTGACATAACATAAAATCATCTACCCTCTAATACTACTTTATAAACAGTGTTACTAATATACCCGTCATCCATTGCAGATTTTACCTAGTTAGTTTGAATCAACAAAAAAAAACACGTTATTATTATTTATAATTTATTTTTTTTATGTTTAACACATTTTACATAACGAGGGTAAGATAGTAAATTGAAGAAAAAAATTAACATTGATAAGACGAGGGATAGATAGAGGAAATTTGTAAATTATATTGACGGTTGGATTCTCTTTGTTTTAACGTCTGGTTTGTAAGATGTGGGAGAACATCAAGATTTAACAAACGTCACGCAAAGCCTCCCACTGTCATACGACGAATAGGAAATACAGGTTAAATGTTTTGGAATCCTTAACGTAAATAACTATTAAATTAAGCATTTAAATTGCCCCCAACTGAAACTCTAATTTAATACAGTCCTATTATTTAATATCAGGTACCAGACATCGATTTAGAAGAATCGATATTAACTTGTATAAGTCGATTGTTTGTATTGTTCAAAACAAAATATAAAACCGCCAATCAATACAGACTTAAAAGAAACATTGTAAAATAAAAAAAAAAAATAAAAATAAAAAAATATATACTGTTACGAACATTCAAAAAGTTGAATACTCGATTCTTTACGATACTTGTTTTTTTTTTAATAATATGACATGACATGAGATGAAAAGTGGCCACTGTCGCCTATGGGCATCGGCAAAGCTAGAGGGTATATCTTGTTTTGCGATGATGCGTTGCCACCTTGAAAGTTGAGTTAGAAGGGGGAGCGAAGAGAAAAATGCTGCGGTTTCAGTGGACCCTGAACAAGAACGCAGAGTTCATTGGAACCCCAGCATTAATAGGATGGGAGAGGGAGGGGGTAGATCTGGCCCACTGCCATCTGCGGTGCGACCGAAATCGTCGGATATGCATGCTGGTGGTCTTAAAAGCACCCCTCTTTTGTCTATGACACTTGGCGGTCGGATGTGCATGCTGGTGGTCGCAAGCCAGTCGGGGAACCGATCCCCTACCACCAAGGGGGTGCTGGGTTACTCGCCTCTTACGAGATACTCTACCAACGGCAGAGTATATTCAGTCAAAACATTGTCAGTGTATTATCGTTACAAGACTGTTATAATTAAATGAGTAAATTAATTTTCAAGCAAATAAAAGTTCAAAAGAATCAGCCCATCAACTTGGACCTACGATGGCTCAGACAGGCATACAGACACAGAGACATACGTTAAGCTTATATCACTTCGTCATTGTAGAGTCGGGAGTAAAATGGTTAATCAATAATCTAACATAATAACAGAGCCAATTACTTATTTACATTGCTGGTAGTGACTCATGTAATTTAGGAAATGTATATCAATGATTATCAAATTGTCAAATGTGGCGACGCATAACGGCGAACACAAAGACATGTTGTCATTAGCTTATTATTATAGATTCTATTTGATTTGATTTATTGGGTCACACTGTAAATTGCTTTAATGCATCGTGTATCGATATCGATATTAGCTATTTACGATTGAAAATTATTCAAGATTTTAAAAACTCGTTACTGGTTTCGTGACGCTATATTCGATTCTATTCCTACGCTTTTAAGGGTTAAACCTTTTTTAAGTTATTCCAAGATTGTATGTCGGGGATTTAAATGATGAGAAGGAGGTAGGTGAGGGAAATATTGGAAAACACAATAAGGGGGTGACGATATTGAATGGACTATTGGGTAAACGCAACGTAGATACTGCTACTGAACCGATAAATAATCAAATATGATCTCTAACAATTACGAGACAAACCTAAACAGTGCCTTTGACTTCTTGGTCCAACTTGAACAACCCTCGCCTCCAGTTAAACTCTCTGTTTAAACCCAAGGTTAAACTCTCATAAACCTAACCTAACAACCTAATTGGACAGCACTTCCAGCACTAACACTGCATCGCACAACACTAACACTATCCAGAGGTTACTTCACTTCTCGACAGACTGCGCACGACTAAGACTGTCGAACGCATATAAAGGGTCGAGACTGTCAAACCTACGGAAGTGACTACTACCCTACTCCAACGCCATAGAGAGCGATTACGATTCGATTATTCGATAATATATTACTAATCTCCGACATGTATATAACCTCTGTTCCGATAGTTGAGCCACTTGTCAAACGGACCTCGCCTGCTGACCGTTATTTGCTCGGTTTCCGTGTCAAATGCATGTTACTACCACTTTTACATGCTCATGTAGTTTTTTACTTTGAATATGTAGTAACTATTACTATCGTGTTTTATGTGTCAATAATAAACTATGTTTTTTATAATTTTTAAACCATGATTAATCTTAAGAAACTGTCGCCCGTTCGATTAATTAGTGGGTACATTAGATTTTATACAATAACGTAGCTCTGGCAAGGCGACAGGGCTCTTTGACTAACTAGTTTTTATATAAAAATATAAAATTTACTTTTTCAAGTAGTTTAGAGTGTCGTTATAATTATTTTAATGAGTAAAGCGGAAGCAGTGAGTGTGACTTAATTTTGTTTCAAAAGACATTAAAACTTGCTGCAAGGAGTGAAAAATAATCTCTGTGGAATTATTGCCTACAAGATGAACGGTCGCAGATAAGCACGGGAGGAAGTGAATTTATTAATCTTGTACACTGCGAGTCTGCTACCGGCTCACTCCGGCCCAGGCTTTGGAATTAGTTTCCATATTACACAATAGTCCTTAGCATCTTGAGATTACATCTCTACTGTTTGATTCCATATTCTATTTCTTATATAAAATATATTTGTTCCATTAAACGTTGAGATTTTTGAGCCTTCAACAATTGTTTTTACAATAAACACAATTACAGTTACTTAAACGTTGTGTTTGATTCATAACATTAGTAATACAGTTTACCGCTTAATACGGAATGCAGTAAACTTTAGCTAATAACTTAAAATTCAAAGCTTAAACGGTCGCTCCAGTTTACTGAAATTTGCTGAGTAACTCCATTCAAGTAGTACAGCTACGAGTATACCCGAGAATGAGTTCTCTTTACTATTTATTAGATATCCGACAAACCACGTAAGAACTTACAATTCAAACGTTTTAAAAATTTTAACAGACCGAGTCAGAAGTGAGATGAAACGATGTAAGTTTAGTAACATGCTAATTTCTTTATATAAATAAACTCTTTATGAGCCGATCCGAACGATTGAAAAATGATAAAATTTCATTAGGTACACAGTACTTAAAATAAAGTATGGAATTTCAATTTGAGTTTGACTTTAAATTCCCAGCTGATGGACTGGAACTGATGACTGAAAATCTCTCTCCATCTTTTCTTTCTCTTCAGTCTTTCTCTTCCCGTTTTTCTTTCCTTTTATACTCACGCTGTTAAAAGTTTGCGCACTACAAATTAGTCCCAACGTCATTTGAGTTTAATCTATTTATTTTGCGCACATCAATTTTTTTTGTTTTTTTTTTATGTCATCTTTGCAAATATTATTTCATAGTTTTATTCAAAGCAAACTCCCTTTCATTCTACGTTCTCAGGTAGCAATTATTTGCTCTATAGTATATTTTATTTCTGTAATCCTGATTCCATGAACCTTACATAGTATATATATAATAACAGTTAATATTTGATATGGATAACGAATGAGGGGTCATCAAACAAAATGAACACCATGACAAGTCTATAAAATTTGAATAAAACATTTTTTACTCGTTGTTATTCTGAAATGAAAATCAAAAATTATATGTCAGCACATTAACTTATAGTATATTTTGAGGAATTTGTATAAACAAAATATTATGCAGGTTGCAAATAAATAATTTTTAATGAACACTAATTAACTCTTAGAAAAGCACGCCACCAAAATAAACTTAGACGAATTTATTTTTTCTCTTATAAATTATCAAGTTTTAATTACCTACTTTAATACTTACCATGGAATAAAATGGCTGAAGGACTCAGTTCTTTGTCCTATTTATGCGCGGAACTCTAGTTGTTCGAGAGCAGATCTCCGCAAAATCTAAAAGCTAATTAGAGCCGGGAGACTTTCTTTTATTTTTCACAATTACGGCAAAAACTTCAAGCGTAAAAGAATATGGTTGTACTAGCAATTTTATACTTAACCAGCGGCGGTCGAGGCTGTGAACAAATTTCACTAAGTGCTCAGTATGCGATATCTTTATTTACATATTAAATTCTTTGGCTATTACTACTTTTATTTTAATAATAGGTAACCTCAAAGTGAGTGATAGCTTCATGGGGCTTGGTGTTCGCATCTATAATAAGATTCCACAGCCTAAATTAGATTTGCCATTTCAGCGATTTAAAACTCGGATCAAGAAATCTTTAATAAATAAAGCATACTATAATGTACAGGATTACTTAAATGACGAGAATGCTTGGAATCTTAGTGACGTTGACTCTCAAGCTAAATCATTTGTATAACAGATTACGTAAAGAAACATGGCTTTTTGAAAAGAGTGACTGTTGAGTTTCTGGCCGGCTCTTCTCAACAGAAAACTGCTTTCCGAGCTGGTGGTAGCTTCAGACAAACTGACTGACCGACCAATTTTTGACATATCAAAAGTACTTTTGTCTAATTGAAATAAAATATTTTGAGTTTGAGTTCACATTGAGTCAATTTACGACTCAGAGTTTTAAAAAATATTTATAACGTAATAATTTTTGCTGCCATAAGATAAGATGGAAACAAATTGCTTAATTAAAAATGTCTGCACCTACGCAAACTGTATTGCTTGCTCACGTTGCGAGAAACTTATCGCTGAGGCGTGCCCTTTATCCTTTCCATTTAGAAAATATTTATTTAGCATCCTTTCCTTAAGCCCCGTGCTCAGGTGCGAGGTGCCCCAACTCAAATAGAAGCAACCAATTTAAATAAGACCAGTTACGATTGTAAATAATCTTGTCTGTGAGTGCAAACACTACATACATTGCATACATATATGAAAGAATAACTGATTACCACTAAATGTCGGAGATTTATGATGAGAAGGGAGAAGAAGAAGGGGAACGTTGCAGAACACTACAAGGGGGGTGTGATATTGAATGGACGCAACGCAACGTAGATACTGCTACTGAACCGATAAATAATTAAACATTATGATAATCTCTTACAATTAGGAGCCTTGGACTTATGACCAAGATGTAGGCTTAAGCAATTCCTTTAAGTAATTACAACACTCGCCTCCACTACCCAGGCCCTCTGTTCAAATCTAAGGTTAGGTTAACCTAACCCTAACTTACATACATGCTCATATGTGATATAATAATTTAATAAATGATATAATTTTATTTTTAATAGTTTATTCATGGATAGTTAAGATATAGACACAAATTAGTGAAAACTAAATCTCGATATCAGTAAGATTATAATTTTCTTCTGCCACTAACTATTAATAAGATCTTATAGGTCTTATGTTTGCTTTTCTTGTTTTATTAATTATTATTATTTACTTTTATTTTATATCATGCAAATCAAACTGTACAGAATATAAGAACTTTAAATCTTTGGCAGATTTTTTCTATACATATTTTTATTGGTTCTATGATATTTAAGAATATGTAATTGTTACTTTTCACTTTAATATTAATTTAAATATCTTATTATTAAGTTTTTTTTTTCAATATGTATTATAGCATGTCGGTATCATTCTGGAGTTACCCTGTCACTGGTCACCTCTGAAAATCAGCGTTGTGGTGTCGCACCGCAACATAATGCCAAGAGGTGTACCTATTGGTCACATCACATGTTTTTACATTTTTCATTAGCCTAAGTAAGACTTGTATTGTAACTTATCTTTTTTAAAATATGTAATTGAGTAATAAAAATTTATTCTATTCTATTCTATAAGTTTAACGTGTGTGTATCTGTATGTCTCTCTGTGGCAACCTAGCCCCCAACACTATAGACCAATTCAGATAAAGTTATATTTGTTTGAAAGGTAATAGTCGTTTGAGACCTGCATGACATTATTCATATATTGACCATTATAATAATCTTGTAAACATTGTAACACACTAGACTAAGTAGAGAAGAAACGGTATTTCTCGATACCTCTCTTTCTATGTCATCAAGTATGGAAAATAATCCGAGTGTCAAACTTTTTAGTGTACGTAACTGTATATATTTTATCTATCATTGTTTATTTTTGTATTTTATCAGTATTTGTTAAGTTTATTGACTGCTGTGTTTATATTTTCATCAATACGATAGAACTTTCTTCTTCTATCGAACAATTAAACGCCATAGGTACATGATGGATATTCCCCGAATATGTAACAAGCGGTTCAAATCCACGTTTTTTATTCGCACCGCGAAACTATGGAAGGATCTGCCAGAGTCTGTGTTTCCTGATAGGTACAATGTTGGTGTCCTTAAAGCAAGAGTAAATAGGCATCTTCTAGGAAGGCGTGTGGTTGCTTAACATCACAGTGTGTAAAAAAAAAGACAAGAACACAGTAACACAAATATCAATGTGATTATATTTCGTTAGTATATTTTGAATGAAGACCCGCCATATAATTTTAGGTCAGTATTTTATTTTAATATTACAATACACTTACTTGAAAACTCCTTCGTTTCTAATATTTTAATGGATCATTTTATACATTAAGACTCGTTGTTGATCCTACGTGCTCAAGTGAGGTCGTCAGCAATCTAGGAGAGGCACGAGTTTTGAATTAATGTCGTCCAATCGTGATTACCTGTGAGCGAAATGAGCGGGAAAGTGCTGTGTGACGCCCGTGACTTAATTAAAGAACAAAAATTTCTTCCGATTTTGGTACTTGAATCTTCCTTCTTGAGATCAGACTTCAGAGGCTCATCATTGAATACGTCTACCTAAGGATTTTTTAAGAATCGCACAAAATGAAGTTACGGCTCTTTATTTTTTATGGAAATTGAAGGAGATTTGTGTAATACTTAGACTGTAGAATAATTAAACTTTAGACCGTTGATTCTTATAGTGATTGATGATGAACTGCGTGAGTTAGAGCTAAAAAGATACAGATCCATGATGGTATATTTATTTAGGCTCGCCGCCATGATAGATTTCATAAAT
The DNA here is from genome assembly GCA_905147385.1 of Limenitis camilla. Taxonomy (NCBI): domain Eukaryota; kingdom Metazoa; phylum Arthropoda; class Insecta; order Lepidoptera; family Nymphalidae; genus Limenitis; species Limenitis camilla. The sequence continues at coordinate 5,211,437 of LR990234.1, read as the reverse complement.
GTCTCAGAATATCTTGCAATGAAACTTTTACAAAAAATATTAATTTGGTATTAAACATTTTTTATTTATATAATTTTGAATAAAAAAATAAGATAATTCAATTCAAGATGCCATATAGCGCGTCTTTTGACCAATAGCAGGCGCGCTATGCCGTTGAAAACTTTAAAACCTGATAATCATCTGATATTGTTACAAACTTGACAGTGGTTCGGGTGTTGGATTCACGATCGATAGGTCGTGGGTTCAAATCCCAGACATTGGAGCTTTTTATTCATGAAAGAACAAATAAACAGATACAAATGAACTTTTGTACATACACAGTTAGTAAAATGAATCGACACTTAGAATACTTAGAACAAACTACGTAGCTACGAAGACGAAGTCACGCGGGTCGACTAGTTGTAATATAAATGAACGTGATTAATTTCTAAAATGAAGCAATTCCGTTAGAATTTCAAAATAATTAGATGGGAAAAGAGCAATCTGTACAGATTCCAACTTAAATTGAGTGATCAGTATTGTCAATAACCGAGCCCTTTTTGCAGATTGTTACAACGCAACGCGCCACGGTGAAAACATTTATATTTAATAATAAAGTGACCGCATTTTCGATGGCTAAATTTTTAAATATTTTAATGAGTACTTTCCTTATTTACATGTCGGAGAATAATAAAAGATTATCGATAAATCGAATCGTCATCGCAATCTATAGCGTTGGAGTAGGGTAGTAGTCACTTCCGTCGTTTTGACAGTCTCCACCCTTTATATGCCTTCGCCAGTTTGACTGTAGTCTTACTCTTGCGCGTTCTCTCAAGGAGTGAAGTAGTCTCTGGATAGTGTTAGTGTTGTGCAGTGCAGTGTGGTGCTAGAAGTGCTGTCCGATTAAGTCGCTGTCACGTAAGTCCTTACAATGTAGTTGCCACGTCTTGTGTTGGGTTAGGTTTATGCGAGTTTAACCTTACGTTTAAACAGAGAGCGTGAGCAGTGAAGGCAAGTGTTATGATCACTTAAATGAATTCATTAAGCCTACACCTTGGTCACAAGTCCAAGGCACTGCTTAGGTTTCTCTCGTAATTGTTAGAGATCATATTTGATTATTTATCAGTTGAATAGCAGTATCTACGTTGTGTTTACCCAATAGTCCATTCAATATCATCAATCCTTTTAGTGTTCTCCAATATTTCCCCCCTTCCTCTTCCTTTTTATCATTATAATATCCGAGATACATTTGTCAAATATTAATTATGTTATAACTTCTGACTTGCTTGCTGAAAATACAGTATTAGGTCCAGAAATAAGATAAGATAAGGTGTATGAGACTTTCACTCAATGTATCAACCAGACACTAGCTCACTGAATACACTTTACTAAAACTGACTTACTAAGCCTAAAACCCTCTAACTTAATCACTTACCACAGGGCCTACGCTTCATTACGGGACAAAAAGTATCCTATGTGTTTTTTCAGCTTATAAAGTAACTTATATTTTATTGAAATACATAGAGCAATTTTTGAGTGAACTTTCCTTCCATCCCACAGGGTCATTGCTTTTTTCAGGAAATAAGAGTATCCAATAGTTACATGTTACATAGTCTAAATAACAAATATGACTTAGTGCGTCGAATATATAATATAATAAATAAATCCAATCCTATCTTCAATTTATATATTGGCCTTCCTTCCCCCCTCCCTTACCTAGGCTATCGGCACAGACTATTCTATACTAGCGGTTTCACCCGCTATATTTTGGATAATTCATACTATGTCATTATTAATTATAGCCTATGTGATATTATAATGTGTAAGCTATATTATTGTAAAGTTTCATCAAAATCCATTCAGCAGTTTTTGCGTGAAAGAGTAACAAACATACATCCATACATCCTGTTTAGTATGCACTAAACTTATTGTCTTTGTGGAAATTATTAGTTCTCAATTGGCAACATTGCCAATGCGTTTACGTTATTCATTAATGTTATTTATAATCTGTTAAAACTTCTTGGTATCCGTTTCCGCTACGCGCTGTCACTGCCTCTTCTAAGCTAAACGTTAAAAAGTGTGTACATGTCTCTGTCCTCAAAATTATACAACTTGGAACAAAAGGGGGTTTATTTCATTTCTTTCACCACCAACATTAAAAAAATACAATATATATCCACACAACCAAACCATACATCCATACATTCCTACAAACTTTCACGTTTATAATGTTAGTAGGATGCTTTGATTGAACTTTGACAGCATTTGGTGGCAGTACTACTTACCATCTAAACAGTGAAGTGTTCAAGTTCATGGAAGTGTTCTCAATGGCGTAAGTTTATAGTGATTAAATTTGTTACTCTAATTTCACAATTTAATAATGTGATGTATTAAAATTGCTACATAGTTTTGTTTACACATATTAACATATTTATTGTCTGCGTAAAATGTCGGTTTGCTTCAAGAATATTCAGCAGAATTTTATTTCCCAATAAGCACAACTTAACAAGTTGTTTTATAACACCAATGTTTTACTAGAGTTTTACCGACCTTGTTAACACTCATCTCCAGCAGCTACAATGTAACGTTAGTATGTTAACACCTAGGTACGAATGTTTATACTTTTAAGTTACTATATTCCATACTAGTCGACCCGCCATGGCTTCGCTCGAGTGAATTTTATCACGTATATTAATATTAAATTTTCAACATATTAAGTTTACGGCTTAAGTTAACCTAACTTCAGGTTTATACTATTCTCTTATTTGTTTTCTAATTTTAAGTAGATTTAACTTAAGCCTGGGTGACCCAAGGAGTTACAGTTTTGTTTATTCTAGCTTCAGTTTTAGTTTCATTTGTATATATATATTTTTTAAATAGCCTCAGCTCTAGTTCTGTAACTGCTTACTTTGTTGACCATCTTTATGTTAATTATTAATGTAGATTTAGATTATAGTTTTACTAATATTTTTAATTTGAGTTAGTTCTAGTTTTATTATAAATAAAGATAAGCTAAGCCTGTGCGCCTCAAGAAGTCAGTCTTTACAGATGTATCACGTAGACGTAAGACTGACTTCAAAACTCGAGAATGAAAAAACTTGCGATTATGTAAAACATTAGAGATAAATAAAGAACTATTGTGAATTTAAAAAACCTTAGGTTTAAACTGAGAGCCAGCTACCTGAGGGCAGCCCTTAGGTAGGTTACACCTTGGTCACAAGTCCATGGCACTGCTTAGGTTCCTGTTGTAATTTTGAGATCATATGTTTAGTTTTTTATCAATTCAGTAGCAGTATCTACGTTGCGTTTACACGATAGTCAATTCAATATCACCCCCCTCTCATTTTCTCCAAGTTACATATATTTATAACGAACTCTCATACATACACACACACACCATGCATTGCATGTATACAGAGGAACAACGTAAATTTATCTATGTAATTTTTTACGCCCAGTACGTCTATATTATATGTACCAATAATCTAAATTTTATAATTAGTTAGCCCAACCTAAGAGACAAATGCCGAGGGGATGAGGCCCTGTAAGCCGAAACACAGGTTGCTCTAGTTCGGTTACTGTTGCTGAAACTATTCTTATGTTTCAATATTTGGCTACTGTATTTACATATTAAGAGAAAATGTAATGTAATGTGTTTTTTGGACAAAAAATATTTCTTATTTCTTAAGCTTTCATCGCTAGTGGTAGGTTAGCAATCGTTAGAGCTCGTAAAGATGAGCGAATTAATTCGAATTCTGTTGATTTGGCGACGTTCTTGATTTCAAATCATTCAAAAGGTTCAAATTATTCAGAATATAAACGAATTATTGGATTCAAAAACTATTCATACATCTCTACTTAGGACATTATAGGTAACTACTACGCATCAGTCAAATCAAATCAAATCAAAATTATTTATTTCAATTAGACTTTTTTGAAAAGTACTTTTGAAACGTCAAAAATTTGTCGGTCAGTCAGTTTGTCTGAAGCTACCACCAGCTCGGAAAGCAGTTTTCTGTTGAGAAGAGCCGGCCAGAAACTCAACAGTCGCTCTTTTCAAAAAGCCATGTTTACATAGTCTGTTATACAAATCATTTAACTTGAGAGTCAACGTCACTTAGATTCCAAGCATTCTCATCATTTAAGTAATCCTGTACATTATAGTATGCTTTATATATTAATGACTTCTTGATACGAGTTTTAAATTGTTGAAGTGGCAAGTCTAATATAGGCTGTGGAATCTTATTATAGATGCGAACACCAAGCCCCATGAAGCTATTACTCACTTTGTGGAGACGATAGTAAGGCGTTACAAGTTTATTTCTGTTTCTAGTATTAACATTATGTTTGTCACTGTGTTTTGAATACAAATGAATATTCTGGTAAATGAACAAAATATTACAATATATGTATTGAGATGGGACTGTAAGAACGTCTATTTTTTTATATACATCTCTAAGGGAATCCCGCGCTCTTAAGTTATAAATGGCCCGAACAGCTCTCTTTTGAAGAATAAAAATGGATTCAATGTCCGCGGCCCTACCCCACAGTAAAATGCCATAAGACATAATACTGTGAAAGTAACTGAAGTAAACTAGCCTAGCAGTATTGATATCAGTCATTTGTCTGACTTTCCTTACTGCGTAGGCGGCTGAGCTGAGTCTTCCCGCTAGAGATGATAGATGGGGGTTCCACTGGAGTTTTGAATCTAAAGTTATACCCAGAAATACCGTCGAGTCCGCCACATCTAAAATTTCATTATTTAAACGTAGGTTAAATTTTTGTTTTTTAACATTAGGTAAAGCAAACTCAACGCATTTGGTTTTTTTAGCATTAAGAACTAAGTTATTTACCGTAAACCATTGAAGAACCTGCGATAATGCACTGTTTACATCGTCATAATTATGTTTATTTCTGTTTACTTTAAATATAAGAGATGTATCATCAGCAAAAAGTACAATATCACACAAGTTCTTCACATAGTATGGCAGATCATTAATATAAACCAAAAATAAAAACGGGCCTAAAATGGATCCCTGTGGAACGCCCATTTGTAGCAAAGATCCAGAAGATTTTACACCATTAATAGTAATCCTCTGGACTCTTTGATTTAGGTATGAGGCAATTAGATCCAGAGAAACACCACATATACCGTAATAATTAAGTTTTTTTAAAAGTGTTTCATGTTGAACACAATCAAAGGCCTTGGACAAATCGCAAAATACACCAATCGCATTTTGTGATTTCTCCCATGCTTCATAAATATGCTTAAGAAGAGCAACTCCGGCATCTGTTGTTGACCTACCCCTAGTAAAACCATACTGTTCACTATGAAATAGTTTATTTTCATTAAAATATTCTAAAAGTTGGTTTAAAATAATCTTTTCAAAAACTTTACTCAGTGATGGTAATATAGAGATTGGTCTATAGTTACCGGGATCTTTCCTGTTTCCATTTTTAAATAGAGGTATTATTTTACTGTGCTTCATTAAGTCCGGAAACTTTCCTGTATCGACACATTTATTAAAAATATCAGCTAGATGTGGGGCAATATTATTGATTATTGTATTTAATATTTTTACTGAGATGTCCCATAAATCACCAGTTTTTTTTATATTAAGTGTCCTGAAATTCTTAATAATATCAAATGAAGTAATATGTTTAAACTCAAAGTAATTAGCATAGCCTGGGAGTTTATTTTTAAGTAGAGAAATAGCATCTAAGGGCGATGATTTTAATGCAGATGTTACTTTGATAGGTATATCAGTAAAGAATTTTTCAAACGTGCTTGCCACTTCTTCTTCCGAATTAATTAATATATTATCAACATTTAATTTAATTGGTTCGTTTTCTATTTTAGATCTTCCAGTTATGCTATTAATAATATCCCATGTAGCCTTTATTTTATCGTCTGAGTTAAGTATTTTGTTTCTAATATAAATTGCCTTTGCCTGGATGCAAACACTTTTAAAGATCTTAGAATAACACCTAACGCGTTCTAAAAATACTGGATCCCGATTATATTGCCTCATACCATATAATTCATATAATTTATCTCTACTTCTAAATATACCTATGGTAGCCCAGTCACTAAATTTCAGTTTTAAATTTTTACTAAAAGTTTTTATTTTAAATGTGTTATTAAATTCATTTAAAATCATAGTAAATAAATTATCGGATCATACAGTCGGATCATGATTCACGGTAAGAATCAATTCTTAAACAATTCAAAAGAAAAAGCTTCATAGTATACCTGCACATTAGTGAGCATTACGAGTCGGGGCCCTGGGGGGGTGATCTCTTGAAGACGGCCGCACAGTCGAATTGAACCTCAGACTTAAATGCTGGATATAAACCCATAGTTTTTGTACTTAAAATACCTAAATTGAGACAAGACCTATTATTATAATACAGCATAACCAAACCACTATCTACAATTTTATCTTTACAAATAACAAGACTAGACAAAGGGATCAACTAGATACAGATCTGGTCATCGCAAAATGGCATGTAAAGGTTTGGTTTAGGGTGCATCGTTGACATTGACATGTTCTATGAATATCGAGTGCTACGAGAGCCCTTGGACGCCCGCCGGCCCCACATGGCCCTCTCGACCCCTCTCTCTTTGGATAGCCTAACTAATATATTAGATCACTATCATATTTAAAATATTAGCTTATCCCACAAATGCATGATATTCTGTATTGAATTTTTAAATTTGGTTTTTTAGGACTGTAGTCATTAAGTTGGGGATGCATCTATTAATTACGTGAGGCACTTTTGAAAAAATTACGTGATATTTGCTAAGACCCCCTCCTATCCCTAAGTGAGATTTGGAAAGATGTCCTTAATCCACTCCCCCCCAGAACACCTTACGTAATTAATGGAAGTCCCTTTATGTAAAAAAACTATGGAACTACTAGATAACAATATAGAAAATGGTTCCAGGCTACTGTGTGGTCTTAGGGTGCTTTTTTCCCGTTTAAAATATACAGAATTAATTTTTTTTCTGAAAAATTTTGCAGCAAGTGGCATTTTATGATATACTAGCCGACCCGTGCGACTTCGTTCGCGTGTTGCGCCGCTCCTATGGGTCGTAGCGAGATGTTAAATAGCCTAAGTTACTCCTTGTTACATCAGCTATCTGTCAGTGAAATCCCGTCAAAATCGGTCCAGCCATTTCAGAGATTAGCCGAAACAAACAAATAGATAAAAAATAATTTTGTTTTGTTTGGTATATGTACCATGTGCGTGTATACATCCATATGCACTTAGTAAAAAGCGGTTAATTTAATATTACAAACAGACACTTCAATTTTATTTATTTGTATGGATAAATGCTCTATCATAGGATTCAGAATTAAATACTCTACAAGTGTCTATTGCGACGCAATCCTAACTCGAACTGTCGGGGCAGTGAGGGTCACTAAACACAATTTTTTCATAAAGTTCTCGTTTTTTCCTACCTCGTAGATAACAAGAATTGAAGAAAAAATATATAAAATTGTCACAAAAAAGCTTCCTAGATTGGTCATATTTTATGACTTTTTACATAATTAGTTTCTGTGTACTTTAGAATACAAGTTCAACTTAAACAAGATGTTTCATTAAATTATTTCCTTAATCAGTCTGAGTAAAGAGAAGGCTTTTCAAAGTCTTTATCTGTTATTTAAATATAAGACAATGATTGAATATTTATAGTAAAAAATTGTTTTACTTAATAAACTCTTATTCACAATCAAATCCTGAATATATGAAATAATTAATGTTTGCTATAAAATGTTTTCATTTTCTCTCTCCATATCTCTCCCGATTTTTTACTGTTACAACTCTCTATTTTTTTTAATTGGTTAGATTACCGTTTACACTTATAAAAAGAGTAATATATATATTATTTCCTAACAAATACATAGTAATTTGGTTTCGAAAAAGAAATATTTCATCTCTTTTCTTTTTAAAGTTAGATATTTGTAATTTATATCTAAACTCCCGATATCTGTTTATTTCGTAAAAGTCGTTGAGTATCCTTTATTCTAATTATTAGGGTAGGGAAAGAATTAAAAAGACAATTTTCTTCGTTGTTTTTATGATAAATGACAGATCTAAATATCGATGATAACACACATACCAATGGATCACGTTTAACGAAAAGTGATTTCAAATATACAATAAACCTCTAATAATATTGCAAGTTATAGTAATAACAATATTCAAAAAATCCTTAAAAATATACAAAAATAGTCGAACAGCCTCTCAGTCACTTAATATAAAATATAACAAAAACTTAAATTATGATAATAGTATAAAAATAATACAATTTAAGTGATATGCAACTCTTACACGTCGAATGATAAGCGTAGATATGACAAGTTCGTTTCAATATACGGAAAAGCCTAAAAAATATGATTAAAATAATTTACACTTAAATTAATATCGCTCGTATAAAGCGATGACATTAACAATTATTATGTTCAGTGCGTTCCACTAAGCGATCTCAACGCCCCAATCGCTTATTTAGCCGTTCCACTTGACGATCGCGGGTGTTGTGGTCGCGGCGAAAACTTCATTAATGAAGCTCACGACGACCCATGTCAAATCGTGGGTCGTTGTGAGCGTTTTAAAATAATTGGCGGCATTTTTAAATCAACAAAAATGGCGACGATGTATAAATTTATTTGATACGGATAGATTTATTAGTGTAAGTGAACGCAGCGCATATTTATGTAAAATTAATTCTAGTCTCAATTAAATTATAAATTTAAAAAAATCAATCAATAAAAAATATGAATATAAATTAATTTAACCAATAATTGTTGAATGTTGTTTTTAATACTTACAAATTATAAACTTAACCTCTTGAAACTATTGCTTTATAACTCGCCATTTGATCATTCATCATTATTTACGTTAAAGCTCAAACGCTCGCGGACAAGTGGAACGGGAAAAACCGAGGTCGTGAGCGTGGGCGTTGAGATCGCTTAGTGGAACGCAGGGGTTGAAGTATTACATCACCTATACATATAATGTTATCGGATGTCTTTACATGGAAGATATATTAGAACACTTAATATGAGGGGTCTTAATAATATCAATAAAAGCCAAACAATATGTTAAAACACTAATACAGTTGTACTAAAAAAAGTTAATAAATAATAATTTAATGAGATTCAAATCTCGATTTACGGAAAGAGAACTGACAAAAATCTACGTTTATGACTAAGAGGGATATCTGTTTGTATAAAGTTGGTAGATTAGATAGTTCACCTAAAGGAGAGCACTTCTGAACTAGGTCGTTCACGAACTACCCAAAACTTATACACAGTTTTGATTAAGCGTTGAAGAAGGAAGGTTGTAGAGGGAGGATGAGTAAATTGTGAAATTATTAACCATCTATACTACGATTTAATTTGGATTACGCCTCTTTGTTTCATATACTGTAAAAATACCAAGAAACTCAATTACGGTTTTAATGAAGAACTCACGAGAGGCGCCATCTTGATGATATATCAAATCCCTACAAAATATTATACTAGTCGACCTTTGCGACTTCGTGCCCGTAATGCTCCGCTCCTATTGGTCTTAGCGTGATGATCTTTAGCCTATAGCCTTCCTCGATAAATGGGCTATCTGACACTGAAAGAATTTTTCAAATCGCACCAGTAGTTCCTGAGATTGGCGCGTTCAAGCAAACAAACAAACTTCAGCTTTGTATATTAATATAAATTTGCTTTTTAAGCTTTTCCGTAGTCTTCAAAAATATATCTAATTACTGACTGATCTACAATGACGTATATCTGTAAAAATTAATCTTTTTCACTCGGTTCTACTTGATATAAGGCAGTGTTGGGTAAATTCCGTGGTAAGAAAATGTGCGCTATAATCGATTTGTGTTGAAATCGCTATTAAATATATAATCAGAGATTCAAAATAACTTAAACTATATGAGAGTATAAAAATACCAAAATACGTACTGCTACCATTGGTTGTGCCATCAGATATCTACAGTGGAAGAGTAAGAAACCCTCGCGTGAAAAAACACTCACAAACGAATAGTCCAAGAGCCCTGTAGAGTCAGACTTACTTAACATAAAACGCGGGCCTGGCTCTCCTCAGCTCAAACTAAAAGGTTACAACAGAATTTAAAAAACATGTTAAACAATAACATTAAATGGTTGCATGTTAATAATCTAGCTCCACCTATAGTTAGACTAATATCAATTCCGGAGCGACGTTATGTAAATCGTTAGGCGTGTTTTATTACGCGGGGGACTGACATCGGCATGCTCTACATAATACACGGATACTCTGGACATTTCGTTATTAAGTTTATTACGAAACCTATTTCATTAATTATCATAATGACTACTAATATCTGCCCGACTTAGTCAACGAAAACTTCTGCATTGGGTCAATAGTGAATCACTCTTCAATCAATCGTTTTTTGTACTTACTAATTATATAGAAAAGGGAATTAAAACACTAATAAATTATTATTGTCAAAAAAGGCGCGCGGTGTAACGTCGTGAATTGAACTATCTACACCGAAAAAATAGTCTTTATGACGTAATTTTAAAATAATTTTTAAATAGCTTCAAACTTTATGAAAAAAAATCTAAATATTCTGCCATAACTATAGGGGAGCGCCGCGAATTCTCCCTCTCCCTCTATCAGAGGACAATTGAGGGCTGTACCGGGGGCCTTTACATACGCTGCCGTTATCCAGGTTAATGTATTTTGTGTCGCATGCGCGATGCAGTAACTTATGAATAGTACAAAATGATTCGTAGTAAATACTCGTAGTATACAGAGGAATGTCAATTGTATCATAGAAATGCTAAGAGATTTGAAGATTACTGAGACTTATAATCCACTCATAAGAAAATGGAATTACTAATGACAGCCTTTGCCTCATGGTCATGGTAATATATATTATCTGTACTGTTTCTAATCAGTTTGGAAGGTCAAGATTGCGGGTTCACAATATAATTCGCGTTAAAAAATTAATATAAAGAGTAAGATGTCATTTGCAATTCCATTTTTTATGTAGATATAAATCACTAATTGATATGGCAACACAGTTCATTACAAGTATATTATATTCTAAGCATTAGCGTTGCGTTGAGTTATTCTCGTTTCTATGACGATACCACAGTAAAAAAATACAACCACAGAATAAAAGGTGGATAGTGATTTTTTACAGCGACACCGTCAACCAAACAACCAGAATCAAACAATACATGGTTGCTATGGTAACTAAAGTCACTTCCATATAACGTAACTCTTCAGCTTACGTTTACATTTATTGCTATACAGTTTCAATTAAAATTACACGATTTATATACAAATGATTTCAAAAGTTAACATGGCAATATTGTACGAAAGAGCCATTTGTCTACAGTGGACATACGCAAGGGTTTTGGATCCAATAATTGTAAACGTATGCTGTATCACTCCAGTACTTTTAGACCGACTTGAGGGCAAGTTCTCGATAATAACCGAAGTAAAGCAATATGGCACACTTTTAATTTTTATTTGGTTGTCAAAGCGTTTCCCTCAGCAATGTGTGGAAATATCAAGCTGAAATTATTATCACTGAAATCAGCAGTATCTTGGAGCTTTAAATGTCTTACAGCACAAGTAAAGAGAAAAATCCAAATCTATTTGTTTCATCCTTCAACGGCAAAGATGATGATGAACAGTCCCAATTTCAGAAATTAGCTAGAGTCCGAGATAATTAATTTAAGTGTACCAATCACTTTACAGAACGCCTCTTTTCTAAAAGTTGCCCTATGATATCAAAATACATAATAAAAATTCTACCTCACTTAAATACCTTTAAAACTGGTGTCATGATTATGATACATGTACGCTTTTACATATGCCCAATACAATGAACGAAAACATCGCGTATTATCAATACTACTAAATAAATACCTAACAATAACCTACTAAAGCAAACCTATTCTACATTCTGGGAATGCACAGATTATAAAACACTACTCTATGTTATATACACGAATAAATTATAAAAAATATACTATAATCGATAACTCCTCACTGCCTTTATAAATTAAAGTTGAGATTCTTTGGAAGAGTACAGGATACATTGTTACATACAGATTAAAAAATTATCTTAAAAATAAACAACACTGGAACGTATTAGACAAATTATTTGAGCTGTATGTAAATAAATAACTAGCTCATTTTGAGATTCTGCGAGATCACTCAATTATTACGTAAGTCCCATGGAGGACTTGGAGGAGGGATGGGGATTGCTGCTTTTTTATATGGGGGACGAATATCTAGTTAAAATAGTTTGCTTCACGCAATAATTGAATGACACCTAAAATAATTTATCTACTCCCATACTTTAAATCCTCTATAAAAGATTCTGAAACAGTTATGTAGCTTATTGGCAACATTAAAACACCCAATGTCATAATAACCATTATATCATCCATGGATGATATAATGTTGTACTGAATTTCATAATAACACTCAAATTCCTTATGCGCAAAGGGTTTACTCAACAGCCAGCCACATTCTTACTGCTGATGCTCGATAAAAAAAATTTCTTTGATATTTTTATTGTTTTCTTTACAAAAAAATTAGCGATTGTCTTCCAAAATTAAAGAACATATTAGAGTGAATTTTAATAATTGCACTATACAAAATTTCATTACTACTACAATAAATGATTCTTTCATCAATACTCAGTTTATTTGTATATACGCAGTAATGGATGATGTTAGGTTACTAGGAGTGGCTGTTTTAATGTTAGCAGTAAGTTAACTGTTTCAGAATCTTTTATAGAGGATTTAATTATAGGTGTAGATAGTCTTGTATGCAACTGTTGATAATTAGGTATTAAAACACTCATGTGATACTAATATCACACTCACATTCATGTATTAATACCCCTTATTATACAACAGTTGCATAAATAACTTTATTAAGCATTAGTACAAAAACGAGAAAAATTGTCATTGAAATTGAAATTATAATTTACGTCAAATATTTTAAAAAGTTTGTGAGGAAACGACAGTATTTAAATAATATTAATTGAGTGGCAAGTCAAAAAAATGAATTTCTCGTTATAAACTTACTTTCATCTCAACGCTGTCATTAACTCTAAACAAAATGGAGTTAGTAACCAGCTGAGAAAATACTGCGTCCTATTCAAATTGACGTATATTCGGGGTTTCGTTCATACACGTTTAGTGGCAAGGGGTTATAGTTGCGCCGCGTCCGTCGGCAGCGCGTGCACGCGGGCTGACAGCAGGTTGTGTAGGATGAACACCGCGGGCTTGGGGCTTCCTTCCATGTCCAATTCCTAAACGTATATAGGTTTATATAGATTAGTTACGTGTTCGAATCTCCAAGTTTTTATAATTGAGTATCAATTTATAAAAAAAAAAAAAATATCTACATATATATAAAAGAAGCTTACTTAATTGAAACAGGGCCTAAACTATAAGGGGTTAAAATTTGAAATTTTGCACAGAGATTCCTTTTATAAAATAGGGGACTAGTAAGAAAGAATTTTTGAAAATTCACCCGATAAGAGGGGGTGCACAGTTAGTATGAAACTTTACCGTTTTTAAAGTAATTCAAATGAAAGTTATGGAAAACATGGTCTGATTTTGATAGGCATTTTTATCAATTTTAAAATGTAAAAAAGTAGTTATAGTGACTTAACTACAATAGTTGGACATATGGTCTCGCGGAGTTTTTTGTAGATATTGATACGTTCTATACTATCGTAAAAAATTTTTTTGTTCTATCATCAATACTTTTCGCAGCGCATGCGATGAAAGATATTTTTTTTGGCTAATTTTTTTGCACCTTGTGTTGGTTTTAGTGAGAATTTCTGGGGATCTCTAATTTTTTCTTGTAATAAATATAGCCTATGTTACTCAGGGATAATGTAGCTTTCTAATGGTGAAAAAATTTTTGAAATTGGTCCAGTAGTTTTTATGTTTATTCGTAACATACAAAAATCCAAAATTACAAAAATACAAATCTTTCCTCTTTATAATATTAGTATAGATATAATATATTTATTGAACGCCTGAATAATTTTATATAGCAACTTTAATATTAGATTATTTTGAATAATACAATGTTTTGTATTAAACCTAAGTGCCTCCACGTGTTAGTTAAATTGCACCCGTTCGAAGCTGGGACAACTAGTGGGGTAGATAATAATATAAACAATATTTAAGTATATCATTGCAATTATAAATAATTAAATAACATAGTGATTGTTGTTTAATTTTTCGAGGTAATGGATAAACTCACAAGCGTATCATCATCAGCAAAATGCAGCCACAAGGCAGCGCGGTCGTCGTCGGCGGAGGCTCGTAGCGCGTGTAGGGGACGGCGGTAGAGCGCTCGCGCTCCGCCCCGCCCTAGCGACCCCGCCGCCTCCCACACGCAGACGCCGCCCGCGCCCAGCGCGAGCCGAGCGCACGCGCCACGGTAGCGACATCCTGATAGCAATATATAAATAGCCATTACAGTGGTATGAATACATAATAATATTCATTATTAAGGATTTTATATAATTAGCACACAAATATTTTTATATAGTGCACCAGGATTGGAGAATCTCCCTTATCCGCTACATCTTCAGAATGGTGTTGTTGTTTGCTCACAATCTTTCCATAATTTTTCACAATCATACTTTATTTCTGATCATTGTACAGAAGTCTATTCTTATGTAGAAAATGATATGTCGTTTCAAAATTACACCAATTTTTATTACAGTAGGGGAAAAAACGCAGACGGTCCACCTGAAGTCTTTATTGAGTTGTTTGCGTCAATATTGAGGGAGGAGAGGAAGGGAAGAAAAGTGTGAAGATGGATCCTAGAAACCGCTAGAACCGCAGCATTTTTGGGATGGAGAGGGAAACTGGCCATATGCAACGATACCAGGGAAAAGATCTCTCGTCACCAAAAAGCTGAGACCTTCTCTCAACAACACAAGGAAATTGTACTTTAACTTATCCTGTCATAGATAATACAGTTTACAGACGAAGCACACGTGTGATGACTGTTTTGCTGATGTTTTACCAAACGATCGACTATATAACATGTCAATTCTAAAAATTCTATTTACGGAAAGTGAACTCCGGCTGCGCCCGTACTGCATGATGGGCACCATCAACCAGCGCCCCTGCCACTGCAGCCAGGTCGTGCGGGGTGTCAGCCCGCAGCGCACGTACACACAGCCCTGCAGGAGTGCCGGCGCGCACACCCAGTGCTGCTGCGCCTTCACTGCCGCGCCGCCACCACGCCAGTCTCGTGGCGGCTAAACTGTAGGACTCAGTAGGGGCACACCACGCCTCGCCTGACCATGGTGCTGCTTCATACAATCTGTAAAAGAAAATTACATTTGAAAACATATACACATAAACAGAAGGTGTCATATGAAAAAGATTATTTGAAGGCCACGTAGGCACCGGGTCAAGGTATGTAATCACTTAAAATAATTTTATATTTTAAGTGAATAAATACTGTATTTTATTTTTATTTTTCATACTTAATACATTTTTAAGCATGTCATATGCTCTAAAAAAGGCGGTCAAAAATTTATAGACTACAAAGTATGTATTAATGTATTAAAAAGTTACCTTAATTCACGATCTGTTATTGCTACAAACGTAGGTTGCCATCCTTCCGCTTCGTCCGAATCGTCGGATCCACCAGAGGCGCCCATCTGTAATAACAAAACATTTGAATTACATTAACATATATATAAAATATTACCTCTGGAAATTACTATTAAAGAACACATGGTAATAATGCAATTACTATTTTATTGTATAATCATTTCAATCTTATATATTGTTTTTAAAGACTTAAAAGCAAATTAATATAATTTTAATTACTATTTAAATCTTATATATAAAAATCTTTTGTCACAGTGTTTGTTATCAAACGTCTCCGAAACGGCTTGACAGACTATTTTTATATGGCAAAACAATATGTGCTGGGAACTATGATTTTTAAAAAAGACCTAAAAGTGTTAATATTTGACGCCGGGTCATTGTAATCACCATTAATTTCTTAATTTACCTTTTGTCTTATGTTAAAGTGAATAAAAAATAAATGGATCACTTACGTGATCCTGTGGCGGGCGTCTAGCAAGCCATCCAGCGTATCGGACATCTCCTATCAAGGCTCTCAAGCGCGGTCGTGCGCGCGCTAGTGCTGCACGAGCTGCACGTCTTGCTGCCGCGTGTAGTGCACGGTGCCAACCCGTAGCGGTCGTGCTGCAAGGCGCGCGTAATGCGAGTGCGTGTACGCCATCGGGAGAGTAGATCTCTATGGTGCGTTCCTCTGTAAATATAATGAACATAATAAATGACGTAGAAAGTGTCTTGACTAAATAGACCCGAACATAGAATTCAGAGCTAACGATTATCATTCCTTGACGCGATGCTATAGAGTTCACGTGTATAATAAAAATGTCTAATTAAGACGTAAAACATTGAAAAAATTACATTACATATTCAATGAAAAACCAATAACTTAAATATATTAAAGTTTTTAAAAATCTGATATCACTGATATGGTTATAACCCAAATGGATTGCTCATCGTAACAGTTACAGTTAGCACAATTATAACTTAAATGGGTTAAATTAAATAAAAATTGGTACATGCAGTGTGGTTTTAAAAGCTTGTTAAATCGAAAAGGAACATAATTTTAGATATCCTAATCACCAATTAAGTAATATGAAACTTTTATGAATAAAACTATGGTTCATTTTTCTTCAAGACATAAAAAGACATTAATTCATTACTTCATTCAAAGGGTCCCAACGAAATATCAAATGTATATGATCTGCTGCAATTGTTGTTTACTATTTGGGTTGGGTAAAAAAAGGACCATAAGAAAGTATTTTCATTGTTTCAAATTACCCCAAAATTTAATATTTTTTTAGTTTTTTATGGTTTGTTTGTATAGTATATCTTTACCAGGATCATGATGCCTTAGGTTCTTGGCAACACAGGCCATCAGGAGAGGTACATATCTTGTATCAGCACGTCTACGTCTTGGCGAGGGTGGCGATGGTGGTGCCTCTACCATGTATCCACGTTGCAATTCCCAGCCCACTTCGCTGATGATAGAAGCCTTTCGGAAATATGGTGTGACTTCACGGAGATATTTAACTGTAAATAATTCAGATATATATTATGATTTTCAAACATAATTAACAAGAATATATCAGGTTTTCCTTTGCAGCATTGATGTTTAATCAATAGATGATATGGTCTAAGATAAAAAATATATTTTTGGAAAGATGTGCCTTTGTGCAGATGTATGTAAAATACTTCCTAAAATAGAACAACTTATATTAAAAAAGGCACTACGCATAATCAAGAACTCATACCCTTCTAAAGTGATGATCGTTTGCTTGTTTTAATAAATAAGTATCAGTAGCTAAATGATGAAAGAAAACATAATGAGGAAGGAGAATACATGCATAGTCTGACAGGCCTGTCCTCAAAAGTGTGTGAAGTGTGCTAACCAATATATGACCAGTATCATAGTCCAAGTCCTCAAATAATGAAATAAGACCTAGGTCTAAACCCATTTCTCATCCCCCCTATCATAACATTTTGCAACATATACAATAGACCTTGCTATGAAGTTAAACTGAATAAAATTACAAACAATTTGTCATACAAGTCTAGTGAACAATAAATATCATTTCAACTTATAAATGTCTCACCTAAGGTCACAGTTAATTAAAAGGTTAATTCAATTAGGTACATATAACATAGCAGTCTATTACTGCTACTTACAACATGTTTATGATAGAGTAATCTATAGATACAGCTTACCTTCTAATTGAACCATTTTGCCTGCTCTTTTAAGAGCCTTGACTGCTTCTTCATGAGTTGCATCTTTTAAATCCTCCCCATTCACAGAAAGTATAGCATCTCCTACATACAGCTGCTCAGTAAGGTCAGCTGCCATTCCCTTAAATATCTTAGATATTAATATGGGCATGTTATTCTCTATTCCACCCTTGATAGATATTCCCAAACCATTATTGTCAGATTTAACAACTTGAACTAAACGTTTTTGATTAGCAATCGCTTCTGGGACTTCGGTGAAGTCGCTGTTTGGTGTCTCTACATTGTTATTGTTGAGGGTTCCATTCAGAGTGGTGGTAGCATCGTAGCCGTCATCCAGGCACACGCTGAGGTAGTCGTCCTCTAGGGAACAATGCACTCTGTACCAAACGCCGCGGACTAGCGTTTCCAGCAGACCAGACCTCACACCAGTAGCGTTTGGACTCTCGCTGCCACCACTGGAAGCCCCGTTTTCCACCATAATTCACTAACTTAAGCTTTCACTCGTTTAATCTATACTACGATGTAAACTTTGTAACAAAATATACCATCAGCAAGCGGTGGAAACGATTTTATTTAATAATATATAATTTCAAGACATTTTACACCTTTTTATTTAAATTACTCCCTTTTAGTTATTACACACAGATCTACACATTGACACTAAATAAATACAAGTTCATTGATATTTTACAATCAATATTACTATATAGAAGCCAGTGTTGCCAATGGTACTATCAAATTGTCAATCATTCATTAAATGTTTACCACAGAAAATGTACAAGCTTGAAACTTTAAACTCACTGGATTATTGTTATTTTTTTATGTATATTTTATTGTGTTGTCCATAAAATTTTAGGTATTAACAATAAATACCACATACTTCTAAAGTTTGGATAAACAAGTTACAAGTGTGAAATTCTGTCTTCTACCAAACACTGTCTTTGTGTTGGCTACTTTCTCCATTTCACGTGACATTGGCGGAGTTAAAAGTGCTCTACTAGCACGCCTAAAAGCCATACAGCGGTTTGTTTTGTTTTTCCGTAAAGCTTGTTAACACATTACAAATAAATTCAATTACCAGAACAAAAAACTCATTTGTAGTTGCTTGTTTAGATAACTTTGAAATACAAATTCATGCGATTAAAAACTTGGTGGTGAAATGGGTGTAACTTGACAGTATTACTAATTATTTTGATGACTATTTATAATAAATAGAAAATTAAAAATAAATCTATAGATTTAAGGCTATATTCATATTTTACTAGGTATTTGCAATAAAGACTGCTAAATTAGTGTTATTATGATGTATTCTGTGGTCAATGAATATTGACTATAAAGTATAGAAGACATTAAAGAAATATAATCTTCTTGATTTCAATCTTTTTAATGTACTGAATAAAACGTTTATAAACATTGCAAAATTGTAACAGTAATTATTGATATATGACAGTTCTTCTATTTTTGTATTTCTTTTCTCTAAAAAGGTTTACTAGGAGGATATATATGTATATCAGTCACCCTCAGATTTTTTTTTAAAACGTCACGATGTAGCGGAAATCGACGTTCTCGAGGCTGAGTATCCCAAGTTTTTTCAAACTCTAGTGTAACGATTTGGTCTTCTTCAGTATCTGGAGATAAATATTCATCGTCCGAATCTTCAGCCACTGGCAAGGGTGCTAGAGACCTATTAGAAGTGGTCATGCGGTGTAATATTAGTTCCAGTAGATAATAGTGAACTTATAAAACGCAAAGCTGGTATTGCTGATTCCCAGTTACTAATATCTAAATTATTGGAGCGATGATATAATTGAATGACTCTCCACAACTGTTCCGTTAAGTCGCTCAACCAATCGAACCGACTGCACGCTACTCCCATATTTCTAAGGAATCCTCTGACTTGTTCAGACATAAACTTTGAACCCCCTTTTATCAGAATGTAGGTAAGCAGGTGCACCAATTATGAAAAATAATTCCTTAAGATATTTAATAACTGTTTAAGAAGTCATATCTATACAAGCAAAGCAAATGGAAACCGACTGTACTCATCTATAATTGTGAGAATATAAGGATTTCGAGTAGTTGATGGCAGAGGTACTTTAAAATCTATATTAAATTTTTCGAAAGGTGCTCACCAACGAATCTCGGCTTCTTCTTTATTTCAGCACAAACAGGACATGCAGCTATCATCTTTTTAATTTGTTCCACAGAATACAGTAAATTCTTTGTGTGAATCCAGTGCATCATCCATCATCGCAAGCCTCTTTTTCTATAGAAGGTTGACGACGTTAAGAATCATAAGAATAAGTGACCGAGAGAAGAAAGCTACAGGTCGGCCATTTTGTGAAAGAGTTGCAGCAATAGCATGTTCCGATGCGTCTGTTTCAACCACTAATGTTTCCTTTTAATTTATAGCTACACAAGGCTGACTTAGCCACATCAGCGTTTAGATTATTAAAACTTTTGATTACCTCTTCGGTAAGTGGAAAAATAACTTGTATGAAAAGCCTAATTTTGGCTGACAAATTATCGACCCATTGCTAATAATGTGCAAATAATCCAAGTGCTCTTTTCAAAGAAGCATCGTCCGTGGGGATAGCTAGGTTAATTAATGGCTCAAGTCTAGATTTGTCTAGTTTGATTGTGTTTTTATGAATAATATAGCTTAGAAGATTGATAGATTCCTTTCCATAAATACATTTGTTAAGGTTTGAAGTTAATTTATATTTTTCAGAGGCTTTCATGAAATTACATAAATTGTCATCGTGTTCCTCTTTATTTTTCTAACAAATAGTGATAATATCGTTTAAATAAACGAATGTTCCCTTCAATTTTTCAGTACTAATAATGTAATTCAAAGGTCTCTGAAGGGCAGCGACACCATTAGTTACCCCAAAAGGTATTCTGGTAAACTGG
This sequence comes from Limenitis camilla, assembly GCA_905147385.1. Taxonomy (NCBI): domain Eukaryota; kingdom Metazoa; phylum Arthropoda; class Insecta; order Lepidoptera; family Nymphalidae; genus Limenitis; species Limenitis camilla. The sequence goes on along the minus strand of LR990234.1, from coordinate 5,190,672 downwards.
TAAAGATTTCCACAGGCTTCAATAGCTGTGTACGTTTTTTCTTGATGAAGGATGGGAACTTTATGGTAGGCACTCTTAAGATCAATTTGACTGAAATAGTTGTATTTAGCAACTTGTGAAACAATGGAGTCAATACTTGGTAATGGATAAGCTTCCAAAAGGTTATACCAATTTATAGTTTGGGAATAGTCTATCACTAACCGTTTCTTGGACTACCTCCACTAGCGACAAGAACTTGAGCTCGCCATGGGGAAATACTGAGCTCGATTACTTTATCTCGTAATAGATTGGATATTTCATTTGCAATAAATGCCTGATCTTCTTCAGAATGGCATCGCGAGCGAATTGCGGTCGGTTTTATATTAGGTGATAAATTTGTAAGTATAGATGCAGGCGGAATAGATGCTTGAATTACATTACAGATTTTTAATGGTTCCTTGTCTCCTCCAAATGTTAATACTAGAAATGAATTTTTCAAGAGGTCATGTCCAATGATAATATCTGCACAGAGATCGTTTACAATTATTTAAGGCTGATATCTATATACATACTTATCAACTTGAATTCTGTTTAATTTAATTATTTCTATAAGGTTATTATTAATAAAACTGATAGAGCTTCCAGGGACAACTAAGGCCTCCGCTTGACAATTATTTATGGTAACGGGTATTAGCTTTATGTAGATTTGAAGGTAAAGGACCTGAAATGGTTAGAAGATGAGAATCATGAGAGTGAACAACATCAGCCGCAGTAATTGCAGCATTTCTATGTTGTGTTTTTCCAGAACGGCAAACATTTGCAAAATGGCCTCTCTTTAAGCAAAGTTGACCATTTTTATTACATGCAGGACATTTTATCCTTTGATGAATATTGCCCCCAAAAGAAGCATTTTCGTCTATTATTTGGAGCGCTCATAGCTACTAAATTTTATTGTTGCAATTGTTCTTGAAAAATTGATTCTGTAACAGCATTAGAGTAGTTTGTAACAGTAGATTCGATTATATATGAGGCGTTTTCTGCACTTTCGAGAAAAAAGTTTAGGGGTTATTAGTAGAAAACCGAGATGTAGGTGTATAAATAAACCACTAAAAACCAACTACTTATTGCTATAAGTCCAATATCCAATGGCAATGTCCTGGGGAAAAAATAAATAAAAGTTACCCTACTTAGAAAGAGATCGTCTGCCCACTGAAAACGAGATAGTGATACATAGGCATGCTTCAAGTAGATATTTGAAGTGTGGTCTCCATTTTTACCTATAACTTCATACTACGAAGTGGGCGGAGTCTACGCCATTTTTGCTTTACGTTTTGGCACGCGAAAAGATGTGCTACTTCCTGTCCTCTACTATTGTTACAGACTTACTCCCTCCCTCTCCCATCCCCTTTATGCTAGTTGGCTCTGGGCTCTTGCTCATGGTCCGCTGAAACTGCAGCATTTTTTCTTCACTCTCCTTCTCTCTATCTTCAAGGATGCAAAAAACAAAACAAGTGAATATCTCTTGTTTTGTCGGTGTCCATTAACGATAGTGGCCAAAGTGGACCATCTGCTCGTTTACACCTATATGGTTTACACCTTATCTACCATAAAAAAAAATCTTTGGTCATTGTCAATAAATCAATTGTCATATAACAGAAAACATGGCTTTCGGCCTTTAAAGAATTAACTTACAAAAGACATGGCTGTACGGTGTAATACCTTTGCCTTGTCCATGATGGAATAAAAAAAAGAACAAATGGTCTAATGTCAAACATTTAGGTTTGTATTTCTAATTTCTATACAGAAACGTCAAAAAACATCTGAGAGTACTCGTGTGGATACTAAAATGGCTTCGAACTTATCCGCTATAGAACTATTAAACTTGGGAAATGAAGGAAGAGTAAAGCCAGTACTCAATCAATATTGGCCATACATTCTCGGTAGTTTCTTCGGTATGGGAACAGCATTTCTTATGAATTTTGGCACAAAACGTCCACTATTCAGCGGTAACATTACATAATAACAAAAGCATAACATGTTTAGGAAAACTTACACTATCTAAATTCAACTGATTCTTTTTAGGTATACAAAAGCATATTCTCCTAACAGCAGGATGGACGAGCTTTTTAACTTATGCAACACATAAGCGAGAGGATTATTTGGCTGAGAAAGATGCAGTTCTAAGGCACTACATTGAATTACACCCCGAAGATTTTCCTACACCTGGTAAATGTTATTTTATTTGTTAATGTCATTTATTTTTGAATAATTTTAACTTTTTATTTTGTTTCTATAATGTATGAATATTCACATCTATGATGATTAATAATAATAATTTTTGTTTGTATCTTAGGAGTCTATTGAAAATTTTTAAGAAATGAAATTGACAGTCCTAAACTTACCAGTAGAATTCATTTCAGCTGTCCTAAAAATATTAGCTTGTGGTTTTAAATACCACTAGTGAAAACACTATTATTATTAGTTTTTATTGTTATTATTTTTTAGTGTTTATGTACTTATAGTCTGTTTAGATATGTATAATAGTTCACCTTGTTCTCTGTTTGATTGATTTTTAAATTTGTTTTGTTTAACTACCCCAGTCACAAGATTATCTATTTATAAAACTATTTTTTCACTGCAAGGTTGGAACTGGGTCGACGCAAACAGCTATGACTTTTGAAATTATAAATTTATTTTTTTCAAATTTACGTGACTTAAAGTCAAAACATTGTGTAATGATGCCATATTATTAATTTTATAAAATAAAATGATTTAATGGCAAAAAAAAATTACTGAAAATTCTCATTTTTACTACTACCCCTAACCCATTAAATTAGTTGCAACTTTATTAATCTCTGTATTGTTTTATTTTTAAAATTTTAGTGTTATGTTAACTGTTTGGGCCTGAATAAATAAATAAAAATTATACATTTATATCTGTGCTAAGGAAGATAGTAGTTGGTTATATATTAATTTAACCCATCTTTTATTATGTGGATAAATTTTTGTGTTTTTTTCAGAGAGAAAGAAGATCGGCGATATTTTGGAGCCATGGATTCCCATTCGTTAGTTCAACAGATAGGGTTACACATAACTGTGTACAACATTAGAGAGAACTAAGATGTTATCGTTATTATTTAATAAAGTATAAATAGTCAATTTTTTTATTACTTTCTATCTATAAACAGTAAGTCGATGAGTTTTTTAAATATGTTATTAATCTCATTCCCATCTTGTTATATATTCTATTCTGTAAATCAATATTTAATGAAACCTAAATAATAATTATTAACCTAAACCTTTCTTTAAGGATATGACAAAAATAATAATCACAATAAAATATTGAATTTGACCTGAAAGAAAAGTTACTATGTGGTAATCGGGATAGATCATGACTGATTTAAAAAAAACCAAAAAAAATTATTTACTTAGTACATAAATTTATCTTGAATTTTAACAAAAGAATTAACAAAATGTTCATTTTAGATTTTTTTTGCTTGATTTAAAAGAATTGCTAAGATTTTAATTCATTTTGCTCAATTTAAAAAGTTCAAATTGGAAAAATATCCTTCCTTCAGAACCGAATACTTAGTATGTAAAGAAAGTGTGCAAATGGAGGAGCTGACTGACATATCAACGCAGGGCCTAAACTATAAGAGTTACAAACTTGAAATTTTGCACAGGGGTTCCTTTTATAACGTAGGGGTGCACTAAGAAAGGATTTTTGAAAATTCCCCTCTAAGGGGATAAAACGGGGGTGCAATGTCAGTATGAAACTTTGTCGTTTTTGAAGTTATTCGAATGAAATTCAGTATGAAGATTCTTTATTAAAAGTCATGAAACACGTGTAAACTATTTTTTCGAAAATAATCCCTTAAGGGGGTAAAAAGTGCAAAGTTAGTAAGACTACCTCATAAAATTATTAAATATGTCTACAGATGATCTACCGTAGACTAATATTATAACTACCTCAATATCGCAAACGAAGTTGCGGGTAAGAGCTAGTTGTTTTATATAATTAAAACAAAAAGGTATTGAAAACAATTTATTTAAATAGTATTAAAAAAAGATTACCCCTCCAAGTCAGCTTATAACCCAACGTCTGAACTAGTGAGCTACTTGAACATACTGGTGGTACGCTTGAATATAATGGTAAACATTATGAAGTTATTAATATATTATTAGTTTTATGGTGATGTAAATAATGCTGCGCCAGCGGTGCCATGTATTGAAACACTTCTCCACAGATAGTGCAGGCCAGAGGCTCGTGTACAAAATTTGGATATTGAACTTTATGTTTTTCATAAGGTACAGGTGTATTCAAAACTTGAACTTTTTCATTTGCCATCTCTTTTGCTAATACAGGATTCTTGTCATCAATATTTATTATATCAATGTTAGTACTGTAGTCATTCTGTGGTTTGGTTTGTTCATTAACATCATGCTTTCTTAGTTTGTGGAGTTTCTAAAATAAATTTATACTATTAAATAAAATTGTCACATCATCAACGACAAAATATATACGCTATGGAAATTCGTTTATAATGGACTAGCCGACCCTTGCGACTTTGTGCCCGTGATCGTCCGCTCTTATTGGTCTTAGCGTGATGGGCAATCTAACACTGAAAGAATTTTTAATCAGACCAGTAGTTCTCAGATTAGCGTGGTCAAGTAAACAAACTCTTCAGCTTTATATATTAGTATAGATATATATTTTTTTATAATATCTGAAATAATAGATAAATTAAATATTGCACAAAAGCTGAATAACTTACAAGATCTCGATTATGTGTGTATGCAGCGTTACAAAGATCACAATTATAATTCTTAGTCCCTCGATGCTTAAACATATGTCTTGTCAGTTCACTTGATGTTATAAATGATTTGTTACATATTGAACATATCTGAAAAAAATCTAGTTATATCAATCAACATTGAATTAATAATAAAAATATTATTTATCCCAAGTATTATAAACGTAAAAGTAACAAGGCTCAATATTGGTTAATGTGTTGAAATAGGGGGATGAAGTGCATGTCAAGCTGTGTGATCGATTAAGTATTTGGGAATTAGTAGTAGATAATTTTTATAGGAAAACAACCCTATCCTTAGTTATGATGATGGTTTATGGGGTTAGGAGTAGTCAGAGATAAGAAAAAAATGATGATTTTCAGTATTTTTTTTGCCATTAAATCTTTTCATTTTGTAAAATTATTAACGTGGCATCATTACACATGTTTTGACTTGAAGTCGCGAAAATTTGAAAATAAAAATATTTATAATTTCAAAAGTTATAGCTGTTTGTGTTGACACAGTTCCAATTCTTGACCATCATAAGTCCTTGGAGATTCATCTTAAATCAATCGGACAAAAAGAAATAGTTTTATAAATAGATAATCTTGTGCCTGATCGATGCTATTTAATTTCTTTAATAATTAACAAAACGGCGGCCTCAGGATTTTTTTTCTAGATTTTCGGGAAAAAATCAACAGTTAATTGTTTATAAAAAATCGAAATTTTTAAAATAAAATAAAAAATTCTTAATTTTAAAAATAAAATGATTAAATGGCAAAAAAAATTAATAAAATTCGGATTCGCATGCTGGTGGTCGTCTGTGTATTATATAGTGGTCAAATTTACATGATCTTTCTGTCCTGTATGTATCTTCAGATGAGCTTGGAGGTTCCCTTGAGCAGAAAATGTTTTGCTGTAAAATATGTATATTATAAAATTATATATAATTTCTAATGTAGAATGGAAGTGGTTAAAGTAGTTCTAAATTAAATTTGATTATTTAAAACTAATCAATATTATTGATAACCTTTTCAAACATTAATAATTAATCTCAATCCAAAATCTTTCAATCACAGTTTGAAAATATATAATTTTATTAATATGGATGTTAGGAAAGTTTTTTCGAGTTCGAGCCATCCAACAAATAGCCCACTAGCCACGCGCCTCTCTTGCATTGTTTATTATTAATTATTCATTACTAGTCAGTTATTGTGAGATTACATAGAGAAAACTGACTAATAATTTGTATAAATTATTAATAATTGTTTATATTCCAGCAAATTGCATATTAAGTCTAATGTCATTTGAATTTTTTTTTATTAAGTAAATTTACATTACGCAAAATGTCAACAGTGTAGTAAAGACTTTTCACGGAAAAGTGTCATACCTATTTGTATTTTACTTTCAAAATCTAATAACCGTAACCGAAACTATCCGAAAATTAAATTTAATATCCATGACATCCCTGATTTTAATTTAGTATCTATTTTCAAAGATTTTGGATTGAGATTGATTACTAATTTCAGCCGATAGACAATGAGGAAGTATATTACCTGCAAACATCACATTGGAAAGGTTTCTCTCCTGTGTGGACACGTAAATGTATTGTCAAATTGTGTTTCTGGGTAAATCGCCGAGGACAGAACATACATAAGAATGGTTTGTCTCCTGTATGAGTTCTGAAATTGTAAATAACATTTCTTAAAAGCTAAGCCAACCATTAAATAAAACACATTTCGTACAGATCTTTTCAATTAGACCTAAAATTGAAGTAAAGGTTATAGCCAGGTTTCTATGGGATATCTGCCCTTGGGTCCTTTTCTACTTGTACTTATGGGTTAATTCAGGTCAGGTTTTTTCTCGTAGTAAAATTTTTTTCCTCAACCCTTAAGAATAAAAGACATGAAAAAATATTTTATTTACGATTCTTTAAGAAAAAGGCGATTTTTGGCGGAAGAAATAAAATTTCTATCTTTACTATAGCTATAGCTGCCGATATCTAAATAAAGTTCTAACCTTGACTGCGCATAAATCACTATTAGGGCCTTTTCAGCGAGAGGAGCGTGCCACACACTTTCGCCTGCTTTTGTCCATATAGTAGACGTCGTGGATTGAACTACCGATACAGGCACGCTCAAATACGCAGATATCCCCATTACTTTTGCTTAAACATACAGATAGTATAGAATTTTACCTGACATGCATTTCCAATTGTGCCTGACATCTAAACTGTTTGTCGCACTCATAACAAGCATGCTCTTTCTTTGGTTTAGGTTTGGGTCCCCTCTTCAATTTTTCACTTTCAAGTTTTTTTCTATAATTTGTTGATCTCTGTTTTTGTTCTTTCTTGCATTTACTGAAAAAAATCAACAAATTGTTCATATTACTTTGTTTTCAGTTTTTTTCAGACTATTTATCATTTAATAGACTGCTGATTTCCAAAATATTGACTCCCAGTACTCAACAACAATTACAGATTTCTGGGAACAATAAAAAGAATTGGTGTCTACCATCTACTTCTAGTTATTCCATTAATGACGGATATTTTTTTTATCTACTTACTAAACATAGTTATAAGTTAGTAAAAACAGTAGGCTACTGTTACACATGCTAATCACGAAAGCATGCTATTATTGAGCAAATGTTACCTACTAGTTTGTGTGTACCGGACATGATACTATTGAGCATGCTTATTACTGGCAAGTTGAATAAAAGCACGCCATGCTATCTTTAATCATGCTAGTTGATACAGGGGTGGAAGGGGGAAAGGCAATAGCAAGTGTGAACGCGTTTGCTTACTGAGCATGCTAGTATCAATCTTGTTTGCAAGATGCACGCGCTTCCTATTCCTTTTTTTCTTCATCCTAGCTGAGAAAGTTTTTGGATGCATTGCATGGTCAGTAAAAGTATAGTTTTATTCAGATCCATGCGGATGGCTGTTTGATTTTCAATAGTTTTGTTTGAATTGGCAGAGAGCATGCTATCAAATGGCATGTGTATTGGAGTGTTTGCTTTGAACATGCTTATTCATGAGCATAGTTTAAACTATTATTATTGCTAGCAAATGTAAACAATTCATAAGCATGCTCATAATAAGCATACTTATAACACGCATTTTAGCATGCGTAACAGTAGCCTTATCAAATTAGTTGAAATGAAATGTTAGAAAACCAAATTGTATATTCAATATCAAAAAAATATGTTGAGTGGTTTTGGAGAGAATAAAAAATCAATTATCTTAAAATAAGCATGTTTTAGTACTAATACTAACTTACCACTTTTTAATAATGGTTTGAGTGGTCATAACCTGTAATATAAAATTAAGTATGAATTTAAGTAAAAAGACACAGCAGAATAAATTGCATTAATTTTTCAATTAGCACTTACAATAGTATCAGTCATTACTTCGACATCCTTAGTTCTGAAATCAGAAACAAAAATATCAAGACATTATCTTATTTAAAAAAAAACTTTATTATGTGAACCAGGCAAGATACTTGACAATGGCGCCCCTCTCATATAAGTACATAATCAGTGCGGGTCTCTGAGATGAAAATAAAAGGAAATGTAGTCTCTAAAGTATATGCAATTACCATCTTAGGCGCTCTCTACAATGGTTGTGGCATCCTGTCTAGAATTACTTTGTCACAAATATATAATTAATGCCAGTTCCTGAGATAAAGGGCAAAAATAAAATGGAAATTAAGTACTTAAAGTATATGCAATTGTTGAACAGCCACTTTGCTTCACACGCTTTGTGTATTAACTTTTTTATCTTTAATCATTTCGGCGTCCCCTAAACTGATTAATGGGCCTGTTTTGACATGTATTCACTCTACATATTACTACTTAATTTATTTTTTTCTAAATATACAGTAAAAACATATTGCACAAATCATACTTGCTTATAACTTCTAATCCTAAATATTGGCGTAGTCTTAAATCAGAATTTTCACAGGTCTGTTTGAAATGAAATGCTATTCCTAGTTTGTAGGCACAGTTACTGCACATCTGGTCAGGCAGGCCATCATCTTTAGCTATCTGAAACCAAAATAATTTATAACATATTCATCATCATACCCATGGATGGCTGTATCTTCTCCTTAGAGTGAGGAGTGTTAGGTATAGCCCACCATGCTGGTTTGGCCCACCAACCCAGGGTTGGTAGACATCACACACCTTTGAGAACTTTAGGGAACTCTCAGGAGTGCCGGTTTCCTCACAATGTTTTTCTTCATTGTTTTAGTATGTTATATTTGATTACTTAAAGCACACATACATAACTTAGAGCTCTCGAGGAAGATGTCAAAGTCTTAACAACTAGATTATCAAATAATTTTTCACTGTTTATATAAAAAAATCATTTATTCATATTAAGCTTTCTTACTCCTTAGTGACATATCAGTATGTAATAAAAAGTAAAAAATGTAGTAACAGTACACATTCATTTAACCAGAAACATTTATTGAAAATCCAGATAATCAAACATATGAAGGAAAGCAATATTTGTGCACATTACAAATATAATGTTTTATTTGTTTCAAATTTACATAGATCATTTATATTGTTATGACTGCCCTAGTCTAGTCTTCCATTACTAACAGATAGCTATTAGATAAATTCTAAAATAATATTTATGTTGTTTATGTTAGGCTATTTTATAAGCACTTTAGTTAAGTTTTTAATTTAATTATCTTATAAATATTACATATAGGAAACTTAAAGATATATATTAAAAATTTAAATTCCAGGCTTTGTTTAACTGGTAATGGTGTTATTGATTATAGTTAATATTTATTGTTTATACTAATAGTTAGTTGTCAGCGTTTTGGTTATGCAATTAATTAATATATATTAACAATTCAATTAAGAAGTTTTTATAGTTTCAATTAAGATTTATTATCGAAGATAGTGCAAACTGGCCATATCTCACAGAGGTAAATTTGAAATATTCGATCAGAAATTCTGTTCTGATGCCAATACCATCAATTAAAAAAATTAATTCTTAGAAAATTTATTGAACTTAAGTTTTTTTAGAATCCGTAATATATATATATTACGGATATATATACACTATCTATAATATTGTATGCGTGTACCAATTCATTGGGCAAATATTTAACATCACTGGAGGTGTACAGATCAAAATTACTTTTCCCTAAGCAAAGCAATAAATATTCCATTTACCTTCATATTAGTAATATATTCTATCATTTCACATAATGTAAAATTGTAGTTTTTGATGAAGATCGAAGATAGTATTCCTTCTTCCAAACAGATTCGACATATTTTATTCATTTTTCTTTAGTAAATTAAAACATAACAGAAGTCGTAAAACTTTTTCACAATCCATACATTTATTTATTTTAAAGTATTATCCACTCACTGAAATAATTATGGATGAAACCTACAATATATTTGTATTTTTTCTCTATACTTAAAAAAATAATAAAATTAATGGAAGTCGTTAAAAGTACATTTTTAAACATAATATTTATTTATACTTTGAAGTGCAATCCCATGCAAATCTTCTCAGAGACAAAATTGACAATGGACATAACTTATTTTTTTTCAAAAGGCAAAGGTATTACACCGTACTGCCTTGTCTATAGTGTGGTGTTTGATATTTCCAATTCTTGATTAGTGACGTACCACTATCGGAAATACAGGTTAATAAAATCGACTACCGTTTTTTTTTATAAATTATTTAAAAATATTAGCGTATTATATGATAAAAATAATGTGAAACATATCTTTTTCTTTTTCAAAGTATTTTTATTACTTTTGTCATTTATAAGAATTAAAATGCGGCAAATGGAGCCAATTCTTTTTGTTTATTAATTCATTGAACTATGTTTGCTATAATGTGATGAATTTAGATTATATGCGTTAAGGCATATTAGTTATTGATTAACAAGAAAAATATAATATACTAATCGTATAATATTGTTGCTTTCATCAAATCAGCATCATAGATACAACACTACACAAAAAAGCTGGAATCACTATTTCTAAACTTGAGTCCTGACATTTGCATGTATACTCTCTGAAATTAAAAACGCAGAAAAAGTATGGGTGCGATGCCCTTAAAATAGAGAAAATCATTGACTTATACATCTATAAGTTAATTCATCTACTGCTTTGTTCACGTAGTTCACACGCTTTTCAACACATGTCACCAGTGTTCACTTGTAAGTTGTATGGGAATTAGGAAGATCAAAGAATAAATTTAACTCTAAAATAGTCATTACAAAATCAATCAATCTTATTTTGTATTACTTTTTAATAAGGTAACGTTTATGCATTTTCATTTTGGCTCTCTTCTAGTACAGTTTGGCAAAAAAGAGTGTGGAATAAATGAGGGCGCCTATATCTTATCATTGGCAACCCGAAATACTACGTCTTGACACTGTTTGATACTTGTAATTTTTGCCATAGATAGGGGGTATATTATTAATTATTATGGAAATCTGTCTACCCCTCTGCGAAACAGGTGTAAGCTATGTATGTATAATTTAAAGGGAAAATCCGACAACACGTCTTACACGCTGTCACCGCGTGATGCTATTTTTGTATAACGATATTAAATAATTATGCAATTTTCATGTATAATATCTTCAAGTATCAATCTTATTTGTGTTGAAGTATATTACAAGTGTACAATTTGACAGAATTAAACAAGTATTTTAGTGTTGCTACATATATAAATTTTTAGTTCAAGCTGTCACCGCATCATACTCTTTTTTGCCAAGCTGTAATTTGATGTGATAAAATATAATATTGTTAAATAAAAGTAAGAACAAACAAAAAGTTTATATTTTTATTACAATTTACAGCAACATTGACACGATTTACCTCGATTAATACGCTCGATTAATAATAATCAATTTTCTTCCTATATTCGACCATCCAGTGTCCTGGGTTCAAGTACATAACTTTTTTTTTCACTTTTTTAAAAATTTTATTGTAACAATATATATATAAAAATATCTTAATGTTAACGTTAGTATAATATTTAAGCTTAGTAAGACGTAAAGCTTATTATAATACGTTATATTTTTTATGACTTAAACATTAGCAATGGCAGGAATTAATTTGGTATAAATATCAATGCCCTTCAAAAATATATCAGCATTGAGATATTCATCATGGTCGTGCAACAAAACAGGTGTGTGGTTCATTGGAGAGAAGCCTATAGCGGGGATGCCCACACGACGGACATATCTGCTATCGGTACCTCCAGGAAATATTCTGATGTCCAATTTCAAGTTCCTAAAACGTAAAAGTATTTTTAATTAACGATATTTCTTCGCCAAGTTTTTTGTCTCAGCAGTCTTTTTATATTGAGGGTTTTAGTGAAATATCTATACAAATAAATTAAATTGGAGTTCTGTTTGTAATATAATAATACCGCTTTTTACTAAGTGCATATGAAAGTAAACACGGTACACATACCAAAACAACATTTTTTTTACAATTTTTATCTGTCTGTTTATTCCGATTAATCTCTAAAATAGCTGAACCGATTTTTGCGGGACTTTCACTGGCAGATAGCTTATGTAACAAGGAGTAACTTAGGCTATTTAACATCTTGCACGACCCATAGAAGCGGTGCAACACGTGAACAAAGTCACGCGGGTCGGCTAGTTGTTAATATAAATAAATGCGAAAATACGTACATTTCATCAGTAACTGACTTAAAAGCAACCCAGAATGGATTGCTACTATCTGTTTTCGTGCATTCTACATTCGGATTTTTCTGCTCGAATTCATAGGTCACACCCTCACCAGCCTCCTTACACCATTTTCTTACCTAAAACAAAATTTTTCACCTTTAACAGTTGCAAGTATTTTTATTAAAAAGGTATTAATAGATATCCAATTAAATCCTTCTTACTTACAGTATTTTCAAATTCTTCATGATCGACTGTAACAGCTAATCGACAATCGAATACAACAGTTAACTTTTCTGGGACAACGTTTGACTGAATTCCACCCTAAAATAAAAATAGATATAAAATATTAGCAATTTTTTTCTCCAGGGCAGCGAGATCTGGACCTTCGCATAATATGGAGTAAAATTATTATATTCTTCAACTATAAAATTAACACTGCTTCTCATTCTTCTCTGATAATATTTTCTAAAAAAATTAAAAAGTTTCTTTTTTATAAAAAAAAACATCATACACCACTTACTTTAAATCACTCATTTAAATTGGGCTGCATGAAAAAATAAAAAATGTAACTAAATATTTTGATTTTTTTCTACGTTTCACAGAATATATGCTTTGCTTAGTATAATGACATAATTTTAATTTATTAACTAACAATTTTTTAAGCTAATTAATAAGACACGTATGCCCTAACGTGTTTCGGGTAAGCGCACTTAGGCATATTTCGCCACCTATTTACACCATTGAGGGTAAAACTTTTACAAACTTTGAATGTCATACTTATTTATATCGAATCAATAACCTAAACAGTAAGTTTCAAGCTTCTAGCTCTTCTGCCAAATTTCATTTAAATCGGTTCAGTAGTTTTGGCGTGAAAACGCGACAAACAGACAAAGCTACTTTCGCATTTATAATATTATTAGTAAATAGTAATATTAGTAAAGATCACTGCGAGTTACTCACGAATAGTTGTGTCATATTAACAGTAGTCACGTCTCCTATGGTCAATTTAGGGTTGCTTTCTAGAATTTTCTTTTGCTCGTCTCTCAAATCCATAAACTTGTTAATTATGTATCGAATCTGAAAAATTTATTTGAATTATTATAAATTTGAAGAAATGCATAATAATTGAATATAATAGTAGCAAATCTAACTTTTTCTCCAGCTGTATTAGGTAACAGTAGTGACCCATGTCCTGGTTGTCCCGTGCATATAACATGAATTTCTGAAAAAAAAAACTTTTCAACTGTTTCGTTTAAACCGTAAAAAAATATTACATTATTTGGCCCCCCCAAATATTATGTGGAATGTAATAATAATGCGTCTTTTGTTAATGAAATGTACGAAAGCCGTCTGTAACAATTACTTACGCCAGATGCTACGCTCTCCATTAAAGACGATGAACTCTTCTCCAGGATGAGCCATTCCCTCATCCAAAGCAAATCCCACATTCAGAGCTTTAAAGCTGTCTGTTAAAACGAATATCTTCATACCATCGTGACCTCCGATCTCTTCGTCTACAAAAAAATATTTTAAAATCTAAGTAGTAAATTGTAGTCAAGGCAGATTCTTAACATTTCAATTCAATGATTAGACGATAATAATATAATTTTAACTCGTCAACCATTGAGTCGTTCTCACAAACCGAAGAGTTCGAATCACAACCAATTCATTGTTTTGTTTATCTAGTTCTACACTATTATAAAAATAATAAAGATTTTAGTGTTTGTATGTTTGTTTATATCTCTCGTTATATTTCTCTCTTTCCTCTTTTTTTTCTTTTTGTATTTTCTCTATTTCGTAACCTTTTTTCACTTTGTACAGGACATCAATTATAATATTGCTTCAAATACCCGGAGCGAAGCGAGGGCAGGTCGTTCGTTTTTAATATACCTATTGTATTGTATAAACAATCAGACACTTCACATTGTACCAAAGAAATCATAAATTCCACCGAGATTAAAAGAATAGAAAAGTATTTGTATTCAAATCTTATTACTTTTCTACTTGCAGCTCTGGAGTTAGTAGGACCGAAAGGAAGAGTACTACTTTAATTACCATAAATATCATAACATATAAGCAAAAACTGTTTCTTTCTTTACTTACAATGTATTATGGTTTAAGCTCTTTTAAACCATAATATATTCGTAGGTCCATAATTGAAGTAACTATATCAAGAATACAAGATTGAATAATATGTACATAATAGTTATAATACAAATAAATATTTAATAAAACTTAATATGAGGAAACACTAGCCAAAACAAACAGTTTTAAAAACTTCATTTGTCTGTCTGTTTCATTTTAAAGCTAATGCGTTTAGAATAGTATAATACTAGCTGAGCCACGCGGTTTGACCCGCTATATTTTGGATAATTTACACTATATCATTATAAATTATAGCCTATGTGTTATTCTGATGTGTAAGCTATATTATTGTAAAGTTTCATCCAAATCCATTCTTACAAACTTTCGCGTTTATAATATTAGGATGTTAGGGTAGAATACTAGCCGACCCTTGTGACTTCATTCGTGTGATGGTCAGCTCCTATGGGTCGAAACGTGATGTTATATAGCCTATAGTCTCACTCGGCAGTTCCTGAGATTAGCGATCAACCAAACAAATGAACTCTTCTACTTTATTACATTAATATAGATTATAACTAGCTGACCCGGCAAACGTTGTTTTGCCATATAAATTTGGGGTGGGCCACCCTTATCACTAAGGGGGATGAAAAATAAATTGTAGAAGATTCTCAGACCTACTGAATATGCAAATAAAATTTCATAAAAATCGGTCGAGCCGTTTCGGATGAGTATGGTAACTAACATTGTGACACGAGAATTTTATATATAAGATAAAATATATAATTTATTTTCATACCAGGAACGAAACTAATATGTAGCGTTCTTTTTAATTTAATCCCAGAGGATTTTAATTTCCGGACTGCTTCCAAGTATTGAATGCCGACGCATTTCATATCTTGTGAACCTCGAGCGAATATTTTGCCGTTTTCATCAATATGGCCGCTAAACGGGGGATACGTCCAACTGTCCTGAAATATTATTAAACATTAAAAAAGAAATAATACAGTAATATATCTAATACGTAAATAATTTTTAATTTAACGAGTTTAGATAAATCAATCGTTTGTTTTTGAACTATACAAATTGTCGCAAGTGGCAAATTTGTATTAGATGACAATTTGCTGGTTAGCGCAAGTGGTAAAGCCTTGTGCCGCTTTTAATGGTATCTTCGCTGATAACACCGGTCAACACGGATTTTGAGTCTAACAACAAAATGTCAAATTTTGATTTCTTTTACCTTACTTATAATGGGTAAAATAGGTTTTTTGATAAAAGTTTGCTTTTCTAGAAATTTCGTTTTCATAGAAAATTTCATATTATTTCGACAAGTAAAGTCTGTATGCTATTTTGCGACTCAGTCATATACAAAAGTAGTTGCTACAGTTTGTAATAGACATACATACACTCAATACAATAGAATGCGGGACTTGTCGCAATTTTTTTTTAAAGTATTATCAACTATTATTTTACTCTCCACTAAGAACTTAATTATCAATGTAAAACATACAAAAGCAAACTTATTTCTTCGTAAATTGAGTTTTTGGTTATTTTTTAACGTAAACACTCAGACAATAGTCATTAAATAATAGATACAAAAAAAATTTTTTTTTGTTCACTTGTGTAATCTGCGTCAAAAATAAACATCGCAGTAACGTATTCTTTTTATACGTCGCGCTGGTTTGCCATAAAGATTCATCTGAACAGGCAATACTCGAAGTATACAATCTGGTATATGGATAGAGTGAATATTAAAGTAATAAAAGGTAAATCGAAGCAAATATTGTTCATAGTCTAATCATCTAATGAGTAAAGCTTACTCTTAGTCGACTACGGTCGTTGTGGTCGCGGCAAAAACGTCATCAATGACGTCATGACTTATGTTCACGCGAAGCTCACGACGAACCATTTTAAAAAGTGGATGGATGATATGGATAAAGATTTGTTAGTGGAAGTGAATGCTTCTGCAGCCCATATTTATAGAAAATTAATTTTTCACCTTAGCAGCTCAAACATACTGGCTTCCCTGCTTAATAAGAGTGAGGGAAACGCGTTTTCCCTGCGAGAGTGAGGGAAAGTGATTTGAATTTAGAATGCTGCGAATTATCATTATGTACGAAACACGTCATTCGATGTTCGATTTATCAAATTTCAGAACACCCAAACAATAAAACAGCGGGTGCAGTTTCAGAACGTAACTTTAAAAATAGCGGGAAACAAAAATCAATATTATTTCTTCTTCTTTTGTTTTTCGGTAGGAAACTACTTACAATTAGTGTTGCATATCACAAATTCATAAAATATGAGTGAGTCTAGTGACGAAAACAGCAATTTAACACCTGAAGTGAACGAACGAAGCAATTTTAAATTTTAGTAGATACTTATTGTTTGCAAATATATGTGGTTTCATTTTTATTCATATTGTATCTTTTTATCGCTAATAATGTTCTCGCTGCTAAGGTGAAAAGTTGTATGTGTCACGCGAGAGAAAAGTTATTTCCATCTCGTACCTTGGAATCCCTCGCGACGCTCAGGATTCTAATGTGGAATCACTCGCTAACGCTCGTGATTCAATTATTGGAATCCTTCGCTTACTCGGGATTCAAAATTAGCACTCGCTTGGAAAACCAACTTTCCTTACTTTTAGTTGAACAAATAACTATTAGTTTCAATTTAATTTTAAATTAATAAAAATCAATGAAAAAAAATATTAATATAAATTAATTTAACCAATAATTATTGAAGTTTATTGTTAAATCTTACAAATTATAACCTTAAGCTCTTGAAACTATTGCTTTATATTGAGTTATTTTCGTTAATGCTCAAAACGCTCAATAATCCATTCCACTTGGGTCAACGATTGTAACGCTCGCGAATAAGTGGAACGGGAAAAACCGTGGTCATGAGCTTGGTCATCGTGAGTGCTAAGTGAAACGTACCCATCATGTAATATAATAACTATGTCTTTCATAGTTGAAAGTAAATGCCAGGTATTTCGAATAAAAGTATAATTTTACAAGTACAAGTGATAAAACTTACTTCGAATACAGGCACGACGTCCATGTGAGAGTTGAGCAATATGGCCGGCAACTCGGGACTTTCTCCTACGCATGTTAACACAACAATGGGCTTCTTTGGCACCAATTCATACAACTTAAATTCTAATCCAAGTTCATCGGATTGTTTTTTAAGAAAGTTTACGCATTCATCTGAAAACATTAATTACATTTACAATTACACTCTGTTGTGTTTACGGTTCTTAGTCGATGTTTAGAGAC
Source organism: Limenitis camilla (assembly GCA_905147385.1). Classification (NCBI taxonomy): domain Eukaryota; kingdom Metazoa; phylum Arthropoda; class Insecta; order Lepidoptera; family Nymphalidae; genus Limenitis; species Limenitis camilla. The sequence continues at coordinate 5,172,863 of LR990234.1, read as the reverse complement.
AAATATTACACATAATATCAACTCTTTGTTCAATAAGGTCTATCAGGTCATTTATAGAGCCTAACTCTCAAGTTATATCATAAATAAAAACCTAGCCTAACTCTCAAGTTGGATCAAATTATATAGTCTGTATCTGTAAATGTCATCAAGATGTGGTTTCAGAATTTAGCGCGGATAAACATCATGTCATGACACAGGATAAAATATCAAATTCGTTTAAATTGTTACAATGTTCACAAATCAATATCACATTCACTCAGGGACGCGTCGTCCATATGTGTAAGGTTGTGCGGCGCACGACGGCGCCAGGACGCTAAGGTGGTAAAAGGTGCTAGGAAGCTTTCTGGGGATGATAACAAAAAAGTTGGTTCAATGGACGCAAACCACATTAATGTATGCGAGCCTAGGCAGAATTCCTTTTTATTGTTTTTGCTTGTTTTTCAAGTATAGGCGCTCTTAAAAATTCTCTTATTTTTTTTATTGTGCCTGCATTCACCTTAGACAGGCACGCGCCGTGCATCTTCTGCGCCGGTGTGCAAAATACTTATGACCAACGCCAACAAGTCTTCTGTGTCTGCGTGTCCACCTTGTCTACGCCCTATTTTTTTTTTTCATTTCGAATCATGTCATATTATATTTTCGGTTTGGCGCCCCTAAAAACAGTACAGTTTCTATTTGATTTTGAGGAGTTTCCTGGAGTATTTTTGACTCAGTGTTAAATATATATTCGAATTGAGAGCCTTTCTCACAGGCGTGTATAAAAAAATTGAAAAGGAAGGAAGAGATAAATAGCAATTTAGATAGAGCCTCGTTATTCAATTGAACATGATTGATTGCGTGTGCGCATCCTCAAACTATAGTTTGTACATTGCACTGACACCATGTGATGAGCTCTCGAGAACTAAAGGCTGATTAATTGAAAGATTACAGCAATTGCAACAAGGGGGATCAAAAGGAACGAGTATTAATAGCAATGGCGGCATGGACCCTACAGTATAATAAACGGGGCTCAACTGCAATTTCTTGGTACTTACATATAAAAGTAAACATACTGTGTTTTATAAAGAGTGTGTTTTATAAGAAATAAAATTGGGTCCAAAGTGAATTGAAAAGTGTTTGAGACACTCAGGCACCCTTTTCAATGAAATTTAAAAAAAATATGACCTTTCGCACAAAAATTGTGCTTTATTACGGGATAAAAATACCTATGCGTCTCGGGACGCTCGACAGAAGTGATATATAATCAAAGTTGAACTATTTAATATTGAAATTGTACACTGAGTAGAGAGACTGGGTAGCGTCTGTCCGAAATACGGCTATTACTACTAATGGGAGACTTAACAGAAATACGTAATTTTTAAAAAAATAATCTGTCTAGCTGTCACGGTGCCTGATGGTAGACAGACGTTTTTACCCTTTGGGTATGAAACCCTAAAAAGTGCCTTTTTCATATTTAATCTTCGTAAAGATTAAAAAAAAATTAAAAACTGATAATCTCTGCAGCTTCTTTTTGAAGATGATTTTATTGTTATTAGGAAGTTTTTTTCAAAATTTATCACTTATTTGGAATATTTTAGTATCCCAAATATTCTGGGAATCAAGTCTCCTGTAGAAAAATGTAAAACCAAGTAGTATCCCCAGCTGCATTAGTTACTGAATCAAAATTATTTTAAAATCTTTCTAACTTGAACACTCAAAAACTCACAAAAAGTTCGCTAACCATGATAAAAACATCTCACATCTTCAACAACTGAATATCTTTATGATTCAAAATCTATTTGTAGGATTGGACTACAAATATTGCTAGTTACAAATAATGCTAAGTTCACAATGGTAAACATCCTTCCTTTCTCCTATATTATCATATGTAGGAGAAAGGATAGCCGCAGCCGAAGAGGGGCAGCTGCTACTGCCCACCCTTGGCACTTTCTGCGTCTGTTAGCCGGGTTCCTACTATTGTGAAAGTAAGATGACTAACATGTGAACTATTAAATTAGATACTTTAGGCAACTAAAATATTAAAAAAAACTGATTGTAATTATAGTATTTAAAATCCTACTAATATTATAAACGCGAAAGTTTGTAGGAATATATGGATGTTTGTTACTCTTTCACGCAAAAACTGCTGAATGGTTTTTGATGAAACTTAACAATAATATAGCTTACTCATCAGAATAACACATAGGCTGTAATTTATAATGATATAGTGTGAATTATACAAAATGTAGAAGGTGAAACCGCGGGGTGCAGCTAATGTAACATGTATTATGCAAATACCTAATTTACTCGTAATTATCATTTTGTTACAGAAGATATTATCGCTATCTACAAATTTTAAACATCTTGCCAGACGATTAGATAACAGGATAGGGAAAGCGTGTGCTTGAAAATTGAGATAGATAACCAGAAAATTTGTAACATAGTAAAAGTTATGACGTAAAAGTCGTCAACCTTTAAACTGTATGTTAGTTTTTAAGTCCTGATTTTTTCTTTTCTATTAGTATGAACGTTTGTCTTCATGAAAATATCTATATGTTAATTTTGACTAACAGTCGTATCAAAGCACATATTATGATATCTTTACTTGTGTGTTTATGGATTCATCATCACGACCCGTCAATGGCCCACTGTTGAGCCGGGTCTCCTCTTCAGAATGAGGAGGGTATTAGGCTATAGTCCACCACGTGCGGGTTGGCAGACTTCACACACCTTTGAGAACATAGAGAACTCTCAGGAGTGACGGTTTCCTCACGATGTTTTCCTTCACCGTTATAGCAAGTGATATTTAATTGTTTAAAACACGCATAACTGAAAAGTCAGAGGTGTGTGCCCAAGATCGAACTCAGACCTCTCGAGTAAGACTTGAAGTCTCAAACACTAGGCCATCACTTACACACTACATCACTTGTATGGATTATTCTCAGCATATATTATGATTTTTGAGCGTCCTTACAAATATCTACTAAGTCCGTTATATTTAGGGTTGATTTTTTTTGGAATGGAATTGTCTTCAACCATTCATTCAAAGAGAAGGAGAGATTATCAGTTTTTATTTAATCGTATAACTTCTAGTCAGGCACGCGCCAAGCGCCTTACCAAGATTAAGTAAATTAATGGATCTTGATATTTTAAAAATATCAACAGTTTAAAAATATATTTATTGAGATACTAGCTGTGCGACATAGTCCGCATGGAATAGTGTCTTCGGGTAGTTTTAATTATTTCGGCTAATTATTTTACAAATAAAATAAATAAAAATTTTACATACAAAATTTCATCCCCTATTCCCTATTGTTATTTTACTGACTATTAGTGTAACACGATAATAGACGAAGGGAGGGAAGGGAGCTCAGTAGGGACAGCTTCCTCTAAAAATGTGTTTTTTTTTCCACTATGGGGATGGGGGGTATTATTATTTCAATTCATACGTCGTCCTTCGTTTCGTTTATATCAACTTACCCCCTACAATATTATTTGTACCCACACGAAGCCGGTTTCGCTCGTTGTTAAGTTTACCTTACGCTATGCAGAGTATATCTTACAGTAATTTGATACTATACGATACGGTAGGCACTAAAATATCTTTAACATTCTAATAAATGTAAAATGCTCCATATAATACAAAGAGAAGTCTAAAGATTTTTGTTTGTCTGAATATTTCAAAGTACACGAAGTTGATTACAATTTTAATAGTTCGTCGAAACTTAAAAAAAAAAACAATTTAAATAAACTTACCGTAGTTGACATCTGGTTGTACACTGGGTATTCTAAGATATTCAATGAAGTTAGCAATTGCAGGATTATTATTGTATTTAGAAGACATTTTGCAACTGATTGTTACTGCAATGAATAAAACCAGTTATTGTTGTGTGCTCTCGACAGAAGCTGTCAACGAGTATACAACGCGTGGCGTGAGGCGCGAACCACTATCTACTGTTGAATTTGATAAGCAGCGCCTTAACTGACATTGTACCAGTGTTATAAACGAGTGTAAATAAATAATTGGAGCTAATATTTGCATTTGATATTAATGCATAAAGATCATAAACCACTGAACATACAAATGTATTTAGATACCATAGAAAACGGGCGACATTTTTTTTAATGAGTACTAAGAGTGTGGATCACATACTACAGTCTACAACTATAGTATGTTAGGAAGGGACTACGTCAGTAGTCTAATGATTTGAATCCACGACGTCAACCACTGAGCTACTGACGCTTTTTTTTTAAATTTTAATTATAGTCGAAATTCGCAGTTCCCACTCAATATAAGGCGCGTTCCAGTAAGCGATCTCAACAACCAAAACGCTCATTTAACGCTCAAAGCCGTTCCAGTTGACTGTTGTGGTTGCGGCGAAAACGTCATTAATGACGTCATGACTTATGCTTACTCGAAGCGTACGACGACCCATGTCAAATGGTAGGTCTTTGTGAGCGTTGCAAAATTAGTGATCTGTGGTTGCAAAATTGGTGGCATTTACAAAACAACGCGTATTTATATAAAATTAATTTTAGTTTCAATTAAATCATAAATAAAAATATTTCATCAATAAAATTAATTTAACCAATATTTATAAACTTGACCTCTTGAAACTATTGCTTTATAACTCGCTATTTGAATTATTTACGTTTACACTCGCGAACAATTGGAACGGGAAAAACCGTGATCGTGAGCGTGGGCGTTGAGATCGCTTAGTGGAACGCAGGGTTAGTGTTTTCAATCATTGTAAAAAGGAAAGAGAGGAAAAGAAGGTAAGAGAGAAAAGGAGAGATATAGAAAAAAAAGGAAGACTGGAATAATAACGATTCAAATCTTTCGTTTCGTTCGTCTGCTGCTACATTTCAAAATGTACTGTTCATAAAAGGAAATACCGATCTTTTTGTTGAGTTTGCTTTTAAAATGTATTTTTTTTTAAAAGAATACTATTAAGGTATTAGTATGGATCATATACTACTTGTATTCCCTCAAATGCTTGTGTCAGGAGTGGGTCACGTCAGTAGTCCAATGTCCGGGATTTGAACCCACGACTTATCAATCGTGAATCCAACGCCTGAACCACTGAGCTACTGACGCTTAAACTGCTATATTTCGATTTAAAAGATTTTTTTGATCTGAAAATAGATTCTTCGGCCAATTGATCTCGGATCGCCATATCTAGGAAATTCTACTATTACAGATTAAGCATGAATTTTATCCAGCTCAGTTGATGGATAAACAACTTAACATAATTATAGGTTTAAAGACGTTTCTGTTTGTGAGTTAAATCGGTTAAGTTATAAATGAAATGAATGAAACAGCGTTATTTTACTATCACGGTTTACATAGATTAATTGTTATTAAACATAAGATATAATTTGTTAAATAATAATATTTATTCTGCTTAATTAATAACTAACACAGATAGAAAATGTGTACCTACTCACCTAATTGATAGTGTTACCAACTGTTAAAATTATTTTTCCCTAATTCGTAAGTCAAAAACTCCTTTAATCACAATAAGTTTCTCAAAACTTTTTGTACTTTTTCAGTCACAATCTCTAAGCGTCAGTAGCTCAGTGGTTCAGGTGTTGGACTCAGGATCGATAAGTTTGTGGGTTCAAATCCCAATCATTGGATTACTAACGTGGCCCATTTCTAACACAAGCAATTAGCTCAGTTGGAGGGATTAAGGAATACTTAGTTTCTTACTCATTTCAATTTGTTTTTTTTTTGAACTCCGCATACATTAATGAGGAGCCCTACGAGAACTCACTAAGCCGCTAGGTCTGCAAATAAATATGATTGGCTAGATGGATTTACTTCTGGCCCTATATTTTTTATATCAACAACAACTAGATATTCTGCTGTCAGCGGGACGACGACGCTTTTAAAAGGCGTTTGCCTCAGTACAGTTGTATATTTTGATCAATTCATATTTTTGAACATAGCCTATATATTTTGGAAAAAAATCATTGAAATGCTATCCCTAAAAAACCCATTAAAAATTTACTTTTATTCTATATATATTTTTTTTTATATAATAGATTAGGTGCAAACGAGCAGATGGTCCATCTGATGGTAAGTGGCCACCATCGCCCATGGACATCGGCAAAACAAGAGATACTCTCGATCTCGCCAATGCGTTGTATCCTCGAAGATAGAGTGGGGGAGTGAAGAAAAAATGCTGCGGTTTCAGCGGACCCTGAGCAAGAGCCCAGACTCCACTAAATCCGCAGTATTCATGGGATGGGAGAGGGAGGGGGTAAGTCTGGCCCACATGCGGCTCAACCGGAACGCGTCTATGACACTTGGCGATCGGATTCGCATGCTGGTGGTCGCAAGCCAGTCGGGGAACAGATCCTCTACCACCAAAGGGGTGCTGGGTTACTCGGCTCTTACGAGATGCTCTCCCAGCAGCAGAAGGGAATAGTATTCTAACCCGTCCCCTCACGTGTATTGATTGTTTTCCCTAAATTTAGCGAAAAAAACCAAGTTGGCATCACTGCCACAGTTCACTTCAGACCAACATCGTAAGAGTCTAGTTGATTACATAATACCTACTTAATTAAAAAATAATAAAAGTATAATATCAGTTCTATTAACCACATTACTTATATTACATACTTATACTACTAGTCAACCCACTCTCGCTTCGCTGAGGTGTATTCAAACTGTTCACTCATACACACACTCACACTCTCTGTTGTTTATCATCATAACTATTCAAATATTTGTCCAAATTATATAGGGTAAAGGACAAAGTTTATCTACTTTAAATACCAGATGCTATAAAAGAATTTATTTTGATATAAGGATCAATTTGTTGTTGTAGGTTACGCCAGAATAGCTCGCAGATGGAAGATTTTTTCCCTACCTACTTGGTACTTATCGTTATATTTTGGATAATTCACACTATTTCATTATCAATTATAGTCTATGTGTTATTCTGAAATGTAAGCTATATTATTGTAAGTTTCATTAAAATCCATTGAGTAGTTTTTGCGTGAAAGAGTAACAAACACATGTACATCCATACACGTTTATAATATTAGTAGAAAGTTGTTTTTAGGTTTACATGTCAATAGGAAAATCATAAACGTATAATTTATACATAAATTGTACTTTGATCGATGAATCTTTATTTTTTTTGTATTCGTCAAAGGAACTCATGCCAATTTCTAAGGATCAGTGCCAATTATTATAATGATTGATATATAAATCACTTTATTATAACTGTGCTTCGACGCAAATAAGTATTATTACAGGTTATACTCGTATTATTATGCCTGTAACATCATACGTAATTAATGTTTAAAAACCACATAGGCATAAATATTTTTGTTTAATTAATTACATACTAATACTCGTAATGCGAATTTCGTTAATACGGTTTGTTCAAGTTTATTTGCTGTATTTGATTGGCATTAGCTATTTCAGTGCTTCGGTCGAGATGTGTATTGTCAAAATGAAAATCATAGATTAATTTGATTTCCATATCAATTTTTTTTACATATATTAAAAATTTGTATTAGTTTTACTTAAAACCCATAAAAATGATTATTTATCTTGTCTTAGTTGCGGTAAAAATTTTTGCGAGAACATTTTGTTTCACATAAGTTGTAAAATATATTATTTTAAATTAATAATACTAGGCTAATAAGTACTAATTATTTTTTAATAGAACTTAATTCGAATTCGAAAGATTTTTGGGCAAAAAATAATAGAATCCTGGCAACATTTAGCAACCACAAAGACCTCGGTTATTTAGATTATTTATAGGTTATGTACCTACCAACCTATTGTATTATGAAATAAATATAGACATCAATAAGTGATGTTTTAATTCAATATACTTGCAATTATTATACATTTCATATCCTTAACATATGAGATAGTAAAAATGAGTTCCGCTTTAATAGCCGCTATAAAAAAGTTGCATATTTCAGCTGTTTCTCAAATTAGATTATGTTCCTCTGTAACTAGCAGCGCACTATCTTCTACCAATGAACGGGAAGTGACAGTGACGAAGAAGGACTGGAAATTTCCGCCTCAATATACCAAGCCAAGAGAAGTATGGATTGAGAATTTGGATTCTATAGAGGAGAAAAAACTCGGTCTTTTCGAACTACATCCACTGGTATATGCCGCAGTTCCAAGGATAGATATAATTCATCAGAACGTCATTTGGCAGCAAAAGTTTCGATGGGTGTCTTGGGCTCACACCAAAACTAGGGCTGAAGTAAGAGGAGGTGGAAGGAAGCCCTGGCCACAGAAAGGCTTAGGGCGAGCACGACACGGATCTATAAGATCACCACTATGGAAAGGGGGTGGCATCGCTCACGGTCCTCGTTCTGGCAAAACACATTTTTATATGCTTCCATTTCATTCACGGATACATGGCTTGACATCAACCCTGTCTGCCAAATTTGCTCAAGATGACCTTCATGTCATTAAAGATTTAGAATTACCAACTGAAGATCCAGAATATTTATTGGAACTTATTTCTAAAAGGAATTGGGGCCCTTCAGTATTGATAGTTGATGAGTAAGTTAATTCTTTTTTTCTCTGAATGCTTTAAAATGTAATTCCAATTGCTGCACTGCATAAATTTTAGGTATATATAAACACTATTTTAGTCAATTTATATTGTTTCATTATTAATATTAAAACTTATCAACTAAACACTACAAAACTGCAGTTTTGTTAGCTCATCACTGTAACGGGAGATTAGATCAATGATGTTTATACAGTAAAAGTTCTAGGTAACATATAAGTCGAACATCAAGGTAGATGCCAGAAAATTTGAGTTGTAGAGTTTTTGACGTATAGAGATTTGGAAGGCGGATTTTGATTCGACATTAAGAGGTTAAAATCCATTGTTTAAATGTTGAGTTAGATTCAAATTGAAGAGGTGACATACATATTTTTCATTATATACTCCTAAATTGCTTTCTAACAAACAATGGTGTACTTACACTGTTGGCAAATACTTACAGTTGTAAAGTTCGAGATACAGAGGTAGAATTTATTTTATTGAGTTATGAAGGGACAATATGTACCAAAATAGCTTGGAGGAGCTCACTGATTATTTCAACTAATAGAGGGTTAAGATTTACAATAATGGAGGTTTTAGTGTTTGAAGAAAAGGGAACAAAATATTATTTTCGAGATTTGAAGGTTTTCAACTTAATGAAGTAATACTGTATATGAAGAAATTTAATATCAAGCATTACTGCCTTTTTCCCTTTTCCATCTTAAAAAATATTAATTATAATATATGTTTTTCTTTCAGTAATGATTATGCTCCTAGAAATATAACGGTTGCAACGGACACACTTCCCTATGTAAATATAATGCCTGTTTATGGACTCAATGTTTTTTCAATGCTAAAGCATGATACGTTGATATTGACAAAAGCCGCTGCTGAAAAGATTGAGGACAAGATCCTCCAACATCTGAATGCAATAAGTACACAACAACAAGCAGAATTTAAATTAAGCCAAGTTTAGATTTAAATATGTAAAAATAAAATAAAATAGTTATTTATTTCATTGTTTTATTTGATAAAGTTGTACCAGAATCAGTCAATGGGTGTTTTGGTTTTGTGAACCTTTTCTTGCTTCTCTAGTACCTGTAAAAGATTAAAATAGTTTTTTGCTATATTACATACAGTAATAATAAAGATGAAAAATATTGTACATTCAGACTGAGACCACAACTTTATTCAAGAACTAAATACAACTTTTTATCCAACATGACATTCAAAAATAGTATTGCTTACTATGAGATAAAATATAAAAAAGTCTAAAGCTGGCTACTGACCAATGTTTCAAGATGTGTCACTTTGATGTGACATTCATAACGAGCATGTTAACTGTTCTAAAATCTCAGTCAAGATGTCCGAAAGAGAGGTTTTGTTAGGGTCTTTGATTCTACTAAATTATTGTTAAATCCAAATAAAGAAGCAACAGAGGATTCGCCAAAAATGAACAGCCAGGTGGAGAATTTGAAGTGAGCAACAAACGGCTCATGCTGGCTGGTTTACCTGTGACACGATGAACTGAGGGCATGAATGCTCGCTGTGTAACATGTTACATTACACCTTGTAATATTGGTCAGTAGTATCCAACTTAGAATGTTCATTTCACAAGAATTATAATGATTTCTATGACTATTATAATAATACCCATATAGCCCATGTCACCAAGTTTACATACACATCATACTAATAATATTCCCATGGCGAGGGCGAAAAAAAATAAAATACCAGAATTATATTTATTTAATAATAGTTTAGATATATTTTAGGCTTTATTGATTTTTTATTTAAGTAAGTGTTAAATTTTAGATGTACTAAACTTTTAACTAATTGGCTCGTCCGTAATGTTACATGTTGTAAGAGTAAATAAATACAATATTATTTACAGAAAGATCAACATAATTATCCAATATCTCATCAGTATTAATTGTAGTATTTATTATGTAACCTTTAATTTGTTAGAGGTGTGTGATGGTACATTTCCAACCATTTTCTGACGTATATTCCATCTTAAGTCTGACCAGTTGTTTTCACCTGGTACGTTAGGTTTATATTTAGCCCAGAGCGAAGTGTAATAGTGGTATAATGAAACAGGATCACTCTTTCTTTTTACTGGTTGCTTTGGCACTTTGATTACTGTAACAAATATTAGAATAATATTATAAGAATAAAATAATACATCTTATTAAGCAGCACCTAATTCAAATGGGAAATTATTGGGTGTGATGTCCAGCAAGCAGTTATTGAGCATCAATGGTGACCATTGCATTGGTTTGTTTTGCTAAGTGAATGTGATTTCTCACACATACGACCACACATAACATAGTCATCATGCAACCTTATATTTATTTATTTATATAATAAATAAATATGTATTGATGTTTATTTTTTCTTTTAATATTTATTAGACTAGAAAGTATTCTTTGCTCTCAGTTTCTAGATTTCTAGTTTTATCAAGTATTTGTAAGGAATTGGGACACTTGTCCATGTTGGGGTATCTGACATAAATTGGTTGGGAGATATCATTGAACTACATCTAACTCCAAGTAAAATGGATCTATTGATTTAATCAAAAAAAGATTTTAATCCAAATTGAAAAACATGAAATATGTCTACATAAATATTTGAAAATTATTTTTTCAATTTTCATAAATTAGAATTAGTAATTATTGGATACTTACAACTACTGCTAACAGTTGTTTTTTGTGGCTCTTTTGAAGATTCTATTTTTTTTTCAACTCTAAGACAGGAACATGCTCTTCTACTATTTTTTTCTTCTTCCTTCTTGCAACCTAAACTAGGAGCAGAATGGATGGTCCGAGTGTTGGTAAGTTTTCTAGTCGTATGACATTGTCTATTACAAACAACGTCAGATTCTTGAACTCTTGATCTAATCCTAGATGAAAATGTACTGGCGCTATGCAACCTTTCGAGGCCTACACTATCCGATTTTTGTGTTCTAGCACTTCCATCTTTGTTTCTATGTTGAAGGTCATACTTTATAAGTTTTTTAAGGTCTGAAATTATTTAATGATCTTTTAATTAAGTCTTAAATATGGCATAGCTTAATTTACCTAGTCCATTATCACTTTTATCATAGTTTATCAAAGCTTACTTGGGTGTATCTATGCTGCTGTTTTAATAGAAAAATAAATTACATGTCACATATTCAAATGATTGTCAAAAATTATAGTTTTATTTATTAAATAAAACCATATTTTCATGGTATTTTTTTAATTCTAAATCAATTTTTTCTAATAAAATATTTCTAAAATGACTGAAGAATTTCTGTCTTCTACAAAAAGCTATTAATGAAAGTAATAAGACAAAACTAAAGCTGTTAGTTAATCTTTTATCGCCTGTGGTATATTCTAACATACGGAATGCTAAATCCTATACCAAGCCTTATCAGTCTAGTACTGATTATATATATAGAAAGCCTAGAATTGAAGTTTATGCTCAATATACGGTTGCTTCAAGAAATCAAACCCACGATGAAAATATCGGAATATAGGTATTCGACCGATAAAACTTTTCGCCGTTGATTGCAAATTTAATGATGTTTCGTCAGAAGTATACAAGAATGAATAAAATCGTGATGCAATCGTTATGTACCAGTAAAGGCATTTTTCTCATGGTATTTCTTTGATTCTTCATCAGAAGTTACTTATTGTAATTATACACCGACCAGTGGTTCTCCTGTGCTTGTTTAAAAAAGATTCAAATTAATAATACGTACCTGTTATAAAATATTGTAGTACTTCACCAGTAATGTTTCGAATCCCTAGCTCGTTTAAATATCTAAGTATTTCTCTAGCGTCTAGTTGGGAAGTTAATTCACAATAGTTGTCAAGATCCATCTGTTTGCTGCAGGCATACACCTTTGTTGAAGAATATGGTGTGATCAACAAAAATGTTCAATAACTATATTCTCGTATTGATCATTTAATATTGATAACAAAGATTATACCTACTATATAAAAGTTAATAATACTCAAATTAACGGAACTTCTTTAGTGTTGCCAGTTAATCAAAGATCACATACTGATACTATAGGGATAAAAATATCAATATATAATATTTATTTCTAAATATTAAAATCGTGTTAGATTCGATATTTAGACCTTTGTTATATTTAATTTTTATTTAAATAGTAAAAGAAGTCAAATTAAAAATTTAGTTAAAAGTAATGGAATTTTTAGTTTTAATAAAACTATCGAAATATCGATATTTTTTACTGTGAATAAATGTATATGTCGGGTTATAGTTGGGGTAGGATAATAGTGAGGGCCGTGACGGGCTATAATTAGAGTAGGATAATGATAAAGAAAATTAATTGTCACTTCCGTCGCGATTTTTATATTCAAAGATTTTTGACAGCCTCAAACGAGTAAACGATTATTGATTAATCGCGACGCCAGTGCCATACTTCCTTTTTGTTGATTTACTTCGGATAATAATAAAGAAAATTAATTATCACTTCCGTCGCGTCATTTAAATATTCAACGATTTTTAACAGTCTCAAACGAGTTAAAGATTATCGATTAATCGGGATGCCAGCGCCCTATTTTCGTTTTGTTGATTTATTTTTCCCCCTAGTGGAGGGGCATTGCTGTCTAGTCCCTTTATATTCCCCGACTGAAGCAGTACATTTTAGCCTCTCGACAAGTCTCTTTGAGTGAACATCACCTGGAGTTGAAGTGTAACAAATCGAGCCATTACCGCCGGCATGTCGTAAGCGACATTTTTTCGAAAATGCTTTTTTTATCGTAATCGACATTTTAAACCATAACGGACCTTGCTATATTGACGTTTCCCGCCTAAATTCATTAGTTTTTGAGATATTGCAAAAGCTAATTTTATCTTAACCGTAAGAATTTTTCAAATATTAACATAACCGACAACATCAATGTTTATTGTAAATTACATTAATAACTAAAAATTATATCGTAACCGACCTGACTCGTTAACGTAACCGACATGGTGTATAATGATTGTGTGGTTTACTATAAACAAAGTACCAAGTATAAGTAAACACGTTAGAACAAGTTCATTCCATCGAAAGTTATTGTAGAACTAATGTCACTCCGGGCCATTTCCTTGTTTAAATTGATAATTAATAAAATAATAGATCATTGACACAGTTTTCCTCGATAAATTATTAAAGTGATGGTAAAACTATTATTAAAAATGGTGGATAAACAGTGAATTAAAGCAAATCGTTAGTAACGATTAAAAGATAATACTATTAAAATCTTACATTGAGCAGTTGCCTGCCGTGCCCTCACACTATTGTCGGAACAAAAGTACTAAATTATACATACCTCAAGAGTTTCAAAACGTTTCTCATTTATACAAGTGTTATATTAATTACTTGGAAGAACAAAATTTAGCTTCTTTAATAATATCAAAAAGAGTTTTCCGTGGTGTTTTTAAAACTGATTTTAACATAGGGTTCCATTTGCTTAAGAAAGATAAGTGTACCTTTTGCGAAAAATATAAGAATACACCACCAGAAAGTAGAACCATTTTTGAGCAAACCTTAGAATATAAAAATCATATTGCTGATAAAGAAAAATGCAAGCAATTGTTTCTAGAAGACCAAAACGTGAGCAAAACTCCTGCTTCCGGTGTCCTATGTGTTAGTTTTGACTTAGAAAAAGTCCTTAATACTCCACATGGTAGAAACGTTACTTTGTATTATTCACGAAAATATGCATTCTATAACGAAAGTATTTATGAAAGTGGCACGAGAAATGGATATTGTTATGTGTGGGGTGAATGCCAAAGAAAAAGAGGTTGTAACGAGATTGTTACAGTTATTTTTAAATATTTGACTATGTTGGACAATCAAGGTTCCCATTGTGTCATACATTTGTATGCAGATAATTGCGTAGGGCAAAATCGTAATCGTGCAATGATAGCCATGCTATTTCATTTTTTAAAGTCAGCAACTACGATTGCAGCAATAAAAGTAACTTATCTGTTACCAGGGCATACAATGATGCCTGTGGATTCCATTCACAGTGCTGTTGAGAGTTTTATTCGTAATAAAACGGTGTGGGCTCCTTCTGAGTGGCCTACTATAATAACTAATGCGAGATCACAGCCAACTGGCTATAATGTTATCAGTCTAAATTACACTGATTTTATGGACGGGAAGTCTTTTTCACAAGCTTTAATACCAGCTAAGTTTAAAATTGCTTTTAACTCATTAAGAATTGTTATTTTTCATAAGAATAGTCCAATAATTACACTTCATTATGGTTTTTTCGAAAAAAGCGAAAAGCAGGCTCTGAATATAGACCAGATTATTAGATCGAGAGCAAATAGTGTTAGCATCCAAAGAGGACCAATGCAATTGTATCACGAAGCGCTTAAAATCTCAAATTACAAAGACCTGGTAGACCTATGTAATAAAAATACAATTACAAGCAGGTACCATGAAGAATATTTAAATATGGGACATGATGATTCAGATAAAGAAAATTAATACTTTCATTTTAGTTTTAACGGTTGATTAATCGTTATTCTAGGTTGATTTCATAAGTTTTATTTGTTTATTTTGTGTGCAAAAAAAGAAAAATTATTAGCTTATTTATAGTTTTAGGTTGATTTCTTTGATCTCACCAGATTAGTTTGCGCAATATTGATTTAGTTAATCCTCGTTCTCTTAGTTTTTATGTAAGGCTGATTTAGATGGTTTAAATTTTATCTAATCGTGTTGATTCTTATTTATTAATGTTATTGTTTCAATGAGAAGTTAATTTCATTTGTTTTATTTTAGATTTTTAAAGCCATTAGTAATAAGAACTGATTATTCTTTAAAAATGTAGAACTGAATATGATAAATGATATATAATTTTTTTTTTCATTTTAATTTTACTTTCACCTATTAAAACAGTATCTAGCATTAGAATAATTCACCAAAAATGGGTAAAATTCATTTATTTTATTATTACATAATTTGTCTCAAACGCAAAAATATAAAGTATTGGTTTTGTCAGTGACGGCAAAATTATAGTAAGCGCCAAAAACACCATAAATATAGAAATTATTAATTTTTTTTCATTGGTATATTATATATCGTGAAAAATTATGCCTCGGTGGAAAATTTCATTTCGATAGCACAATATTTGACAGAAATATTTAAAAAAACCTTCTCCTGTAAAATTTAAGTTTTGTCGCTTACACTAAGTCGGCGGTAATGGCTCGAAATAGTGTGTCGCATCACGGATATTGGACATATCAGACTAAGGATCGTGCGAGTTCTTACGTCTTTATTTATTACGAATCCCTACATTGTATTTAGATGTGTTAACACAACCTTAGGTTAGGTTAGCCTTAGGTTAGGTTTATGTTAGGTTAGGTTAGCCTTATGTTAACCTAACCTAAGACAGACTGTGAGACCGAGCAGTGGAGGTGAGTGTCGTAATTACATAAAGGGATCCCTTAAGCCTACATACATGGTCACAAGTGCAAGGCACTGGCTGGGTTCCTGTCCAAAAACTACAGAATCGTGATATTCGATTATTGATTCATTTAAATACGGCCTTCTCCATTAGATTCGGTTCATTAATTCAACCAAATCGGCTTTCTCCTCTAACATATATTTTTAAAACTATCGATACGATATATGTCGATTTATTTTTTTTGCCCATTACTATAAATGAAATCCAAATTGCAAATGAAACCACGTATTACCAACTCTGAAAATATTTCTCCCTAAAATATGTGGAAAGCCTCCAAAAAAATTATAGATGTAATTAAATTGCTTTATCGATTTGTTTCTCAAATCTTTGTACAACATTGGTAGCATTTATTAATTTAGCAACTGGGTCAACAAATAAATATGATTGGCTTGATCGATACTTTGATTTACTTTTATAAAACAAAAGTAACAACTATATTATATAAGTAGCTGTTACATTACAGTAGTATTATTCGATAGGAACATATGTTTTAGGCTAAAACTTTCAAATTCTGCTTTCGGTCAAATTTAAAAATCAAATTAGTGCTATTAAAAGTAAAAAACAAAAAGTTACCTAACCAACCTAAAAACCCATGTATAGAGTTAGTGGTTGACAACTGTCTACTCAACAGCTTGTTTTCCAATATAATCTTTCTATAAACCTTGCTAAAAAAAGACTAGTTTATCCCACCAGGTGTGATAAATTTCTATACGGTATGAAATTTACCACGCTTACTTGGACGTAACAAAATATTTTTGATATTTAATATATTGCTTTATTAAAACATACTTTATTATTATTCCGCAGAATCTAACAATGTTTCCGGGATGAAAAGTATCCTACATTTCAATTTAGGTTACAAAGCTTATTCTAAATTTGATTGAAATTCGTTCGTCCGTTTTAGTTTTGATTGAGTGACAAACATCCAAATATACTTACTTCTTAATATTAGTAGGATTACTTCATATTTATATTAATGCTTCTAAATATAAATCTAAGAGAAACGATTCCATTTAAACAGTCAAAGAATTATCGAATTCATTTAAAAGCTCAGTTAGTAATATGAATTTAATTTTATGTAAAGGCTTAACCTGATACTCGGTAATCGGGTAATTACTAGCATACTGGCAACACTTTTTCAAGTTGCCAATTTTAGAAGTTTGAAATAGGGATGCGACCACAATTTGTAACCCAATTAATCAAAATTCGAAAGACATGACGAAAAATAAAAGTTCAATAATACATCGATTAATTGAAAAACATTTTAATATTCGATGCAATCGATAATCTTATTACTTATATTATAAAGAGGAGAGAGGAATTTGTGTTTTGGTATTTATGTATGTTTGTAACGAATAAACTCAAAAAGTGCCGGAGCGATTTCATAAATTCTATCACCATTATTTTACTACATTATCCCTGAATATCATAGGCTAGATTTATCACAGGAAAACTTTAGTTATCCCTACTAAAATGTATCTAACACAAAAATAGGTGAAAAAAACAGGTTGCACTGGGGGAGTTCCGGCAGAAGTGAAATCTTGAACATTAACATTGTGCATTTTTTGAATATTTCCAAAGAACAAAATTGAAAGCAACGGACTGTTTTATTGAGATCTAGCTTACAAACAGCGAGACCAGATTGTGTCACGGGAGATGGAAAGAAAATGTAATTCTATGGTTTAAGTAACCCAAATAACAAAACTAAAAAAAAAAACTACTTAGTTAAACTGCCGCGAATCTCATGCCTACACTACTCCACGTCGCAACAAATCATTTAGTTAAATACCACTAAACTATGATAGTCAATATTAACTACACGAAATTACTCGTCAAACTGCCAATGAACTTGTGATAGTCAATAAAATATCCAGTTGAATATAAATATAAATCCACGACACTGGCAGAATGTTTTGTGCTTTAGTACATTCAAAGCCATTTAACAAAAAACAAATCCAATACTCCGATTTTTCATTCCTACCAGTTTTAATTTTTTAAATCTGACGCCTACGAAATTTTTAAAATCTGACGTCTACGAAATTTTTAAAATCTGACGCCTACGAAATTTCTAAAATCTGACGCCTACGAAATTTTTAAAATCTGACGTCTACGAAATTTCTAAAATCTGACGTCTACGAAATTTTTAAAATCTGACGTCTGCGAAATTTTTAAAATCTGACGTCTACGAAATTTTTAAAATCTGACGCCTACGAAATTTCTAAAATCTGACGCCTACGAAATTTTTAAAATCTGACGTCTGAAATTTCTAAAATCTGACGCCTACGAAATTTTTAAAATCTGACGTCTACGAATTTTCCTGACGCGAGACGCGAGTTTAAAATTTTTTATCCATCCCGAAACAAAAAACTACACAACTGAACAACGCCGCTAACGCAGTTTTCACTTAAAAAATTAGCAATAAAATGTCTTTCATCGCATGGATTGTGGGAACTATTGATGATAGAACAAAAAAAATGTTCTACAATATTAAAAAACATATCAATATCTATAAAAAACTACTTTTTTATGTTTTAATTTATTTGTCTCAAGTAATAATAAATAATAATTTTTATTTCAAACAGAAATACATGTGTACAAAATGTTGCAAATTTTGATACAATTTAAACACATTTCTTAGAAAATAATATATAGAAGCTTTGACCCTCGTACTGAGAAAACTCGTGTAACGAGGGTCATGCCATCCATAGGACCTACTGATAATTAATTAAAACCTATAATATATATCTCTCTATTACATTGTGCGTGCTTGGTGTGTACGTGTGTATGTATGTGTACGTGAACATATGTGTGTGTGTGTGTGCCTGTATTTATGTATGTGTAATTTAAATATTGCATGCAGATTACTGCGTGAGTTTCAGTAGATTTTCAGTTTCTCTGTAACTAAACCTCATTAACCATTTTTTTAATAATAAAGTAGTATTCCTTAAGTTCTATTCTAGAATTTTCTTTATTTATTATTGTAAGAGTTCTGTTAGGAAAATGAATAGGTATAGATGTTGAGTGAATACAATAAAAATAACTATTTGTCTCATGTTATTTATTCTAGATTCCCATTAATAATATATTCTATTTACTATTCAACAGTAGAGTTTGTTTAACGTTGCGACTCCCTGTTTGTAAATAAATACAATGATATTTTGTCCGCTTACTGTTTATGTATTGAAGTTCGATTAGATTATTGTTTAATAGTTATTATATTATCGGAAAGTGGCTGACATTAGGTTATGTATTCGAGAAATAAACCATTATTAAGAGCCATTTCACAATTTTTCGCTCTGCAAGTTTAGGTAAATTTGGTCGCAGCGCACGTGAGTCTCACGAGCCGCGCGGTCTCTGTCCTACTCGGTATAGTGCGACATCCAAAAAAACATCTTAATCTTTTTCTAATGTATAATAAAAATTAATAACTATTATGTTACAAAATGTTTTTTACATAATTATTTTGTTAAAAATTTCAAGTCTGTTATAACAACAGTCAAGAAATTTTGCTTGATGCATGGTATTATATATTTTCTTTTTATTTTTTAATACAAAAGGTTATATATTTTATTTTTATTTTTTTCTATTCCTAAAAGATGTAAGTTTAACTTGGTATAGATAGTTCGTTAAAATTTCTTAGTTTTGTAAGAAAAATATCGCTTTTAAAATTGTACTTATTTAGAAAATATTCGTAACTTTTAAAATTTTATTATGGATTAACGGAGATACTAATGTAAAAAAATCTAAATTGTGTATCAATAATAACATATTCCACATATTACGATATTTTTTTAAACAATTTCAAAGTAGTGGTTATTGAGAAATAGAACTTCAAAATATACATTGCGACCGTTTACCCAGGGAGGCGGCGGAGGAAAAGGGTAATAATTGTGTACACACAATATAAATCAAAATTCTGATAAATTAAGTTACTACAACAAAGGTCACTCTATTATATTTCAATTATAGAAATTATATTATTGCATCCAATGCTGAGATTAACGACGTCAAAATGTTACAATTTCGCGGATTTTTACCGAATTTTGTGAAATGGCTCTTAACAGCAACGGCGTTGGCGTCCCAGTAAAGATCTTATCGGTCCCAATTTGTTTTTCATATTAGTGTAATTATAGTGTAATTAATAATAGGTATTTACCTATGAAATTGCCGTTCGGCCGTTCTGGCTATTTCAAGTACATTTTTCGTTAAATATTCTAAGTTTAAATAATTTTGATTTTTGAAATATGGAATTCTTTTTTTGAAAATTAGTTTTTGTTTAATTGTTAGCGTTCTCTTTTTATCGCATTTGTGTGTTTTTCGTTATCATGCATACGTTAAAAATTCGAGTTCGATCGAACTTCTTGATGGGAAAAAAAATCAATAACCGAGAGGCATTTCAAAATACGGGCTTTTTCAAAAAGGGCATCAATAACCTACCACTACGTTGGCAAAAATGCATTGATTGCATGGGTTATTACTTCATAATATCTAATGTTTCATCGACTGGGACATTTGTGAATAAACTATCAACATCGAGGGATAATAACTTACAATTGGCAATTTAATATTTTTTATGCAATCAACTAAATGAATACTATTTTTAAGAGATTTCATTATTTAAAAATTTTGCTAATAAACAATATGCTGGAGCACCTATGTATGAGACAACAGGTCGTATGGGGATTGGGTTTTATGTATTTTTGGTCAACCGTATCAACTTTGGCGCATGAGGATTCATTACTAAGACTTTTTGATTATTTGAATTTTTATTAAATATAAATTGGGAGTTTTCAACAGATTGTCTAATTTCTTTAGAAAATTTACAAGTTGGGTCTGAAGGCAAATGGAGAAGTTCGTTTCCTGATATAACATCGTTAACTTTATCTAAATAATCGTTACGTGTAAGAATGACGACTGCATTACCCTTGTAAGTTTTAGATACTATGAGATCATTGTCTTTAATTGTTTTCTGTAAAGATTTAAAAATTTGCTTATCATGATTAGTTACACAAGAAGTAGGAATATTTTGTATTTCATGTATTAACTACATTATCTTTTTTGTTCATGATAACTGCTAATTCTGCGTCGACCGCCTTTTTTTATATAGATTATTTACCTCCCTGACTCGTACTCTTAGGAACGTACGTGCATAAATGAGAGAAGTGCCTAACTTACGCGAAATCTCCAAATACTGAGGATCCCGAGACACGAGCTTTGAATTTTAACACGTTTATGTGCCAGGTACGAGTACAAGAGGAAAACATAGAATATATATTTGCGTATAAATGTTTGTTCTGCAAAAGTTTGGAACAAAAATATATAGGGTTTCTTTTTTTAAATGCCTTTATCGTTGGTATGTGAGATGATTCTGATTATGGTAAATATATTTATCGGAAAAAAGTAAACGATTATTGAATCGTCATCGCTATCTATGGCGCTAGAGTAAAATAATAATCACTTCCGTCGTTTTCGACAGTCGGACTACGTGAGGTCTCTCAAGGAGTGGATATTATCTGGTTAGTGCTAGTGAAAGTGTAAAGTTTTGTGTTTTTGCTGGGAGTACTGTCCGATTTAGTTGACGTGAGTACCTTACAATTTAATTGCCACGTGGTGATGTAAACACAAGTTTTTAGTTAGGTTAGTGTTACGTTAGGTTTATGTTAGTCTAACCTTAAGCTTACACAGATATACTTTGATTCTCTTAGTTTGCTCCGACATATTTTATTTTATGACAGATAAGGGACAAACGAGCAGACGGTCCACCTGATGGAAAGTGGCCACCGTCGTCCACGGACATCGGTGAAACTAGAGAGTATCTCTTATTTTGCAGGAGGAGGTAGATCTGGCCCACATGTGGCTTGAACGGAACTCGTCAGAGACTCTTGGCGGTCGGATTTGCATGCCAGTCGGGGAACAGTTCGCCTACCACCAATGTGTGTGCTGGGTTACTCGTATTTCTTATGAGATGCTATCCCAGCGGCAGAGGGGATTTGTGTTCTTACCCGCCCCCTCACGGGCCGACCCTTCACTGTCAATTTTATCAGAATCAGTTCATTTTAAGATAATGAAAGGAAAAAAACATTAGGCATACTAACATAGACTTTTGCACCTAACTAATGCATGCAATTCGTGTGAGCTTGCCCCGAAGAAGTAAATTAAAGCACCTTACCTTGACGAAGGTAGAATCCTCAGGGTGCAACCGGTTCAAATCTCAAAAGAAGAAAGCATGCATCCTATAATTTATATTAGATCATGATACTTACCTTGACTCACTTGTTAAAGGTGTTGTTCCCTTGAAGACACTGCACTTTGGAACACAACGAATGTTGTCATACTTGCTCACTCGATTCAGTGCTGTGTACCAATAGTACCAATTAATGCAATTTTATGTACTTATTTTCCTATTTTCTTGCTACATCCATTTATTCAATTCCTTCCCGTTAATTTTCAAATTAATAGTTGTGATACAATTTGCAATTTTATAAATCTTATTATGTAATAATTCCTTTGGGTGAATGGGTGGCATGTTGAAATGAAATTAAGCTTATTTTAAAGGTATTACATTCAGTCCCAATAAAGTAAAGTAGAAATAACTTTAAAATTTAAACATATTATCTTTCATTCAACGAACTTCCAAGCAACACTCGCCCTTAATACAATCATCACCGTAGACTGTAGGTAATTCTTTTTAGTTTTATTTAAACACTAGGGGCCCGTCCCGGCTTCGCACGGGTGGATAATTTTTTTTTTAACATTTTGGCTCTCCCGCATTCTGTCGAACCTCTATCGCCGCGTTACTCGCTGCGCTGCGAGGCACTCCACACCGCGTCCGCGACCCGTCAGGGATTATTTTTTATTTATCTTGATATTTTTATTTCGTAATATCTTTTGACTGGATTGTCCGATTTTAATAATTCAAAAAGTATTTTACAGGTATTGAAACAGTCTTGAATACGAAATAATTTATTTGGATAAAGATTAATACAAAGTTATAGAAAACATGGTCTGATTTTGATAGGCATTTTTATCAACTTTTAAAATGTAAAAAAGTAGTTATAGTGACATAACTATAATAGTTGGACATATGGTCTCGCGGAGTTTTTTGTAGATATTGATACGTTCTATAATATTGTAGAACATTTTTTTGTTCTATCATCAATACTTTTTGCAGCGCATGCGATGAGAGATATTTTATGGCTAATTTTTTTGCACCTTGGGTTGGTTTTAGTGAGATTTCCTGAGGATCTCTAATTTTTTCTTTTAATAAATATAGCTTATGTTACTCAGGGATAATGTAGCTTTCTAATGGTGAAAGAATTTTAGAAATCGGTCCAGTAGTTTTTATGTTTATTCGTTACATACAAAAATACAAAAATACAAATCTTACTTCTTTATAATATTAGTATAGATTAGATAACAACTGTTAATTATGATGTTGGCAACACTTATAATTTGAGTAGTATCCTGTTACTTGATGTTGGTACGACTGATATGAGTAGCATGAGTCTAAAGTACTCACTCCACATACAGTAAACCACAGGTGAATATTCTAGTCAAGCCGTCATACTGTTAGTCTGCGTATAGAGTACTACAACCTCTCTCTTCTCTTATTACACACCAAATAAATGAAATTCATCTGTATCGAATCAATAATATAAATTGATTATGCAAATCGATTCATACGGTCATACTTGAAGTAATCTATGGCTATTCATTTTCATTTCAGCTCCATCATGCTATAAGTAGAAAGTAAGCAAATTTGAATAATGTCGGCCAAGTGCGTAATGCATTTCCTACATTACATTGATCATGCCCTACAGAAATAAAATATAATTTTAATAGTAATGGTGTTATTTTCGGATTTTGGATTTTTCCATTTTTCTTGGATTTTTCCTTGCTTTATGCTAAGTTTAATAATTCCAAGTCAACGAGAAGTGAATACTGAATTTTAATTCCCATATGAGATTCAAAATCATAATATCTGCAGTACGAACAGTTGTACCTTTTGATGCAATCACATTCACACTTAGAAGTTTAATTTTTTTAAATTTTCAGTTCCAAAGGAGTAGGAGACCTTAGTACTTTATATTAATATCAATTTGATATCTTTTTATCAAATCTATAGAGCTACACAAGATGTAAATAATACCCTTCATTTCTACACACTTTTACACAGAGAATTTAGTTTGACCAAGGTGTAGGCTAAAAGAGCTCTTTTAATAGAATTCGAACACTCGCCTCTACTGATCAGGCTCTCTGTTTAAACCAAACGATAAACTCGCACAAACTACATTGTAAGGTACTCAAGTTAGCACTCACAGCACTAACACAACGCGGTGTTGTGTAAACTTAACACTTTCACTGACACTATCTAGAGACTACTTCACTCCTTAAGAGACCACGCAAGACTAAGACTATAGTCAGACTGTCGATGGCATATAAAGAGTCGAGACTGTCTGCTCTCGACTCCTACTCCAGCGCCATAGATGGCTATCGATTCGATTATTCAATAATCGTTTACTAATCTCCGACATATACATGTATCACATATTTCATTAAAGTCGATAAAGCAGATACTACGTAACACCGTTAATCCCACAGGAATTTATTCCGGGATTAGTAGTTTTTTTATGTGGTCATTCACATAACAAACTAAATGGGAACAAAATTTCGTAAGGACCGATGACGGTATGTGAATAAAATCTTTCTATTCCACAGGCAATGTACATGTTTCCGTAAAGTACGTCAAATTTCATTCAAACAGGTTCAGCCGTGCGTGAATCAGACAGACATACAGAAAGACAAACAGAGAGACAAACATTCTGAAATCTATTCTTTTTACTCCACATTAAATTTTCTTTAACATCTTCCATGAGACATTCGATACGTTACATTTTTACTAATATGTATGTCGGAGCATAGTAAAAGATTATCGATTAATCGAATCGTTATTGTTGTCTATGGCGTTGGAGTGGGGAAGTAGTCACTTCCGTTGTTTTGACAGTCTCTACCCTCGACCCTTTATATGCGATCGACAGTCTAACTGAAGTCTTAGTCGTGCGCGGTCTCTCAAGAAGTTAACATCATCTAAGTAGTGCTAGTGAGTGATAGTGTCAAGTGCAGTTTAGTGTGGAAGTGCTGTCCAACTAAGGTCACGTAAGTCCTTACAATGTAATTGCCACGTGGTTAAGTAAACACAATGTTAGGTTAGGTTAGCCTTGTGTTAGATTCGGTTTATGTGCGTTTAACCTTAGGTTTAAATAGAGAGCCTAGCAGTGGAGGCGAGTGTCGTGATCACTTAAAGGAGCTCCTTAAGCCTACACCTTGGTCACAAGTCCAAGGCACTGCTTAGGTTTCTCTCGTAATTGTTAGAGATCATATTTGATCATTTATCGGTTCAGTAGAAGTATCTACGTTGCGTTTACCCAATATTCCACTCATTACCATCACCCCCCTTGTAGTGTTCCCCAATATTCCCCCATCTTCCTCCTTCCATTTCCTTTCACATCACTTAAAATCCCCGACATGTATAGATGATGTGAAAACTTAATGAAAATTGCGAAATAATGGAGGTTTAGTAAACCATAGATGTAAAATATGCATCGATGGAATGTTCTGCTACGACAGTCAGGGAATGTGAAAAGGAATTTCATTAAACTGTACGCGCACTTATTGATATGGACGCCAGGCGTTCTAGGGCGGGCCGCACTTTATTAAGACATCATATAAATGTCGTAGAAGCGCCGATGTACGTGACGATACCCCATATTGCGTGTTGAGAGATATTGAACACATTCCGAAACATTCAATCGAAGTAACATTCGATTAAAACATATATTATTAAAAATTGTCGAAAGATCGTGAACCGTATCGTACTGCTTACAATTTTACGCATTAATTTTAGTTAGATTATATTCGAAGTGAAATCTTCAAATCGTGAATATACCATAGAGTTACTAAAATATAACAGAGGGCATAATGAAATCTTAAGGATTTTTGTGACCTCTCCGGCGCTTTGGGAAGAGTACCCTTCGCTCTTGCGTAACACAGTGGGAAAACATACGCTCTCTTCGCAGCTTCACCAGCCTATGCCTGTTTTGTGTGCTCTGTGTTCCGAAGTGAATCATCTGGATGCGTGGCGTGTCTCAACAGTGCGCTTTTCTAGAACTTTTATTCCACGCACAAGCAACTTATGGAACGAACTACCTTCGGCGGTATATCCGAAACATTACGAGATGGAGACCTTCAAATCTCGCGTATCTCCACCTTAAAGGCCGACAACGCTCCTGTAAGTGTTGCAGGAGTCCGTGGGCAGCGGCGATTACTTAACACCAGGTAACCTGACTGTTCGTTTGTCTTCCTATTTCATAAAAAAAAGCCTCTACGACTCACATGTGTTTTCCCACCGTATTAGAGCGGTCGGGCACTACTTTTTATATACACTCTAGGGGTTAGAACAGACAAGTACTGAGTAAAGGTTGGGATAAATAAAATTTGTTTGATTTGTCCATTTTAATTTTTTAACTATTATTGTTATACCCACTGTAATAGTTTTGTAACACTATACTAAATTTTTAAAGTTTCACTTAGATATATTTTATTAATTACCCACTAAATACATACTTTATTTTATTTGACTGTCTCCTGTGTTTCATTCCTAACTCTGTGGACACAAAACAGCCTACTGTTGTAAGGCTGACCAATCAGGGATCGTCGTAGGACAGCAGTATTCTTTCGATAGTTTACTATATCACGGAATAGATTATAATCTAACGGTATTGACAATTTTACGGTGACATATACATAATATCAAAAAAACTAATTGAATGACTGTACACTAAAGATACTCGTATCTAAGAAAATATCTTTAGTGATTTTTTTGTTTACTATCACATAACTAAAAACCTATAGTCCTAATCAAAGCAACATTTAGGTATAGGATAGGAGGCGGAGCCAGGGAAATCTGGCCCACATGCTTCGTACTGGAACACATCAGAGATGCAAGAAAGAACACATCATCACAACAGAACGCATGCTGATGGTTGAAAGTGAGAAAAAACTGCTGTGCATGAACTCGTGTATCGATTTCGGTGATTTTGTTGTATAATTATAGGGATACATAGATGGTTTTAAGCTTTTAGACCCATATGTTAACACTGGTCTAGATACAAGTTTTTATGATTTTATAAATGTTTCATTTTTTGTTAAATTTTTTTGCATAACAATTTGCATTTAGCGACAACTAAGCAATAATGTGTTGTTAGATTAAAATAAATTTCAATTTTTTTGTTAACAGAAAATTGTTAAGATACAGATTCCACAATCAAAACTTTTTAGTCAGAAAAACAGTTTTTAGATACCAGAAGCAATGGGAATTCTAAGGTATTGCTGCTATTAGTTTGGCCTCTAAATAAGGTGATGCCAACATATTAGGTTGGGAAAAAAATCTTTTCGCATTTTTTAAGAAAATTCAAAACATATAGTTTATTTACATTTAACTAAAGTATGTAGGTACCATTTTGTTCGATAACTATTTGCCATGTTGTAGGTAGGGATATGATCCCATTGCTAAAGAAATTTTGGGGCTTCTGATCAAAAAACCGCGACAAGTAGTTTTAGCAGTCCTCTCGTGATGTTAACCTGACACTGCCTAAACAATTCTGAAGAAACCGAAACAGGTGGAAATCTGAAGGTGCAAGGTCAGGATTATACGGCAGATGCATTAACACCTCCCAGCCAAACTCTTTTAATTTTTGCTGAGTGGCTAAAAATGTGTGAGGTCTAGCGTTATCATGATGTGTGAGGTCTAGCGTTTTCGGACGTTCTTGTCGTACGTGACCCACTTTTCATCACCAGTTATCAACTTCTTCAAAAATGGTTCGGTCTCATTACGTCGTAATAAAGAATCACAAATGAGTATACGGTTCATTAGGTTTCTTTCAGTGAGTTCGTGCGGTACACAAATATAGAGCTTTTTTGTGTATCCAGTTTTTTTCAAATGCGCCAAAACTGTTTTGTGGTCAAATCGCAGTTCTTCAGCTACGTCGTAGCTACTGATATGCCGATCTTGCTCCACTTTTTCAAAAATGGCATCCATTTAATCCGTAATAGGGCGACCAGAGCGAGGCGCTACTTTGACATCAAAATTTCCGCATTGAAAACGTTTAAACCAAATTTGTGCTACTCTCACAGACACTGCACTAGGTCCATAAACATCGCATTAGATCCACTCATGTTCACAGTACGAAAAACAAATAAAAATCACACATTTTCCTAATTTGAATTTGGAATTATCTTCTTTAAAATGTAAACTTTGAATGATACCAAAACCAGGCAGATACAAATAGTGTATAGCCTAAGAGATTTTATTACAAGTTCATACATAGTATAATGCGAAAAGACTTTTTCCCCAACCTATTATAAATAAGTTACAGTTCTTTTAGTCAGCAGAGCTATTAATATTATGAAAGTAGATTTTCTACTTCAATTACGCTAGTTATGCTGTTAATAAAACCATTAAGCGGCTTCCTTTTGTATGCTGTTATTAACTCGATTATGTAAAAGAACATTTTTTCTTGTTCTAGTTAAAACTGATATAAAAATGTTTAATTAAAGCATCGTCTGAAACTTTACTTTCATTTTAACGTTAAATTTTTATTCATTTAGATCTAACACTAGCCAATTAGCATGACTATGCCACTTTGAATTTATTGATTTTATTTACCTAGCTGTTCAAAGCTAAATTTTATTGACTCCTTAAAATTCAGTAATTTCAGAGATGTTATCGTTATCAAATAAACAAACACGCAGACGAAATCATTAAAAATTTATATTCTATATTTTTTTACAATTCTTTTCAATACAATTTATATTGACATAAAATTCTCGAATTCAGTCGCTCCGTCAACCACTCATTGACTGATTAATTTATTCAGCCGCCAACTTATCCACTTATGCATTCATCCAACCAACCCCCCGCCCACTTACTAGGGCGGTTGTGTTAGTTCAGGTTGCAAACAATATGTGTACAAAATTATATTCAAATACCTTTCCATACCACAGGAAATTTGCTATACACCACGATGAGAAGTATCTTATGTTATCATTCAGATTAGTCAGAATAGTAAGATATCATACTGTTATTTCTAACGACCCTAACGTTTCAACTCTCTTCTTGTTAATTTTTTCCGATAGATTATTATTATTAAAAACCAGCTGAGTAATTTCTTGAGAATGTGTTCTCAAGAACTCAAGAGAGAGAAAGTGTGCTTTGTAATGAAGTTTATCTCTATACTACTAACCCGATTTTGAAAACTCCATGTACGACTTTTTTATTCTAGAGAATGACATAATTATTATATGATAATACAGGGTTTCGTATTTTAAAGTAAAAAGAATTCCTTTTTCTCAGAAGCAAACTGGAATCAAGTTGAAATTATTATCAAATACTCATGTCTCTAGTTCAAATCAAATCAATCTTTATTTGCTGGAACATGAGTACATAGAGATGTTAGCAATGACATTTTTCCTTCACATACTATCGTTGTGTATATACTAATGTACAGTGTGCAAACTACTAAAATTAATATATAAATTATAAACTTATTTGTTTATTTTATTATGTTAATATTTATATCAAAAATGTATTAAGTGTTTCGAGTTAATCTAGAAACATACATTTTGATATGAAGCAAGATCTTATCACAATATATCACAAGTAATGTTAAAAAAGTTCAAATATTGGTAATTTGTCATTTTCAGTCACAAAAATTAATGCAGGCGGTAAACGGACGGTCTATGTTGATGTATGGGGAAAGTTAAGTTTGTGTTAGATAGTACTGGCAACACCCTTCAATAGGTTACCCAATAGACCTACTCAATGTATATAAACTATCATATTTTGTATTATTTAATTGAAATATATAAATGTTTAATTTATTAAATATTAATGATTAATAGCTGATTTGTATATTACATATAATAAAACATTTAAGAACAAGTAATTGCATATAGTCATAATAATAATACATATTATGTTTTGACGATTTATTTACTGAAGTGTGTAACTAATTAAAAAATTATAATTTATCAGGATTGCTTCATAAGTAAATTGTATTTTGGATATTATTTATAAATAATTAGTTTCTTTGTTGATATTAGTTTCTTTGTGGGTGTAACTGTACATTCAATATAAAAGGCGCAAGGCCAATATTGTATGATTATTCTAAAAATATAGGTTTTCGTCAAGCTATTTAACTGAGTTTCTTTTCGTTTCGTTTTCTAAAAAAAATTGTTTTGAATACAATTTGTTCGGAACTCTCGAAACGCGAGTTCTACTCGCACTTGGCCGATTTTTTTAAACAGATTATTTTAAAAATCCTTTCACTGATGGAAAGCTACATTATTCCCAAGTCACATAGGGACGTAATATAACATGACAAACACGTACCAACCACAAATGTGTAAATGAATGTAATTAAAAAAAATAAGACTAATTTAGAATCACAATATTCTTCACTCTTTTGTAAAAGATCATGATATGAAAACAAGTTTCTACTTTTCAGATTATTCTCTGTACTAGTGCTATTAAACCCATTTTAATTCTTGGGCGAAAAATACTTGAGATATAAGCGCCTGTATCTATTACACTCTCTACTCCGAGAAACTAGAGACTTAAATATTTGATGTTGAATATTTTAATTTCAACTTACGTCAAGTTTTTGAGAAAAAAGAACTATCTTGCGGAACCATCAAAAAAGTTATTTTTCTAGTAATATAACAAAAATTATAGAGATCGGGAAGTACCCAAAAACTTTGTAAGCGGGTATGCGTAAACCTTATCAAGATTGCAGAGCAAAAATAGCACAAATTAAATAAAATTGGTATAGGAATAATTTCTAATTAATTACCAAGGAATTGATTTTGTCTTAATAAATCAGAGTCTCTGCTCAAGATAGCAGGAAAATTTTCAATTAAGCAGTATCGTATCAAAAATTATGCAGGACGACCCCGATTTAAACGGTTTGGTATATGGATTTTATTGCTCATTGGAAAATCAATAAAGAAGTCTCGAGTCAAGAAATAAATAGTGACAACAAGTTAGCTGATTATGTTGTCGAAAATTTATGTTATAATCTAATCTATTTTTGTGTTCCTATTTTTTTTTGCCTTGAATTTAACGTAACGTAAAATATACGTATGTATGAAGCCTATGTGTATTTATAATAACTGCATGATTAAAAATCTACTGAGTATGTATTAAAATTGTAACCATAAGATGGATTAGAATATGATAGTAATGATTTTTGCCTGTACTTACGCTTGCCTTTTGTCCTAAAAGATCTCAGTAGATTGTCTGTTATGTATATAGTCTTATCTTTAATCGTCGTATTGTAGAAGAAGCGACAACTATCGTACAGTTGATTTTCTTGACGCATTCAAGGTTCACCGCATATATTTTGCGCAATTTAGTGCAGTTTAAACCAGCGCGCTGGTTCTAAATAATTACATACACATGTTACACAGTTTTGTACTGCATTTTACGTAATAAATATACTAGCAGGGTAGCAGGGGTGGCGCAGCCGGGATGGCCAGTAAATAGGTCTGTGCCAACGAAAAGCGGACGCCGCCGACAGTGTGGCGCCGCATACCCTTCATTCATACTCACCCCATTCAGCTGTTTAAGCGCTTTCATAATATAACTATGTTATTATTTATTAAGCTGTAGAAGAAAATTGTAGGAGGTCGAAAAGATTGTATCAATAACGAGTATTTTTTAAACTATAATAAGCTTCAGTCATCATAAAATTGAAAACAAAAAGAATGTAAATAGAAAAAGGAAGAATAAATACTTAGTTCTTACAAAAAAGAGGGCCTTTATTATCCACCATAAGACCATACTACAAATTTTACCGCGTGTCCTTTATTTTCCTACAAAACTGCTCAACGCAAGCATATTTACTCATGAAATAGCCACATAAATGTATAAATTTAATAGTTTTATGTATATTTTTTGAATCCATTATTATCATCACAAATGTATTTATTAATACATTTTCTGTTTCTTTTTATGTTCATCACAAATTTAAACCGTTGTCATTCCGTAAGTCGACAAATGTTAGCCTGCCTGTACGAATAGTCCAGTTGAAATGAATAATGAGCATACCGTTGTTCCGCAGAGTAAAAACTTAATTGATAACTTTATCAGTAAGCGCTTGAAGCGCTTCACATATCCGTTGGATGTCGGTATTGTTTGTTCTGGACGAATAGGTCGTTGCCCCAAAGAAGGAAAGCGGCGCGGAGATGCATCAAAACTTTTTATCTCAGCTAAAATTAATCTCTGCACTTCCACTCTTGCCAATTTTTGTTTAATATTTTCGATGCTGATATGACAGTGAAAATTGACCGTAATTAATTTAAATTAAATTTTATATTATGCCAAGTATACCGACGTGTAGACAATATAAACCTTTAGTGCGATACATTTGACTCAGTCTTCCTGTTGTTTTCGCGCAGAGTACTTGAAAATTAGTGTTATAGTGTCGTAGTTAAGGTCACCCTTCTTGGGGTTCACGTAAGTTTGCTTTAATATCTATAGTAATTGTCGAGGTCGGGTGGTGGAGGTAAGAGTTAATATATTATGAAAGACCTCTTTAAACCTGCTCCTAGGCCCCAGGCACTGCTCACCTCAGTCTAAATTACATGTGTATACGTATTGCTGTACACTATACAGTAATGGGTATACAGTCTTTCCTCTCTCATTCTATGACACTTAAAATAATTAAGAGTGAAACGATTTTATTTAATTGTAAAACTACTGATTGGCACATTATAGACGTAACAAATAATATAAATAACGTCCGCTGGGCTTTATGTAGGTGGGGGCGGACGAATGTATTATATCAGTGTATGATGGATGTGGATATTAGCGGAGATAAAATCTATAAAAATATAATATTATTAGTTAGAACCTAAGAAATGCTGAATCGATTTTGCTCGTCGTTATTTTTAACTGGCGTTATGGTTTGAACTAGGATGCTAGGAAAAAAAAATTGAATAAAATTCCTGGAAATTATCCGAATTCGATAAAAGTTAAACAACTTATTTCTACGATTTATATATATGTCTAATTTTTTTTTGAAAATAAATATTGTAGATTTTTTTCTCATTGTATCTTATAATATTGTATCTTTTTCAATCGACTTCAAAAAAAGGAGGTTATCAATTCGGTTGTATTTTTTTTTATTAATTAAATACGTCAAATAACTGTTATACCAGTATTGTCTCGCGATTTATCGTCGGTGTGCATCGATGACTACTCCTCGTTCTCACTCAAAATGCGCAGACGATACATCAGTTATTATTGCTAAATAATATATAAATATTAAATTAAAAATTTTAATTACCTACATTGTTATTTTATAAACATAATGACAATGCCATATCTAGGAGATACCACCATAGAAACTATTCAAATTGACTTAAACACGAAATATCTGCTATAAGTGGCTAGGAGTTGTATATCTTGATGCTGCATAATCATCTCAAGGCTGCTAGGTCCCAGAAATACCACTAAAGTAAAAATACATAAAATTCTAAATCAAACAAAATTGTAAAAATTGATTGAATATGTTTCTAGTTACAAGTGAGCTGATCTTGAAACGTCTGATCAGATCTTCACAAATGTTTGACATAACTTGTCAGATTGCTTCACATTTATTGGAGGAGACGTAATACACCACATGTTACACCACATCTCAACAATGCCAATATTCTGAAAATGGATTATAGGAGGCAGTTGCATTTTGCTACCGCATTGTTTGGCATAGCCAAATACAAATTACCCACATATCTATATAGCAAGTTGGGATGGTTAGGTAACTATAACACAACAACGTACCCTACAAGGGCGTCGCAAGGCAGCTTTTAAGGGGAATTTTAACTATCATTCTACGAAATACTGGAATAATATTCCACCACCCCTTCGTATTTCAAAGAATATTATTGATTTTAAATTAAAATATAAAAATGTTACTACAAATACAAAAACAAGCATGATTATTTCTCTACATACCCACCTAACTTTATACACATTTAAATTTAAATCTAAAATTTAAATGTAAGATTTATTATGTAAAAATATATATATGTCGGAGAATAAGTAAAAGATTATCGATTAATCGAATCGTTATCTCTATCTGTGGCGTTGGAGTAGGGTAGTGGCCACTTCCGTTGTCTCGACAGTATCTACCCTCGACCCTTTATATGCCATCGACAGTCTGACTGAAGTCTTAGTCGTGCGCGGTCTCTCAAGAAGTGAAGTAGTGTCTAAATAGTGATAGTGTTGTGCAGTGCAGTGTTGTGTCAGTGCTAGGAGTGCTGTCCGATCAAGATCACGTGAGTACCTTACAATGTAATTACCTCGTCTTGTGTTAGGTTAGGTTTATGTGCGATTAACCTTAGGTTTAAACAGAGAGCCTGAGCAGTGGTGGTGAGTGTCGTAATTACTTAAAGGAATTCCTTAAGCCTACACCTTGGTCACAAGTCCAAGGCACTGCTTAGGTTTCTCTCGTAATTGTTAGAGACCATATTTGATCATTTATCGGTTTAGTAGAAGTATCTGCGTTGCGTTTACCCAATATTCCATTCAATACCATCACCCCCTTGTAGTGTTCCCTAATATTCCCCATCTTCCTTCTTCCATTTCCTTTCACATCATTTTAAAATCCCCGACATATATATATGTTAACATGATACAAATTGCTAAAATGATGATGAAGCACAAAATATTATTCGAATCATATTTACGGATCGTCAATTTGGTAGCAAGTAAATGAGCCGTCATTGTATCGTTGAATTAATGATATCTAAAGCTATTTTGGGAGGTCGTTGATCTTATCCTGTAATGGCGAAGATTAGCATGTTATTTTCATTTGAAACAGAATCTTTTATGTAAACAACTATATTATATTCCTTTTAGGAAGAAATGTTTAATTAAATGTTTTAGGGTACCGTATTTCGATGATTTAAGAATTTATTATATAAGGTCGATGTCTGTCTAGACATTAAATTAACATAAAATACTCAAGTCTGTATCCCCTTGATGCCACAAGCTGCTATAGCAAATGCAAGGGAAACAATCCGATAAGCATAAATATATAACTTAAGAAAATATCCTTGGTGGTAGGGGATCTGTTCCCCGACTGGCTTACGACCCACCAGCATGCGAATCCGACCGCCAAGTGTCATAGACGCGTTGCGGTCGAGCCGCATGTGGGCCCCTCCTTCTCCTAACCCATTAATGCTGCGGATCTATTCGACTCTGAGCTCTTGCTTAGGGTTCGCTGAAACTGCAGCAATTGTTTTTCTTCACTCCCCCCCAGGTGGATTATTTGTTCGTTTGCACCTTATCTACCATTAAAAAAAATATATCTTTGTATATTGTTTGATTATGCACAACAATTAACGTAGTAGTAAAAGTGGACAAAAACGGCTAAATTAAATTTGTGTCTGAATCTGGATTATACAGAACCGTCAGTGCGCGAGTCTAACCTGGCGGAATTCTTTAATAACAGTAAAATATTGATTTTAACTGACGCTGTTTTATATCTTTTTGAAGTTCTGTTTAAATATGTATGTGAAATCGCAGTGATGGCCCAGTGGTTAAGACTTCTATGTCTCACTCGGGAGGTCCGAGTTCGGACACGGATCCTGGACACACACCTCTGACTTTTCTGAGTTATGTGTGTTTTAAGCAATGAAATATCACTTGCTTTAACGGTGAAGGAAAACATCGTGAGGAAACCTGCACTCCTGAGAGTTCCCTAAAGTACTCAAAGTTGTGTGAAGTCTGCCCACCCGCACTGGGTCAGCGTGGTGGACTATGGCCTAATACCCTCCTCATTCATTCTGCAGCAGCAGCAGTGGGCCATTGACGGGTCGTGATGATGATGTATGTGAAATAGATAGTAGACAAAATTAATAAAAAGGTTTTAACGATATGTCGAAGGGTGAAACAATATAGAAATTTTCAATTAATGTTAGTATTTTTTTTATAATTCAAACTAAAACTATACTATTCACATTCAAAAATACATTATATTTTATTTCTTAGAAAAGTAACCATGACGCCATTTTGTGACTCAGTAATCTTATATATAAAAATGAATCCCTATTTCTCTTGGTCACGGCATCACGCCCGAACGGCTGGACTGATTTTGCTAATTTCTTATTTGTTGTGTTTGTTATTGACAGGAGAAGGTTCTTATGTAAGAAAATTAAGTCAGTTGCGCGACAAATTATAAAATTTAACGACCAATTTAACTTTTCTAATATAATGGCGTTTGACATTACTGTCAGTCATTTGACCAATATTCATAGTCAAGACAGGACGACGTCTGTCGGGTCGGCTAGTTTAAATATAAAATACAGATCAGTACACGACTCACTACTTTGATCATTAATAATAATAATTAAAGGATATTAAATAGAATACTTATTCTACACACGCTTCGCTAGCTTGATTTAAATATTAACTTGGATTGAATTTATAATAAGTTGTTTGTTTATAGATCGGGCGTTAATGTACGAATAAAATATACACTACCATTTTATTATATTTAATAGTAATAGAAGCCTTGTAAAATTTATATTGAAATTGATTCTAATATTTTCTACATACAAGAAATAATTTTATTACCAACAACAACAATAAGAGTAATAAGCACGTATATGTTATTACAATTTTGATATTTATTTTTTTTAGTGTTTTTTACGTGAAGCTTTGTTATGTAACAAAAATCGTTATGCCCCCATGTGACGTTCATAATAACAATATTTTTGCTGCTTACTTTGCATTAAATAAACATGAAACATATTATTCATTGCAGATACAGGAAGAGAGATAGAGAAAATAAAATTCATATGGAGGGAAAATAACATTTTCGAGATACACGAAAATTAATAAATGTTAAAAAAGAAAATATCAAATTGTTTGGGGAACCGGTTCCTGATGGAATCAAATCACGTTCATTTTTGTTTTGTTTATTTTGATATGATGTTTATCAATCAAATGTTCTAATAAAGTAGACATAAAGGGGCTTCGAAATTGGAGATAATATGTTGAATATGGACGCCGCGCGCAGATCGCATCAGTCAGTCGCCGGCCGTCCTCGTAGCACCTGCTTGCTACAGCGCTACGGCACCTCTACGAAATAGTTACGCGCCGCTAGTGATCTTGTGTGTTTGATAGAGCCCTAGAAGCTAGTGCATCAGAAGTGATACTAAAACTATTTTGAATTATTTGTATGTAAACGTTATAAAATATTTAGTGTATATCATGATTTCTACACACGCCATGTACATAAAAAGGACACTTTTATTTCTACTTCTACTAAAAGGTTAGTCTTATTCTTATTTAAAAATTATTTATCTATAAATAAAACAAAATATTATTGTAGATTTCGCGTGTCGATATTGCATATATTTAAAAAAAAAGGGGAGAATTTAAAAGGTAATTAATAAAAATCATTATATGCACGATAACCGGTACCAATTTCGGTGTAAAATTAAGTTTTCGTTGCATTCAGAAAGATTCAAAGATTTCAAAATTAACAAGAAATGTTAGTCAAGAACTTTCAAAGTTGATAATTAACTTGGTAAGACTTAGTTTAGTTAACATTTGTATTTTTTTGTTTCCATTTATCATTAATTTTTTTTATATTTAATTTAAAAACTAAAAACTTCTTTAAGTTTCTAATTTATAAGAAAGAAAACGTTGCTAAATTCGTACGGAAGAGAGAAAATCAATCAGAAAAAAAGCAGTCATGGCCTAGTGGTTAAGACGTTGACGTCTACTCGGGAGGGCCGAGTTCAATCCTGGGTACACACCTCTGACTTTCCTGTTATGTGTTTTTTAAGCAATTAAATATTACTAGCTTTAGCGGTGAAGGAAAACATCGTGAGGAAACCTGCTCTCCTGAGAGTTCTCCATGTGAATGTGCAGTTGTGCAGTTTTTTGTTTTGGGATAGGCGATTTTAATAATTATAACTAGTAGAAATCAAAAATCGGAGTCTTGCATTCATATTTATATTCAATTGGCAATTTTATTGGCTGTCACAAGCTCATTGGCAATTTGACGAGTAATTTCGTGAAGTTGACTATCATAGTTTAATGGTCTTTAATTAAATGATTTGTTTAAAATAAAAAAGTCTTTTTATTGCCGCGGTCCAAAACAACCAAAATAAATTTGAATTTTGTTTTCATTTATGGCGGCACTCACGGAGTGCAACCCGTTTTTTTTATTTCATTTTATTTTACTATGTAAATTGTATATTTTCTTATTAATTATTAATTTTGAGTATAATTAATTTCAAAAGATATAGATAAGATATATAATACAGAATTAGGCTAGAGCCATTTTTCTACCAGAATAGCTCTCATGTCTTTTAAACTGATTTCGGGTGTAGTTAGCACACAATATATGTGATTTTCAAATTAGCTAGTGTTAGATTACTTTGTACTTAATTCTTTACCGCAGACTAGCAACCCGCCTTTACTATAATATGCATGTATTGGCGAAAACCGCATTAAAATCCGTTCAGTAGTTTAAAAGATCTAAGCGTACAGACAGCGGGAAGCGACAGTATGTACTGAACTATCATTCAGTCTGTCTGTCACATACGAAACTATTTTTAATAAACATGATAGTTGGAGCGACGTTGCGTCGACAGATCGGTTCAGCGAAGCGATGATCTTGTTCAAACATTACATTTATATCTACTAGTACCCTCCCAGGGTAACGTGCAAGTAATGTGAGATATTTATCATTCATACTTTAATGCATGGATGGTATGGATCCGTCATTTTGTTTAACTAACGATGAGAAATATAATGATTGTAATAATGCACGTCAAAGAAAGGCGACGCACGCACGCACTTATGCGGCGCGACCGGTACGCGTTTCAGACACCCTTAATTAATTAATTAATTTATTCAAATATACAAAAACATATTTTTTCGTAATAATCGGTCAAGCCGAAGGATCTTTTCGAAAGTGTTCGTAACAAATACTGTGACACGTAACACAATCGAATATCGAATATATTTATATGTCGGTGTGAGTTAGGTTTAGGTTAGGTTAGCCTTGTATTAGGTTAGGTTTATGTTAGTCTAATCTCAGGTTTAAACAGTGA
Source organism: Limenitis camilla (assembly GCA_905147385.1). Classification (NCBI taxonomy): domain Eukaryota; kingdom Metazoa; phylum Arthropoda; class Insecta; order Lepidoptera; family Nymphalidae; genus Limenitis; species Limenitis camilla. Next base: position 5,133,676 of record LR990234.1, on the reverse strand, counting down.
AACTAAGCAGTGGAGATGAGTGTTGGAATTGTATTAAGAGACGTCTATAAGCCTACACCTTGGTCACAAGACCAAGGCACTGCTTAGGTTTATCTCGTAATTGTAAGAGATCATATTTGATTATTTATCGGTTCAGTAGCAGTATCTACCTTTGCGTTTGCTATTGCGTTTACCTAATAGTTCATCAATTCACCACTTTTAGTGTTCTTCAATATTTCCCTCTTACCCTAGACGCACACAATGCGACACGGAGGAACACGGCAAACTGTCGACAGTCTAAACAAGCTCTTCCTGCTTTGTCCTATCCCGTAAACTGCTCAGTCTGAATCGCAATGATCTACATCTAATGGTAGGAGTAATGTCGGGACATTTCCCACTTAATAAACATCTATTCACTATAGGCATGACAGACAGCCCTATTTGCAGGGGATGCCTACAGGCAGAAGAGATGACTGCCCACGTTGTCCTGGAATGCGTGGGCGTCGCCACACAACGGGCACAAATTCTAAAGGACATGAGGTCGCTCCAAGAAGCCTGTGAAGTTCCCAGGAAACTTCTGCGCCTCCCATAAAGGACCGAATTAGAGTCTAAGTGTGGAAACAGGAGCCCACATACCATACCATACTATAATATTCCCCTCTCCACCTTCCTTATCGTCATTAAAAAAATTTATATTATTTAAACAAGAAAAAGTTAAGGATGTAAGGTAGAGATAAGTTATTACTTCAAATAAATTTGTTTATCTAATGGGAAATAGTTTAATAAACATTTTCTTTTATGTAATCTGTACTAATATCTTATGATTTTTATAATAATACATAGACAAAATCACGTATATCATTTATATAAATCCAAAGTCTAAAGCACGAGTGTGTTATAGAGATGTTTACGTTTACAAAAACTAGACTGGAATAGAAAGCAAGTGTGTGAGGAAATGTGTTGATATAGTACATTATTACAACTTTGCGCACGAGTTTCATGACGTTTTCAACGCATTTGCGAGGAAAAAACATCAGTGTAGTATGGATCACATACTAGTTACTAGTATTCCCTTTACCCCTCTTAGTGAGCTAAAATGCTTGTGTCAGGAGTGGGCCACGCCAGTAGTCCAATGTCCGGGATTTGAACCCACGACTTATCGATCGTGAATCCAACGCCCGAACCACTGAGCTACTGACGCTTCATATAGGAGTATATAGGTGTACAAAAGAATTCACGCGGATCCTTTATATAGTAGTTACATTAGTGTGGTATAATATTTAGTAATAGCGCACGCGTGTGTTATGCAGCTGTTTACGTTCACAAAAACAGTGATATAAGCGTCACTTTACGAGCAAGTGTGTTGAAAATTGCGTTAAGATATAAGCCATAAAGAGGTAACTGATGATTTGCAATTCGTGAGAACCTTTATTACAGTGACTGGAATGCAAGCTTTAAGTTTAATAATGAAATGAAGCGAAATTTCATAAATACGTAGCAATGGCAAGCAACGTCAAGAACCTTTGACACCTGGAATTTTTAACAGTAAAGGGGTACAAATTGCGATGATCCAGGTACATTTCCGAGTAAATTGTAGAAAGGATAAATTCCTGTTTAACAAGAAATTTCTATACAAAACATCTCGTAACAGTCTAGAAAACTTCACATCAGTTCAATACGGTTTCACATCATATAAGAATAATTCTTTTATATCTTGTGTTTTTATATAAGATTTATGAAAAATCTGCTGGGATTGGATTTAATATTTGTTTGAATAAATAACTAACAGGTAGAAATTTTCATTAGAAAGCCTTAATCAGATATGCTGATTAGTTAAAGTAGGTAAGCCCGTTGTTATTTATTAACAAGCGTTTATATAATTTTCAATGTATGTAACTATGTTTATTCCGGTAAAATCTTACAAATCAATTTTGAACATATTTTCACCGATTGAGCTGACAATGCGGCGTTAGCTGTGTGACACCATTCTAAATCAACATGGCGGAACACCCAAGATGGTAGTTATTTTTAGTGCACTCCTACAGTGTCAAATGAAAGGATAACTCGAAAAATAGTGACTCTAAATTCAATACAGCGGTTTTCTAAAGGTGGCGGACGAATTTTTTTATGCTTGCACTAATAAAATGCAAGTTTCAAAATAAGATGGTGATCATAAACTCCTACCACATATATTTATATAATATATCTAACCATAGGTACTAATTGTAGCTTAGGTAGCTAATCCTTCGTACTTTAAGTATAGGTACTATTCCCGTTATTATATAATGTACCAGTAAAAATAACATACAAAAGAGCAGTTTAAAAACTATAACCATAATTACAATTATTATATTTGATAGAAAGATGAATATAAGTATGTTTGTGTGTGTCTATGTGCGTGAGTGCGAGTATGACGAGCTTGATTTGTGTTTGCTGTGACGTGGTAAGCTTCATTTCACTCCGTTTAGTTACTCCAATAGCCTGAGTAAATACAGGTGCCCCGTGAATGGGGTTAAGGTCTTTGTACAACTTGGTCAGTTCTGTGATATACAACAATCCTAATAAAACTAACGACAATAATTTTAAAGATGTTTAATCTCGCAATGAGACCTACCTAATGTTAAACCTAGTCTATTTAGTTTAGTTATTATCTACAACAATTTTTTTTTCTATAACAAATTTTTTGCAAAATCAGATTTAATTCACCATCTTTTACATCGACTTGGTATTGGTATTGTGACACCTTCCCGTGTCGGGATCGATTTAATAAATATAAAGGGCGTAACTTCTTTTATATACTTCTTTATTTGGTTAAATTACATAATATTTTACATTTAATACTATAAATAATCCATTATCTTAATTACGTCGTGCCCGGCCCAAGGCTGGGGCAGCTCTCCTTTGGTTTTATATCAAATTCGATATATTTAAAATATTTAAAATCTTATTTTTTTATTATCGACTGCCAGCCTTGTGTCATTGTGTATGGAGCTTGTTCACCAACAAACCTCCATACTACAGTATCTTGGTGAAGTGCCTATTATTTCTTTGTAATTTGAGACCTTATGTGCTTGATTACGTTATACAATTAATCCAAACAATAGTCCTTTGAAAGCAATTTGATTGAAAGCTACATGTGTGTTAGAATTTAGAGGCCATGCATGATCTTCACTGTTGATTATCATGTCCTCGGTTCTCAGACGCTTTGGTGGTTTTGTTCTCTCTTCTCCATTCAGATGAAGCTGACATTGAAAACATTTATGACAAACGTGTTTCTTCTAAACTCTCACTGCGAGTGTGTCGTCGATATGTCGATATCAGCGATGTAATGAATTTATATTACCATTCACGTTGAAACTAGCTTTCTATTTTTGGTACGAAAATGATTTTTTGCACTCGGTACGAAATATTCTATACTTACATCGATCATGTATTTAACTTGTATAGGGAACACGTTAATATTTTTAACTAGCTGCGTCCCGCGGTTTTACCACATTATATCATTATATATTATAGCCTATATGTTATTCTGATGTGTAAGCTAGGTTATTGTAAAGTTCATCAAAATTATTCAGTAATTTTTTCGTGAAAGAGTAACAAACATCAATACATCCAGATATCCTTACAAAGTTTCGCGTTTATAATATTAATAGGATGACAAAATCGTTAATATAAAGAAGTGTAGAAAATTTATCCAACTGGCACTTCAATGATTATTTTGTAATAATTTCTTGTCTACGTAGTCTTAAGCTTTGTGGTATTTCAATAACAAATAATTGATCGTTGTAACATCCCAAAAAAATCAAAAAAATTATCCTCTTTCTCTAAGACATATAATAAATCGAATCAATTTAATCTTTTAACAACTACGTAATAAAATTTAAAGATTTTTGAGTTACTTGTCCCGAGCAAGTGACGCTTGTAGAGTCAACACGTCCTGAAGATGCTTCGGTTACGGAGCGAAACGTACGTCGATTGTCGATCGCGATCTACTTGTGTGGTGTGTACTGGTTCGGGTTCGCGCGTTACACTTTTCTGTCAACGGTGTGCTCTTCCGGATTGTGCCGTACGAGTGTGGTTGTTAGATCGTCAAGCTACCTACTTGTGTGGTGTGTCTTGGTTCGGGTTCGCGCGTCTCACTTTTGTGTGGACAGGGTGCTCTTCTAGGTTGTACCATACGAGTTTGGTAGTTCAGATTGCCGCGGTTTATAGCAAGGTAACATTTTTATTCCTTTTAATTCCGCCCCCTGATTCAATTCAATATTTACTTGTCCCGCCCCGAAACTAAGTGAAATGATCATCAGGTAAATTACATTTTGATACCATTCAACGGAATTCAATAAACTGAATAACTTTTTTGTTTATTTAAATTTTTATGTCCATTGTGCGTTCATGTTTAAAGCCGTTTTTAAATTTAATAAATTATGTTTAGGTAACTAACTACCTAGGTGCTTATTGTTCTCCTTACTAGCGACTTCAAAAAAGGAGATTCCTAATTCGTCGGAATCTTATTCTTTATGTATGTTCACCGATTACTCGAAGACGCCTGAATCGATTCGGCAAAATTGATCCCATTAAAATTTATCGCACTAAAATCATTATAAATTAATTTAGAAGGAAGTATAATATAGAAGAAAATAACCTGTTCATCCCACCATCTCAGAAAGAGTATTTTTGCTCTTCGATATCTGAGTGCAAAAGCCGTTTTTATTCTCTAGAGGTTAAAGTAAAATTGAATTTAGAACACCGTGTGCACTAAGTTTGTGAATTCAATACATTATTAAACCTATTTACTTCTACCTCCATGGTGCCGAATTTATCATACAACCTTCTTTAATTTGTTAAATACTCAGACTCGGTACCTCCTTGGTGTACTTTTTGAAGTGAAAACTTCTTTAGCGGCGTTGTGCAGTGGTGTACATTTTTTTGGGATGGGTAAAAAAATGTTAAACTCGCGACAGAAAATTAGCGAGATTTTAAATTCGACAGATTTTAATAATTGAAAGTAGTAGAAATGAAAAATTGGAGTCTTGCATTCATAATTATATTCAATTAGATTTTTTAGTGACTGTCACAAGTTCATTGGCAGTTTGACGAGTAATATTGACTAGAGTGACGGACGGAGTTAATATTGACTACCATAGTTTAGTGGTTTTTAATTAAATGAATTATTGCTTCGTAGAGCAGTGTAGGCGAGAGATTCGCGGCAGTTTAACTAGTAGCTATTTTGAATTTTGTTCTTTAGGTTACTTTAATGCAAGTTTTCGCTTCTGCCGGCACTCCCTCAGTGCAACCCGTTTTTTATTTCCTCGCTGAGGTGGGATGAAAAGTCACGTGTTGTATTCGAGTGCAAAGATTTTTCACCTTGTGCTCTTTTGATTCCCTCGCTAACGCTCAGGATTCTAATTTTAGAATTCTTCGCTTGCTCGGTCATCAAAATTGAGCAAGCGGTTATAAACTTTGCACTCTTGTATAACAAATAACTATTCGTTTTTCCCGTCTATAGATGAAAACCGAATTAAAGTTTGTAGTGTAGTTTAAACGATCTAAGCGTAGAGACAGCAACTTTGTTTTACACTATGTATAGATAATACGGGGTACAATACAATGATGCCTATGATCCTGATGAAACTGCACAGGCACTGTAGCGCATCTGACATGTTTGGGATGGCAAGGACACCGGATTTCTTTGCGATCATAAGATCGCGTATTGCATCGTTTTGGAACCGTTTGCTGGACTCGGACAACAAGATCCTGAACCCATTGTCTGGGACTTTAACTACTCAATTCTAAAGTTTTGGTTTTCGGTGCACCAGGAAGGTAATAAGAAATAGTATTTTTACAGGGTGTTAATGCTAATTTAAAACTTTTGTTGTTTTAGATTATTTGTTAATGTTTTTGTATTCATAATACTGTATTAGTAATTTATTTATTTGTAAATTGGGTCTATATCTTTTAATAAAATTATTATTAATAATTATAGTATCAGATATTTTGCCTGTCGAATAGACTTAGATGAATTTTATCCGAGTTAGGTATTATCGTAGATATTGACAAAATTAAAAAAAAATAACTTTAGACATCTCATACACTTACAGTAAAGGCTGAATCTATTCATATTAGAAGTAAATTAATATTATCCATCCCAATATCGTCTAGACACTCCTCGGTGGGGATGAATCCATTTATACTGTGAGTAATGAGAGAGGAAGATACCTATTAGACAGGAAAGGAAGACAGGAAACTAGGGTCTCTAACATTACTCACATTAATCTCAATAAAAGAGACTTAGCACCACGACACTTAACACTACATCACTTAGCTCTCACTACTTCAGCGTTTACCGCGCGAAACTACTTAAACGGTAGTCTCAGATATATCGCAACAGAAACTCAAAATCAAAATATTTTATTTCTATTAGACTATTTTAGTAGACAATTAGTACACGTTTTAAATTGGTCTATTAGTAAGTTTGTTTAAAGCTAACACCAGTTATCTGTTGAGAAGAAGAGTTCTTGTCATTGTGACTGTGACAAGAAGTGATAAAGACGCAATTAATAATATAAAGATTAAATATGAAAAAATATGTAGTTGATCAATTAAATTTTAGGGGATCTAATTATATTGACACAAAAATATGCACTTTGATCACACAACACAGATCCATAACTTATCTTTTACTAAAATCAAAATGTTTCTCTCGTAGGATCATTGAACTCTAAGGGGATGTTAAATTACAGGGGTCGGCATTGGCTGACTCACCCCTAGATGCTTTTATGGGTATTGTCAATACTTTAGTTTCTCTTCGATATCAAGGGTATTATTATGATCGTGTACTTAGGATGGATCGAAGTGGATTGGAATAAAGTAGACTAATAAGTATCACAAACACATTTTTTATTTTTATTTTTAAGGATCCTTAACAAGGAATACACCTTACAATTCATAGCTTAAAATGAACATTTTTTCAATGTGTTTCTTAACCTTTAAAATAACAAAAATAAAACAGTAAAGAGCAAAACTAGTAATATGAATTTTAACCAACAGATACAATTCTATCTTAAACTTTTTCAGTAAAACTGCAATATCCATATTAATAATTTTAAATTTGACTATATTATTATATGCATGCGTTATCCTATACATTGTTGCATGGTGATAAACATTGGTTTTGGCGAGTGTTACATTGAATAACATATAATGATTAGTTCTTGGCAATCTATTGGGAATTTTAATTTCTAGCCTTTCAAGAAGACATTCCCAATCAATATTTCCGTCAAACAACTTATGCAAAAAAATAAAATCTAACCAAGTACGACGAGTTTTAAGTTGAGGTAGGTTATAATAACCTAGCCTATCAAAATAACTTCTCAGACTTTTTGCTAAATTATGATTATAAGCGACATGAAAAATAAAGCGTTTTTGAACTCCTATTTTTTTTACATAAACATTATAGTGAGGATTCCAGACTATACTAGAAAACGTAGTACAAACCTGAGGCCCTGTTTGTTATTGCGTTTACGTGTTTATTATATTTTAAATCATCATCCAACAATATACCTAAGTCACGTATCTGACTCGTGTTATTTAGTATAATGTTATTTACAGTGTAAGAATTTGTAATTCTAACTTTTCTGTGACTAAATTGTATAACATGACATTTATTGGCGTTAAGTCATACAATTGTCATTACACCAGTTAGAGAATCTATTAAGATCTTCGTGCTTGCATGTTATATCCTCAGGACTTTTTATAGTTTTAAAAATTTTAGATCATCAGCAAACAAATAAAACTCGGAATTTACGAAACAATCTGAAATATCATTGATATAAACATTAAAGAGTATAGAACTAATATGGAGCCCTGCGGTAAACCAATCCAAAATTTTAGCGCTTACATCTAATATAGAAAGCTTTTGGATAAGTAGAACATGGTTAACACAATCGAAAGCTTTAGAAAAGTCTGTATATATTACATCAATGTCATTACGTTGGTTTAACGCTTCTGCCACCTTTGTCGTGAAAGAAGTTTGTATGTAGAAATTATGTATTGATAATGCAAAATGGTCTTCCCTCAGCATTGTACTCGTATGTCATAGCTAAATAAGTTATAATTTTGTTAAAAGTATTTAATAATAGCATTTTTTAAATCTTCATGTTGTACAAAGAAATTACTACCTAGGAAGCATATAGCTAAAGTATAATTTATTTTATTAATAAATAAGAAAAAAGTAAAGTCGCTAATATTCTAAAGATGGAAATGATTGATACAGGCGTTATAAATTTAATTTTCCATAATATTTTTAGGCCGTAACTTTTACATTATTTCAACCTGTTGCTGTCTTTTCACTCTTGAAGATAAATTACATCACGCCTGAAGCGTTCGTAACGATATTACAGTTTTTATATTTCAGAAACAAGGTTATCAAGGTATCCATTTTTTAACGTTAATGTTTAGACACTATTAAAATACTAATTAATAAAAGCTATTGTGGGAAGTTTTTACTGATACCTATTATTGTAGCTATACGTATGGAGTATGGACTCCTTTATTAAGATTTAAATAAAGATTAAAAGAAACAATATTGATATTAAAATACCAGAGTGAAGGTCTGTCAGCTTTAACGTATCAATTAGCTATTAATAATATCAAGTGGCGATTGGCTTTTGAAGTAGCTTAAAAGCAAAATATGGTTGGTACAAATAATTCCTTTCCATTTCCATTAAAAAGGCCAAGATTTTTTTAGATTATACTCTAAGGTACATCTGGCTCTCTAGAGCTTTCCAATTAATATTTGATCATTAAGAAATCAAAACTTTTTCGGCAGGTTCTCTATGCCTTCGTGACGTGTACATGGACCTCCCAGAAGCAGTGGAGCGAGGGAAACCGTTCGCTATTAAGTGTCTGTATGACTTAGAGAAGGACGACTTGTACCAAGTGAAGTGGTATCGCGGCGACAGGGAGTTCTGCCGGTACGCGCCGAGAGATGTACCACCGCTGAGAGTATTTCCCATTTCTGGAATAGAAGTCGACGTAAGTAATTCATTAATATTGCAATTTTAATCCAGATGGTCCAACCTTACCATGCCATGCCAAATCATTGTCTTGACTTGTGGTCCTTTCCAGTGGCAGATAACTCTAGTGGCTTTCATTGTGGGCCATTGATGACCAACCAAAAAATAACGTCACCTACATTTAACTACATCTATTTTTATAAATTAATTGCGACATATTGTCTATAGCTAATCTGCCACTGGTTCATTCACAAATAGTAGATGGATTGGATTCTAGAATTTTTCAAATGATTTTATTTTATAATTACAATCCATATATTTCGATAATGATGTCGCGAATATAGAAATATCTAAATGAATTTTCGATGGCATCATAAAGCATCGAATTTATAATAACGGAATTGTAGTGAGGGTAGTCTTTAGTGTATAAAATACAGATCATTTTATGTGCATGAGTTAGCTTATCGCAGCTGCTGCTCGTAGTGGAAAGCAAAGTTGAAATATAAAAAGTAAATGTTATTATTATTCATGGGTCAATAAGTCCCGGGACTAAAGGACAAGGATCGCCTCCAATGCCACGCCGCTTCATTTTCGCTTTAACCAATCTTCAAAAGTTATGTAAAAGTTTATTGAAACTAAATAAACTAAACTAAAATATTATTTACTACCTTATGTACCGTGCGCGTGCATGATTCGTGCGTGCGTCCGTGCGTGTGTGTGTGTGTGTATTAAAAGTGTATTTATCATATGTCATCTACTAAAAGTTTTTCTGTGTCGTCATAATTTAAGGGTCTCAAACAAGGAAATACAATTTTTTTAAAGTTGTAGTTATTTTGCGTTATTATGTTAAGTATTTTATTACATTTGTTATAGATGTTTGGCGCCTGAATATTGATAATTGAATGTTATTGACGTAAGTAAATGCTACATTTACTTTGATTTAAATAATGTATAATGACGATTTTAGAGCCTAATAATAAGTGCAAGTATATTGAACGAGCATTTTAGTCACAAAAGTATAATAAGTATGGGGTTTGGTTAGCCCTGGGAAGTAATGAGCCATAAATATTATCACTGATGTGAGCTTAGTATATTATAAATGGATTCTGGAAACCGGTACCTGTGTCAAAAGGCCGATGCACTATTCGGGTTTCTTTCTAGCTATTGTTAGGGATATAAACTTATACTAATGAATAATTAATATAACAATGTGACGCGACCCAGGTCTGTCCTTTTCGGCATTTGGTAAAAAAATTTGTCTTTGAAAACGACTCGATTTATTGTGTTGTTCCAGTTAGCAAGGTACAAAAAATTGTTAAAGGCATATAAAAAAGGAGGAAGTATATATTTACATATTGCTATAATTATAACGCTGAAAAATTTGTTTGAACGCGCCAATCACAGGAAATACTGGTTCGAATTGGAAAATGGTTTCAGTAATCACATGCTATGCTCACGCTTTGATCAATATATATCAATATACTAGCTGACCCGACAGACATTGTCCCGTCTTAACTATGAATATTGAATTCGAATTTGCTGTCAAAAGCTTATATTAGAAAAGTTAATATGTTCGTTAAGTTTTCTTAAATTTTCTAATTTTCCGCGCAACTTTTTTGATTTTTTCATACACAACACAACAAAAAAAGAATTAGCGAAATCGGTCCAGCCGTTTACGCGTGATGCCGAGACCAAGGGAGATAGGGATTCATTTTTATATATAAGATAATGAGCAATTGAGCATGCATGCTCACTCTTTACAAAATTTATTACTATTAGTACTAAATTCCACAAGAACACATCGGGCAGGCCGGCTGGTCCTTGATAAAACCAAATCTGAATTAAAGGTTTCTTTGTTTAGTTTTGAATTGAATTTATATCAAGATTATTAAAAACTTTTAACATCTACAGATGTGATTTTTTGTTTAATTAGTCAATTTACCTTACAAAATAATAATAAAAATTGCTTTTATTAAAATGATATTTTGGAATCTACAATAAAATTATTATACCTCATTAACACCTTTCGACGATAACATGCTTTTAACAAGGTACAGAAAATAATCTTTACCACATTCATTCATTATTACAAAATGCCGAGTATAAAGACGGAGGTTGTCCTAGCAACCTCCGTCTTCGTCTCCGTGTAGTACAGCTTCTATTTTGAGCGTTAAAGGAACCTTTGTATTCGACACGATCTATTTTTTTTTCTACTTATTGAAATTCCGATTGTCATACCTATCCACATCTATATATATATATATGTCGGGGATTTTAAAACGATGTGAAAGGAAATGAAAGGAGGAAGATGGGGAATATTGGGGAACACTAAAAGGGGGTGATGGTATTGAATGGAATATTGGGTAAACGCAACGTAGATACTCCTATTGAACCGATAAATGATCAAATATGATCTCTAACAATTACGAGAGAAACTACTAAGCAGTGCCTTGGACTTGTGACCAAGGTGTAGGCTTAAGGACGTCCTTTAAATGATCATAACACTCGCCTCCACTGCTCAGGCTCTCTGTTTAAACCCAAGGTTAAACGCACATAAACCGAATCTAACACAAGGCTAACCTAACCTAAGGCTAACCTAACCTAACATTGTGTTTACTTAACCACGTGGCAATTACATTGTAAGGACTTACGTGACCTTAGTTGGACAGCACTTCCACACTACGCTGCACTTGACACTATCACTACTTAGATGATGTTCACTTCTTGAGAGACCGCGCACGACTAAGACTTCAGTTAGACTGTCGATCGCATATAAAGGGTCGAGGGTAGAAACTGTCAAAACAACGGAAGTGACTATTTGGCACTTCCGTCGCGTCATTTTAATATTAGTCGATTTTAGATAGCGAGTAAACGATTATCGAATAATCGGAATACGAGCCTAAACCTAACCTAAGGCTAACTTAACATAAACCTAACCTAAGGTTGTGTTAACACATCTAAATACAATGTACGGACTCATAATAAATAAGACGTAAGAACTCACATGATCCTTAGTCCGATATGTCCAATATCCATGATACGACACACTATTTGTTACACTTCAACTCCAGGTGATGTACACTCAAAGAGACTTGTCGAGAGACTAAAGTGTACTGCTTAAGTCGGGCAATATAAAGGGACTAGACAATGGTAGCAACGCCCCTCCACTAGCGGGAAGAAGTAAATCAACAAAACGGAAATAGGGCGCTGGCATGCCGATTAATCGATAATCTTTTACTCGTTTGAGACTGTTAAAAATCGTTGAATATTAAAATGACGCGACGGAAGTGATGATTAATTTTCTTTATTATTACCCGAAGTAAATCAACAAATAGGAAACATGGCGCTGGCGTTCCAATTAATCGATAATCGATGACTAGTTTAAAGCTATCAAAAATCGTAGAATAAAGTGCCGTAGATGCCGCTCGTATTCCGATTATTCGATAATCGTTTACTCGCTATCTAAAATCGACTAATATTAAAATGACGCGACGGAAGTGCCAACAAGACTATAGCCCAACACGACCTTCACTATTATCCTACCCCAACTATACCCCGACATATATATATATCCACATCAACGCTTTCAAATAAAGAGGAAACATTTGATGGTTTCTATTTTTGTTTGTTTGTTTGTTTAACCAATTATAAAATAGGCTACGTGGCCTTTTTTATTTATTATTATGGCTTTTGATACTGTTTAAGAATGCAGTAAATCTGCCAATGTCGATGTTGTATGGAAACACGGTTTTGATTATCCTTCAGTTAGAGGCGTTTGTTCTCATCTTTAGTTGAGATTCCTGGTGAACCTGCATGCAACCCAGGATCTAGACAATAATAATAACACATAAAAGGCACAATACATGATTATACCCAATATTGTAATACATTAAAATAGATGTACACACAAAAAAATTATATTATACTAACGGCCCGTCCCGGTTAATTTTTTTTAAACATATTGGCTCTCCCTCATTTCGGTGCCCCCTCTCGTCGCGTTGCTCGCTGCGCTGCGTGGCTGCACGTCACACCTGCCCGTTGGCATGTATTTTTTGTTTTTATTGACATTTTTAATTTCGTAATATCTTTTGAATGGAATGTCCGATTTCAATAATTCAAAAAGTAATCAACAGGTATATAATTTATTTGGATAAGAATTAATACAAAAGTATGGATAACATGGTCTGATTTTGATAGGCATTTGTATCAATTTTTGAAATGCAAAAAATTATTTACAGTGACATAACTACAATAGTTGGACATATGGTCTCGCGGAGCTTTTGTAGATATTGATACATTCTATAATATTGTACATGTAATATTATTTTGTTCTATCATCAATACTTTCTGAAACGCATGCGTTAAAAGACAATTTATGGCTAATTTTTTTTCACTTTGGGTTGGGTTTCGTAAAAATTTCTGAGGATCTCTATTTTTTTCTAGTAACAAATATAGCCTATGTTACTCATTGATAATGTAGCTTTCTAACTGTAAAAGAATTTCTGAAATCGGTCCAGTAGTTTTTAAGTTTATTCGTTACATACAAAAATACAAATCTTTCCTCTTTATAATATTACAGCATAGAAGTATAGATGAGTTAATAAATTTTATTAAGAGAATATATAAAGGGGAAGAATGAATGGAGAGAACATTTTTGAATATTAATAGGTTGGGAGATACTATTAAGTAACATATCATACTAACAGGTTGGATATTTGTTACAGCTAATCAGATTATGATTGAGAATTCTCTCGTCCAAACCACACTCACAAAGAGAGTGGTCTCTCAACCCTATTTTGGCCAGGAATGATCTAAGCGTTCTCTTCAATTTCTTTAATTCCTCTATGACCTGAAATTCAAGAAAGTAAAACAGCAATTTAGAAGCGTCAGTACTTCAGTGGTTCAGGCTTTGGTTTCATGATTTACTGGAGTGGTCCACTCCTACACAAGCATTTAGCTTACTTGGAGGGGTTAAAGAATACTAATAATATGTGATCCACACTGCTGGTGAAGTTTTAAAAAAATACTTTATTTTTAATGTACTTTTTTTTGAAAATTTTAATATTTGTTTTTAAAAATATTACAAACAGTTCCTTCAATGTACTCTTTGAGCCTGAATTTATTAGGTCTTTACCTATAAAATTGCTGATTTTCATGAAATAAGTTGAAACCCTTTTTTAAATATATTTCTTATTTTTATTAATGAAAGTAATTATTCATGCAATCAATGCATTTTTTCCAACATAGTGGTAGTTTATTAATGCCCTTTTTGAAAAAGTCTGCTGCATTTTGAACTGCCTCTTAGTTATTGAATTTTTTTCCCGCCAAGAAGTTATCCTATCAAATTATGGAAAAAGTAAGAGTCTGTAGTTATCAAATTCTGGAAAAAGTAGAAGTCTGTAGGGGCAAGGTCTGGTGATTACGGTGGATGACGGAGAACTTCCAGCTCTTGTAACTTGGAGAACGTCTGCTGTGCAGTATGCGCATTGTCGTGCAGGAACAGCGGAGCCGAACGATTGACCAAAGCTGGTTGAAAATGCGCGAGCTTCTCCATCACAGTGTTGAGTTTTTAACAGTACACCTATGCTAGACAACCAAACAGTAATCATCTTTTAGGGGTCAGGTTTTATTTGGGGCATTGTTAAGGTGCTGAATGTATACAAAATATTCTCCAAAATAATATTAGACCGTCTAACAAGGATCTTAGACGAGAACCAACCAAAAGAACAAGCGGGATTCCGAAGTGGCTTCTCAACTATCGACCATATACATACCGTAAAGCAAATTGTCCAAAAATGCAATGAATATGGTATAAACTTTTACATAGCCTTTATTGACTACAATAAAGCATTTGATTCGCTCAAGCATGTGAAAATATGGGAAGCCCTCACCACACAAGGAATCCATAGCAAATATATTCGCATAATTAAGAACATATACCAAAATATGAAAGCCAAAATACGGACAGAAAATGTAGGAGATTATTTCTCTATTAGACGAGGAGTTAGACAGGGGAACCCTTTATCACCCAAACTTTTCTCAGCAACCCTAGAACATATTTTCCGACATCTCGAATGGAACGAATATGGTATAAACGTTAACGGTTTGTCACCTCAGATTTGCGGATGACCTTATATTAATAAGCGAAGATCCAAAGACTTTACAGGTGATGATTGAGCAACTCGTACAGGAAAGCGAAAAGGTAGGATTAACGATGAACACTAGCAAAACGAAAATAATGACAAACCACATCAAAACTCCTATTCAACTCAATAACGTAACGGTATTGGAATACACAAACGAATATACATATCTTGGCCAAATAATATCTCCCACAGACGTCACAATAAAAGAAATAAAAAATAGAATAAATATAGGATGGAAAAGGTACTGGGCGCTAAAAGATGTCATGAAAAACCCAGCTATACCAATCCAAGGGAAACAGAAAGTATTTAATACATGTGTCCTACCAAGTATGAGTTACGGGTGTTAAACATGGAGTTGCACAAAGAAAAATACAAAAGCACTAGAAACTTGTCAACACAGAATGGAAAGAAGCATTCTTAATTTAAAATTAAAAGACAAAATTCCATTAAAAACAATAAGGAGACAAACCAAGATTATAGACATAAAATACCAAATCAAACAACTTAAATGGAAATAGGCTGGACACATCATAAGAACTCAGACAGAAAAGTGGGCTAAAGAAGTGACGGAAGTGTGCCCTAGATACAAAAAAAGAAGAAAAGGTAGACAGTATCGTATATGGGAAGACGATATTAAAGAGGTAGCAGGAACGACCTGGACGAGGAAGGCACAGGACAGATCACTATGGAGATCACTTGGGGAGGCCTATGCTGAAAAGCAAGACAATCATTAAAACCGGTGTCTAAAATGTGTGTACATAAAATTTTTAATTACTTTCTTCGTAGTTTTAACTAGAAATAGAATGAAATGTAACTTAAGATTGTTAATAAAGGCTATTATTATTATTATTATTATTATAAGGTGCTGAACCAGGATCTAACCAACTTAATGAGCACTTGTTGATTCAATATGCTTTCGTTTGTGTGGCTATTGACCAGTGCAAGGCTCTTCGCGTGTGTACTCAACGCGTGCTTCGTGCTGGCGGCTTCAATTCGCGAGGCACCCATTTGTCAATCTTTATTATCTTGCCAAACAAGATTTCAAAAAAGAATTCCATATTTCAAAAATAAAAATAATTTAACTTAGAATTCTTAGCGAAAAAAGAAAAAATTGAACATGAAATAGTCATTACGGCAGAACGGCAATTTCATAGGTAAATACCTATTATTATAGTTTTATCTAAATTATGTGACTCAAAATAGAATAGGACCTCTAAAATAGCTTTTCCAGTGAAAACAGAAATATGAGAAGGATACTTAGTGCTATACTATATCTAGGCATAAAACTGCTATAAATACATTACTGCCAGAGTTAAGTTTAGATGTGTCCATGTGAGCCAGCCAATAAATTATTCAGACAGATATTGACTAAGCTTTCGATTAACTTCAGATTCAAACTTCTCGACCCCGAAATTTTAATTCGTGAATTTTGTTCTGATATACTGGAAATTTTATTACTTTGTAGTAGTATAACATTTTAAAATTTCAGGAGGAGCCTTTTGAGACCAATAGTTTTTATTATTCTTATTATGTACTTTTAAAGAGAAAGAGTAAAAGGAGAAGCTACCATTTGTTGTTTATATTACATAATCTTATCCACGAACCTGATGAGTATTGCCTACGAAGCTCCATAAGATCAAGACACTGTACCTGTAGGTCAATTTTTGGAGATTTCATAAGGGCTTTTAATATTAAGGCCCTTAAAATAACCTAACCGAGAACTAAATTAAATTTTATACAATTTTATGCTCTGCTCCGAGATTATTTCAGAACGGGTCAGAAATTTGCCCTCGAACCTGATTTCGAGTGGGTAATATACCTTTCCATTAGGGATAGACTAATAGAATATATATAGCATACATAACTAACTTTGTAAATCATTTAAAGCGTAGCGTATGTTACTTGATGTGCCTATCAATCATTATGCCAAAAATCACGTCATGAATTATGATTATTAATTAAGTATTTTACTTACCAAAATATGAAATATCAGTTACACGAATTCATACAAGAATGAATAATGAGCTGTGTGAAATTACTTTGTCTTGTCTCAAATGACTAACACTGACAGATACTGTCCGTCTAATAGAGAACGATGTTTCTTAATGTATACTATGTAAAGGAAGACGTGCCTTAGCGGTGTCTAATAATATTAACCTCTACTTTATAGAGCTTAAGGTGGATTTAATAATGAATTATTGTTTACGTAGAGGAAGGCGAGCAATGCGAAGCAAGTAACGATCAAGGCAGCGACTCAGAGAGCCGAGGGCCGCTACACTTGCGAGGTGTCTGCGGATGCTCCATCCTTCATAACAGCTCAGATGCACGGCTCCATTTTCGTCGTTGGTAAGTTCTTGTATTGTATCATTTCAATTTTACACAAATGCTGGAAACAAGGCCTAATTTCGCGCAGTCTCAATTCATCATTATAAATAACATTTTTCAGATGCTTAAGTGATGTTAGTTATTTGATTACTAGATAACTTACATTTTTAAGTGACAATACTTTTTTCCTGACAATCGATTTGAATCTAACAAGGCTAATGTCATGGAATCTAAATTTGTTCTATACTTTTAGCTTGATGCGGTTACAAATATACAGACGAACAAAATTTTTAAAAATAAATGTTTTAACTAGTATTTTGTTTGCTTAAATATCTTCTATGTACTTATGTACTGATACTGGAAACCATTTTTTTTGTTATACTTTCGTACTTATAATAACTATGAATATGTTCTAATATATTGTTAGAAGCTTGAGTTCGGAGACTGGAATGAAAGTTGTTACTTATACTGGCTAAGACAATATAAAGGTCTTGACCACACTCGATACGTAGTTGGCCTAAATTGGATACCTATAAACAAATATTACAACTAATTATCAACAGCAAACTAATTATTACTAACATAAAACCAATTAAAGCAAAACGTACGTAATAGCTTAGACCCTGTACTGCATTTTAACGAAATAAATATTAAAAGCGGAACCAGGGGATTACGAAAGGAGGATTTTCTTGATTTTACGTAGGTAAAATCAGACCGAGCTGTAGTTCTCTCTATCACACACACTCTTAAATTAAATTATTTAAAAGGCCTCTACGCGTAGGCTACAGCTCCGCGCACGCCTTTCAACGCCTTTCAAAGGTTCGGGTCACTGTTGACCTGTGATTGGAAAAGATTATAATGATTTTGACTTTATAATTTGTAAAAAAGGATAATAAACGTTAACGTTTAGCGTTGAAGTATAAAGTATTTTAAGAAATAGAAATAGAAATATTTTTTTTGTATCGGGATAAAAAGTAGCCTATGTGTTAATCCAGATTATTAGTATATGTAGGCAAAATTTCGTTTAAATACGTTTTTACATATATTTCTCAGATAGATATGTATTTCTCACAAATAATAATATGTATATATTAGAAACAGATTAAAATATTTGTGAACAATACAAACAATAGTAACTGAAACGCCTACGCCGCCTACAGAGCGACATTTACAAATTTTCCATATAAATAAACTTAAGCTAAATTATAAAAATTCTTTGTGATCTTTCCGAACGAAGCATACTGGTCTTGTTAGCACTACCCCAAGCTATAATACAATAGGAAATTAAATACTGAACTAAAGCAAAATAAACGGACTTTAAAATTTGAAAGCCGACTGATGCTCTTAAATTTCTGAAATCATATAATATTTTTCTTAATCGGCACATCAAACATAGTATATGGAGACTCTCATCGTTTATGACTCCAAGGTACCTAATGGCTTTAGTTCGCGAAATGTGCATGTACCAATTTGGTGCAAAGAACATCTGTGAGCAATAGGGGGGATAATACGAACTTTATTATTCTTATACTGCCGTACTACTGCTTTAATATTCTTATTCTCTTAAACGATCAGTTCTTACTTAAACCAAATAAAATACTGTGCTGAGCTCTTTTTTACAATTTATTGGAAACAAGAAATTATTAAAACCAAAACGATTTATACAATACTATGTATATTATGGCCGAATTTCGACCACTAGTTATTCCATAATCGCTATAATCTAATACATTTCTATAATCGCTAGTCTCAAGGTAGCATAGATATTACTATGTAACAAAAAGCATTAAGCGATTCTTTTTGCAATTTTCATAATACTGTTTCCCATTTTATGACTTCTTCTTCCACATGTCCACTGATAATCTACAAATATATGCATACATACGATATATGCAGCATCAGCACATGATATTAGTAAGGCAATAGCACAAATAAATCCTGATCTTGATATTACTATTAATCCTAGTAAGTCACAGGTGTCTATTATAGGTAACAAACAAACTTTAAAAATTGATTTTGATACCATCCCAACCTTTGTCAATACGGTACTGCCAATAACAAAAATCTTGGATTAATTATAGAACATAATCTAGCATGGGGTCTTTGCTATGATTGGTTCAATGCTTTAATTCTTCAATGCTGCAAAAAGATATGCTTATCCCAATCACTTTTACTTCCTATACTATATTATGCATTTGTGAGTTACATAGACCTAAACTAGAATCTACTTGTCTCTCTGCAAATATTTGTGTCCGCTTTATATTCGGTCTTCTCAGTAGACCGACAGTAGTATTACTGTGTATCCGAAAATCGCGCACGACATTTAAGTCAAATGGTCACCTATCAAATTGCGAAGGGATTTTCATACTCTTACTACTCAATTTTCAGTCCTTTATGGCACTGACGCCCCTTTTTATCTCAATGAAAGTTTCTCTTTTATTGCTTCAGATGACTGATAATAGTGGGCTACAGTTACACCCTTATAATTTTCACATGTAAGGCAATTAAATTATGGATTACCTAGAAACATTATTTTTATATTTTATTTTTAAAAGTGACATAATAAGTGATTTCCCATTTGTGGCTTCTCACTGCTGTGTAAGTTTTTACGAAATGTATGTATGTAAGTATTAGTTGTTTAATTTTATAAGTTGATTTTTATTTTTATTTGTAAGTAGTGTGTGACACAAGTAAAGTAATATTCTATTCTATTCTATTCTAATAAATAATAAAAATATAGCGCTCGGGGCTATAGATGGGGGCGTTTCAGTGGTGACGTACGAGGTACGTATGCACTGCAGGTACATTGACGCGAGTGAACAAAAACGTACACTAAATTTAAAAAACGCTACGCTCCGAATCATTATTAAGATAGATATCAACGACGCTATGGATGAATTGATAATTAATTTATAAGATGATTCTGTCTGATCCAGCAGAAGTGGAGCTGGAAGTGTGATACGTGTGGATATTTTCGGAGATAAAATTTTAAAAATAATATGTTGTTGGTTAATTAATGCATAACTTATGAAATATTGGACTGATTTTACAAATTTATAGGTTTAAACTGGCGATATGAATTGAATTAAGATGATAGCAAGAAAAAATTAATAAGAATCCTAGAAATTATTGGAATTCGGGTAAAACTAAATATCCTATTTCAACGAGTATTAACTGTTGCCTAGCAAAAGTTGACGGTGAGTTATCTATTTTTTATAGAATTTATCTATTTTTTTATGAATAGTAAAATTGTAGATTTTTTCCTAGTTCCTACACCAATATTATGTAGCAATTTATTTCGGGACGATTTTATAAACGACTTATTAAGGTCGGTGTCGGTGGCGACCTATAACTTCCCCCCTCCCTCTTATCGCGCAGGCGATACATTTGTTGTTTGGTACGTCTATAATTAAATAAACTATTTTGAGTTTAGACAGAGAAGAAATATAGAACTTAAATATTATATACACAAATTACTGAACGCTAACTAATACCATCTGCACTATTTAATTTTTAGCAATTTTAATTTTAGGTTAAAGAATAGATTTTCATATACTCGAGCAAGCACTAGAATAATATAAAGCTGTTGTTTTAATTAACGATATGAAAATCTGTTAAACTGTTTGCTCTGTATTTATTTTCTTCCTGTTGCCGTGTTTAATATCGCGTTGAACACGAAACCGAAACTATATTTCATGAAACGAAAGTGGGTCGATCGGGTGTTGTGATAGTAGACAGAAAAACTGGTATTAATTTCATGGCTTGTATTTAAATGTTCGTTTTAATTTTAACAAGCAAACAACAAATCTACACGGTCATCTTTTTTATTAATTGATCCTCTAAAACATATAATAAAGCAAATCAATCGATATTTAATTTATTAAGAGCTATGCAAAAATGTTTGAGATGAAATTATGTTTTATAGAAACGTAAGTTAAAAATAGCTTTAATATATATATCACAACAAACAATGCATAGTGCGGAATTACATTTTAATTATATTAACATTTTGATAGCAAAACGATAATTTTAAAAATTTTATACATACCTATAATGTTCTGTTACTTATTATAATATTATATTATTTCTCACGATTTCAACTACTCTTATGGCCAGGGCCGCGCCGACCCCCACAGCGCCTCTGTGCGAAATCTATGAATCGCCTCCTTTTTTCAAGAACCTTCATGTTTCAACTTAATTTTAGGGTTCCGTTCCTTAAAAGGAAAAAAGGAACCTTTATAGGATCTTTTAGATATGTAAAAAAATCAAACTGCTAAGTCAATTTAATAAAAAGATACAGCCGCTTTTATCTCATGCATAGTAATTTTGATTTTCGACAAGAATCAAAATTCTCAGGCTTGGTCTTTCGACCTAGAAACATGATTTTTTGCAAGAAGCGGTCCGAAAAATGGCAATTTCTTGTTACATCACGAAAAAAATGTTATTTTATACTTTTAGGTTTTGGCACATTACTTGAAGAATATCTTAAAGCTGTGAAAAAATTAAATTTATAAGTGCAAGGAATTAAAATTAAATATGGCCATTTATACTGAAATCATAACAAGTAGTTTTTCTATAGGGCATTCCACAGATGCGGACGTGAAAAAAGTAGACGTTTGCAATTTAAGTAATATTAGAATATGTTTTACAATATACCTGCTCTCGGTACAGGTACATAATATTTTTACCGTTTTAACTCTGGTTAAAGAATTTAATTTTATGAAATTGAAATTTAAAAATTCTAATAAATTTATTCCAAGAAAGAAAGAAAGAAATAATTTGTATTAAAGAAATAATTCGAAATTAATCGACTCCAAAAAACGAAGGAGGTTCTATTATATAATATGTTCACTTACTTCAAAATTATTCATTTTTCAGTTTGAAGTCGATTAATTTTTTTCTGTTAAAAATGTTTTATCATGTTTTCTTATATTCTTTTTGTAAGTAATTATAATTATGTCAATTGAAATACGCATTTGGAATGTCGGGAGTAAACGTACCATAATACTACTATTGACCGACTCACGAAAACCAAATAATAAATATCAAAATAAAATTTCATAGTCATTTCATCGTGTTAGTTATGAACCGTCAGTGCGTGAATTCCACTCTCTTATTTTGCCGAATTATTTTTATTATTTGTTAATTTTGACCGAAATAAATGTTCTCCAGTATGATATACTTAGATATATATTTACATATATTTTCCTAAATAGTTAAAACCAGTCCGCTTCCACTTGACTATTACTACGAAAAATAATACACGAATTAAATTTTTACATAAATATTTTTTTTACTTAAAAATCAATGCGCACCTTGCACTCACTTTCGATTGAATGATTGTTTAATTGTTTTGGCTCTCTCTCATTTCTCAAAGTCGGAGAATCCCCGTGACCCCACCCCAGTGCGTGGCACGCATCGCATCGAGTTGCGTTCATAAACTCATTTAAACAAACTTACAGCGGTTTTTTTGATTTTAACGTTGAGCTCGAAACTAATGGAAACTAAAACCCAATACGTATAATTAAACCACAAACGTGAATATTAGCTTGGAAGACTTGTACAATAAGCGCAATATATATTTTGTTATTCACAATGCATATGTTGCGCCTATTGCACCCACTTATTTATCGATACTCCTCTACAAAGAATATATTGTTGTGTAACGAGGACCAATTAAATAAACTTGAGCGTTTCCAAAATCCCCCTATTCGGTTCATATTCTGCCTTCGCAAATATGACCACGTATCTGAATTCCGCTCAAAGCTCAAGTGGCTTCCCATTCGTCGTCGCCGGAATCATAAAATAATAAACATATACTCTCTCTTCTGTACTGTGTGTTATTTAGTCCATACGCACCTTTATATTTAAAGACTAAATTTGTTTTCAATGAAAATCCTTCAGGGCTAAAAATGACGCGGAAACTTAAGCTTCGTGAAAGCTTCTAGAATTCTCAAGTAAATTTTATGAAAAATCTTTTACTGGAACGCGCTCCTACTCGGGATAAGAGAATCAGAAACCCTTCACAGGTTCAAAAGATCAGTTAAGGATCACTATTTAAATAAAAAAGAAGACACCTATATGTAACATCTATTTATTAAATTTATTTATTGAGATGTAATATATTTTATTTTGAAATATTTATTAGTATATTATAATGTATGTATACATATTGCATATATTACTAGTGTGTAAGTATGTATTTGGTTGTAAA
The DNA here is from genome assembly GCA_905147385.1 of Limenitis camilla. Taxonomy (NCBI): domain Eukaryota; kingdom Metazoa; phylum Arthropoda; class Insecta; order Lepidoptera; family Nymphalidae; genus Limenitis; species Limenitis camilla. The sequence continues at coordinate 5,109,998 of LR990234.1, read as the reverse complement.
TTATTAGTACTAGTATATCATATAGCTACACCACCTACTCTAATTCAACTTCCTTCTCTTTCCAAGACTGGGTTGCCTGGAAGAGATGGCTACTTAGCCATAAGACCGCCCATTGTATATCACTGTAAATTTTATGTTGTGAATACTTTATATTATATTTAAGTTATTTGTGGTGTACAATAAAGATATAAAATAAATAATTTCGATGGTGCTGCCCCCATTGTCTTGGCGCCTGTTTGTGCGCACAGTTGGCACACAGGAGCGGCGCCCTTAATATCCTGTTAACCTTTCATATCATCGCGATCGGTTAGGTAGTCCCCTATATTATATTTATATTAGCTTTTTAATTTATAGATTTAATTTTTTCATTTTGGAAGCGTTTAGTGTGCTAAGTAGCATACACATATGTTCCAATAACCTCTAAATGTTTTAAAAGTACATACATGACAAGTTCGTATTGTATAGCTGTTAAAATGTTTAACAAGCTGCCACGGGCAAACTTTAATGAATATTTGTTGTTGTTAACATTAATGAATATTTATTGTAATTACAACTACTTAATTGTTGTTTTGTATTGACCAGCTCTGTTTTGACATTATATCTATTTAATTAATTTGACTTACCTATACTTATATTGAAATTTAATTTGACAACCTGACGTCTATCTCTCGTTCCGCGACTCTCCAATACTGACTTCAGACCTGTCAAACAATAAGCAAGAAAGGAAGAGACAATAGGACAATAGAACATTGGATATCCCGTCTAATTCTCTTCTCTTTTTGTTCTCAGATCTACCGAAGGAAAAATTAGAGATGCACGGGCTGCTGAATCGCTACAAGCCGGGGATGACACTGAAAGTCGAGTGTATCAGCCGGGATTCCTTGCCGCCCGCAAATTTGACATTTTACGTCAACAGAGAACCGGTATGATTAGTGGTCAATGTATCATCATATTAGTGGTCAATGTATCAACATCTAAAACTTCAGAATAGGGCGCAAAGTAAAAGTTTATTAAAACTTTCGCACCAACTTAGTCACTCAAGCATCACTGCACTAACAAACTCACTCACACACTTTTACGTAATCCAATGATATCTTAATTTTCTTAACTTTTTATTATAGGATATAAAATCATCTACAATTGAAGAAAAAACGTCAAACGTCAACCGACCCATTTAGATATTGATGTAACTTTTAGGCACTCTTCTTTAGGGTTCCTAAAAAATGTAATAATTTCCTGTATGTAATTTTTGCAAGCACTCCTTTCCTCCTAGTCGAATTAAAACTTTTAAACTTTTGCCTCTAAATTTTCTATTTCTAAGATATCTACCCGCTTGAGATGGAAATTTTGAGGTTATGGAATGATAAAAATATGAAATGCACAGAATCCAGAAATTATAATATACAAACCAATAATAAAAATATTTTTCCACTGATTTACTTTATACAGAGTGAAGTACTATTGCTGTAGCACTATGAATAGTATCTGATGAAAAATAATATGGCGGATATAGTGGTGATAACACTATTAGAATGAATAGAATCGAAAATAATGTCTATAAAATACGTAGTTTTTAGTAACGTAATAATGGCACATTTTCTTTTAGGCTCAACCTCAACATTTGTGGCACAGGGTCGCTGGAGGACACAACGGCACTCTTTGGACCTCCTTCTTGACTATACAGTTCGTAATACAGAAACACCACTTCATCGGAGGAAGAATAAAGGTGAGCAAATTTCCCAATATTAGAGAGCAATATTCAATATGAAATTGTTCTACATAATCCTAAATAATAATATTATAAATTCGAAAATAACGCTTAGGAAACCTAGGTAATACTTAATAATACAAACAAATAAAATGAATATGCGATTTAATATACTAATTACGAGATCTATCGACAGAAATATGGTCTGTCTGCCTGTTGCGTATTGACGATCAAATCACTGAACAGCTTTTGATGAAATGTGGTACAGAGATATACTAGAACTTGGGGAAGGACATAAGCTTTGTTTTATCTAAAAAAAAAATAATTAAGAATACAAACCAAACAAATGAGTGTGCGATTACGCCATCTAGCGACGGAGAGACATACACTATAGTATGATAATATACTATAGAGCGAGCTGTGATATTAAGCGTACGTCTTTCGGAGTTAGTCATATATAAATTGAAAATTAAAATGCAAAATATAGCGATAAGTGATTGTTAGTCTCGCAAAAACTAGTAGTAAACTTCTTGGTGGTAGGTGATTAGTACCCCGACTGGCTTGCGACCACCAACATGCGAATCCGACCGCCAAGTTTCATTGACGCGTTCCGGTCGAGACACATGTGGGCCAGACTTACATGACATTCTTCTCTCCATTCCCCTTCCTCACTCTATTTGCGAAGTGGCAACGCGTCGGCAAAACCAAGAGTCACTCTCTTGTATTGCCGATGTCCATGGGCGACAGAGGCCACTTACCATCAGGTGGGCCGTCTGCTCGTTTGCCGATTTGGCTAATTTTTATAGAAAAATATTTGTAGAAATCCAAAGATTAAACAGTGAAAAGTGCTAATTTTTACCTATTTTCTAATTTATCTCAGCGAATGAGGACGGGTTAGCTAGGTATAAATAAAACTATGAAAATGGTTTGTCCTCAATTTTTATATAGTTATCTTGAATTGATAATAAATACCGCCACAGGTACTTTTAAATATTATGTGATACTTCCATGTATCATCATTCGATCTGATCTTGGTGTATCCTAATGGACATGGATCTCGATATCGATATCGCACATGGGGTATCTTGAAATAAATATATTCTTCTATGACTGAAAATATTTTTTAAGATATAAATATATATTTGATTATTTGATGAAGAGGCATATTATAATCGTTCACTCATTCACTTACATGCTTACTCTCTTGCCCACCTATACGCACACTCACGCGTTTATTTCATATTCTCCCAATCACAACTTAGAATATAATTTTTTATCCGTCTCCCACTATATTCTGTTGAATTTCTATTCTGTAATGCGTAATATGTCACTAATTTGCAATGGACACCACCATCTCACTGACTGTCTTATGTGTCACTAATTTTCTTATACACAATTTTTTTAACAACAATAACTGACATAACAATCAAAAACTTTTTGACACACTAAGAGAGGCTAGGTAAATAAAAAGATTCTATTGGTTCTCAATAAACAAATATAACTAATGTATAATAATATTTAGCAAAACTTTAAGAATAAAAAGTTAAGTTTCGAGGATTTTGAAATATTGACCTAACGACTAATCAAGACTTATAAAACTTGTCTAATTAAGATTTTCTGTTATTTGCTATAATCTTTTATTACAACTATAAGTTCCAGTAGAAGAATAAGAAAAGTTGCCTGAGTTATTGAGAATGTAAAAGTTGTCTGCATTATTTGTTACGCAGAGTAAGGTTTTCATTTTATTATTTAGGTATAGGCTCTGGATCGCTAATGTGTGCTCCATAAAGCCTTTGTGAAAGGGTTTTATTTGATCGTTGGTCCACTATCTCTATAAAACACAAAGGTTGGAACGAATAAAATGATGAAACCTGTCAAATCAATTGCTGAATGACGTCAGAACGGCTATATATTTACTTACCCATATATTTTTTGTTTTTAAATATACGAGTTAAACGTGCTAGCGTGATGGGTTATTAACGGGTTATGATGGTAGGACAAGTTTTGTGTGAAATAAATTTTTTGGATGTTTTTGTGGCAATTAAGGGACAAACAAGCAAACCGCCCACCTAATGGTATGTGGCTACCGTTGCCTATGGACATCGACAATACAGAGTGACTCTTGATTTGCCTATGCATTGCCACCTCCAAGATAGACAGAAGAAGGGGAATGTTACGGTTTCAGTGGAACCTGAAAGAAAACCCAGAGTTCACTAGAACCGCAGCATTAATAGTCGGGGAAAAAGACTTATAGAATAATAGAGCTTTTTTAGACAAAATGTATGAAATGTAGCGTACGGATAGTTTATAAGCCGAAGTAACATAAATTCTTTTGTGTGCGCCGCTTTTTATTTACTCTGGATCCAGTTGGGTAGATTCCGCGGATGAAGTCGTGGGTAGATACTAGTCAAATAATATATTATGGTAGTGTGATGTTTTTTTTAATTTCTCGATTTATTCTACGGGGCTTTTGTAGGACATGTACATGTCACCCCCTTGAGACCTTAATAATAATAAAAATTAAAAGTAATTAAACTGAATATTTAAACAAAAATAACAATAAAAATTAAAGCATACTATTCTAAATATTTAAATAAAAATTAAGTAGCCTCAGATACTGGACAAGCCAAAATAGAAAACCCAAATCAAATGTTTTTTAACCTAAACTTTCTTATAAATTTATTTCTCACAGACTGAAGTCTAGTACATTCCGCTAGAATATGATGCACATCTTCAACTATCCCACACACGTCGCAATTGGGAGAATCTGTGTCCAGACCTCAGTCTGTGAGCAATAACTACTAATTTAATAAAATTTTATATGCATATTCAGTAGGTCTGAGAATCGGCTACTATCTATTTTTCGTCCCCTTAAGTGATAAGGTCACCCCAAATTTATATGGCAAAACAACGTTTGCCGGATCAGTTACATAATATAACATTTTTAAAATTAATATTTGAAACCTAGGTTGATAAATTAAACATCTCTAAGGTACACAACGAATCGACTTCTTTATTATTTAAAGCTAAAATACATGGTATAAAATAAACATATATGTCAGGACAGTGAGCCGATTCGAATGAAGGAAGTAACTAAATCTAATGATTCTGTATAGTCTGCCTTGGACTTGTGACCAAGGTGTAGGCAAGGCTAACCTTTTTTTTAATGTGGGAAATGCATTTACGCATACCCCTTAAAGGGATTATGTGACTCCCAGCGACAAGCGTTGGACTATCGCACTAAAACCCACCATAGTCCATGCCGTATGTTAGGCGCTGCAGGAAAGCGTTAGCATACGACTGCGAACGCCTCGGTACATTCATCCGTCTCCGGGTACAAGTACCCGCAGTTAAAACCCGCCAATGAGCTTGCTTTACCAAGCACCTAACCAAAGGGTGGATGCCAGGACAAGTCTACTGAAGCCAGCCCCCGGAGGAGTCAGAAGCGGATCATATTACCTCCGGCCACCGGACCCCCCTAGACTTAACTGTCTGTACTGTAAAGTCTGCGACGCCCTGTGTTGGGGTTTAAGGCCCGCGCCCGTCCCTGTGCCGATGCTGCTCGACCGCTCCCCCCCATCCCAGATAAACAAGATGTAAGAACTCACATAATTCCTAGTCGGAGAGGTCCAATATCCGTAACAACGCGAAACACTAATGTAACACTTCAATTCCAGGTGATGTTCACTCAAAGAGATTTGTGTGTACTGCGTCGGGGAATATAAAGGGACACTACAATGACAGTAGCAATGCGGGGAGCATTTATCGGGAGAAGTAAATTAACAAATATGGCGCTGGTGTTCCGATTAATCGATGATTCGATTAATCGATAATCGTGTACTCGTATGAAGCTATCAAAAATCATCGAGCGTCGTTATGATGAAACGGAAGTGAGATTAAATACTACACACTCCGTTATATATTATATTCATTTGTACCTTTTATCATATTTACTAATAGAGCAAAGCTGGGTCGGCTAGCTATGTAATATAATCATACTATTGCGCGTCATATTTATCAAAAATCCAGAAACTTTTAGTTTGACAAAATAGCTTTACTAAAGTGAAGAATATGAAGTTTGAGACAATATTTTGAAAGTTGTCAATTACATGAGTGTTCGTTCGATCGGAATTACGAAATTTCAAACTTCTAAAGTTATCCTTGTTCAAGGTGTAACTCACTCAAAGTCATTTGTGGTGCTTGTGTTTGAACATAGTCTAGTTAGCGACAATTTATAAACAGGACTATATACTATGTTCCGATACGCTTGTGCCAGTTGTCAAACGGTGCTCGCCTGGTGACCATTGTAACTGTACAATGGTGTGGTGTCGGAATGCAAGGACTCCATTGTGGATGATTTCGTGAATGTTTAACAGTATTAAGCTAGGTTTCTGACTAAAGTGAATATTATTATAGACAATAGCTTATTTTATAATCGATAAACTACACAAGTTTCAGGTAGATACATTAAACGTTTTACTCTCCTCATTCTGGGGAGGAGACCCATCTCAGCAGTGGACCATTGACGAGCCGTGATGATGATGATAATTATTATATTATATATAGATATCTATTTCATAAAAATATATTTTATTGGGATATGTAATCTTGAGTTTCTTGAAGAGTTCTTAGATTTTTTGTGAGAAGTGATTTTTTGTATAATATTATATAAAAGACGTATCAGTAAATCAATAAACATTACATTAATTATAATTTTTTTATCCCTCTTTTATACAGATCCACCGTCTTAATAATTATAATAAGTCTAATTGAAATAAAATATTTTGAGTTTGAGTTTGAGTTTAATACAAAATGAGAAAAAATGAAAAATATTGCATGTGCCACTGAAAAATTATTTAAACAGTTATCGTTAAAACAATTGTTCGTTCAATCAAATAGAAAGTTTACCTTACTACTTTTTATTGTTTTAATAAACCTAAAATCTATTCCGTTATGTTTGAGTTATTGTCAGTGTTGTAATGGACACATGTTTAATTTTTTCTTTATTATTATGACAGCCGTGTTAAAATCTGTTCAGTACTTTAAGAAATGACAGCGTATAAACGGAGAAAGCAGAAAAGAATGTTTTATTATTGTTATTTTTAGGTTCATATGCTGTCTCGCATGGTATTTTTATGTAGTAAAAATATTAACACTTATATACATTATACACTAAAAATAGAAATATTTCTAGTTAAGACGTAAGACAGCAAATCAATATTTAAAACATTTGTAGTTGAAATGTTCAGAGGTAATAAAGAAATTTCGGTTCATAGTTTATTTTTGTACAAGTCTGGTGATTATTTAACTACAGACAAGGGTTATATAGCTCAAGCTCGACCTCCTACGCCTGAAGAAACACAAGAAACATCTTACTGGTGTTATTTAGGATATTAAAAAGGGTCTAGTAGAGATGCCGAAGGGTTAAAAGGATTGTGAGAGAAAGTTTACTGTTAATGTAATGTTAGTTTTTATATTAGAGATAGGACGCTAAAGAGTATTGCATGGTAGATGGTAGATGGTCACCGTCGCCCTTGGATATCAAAGATACATGTGAATGTCTCTTGTATTGCCGATGTGTTGCCACCTTCAAGACAGTTTGGAGTGGAATTCTGTGGTTTCAGTGGACTCCAAGTACCTAAGAATCTAAATCGGCCAATCAGGGACCGCCTTCGGACAACAGTATCTCACAGTTTACAATCATTCAATAATTGCAAATCTCTAAACATAGGTACATACATAATCTAACTGTGTTTTCAATTTTACGTTGACATATATGTCAGGGATTTTAGTGATGATGAGGGAAGGAAGTGAGGGGAATATTGGAGTACACTAAAAGGGGTGATGATACTTAACGGACTATTGGGTAAACGCAACGTAGATACTTCTACTGAACCGATAAAAAATCAAATATGATCTGTAACAATTACGAGAGAAACCTAAGCAGTGCCTTGGACTTGTGACCATGGTGTAGCCTTAAGAAATTCCTTTAAGTGATCACGACACTCGCCTCCGCTGCTCAGGCTCTCTGCTTAAACCTAAGGTTAATCTCACATAATCCTAACCTAACACAAGACGTGGCAATTACATTGTAAGGTGACCTTGATTGGACAGCACTTCAAGCACTGCAATTGACACTCACTGACACTATCCAGAGACTAGTTCACTCCTTGAGGGATCGCGCAATGTTAAGACTTCAGTCAGACTGTCGATGGCATATAAAGGGTCGAGACTATCAAACCGACGTAAGTGACTACTACCCTACTCCAACGCCATAGATATCGATGACAATTCGATTATTCGATAATCGTTTATTATTCTCCGACATAATTAAGATATATCGACGGGTCAGCCTGATGTGTAAAATCAATGTAACTTTGTCAAAGTTCGACGGAAATGTTTGAGATTTTGAAATGTTATACCTAAGTACTTTAGAAAAAGATCTGTATAATTAAGTTTTGATATTTTTTAATATATTATAAAATAGCGGCTGTTGTATTTGTGTAGCCTAGTTTTTTTTAATTCAGAATTAAAACGTGCATAGTGATCATTTGGATCAGTATACTTGTTAAGATGTTTTTGAAAACTGAGGTAAATGAGAGGATAGAGAGGATAAGGATAGAGAGGATAACACTATCATATATCCATTTCTTTGAGTACTAAAAAATAACTGATATAATCCCTAGATTTAGGAGAATATTATCGTGTAAAGCGGTGTAGGCACAAAATTTAAATTGGAAATAACTGCTTTATAAATAATAATAACTACAATATACAACATACACTATAACTAGATACATACCTACATAAAAAAAACTTACATATATAAATTTCCTACAAAGTTAACTATTCTCACAAAAATGAAAAACAGGTCAACGGACATATGATTTATAAGCTGGAATAAGATATAGGATATTTTTTATCCCGGAAACAAGTAGGTATAGTACTTGTGGTGTGAATCTTTTATGAAAATGAATGTTTTAATAGGAGGGTGATTGAGTGAGTTAATGCATAAGTATCTGTCTATTCAATTTAGAAGTTTTCGTGGACGAAGGCGTATAACTTTTACCTACATAAATAATTGATTAAGTAATACGTTAATACAATCTGAGCTTTCTTTCAAATTCAGGTTATTTTATAGCCTTGTATTTATTACGATTACTATAATTCTTGTGTAGGAGCATTTTGCCTATAGCAGTAACATGTCTAGTTTCTAAAATTAACGTAAATACGCCCTCGAGGCTCCTTTGTAGGAACATGTTTATTGAACCACAGTAATATTCTATATCAAATTCAATTAAGACTGTTTACGCATATAAATCAGACGAAAAGTTAGTGAATTTCATTCAAATTCAATTAGTGAGTTATTTAGTTCTGTCTGTCTCTGTATTGTTATAAAAAGCAGTGATGGCCCAGTGGTTAAGACTTCAAGTTTTACTCGGGAGCTCCGAGTTCGATCCTGGGCATACACCTCTGACTCTGAGTTATGTGTGTTTTAAGCTATTAAATATCACTTCGTGAGGAAACCTGCACTCCTGAGAGTTCCCTAAAAGTTCTAAAAGGTGTGTGAAATCTGCCAACCCGCACTGGGCCAGCGTGGTGGACTATGGCCTAATACCGTCCTCATTCTGAGGAGGAGACCCGGCTCAGCAGTGGGCCATTGACGGGTTGTGATTATGAGGAATAACTAATACTGTACAGTGTCTTAGACTTGTGATAATACTTACCATCCGTGACGGTTAAATTAATAAAAGTATAAACTCACGTGATATTCAATAAAGGTAATCAACATAAAACAGATAAAAGCAAAATTTGTAATTGAAAGACAAGCATACTAATATTTCTTAGGATTCCATACCTTAGAAAGAAAAAAGGAACCCTTGTAGGATCCATACCCTTTTTGTGAGGAATGCATGGTAGGTATCTAGATGAAATTAATAACAATATTCTAAGTCTCCAGTTCCTTGGAACAGTAAAAAAATCATTATTTCTAAGTTAGAGTAATTAAAAGATACGGCCGTTAATGTCATACCCATAAAAACTTTCCCATTGAAAAATTGGAAACATGTAACTTAACCTACCTTACAAGAAAAACTTTTTTGGTAGTCCAAGACCTTTTTTTTTTGTCGATATACGCCTAAATCTGGACCGATTAAGGTTTACTTTTTTTTATAGTAGTTAAGGTGCAAACGAGCAGATGGTCCACCTGATGGTAAGTGGCCACCATCGCCAATGAACATCGGCAAAATTGTTAATGGGATGGGAGAGGGAGGGGATAAGTCTGGCCCACATGCGGCTCGACCGGAACTGACGGACTATTGAATTTTTTTCCAAATTTACTGGGAGTAAAATTGGACATAAAACCTATGGAGGAGATAAAACATATCTTTAACAGAAAACTAATCCATTGTTGAAAAAGTTAGCAACACCGTTGATAACTTTATTTTCGCGGGTAGTACCTTTTATTTTATTCTAAGACGAGGGGGTAGTCAAACAGTTCTCGACTGGTGGAGCATTATGGCTGCACAGTAGGTATAGCTAGTATAGTTGAATGGGTTTTAATTAAACTTGTCACAAATATTGGTCAATCGTCGTGTCAATGAAAGTAATCAAACATGGATGACTGCAGAATATTATTACCATAGACCAAACTACTCCTGATGTCGCCATTAAAATAATAATTTATACAAATTTATTATAATACTAGTCGAGCCGCGCGATTTCGTTCGCGTGTTGCTCCGCTCCTATGGGTCGTAGCAAGATGTTAAATAGCCTAAGTTACTCCTTGTTACATCAGCTATCTGCCAGTGAATACAGTGAAACAGTCCCGTTAAAATTGGTCCAGCCATTTCAGAGATTAGCCGGAACAAACGAACGGACAAACAGACCGGCATACAGACAAAAATTGTAAAAAATGTTGTTTTGGTATATGTATCGTGTTTACAACAGACACACCAATTTTATTTATTTGTGTGGATTTAAGATTGTTAATTTATTCATAATATTAATATTAAATAATTTCAGCTTTTCATGATAATTTGTATTAAACTAAAAAATAAAATTAATCATTTTTTCATTAATTGAAGAAAGGAAATTCAATAAATCTAATTTGAAAATAAAATTTCTAAAGTTATTCGGATCTCATTATACAAGTCCTTTAGCTTTTTCCGTAATTGGATTGATACGGATTGTACTTGGTTCATGATGTTTGAAAATTAATAAAAGAGTGAGTGAGTGAATGAATAAAATATAATTTAGAATCTTTATTTTTTTTGTCGTCTAATTTATTGGAATTGCAAACGAATAATCAACTTAAAGTACAGCGAAAATTCGCGAAAATTCGTGAAATGCATAAGGGGTTAATATTAAGATTACTCGTGACCGTCAGCTGTAGATTTTTTTTTCAGTCATTTCCTCTCGTTTCAAAAATTGTCGGATTATAGTTTACCCAGTATCTTGAAGGAAAAATAAAGTCAGCTGGCCATAATGTGGTGGAATATACGTCAGCTGGCTGCTTGACCATGTAACATTATGATTTTTTTATAGCAATATCACAGTTACCATTTAAGTAGCTTTTTACAAACAGGAGTTTCGTGAGTGAATGAACGGAGTCGAAGTCTCACGAAACTCCTGTCCACCTACGAAATCGCAGCTGACGATTACGAGTAATCATAATATATATTCCTTATGCAGTATACGAATTTTGACTCGAGAGGAAATGATTGCCCGAATTTGAGTCTGGCTCCCGTACCATATCTAGTTTACGAATAGTTTAGATTGCTTTTGCAGACAAAGTATGAAAATGCGAATACTTTATGTATGGCTGCAATAAATATATCGAATTATTCAGGAATTAGACAAGTTACAAGCTTTTAGTACCTACTCATGATTACCATTTATCCCCATTCTCTATCTCCCGGTTATCAGATCACCTCAAGGGTACAACACAGTTGTACTGGCACAGTACATACAATAAGTATGCTGAATTTCAGCTCAATGAGATACTAGCAGGTGGCTGAAAAACACAAAGGAAAATGTTAAAATTGGTCTGCGAACGGAATAATAAAATATCATAACAGGAATTACTAATTCATTGCGCAGAACACAGAGTGACTGAGATTAGGGGGTAGTATTATAGCATGGTGGGTATTATATCCTTTGAGAACTTAAACATGAACATACATTTTAAAATTATTTACTTAAAATTTATTTACTACTCACATTTCATTTTTAAATTAAATTATTCTTTCAATTAGTCATGTCAACCTTTGTACACTTTTTTTTAATTGTCTGTATGTTTTACTGTATTTTGTTTTGTGTGTTATGATAAATAAACAAACAAAATAAACAGATAAATTACACAAGAGTTTGTAAAAAGTACATAAAAGTAATGTGCTGTGGCTATAAAGAAGTTTAACCGCCTCTTCATATCAAAGTTACTGCAAATACGTATAAGCCTTTTGCTTACTTAACGATCTGCATAAGTTTTATAGTAGACTAGCGACTCGCCCCGGCTTCGCACGGGTGCAAGTATTAAATCTTCCACTTGAAACACTCTATCTATTAAAAAAACCGCATCAAAATCCGTTGTGTAGTTTTAAAGATCTAAGCATACATATGGCAGACAGCGGGAAGCTACTTTGTTTTATACTATGTAGAGATAGTTCAATCCACGATGGCTCACGGCTTGACCTGGTGAGACGTGGAATGAATTATCTTGACTGATCGAGTTCTAGATTTATACGAAGAATGGGACGTGTTTTCTTAAGCAGCAGTAATATTCTAAATTGAAAGTTTATTCTGATGTTGAAATCTTGATTATGTTTATGGATTCTAGTGATCGAAGGAGGCAAAACTAATAAATAATTTGTTGTCCACAGATACGGTGCGTATCAGACATATATTCGATATACTACTGGGCTGACGAGAGAGTAGCACTGGAAGTGAAAATTCCGACAACGCCGCGCCCTGAACCGCCGTATATATATGGATTATCACCAACCAAGGCGAAACCATTGGGCATCTCTAAACAACGCGTTGCAGATAATAGTAAGTACTAATCAATATCCAGTATCGAATTTACCAGCTGTCTGAGTAAGCTAGACACTAGGGCAGCAGATTTGGGACGGGAAGGTAGACGGTAAAGTTGAGTTTAAATAAATAAATAAATAAATAAATAAAAAAGAGATTTGCCTCTGCAGCAATTTTTATTTTTCCTTTGTGACAAAAAACACCCAAATTTTCAACTTTTCTACGAACCATATCTAAATAAATATTAATTGAATCTAAAGTTATGAAAATAAACTTTATATGAAAGGCCATTATTAAAATACATACTTATAATTAGGATAAATTTACGAAGATAATTGTGGTTAGATGAAAATATTTTTTTGCAGGTGGACAAGGATTGCACGAGAGGGCTCGAATGAAACTATTCATAACAGGACTCATTATATTCGTGCTAAATATTCACGTTGTTGTATTTAGATAAATTAAATTACTCGTAATACTAGATAGGCACTTACTAACTGACCATATATTGTTATAATTATATTGATCGCTAAAAATTGTTTTGTTTCTAATATCTAATAACAAGAAGAATAATCACTTTGATACTCTGTGTTTTTTTTAAAATTTCTATAAAGTTTATTAGTATTGGTATAGTTTTTCAAATGAAGACAGATAAAGAAATGCATCCATTTTTCAATTTTCGTAGTCAAAATGAAAACGGAAAGAGTGCTGGGGCTAAGCTTGAGCTCCTATTGCCAGACAACATTTCCATACTGCAATTGTCAAATTAAAGCAGTCAGTTTACGGTGCGCCAGTAGCTTTTACTGAATTGTTTTTCAACACGAATGTTACACAATTTTTTTTATCATAATCACACACAAGCATGTACATTTTCTCATTTTCTTTAACATTCAAATGTGAAAGCTGTTCGCGTTCGCGTCGCTTACGTTTGTTTAAGAAATCTAAAAATAATCTGTTTTAATTACATACTCTTAATATGTTAGCTAGTTTTGTAATTACAATTAGAATGTACTACTAAAAACTAAAATTTAGGCAAAATGTCATAATTTTATAAAAATACTAATGCCAGAACTACACCTGGACACTAACATATTCAGTAATTTGAAATATAAAACTTAATTCGATAAATTTCTGGAATTATTATGAATTTGAAAATATTTTCTAAAAATATATAATACCTACAATAAAATATAATCAATATTTTAAAATCTTTAAATATATTGCATTTAAATTACTTATTTTGATATAGTCTGCGCGATTTCTGATACTTGAAATATAGTTTTATTTAACTAGTTTTTTATAATACCTCTAAAGATAACTTAACAGTTGATTTAAATAAAATTAATAAAATAATCCTTTATGCAGGATAAAGGATTCAAGCTAAGCTCTATTTACATGTTAAAATGAATTTAGATCCGTTTTGGTTTAGGTAATTTCCTCGTTACTAGCTGGAATTAGCAGCTCATGCTACGGTTTGGCTAGACAGTTCAATTTAAGGCCGTAAACTGCCCGTTGACTGCCTGGAAATAAGAGCTTATGTTAAGGCCCTTGAATATTCTATCTGAATCGTCTGTCAATGTCACAGTATCTATGAGTACGATATTTGGTATTCTCCACCACTGTAACATTTCAATGAAATTTTATTATAATCTAGCAGACCATTCACTCACTTACTCACACACTCGCTCATTTATTCATTACTCTTCTGTCATCCGCAACTATAAATATACTATTCCCCCACTATTTTCAGTTGAATTTCTATTCCATAATGCGTAGTATGTCACTGTTTTGCAGTGGACACAATTATCTCATTTTATTCGGTCCCATTCTCTTTTTCTTTTATACAAACTAATTATGTACAAAATTTATTCATTTTTCATACTTGCAATAATCACAATAATTTGTTTAAAGACTTAAAGATTTATCCTGTATTTTATTTCTGTTTGGGAAACACACAGTGTTACAATAAACATACGTAAAGGAAATTTATATATATTGTCGGGAACAACTAAAAGATTAATCGAATAATAGAATCGTTATCGGTATCTATGGCGCTAGAGTAAAATAATAATCATTTCCGTCTACCCCACCCGTCGAGGGGAATACTAGCTATTCTCGACCCCTTATATGCCATCGACAGTCTGACTGAGGTCTTAGTCGTGCGCGGTCTCTCAACAAGTGAAATAGCCTCTGGATAGTATTAGTGTTAGAAGTGGTAGTTGTTAGGTTTTAACACAGAGCCTGCGCAGTGGAGGTGAGTGTCTCGATCGAATAAAGGATATCGTTAAGTCTACACCTTGGTCACAAGTCCAAGGCACTGCTTGGGTTCCTGTCATAATAGTTCTTGTCAGAAAAATGCGAGATCGTAACGATTATATCTTGACCGTATTGCGCCCGTAGCTTATATTATAGGCTATCCGTTGTGTACATACGAAGCTTATTGAAAGATTGTATATCCTTTCTTATTAGTTTCCGACATATATATAAAAAGAAATGAAATAAAAAACCATGTCTTGCTAGTAACTAATACAACGGAAAAAGAAATAATCCGATTTGGTGCAGTCGTTCCTAGGTAATGCGCTTACACACCTAGAAGCGATCCATTTATATTTATATAAATATCTAGAAATAATAAGTTTGAATTATACTTCTTTTATTGTTGTAAATAAGATAATAATATTAGTAAAATTGTCACTGTGATGAATAATTTACTTTACTTCGAAGTACTGCCACTCGTTATACTTTTATTAAGATTTTCGCAACTTTATTATCGAAGTTAAAAACATAAAATTAAAGTTTATAGTACAGGAAAAACATATATTTTTATTGGCTAGTTCTATAGGTGGAACAATTTTTTATTCTCACATCTATTGAAAAAACCAACCTTTTATTATTTCGATGATTTTATAATTATAACAATATGATGGTCAGTTCGTAGTCAATACATAATATTGATATCAATGTATTTCAGAATGGTACTTGGTGTTTTTCGACTGAAAATAAATTCTTCACTATATTTGGAATGTTGATGTTTACTCTGTAATGGTGTAGTTGTGCCAACCCGAATTTATGTATTTCATTAAATGAAATACACGTCCTTATTATTTATTAATTTACAAGTATATCATCCACACTTACACTACGAGACTATTACTAGACTGATACTAGTCATGTCAGTTATAGAAACCGTTGCAAACTGTTGAGCAACTGAATTATATTAGAAAAGGTATAAAAAAGTACACTGAGTGAAAATAAAATTTAATATATTTTACTTTTGTCACGAAATCTAAGGGAATAATTTAAAAAAAAAAACAATTATTTTATTACATAATTTAAAAAGAGATTAAACGTCCCAAAAGAAGGAATCACTGGTCTCATAAAAAACTGGAAGGCAGGTAGTATGGGAAGCATTGGGGCAAGGTAACTTCAGAAGATTATTGCCGACGGGTACTCCAGAATCCTGGCCAGATAGACCCTTCCCGTCGGCACATATCCTTCCTTTTTTTAAAGCAGAATCCACAAAAGTCGAATACAACTAACAAATAAAAAATTATATGGAATTGTATGTTACAAATTAAATATATATAAAATAGTCAGGAATTTAAAAAAAACATAACATTTTATTATTTTTCTTATACATATTTTTCTCTACTGCAAATGGTAGAAATTTCATATTTCAATCTATATTATTTACAATTCAACAGCTCAATGATTTACTATTTATGATATAAAATTGTGTTAAGTATTATTTGCATACTCTATTAACATCTTTGGATTTATAATTTTATTAGTGTAAGTGTGGATGTGGCCGTACCTACTTACTTAGATGGAAAATACGTTTGAGGAACGAGCTAATGACCTTTAAGAATCGCTAGTGGCTATTCCGTTTGTTTATCTTAATTAAAATTGAATCTAATTATCTGACTTAACTTTTTACGCTTTTATCTATCTAAATGAATTTAAGATGTCCTATTTTAATTTATCATCATATATTATTGAAATAAATTATTTTTCTTTTTTTTTAAACGATTACTAGCAGTATGGATCACATACTAGTATTCCCTTTACCCCTCCTAGTAAGCTAAAATGTTTGTTAAAAAAAAATTAATTAGGCATTATTTTGCGGAAATTCATGATTTAAAAATAATCAAAAGTTTACTCTACCAGTAGTTGATGTAGACTCAATTACTCCTGAGAATGATATGTCGTTTACGAAGCGAAACATACGTCGATATATATAAAAAAAATCCGCAAATTATAGCAAAGTAACCTTTTGATTACTTTTAAGTCATAAATTTTCGTTTACTCATGAGGCATTTAGCTCATTCGTTCACATTCCAGCATCCAGTATTAGTTTTTTGACTGATTTTAATCGTGACTTGTGACGAGTCCGTTCGAGTAGATAGGTATTAAATATACACAAGTATTATTATTGAAGTATTACGATTAAAATCAACACAAAAACAGATGTAATAATCCCACTTGTAACAAATTCAAAATGAAATTATTCTGTTATTAATTTTGTAAATACCTACTTATCTACGTGTAATTAAAAAAATAATGAAGCACGTTGTTGTATTATGTTTTATGTATAAGATGACTCTTTTGTGAACAAGACAAGTTTTATTGAAATATAAGTAAATGGAAGCAAAACTGTTATAACGATATTTTGTTTTATTTACCTCATATTACAAATGGAGTACGTTCATAGATTGTGTATAATATATGATGAGTTTTTTTTCCATTGATAAATGTCACTGCAAAATTGTCAACACCGTTAAATTACAATCTATCTCATGACATTATGAAGTGTCGATAGATTGTATACTGTAAGACACAACTATCATAAGGCGGTCTCTGATTGGTCAGTCAGATGGAACACAGGTGTCAGTCAATTAAAAAAATGCATTTTAAAAATTGTGATCAAGTATGTATTTATTACTTATTACATAATCAATATAATCTATTAAAGTGGAACTGAAAAAATTTTAGAATAGACAAATAAAATAATTTTATTCAACCCAATCTTCACGCAGTACTTGACTGTTCTACCCCTAGTGTATATAATAAGCGGAGGCGCGAAGCGAGGGGAGCCCCTGCCCACTGTCACATAGTACGAAAATATGCGCGAGCTGTAGCGGCTAAAACTGGTCAAAGTGCTGTGGAAAGGCCGAAGTAACGGAAGCCAGGGTGTGTTTTCGTATTCTGTTACGCAACGGCGAAGGGACTACCCTTTCCAAAGCGCCAGAGACGTCACAGAAGTCCTTAATACAATATTTTGTCCATTCTAATTTTTTACTATTTTCATTATGCCCATTGTAATAGTTTGTAACTTCATGGTAAAATCATCCTGATTCAAGATTTCACGGTTTCATTTCGATAGTTTATAATCTACCGAAAATTAATTCGTCAAATTGTAAGCAGTACGTTACGGCTTACAATCTATCGACAGATTGCAATATAGCGTGATAGATTACAATCTAACGGTGTTGACAATTTTACGGTAACATATACATACAGCGACAATTTGCTCACCGCACGCCAATCGTACGTAAGTACATTTAGTTACATCACATTATTGATTTTTTTTCATCGTAGATTTTCAACTAAATATGTAAATATTTAATAAAATTACAGTCGAAAAAATAATAATGATTGTGTTTATGTTCATATTTAAATAAGTAAAAATCAAAGAAGATACAATACTAAGTTTAGCAACACTGGTTGTAAAGTAGTAGTATCGGGTAGATCATTTTATATTATTTCAAGTATACCGACGTGAAGACAATATATAACCTTTAGTGCGCTAGATTAGTCTCAGTCTCTCTGGTGTTTTCGTGCAGTGAACTTGGAACTTAGTGTTGCACGTGTATCAAGTAATAGGTATTATTCCTCTCAATTTATGACACTAATAATAAAACCTAAAGCTTACTTTTGAATTGAATTTAATGGAAATAATGATGGAGTTGATTTTGTGGACTAGATGGAGGACATTTCGAAGACAGAATAACTTGCAGATGTAACCCAGAGCGTGCTCAGGATTACCAAGGCTGGTTTTCAGTGATCGCCTCTTATTGATGCGTTTATTTAGAGATGTTAAATATTCTCTTAAGAACTAAATTCCTCTAAAGCTCAAGTTGCAAACTTGAAGAATATTCAACTTAAAAATAAGACGTTAAATGTAGCGTAATAACATGTCATCTCCGACAAAAAAAATACAAATTCTACAAACGTTATGCAAAAATCAAAATATTTAATTGCTTATTAAAAAACTTTAAAACTTAGATAAAATCGTATAGAAAAATATTGTAGTAATGTCAAGTAAGTAGGCGAGCGAACTATTCTGACGTGCGCCGCCGCTGCTGCTGCTGCTGCTGCTGCTGCTGCTGCTGCTGCTGCTGCTGCTGCTGCTGCTGCTGCTGCTGCTGCTGCTGCTGCTGCTGTGCGTTAGAGCTACACCTGTCAAGTATATATAGTACATTGGAAATGTTTATGAGTGAGTATGATAATGCGTAAGTTTAGAACCGATGCAGGATTGATATATCAAAATAATTACAACTCTTTTAATACCACATGTTGGTCCAAAGCTTGATGAATTTAAAAGTCTTTGTCTATCAAACACACGGTATTAGTTACACACATGACCTAGACAACATATGAGTGGAATATTTTATTAATTTCAATGAATTTTGTTTAATATATATCGGAGAATAGTAAAAGACTATGGAATAATCGAATCGTCATCGGTATCTTTGGCGTTGGAGTAGGGTAGTTGTCACTACCAATGTTTTGACAGTCTCGACCCTTGATATGGCATCGACAGTCTGACTGAAGTCTTAGTTGTGCGCGGTCTCTCAAGAAGTGAAGTAGTCTCTGATTAGTGTTAGCGCTAGGAGTGCTGTTCGATCAAGGTCTCGTGAGTACCTTACAATCTAGTTGCCACGTCTTGTGTTAGGTTAGGTTTATGTGAGCTTATCCTTAGGTTTAAGCAGAGAGCCTGAGCTGTGGAGGCGAGTGTCGTGATCACTTAAAATAATTCCTTAAGCCTATACCTTGGTTACAAGTCCAAGGCACTGCTTAGGTTTCTCTCGTAATTGTTAGAGATCTTATGTGATTATTTATCGGTTCAGTAGAAGTATCTACGTTGCGTTCATCTAATATTCCATTCAGTATCATCACCCTCTGTTAGTGTTTTCCAATATTTCCCTCTCCTCCTTCCTTCTCATCATTAAAATCCCCGACATATACATTTATTTAAAGCGTAGGAATTTAAAATAAATAAATAGTAGGAATCAGCAAAAATGAGTAAACATTTTCGAGGTCGAACGGTCAAACTCTTTGGGCACTATTCTACATATGAAAAACAAAAGAGTTACGTTACCGTTCATTATTTTCCTACTACAGAGATGTGACATTTTTCAAATACTAGTATTTTAAATACAAAATATCTTTTTCTATTTTGTATTTAAATACTTTTGTTTTAAAAACATTTTGTATTTTAATTGAAATATCTTTACGACATATTTTGTGTTTGCAAAATACATTTTGACATGAATAAGTTTTGGTCATCTTCAATAAATTAATGTGATAAACTATTCTCACTGTGGTAACGCTGAACTACTGGGTAATAGATGTTCGTTAATAACTTTGCAACTACGCTTCTAGTTGACTACTCCTTAGGATGCTTCGGTTACGAAGCGAAACGTACGTCGATATATATATACTTCCACTCCGTTCATTCATTTATGAGACCCTTATTTGTAAAAGGCTACTTAAATGGTAACTGTGAGTTTGCTATAAAAAAATCAAAATATTTCATGGTCAAGCAGCCAGCTGACGCATATTCCACCACGTTATGGTCAGCTGACTTTATGTTTCCTTCAAGATACTAGGTAAACTATAATCCGACAAATTTTCAAATTGGAGAAAATGACTGAAAAAAAAACTTTTTTTCTACATTTTTAGGAGGCCACCGACCACTGATAGAGACCATCAATATCTTATGCTAAGACCCTCTGCCCTCAGTAATTTATAAAAATCATTTTTTACCGACAGAAAGTTAAAAAAAATAATTTAAGAACTCTCGTCCACTTGCTTTATTATTGCTCTGCACTACAAACTTTTAGCTCTCAATCGGCTGTGAGTTTAAAACGCGCCTAACGCAGCTCGCCATATTTGAATATAGCTCAATAAAGCACGAGATTTCCCTAGAGGATATTGACTACGTGACTAAAACCTGAGCCAAAAATAGTTTCAATAAAAAAAAAGGTCCGGCATGGTTGAGTCGATATACATATCACTACATAGTATGAAACAGTCGCGTCCCGCTGTCTGTCTGCCCCTAAGTATCTTTAAAACTACGCAACGGATTTTGATACGGTTTTTTAAATAGATAGATTGATTCAAGAGGAAGGTTCATGATAATATTAGAGGTTTCTAACGTGATGTCGTAAATAAACACATTTTTGTGCGTTTACTTTGCAAACGCTGTCTGAACCTTACTAGATAGATCAAAATAATGTACTACAGTATTGTACACCTTAAAAAGGTCTACAAAAAAGTCCACTATGGTATATATCTATCTCTCAGGGATAACCCACAATAACCATTTTTTATGCTTTAATTTTTGACGAGAAATAATAGCTCATTTACGAAGCGATTTTGAGCAAAATAGCATCAAATCATATCAGATTAAGTATCTTAAATACATTGTGCATTTAATATAGATCAATATGGCCCTTTACAACATGTAAATTAATATTTTCGAAGATATTACAGATTTAAAATAGCAGTTGCGGCTAAATATACCCGTTAAATGGCACTCGGGCGAAGCCTTATCTTATACTAAAGGGACTTCATTTTTAAATAAGTAATACATTACCTAGTACGAGTAGATATTCTTGATCGACAGAATAGTTTTTTAAAATCTGCATTTTAAAGAGTTGTTGACTTAAAGAGTGGTTGACTTATATGAAGATGTTTACTTCTGGATTATCTTTAAAGGTACAAAGGGCTAGACTTTGGTGCCGCAATGTTTAGGACTACTAGCGACTGATTTGAATTGATACATTGATGGATAGTGAAGTATGTTCATATGTTTTTTTGTTCATATGTGAATGAACAAAAAACACAACACAATATTTGCAACATATGTGTAAAAAAGTTATTCTAGATTTTTAATTCATATCATACTGAATCCACTCAAGTTTTTCTTCCAAGACTAGAGTTGAGTTGCCAGTTTTTGATCGATTAATTTCTTTTACTCATTTAGGCTAAAGTAAAATCTTGATGATTTTCTACGTTAAAGAATAGAAAGCGGTTCCTAATTCTTGTGTAGAATAAATTATTATTAAAGATCGTCGAAAAAAATTGGGGTGTCGACAAAAAACATAAACATAGATTTGAGTCATCCCACGAGATGGCCGAGGGGTGTATTGACGTACAGTCGGAGGGAAAAATATTTTTATACAATATATGAAAATATGAAAAAAATATTTTCATATATTAATTTAGAGTTTTGGTCTTAATGCATTTGTGGCCTGTGGGATACAGCTTTATCATACCCCCCGACGAAAAATGTCACTTATCCAATGTCTGGGTATAGAAGAATTTTAGAAAACTTGATATGTATGAAAATCTCAGTAAATAATGTTATGTGTGGTGGAGTATGACATTCACGTGTAATAAAATGAATATTTTTTGTACTTTTAAATTTGTTTGTAAAGCCATTACCCGACACATGCATTTTAAATTACTTTGTTTCCTGAAATTGTTGTGGGACTTTTAAAAATTATTTCATTAAAGTTTTCGTACTCTGTACTAAACTGTTTCCTCTTAGCCCTTGTTATGATATATTGCTTATTAGGGGATCGGAGCATCTTATCCCTATCGGCGTCATTGTGCTCTTCCTATATAAGAACATAAAGTTATACTAGTAGTAGGTATATCCGTTCCTATAAAAGGAGTCTGCCCTATTAATATAATTTTCACTAGAACTAGTAAGGGACAAGAAATTATAGAATCAGGACTAATATTAGTTCGACATCACTACATAATCCACCTCAGCACAATTACACTGAACTAAAACACCATTACATTCACTACTTTAGTTTTATTTCGAGACGTTCACTGTCAGATTAACTAAATTTATCGTAGCCGAGACTTGCCCCTTACCTTACCGAGACTACTTGCGATAAAATAAAAATAACACACACACACATACACACACACACACACACAAATATATATATATATATATATATACTAAAATAAAAAGGAAACTGATGGATGACCTATCTCAAAAGCTATACGGGCGCAATACGGTCAGGATATAACTAAACGTTACGATATCTTACTATTATGACAGGAACTATTAAGACAGGAACCCAAGCAGTACTACAGTGACCAAGGTGTAGGCTTAAGGCATTCCTTTAAGTAATTACAACACTCACCTCCACTGCTTAGTTTCACTGTTTAAGCCTAACATAAACCTAACCTAACACAAGGCTAACCTAAACCTAACTCACACCTCCGACATATATATATTTATATATATATATATATGTGTGTGTGTACATATGCATATAATCAAATACTTTATACTACACGACACTATATAATATATAAATGGCCAAAAAATTAGCATTGCCATTCAAAGAAGGAATGCAGCCAGCATCTTCGGCACCTTCCCATCTGACTGCGATGAGGCCTTAGGTTAGAAAGTTAAGAAAATTTTTAATTAAGTCCAAAAAGAATGAGTATTTTTTTATACATAAAAAATGAAATATCCATTACAGATCACATACATTTTCCATGATTAGTGTAGATCGATTTTCATGACATTAAAACAATTAAAATTTTTATATAACTTCGTATTTCATGTGCTCACTCGTAAGTTATATGCAACCTGTATGATCGTTGAATGACAGATCTCGTATGTACGGTCGTAATAAGCACTCGTTCATTTTAATTTTAAGTTTAAAAGATTTTTAAATACTGTAAAATTATTATGTTTAAGAAACCATTACATAAACTATAGAATTTCGAACTTAAACCGAGACTTAAAGTTGGAGTATCTAAAAAAATAAAGAAACGCTTTAAGTGAAATGTTTTACATATTGCTGTAAAAATCATATGTAGTTAAAGTAAATCTAATAAAAACAACTGGCTTCTCATGGGGAAAATTATATAAGGTACGTATTGTAACGTTACAGTTACATATATTAACAAATACTAACAATACTAATTTATTTTGTAAAATGTTCAGCTAACTAACCCTACTAACTACTTTAATAAATTAATAAAATAATATAATTAGTAATAAAATATGATTGTGCGCATAGTATGCGTTAAAAAATGCGTTTGCGCATTATTGTGAACACCGTCTGTGCCTCGCTTCATGTCGTGGGTTTGACAATCAACTCGACTTCACTTCGTTCATCCATTTTTTTTTCACTTATTGACTGTTACGTGTTAGTCGATTCGATCGACTTACTTATATTATTTTTTAACATTAAAACATTAAGTTTTAATAATTGGTGATATAATTAGACCCCGTATTGGGTAAGTGTTGAATATTACATTTCATTTTCTATTAGTTAAGCTTGCGCCTACCTTTGCAATTTTATATGTTTTTGTGGAATGCTTTGAAGCAGTAATTTAGTAGGTATTCATTCATATTTCAAATATTAATTATTAAATATATATCAAACATTATTTAGATCATTGTATAAAATTAGATATATTTATTTTTTTGTTTTGTAACGAATTAATTTTAGTAAAACTACAGTAGGTAATTCCTATATGAATTATCATACTATTTTATTTATTCATCTGTGTTTGTTATTAAATTATTTTATGTTTGTAACTCCAACTGACTTCCACGATCACCCACATTCTACTATTCCGCTCTTTCATTTCGCTTCGCTGAGGGTGATCGTGTTAGTAGACGGTATGGGACTTTTTTTAATGCGCTGGAAATGCATTCCAGGGCTCTACCTGTGGGGTGTAGTCACCACGTGCGGAGGCACCACAATCTCGAACTGATTGTGCTACATCTACCCGTCTGGTGACTTACTGCCTATCGTACCCGTGATGTCATCACGGCAAACCTTTCCAGCGACAATACCAGCAGCGCCCTACCAATTACCTCAGGGAAGTACTGGACTGCGGCTGCAATTATTAGGCGGGCCATTCCACCCACGGCCTAGTTACTAATATATTTTTTTAATATATTTTTTTGTGTTGACTAGGGTGTTTCCTTTATACAAAACCCCCAACGTCACAGTATATATGCTCGTGTTAATACGACCTTCTGGCTTCTTGGACCATCCACCACCACCAGCCACCATCGGCTCGTCTCACTGTACATTACAACGGAACAGGGTTGGCATGATTAAAACAAGTTACTTTAAAACACTTGTTTAAATCAGTGTTTAAAACAGTTTGAATTGAAGTGTTTTTTATAACGTATTTAAAAACAAAGATATGTCAGCACTCGACCGTCGAAAGAAACTGATTCAGGGGACTAGTGGGTATACCTCTTACTTAAATATAAAATATACATATATATATACAGGTGAATGTAAAGCGTTTAGTACGAATTAGAGATAGGTACGCACGCAACACAAAATAAATGTTTTTTCATTGATCGGATTTTGTATTTGTATTTTAATTTACTATGGCGTATTTGAAAATCTAGAAATAAATTAATATAGATATGTTTGATTTAAAAACAATGACCTAAACTAAAAAGAAAAAAAAACATAAGTATTAACATGAGTGCACCAAGAGTGGTCGATCTGGCGATGTTTAGATTGTTTTGCTATTGTGCAATATATTAGATTTAAAAAAATTAATCCAAAAAATATCTTTTAGGCAAGTTGAATTTTCTTCTATTGCTTTAGTAGCTACATAAAAAAGTCGAATATGTATGAACACTTAAAACTCGATAACGCTGATTATCATGGTTTTTGAGTTGTTCTATTTGTCTTCGTCCTTAATAGTAGAATAAAAACATTGGAAAATTTACTACAAAAATAAAATAAAAGAAAAAATTTTCCCATACGAAATATTGATGGATTTCGTCGATTCGCTCGATTTCGTTCGATAAATGTCAACCATTTAATAACCATCCATTTCATCCATTCATTCAGTCAATACAAATAAACGACAAAACTACCATAATAACTGAGCACGAACGACAAAAACAATATCTAACTAATGTTTCACGTGGTTGTATAAACTCGTTATGAAAAATACTACAATAAACTCTGCTGGGTATGACGTGGTCTCGTGGCGACCAACACATCATGGAGTCAATGTATCGTACTTGTAACGGACTTTATTGTCGCACTTATCTATACTATTATAAAAAGAGGAAAGATTTGATTGTTTGTATGTTTGTTGCGAATAGGCTTGAAAAGTACTGAACCGATTTTGAAAATTCTTTCACCGATAGGAAGCTACATACTTTCCGGGTAACATAGGCTATGTGGTGTTGCCATAAATACTCTAATTAAAAAGATATGGCCATTTAAGTGCCATAAGGTGGTCATTTTGTAAATTGAAGAGCTTCTAAGGAACAACAAATCCGTTTTAAAAAATTCTTTCACTGTTAGAAAAATACACTATTCGTGAGTGGCAAAAGTGATTTAGTGTTGCCATATACATTTTTTAATTAATAGAACATGGCTATTTCGTTGCTACTCATCCGATTTTAAAAATTCTTTCACTGATAGAAGTCTATAGTATTTCCGTCTCTCTTTCTCTTATAATTACATAATTGTCTCTCATTCTCTCTCTTTCTCTCTCCTTTATCCATTCAATTTTAGTTCTGCTCTGTCCTCCCTCTTTTATCGTCTGTCGCTTTTCTTTAATTTTGTTTCTATTATTTTTCTTTTTATAAGATTTTCTTTCTCTCTCTCTGATTTTTCAAATAATTAATAACTACAAAATTACAGAATGACAATTTAAGGACATCAATTATAATATTGCTTTAAATACCCGGAGCGAAGCGAGGGCAGCCCTCTAGTTTAAATTAAACTAGCTGCTAAACCCTTCTAGGTGCACCCATGGTTATACGGTTGTTTTTTTTTATGTCTCCGAGCTCGCTGACATCGGTAATATTGTCAAATTGAGTGCAATATTCACCATAACGTGTTCGCACACCGACTGAATTTGAAAACTCCTCTGTCATTCTTATGACATTTGCTAATAGCTTGAGTATCCGGCCTGAATTGATAATAACCCTGACTATTTCTGTTCCTGGGTCCACATCCCTAAATTAATATTAAGCACATCATTCCAATATGCATCGTGAGCCCTGGGTTTCGAAGAACCCCTTCATCAGGTACACGTGTCTATATACTGCTGTACTCGCCAATGATAAACGTAAGTTTATAATCACCGTACCCTTGGTTCTAATCTTTGCTAATTATGGTTTACTTATTTTTACAATAGATTGTCACAAAAGAAAGAAAACAAAAGAAAAAAAGTCTTTATTTACAGAACACCACAATATTTGATACTTACTACTAGTGAATTAGGTAGGTATTTAAAACTAAAAATATACAAAACTATATAAAATGACGAAACATATATTGTGGTGTTCATGCAAAAAGGTAGACCACTCAGCTTAATAGAGGATTAACCACAAGGTTACCCCCTATACTGATTTTCTGTGACCCCCATTATTTTGAGACATACTAACGGCACAGCAGCCTCAGCGTCATGACCATGTAAAATATGTTGTAAAATAATAAATAAAATGGATAAAATAATAAGTAAATTGATTAAGAAAAAAAAATTAATTGTAAAGTAAAATATAAAATAAAATAAAAATAATTGTAAGTTAAATTAAGTTATGACATAAAATACAGAATACTACTATTATTATTACTAATTTAGACTAGGACACTTATAAATATATGTCGGAGCATAGTAAAAGATTATCGATTAATCGAATCGTTATCGTTGTCTATGGCGTTGGAGTGGGGTAGTAGTCACTTCCGTTGTTTTGACAGTCTCTACCCTCGACCCTTTATATGCGATCGACATTCTAACTGAAGTCTTAGTCGTGCGCGGTCTCTTAAGAAGTGAACATCATCTAAGTAGTGCTAGTGATAGTGATAGTGTCAAGTGCAGTGTAGTGTGGAAGTGCTGTCCAACTAAGGTCACGTAAGTCCTTACAATGTAATTGCCACGTGGTTAAGTAAACACAATGTTAGGTTAGGTTAGCCTTAGGTTAGGTTAGCCTTGTGTTAGATTCGGTTTATGTGCGTTTAATCTTGGGTTTAAACAGAGAGCCTGAGCAGTGGAGGCGAGTGTTATGATCCTTTAAAGGACGTCCTTAAGCCTACACCTTGGTCACAAGTCCAAGGCACTGCTTAGGTTTCTCTCGTAATTGTTAGAGATCATATTTGATCATTTATCGGTTCAATAGGAGTATCTACTTTGCGTTTTAGTGTTCCCCAATATTCCCCATCTTCCTTCACCTCCTTCCTTCTCATTATTTAAAATCCCCGACATATATAATTACAAAAGGTAGGTGAAGCATATAATGGAAGCTTGCTTGTAAGGTAGGTATTAAAGGAATGTTATTATATTTAAGATTAGTAAAATTTTAAAAAATGTATAGTTTTTTGAAGACCTTGCATAAAACAAAGCTTTATTATAAACCCTACTTTTATACTGGTGTAGAAACAACTAATGCAAGACGTTATAAAATAAACTTTGATCTTCTAATTCGTATCTTTGATGTTTCATATTTATCATCTTATTTGTATTAACATCGTTAATACAAATAAGCGAAAAATAAAAAAAGGCACGGGAATTAGGCGACGTTATTGCGGAGGATATCCGGAATCTTCCCAAAATATCACATCGTCCAGGTCAAGCTTCCTGCTCATTTAAGACAGTCATCGGCCACTTAGTAAATGGAAGCTTTTTGCTGCAAATATAGTAACTTTTTATATTACTAATATTATAAAATGATAATATTTAAATGTTGAGATGTTTATTGTTCAATCACGTAAAAAAGGCTAAACGGATATCAATGAAATTTGGTACGCATACACTTTGCAGCTTGGATTAATACATAAGGTATATTTATCAAAGAAAAACTCACAGTTCACAAACCTCGCTTACACATTAATCCAATTTAACTTTTGTTTTGAAGTTTAAAAAGGTCTAAAATGTAACGAGGATTCGTCACATTTTATACCTTTTTAAATTATTTTTCTAAAATCCACAGGGCATGTGTATTATCAGTTATCACATAACGACGTGACAAAAAAGCTAATAGGAAACCTACAAAATTTTTCCCTTAGCAAATAAAATACAATATTACTCTTTAACGTGCCGATTATGGTAAAATGTGCGTACAAAATCCAAGTTTACTGCTTCATTTAAAACAGGCTTTATTGCTTTTTCTTTTAATGCTAATATAAAAGTTTTCATTTTGGCGCCAACTCACACTAAAATCGCAATAAACAAACGAAATTTGTAAACATGATTGGTTTTCAACCGACTTCAAAAAAAGGAGGTTATCAATTCGGTTGTTTTTTATTTATGTTTGTTACCTCAGAACTCCATCATTTATGAACTGAATTGAAAATTTCTTTTTGTATTTGGTAGTATATACTTACAGATTGGCCCATTTTTTTCAAAATCCAGTTCTGATGATGGCGTCTTTGAGGAATTGAGAGAACTCCTCAAAAGTTATAGGCATACATATAGTAATTTTGATACGATACGATTTCATGAAATGTAAGAATTAAAGCCAAAGATACTGCAATTCACGATGCACCTTTGTCTGAAACATTCTAATAAATCATCAATTATTTTTCTATTCCTTATATTACTGTACTTAGTATATATATTAAAAATTATATAAAATCAGCTACTCACTGGTAATTCGTACATTCTAATCAATTTACATCTATTATTGCTAAGATATAGAGAGACATGATACACATTACTGTACAGCAATACGTATACACATGCAATTTAGACTGAGGCGAGCGGTGCCTGGGGCTTGAGACCCAGGAGCAGGTTTACAGATCTCTTTCATAATATATTAACTCTCACCTCCACCACTCGATCTCGCTAACGACAATAAATAATAAAGTAAACTCACGTGGACCTCGAGAAGGGTGACCTTAATCACGACACTATAACACTAACTTCCATGTTCACTGCAGGAAAACACCAGAGAGACTGACACTAATCTATCGCACTAAAGGTTATATAATGTCTTCACGTCGGTATACTTGAAATAATATAAAATGATATACCCGCTATATATAGGAAAATTCTAAATTCAGCAGTGTCGTATCAAACATTATGCAGGAATTTGTTCCTGTGGACTTAGAAGTTTGATTTTTTGCCAGGCTTGAGTATTTGATAATAATTTCTACTTGATATCTTCACGCATTTCTGAGAAAAAGGATCTTGACAGACAGACAGACAGTCAACGAAGTGATCCTATAAGGGTTCTTTTTTTTGTTTTAAGGTACGGACAAAAATATAAACAAAAAGTTGGCTGACTATCGTGTTACTGATAGTTTTTTTTCCTTACTACTTCATGGAATTTTGAACTTTCACTTTCTAAAGCTTAAAACGTTGATGACAATTTAAAGAAGAGGGTATAACTCGGATGATTAGCCAAATTTTTAAATAATTATTATATCAATTTTAAATATTATATTAATAACAACCTGTGAAAAAATTTCATTAAAGAAGCGATGTGGTTTTGTCGCTGACGAATTTTTTCCTTCCTTACTAATAAGGTAGCTACGACTTCCGTTTCTAAGGCTTCAAAGGATGGGAGATTTATTTTCTCGACTCGGAATATCAAAAAATAGG
This sequence comes from Limenitis camilla, assembly GCA_905147385.1. Taxonomy (NCBI): domain Eukaryota; kingdom Metazoa; phylum Arthropoda; class Insecta; order Lepidoptera; family Nymphalidae; genus Limenitis; species Limenitis camilla. Next base: position 5,079,394 of record LR990234.1, on the reverse strand, counting down.
ACATAAGAAGTTGTGTTGATCGCAACAAAGAATTGCGCAATTATTTGTCGCTGATGAATCAAAATTACCTTCCTTCCTTCAAGTCATTAAATTTAGCATCGTGTCGCTAGGTTTCCCTTATATATTTCTACACTATGATATAAGGATAGTTTTAGAAAACTACTACTTATAGTAATAGTTGTCTACAATAATCATCTTAATCGATTAAGAGTGCTATCGGTGTACGAACAGAAATCTGTTGGCCGATAAATTGATATGATAAATCTGCACAATTTATTGTTTAACATGAATAAGAATATGTAAATAGTGTAAAGAAAAAATTGCTGAAGCGACTAAACAAATCCAACTTTAGTAGTCATTAAAGAGTTCCACTATCTACTTAATTTTAACTTGGATTCACGATCAACAAGTCGTGGGTTCAAATCCCGGACATTGGACTACTGGCGTGGCCCACTCCTGACACAAGCTATTTATTAGCTTACTAGGAGGGGTAAAGGGAATACTATTAGTATGTGATCCATACTGCTAGTAATCTTTATAAAAAAAAAAAATTAAAAATATCAAAAACGGAGGAAGAGAAACACGAGAAAGAGTAGCCTTCTCCTTTAAATCATTATGTACGTTGGGCATGGATATTGATCAAATTAATTAAAATAAAATAAAAAAAGCATATGCTTTTAATTGAGTTCACAATAAACTAAATCCGTATACAATAGGCATTATTTGTACTCACTCACGCCAATACAACGTTATTAATTTTGATATCTGTCATACATTCACAGACAAGTTTCATTTAGGTATATCTATTATCATGTACAGTCGGAGTATCGAACATAAAATAATTGAAGCGTAGAATAATTCTATTAAAATTTCAGTCGGTCCATAACTAGGGTAGTTATTGTATATTTACCATTTGCCAAAACCTACATTGAGGGTTTTTTTTAATTCTAATTTTGAGTCAGGACTTTTACATGTTAGCAACACTGTTTATAAAGTATTAGTAGCGGGTAGATCATTTTATATTATTTCAAGTATACCGATGTGAAGACAATATATAACCTTTAGTGCGACAGATTAGTCTCAGTCTCTCTGGTGTTTTCTTGCAGTGAACATGGAAGTTAGTGTTATAGTGTCGTGATTAAGGTTACCCTTCTCGAGGTCCACGTGAGTTCACTTTAATCTATTGCAGTTGGTAAGGTCGAGTGGTGGAGGAGAAAGTTAATATATTATGAAAGAGCTCTTTAAACCTGCTCCTGGGTGCATGCAATTGCATGTGTATACATATTGCTGTACAGTGATGGGTATCATATCTCTTACATTTATAGCATACATATTGTATATCAGCCCTTTTGTACCCTATACTATCTAGCAAATACATAAAAATCTGAATAAAGTTCTATGCTAAAAGTTTGAACAGCTCACACGCTTCTCCCGAATTCGGAGTAATGAATATACTATGAAATACGTCTACGTGTAATCTATTCAAACGATGTTTTTCAATAAATCCATTTCTCAAAGCCTCAATCCGAAAGCATTGTACTAACAAATAACAGCAAATATTACTCGGGTAAATAAACTTTGGTATAAAATGGGTATTTGTAGTACATGATATGAGTCGATGTGTGTTTAAATTGTTATAATAAACCTTTATATTATAATTGTGTTAGCACTAGAACTCTTAATACAGATATTTTTTAAAAAAACACAACCACATGAATAGCACTTATCACGTCAAAAATCAAAGAAATCTTTTATATCCTACCTTAGCCTAAAAAAAATAAACAGTATCAATGCTGACAATTCATCACTAATATGATCTAACTCATAGACAATTCATTATCAGCATTTAACATTTTTATATAAATTAATCATCTTAGCTTTATTAAAATTCATTATTATATTTGTATATAGTTTCCCAAGTTCTAAAATATATTTCCTGTACAATAAACAGTATACCATAAACATAACATGAATAGATACCATAGATAATATTCAAGCATTGTACGGACATGTAACAACCATTTATATAAAATTAAAATGGATGCTAACAATTGTATTAATTGATCACTTCAATGTTTAATTTTATCTCTGAACATCTGCATGTAAACTCTAATCATCAGCGGGAGTGATACGAAGTATAATTGAGGACCAAAACAGGACGTGATATCAAACTTCACTAAAGTTTGATATCTAATTATACGAGGGAGGCCGAAGTTAATTACGTTTCCAACGCTCATTTTTACAAACACCCTAGATCTATCGAAAAATGATTTAAAAAAGTGTAATGTTCTCTTACTAGTCTAACGGTGTAAATATAACATAGCTTATTATATGAGGTTCCTAGCTTAGTCATTATTCATCCGAGCTAGACGACATCAACATGCGATTAAGACGGAATTAAAAAAGAATTAAAGACTCCAGCAGTCGACCACGCTGTCTAATATAAACTAATGTATATATATCTAAGGCTTTACTAATCTATGTTAAAGGAAGGACTCCATTTAACTACACTGAATACAACACTTTACCACTTTAATGACAAGCTTTACCACTTTAATTTTCATCGCGTGACGTCTCTTGATAGGCCCACCGAATCCATCAGAACCGAGACTATATATTCTATATGTGGGTATACCTGCGACGAAATAGAAGTGACTACCCACTAGCACAAAGTCATAAACATTGTCGCCAACTTATCATAACTAAGTTACACTAAGTTTTATTTTTGTATCACAGCAAAAAAATAGCTTTAAAGCTGTGATTAGAACAGCACATTCGATTAAAACACTTGTATTATAATTATATACATTATTCCTTGTATAATGTATATAATTGCTATATACATTATACAAGGAACTTATCGTTTGATTCTTTATTATATTTACATCTTTTATCATTTATATCTTTGCATAGTCTGACCTAGATAAATATAATCTTATGCTAAGATTAATAACTTATGTGATGAATCATAAAAATAATATCAACTTTCAATCAACCCTGTTCCTTGTTTATATAATACAGCCTTCTACTTCCCTTGCCTTGGCTACGGCATACATAATAAAGTAAGACTATTATCGTCATAAAAATGTTTTAGCCTTGCAAAGTTAGACGAGTTGATTAATAAATAATCACTATTACAAAGTGAGTATTAAATAAAAAAAACATTCCTATTATGTATGTCGAGCTATTTGCGTTATATGAAGCATTAAATTATATATGTGGTTGCTCGATGTACCCGAGGTACGAGGTTTTCGAAGAAGTCCCATTAGTTAGCATATAAGGTATTGAGGGCTATTGCTGATTTGGAGGCATTGAATAAAAGAGTTATTTTACAGTGGATTCCTTATCACGTGGGGTTGGCAGGTAATAAGGTAAAGGATGTCTATCATGTTTTGTTAGAATGTGAACGTAACGAAGCAATGAAGAGTTTATCCCCTGACAACTATCACAGGTGTGGGAAGTACTGGCTACTCCTTAGCTTTATATAAATTAGTAAGATTATGTTTAGTTTACAAATTAATATGACTGTCACAATTGTTTTTTTTTCTCTTGTTAAAGTAAGTTTAATTATTAATTAGTTTATATTTATAGATATAGCTAATATTGTGATGTGTATCGAATACAAAATATTATATATTGGTGTGTTCGATGCATAAAACAAATCCTTTAAACCTTAGATTTAAAAAACTTCATGAGGCTGAAATAGGCTTGTATATGTACTTCCGGAAGTTGAATGCTTGTCCTAGAAAGTATTCAGTTTTCTTTCATTCAATGCCTCTAGGTCAAGAGAAGGAAGCCACTGAGTAGAGCACTACGCTGAAAGGTCGAGAAAGTATTCAGTAACCTGTACATTATTATTTTATCTTTATCTATGCTCTCGTAATGATTATAATAAGATATACATGCTATTATTATTCAATTCTTCAATGACTCTTTTACAGTGATACAGCTTTCGCTTTCAGGTGAAATGAGGTTATGATATCCATCATTTTTTCTCTCTAAACATTTTTAAAAAATGTCCAAAAATCCACCTATTAGCTAACTATACAAATATAGTCGTTTCTACTCCGGTGACATGCTCGCTCGCGTTGTATATTTGCTTCATCAATCACAGCGAGTACACATTAGTCGTCTTGCATGGGTTCAATTTCATTACCTGATTTAAAGGCTGGGGGGTGATTTACTAAAACTACTGAAGTATTTTAACACGTATTAGATTTACTGTGCAGAGCGCCAATATTAAATACGATTTGATTTATGTATCTTTTGACATGTTAGTTTGCCATGTCACTCTATATTATAAACTATATATAAATATGGTTACTATAAAATATTGTTACTCCCGTCGGAACCGTTAGAATTCAGACTAAAGATGATGGTTATGAAATTATTTCACGATATATTATCTGGATATATTGACTGTCCTGAACTAATTCTCTAAATATACTTCCTAAAGGAACACGGCACACAACCATGTTCTATGAACCCTTTGTAAGAACCTCATATGCTCAAAATTCCTCATTAAAACGTTTGATAAAGTTATATAACACTTCCTATAATGATAAAGATATCTTTCAGTTAAATAAAAAATGTTTTAACAAAAAAAAATAGTGGAAAACATCTTGAAGATTAATAAAAAAATTAAATTTTTCTATTATTATTGAAAGTCTTTTTTTGTCAACTGTGTAGTCCTACATTGGCATACAACTGTTAGTATTACTAGTTGATAATTGTTTAATTTTATATGCGGCTGGATTACCGAATAAAATAAATAAATAAACTAACAAGATATCAATTTATGACAAAGTATTTGCATTGCTGCTCCCGTAGATAGGTAGGTACTAAATTACTACTTTGTTTACATTTTACGGCATAACTACGTTGCGAGACTTGGCATCTTTGTACATGTTATGTTTTTGATGTAATCTCATTTCTTGTTGTAGATAATCCTCCTCTTTACTTACTCAAGGCACTCTCCCTGCCTCTGTCGGCTTTTCTCAGAGGCTTTGATATATTGATTTTTGACAAGTCTACGGTAAACATATCTTAGTCTATTATATTCAGAAATTGCTGATACCTGCGCTTTAATACAACCAAAATTGGCATTGATTTTGATTTTAATTGATTGCCTCATTAATTGATTCTTAATAGTAATTTAGACAAAATTAAGTATAATATATACATGTCGGGGATTTTAAAACGATGTGAAAGGACGGAGATGGGGAATATCGTGGAACACTAAAAGGGGGGATGATATTTAATGGAATATTGGGTAAACGCAACGTAGACACTCCCACTGAACCGATAAATCAGTGTCAGCAGTGCCTTAAGGACGTCCTTTAAATGATCATAACACTCGCCTCCACTGCTCAGGCTCTCTGTTTAAACCCAAGGTTAAACGCACATAAACCGAATCTAACACAAGGCTAACCTAACCTAACCTAAGGCTAACCTAACATTGTGTTTACTTAACCACGTGGCAATTACATTGTTAGGACTTACGTGACCTTAGTTGGACAGCACTTCCACACTACACTGCACTTGACACTATCACTATCACTAGCACTACTTAGATGATGTTCACTTCTTGAGAGACCGCGCACGACTAAGACTTCAGTTAGACTGTCGATCGCATATAAAGGGTCGAGGGTAGATACTGTCAAAACAACGGAAGTGACTACTACCCCACTCCAACGCCATAGACAACGATAACGATTCGATTAATCGATAATCTTTTACTATGCTCCGACATACATAGCGATCCGCCCCGGCTTCGCACGAGTGCAATGCTGATACTAAATATACTACAGAATGTCTTTATATACAACGTTCACAGCTTTTTTGTCATTAGACAATACAAACGTGTTATCATAGGCACGCGCCACGTAACCGCTATATCCTTGCATAATAAATCTGTAATATCTTCGAAAATGTTAATTGAAATTACATGCTGTAAAGGGCTATATTGGTCTATATAAAATGCACAATGTATCTAAGGTTATCCTAAACCTAATTGGATAAGGATTCATGCTGTATTGTTTAAAATAGCTTCGTAAGTAAGCCATTATTTCTCGTAAAAAGTATAGGATTCAAAATGGTTATTGTTGGTTATCTCTAAGAGATAGACATATACCATCGCAGACTTTTTTGTAGACCTTTTTAAGGTGTACAATACTGTACTACATTATTTAGATCTATATCGTAGGGTTCAGCCAGCGTTTGCAATGTAAGCGCAAAAATGTGTTTATTTACGTCACATTAGAAACCTCTAAAATTCTCAGTGTTTCTCTACTATATTATGTATGTATTATACATATAAATCTTCCTCTTGTGTCACTCTATCTATTAAAAAAACCACATCAAAAAGGACAGACAGACAGTGTGAAGCGACTTTGTTTTATACTATGTAGTGATGACTAACAACTAACAGCAGTATAATAGACATTTTATGACGTGTTCAGAAAACCTACAAAGCATTCTGATATTCTATTTGTCCAATTTTAGAGGATATTTTACAGATCGAGTAGGTGTTACGCCGACGCGATGGTGCTATTTTGAATCGCGTATATTCATTATATGCATCTAAAATACGCATTGAAAAGTAAAAAATAATTAGTTTATTAACCTAAATTTATTATACAAATAGAAAGAAAGCAAGAAAGAAAAATTTTTTTATTCCATTAAATTGCCACCCCCCCAAAAACCCGAGATATAAAATTAAAATTGAGAAAAAAAATATAAAAGTAACAACATAAAAGCCTTAATAACTAAAAAAACACATAATTTGGCGGCATTAATAGAATAGGAGGCCACTCAGCACTGAAGTGACGGAATAGTCTCGGCTGGTTTTCAGTGGCCCCCTTCCGACACATGTATCTGTGTACTATTATATTATGTATATTATATATTATGTTGTGTTGGGTCTTGTATAATTACATGTTATTTAGTTTGTGTGTATTGCCGTATAATGATTATTAAATAATAAAATATGGTTATTCTTGAAGTCAGTACCAGGCAAAGTAAAAAAAATATGTACCTTTTATTATAAGTCTGTATATAACCTCTGTTCCGATAGACTTGAGCAGTTATCAAACGGAGCTCGCCATTATGGCTGTAAAGTGTTGAAGTGTAGTGTCTCAAAAACTAAGGTTTGGAGTAAGTGTTTAATATTGGTTAATAGGTGTTTAGTTTTAAGTGCATATAGTTATTGTCTTGTGTGTGTTACTGTGCGGTAGATAACATAGGTACATATATTGCAAATACACAAATATATTTCCAAGGACTGGGATTTGACCCAATGCCTAAATAGCACATTATTATTTTGTATCACAACCCTTGTCAGTTGTCACCATAATATTCAATGGAAGCACAGGAAATATAGTAGCGACTAAATGTTCAAATATTAGGCTAATGATTATGGATAGTCATGATAAATGCACGGTTGAATTTACTAGTGACATCTACACAAATTTATGGGCTTTTACTGACATTGGGTAAATTATGATAAATAGTAAGATCCTTAATATATTAAAGTACTTCACCTACGAAACTGAATTAGGCTAACACAAATATTGTAACGTTACATGACTAGCTTTTAGATTTAAACTAATTTAAAAAATATAAAATATTGATAATTGGTGAGTAGTAGAAATTAAACTAGCGTATTTTATTATCATAAATATGAAAAACAAAGTCACTCAGGGACGCGCCGTCCATATGAGTAAAGACGTGCGGCGCACGACGGCGCCAGGGCAGAAAAGGAGCGAAGCTTTGGGGGGGACGCCAGAAGTAAAATAATAATGTAATTGGATTAAAAAAAAGTTGGTTAAAAGAGCGTGTCAAGACCAGGACCATGTTTAACAAGACTAAGCTAGCCTAATCAGATTATTGTGCCGAGCCAAGACTGTACCTTTTTTTTTGGTCTTCAAATATAGGCGCTCATAAGTATTTGGCACGACGGCGCAGATCATGCTTGGGTTGAAAAAATCCGTCATTCCATATAATGCAATATTAGGCAGTGTGTCCTTAACAGTTATCATATCTCATTTACTACGTATACTGCGACTCCACGGTAATATTTTCATAAAAAGGGTATCAGCGTCTTTCCTAGCAAACGGATGCATGTTATTGTTTGTTAAATGGATACCTCACGTGTTATAGATGTTACGTCCAAACACATTCATAAAAATAATTAATGCATTTGAAATTGTTTTTTTGATATTGGAAGTGACATTTGGATAAGCGTTTGTACTTTTTTAGTGTGAATGTGATTTAAGTCGGAACTGTCAATTAGGCTTGGTTCAGATTAGTGTTAGGTTAGCCTTGTGTCAGGTAAGCCTAACCTTAGACAGAGAACCTAAACAGTAAAGGCATTTGTTTCAATTGAATGAAAGGATCCTTTAAACCTACAGACTTGGTCACAAGTCCAAGGCACTGCTTGGGTTTCTGTCAGAATACTACGAGATCTTAATGTTTAGTTATCTCCTGAATGTATTGCGCCCCTAGCTTTTGAGATATGCCACCTCTTATTTCTCTTCGCATTCTAATATAACTTTGAATAAAACTTTCAAGTTTTAAGCCAATAATCTGAGAAGTCTTACTACACTTTGTTCTAGTGATATATTAATAGATTTAAAATGTTACTAAAATCAAGTTAAATTATCGACATATTCTTTATAGACATCGATAACTAAGTCCACAAATTAGGTCCATCACTGTTAATTGACCTTCCATATTCATTATTCAAATATCTGAACTATTTATTTATAGAGATTTAGATTTTAGATCATTAGGTTTGTGTACTTAATGATTTCAAGATGTTTATTTTGTTAACAAAATAAAAGCTGTCTATAGTAGTTCAACAACAGCCCGTTTTCTTTTATATCTAAGATGAGCGTCTAGACGGCGCCGTCTGTTTGTCTGTATTGTTTGATTTCAACACTATTGCCATACTACTCGTATGGCAAGTATTGCAGATACTTCATATTATTAAGTTAGTCTTAGAACGATATAGTTGTGTTAAGCCGTACAAGCAGAACTAGTTTCATGGATTATTTTCACAAAATTCTCTAGGACATCGTTGGGTGTCCTGCGGTAGTGTACCAAAATTATAGCTAATTATAGGTAAAATGTTATAATTTGTACTAAATACAAAACAAAGTTTTGTCTTACCCGAGGGAGGTTGCTAATTTCGTTATGAGTTGAAGGATGATAACATAGCAAAATTTCACTCTAAGGGTATTTTGTATAGTAATTTAAATTCTAATAATAAATAATGAGAATCAACATTTAAAAGAGAATTAACACTTAATAATAATAGGCCTAAGGAATTGACGGCCCTATCGCCGGTAGACATGCACCTTTCATGGACATGTGTGCCAACAAGTCAGTCATCCTTAGGGCAGCTTGAGGCGCGCTGTTGGGGATACCGACCTCACGGACCTGAGTGGAGGGGAAAGTCCTGTTACTCATGTTCAGCTTGCTTTTACTGGTTGTTTGGATTCAACACTGACGAGGAACTGATCCCTTAACTCTGGCTTGCGTTAACCGGCCGGTCAGAACCGCAACCTGAAACCGCCAATTTGTTATAAGAACTTGCGTATATCTCCATCTTAAAGGCCAGCAACGCTCCTGTAACTCCCCAATTGTTGCAGGAGTCCGTGGGCAGCTGTGATGAACACCATGTAACCCGACTGTTCATTTGCCTTTCTAATTTATAAAATAAAAGAAACTCGGGAGCTGCACTTAACTTGACCGGATTGCAACACAATGATCAGGTATACCAGGTATATAGAATACCGGGTGGACATCCCTGCCCTTAAGCCGCTCAGCAAATGTTGACCCCATGTTTAAATCGTACAACTTTTCACGGGGACCCATTGATGAGTTGGCGAGTCTCCGTCTACACATTTTTCAATGAACATTCAATGGATGTGTGTGGCGCACTTTGATATAACGAACCCGAAACTAAACTGATTTAGGCCAATATTAAGTCTTGTATGTTTTTACACCTGTAGATAAAGAATAAATATTCAAAAGAATAGATTCTCGCTTTTCAGCTTCAAAACTCAATTCACAACTTAGATGAATGTCAACTAATATTGCATAGTTTTGCGAAGTATGCCGATATGAGATACAAACTAACTTAACTTGGTCTTTGACTCTTATTACAAAATTACTGAAAACGAAGCTTCGTTCAGTCACTAGTAATTTCTTATATAAGTCGGGACAGAGAGCTAATGAAATACCATGATTCTTTTACAATTTGGACAGGAAATTAAGCAGTGCCTCGTAATTGTGAAGGTAGGTGTGGAAGTATGTATTAAGGGAGCGCTCCCAGCCGCATATACGAACACTAGTCTCCATTGTCTAGGTTCACTGTTTAAGCCTAAGGTTAAGCTTTATATATATCGGGGGTTGAAAACAGTCGACATAACAAAGACGGCGATAGCTTCGCCACCTGCACGTGCATCTCACGCTACCTGCGCGTGCCACCTGCACGTCAGATGACCGCACAGGAGTATTTCAATAATAAGTTTTGTTGTAAAATGCCGAGCACGCACCGGACTTAGGTAGTCTTTCTCGAGCCAAGTTGGTCCTCTCCAACTAAGGATCATGTGAGTTCTTACGTCTTATTTATTGTGAGTTAAACGTTTGGTTTATTGTATTGTGAGTTAAACAGATAACCTGGGTAGTGGATGCGCGTGTTTAATTATAATTACTTAAAACGATCCCTCAAGGCTACACCTTGGTCACAAGTCCAAGGCACTCCTTGGGTTCGTATCATATTAGGTTGGGGAAAAAGTTTCTTCGCATTGTATAAGAAAATTCAAAACATTTTTAATATAGTTTATTTACATTAAACTAAAGTATGTAGGTACCATTTTGTTCGATTACTTTTTGCCATCTTGTAGGTAGGGCCATGATCCCATTGCTATAAAAATTTTGGGGCTTCTGATCAAAAAACCGCGACAAGTAGTTTTGGCAGTCTTCTCGTGATGTTATCTTGACACTGCCTAAAGAATTCCGAAGAGACCGAAACAGTTGGAAATCCGAAGGTGCAAGGTTAGGACTATACGGCGGATGCATTAACACCACCCAGCCAAACTCTCTTAATTTTTGCTGAGCTGAGGTCTAGCGTTATTATGATGAAAAACCACACCCCTTCTGTTGATTAATTCCGGCCGCTTTCTCCCAACTTCTTCCTTTAATCTGATCAGTTGTTCGCAGTAAAGTTCAGAATCGATAGTTCTGCCTGGTGGTAACAGCTCATAATGAATCATGCCCATTCAATCCCACCTCTCACACACACAGCATCACCTTGTTGCGAGTTAACCCGGGTTTCGCCACAGTCTGTGAAGCCTGACCGGCCTTTGACCACGACCTTAGTCGCACGTTCTTGTCATACGTGATCCACTTATTATCACCAGTTATCAGCTTCTTCAAAAATGGTTCGGTTTCATTACGTCGTAATAAAGAATCACAAATGAGTAAACGGTTCATTAGGTTTCTTTCAGTGAGCTCGTGAGGTACCCAAGTATCGAGCTTTTTTGTGTACCCGGTTTATTTCAAATGCGCCAAAACTGTTTTGTGGTCAATTCCCAGTTCTTCAGCTACGTCGTAACTGATATGCCGATCTTGCTCCACTTTTTCAAAAATGGCATCCATTTTATCCGTAATAGGGCGACCAGAGCGTGGTGCATCTTTGACATCAAAATTTCCGGATTGAAAACGCGTAAACCAAATTTATGCTACTCTCACAGACACTGCTCTAGGTCCATAAACATCGCAAATTTTTTTCGCGGCTTGCGTTGGATTTACCTTTTTTGTAGTAAAATTTTAAAATGTATCGAATTTCTTCATTAGATTTACTCATCTTCACAGTATGAAAAACAAATAAAAATCACACATTTTCCTAATTTGAATTTGGAATTATCTTTTTTAAAATATAAACTTTTAATGATACCAAAACCAGCCAGATACAAATAGTATAACCAAAGAGATTTTATTACAAGTTCATACATACTATGATGCGAAAAGACTTTTTCTCCAACCTTTTAATAATTCCTGTCAGAATTATTGTTCCGACATATCTTAGTATAAGATATAGTGATAACATTAGTGTATGTGTATTAGTGTACGTAGATGTGAAGCTTTCTATTTTTACCATTCTACTACAGAACTCTATAAAATAAAATTGGCTTTGTAATTAAACGATATCCATATAAAAGTATGGGTCTTCTTCACTTCGAGTATATTCATAGACTTGGCACCAACGCGAAATTCCAAATGCACGTACACTTAATTTGTACCAAATTTAAATATTATAGAGTAAACTTTTAGGATATTCTCTTTGACTATGTAATAAGATTATATAAAGTTTTTAATATAATTGGAAACGAGGGTCAGCATTTTCACAAAGAGAACGATTAGTTGTTTGTGATTGTATTGTGACTATAACAACTAATATATAACAGTTATGATTTTAGTTATTATAGTTGCAAACACAGAATAATTAAGTTTAATTTCAAGCTACAGGCTTTATGTGTATCATATTTTATTGGTACTTATTTCCCCTTCAGGATAAAAGTATTCTATGTGTTGATTCCAAGTTACTACCCAAATGAGTACACAATTTCATATCTGCAATACCTTAATTCGTGCACGAATTAAGCCCTCCCACACACGCTAGTTCTCTAATATTGAACTAACAAACTGCACAAACCCAAGATTACTCACTTTGTAAGTTTATACTAAAGCTCCATCTACTCTAAATGTTTATCAACGGTAAATCGTTTAAATGTTTTAAAATTACACGAAACAAAATGGAATAAAATGTATTTTCGATATCTGCGCTGGAAAGGCAAATTGTATTAACTGCTATTTAGTAAGAGATAGTGGAGAATATTCAAGTTTTAAATCATTGTCATAATTTTTCAATGATGATATATGAAATTTACTGAAATAGTAAAACAATTTATTGCAAATATATCCTCTAGAGTCCTCGCGTCCTTAATAAAGTACAAACATAGTCGTATCATTAAGGACCACCAATTTTAGTCAGTTTAAAAAACGGCCGAGCGACCTATGGATAGAACAAATTGTCCATTTTAAATTATTTACGAGTATATTATATTTTTAAAAAGTTCAATGAAATTAAATGACGTTTTATAGTCTATCCATACAGTAATGACAGCGCATCACACATCGGGTAAGAAAAAAATTGTTTAAATTTTTAGAAAAAGTATACTATTTAAATATAGGACAATATTATTTAATGTAATTTGAGATAATCAAAGCTGACGGACGTTGTGCTAATTTGAAATTGCTAATTACAAAGTGATGATATTACTGAACTTCTTAATAATTCCGATATATTATATACGTTCGTCTTACGCCGTTATGTAAAATTTCAAAAACTATTTTTATATGTTCTATTACTTATTTCACGCGTCTTCCACTTCTTTTTTGGAACAATCTCCAATGTATTTAGGATTTAATATAAGTAAAGATTATGATCTTATTAGCTTTTTTTGAGTCAAAGCAGCGATGGCCCAGTGGATTAGACTTGAATGTCTTACTCGGGAGGTCCGAGTTTAACTATCACTTGCTATAGCGGTGAAGGAAAATATCGTGAGGAAACTCTGCACTCCTGAGAGTTATTTAAGTTCTCAAAGGTGTGTGAAGTCTGCTAACCCGCACTGGGCCAGCGTGGTGGACTATGGCCTAATACCCCCCCTCATTCTGAAGAGACCCGGCTCAGCAGTAGGCCATTGACGGGTCGTGATGAGTCAATGTGTGTTAAAATTGTTTCAGTCTTATCATACGTTTTGCAAGAAAGATAGAATAAGGCTAAAACAATAAGAATAGTATATAGGATAATAATATAAAATAACTTGAATAATATGTACCTAAACTACCCTTTTGTTTGTATCTAAATCAAACTAAGAATAATACTAATTAAGTATGAAACATTTAGTAGAGTCCATTATAGTCAGTACTCTCCTGTTCTTAGTAGCTGTCAATTTCCCGGTACATTTCTTACGCCTAATGAAAATTGAAAGTACATAAATTACTGATAATATTTTCATCTTGTAATCGTAATAAATTTCTAAAGATTTACGCAAGACGGACGAAAAAAAAACAAAAATAAGATCGTTCGCACTCCCTATCATTCTATTCATTCATTAAAACTTAATTACTTATTTTTTAAACATGACTAAATTTAATGATCTAATCAGTAAGTAGCAAAATATTAACCCCTTATGCATTTCACGAATTTTCGCGTGGGAGGGACTTGATCATGAAAATCTGTCACTGGCTTCCGTACTATTATGAGCATGTTCATTTGAAGCGATGTATAGACTATCTATTATGTTCGCCTGCATTTACAAATTGTCTATTGTGTTTGTCTGCTTTTATACGGATGCCTGTGTCATATAATTATAATGTTATTAAGGTGAAATTATTCAATCTATCGTCCTAAAATTAGAGAGGGATGATACCTATTACTGTAAATACGTATATAGAGTCAAGCAGTGCCTGGGGCTTGAGACCCAGGAGCCCTTTCATAACATATTAACTCTCACCTCCACCACCCGACCTCGCTAACGACAATAGATAATAAAGTAAAGTTATGTGGACCTCGAGAAGGGTAACCTTAATCACGACACTATAACACTAACTTCCATGTACACTGCACGGAAGCACCAGAGAGACCGAGACTAATCTATCGCACTAAAGATTATATATTGTCTACACATCGGTATACTTGACATAATATAAAATGACCTACCCGCTACTACTCCTTTATAAACAGTGTTGCTAACACTATGTGGTAAATAGTTTCTTTAGAGTGGCAAAATTTTAATTGTTTGAATTTTAAACGTATGTATTTGAAACGTTAAATATAATTGATATTCTTAAACTCAACTAATATGTCGGAGCAAAATAAGGGAATCACTGTTTAAGCTTAAGCTAAAATAAACCTGGCCGCTCGACCGCTCCCCCCACCCCGGATCACGCTACACTGAGATAGGAGTCGAAGTCGAAACATCCAGCGCAAGAGGCATTCCTTCAGCATCAGATATGTCCGACTGCCATAACACTGCGCTGCACAACACTTTCATTACCACTATCTATAGACTACTTCACTTCATGAGATACCGCGGAAGACTAAGACTACAATCAGACTGTCGAGGTTATATAAAGATTCGAGACTGTCAAAATGACGGAAGTGACTACTTAGGGTAGTCCAGCGCCATAGATAGCGATGATGATTCGGTTATTCGATAATCGTTTACTATTTCCGACATAGATTAAAAAATATTTAACTTTATTAATCAAATCAATTGAATATATTATAAATCAACACTCGTAATGTGAGCTACCTTTAAGACCTTCCGAAAGAAAAATCCGAAAAAAAAACTAGTAACCAAAAAAATGAATTCTTATATACTGTTATGAACATCACTACAATCTATATTAGTGTATGGGAAAAACGGTTTTCAAAGGGAAAAGTCATGAAGCCGAGGAGTGTATGCGGCTTATGATCCAGGAGCAGGTTTACATGATCATGATATGATTAAGACCTTCGCTTTAAAGTATTAATAACTCACGTGATTTTCAATAAGGACGACCAAGCACCACGACATTCTTTACTATGCGAAATTACTAGACACACTACTTTAGATCTAGCAGGACAACGGTTATGTATTATCGTTCCTAACTTTATAAATTATGGAAGTAAAATAGAAAAGTTATAACATATTTTATAATAAAAATATCATATTCTTTTAATACAAAGTTATGTAATAAGAATTGACTTATATAGCCAGCATTCAAACTTTCTTCGCTATATTACAAGTGCCGTTGCCGGCTGTGACTTACGGGTATTATTTTGTCACAGCCGACTTTTAGGATTCTTAACGACTTTTTGGACTTTCGAGCCTATAAAGGATTTTCCGTTGTACATTCTCTGAGTGGTTTCAGCTATAAATGTTACGGTTTTATTATAATAAGCTTTCGAGTTTTGATGTTACAGGAATGCGAAGTACCTAAACATTTGATTTCCAAAGTTTACACCGAGTTTGTAGGATTTTCGAATATTGTACTCGTACTGTGTGTAGATTTTTATTTATACTTTTCATTAGCTCTTAAATCACCGAAGCCCAAGGGACTTAAAGGAGATGCAAAAATCTTCAGCTGTAGATTTTAAATTTAGACACATCTAACCACTTTGCATCGTAGTTTTAACCTTTAAGGTCTCAACTGTAATCTTTCAAATTCTTAACTTATGACGGCCGTTTGTCATAAGTTAACGTCGAATGATACGCGGTAACCCTAAATTGTTATTTCAGGGCCAATTTACTGGAGACACTTTCTGATAGTGACTCGGTTTCTTAAATCACCTTCATATCTGAATTAAGATTTGCGTCTAGACTTTAGACGACGCCGCGTCGGTTGCTATGTGAATCATCTGTGAAATAGTATTTTATTAAACCATTCCGAATCACAGAACAATCGCGCCCAAGCGATTTCGTACAATCAGAATTATGGGACAAATTTAACTTCGCCGTTGGAAAACCGTTCTCGCTATTATACATCAGCATCAGTCAGTTTTTATGGTTACGTAATATGTTTACAATTTTAGGATTTTTCTAGGTGTTCTAGTGTTCTAGGTTAACGGGAATTACACAATAGGTTTTTATCTGTTGCGAGTATCAAAACATATACTTACGTATCTTTTAATTGCGTCTACTTAGAACACGTTTGAATCTTTGGAGCAGTGCGATATTAATTTCAACTTGATATATGGATCACTTTTTTAAAATTAGGCAACTTTATTATGCATGCATAATAGGTTTAATTCCTGTGCCCTTACGGTCAATAACGGCCTTAACCGAGGTCGACATAGGGGATGTCGGATCTCGGACCTCGTACCCCACATACGAAATATTTTAGGTTTTCGCATAATTCTGACCCAACTGCTAAAGTTATTGGTAATTGGATACAATTCATACTTACTTTGTATACTCAAATTATAATTTATGTAATTACAAGTCGCCCGGAAAACTTTGTTTTGCCATATAGATTATTTCTAGTGGGCCACCCTTACCATCTAAAGATATAAAATTTACCTAACTACGACCTATTCTCAGATCTATCAAATATATATAAAAAATTAATATAAAAATCCACCAAACCGTTTTAGAGGAGTTCCATTACAAATACTATGACACGAAATTCTTATATATGTCACCGTAAAATTAGAAATGCCGTTAGATTATAATCTATTTCACGGGATTTGAAACTATCACAATATTAAGACAGTTTTCAATATCGCGAGATAGATTATAATTGATGATTAAGGTGATTAAAATTTTACAGTGAAATATATAAGACTAGCTGTGTCCCGTTGTTTCACCAGCAATATTTTTGATAATTCACACTATATCATTATAAATTATAGCCTATGTATTATTTTGATTGTAAAGTTTCATGAAAATCCATTCAGTAGTTTTTGCGTGAAAGAGTAACAAACATCCATACATTCTTACAAACTTTCGCGTTTATTAGTAGGATTATTCATTAAAAAAACATTGCCTTTTGATTTAGATCAATTAAGAAATGTTTTTATTATAAGTCTTCCTAAATCCTTCTTGAAGTATATGACTAATATCAAATAACAGAAAGCCGCATAGCGCTTGGAAGTTGAGACCCATAAGCAGGTTCACAAGGCTTGTTAACGGCGCGCAAAATCGCATACATCGCTCGACATCATTACCAAACCAACAATATTACTAATCAAATATTCGCGTGATCGGCATTAACCAAATAGAAACTATTAGCCAATCAAACACTAAAAACAGGATGGCTAATGAATTTCAGTAATAATTTTGTTTCATTACCTACCTTTTATTGAACCTCCAGTTCAAGTAATATCTGGGTATGTAAAGACATACACGTCATATATGTAATTGTTATAAAGCAAGCCAAATGCCATACCTACTTATAATGTCTTTGTTCGTAAGATAGAAACAGTTGTACATATGATTTTGAAACTAGTCACATTCGAAGCGGAAAAGCAAATATAATATTTTGCGTCATTAGCCGAGTTTTGTTGATATTTCCTACCGGGTTCTGACACCCTCGTGGCTCGTCGCATTGCGGCCATATCGAGATGTAAGCAGGCTTATAAATTGCTTTAATTTAATATATCGTAACCGCGAAGGGGAACCGCATCGGCAACCATTTTTCTTTTTAAGGGGAGTTTGGCATCGTATCATAAATAACATCGAGCTAAAATTTCACGCTGCAGAACCCATTGTACGGAGACTAGATAACTATTGTCTGCAACTGCAATAGGGGAGCGAATTTATTACTGTTTGCAATAAAATAATGTAGCGGAAGTTGTAAAAACATTTGGAGTAAGGAAATGTAAATGTTACAATAGTTTAATATTTCAGTTTTGATGAGATGTACCTATTGGAGTTGGAAGATAGGGATGTCCGAGAATTAAAACCACGTTCCATGTAATTTCTCACAGTTACTGGCTCTACCTTTGGAAACAGTATATGTCCGTAATAAAATACGTATATTCTTCCAAGTGCTAGGAGTGATGTCCCAATCGAGTTCTCGGAAAGCTCTTGGGAACAAGTATCAAGTTCGAAATCGCATCTACTTTGCGCAAAAATGCTTTTTGTTGTCTGTTGGCAGGTTTATATTATATATCTAAATATTCAAATGTAAATGATAAGCGCCATTTTATTGTTGTTTTCAAAACTGCAAAAGCCACTAAGTACATGTCGGAAAATAGTAAACGATTATCGAATACTTGAATCGCCATTGCCATCTATGGCGCTAGAGTAAAATAATAATCACTTCCGTTGTTTTGACAGTCTCGACTCTTTATATTCCGGATATAATCGGACTAAAGTCTTAGTCTTATGCGAGGTCTCTCAAGGATATCTGAGTAGTGCTAGTAAAAGTGTTCAGTGCAGTGTTGTACCTTACAAGGTTAGGTTAGCCTTGTTATGTTAGCCTAACCTTCGGCTTACACAGGGATTCCCTTAGTTAGTTCTGACATACACACACATATATATGTCGGAGAAAAGTAACTATTATAGAATAATCAAATCGTCATCCCCATCCATGGAGTTGGAGTAGGGTGGTAGTCACTTACGTCGTTTTGACAGTCTCGACCCTTTATATGCCTTCGATAGTCTGACTGCAATCTGTCTTCCGCGGTCTCTCAAGGAGTGAAGTAGTCTCTGGATAGTGCTAGTGAAGAGTAAAGTGCAGTATTGTGTTAGTGCTGTCACATGAGTATCTAACATTGTAGTTACCACATCTTGTGTTAAATTAGGTTTAACCTTGAGTTTAAACAGAGAGCCTGAGCAATGGAGGCGAGTGTTGGAATTCTGTTAAGAACGCCCTTAAGCCTACACTGGTCACAATTCCAAGGCACTATTACTTTTCTCTCGTAATTGTTAGAGATCATATCTGATTATTTATCGTTTCAGTAGAAATATCTACGTTGCGTATAGTCCATTCAATATCATCATACCTTGTAGTTTTCTTCAATATTTAACCTCTTCCTTTTCATCATAAAATCTCCGAGATATAGGTATACATATATAATAAGTAGTAACTTCGCGAAGATGTATAAAAACCATAAAATTACATAAAATATTTTATTGCAATTGATTAACTGACGGTGGTTGTTGCTGATGTATAGGGACTACAGTTTTCTGACGGCAAAAATAAGTTTGTTCTTTAATTTAAATTATACGGAACCCACAGTACGCGAGTTCCACACTTACACTTGGTCGAATTATTATTTACCTCACCATCCTGTCGTACCTACGAAACGATAAAACATCTTCACGTTTATTTTCTATCACGTTTTTCGCTGACGAGAAACAAATGTATTTATGAATTAATGTTTTTCCATCCCATCGCAAAAACAAAATTTTTGTTCATTTTGATTTTGATGAAAGTGACCTTAAAGAGGTTATGTCTAAAGAAAAGGAAAAGAAAGGATCATGAGTTATATGCAATTTGGATTGATCCAATTATTTAAATCTGATATTTTTGATTTTGTTAAATAGACTAGTAATTCTTCCGAATTGCTTCAAGTAAGTTGTCTCACACTGAAACTGAGTAGAAATCAATCAAATTTGGCATAGTCATTTTTTTGGTCAAGCTTGAGTAGTCGATAGAAATGAGTGAAATTGATAGAATTTTTTTTTAATGCGGCCGATCTACTTTCATGTTACAATCATTTATTTGTATCGAAGGAAAAAAATCGTAGCAGCAGATGTTAGTCAAAAATCAAACGTTTTATAATACTGTTCCAGTTAAAAAAACACTGTATAATATAAAAATATAATAAAAAAAATACTAAAGTTAATTAATATAAAAGTTGTTTAATTCATCATTACATAAATATTATATTATGCTTTAAATGTAAGTAATATTTAAAGTATGTAAGCTTAAATGATGATTTTCTTATTTCAGCCACCTGTTAGAAACATCCCACCACATGGAAAATATGAATATTTAGAAGATACTAACACCTCCTTAGTCCTTAAATTGTCATTCTGTAACTGTGTAGTTTATCATTGTATGAGAAAAGGTTATGAAAAGAAAAAGTACTTATATCAAGAAATAAGAGAAAAGCGACAGGTAATTGTAGAGCGACAAGGACTCATCTGACTACACTGTAAAAAAATGGCCATATCTTTTCAATTAGTATATTTATGGCAACACCACATATCCTATGTTACCCGCAAAGGATGTAGCTTTCAATCGAATTTACAAAATCCATTCAGTAGTTTTCGAGTCTATTCGCAATAAACAATCTTACAAAAATACAAACGATCAAATCTTTCCTCTTTATATAAAAGTGTATATGTAGACTAGAATTATTGATGCTCCGCTCCTATGGGTCGTAGCATGATGTAACCTCATCGATAACTAATTTTTTTTATGGTAGATAAGGTTCAAACGAGCAGATGGTCCACCTGATGGTAAATTGCCACCATCGCCCATGAACATCGATCGGACATCTATCCTCATGGATCCTCGAAAATAGAGAGGGGAGGGGGAGACAAGAAAAAATGCTGTGGTTTCAGTGCACCCTGAGCAAGAGCCCAGAGTCCACTAGGCATTAATGGGATGGGAGAAGGAGGGGGTGTGTCTGGCCTGACATGCGGCAGGTCGAGCCGAATCTATGACACTTGGCGGTCGGATTCACATACTATTGGTCGCAAGCCAGTTGGGGAACAGATCCCCTACTACCAAGGCGGTGCTGGGTTACTCGGCTCTTACGAGATGCTCTCCCAGCGGTGGAGGAGGAATTTTATTCTAACCCGTCCCTTCACGGGTGAAATTATTTAATTACATTTAAATAATATAAGCGAAGCTAGGGAAGAAATGAAGCACCTTTTATAACAATACTTTTTATTTGTTAGATAACACTTAAATAATAATAAATAAAATTAACTAATTAACATTTAACTTAAATTTGTTGTGACGTTTCCAAGAATCAATAATTTAATAACAAACATTTCAAAATAAATTACGCTGGCAACTCTCCTCGGTTTCACATCGTTTATCTACTATAATATGCTTGTATTAAGCTTTCCTTTTCAATCACTCTGTCTATTGGTGAAAACCGCATTAAAATCCGTTGCGTAGTTTAAAAGATGTAAGCGTACAAACAGCAAGAAGCGACTATGTTAATTTTGTCGAAGATTCATAATGGTAACACAAAAGTAATTAACAAAATAATTACCCAACATTTGATTTTATTCAATTTACTCACTAAGTGATTTTTTTTTAGGACTGGTAAATGACAGTTATTTTTTATTATTTGTCTGTGTGTTCCTATGTTTGTATGACTATATGTGCATTATGCAAAAACTAATCACAAAAGTGGATATGGTTTTTTATTAAGATATAGAGTTTATTTAATATTTGTTCAGCCTATCTTTGATCTTCAGCAATCTTTTGTACATATTTATTTTGTTTGTTGAGAATGTCTGTTTTGGTTTTTGTTCCTGAAATAAATACAAATAATATTAGATAGAAAATTACATATAATTTCATTTTTTTTACAATATTTAATATATACAACATCAATGTTTAGCTGAACCTTAAAATTAATAAACCTGTTAATAATGAAAATATTTTTACTAATTTATTTTTAAAATAAAATGATTAATTTTAATATTTCCATTTCTTTCATTTATTTGTATATATCCTCAAAGTTTTTTTTTTAAAAAATAGTTCATCTCATATCTTTTAAATCTAGTAAAAATACTACTAGGTATATGAGAAATTAAAAAATACATATTACATTTTAGAGGTTGGAAAAAGTTAACATAACTATTAATATAGTATCGGAACTTCTAATAAGAAATCGATGACACCTAATCAAAACCTTAGAGAAGGGACTCTTCTCACTAAGTTAAAAAATAAATAGACAAAATATTTAAATCACTTACATTGGGAAAAAAATGTATATCCAAAAGAAATAATTCAAAGAATGTTGCAGCAACAATCACTGGTCCGGTTCTTCGTTCACAAACATCTAGCTGCACTGCAAACTTCCCCTCTGGTAAAGTGGCTAATGTTTCAAAAATAGGCCTTGTAGCTTTCTTTTGACTAGACAATCTATAAAGCAGTATCTCACCCGCCTTTGTACCAATTAAAACAATATCTATGTAAAAAAATAATGCAGTAATAGGAGGAAAATCCAAATATAAATGTTGATACTTATTTGTTTCTATTTTGAATAAATTCCTCGAGTAACATATAAAATTCTGATCATTTACTGCACATATATGTTTTATCTGTTTAATCCACTCAATCGGACATTTCAATTTCTGAACATCCACTTTATTGTTTTTAACATTAACAATTTTTCCACAATCAGTAAAAACATGGATAATACCATTACTATACTGTAGTTCTTTAATATCAAAATCACAGTGAACTATTAACTTTGGTATTAAATTCTGATTGTTTAAATCACATTTAAAAATATCTCTATTATTGTAAAAATATAATGTGTCATTAGTTAGGACAAAATCATCTGCTTTGAAGAACTCTTCGGAAACAAATGTTGTATTATCAACAGTTCTTTGAATTAGAAGACTTGATTTTAATTGAATAATGGTAACACAGTTATTATTAGCAATTTTAACACAATTTCTTTCCGATAAAGCTACAGGAATATATTTCAAGTTAGTGATATCATATAAAATTATCCCTTTGGAATCTTTCAATGGTAATATTCCATAATCAATATCTAGAAGATGAGATTTATCATGGATGGTAAATTTGTAGAACTCTTTTACATTTTTTTCATAATTAGATATATTAGTCCATTGTGTGAGATTTTTATATATGTGGTACCAATTACAATTGTTACCGGCTTTCCTCTTGGCAATTCTTGAGGAGTATGTGAATTCCTTTCTGCACATTTCTTGCCATAAATGATCTATTTCATCGATACATTCTTTCCACCTCTTACATACTCGTCTGCATCTACCTAATGTATTTCCATCGATTTTTAACAGTATTTCCACAAAGGTTTCAAGTGGTAGATCATTCAGTTGGATAACTTCAACCATTTTATTTTAAAGTCGCGTATATTCAACACTGTAATAACAAATGAAAAATTCTAAATAAATTAACTTTATATACTATCTGACCAGGCAAAAATTATTTTGCCATATACATTATTTCTAGATTACGATTAGACTTACCAAATATACACAAATTTTTTTATAAAAATCGGTCAAAACTTTTTGAAGAATCAATAACAAACATTTATGACACGAGAATATTATATATAAAATTATCTCTCATCGATTTTATTATTAATAACGTGTATTGGTCACCAGAAAGAACATGCATCAGGAAATATTTTTTAAATAACTTTAATGTTTACTTAAGTAAACAAACCTTTATGTTTAAAAATGTAGTAGTTAGAGTAATGTTAGAGTGATCTCGTGATTTTGACGTTTACTTTTCGCGGTTACGTCACTAATGTTGGCAACAATATGATTACTGAACGAATTCTTTATTTCATATTATTTATAAATAATAATTATTAGTATACTTTATAATAAATTGTATAAGGTTCTATAAATATTTAATTTATTATACTCTATAGTTTTATGTTGAAACTTTTAAATTAATTATTATGATATTATGCAATAAAACCAATAAAATTTTGTTTATTGACATTTTGTTAACTCCAATTCTACCAATCTAAATTATAATTTTATTATCATAAGTTAGCGTCAAATAAAAGCAAAAACTATATTAAGATACTTATTTCATTCATTCTTTGCCAAAATAAGGACCTCGCTTCGCTAAGGTGTGTTCAAGTAT
Organism: Limenitis camilla; assembly: GCA_905147385.1. NCBI lineage: Eukaryota > Metazoa > Arthropoda > Insecta > Lepidoptera > Nymphalidae > Limenitis > Limenitis camilla. The sequence goes on along the minus strand of LR990234.1, from coordinate 5,054,986 downwards.
GTTGAATTTCTATTCTATATTTCTATAATACATTACGTCACAATGTAGACGCCGACTGACTTTCATACTTCGGCGCTGAATATGCTTACAGCCATGCTTACGTTCATATTTGCTCCTAAAATAATGAAAACTAGAACTAATTCATGAATATATTGATCATGAACCTAGAGATTTTTAAGGTAACAAATAAATTATATGCTTGTCGGGAAATTAGAATTGGAGGAGAGGAGGTATAGTTAGAATAAACAATTTTTAATAAGCATCGTGTGCACAAAGGATGCTCAAAAGCTACGGGTGTTATACGGTCTATATGACTAAACATTATGATCTTGAACTATTCTGACAGGAACCCAAGCAGTGTCTTGGACTTGTGACCAAAGTGTAGGCTTAAGGATGTCCTTAAAGTAATTACGAAACTCGCCTCCACTGTCCAGGTTCTTTGTTTAAACCTATTTTTTTTGGGAAATGCATTTACGCTTACCTCTTAAAGGGGTTATATGGGACTCCCAGCGATAAGCACTGGACTACCGCACTAAAACCCACCACCGTCCTTGCTGTATGTTAGGCGGCGCAGAAAAACGTTAGCATACTACTACGGACGCCTCGTTTACGAAGAACCTAATCGAGGGGGGATGCCAGGACATGTCTACTGAAACACCCAGCCCCCCAGAGGAGTCAGAAGCGGCCCATATCCCTCGATCAGGTCGCTCGTAAGTCTTCTCTGCAAACGGAGGAGTACCCGGTGCGACCCGTACCTCCAGCCACCGCACCGCCCAGGGCTTTACCGCCGTCTGCGACGCCCAGTGTACGTTGGAATTTAAGGCCCGATCGACGGTGAAACATCCAGCGAAATAGGCATTCGCGCTTAGGCGCCCCACCATGACGCCTTCGCGCCTCTTAGCATCAAATATGTCCTACTTCCCCCACGGACACAGAGTATGGTTGCGCCACAGAGTGGCTACCCCATGAACAGACGCGCAGCGAACCACACTGATGCGACACTTTGCTTAAACGCAGCCACCGTCCATTACACCTACGCGCCCCTCATATGCGGATATTGGCCTCCGATTAGTAATAGTGGAAAATTACTACCTGTAGTTGCCAAGGGTGCACCGGCCCGCAAAGTAGTGGACTCTCGAGGAGGTTTCCGCAGCTAGCACCCCAAGGTTAGATTAACATAACCCAACACAAGGACAAATGTTATTAAGGGTACAACGATCCTTTGCTATTAAGGCGATTAGGCTTTCGAATGGTATCAACCGTCGCGTCTATCGTCCTCGTCCAATTTGTACCGTTGGATCTCAAGGTAGAGAGGTTAATGAAAAAGAGATGACAAAACTCACAGGAATAACAGAATACCTACCTTCTGATGTCCATTTGGTAACATTTACTCCTCCACACACACACGTCGACGTCTGTTTCGAAGGTAACTAAATTCAAGATGCAAGATAGTTGTTCCGTCTTTCAGGTGGAGATCCAATCATTCTATTTCCAGATTCACCATCCTATCCGATTCGCTCTCATCACTAAAAGCTATATCGAACCGCTGTTACTAACACACATCACTCACATCATCATCGCACCATCTAACTCAAACTCAAAATTATTTATTTCAACTAGACTTTCTTTTAAATTACTTTTGAAACGTATGATTTAGCTTGAGAGTCAACGTCACTTATTCCAAGTATTCTCATCATTTAAGTAATCCTGTATATTATAGTATGCTTTTTATATGAGTATTCATGATTTCTTGATCCGAGTTTTAAATTGTTGAAGTGGCAAGTCTAATATAGGCTGTGGAATCTTATTATAGATGCGAACACCAAGCCCCATGAAGCTATTACTGACTTTGTGGATACATACTTTGTGGATAATAAGGCGTTACAAATTTATTTCTGTTTTTAGTATTAACATTTCGCACATCGGCAAGAACAGAGTCACAACACATAAAAATACGAAATTGAGATAAGTATGCTATAAGAAAGGCATTTTCGAACTTTATCTGCTAAAAAATCGTCATAATTATAGTGCGATTCCTCACCGAGAGATGGCATTTAATACCCTTTTTCACCGAGCCACTTTTATACCTTTTGTAGCGTAAACAGTGTCACATCACAGTTGGTACAGAACGGACGTGCATCTAGTGTGAGTAGTACTGTCATAACCTATATAACGACCCTATTACGGAAGTTAATTTTCATAGATTTGCTTTGATTTCGGCAAATAGATTGTCACATTATGTGAAATGACCATATTTTTGAGTTATTCTCACTAAGTACTTTAAAATTAAAAAATAAAACTGTCACATCATGTGAAGTGACTATATTGTTGAGTTATTCTCAATATGTATTTTAAAATTAGAGAATAGAACTGTCACATCATGTAAAATTGCACTGTTCTTGCTTTAGTGTTGGTTGATACCGAGTTATTATAAGGACAGAAGTGTTATAACATGTGATTTAACTGTGCTACCGAATAAGGCAAGTATTTAATTGGGTATTATTTAATATTAGGTCTCTCATTCTGCATAAAATAGTGTTTATAATTTATCTTAGGACGCATTACAACTGTTACAACTATGCTTTTTTTTTTACTTTATTGTTGAACACTGATAGGAATGAATGTTATTTTTTGCATGAAGGGGAAGGTAATCGTGGGGCTGATGAAATTGGCTCGTGTGTTTTCAAATACATTCAAAGCAAAATGCAGTCTTATGAAGGCTTGATTTTACATTTTATTCGGATAACTGCTGTGGTCAAAACAAGAACAGATTTATTATATCGTTATATTCATTTTGCGTACATAAATATTCAAAAATTAATAGTATATCTCATAAGTTTCTGATCACCGGACATACTTAAAACGAAGGTGATGCTGTCCACTCGACAATTGAAAAACAGGTACAGAAAAGGTTAAAATCTGGGCCTATTTACGTGCCAAGCCAGTATGTTGAAGTGATCAGGTCAGCGAAGAAAAAAGGGAGACCGTACAATTTGACTGAAATGAGTTCCTGCGATTTTATATCGTTAAAAATGTTAGCACAGGATATGGGCATAGATATACAATCCTTTAAAATATCAGACGTAAATATATTGAAGATAATGAAAGATTCACCTACAACAGTATTTTATAAAACTTCGTTTAATCAAACAGAGTTCCTGATAGCTGAGTTATCTCGAAAAAAAAATTGCGGTGACATAAATTTGAAACCAGCCTACAGAACAAAACCTAAAATAAAACCAAACAAAATAAAGGACCTAATAAGTTTGGTTGAAAGTAATCACATTCCTCAATTCTATGCGTCGTTTTACAGATCTCTTAATAACAATTCATTTTTTTGAAGATTGGCTTATTTGAAGACTGTTGATTCTATGTTCCTATTAATTATAAGGGACTAACTATTTCATTTTTAGAGAAATTATTTAATTTGTGATTTCCATTTTTGTGTTTTCATAAAGGTTTGATTTTTATTATTGTGTTGTTGCACCAACAGTATTTTTTTCTAATACTTTACTATTCAATCGATCGATTGAAATCGAAAGTTAAGTTCACACAAATTATGCCATAATTATAATTTTATTTAAACTATTTTCTAATTTTCATAACAGTTTTCTAGGGGAGAGATTATCTAATGTCTGAATACTAATATGCTATTTGGTTTTTATATCGAAAGTTTTGTACCTTTACGTTTCTAATGTAACTAATAGTAACTACCTACAAAGAAACCTTCAAAGATATTTAATATTATCTGCTTAATTTAAAAAAAACAATAATAATATTATTATCTAACAAAAGTGTTTCATTTCATGAAATCTTTCATAATTTTGTCGACAAAAGTGACACATTAAAGGAATTTAAAAGTAAAATATTAATATAAAATAGAAAAAATATCTTTAGATTTTAATTTCCATGAAAATATAATAGAGCATTAAATAGACTTCTTAAATATATCTTTAGTTCTCCGATATGCTCTCTCAGAAATTTTTAAATGGAATTATAAGTTCTAAAAAAAAGAAATTCGTGATTTCCCAAAAACTACGTTTATTGTGTTGTGACATTCTCGTTGCTGATGTGCGATTTTTTTTTATGGTACATTAGATGCAAACCAGCAGATGGTTTACTTTCGTCCTGACAGAGGTGATTTCAAGTTTGAAGAAATTCTGCGGCTCCTTATCCCAGGTTATACTCACGATGTAATTAATTGTAAATAAATAAATGATTTACTATGAGAAAAAAATTTAATTCTTTAAAATCAATTTTGGTAATAATTCTGATTCACATATAATAACTTTAATTTGCTTGACTCATATATTTTGTTCTTCTCTCTTGTTTGAATCAATATTCATCACTCTATAATAAGTCTCATCCAATCAGCATAGAGTTGACAATCCGATGCGATGGTCTTTGCTGTATCCCCGCCAATACGGAAAATTCCCCCCACAAATTAAACAATTAAAGATATATCCACAATATTCGGATTATGGCGATTTTTAGATTTCAAAAAAGTACGTAAAAGGATTGACATATGTATTGGTTCCGCTATTGGAGCCGGATCAGCTAGTGTTAGCAACAATGTTTATAAAGCAGTAGTAGCGGGTAGATCATTTTATATTATTTCAAGTATACCGACGTGAAGACTATATATAACCTTTCGTGCGATAGATTAGTCTCAGTCTCTTTGGTGTTTTCGTGCAGTGAACATAGCAGTTAGAGTTATAGTGTCGTGATTAAGGTTACCCTTCTCGAGGTCCACATAAGTTTACTTTATTATCTATTGTCGTTTGGTGGTCAAGTGGTGGAGGTGAGAGTCTCAAGCTCCAGGCACCGCTCACCTCAGTATAAATTGCATGTGTATACGTATTGCAGTACAGTAATGGGTATCATATTATTTCTCTCATATACTTAGCACTAGTATTAAATAAACAGCAAACGCTATTGTCGGGTTTGTCAAGTTAATATTTTTACACGAATAAAACGGCATTGGAATAATGCAGAATTTTAAAACCCTATTCGGCAATGAGTTATTACAACTTATTAATAGTTATTTGTTATACAAGAGTGCAAAGTTGCTTTTTAACCGCGTGCTTATTTTTGATGACCGAGCAAGCGAAGGATTCTAAAATTAATGAGACTCCGATTTTTCATTTCTACTAGTTTTAATTAATAAAATCTGACGCCTGCGAATTAAATTAATTCCTAAGATCTTCAGTGAAATAAAACATAAAATAAAACATTATTTCAACGTTGTTGATTTAGAGTTTTTGAGCCAAAAATATTACATAACAAAATAATTTAATATTAATTTTGAAGTTGTGTTGTATTAATTATTATTTTATTAACTACTTAAAAATACTACTTGAGCATACTAAAATAAAATAAAAATATATAAGTAATAATAAATATTGATTAGTAATAATGAATCAAAAACGTTTTATAATAATAAACCATGGCAAAGGACTTCATCACTTAATCGAATTGGATCGATTTGTTTATAAGCGATTTTGTTATTATAACCATAGAGTAAATGTTGAGTAGGCAACACTTGCATTATCGATATAGAACAAATGAAATACAGCAACGTCACGTACAGAAGCGGTCTTATTAGTGTTGAACATAGAATAGTAGATACGTTGGGTATTACAAATAGTTTTAATTTTACCCAAATAAAATGTACACAACTGTACAACGCCGCTAAAGTAGTTTTAACCTAAAAAAAAGTACATTAAGAAGGTTTAATTTGTTAAAAACTCAAACTCGGACTTCGGAAATGAAAAACCTAATAAAAGTAATTTCGTGTAGTTAATATTGACTATCATTTATTTTAGTGGTCTTTAATTAAATGATTTGTTGCTACATTGAGCAATGTAGGCGAGAGATTCGCGGTTGTTTGACTAGTAGATTTTTGAGTTTTGTTCTTTGGGTTATTTAAACCGTAGAATTATATTTTCTTTCCAAAGACCCGTGGTACGTTCTGGTCTCGTCGTATGTAAGCCAGATCTCAATAATACAGTTCGGTTTTTTTGAATTTTGTTCTTTGGTAATATTTAAAAATGCACGTTAATGATCAAGTTTTTACTTCTGCCGGCACTCCCCTAGTGCAACCTGTTTTTTTTTTAATTTGCTTTGCGTGCGCCATTTTCTTTCACGTCATATTGTTAAAACGTTAGGTTATAAACAAGAAACTTGAAAACAAGTCAAAAAACCTAAAATTCTTAATTATACCTAAGTATTATTTGTTATAATTTATTAATTAAACCTATCATAATCTAATAGTGAAATAAAAGTGTCTTGTAATTGTAATTGTTTATTTTTGCATTTAGTCATTTCCTCACTGAAGTGGGAAGAAGAAAGTCACGTGTTGCAAAAGAAAAGTCCACTGCAAATCAGTGACATTAAAGAATAGAAATTCAATTGGTGTATGAATGAGCGAAAGATTTGAATACATCTCAGCGAAGCGTAGGATGGTCGACAAGTTTATGATATTGAATCCCAGCTTATTAGTAAACACTGGTCTTACAACACATTAAAGTTTAAACGTTAAATAATAAAGATTTTTTTAAAAAGTCGACAAAACTGTTCAAAAACCGTTTATAAGTTTATTGTAATGATATTTCAGATCTTAGTGTAGGTAGATAAAAATATTGTTTCTGTAAAATGTTTTTATTCTACTAATCATTTAACTAAAAACAAGAGTAAGTTTATATAGGTCAAGGCAGCGTCCTAAGCCTGAAGAAACACAAGAAACATCTTACAGGTGTAATTTAGAGTATTAGAAGGGGTCTAGTAGATATGCCGAAGGGTTTTAAGGGATTGTAAGGGACGTAAAGTTTACTGTTAGTTTAGCGTTCCTTTTTTATTGGATGCCATAACACATGTTCGTACATTTTTATAGAAACATTTTTATCAAAATAAGGTGAGTTAAAATCCACAGTCATTGGACTTCTGACATGGCCCCCTTCTAACATTTCATTTAGCTTTTAGCTTAAGTCCTCCAACTAAGCTAGATGCTTAGTATGCGACCCATGCTGCTAATAATCTCTTTAAAAATATATGATTAAATATTACTCTAATTTAGCTTTGACACAGTTCAAATGAAATAACATAAATTGTAATACAAACAACATTTAGTTGAGTATATATAAAGTGAGAATAATTTATAATAATACCGAAATTATTATACGAAATATTAATATTAACTTTTTTGCGACTATTATTTAAATTCCATCTTATTTAATTTCAAGTAGCTTCTTTAAAGTTTATGTTATTAAATCAATACAAAGTTTCTAACAGCATCATGTTAAGTCTGACATTACAGCCAATACGCCCTCGAGGCTTCTACTGTAGGAACGTGTTTACTGATACATATATAACAGACTAGAGGGCTGCCCTCGCTTCGCTCCGGGTATTTAAAGTAATATTATAATTGATGTCCTTAAATTGTCATTAATAAAATTCCGTAATTGTGTAGTTTTTAATTATTTGGAAAATTAGAGAGAGTAAGAAAAAGTTATAAAAAGAAAAATAATAGAAACAAAATTAAAGAAAAGCGACAGATGATAAAAGAGGGAGGACAGAGCAGAACTAAAATTGAATGGGTGAAGAAGAGAAAGAAAGAGAGAAATTATCGAAAGAAAGAAAGTGAAAAGAGGCTAATCATTCTGAACACATAAAAATAAAAATTAAAGTGAGAAAAAAGAGAGAGGATGAGATACAATAATAGTATGAGATAGAGAAAGAGAGACGGAAATACTATAGACTTCTATCAGTGAAAGAATTTTTAAAATCGGATCAGTAGCAACAAAATGACCATATTCTATTATTTAAAATATGTATATGGCAACACTGAATCACCTTTGTCACTCACGAATAGTGTAGATTTCTAACAGTGAAATAATTTTAAAAATCAGATTAGAAACAACAAAATGGCCATGTTCTATTAATTAAAAATGTATATGGCAACACTAAATCACCTTTGTCCCTCACGAATGGTGTGATTTTCTAACAGTGAAAGAATTTTTATAATCAGATTAGAAACAACAAAATGGCCATGTTCTATTAATTAAAAAAATTATATGGCTACACTAAATCACCTTTGTCACTCGCAAATAGTGTAGTTTTCTAACAGTGAAAGAATTTTTAAAATCAGATTAGAAACAACAAAATAGCCATGTTCTATTAATTAAAAAATGTATATGGCAACACTGAATCACCTTTGTCACTGACGAATAGTGTAGTTTTCTAACAGTGAAAGAATTTTTAAAATCAGATTAGAAACAACAAAATGGCCATGTTCTATTAATTAAAAAGTGTATATGGCAACACTGAATCACCTTTGTCACTGACGAATAGTGTAGATTTCTAACAGTGAAAGAATTTTTAAAATCAGATTAGAAACAACAAAATGGCCATGTTCTATTAATTAAAAAATGTATATGGCAACACTAAATCACCTTTGTCACTCGCAAATAGTGTAGTTTTCTAACAGTGAAAGAATTTTTATAATCAGATTAGAAACAACAAAATGGCCATATTCTATTAATTAAAAAATGTATATGGCAACACTAAATCACCTTTGTCACTCGCAAATAGTGTAGTTTTCTAACAGTGAAAGAATTTTTAAAATCAGATTAGAAACAACAAAATGGCCATGTTCTATTAATTAAAAAGTGTATATGGCAACACTGAATCACCTTTGTCACTGACGAATAGTGTAGATTTCTAACAGTGAAAGAATTTTTAAAATCAGATTAGAAACAACAAAATGGCCATGTTCTATTAATTAAAAAATGTATATGGCAACACTAAATCACCTTTGTCACTCGCAAATAGTGTAGTTTTCTAACAGTGAAAGAATTTTTATAATCAGATTAGAAACAACAAAATGGCCATATTCTATTAATTAAAAAATGTATATGGCAACACTAAATCACCTTTGTCACTCGCAAATAGTGTAGTTTTCTAACAGTGAAAGAATTTTTAAAATCAGATTAGAAACAACAAAATGGCCATGTTCTATTAATTAAAAAGTGTATATGGCAACACTGAATCACCTTTGTCACTGACGAATAGTGTAGATTTCTAACAGTGAAAAAATTTTTAAAATCAGATTAGAAACAACAAAATGGCCATGTTCTATTAATTAAAAAATTTATATGGCAACACTAAATCACCTTTGTCACTCGCAAATAGTGTAGTTTCCTAACAGTGAAAAAATTTTTTAAATCGGATTTGTTGTTCCTGAGAAACTCTTCAATTTACAAAATGACCACCTTATGGCACTTAAATGGCCATATCTTTTTATTTAGAGTATTATGGCATGGCAACACCACATAGCCTATGTTACCCGGAAAGGATGTAGCTTCCTATCGGTGAAAGAATTTTCAAAATCGGTTCGGAAAGTATTTTCGAGCCTATTCGCAACAAACAAACAAACATACAAACAATCAAATCTTTCCTCTTTATATAATAGTATAGATATAGATAAAGTCCTTATTAAATTAAGGCGCCTTACTACTCTATGCATATAAATCGGATGATAACTTTGAGGATTTAATCTAAATTCAATGAATGAATTATTTAATTCTGTCACTGTTCAAATAATGAACAAGACTTTCGAGACTGACTCCTTAATTTCACTCCTTTTCTTTTACCAGGGAATACTAGATTTTATTTGATTACAGTTCATTGCATGCAAGTTTGATGTTGGATTTATGTTGAAAATAGTTCTGCTCTTTCATGTGTTCATCAATAAACACATATTCCACTACATTATTGACAATATCAATAAAAATAATATCCGAACATATTAGTAGTAGTCAGTAACAGTAATTGACAATGGCATAATAAGAAGTATTGTTTAAAAGTTAACCTGCGAGGCGTGATCACCGATTGCAAGAGGTGCACCAGCATTGATGCCATTTTGGACGCGACAAAAGCATAATTGCTTATCTCAAAATTAGATGGGATGAATTATAAGCAGTGGAAATTTCAGGTGAAGTGTAATCCTTGTTCGAAAGGTATTTATAACCACGTTCGGCCCCTAAAGGTACCGATGAAAAATGGCTTCAAAAAGACGCCAAAGCGATGTGTGATATAACGATGATATTTCATGTGCTGCAGCACAACAGCACATGAAATAAATGTAAGTTTATAAGTCGCTAAACATAATATCATCGCTCTATAATTTTTGGGTTTCGTTGTATCTAACTTGTGGAGCTGTGGGTGGGTGATTTTGGTCAAAAATAATTTTGGCAGCGACTCTGATTCAAGAGCCGACTGGAACTGAGATGAAAACTTGCAAGTTGCCGTTACATTAGTATCTTTAAAATCTCTGTTGAATATGCATATACAATATGTCTATTTCATCTGGAGTGGACCTTTTTATACCTTTCATTTACAAATTTATGGCACTTATAAAATAATCAGCCATATCTTTTAATTTACCACATAGCCTAAGTTACCCGTGCCAACAATCAAATCTTCCCCTTTTATATTATAGTAGCGTGGATGTGGATACATTATCATGATGACGTCATAAATTAACGTATACTGTACTTTATGATGTATTCTATAGCATTATTTATTTATTTAATTAAATACTTCTTTGCACTATGGTGTACAATAGGCGAGCTTAATGCTAACAACATTTTTTACCAGCTGACCCGGTAAACAGTAAAATGAAAACTATATAAGTAATTAAATATTACATTTACATATATGGATACTTACAAATATACATGAATAAAAACATATACATACATTAATCTGTGTTTATTATTGTGTCCTTGAAAAATATGATTTCATTTTGATTTTAGTACGCAAATGCGATTACACTTATTTACTTAAATTTGACAAATAAATATAAAATGTACAATCACAACCGGGCCTAACGTAATTTCCAGGCTTTACCCAAACCTGTGTCGCGAAATGACCTACTGGCCGCAGACTTGTGATGATTTCACTTTTATATTTTATTATGTTCACTTTACTTTTTGTTACTTATACCCATTTAGAATTTTTATTTATTAATAACAGTAATTTTTTTATTAAAATATGTTTTTAATTTTCCAGATCACTTGACATTTAGGTTAATGTTATGCTGTTTTGTAATAAGCCTTATTGATAATACCAATTATTTTTCATGTACATCGTCCAGGATAATTTTTATAGAGCCTATTTAAAAAAATGAAAACCTATTGAAATTTCAAATAATAAGCTAATCAAACAATTATCCTTAACCAGATAAGTCTTTCCAAATATTCGTCCTATATTTATGAGGACAGGAAAAGAAATTAAAATAACAAATCTTTTTCCAGCTGAAATTACCTTTTTAATTTCAAGCGTTAATTAAATTTTCTACCCCTTTGAGTGCACGTTTTAAAGATTTTTAACAAACAATAGGAAAAGTTACAAATAAACCACGATGAGCTTTGTTTTATCGGTAAACGATTTCCCGCTTTTACTGCAAAAACAAAATCTATTACGGCAGAACGATGCGGATAAGCAACTTAATGCCAAATTTGTAAATTTATTATCACCACTGACTGCCCGATATTATTACTGATTTAACCATCATAGTTAAGCAAAGACATTTCTAACGATAATAACTTTTATTCAGACATCTGATTTATTCAATTTAAATTAAAACAAATCCTAAAGTTTACATTAAACTTGCAGCACAACCCTTGTGAACATTATCTACTTATATATCATAATATTAATATTTGGTTTCTTGCTCCAAAAACAAAACTGATGATTTTATACTTCTCTCAACGTAACGTAAGGTCTTCATACGTAGCCAACGACTTCAAACTTGAGATATTTAATGCATATTTCTTGTCGGTGTTAGCAATTAATATATGTTGTATAAAATTAATTAATAAAGAAGCTTGGAAAGGACACATTGAATATTTCTTATGGCAATACTCGTAACTGAATAATTTTCCTTCGTTGTACGCAATCTTGAATATCTTGAGGGCAGATTTATCCTCTTCCTTCACAGTCAAGCTGAAAACAACAAAATTAAACATTGTTAAAGTTTCTTTACATATTAGCTTCTGAAATAACGGGTGAAAAGTTAATAGAAGTGTACCTTGTATGTTAAAAAGTAACATCAAATTAAAATAACTCGTATCGTAGTGTTAGATTAGTCAACCAGTCCTGGTTTCGCCCGGGTGCATTCAGGATGTTTACTACTTAGATTTACCAAAAATTAAATGGTGTCGTGGGGCACCGGATAGGAACGAAGTTCCTTATTATAAAAATATTAATTTTAAGTTCTATTACAGGTATAAAAAAAATAATTATTCGGGTATACATTTTTTATTATGATTTTTTTATATATATTTTATTTACGATGATTTATAAAAATAATAACAGTCATCACGTAGACTATACATTAGACACTGTATAGCCATCATACAAAGACTACATAAATAAAATACAAATTCTTACTAAAACCAATCCAAGGTGTAAAAAAATTAGACATAAATTGTCTTTCATCGCATGCGCTGCGGAAACTATTGATGATAGAACAAAAAAAAGTTTTACAATATTATAGAACGTATCAATATCTACAAAAAACTTCGCGAGACCATATGTCCAACTATTGTAGTTATGTCACTATAACTACTTTTTTACATTTTACAAGTTCATATAAATGCCTATCAAAATCAGACCATGATATCCATACCTTTGTATTAATTCTTATGCAAATAAATTATTTCGTATTCAAGACTGTTTCAATATCTGTTAAATACTTTTTGAATGATTGAAATCAGACATTTCATTCAAAAGATATTACGAAATAAAAAATGTCAATATAAACAAAATAATAATCTTACGTTACGGACGTTTTTTCCCGGTTAGGTTACCCCTCAACATCGTCCCATAAGGAACTTCGTTCCAAAAACATTACAGTTTTATCCCACAACAATATGTTTTTTTAAAATGTAGCTTACATGTTAATCCAGGCTATAAAGTATATGTGCGCCAAATGTTCATTGAAATCCGTTTAGCCATTTTTACGTGATTGGGTAACAAACATCTAAACAAACTTTCACATATATAATATTACTATTTTAATACAAATTAAGTTATTTTAATTTTAAATTCCTTTGAAATCTACAATGTAGGTAACAGTGGCGAAGAGTACATACCCGATTCCCACCGGCTGCCCTGTAAACTATAACTTTATAATAAAAAAATATTTTTAAATAAATTAGCAAACGTTATATATTCTTGCGATAGCAAATTCTTGACACAGATATTATGTTATTACACAACTACGTACTATATATAGTAATAGAACCTATAGGATGAGGCCAACTTACGCTTTCCTATTGTTCGTGCCGCAAGCGGGTGAATATTCTCGCGGTTTTGTATAACTTAGAGAGTTGTATAAGTTAAGTTAGACAGTAAGGCTAACATGAACTTTTAATAATATTCCAAATCCGATTTGTTTATGGAAGTATTTATATTTCTGTTCATAATAAATTGAATATTAATAAAAAAACTACGTTTAAAAAAACCAAAAAATGCACTAAAAAGTAAGAAATAATTCCGTTATTTATTAATCTCCCTTTATTAGGACAATAATATACAATAATGTTATTTTTCGGTTAAATCGGTGCCAGCCAGTTGAACAGACATGTAGTGAGAGAGAATAATAATAGGTACAACTATTGGACTACTACTAATACAATACTATACTATTGCTGGCACCGACTAATAAATTTTTATGGGACTACATGGCAACTATTCCACACCAAAATAAAGAAGAATCACGTAAGTCGGATCATAAATCTCAGCTTAATCGCTGTACATACCAAATAAACAACACAGTTCCGAAGACACGGAACGGAAAAAATGTTCATAAAATAAAAACTACTGAGCCAAACTATTAAAAAATTTTATGGGATCAAGTGGCAGCTATTCCGCATCATACAAAAAAAGAAACACGTAAATCGGATTATAAATCTCAGCGTAATCGGTATACTTACATAAAAAAAATATATACCAATCGAATTGAGAACCTCCTCCTTTTTGAAGTCGGTTAAAAACAAAGAACCTATCTTAAAACGTATACAAAGCTGCCTACAATATGTTATTACGCGAATTTGGGTCTTACTGAATTTACGAGTAGATGTAATAATAACGAAATAGGATTGGATAGATTAAGAAATTCTTTCTTGTCTTGGATATTGGATTGGATATTTCCTTAGTCAGGAATTTGCAATTCAGAAATAAGGAGGATAAGAAAAAGGTACAATTAACCTACGAAGACCAAGACTTATCTGGTGTAAAGTTTGCCACTTCCCAAGAGAGTATATCTGACATGTGTTTAAGAATAACTGCTTATGGAGCTTATGAAGCATAAGTGCTTATTTAGTACTGCTCCCACCATTTGACGGACCTATTAAGTACCAACCTTAGGCACTAGCTTCGAATGAGAAACACGCCAAAAGAATAAGAGGAGACAACGCCTTGCTCAAGTTTCAGGTAACCTCCTTATCTTTGTCGACTTAATTTCGGAAGGCATTGCACGCTATTTTATTCCTGCTGTCCCTTTTTTCAAAAACAAATATGATCTACGTGGATGTAGCCAAGCGGGTTGGGTAGTCACTTAGGTAACTAGCGTCAGAAGAGTTATGGCAACGATTATACTCTTTTACTAATTCATTTCTAGGTCCATAACATCGTAAGGTCATCAATGCGTGGCAGATAAGCTCATAAAAATATCTTGAATAAAGAATGCTAGGAGAATGGAACACAAAATACTAGTATTCCTTAATCCCTCTAGGTAAGCCAAAATGCTTGTGTTAGGAATGGGCCAGGCCAGTAGTCCTATGACTGGGAATTGAACCTGATGACCTATCGATCGTGCATCCAACGTCTCATAGTCACTGAGCTACTGACGCTCCAATTACACTATTATGTCAGGAATGCATAAATAGAAATGCGCTTTAGATGGTCCGACAGGTCCTGTCTCTGCAGGGTTACAAAGCTCCGTTGCATTACCCATCTGCACGGGCTGCGGTCTTTTTTAATTTTGATTTTGTTGGAATGTCTTGCTCTTCCATAGTCATGAATCGAATGAAATCAATTGGACAATTGCCTCAGAACAATATGGGCAGGACTTGTATATAATTGAACTAGTCGGGTATTCCGGATTCTATATAAATTAAAATGAATGTTGCTAAACTCCATAACTCGAGAATGGTTGGACGAAAGGTTTTAAATATAACTTTTGACATAACGAAGACTGTCCGGGTAACTAGTTATAAATATAAACGCAAAAACTTCTTCAAAATAATTAAATTGCAGGTACTTCTATGTAACTATGTGCAATATAGTATGTAATAGTCTATAAAGATCTTCATTACGTGATAGACCTGTTTTAAAGTACATGACCTCGTTTAAAACATGCAGTTCCTGGAATGTGACACTAGCTTGCAAGTCACTTCTATTTTGAACAAACCTGCATTTCATGTTTTTGTTACGCAAATGTGAAAGTGTTGAATGTAAACAAGCATGACATCATTTATCCTCTTTGTAAGTTTTACTTTCCTTGATATTTTCTTATTAAAAATATAAAGATACACATAATTGATTATATAGGCTTAGGTCAATCTAACCTTAGGTTTTGACAGAGAACCTGGGCAGTAAAGGTGAGTGTTGTAATTACTTGAAGGGATCTCTAAACCTACACCATGGTCTCAAGTAAAAGTTAGAACACTATTCCTCTCTGCCTCTGGGAGAGTATCTCGTAAGAGCCGAATAACCCATCACCCCCTTGGTGGTAGGGGATCTGTTCCCCGACTGGCTTGCGACTACCAACATGCGAATCCGACCGCCAAGTGTCATAGACGCCTTCCGGCCGAGCCGCATGTGGGCCAGACTTACCCCCTCCCTCTCCCATCCCATTAATGCTACAGATCTAGTGGACTCTGGACTCTTGCTCACAATTTTTTTTCTTCACTCCCCTTCCCCACTCTTTCTTCGAGGATGCAACGCATCGGCAAAACAAGAGAGTATCTCTAATTTTGCTGATGTCCATGGGCGATATCCTTTGGGCAAACCTAATTCAGACATTTCCAGGCCTCATCGATGGACGCCACGCTAGAACTTAGAACACTTATATGTTAGGTCCGCCTTTTGTATACACTTTTTTTATCGTACACAAGGTAGTTGTTATTTACTTTATTCCACAGATAAAAAAACAAAAAAAAGCTTAGTTGCTAAGGCGTTGGATTAATGATGTAAGATCGTGTCTTCACGTCCTGGTCATTGCACTACTGGTATGAGTCCACACATAACACAAGCATTTAGCTTAGCAGGAGGGCTTAATAATACTAGGTCATAAGTGGTTTGGTACCTATTTTTTTAAAATTAGCCGATCGCTTGTACCTTTTCCTTGTATATTCCATCGCAAAACAAATTTTACCTATCCCTGTATAGCCTTAGAAAGCGAAAGTCTTAGTCACCTTTTTAGTTAGAAAGGAAAAGAATCTTCAGCGACAAAATAATTATTTTAAAAGTTGGCTAATTAGCTGAATTTCTGTAACCTTCACTTTTAACCCTCTTATTTTAATTTTCATCGAAAAGCAAATTTCGCCCATTTCAAGAGAGCATAATCCAAGACAACCGACCGAATTTAGGGTCATCACAACGCTAAGTCAATAAAATGTTCTGATTATGACTTATTCACTTGACTGCTGCGCATTTACTAATAAATATGTAATTACGATTATTTTTACATCACATGATACTAAAATCACTCTCGTAACTTCGATAATATTGAATATAAACGAGAAATAAAAATTATATATTAGTTATTTTTCTTTGGAAACCCTAAAAAATAATTGGCATCGGGACAAGTCAGGTATTTCCAAAACCTTTCGCTCAATGAAAATAATTTTGTTTTTAAATAAGACTGGTAAAAATTATCTATTTTTGTTAACTTTTTTGTAATATTGAACGATATAATATATAACCACATTTACATTAATAATATTAAGTATTGTTTAGAATATTATTAGCAAGAATATTTTCGTAAACACATTTTCTTTCGAATTTGTATGAGGTATAATTTCTATACCAGTTTAATTTAATTCTGCTACTTTGGCATTGCTTTCATCATCGATTCTTAATAGAGCTTACGAACGAAGTAACATTCCTTTGTGTGTCGTTTCTTTGTGTATCGTATCTGATGAAGGATTCGCTTGTTATTGTCTACCCACAGATCACAACTATTATTTTGCTTTAAGGTTGGGTTTCTTTTCAATCTATTTACTCACTCACACACCCACTCATTTATTCATTTAAACTTTACCCGCAACCTAATATAATAATATCGAGCACTCTGTTGTGAATCGTCATAACTATTCAAATATTTGTCCAAATGATATTGTACCAGCACGGCACTTAATATGTATTAGACTGTATTTAAAGAATTACACGATATCCAGTGAGAAGTAAGAACATGCGAATAAATCCAAAGCCAACTCACCAGCCACTATTGTTAGATCGTCGAGCTACCTACTTGTGTGGTGTCTTGGTTTGGGTTGGCGCATCTCACTTTTATGTGGACAGGGTGCTCTTCTGGGTTGTACCATACGAGTCTGGTAGTTCAGTTTGCCGCGGTTTATAGCAAGGTAACATTTTGATTACTTTTAAACCATGAATTTCCGCAAAGTAACGCCTGATTCAATTGAAATGTAATTGAATTAATTAATAATTTAAATTATATTGAATATAAATAGAAGTAACTTTTTATTTAAGCTAATACGAGGGTTGAATATTCCGTCCACCAAAATTCGACGTATTTTAACAATCAATAGGTAACGGACATAAGTTAACAAAGGTTCTATGGAGCTCACTTGTTTGAGTCCGTACTGTTGCGACACAAGATACTCCAACCCGACTGGGTGCAATTTAATGATACGGTCTAACAGTCAGTTTAGAGGTTTCGACTGTTCATCTTTAATAAGAACTAATGATCCTATTTTTGGCTCTTTATCATTACAGTGCCACTTTGCACGCTGATTTAATGTGTGCAGATATTCTAGATGCCAACGTCAAATCACGATGAAGCTTTTGAATGAGCTGCCAAAGATTCGAGAGCGATATATTGTCTAGGTTGCGGACTTCTGAAACCGATGTAAGAGGCTCGAGTGTCAGAAAATGTCCAGGCGTTAGCACCGACATGTCATTAGGGTCAGAGCTCATTTCGCATCCGCTTATGGGTCGCGAGTTAAGTAATGCTTCTATTTGAGTAGAACTCTTCGTACGTAAGAATTTGTGTTCCGATAGTACGTGACAAATGTGTTTTAAACGAAAGAGTATTAATCTCCCACAACCCACCAAAATGCGGGGATCCTGGAGCGTTAAACGAGAATTCAATAGCTTCTGAAGCAGCTGCGTGCTGCATCAAAGGCAACAAAGAATTATAAGCACCGACAAAGTTGGTACCTTGATCGCAATGGATGCGTTGACACCGACCACGACGTGCAACGAATCTGCGTAAAGCACCGACAAACGCTTCAGCAGATAACGAGTTAACCAATTCGATATGAACAGCCAATAGTTGCAAAGCAAACGAAAAGACGAAAGAGTGTAAAAGACAAAGTTTATCTACTTTAAATACCAGATGCAATAAAAGATATTTATTTTGATATAATGATCAATTTATTTTACGAAATGTGCGTTAGAAATAAATTATCAATTTTTATTGTATGGTTGACAATTTTGGAATTTTTGGTTATGGTTCACTATTTTTGGAATGAAATTTTCATAAAAGATATGTTGTCTCGGACTTAATTGTAGGACTATTAAGGATAAACATTTCCATTATACATTATATACTTTTATTTTAACTCGAAATCGTTATATTTTGGATAATTCACACTATATCATTATAAATTATAGCCTATGTGTTATTTGATGTGTAAGCTATATTCTTGTAAAGTTTCATCACAAACATAAGTTTCGCGTTTATAATATTATATTAGTCGGGTTATCTTATTAATTACCGCCTTATTAGTATAATACTGTGGTTGAGATTCCGTTTAAAATAATTTTCGGAAGTTTGTATTTAATTTCTATTGAGTATGTCGACGACAAGCGAAACAGTTCAGAATATTTTGTTTACGGAAACTATAACAGTCTCCAGTATATAGCTAAATTGTTAAGCGCAGGACACGCTGGCCTCGGCGAAGGCTACATGTGCCGTTTGGCGTAGCGACGAACCGAGACCGACGACTTGCATTTTGGGCAAACTATTAGCAGGGACGCGCCGTACATATGTGCGAAGACGTGCGGTTCTGGGGGCACCAGAACAAAACTATAATATGACATGATCAAGAAATTTTAGTTCAAAGGGCGCCAATAATTGTCAGAGGCGAAATACAAAAACTACTGAAGGGGGCAATCATATTATTATTGGCGAGCCTAGACAGATTTTTTTCTTTTTTTTGCTCTTAAAGTATAGGTGCTTCTAAGTGTTTGGCACCGGCGCAGAAGATGTTTGGCGGGTACCAATTAGCCTTGTCATACAGAGGGAAAATTCCTTCATATCTTAAAACCACGATTGCCTTCGTTTAGAGTTTTTGTTAAAAGTTAGATTTAAATTTACTTAGTATTTACGTAGTTAAAACTTATAAGAAACACAATTTATTACAAATAAATAACTATTATAAATATTATAAATTAATAGGTATATTTGATTTGATAAAATTCAATATTTTAAAAAAAGGACATCGGCAATAAGGGAGCGAGTAGGTCTGGCCCACATGCGGTGACCTGAAACGTGTCAGACTGACATCGGTCGGATTCGCATGTTGGGTAACCTAGTCGGATAAAAGTACTTCTACAACTAAAAGGGTGCTAAATTACTCGACTCGAGATGTTCTCCCAGAGTTAGAGGGAAATTGTATTGTAAGCTGTTCTATCAGGGGTACATTATGACGTAGCCGTGAATTATGACGA